>OY998181.1:62286925-63650004 GCA_963921935.1 Galeruca laticollis | reverse complement strand
CGAAATGTTTTATAACCAGGTGATGACCTAATGTGAAATGAAAATATTGCTAATGATTTAGGTTTGTGTTTAGGATATAAGAGATTTCTAGCATTTTTATATACAAGATGTTGCTTGTTTATGTAGAAAATCAATTTTAATATGTGTGACATCAGAGCGGGTACATTTTGCATTAATATTTCAAAATGTGTAACTTCACAGTGATAGAACTTTGCAACAAATTGATGAAATTATAAATTCCTTAAACAAAATTCAAACATTTTCAAGCAAAATATAAAGCTTTTCTTGATAATATGCATCTTAGAAATTTTTCAAATTTTCGGTAGGACAAAAGCATAAAATTCATTCAAAAATAACAGCATGAGATGTTTAATAAAAGTAGGGAATGGGGAGAAACAACATGTCATTGATGTTAGTAAAGAGCATAAAAAGTCTAGTATTAATAGAGTCAACTGGGAAAAACATGAATGCCGCCTTTGATAGTAGATTAAAAACGGGGATTATCATAAACTTGAATCATAAAGATATTAATTCATTCTTTACAGATTCCTTGTTAGTTGCCATTTTTTTCTTATCTTATTTATTTCGCTAATTAATTGTATTATATTATTAGGTAAGTTGTTTTTTGGACTCTGATTTCGTTTTGTTGTTGTAGAAATATCTCTAGCATTTATTATTATTTTTTGCAGATTATCAATTATTTTAACTAGTTGATTAGTGTTTTTAATATTGTTGTTTATTATTATTGATGAACTTACGAAATTGATTCCAGTTGGTTTTTTTATAGTTAAAGGTTGTCTTATTGTTAGGATTGGTAATGTTGTGAGATAATTTTAAATGGATAAGGACGGGATCGTGATCTGAATTTAGGTCTGGGAGAGTTTTTATTTTCGTTTATGTTTTTGCCTATCGCTATATATAATATGCAAGGATAATGATTAGCAGCGAATGGATGGTGAGTTGGTTCAATTGTGTGAAACACTTCACAATCCGTATTGTCGCAGTACTTCATGAGAGTAGTTCCGTTGGCGTTCGGGTAGTTGATGTACTGATCCCACTGCGGATGTTTGCAGTTGAGATCACCAACTACCAGCACTTTGTTGTGAGTGTTGAATATGTTATGAAAGTCTGTGAGTGTGATTTTTTTGCCGGGCGGATTATAAGCTCCGACTATTTTAATTTTATTATCAAAAAGGATCGCGATATGCTCAATTGATGTATTATTTTGTTGCAGGACTTTGAATTTTATGCCCTTTTTGATGAGTAATGCAATACCGCCCCCATCGGCATCACCGGAGCGGTCTTGTCTATATAGACGATAATCTGGGCTTCTGAAGCTTATTGTTTTATGTGATTTTAGGAAAGTCTCGATTAAAAAGAAAATATCTGGTTTGTGGATTTCGAGAAAATGTCTGATTAATGGGAGTTTGTTTTGTACTCCGCATACATTACAAAAAATTATTTTGAGATTGTATCGTTTTTGAAATTCTGTTTTATCACCTACCTGCCTATATAGCATAGTTGTCGATTCCGGTTACAAAGTTATTGTAGACCATGAATTTCTCCATCTTATTGGTAGCTTTCCGCATCTCTTGGATAAGGTCAGTTACCGCTCTTGTTAGTTCCTCCAGATTCACTAAGGAGTGAAGTTCCTGGAAGAGATTGTTCAGCTCTGTGAATTTGCTAATGTCAGAGTTGCTGGTGTGGTTGTCGCTTCTACTTGAGGGTGGTTGAGGCCGAACATTTTGCAGGGTGGCTCGAGGGTGAACATTTTGAGGGGTGGTTTGAGGGATATTTTTAGAGGGAAGACTAGGAAACTCATTGTTATTAATGTTCGATTTTTTAGTCCAGGGGTTGACCTTGGGAGGGGGTGCAGGGATAAATTTAGGAGTTGGCTTGGAGGATTGTTGTGCTCTTCTTTCTTCCAGTATTATTCTTCTTTTTATGAATTCAGGGCAAACATCGGCATTGGCCGGATGATCGCCTTTGCAGTTCGCGCATCGAGCTGGTAAAGCTCTGTCCTTGGTACATTCCGGTGTGAGGTGTTGCCCTGCGCATTTGAGACAGCGAGGTGCACGTCCACAGTTTGAGGTGGCGTGACCCCACTGCTGGCAAATGTGACATTGTATTATCGGTTTCGATTGTCTTCTGTACTCCCATATAATTCTCGTGTGTTCAATAATACGGACATTCTTATTTAAATAATCCAATGTAATTTTAGAATTTGTAACCACCAGATATAGCGGCCTGCTTTTAGTCGTCATACGATAGACATCTTTAATTTTGATTTTGTATATCTTCTCGAGCTCTTCCTTGATGTCTAAGATGTGGACTCCTTCAGCTAGGCCTCTCAGGACGAAGGCATGCGTCTTCTCATCTTTTCTTGTATAGGTGTGGTGCTGCACCTTTTCATTTCGGAATATAGTTTTCAATTTTTCGAAGTCATTGCTGTCCTTCGTAAATATGATTGACGATTTATTCGTGTATTTTATTTCGAAGGGATTTTTAATCTCCTCCTTCAGTTTGTTCACCATATCCCTATGATGTGAAACATTGCCGTCAATTACGATAGGAGGGCACTGATTTGTTGTTTTTTTGTTTTTAGAAGTATCTTTCCGTCTTTTGTTGACTTGTATGCTTGTGCTATCCTCGTCCGAACTATGTTCGGATGGGTTAAACTTACGGAAGTGTATCTTTTTCCTTTTTTTTTGGGAAGTTTTTTTGTTGGTTTCGACCTCGGATGCTTCCGATAAGGACTCATATGAATTTTGTGTAGGTATTTGGTTTATAGATGTCTTTGTTTGATTGAAAATTTTGCTGAATGACGCATATTTTCGTGGTTTTACAAAACCTGGGGGGGTGGCCTCATTAACCTCCATCGGCGTAGCTACATTTATTGCATTTATATCCTCTTGATTAGATTTCATGTTCATTGTTCGGGCAGTAATTTGAGGACCTTTTTTAATTAATTGCGCATATTGAGATGTGAACTCATCTACTGAAACTGTATTGTTAATCCTTTCTTTTATTTCTATTTCCTGCATCCAGGACATATTCACCGGTTTATGGACTTGGACAGCTGTTGTTTGAACTTGTTGCAAATTTGGATCGTCATCTTCGTCAGAGGAATTATTGTGGCACTTGTCTCCAATTGCATCATTTTCCATGTTTTCGATAGAATTATTCATGTTTTTTAAAGATTTGTCTGGAGTAGACGTTATATTCGTATTATTTCCTCTGCACACTGGTATGGATTGTTCAGAGTTATACGATTTTGTGTTTGTATCACTATCTAGTGTTATGTTCGTGATTTCTATAGGCTTTTTATTTTCTCCTACACACTTTTTTATGTTTTCTTTACACTTTTTTTGTCTACCAGACACTTTTTTTGTGTTTCTGGACTCTTGTTAATTAAATATTCTGAGTTAGGCGTTAAGAGATTGTCTACTGGTGTGTGTGGTTTAGATAAATTAATACACTTGGATATTGTGGCGACGTCTAGTGTTTCTAGACACTTTTTGGGGATATCAAAATTTTTAGCAATTTTTGTTAAATTTAATTCATCTGTAGGGTTGTTAATGTGTTCGTCCTCAATGTATACCAGTTTGTGAAAGTTACGATTTTTTCCTTTAATTCGTGTTTTCTATTTTTAATTCTGACGGGGAATCCGTATCAAAAGTTTCAGGTGTAGATTCAGTCACGTCTGTATCTTTTGATATTACTTTAGTTATATTTTTTTATGCACCGTTTTTTTCTTCGACAATCTTTTTATCTTGTTATGATTTTTTTATCAGTGTTTTATTAATTTTGCACGTACCTTTTACTTTAAATCTTGGAAATGTTTTCACTGACTCTATTTTATCATTTACACACACACTATTTTATTTCTTGTTAGATTATCACTGGTAAACAGCTCTGGCTTTAACGCCTGAAGCTTTTTAATTTTCTCTTTGAGCCGCCTGGTATATTCGGTGGGATACGGATTTGACCCCGTAATTGGGGGAGGTGGAATTGATATGAAATCAATGAGCACTGACTCTATTGATTTATCTTACATAAACTCTGTAACTTTATAGAATAATATAAAAAATATGTAGCACTTTTATTCAAAAACGATGAAAATAATCGATCCGACTAGGATGAAAATTAGCATTGGAATGGTCTCTGATGTCTCTGATGTGTCTCGGGGTAAACACCTAGTCGGACGGAAGACTGAACGGTATCATTTTTTTCATAAGTGTGCCTATGATGTGCCTCATTGATTCAATAACTCTCCCATCTCCTCCATCAACGGGAACTGTTCCCTTTCAAACGGAGTATACTCGTCGGCTGGAAGCAAAAATTCAGGCCCTAAATGTAAATGAACCCGAACTTTTCACAAGTGAAAACCTTAAAAGTAACATAAACGTGCGTGTAAACAAACCGATTGTGACGGTGAAAACGTCCCCTAAAACTATTAAATTAAAACGTGCGTCCAAATCTAAAAAAAAACTCCGGTCGTTCAAAACTTTCCATAGTGAAAAAAAAACAAACAATAATAAAAAGTGGCGCGAAAGTCGAATCATCCAGTGAGCACAGGCCATCGGCCAGCACCTCCGATAGCAATAGTTCTTCGAAATATAGGGCCGAGATTGCTAGAGTGAAAAATAAAGCTCAGCAATTGAGAAATAAAAATAAAAAAGAATACTTAAAATTAGTGTATATTGAGGACGATAATACAGAACAGGTTAGTGAAAGCAATAATTTCAAAACAGACATAAACATTTCTAAAGAGTTGCTAAACGAAATAGACATTAATATAATAAACCAAGCTTTAAATTTTTCAAATCAGAATAAAAAGTGGATTGAAAACACAAACAAGTGTCTGGAAACAGAATCTAATATAGAAATACGACATGACAAAAACTGTCTAGAAAACTTTGATAACAAGTGTCTAGAAAACTTTGAAAAAAAGTGTATAGGAAGTGAAAACAAGTGTCTAGAACACACACCAATAAACACTGAATTCTTGATAAATCCAAACGAAGGTAGCTCAGGACTATCTATACCTACCTGTCGAGGTTTAAACCCTGAAATAACATCCACCCCGAAGCGAAACTTAGTTATTGAGAATAGCAAAAATAATTCCAAAATGGAAGATGACTCAATTGGAGACATATCTAGTGATTCGACCCCAAACGCAAATAAGCAAATGTTGATAAAAGCAGTTATTCACGATCCAGGGCAAACATCATGGGCTAATGAGATGGAACATGAAAAAAGTAAGGAAGACGCATTCATCTCACAATACGCCATATTGAATAAAAATAAAGAGATAAGAGCCAATAAACTCGATATGAATAGTGAGGACATTAATAAAATTTCAGTCATGCCTGATACCCAGCAGATGGAA
This sequence comes from Galeruca laticollis, assembly GCA_963921935.1. Classification (NCBI taxonomy): domain Eukaryota; kingdom Metazoa; phylum Arthropoda; class Insecta; order Coleoptera; family Chrysomelidae; genus Galeruca; species Galeruca laticollis. Next base: position 63,644,612 of record OY998181.1, on the reverse strand, counting down.
ACGGGGGAAATTCCACGCCCTGGTTTTGAAAAACCTAAAAAATCAGTGAAACTAAATACTATAATTAAAAGAAACACACAACGAACGCAAAATATTGAAACGACAAATGCATTCAACTCTTTATCGGACACTTCCGAGGACGAAATTCCCCATGCACAGGTACAAAAAAAACGGAAGAAAACCAGGTTCCGGAAAATTAATGAAGTACTCTCAGATTCCGAAAAAGAAGCAGACCAAGATGCAAAGAGAAAAAAATGCAAACAACGAAAAAAACAAGCCACGCCCCCTTGTCCTCCAATAGTCATTGATGGTAACGTACAGCAACATAAAGACATGGTAAAGATACTAAAACAAGAAATTAAGAAGAGGTTTGAATTAAAATATACCACAAATTCAACAATTATCTTCACGAAAGATGTAAATGACTTCGAGCATTTAAAAAAAAACCTAAGAGAGGAAAAAGTCCCCTACCACACGTACAGCCGAAAAGAAGAAAAAACCCATGCTTTTGTGTTAAGAGGCCTCACAGAAGGGTTACAACTAGATGATATAAAATATGAGTTGACAAATACATACAATATAAACATCAAAGACATATATCGTATGTCCACCAAGGGCAGACCACTTTACTTGGTAGTAACGGACTCCAAGATTACGCTCGATTACCTTAGCAAAAATGTGAGAGTAATCGAACATACCAGGATAATATGGGAACATCGTAGGCAGACAAAACAAGTTATTAATTGCTATATATGCCAACTCTGGGGCCATGCCACGTCAAACTGCGGCAGGGCGCCCAGATGCTTGAAATGAGCAGGGCAGCATCTTACACCTGAATGTGTGAAGGATCGAGCACTACCCGCAAAATGTGCGAATTGCAAGGGGGACCACCCTGCAAATGCAGAAGTATGTCCCAAATATGTTAAAAGGAAAATTTGGATAGAAGAAAAGAAGAATTTACAAAGTAAACCAGCTCCAACAAAATTCATTCCCGCACCCCCTCCCAAGAACAACCCTTGGCAGAAAAACACAAAAGACGCCGAATTCCCTAGTCTCCCCTCCAAGTCTACCCCACATCCATCCCAAACGATTATCCCACAACAAAAGACGACAAACTCCGCCAGAGCCACAACGATCACAAGTAGTAATGATATGACAAAATTCGCAGAAGTTAATAACTTGTTCAAAGAACTTCAAGCCCTCGTGAACTTAGATGAAGTAGCCAGAGCCGTTTCGGACCTAATCGAGAAAATGAAATTAGCTACAAATAAAATGGAGAAATTCACAATATACAATAACTTTGTAGCTAATATAGACGACTATGACATCTAGGCAGGTAGGTGGAAAAACAGGAATTCAAAAAAGATTCATCCTCAAAATAATTTTCTGTAATATACATGGAGTTTTAAATAAACTCCACCTTATCAGACACTTTCTCGACATCCAAAAACCAGACATTTTCTTCTTAATCGAGACATTCCTAAAGCCAAATAAAACAGTCAACTTCAGAAATCCTGAATATCGTCTTTTTAGACAAGACCGCCTTGGCGATGCCAATGGGGGCGGTATCGCATTATTAATCAAAAAAGGCATCGATTTCAAACTCTTGCAACAAAATAATACTTCAATTGAGCATATCGCAATTCTATTTGACAATAAAATCAAAATAGTTGGGGCGTACAATCCTCCAAATACACAATTAAAATCTGAAGACTTTTTTAACTTAACAAAAACACACAATAAGGTACTGATAGTGGGTGATCTCAACTGCAAACATCCGCAGTGGGATCACTACTTGACGTACCCGAACAAAAACTGGAATACTCTCCTAAACTTTTGCGACGATTTCGACGTAATGTATTGCATACTGATTCACCAACACACTTCCCCTTCGCAAATCATGCACCTAGTATGCTTGATATTGCGATAGGGAAAAACATTAATAATATTGTTAAAATGAAAACACTAACAGATCTCAACTCGGACCACGATCCAGTAGCAATAAATTTAAAATTAACATTTAATACTCAAACTAATGAAAACAAAATATTTGATTATAAAACAACAGATTGGCTTAACTTTAGAAAATACATTAATTCACAACTTAAAATAACAGATAATATAGAAAACATAAATCATTTAGAGGAAACAATAAAAAACTTACAAAAAATAATAATAGAAGCCAGAGATCAAACCACCAAAATAATTGAAAAAATACAAAATAAAAACACATTACCAGATCAAATTATTCAATTAATAAGGGAAAAGAACAAAAAAATAAAAGTTTGGCAGAGAACGAGAAGCAAAGACGATCACGATGCATTAAAACAAATTCAAAAACAAATAAACCAAGACATAAAAACTCTTAAAAATATCGAGTGGGAAAATTTTTTGATTAATTTAAAGCCGGATGACAATTCTCTTTGGAAAATTGCCCGCCGCTTTAAAAATCCAAACAAATCAAGCACTAAAATTGTAGACAGTGGACATACGATAACAGACACGAAAAATATTGCGGGAAAGTTCGGAGAGTATTTCCAAAACAATTTCATAAACAATTCTCAACACACACAACTACACCACACCATAACACACATAGTTCAAGAACACATTCACCAATTAAACACTGTAAACACACATAACCTAGCAACGTACACAGAAACACATAACACCATTCAACAACTGAAAAACAAGAAAGCTCCAGGAATAGATGGTATCCCCAATATAACTCTAAAAAATATCCCAAAAAAGCGATTGTACAACTTACATACATTGTCAATTTCATAATTAAGACAGGTCAATATCCCGATATGCTCAAGATATCCAATATCATACCCATTATCAAAGCTAATAAAGAACCTTGTTATGTGGACAGTTATAGACCAATTTCCCTTTTAAATAACATAGCAAAGGTGATAGATAAAATTATCTTAAAAAGATTACAGTATTTTATTGATAAAAATAATATTATTCCCCCCGAGCAGTACGGATTCAGAAGCGGCCACAGCACGGTTGCTCAAATCATCAGAGTCATAAATCACATTCGTGAAGGCTTTCAAAGAAGAGAAAAGGCGATAATGGCAATGATAGACATACAGAAAGCTTTTGATTCCGTATGGCTCGAGGGGCTAATATACAAGCTAATTACGTTAGAAACTCCGAACTATCTAATAAAAATAATTAACTCGTACCTCAAAAACAGAAAATTTTACATGAAAATTGACGAACAAACAGCTGGTCCCTATGACATTCAAGCTGGCATCCCTCAAGGGTCGGTACTATCACCCTACCATTTTTACCCACAATCTACCTACCTCACTCCAAATCCTAACCGCTATATATGCTGATGACACGTGTTTTGTGGCAACTGCAAAGAACCCAGACATCGCCATAGATACGATACAAACACACATCAACACAAAAATCATCCCCTATTTTCAAAACCACAAACTAGCTTTAAACGCCTCCAAGACAAAGTATTTATTACTCCGGAGAATAGCTACAAAAACCCGGCCATTGCAAACTCGACTTCTGTTGACGGTCATTTTATTAACCCAAGTACTAACATTAAATACTTGGGATACACAATGCAGAGTAACACTAACGCAAATGCACATATTGCACAACAAATTCAAAAAGCCAAGATTGCAATGGCCAGACTCTACCCTCTCATTAATAAACACAGTAAACTCACAACTCAAAATAAACTACTAATTTACAAACAAATAATAAGACCAATACTCACTTACGCAGCCCCAATTTATTACACGGATACACAACACAACTTTCATTCTTTGCAGATGATACAAAACAAGTGTCTCAGAATGGCAATCAAACACAATATAATTCACCCAAAACTCCCAAAAACATCATGGTTACATGAAAAAGCCAATATACCGACTATTAAAGACTTCATTAACAAAATCTCGGCAAACTTTTATAACTATTGTCTGCCACAAGATCTTCGACAAAAACTCAAAGACGCAAATCGCGCAGAAGGCATCCGCGATAGTGGGTGTAGGCTTCTGCATGGATCACTGCTCACATAACTATGTTCTGTAAACTCCGAACCACTTTTCTCTGCGGGGGGTAGCATTAGCACATGAAATTGTGTCATGTTATCCCTCTCATAAAATAAAACATATTCTAAACAAACTATTAACCAAAAACCAACGTCAGTCATGTTGCCATCTCCAAATCTAACTTTCCCCGTCTCAATTTTGAAACCCTGTTTTTTAACTACTTTTCAGGGATAGCTGTGCCGAAAGATTCTGGGAGTAAAAACTATATTAGGGACAAAGTTATTACTCAACATCATAACAAATGGATAATGCTCGCCGAGCAAGGAGCCGTATTTATCTAGAGACGAACGCAAACAGTCTAGAAATCGCCAGTCTATCGGCTTATATTGTATTTCTTTTTACATGTATTTTTAGAGTGTTTGTAAATTGGGCACCAAATACTAATAAAGACCATTTTAATTAATTAATTATGATGTGCCTCTGGGGTGTCTCTGATGTGTCTCTGGGATGTCTCTGATGTGTCTCGGGGTAAACACCTAGTCGACGGAAGACTGAACGGTGGAGTAACCTAACATAGCAGACACACCAGAGACACATCAGAGACGCATCACAGGCGTACCAGAGACATATCAGAGACGCATCATAAGCACACTTATGATAAAAATGATACCGTTCAGTCTTCCGTCCGACTAGGTGTTTACCCCGAGACACATCAGAGACACTCCAGAGACGCATCAGAGGCACATCAGAGACACATCAGAGACACATCAGAGACACCCCAGAGACACATCATAGGCACACTTATGAAAAAAATGATACCGTTCAGTCTTCCGTCCGACTAGGTGTTTACCCCGAGACACATCAGAGACATCAGAGACACCCCAGAGATGCATCAGAGACACCCCAGAGACACATCAGAGACACCCCAGAGACACATCAGAGACACATCAGAGACACATCAGAGACACCTCAGAAACGCATCATAGGCACACTTATGAAAAAAATGATACCGTTCAGTCTTCCGTCCGACTAGGTGTTTACCCCGAGGCACATCAGAGACACCCCAGAGACGCATCAGAGACACATCAGAGACGCATCAGAGGCACATCAGAGACACATTAGAACATATATCGGTGGTGCATGTCTGGTGCCTCTGTGGTGTATGTCTGCTAACCGTCTAATAATATATTGAATCGCGTACCCACACATTTCAATTTACTATAATGTTGTCATACAAACAACAAGTCTCAAACCATGCAAAAGCTTTACGTGAAAAATATAAGTCGCTTGAAAGAACTAATAAGAAATGTCATGGGGAATATGTCAAGTCTGCAACATATCCTCTCAAACAAATAGCAGAATCACTGGGCCGTCCAAATCAAGGTGGAGATTCTCCGAAAGACTCACCAATCTCACCCGTAATAAGTGAAAATGAGGTAGAGCGGGAAGACTCTTCGCTCAAACAAGTACTTAATGACAATAATCAGAATGTATCAAAAGAATCTGGCTGTGCTTACACTCCAGAATTAGGAATTGAACAATGGATTCTCGACCATGCTTACGGACCGCAATTAAAAGGTGAACAATGGATGTTTGGAAACAAACAACTACAATTTAATGATGAACAACTAATTGTAGGTGGCAAAGTATTTAAAAGTCCGCCCGGTTTGAAACAGTTAGTATTCTGTAAGAATCCCCAACATTTCACCCCAATTAATTTACAATTATACAAACAGATACTGGAATTAACGGATATCCATCGTGATAGAAGAGGACATCTAAGACATCAGGCTTGCTCCACTAAATTCAGTGAAATAATTAAACCGCTCTTTAAAAAGCGTAAATACTCCGGAAATTCGGGTAATATTACAAAACAGTTCGATTACTCTCATAAATTTTGCATTAACAATAAGTTGAATAATACCATAAAACAACTCAATGAACCAATTACAAGAGGGTTTCACACACCAAAAAGCTATGATATTCTTTCTAATTGGTCAGATCCAAACTTATTGGTAGACAAATTATAACAACTACACCCGAATGATGATGAATTTCATAAAATAATTGAAGAGCTCATTCTAGCAAACATTATTTAATAGAAAAAACATAAAGAAGAATATCTCTAACACTTGGAAGAATGACTATTGTATAACTAAAGTTTCGTAATAAAGTGAATCAATACGTAGAAACAAAAAATTTTTTTTGGAATCTCTTCGGTATATGGATTTGCTCAACAATATATTTAGGTAGTTTTATAACACAGATGTACTTACCTAAAAAATTTTCTCTGTAAATCATACATTGATAAACCAGCGAAAATCTCCTTCAGCACATACGAATGGGCTTCGCTAACCGATATTTTGAATGAAAATTCATTTATAAGTGCATCACTTCCAGCATGTTACGAAGAATATGATCCCGAGACGATGCCATGTGGGGACTACTACACCATTCTACAAGTAATATTTGATTATGTTAAATAGTTGGAAGTGATAAAACATGACATCAGCTTCCTTTTATGTGGAGAAGATGTTCATCAAATTCTACAAGTCAATCATTGTCTCATTTCACACCGACTCACCTATTTAGAATCTTCAAGTTTTTGTGAATATTAAAAAAATGTGTAGATATAACCAGGAATTTTGTTCAAAATAATTGAATTGAGTAAATTAGAGTTATTGTAGTAGTAGTGTTGTACTTAGAGAGTTATTATAAGTCAAAAATTGTAAACGGTTTGGATGAAAACAATGAAATACATTGATTTGATTGAAATGTTTGCGTTTCATTTTTCTCTCTCCTCTCCCTATAGTCATGCGGGTTGTAAGGATGATTTTTTAATAACAAACTTATTACAACATACATATTGTTATATTCATATAATTTACAAATAAAATACGGAAAAATAGAATATGAGAAGACGAAGAAAAGCATATAACGGTTGAATTTAAAGAATACACAAATACGAAAAGCATATAACTATAATTAATAAATATACAAATAACGAGATTAAATTGAAAATCAGTATAATGTTCATCAAAATTATCAATATCGCTATCAGCATCATACGTTCCTCTAAATCTTTTAGCTCTAGGTGATTCATAATGAAATTCGGAAATACAAGATTCCTGATATTTTGTTTCAAAAAGTACTGTTTGATTGCATCTTGAACACCAAAAAATGTCTATTGTGATAAAGATCATGATTCTGATTCGTAAACGTTATGATGATGGTCATTGATTGTTAAAAAATATTTTTTAATTATTTTATAACATGTTTTAATGCTATCAAACACACATGTTGTATCCATCAACTCTATAATAGTTAAACCCTACGCGATATTCGAGTTTATTTTCAAATACCTCTCTCCTCCAATAAGATGTAGCAAGTACTGCATTTCTAAGATTGTATGGAATGACTTGTGAGCAAGTAATAAAGTTAATAAGATCTTTGTCAAAGCGTGATGGATCTTTTGAACTATTCTATTTCAAAAACCTCATTTATATTTAGAAATTTTTTGTGACTTGCTTGGTAACACTCCAAGATAGGGGAGATTCTACCAAAAATTCTGCATGACATCCAATTGAAAGCCACAGACATTTTCTTTTTAAAAATTTTAGAAGCGTCTGTAAAGAATGAATGAATATCTCTATGATTCAAGTTTATGATAATCCCCGTTTTTAATCTACTATCAAAGGCGGCATTCATGTTTTTCCCAGTTGACTCTATTAATACTAGACTATTTATGCTCTTTACTAACATCAATGACATGTTGTTTCTCCCCATTCCCTACTTTTATTAAACATCTCATGCGCTTCAAGTGTGTTGTTATTTTTGAATGAATTTTATGCTTTTGTCTTACCGAAAATTTGAAGAATTTCTAAGATGCATATTATCAAGAAAAGCTTTATATTTTGTTTGAAAATGTTTGAATTTTGTTTAAGGAATTTATAATTTCATCAATTTGTTGCAAAGTTCTATCACTGCGAAGTTACACATTTTGAAATATTAATGCAAAATGTACCCGCTCTGATGTCACACATATTAAAATTGATTTTCTACATAAACAAGCAACATCTTCATGACTACATCTTGTATATAAAAATGCTAGAAATCTCATATCCTAAACACAAACCTAAATCATTAGCAATATTTTCATTTCACATTAGGTCATCACCTGGTTATAAAACATTTCGTCCATGTTAAAAGTATTGTAAGTACTGGAAGCCAAAATATGAAACTTTTCCTCCTGCCTCCTGCACTGCAAACCGAGTTATGAAACATTAAAGTTGAAATAACAATTCAACGCCCTGTATTTCATTAACGATATGACAGCAGCATTGACTTAGAATCAAATTTCTATTATGATGCTGGTGAAACCAATCACAAAATTTATAATCATCATCTGCTTCTTTCAATGATGAGCGATATTTTAATAATAAATTATGTGGTAAATGAACTTCAATTATAAAAGTTAGAATTGAAATTATGTTTTTAATGCAATTATCTTGTAGTAGTAGTCATTCCTAAAAATCATTCTATTCCCCACGGAAGTGTATCTAAAGAATTATGAAGTAATTTCCTTTTATCATCGTGAGGACTCAACGCGATTTTGGTTTGTTCAACACTATACACATTATGGGCAAAGGAACGTATCGTATTTTGAGTAATTGTCATCTGTTTCCAATGTTTCATACAATCGACATAATCATCAAAAGTTATTTTTTACTACACATTTTTTAATACTCTTTAACGACTTTACCCCCACACTGAACTTTGTAACCGTACATTTTGGACCAACGAAATGTGTGATGATTTGTTCATTAGACTCATGTTTCATTGCGCATAATACTTTTTATTAACTCTAGGTATATTGTATGGATTATTAGTGTAGTAGTCTTATGTATTAAATCTGTCAATGTTTGCGTCAATTAAATGTTTATATGCATCGTTACAAGTAAGTTGGTAAGCAAAACTGTTAGTGTCGGTGGAAAATAGCTTACAATTGTCTACTCCCATTGTTGGAAGCATAAAATTATAGTGAAAGCCGTACATTCCAGTTTTGGAAATATCGAGAATTTCCATATCCACATACATTGGTTTATTGAAAATGCAGATTTTTTAATTGTCCTTAGAGTCGGATCATCATTGAAAATTGATCTATTGCGATAACGCGGACTAGAAATGAGATTTTTAGCACCATAACGACCATCATAGGAAGTTTCAAATTCTATGTTTGCATATACATTCCTTGCATTTTCAAACACAGCATTGTTCATCCGTAAATCTTTTTTCAAAGTCGCTCACAGCTTAAGTCCTCAATTGATTGTTTAATTCGATGTATCGTTTTAGACATGTGGATGGTTTAAATTTCAAAACTTTGTGAACTTTTTTCAATACCAACCAATGTTCTAATGTCTGCTTTAAATTCCTATAATGTGAAGTACCTATAACACTCTTTTAATCGTGTACAGTGGTCATTAATTTTGCTAATTTTGAGCCGTGGGGTTTGCGGTGTTCCGAGCACAGTCTTTATGTAGATTATGCAAATTGATATGATACGTCAAATCAACTTGGAGAATATAACTTTCTGGAGAATCAGCTGTAATGGATTTTATAAACTCTACATCATTTTTCAATATCATTTTCGAGGTCATCGTACTGTAAATGTTCATACATTGCTTCCTCATACAAATTATTCGCTTCTGTATAGAGTATGTACGTTGATGGTTCCTCAGTATCATATTCAGACATATATTTGTTATAATTTACGTAGACACCTCAATCAAAATACTTCTACTAAACTGTGTGTGTGTCATTAACTTTTATATCTACATATTTCTACAGTCTTAATAATTACAAACACCCCATGTATATATCAATTTTAATCATAACATACCTCGTATATTTACGTAGATATCCCCCGCAGAATAATGATGCAAATATCTTTTTAACATCGTGTATTGAAAAAATCTTAGTATACTGTTATGAACCTAATTTTATGTAACACACAGCAGGTGATTCGAACCTCCGAGAATGTCAATGTTATTTTTCACATAAAATCTTACCTGCCCGTCAACCGTAATTTCTCTCTCTTATACCGACAAATCACAATATTTGAATAACATTTTGTGGGTTCCATTAGTAAAATTCTTATTTTTATAATCAAGTTGTGGAAAGTGTTATCACATTTTGGTATAATAATCGGTGGTTTATTATTAACGTTTCAAATTATACCAATATTTCAGAATAGCTATTTTAACGAAAAGTAATATTCATTAAAACTGTACCTCTAAGTTGTGAAATTATCGTTTCAAGATTTTTCTATTAGCATTTCTTTTTGAAGAGCGGCTTAATTATATTAATTTAGTTGGGGGCAAGCCTGATGTCTTAGATGTCCTCTTCTATCACGATGGATATCCGTTAATACCAGTATCTGCAAATATGTTGCTCTTTTGTTGGTTTCTTGGAAAATAATTCATATAAACCCAGTGTTGCAGTAAATTTGCTAGTACTAGCACTGTCAAACAGACTTCTGTGTTTGTTATCCCTTCTATCATGTTCCTACAAAGGAGCATTGAAGAAAAAATGAAAAAATTACGTCGAAACCATCCTATAGTCAAATCAGATAATATTTTCATAAATTTTTTGATTTTATAAAATTGAAGTCATCGTCATCGTGAAGAACACCGGTATCTTCTTCTTTTAACATAGAATCCACACGTATACACATAAGCATTTTTTTCTTCTATCACGATGGATATCCGTTAATGCCAGTATCTGTATATATGTTGCTCTTTTGTTGGTTATCAATATCGCCATCAGTATCATACGTCCCTCTAAATATTTGGAATGATTCATAATGAAATTCGGAAATACAAGATTCCTGATATTTTGTTTCAAAGAGTACTGTTTGATACCTAAAATGTCAAACGTATAACGGTGGTGCATGTCTGGTGTCTCTGTGGTGTATGTGTGCTAACCCTGTGATGTGTGTCTGCTCTCACTCTGCTAAGGTACGTCTCTGATGTGTCTCTGAGGTGTTTCCGATTGGTCTCTGGTATGTCTCTATGTTACAGCAACCTATTTTCTTAAATAATGGTTTTATCTCAAACTATGTTTTTTGTAAGCTTGATGTCCTCGGGAATCCCTATGTTCCATTATCTGTAAATATGGTGTTCTTTTTGTTGGTTTCTTGGAAAATAATTCATATAAACCGAGTGTTGCAGTAAAATTTGTTTGTACTAGCACTGTCAAACTGGTGTGAGTCTGGTGTGTGTTTGTTATCCTTTCTGCTACCCCTCTGCTATCTGTCTGATAGACTGCTGATGTGTGTTATCCGCCTAATAATATAATGAGTCACAGCATATTTTACTATAATGTAGTTGTACGAGCAACAAATCTCGAAGCATGTAAAAGCTTCACATGTCCTCTGTTGTCGAATAAAGTTGATTTGTTGTCATTATCGTTGTCGTTAACGTTGTCGTTGTCGACCCTGTAGCATCTTTTATGAAAAAATACTTTATGACTACGACCTGTGTAAAAAAATACGGTATCTTTATGACTACACCCTGTATAAAATCACATCTTTTTATGACTACGCACTGTATATATAGCTTCTTTTATGACTACACTCTGTATATATGAACATCACATCTTTTTTGACTACACCCTGTATATAAAGACAAATAGCATCTCTTATGATCACACCCTGTATGAAAAATGCGGTATCTTTATGTCTATACTCTGTGTAAAATCACATCTTTTATGACTACACCCTGTATAAAATTGCATCTTTTATGACTACACCCTGTATATAAAGAAAATGCACAAGGGTGCTTTTGCATAATATTGAGATAAAAATACACTTTTACACTCGTATGTTGATCGAAGCCATCACTTTTCATTCTGAAATTTAGAAGTCCCAATCAAAAACCTTGAGATTGTCACTAAAAAAAAATAATATGCGATTTTTCTATGATTACCTATGTGAAAATCCTTGAGATTTCAAAATAATACGCATATGGTAAATTTCATGAACGTTATACATTGGAGCCCTCATAGCATACATGTAGCGGTGTAGGCTAGGAACGATGAGGTCGTGGGTTCGAATCTCACTCGGGGCAAACATTTTTTTCGGTTACGTCATGCACAAATTTACCGGATAAAAAATGGACGACACACAGAGATCTAAAAAAAAAGAAATCTGCAAAAATAATGCGCGCCATCTAGCGAAATCTACTGGATAAAAAATGGCCGACGGATAAAAAATAGCCGACTGGATAAAAAATGGACGACACACACCGCCGACAGCGACAACAACACCAGCGCCACCGTCGCCTAGCGGACGTTTTTCGAAGTAGTGAATTGAAACCCGCATAGCTACACTACTAAATTCTTTCACCAATACATCCGCGACAGTTGTGACCTCTTGGTTCGGGATAGCGTAAATTTCCACCCACTTTGTGAAATAATCCATTATAACCAGTATGTATTTGCTACCATTTTCTGTCGTCGGAAATGGTCCAGCGATATCTAAAGCAATCCTTTCGAAAGGGCTTCCAACATTATACTGTTTCATAGACGTCTTTCTCTTGCGATGTGGTCCATTACTCGTAGCACAAGTCGTACATTTCTTACACCAGTCCTTCACATCATCGGAGCTGTTCATCCAATAAACCCTCTCACGTATTCGCTGGGGGGTTTTCTTCACTCCCAGATGACCTCCCGATGGACTGTCGTGTAACTTCTTTAGTACTTCAGCTACTCTTGTTCTCAGGATAACTAGCTGTCTCCTCATCTCGGAACCATCATCGTTTTCAAGGACTCTTTTCAACAGTCCTTCTTCCAGGACAAGGGAGTCCCACTGAGCCCAATACGCCTTGAGTTTCGGTGAAAATCTTGACACTTCTTGCCAGGTAGGTCGCCGATTTTCTTCCATCCATTGCCGGATCATCTTCAGGTAAGGATCATTCTCCTGATCTTCTCTGATCCTGGTGGGTGTCCATTCCTCGTTGACTACAGTAGTTCTTGAAACTGCAGCTTCCCTAGATTCCGCTTTCTTGCAGTGGGAGCAGTCTGTTGGGCACGGCCGTCTGGACAGGGAGTCGGCATTTCGGTGACTCGCACCAGCTCGATGTTCGATGTTGAAATCGTACTCTTGAAGTCGTTCAATCCATCTAGCGATCTGGCCCTTGGGATTCTTGAACTGCATCAACCACTTGAGGGCTGCATGATTAGTCCGGATTAAAAATTTCGTACCATAGAGATACTGGTAAAAGTGCTCCACGGATTTCACTACCGACAAAAGTTTTCTTCTTGTGACGCAGTAGTTTCGTTCTGGTTTGGAGAGGACTTTACTGAAATATCCCAGCATTATTTCATGTCATCCTTGAATCTGTGAGAGCACTCCACCAATTCCTACGTTGCTTGCGTCAGTGTCAAGAATAAAGTCTCCTTCTGGTAATGGATATCCTAATATCGGCGTCGAGGTTAAATGCCTCTTTAAGGATTCAAAAGCCGTTTGACAGTCTTCGTCCCATTGGAAAGCTTTTGCTTCTTCTGTAAGTCGAGTTAGAGGCACGGCAATATCTACAAACTTCCTGACAAATCTTCTATAATACGTGCAAAGTCCAAGGAAACTCCTAATTTGATGTTTGTCGGTTGGTTTGCTGAATGGAAGCAATTTTCTCTGGATCCACCGCCACTCCTTCATTGCTCACTATATGACCTAGATAGTTGACTCGGTTTTGGAACAGCTGACATTTCTTCGGGTTTAACATGAGCCGGGCGGCTTGGAGTCGTTTGAATACGTCTTCCAAATTCTTCAGGTGTTCGTTAAATGTCTTCCCCAGTACTACGATGTCGTACAAATAGACCAGGATTGTCTTCCAAGATAATCCTCTCAAGACATTTTCCATGAGTCTTTCAAATGTCGCAGGCGCATTACAGAGCCCTAATGGCATGACGTTGAATTGCCATAATCCAGATCAGGTAGTAAAAGCAGTCTTCTCTTTGTCTTCTGGGTCCATTTCCACTTGCCAATAACCAGACTTCAGGTCCAAGGTGGAAAACAGCTTGCTGCCGGCCAAAGTATCTAGCGTATCGTCAATTTGAGGCAGAGAATAGCTGTCTTTCTTCGTCACGTTGTTAAGCTGGCGATAATCCACACAGAATCTCGTAGTTCCATCCTTTCACTTGACGAGCACTACTGGAGACACCCATGGACTAGTAGATGGTTCTATTACTTTTTCTTCTGTCATATCTCGAATTATTCTTTCAGCTTTCTCTCTCTCGGCTCGTGGAAGACTTCGAGCGGATTGCCTAATTAGTTTAGCATTACCAGTATCGATTTTGTATTTTACGGCTGATGTTCTACCAGTCTTTCCTCCTTTTGGTACGAATAGGTCTCGATACTGCAAGAGAAATTCTCTTTTTTTCAGCTCGATCCAAAGATTGACCAGCTACTGATAACATCTGTTCGAATCTGGCATGAGAATTGTCAGTGGTCGTTGTTTGGCGAACTATAGACGTCACTGGTACGCAGGATCCAATCCTGATTTCCTTCTTGATGGTAACTGGGTAATCATTCACGTTTATTACATGCACTGGGATCTCTTTCGCCGACGTAACTAATCCTTTTCCAATTAGTACTCCTTTGCCAACTTCTTCGTCGTGGTTCCTTGGCTCCATCATCACCGGTGTACCTTCCTCCATGATTCCCTGTAGCCGTGCTACTATCATGGTTTCGCTTCGTGCAGGTAGAACGGTATCTTCCTGTACAGCTGCCAATACCGCGCTGCCTTCATATGGACGAAGGAATACCTCCTCGGAACCCACTTCAATGGTTCTGTTTCTAAAGTCTAATTGAAAACCATGTACATTCATTACGTCCATTTCCAGAATCACGTCTTCTTTAGTGTCAGCTACGATTACAGTATGCGTGAACTTTTCTGCGCCAATTCTCAATTGGATTTGCGCCTCACCGTGAACGTTGGCACTCTCACCTGTGGCGGTCCGCAGTCGGTCTCGTTGGTAAAAGCTTTTTCTTGGAGTTTATTATTTCTGGTCGTATAATGGTTCTAGTTGCTCCAGTGTCTACTAGCAGAGTATATCTCTTGCCATTCACTTCGCCATCTACATATACACTGTCGTTGCGACATCTGAGCGAAGCTATCAGTATGAGAGGGTCTTTGGAACGATCATGGGTCGGTGCTGCCCCCTCGTAGCCGACCCGTTCTAGTTTGCCTGTGACTGGGGTTCTTGGTTTGCAGGAGTCTTGGGGTGCTTACATGAACTACGTACATGCTCTAGCTCGCCATAATTCCAGCATCTGATCTTTCTCGTCTTCTTGTCCATCATACTTTTGATCAAGCTGAAGATCTGGTCAAACTTGTCTTCGTCGCCTTTTTATTGGATGGTCCTATCTTAGTTGTAACCCAATGCCTTCGTTGCTGCTTCATATTCAAGAGCAGCGTCCTCTGCATATCGGGGTCACGTAAGCCATCAATGAAGGCCTGTATGCCCAGACATTCCATCATGTTCTCTGCTGCTGATGGATAAGCAAATCGAACGAGTCGGGCAATATCCACTTCATATTCTTGAAGTGCTTCGTAACGTTTCTGCCTCCGGTTCTTCAGCTGAGATTGGTACAAATGTTCTAGATGTTCATGACCATGTCCAACCTCTTCTTCAGCTGCTCTAAGTCATCCGTTTCTTCCAAAGGTATCATCTGAAGTATAGCTAAGGCATCTCCCCAAAGCGCAATAGTTGAGTTCACTGCCTTCTCCCTATCAGACCAATTATTCACTCTAGCGGCTGCTTCAAATTGTTTCACATAACTGGTCCACGACATTTTTCCATCGAACGTTGTGGCCTTGACTCGGGTAAACGTCTACTAATGTCTTCTAACTAAGGGTGTGTTTCTAGCTTGCAAGGTTTTGTTTGCTCGATCTTCTTTTCTTCCACTGGCGTGTCTTGAGTTCTTATATCTGTCATCCTTTTTTCTAACTCCTTGATTTTCTCGTCCATCGTTGACATTTTATTCTCAATTTCAGATTTTAGAGACGAAATGTCATTTTCAACGTCAGCGGCAATGTCGTTTTTCATTAATAAGATATCGGCAGATTTATCGTTCTTCAAAGTAGAAATATCGCTCTTTATAGTTGAAATCTTCTCGTCCATGTTCTCTTCCATGGCAGAAATGTTGTTCTTCATAGCAGAAATGTCGTTCTTTATAGCAGAAATGTCGTTCTTAATAGCAGAAATCTTCTCGTCCATGTTCTCTTCCATCGCAGAAATCTTCTCGTCCATGTTAGCAGAAATATTAGCAGAAATTGACGAGATACGGGTGGAAGCCACGTCATTAAATAAAACTGTTTCTGGATCAAAGCCGTCATTTTCCAGTGCCACTTTAAGTCTTTCTACTAATTCACTTTTCTTACCGGACGCAATTCTGCTCTTAACTCAGTCACTTTCAAGTCACATAGTATCTTGGACATTTTTACGTATCAATTTATTTATATTATCCCACTTCTGACACCAATGTAATGTTTTTCTTATTTATTAAAACGTTTTTATTACGGGTGGGATACATTTTAAACACACGGTACGAATTTATTTAAACGCTAAACTGCTCACTAACACTTACTTTATATACACTTAACTATTCACTTGAATTTGATTTATAAACACACAACATTAATTATTAATTTATATCAACACTTTACTGTTCGCTATTTCGGTGTATTCTTGTTTATTTGTCGAGATCACTTTATAAACTAAACTATCTCTCCCTGGTCGGTCCTTTATATATTAGTGCCTTTTTCGTTAGATAATTCTAGATGGCGGCTTACACAAAAACAATTGACTTTCTGGCATTTTCTAGATAAGACTGGTCAATAAAACAATGTCTAGATAAGATAGTCACAATCGTAAACAGTTCTAAGAAATCCCCGCGCATCCGCCATAATTTGAACTTTCATACATGGCTTAGACAGAGTCGAATTCAGGGACTATACCAGTGTAATGTTTCGTAACAATATTTTAAAAGATTAGGTATGTTGTTGTGGCGTATTGTATGTAATATTTGATTGTGTTTTGTGTGTTCAGGATATTTAAAAAATGGATATCGTCACATGTTCTGAAAGTCAAAAAAGCTTTAGTGCTATTTTTAATTTAAGGAAACATGCAAAAAAGTTTCATCCAGGTACGATTATTAAAATTAAATGACTAAATGATAATATCCTATAGGTAATTATCTCAAAATTCATAGGTGGCGGTACCTATTTATTTTCTTACCTATTTATTTTCATTCCACAGGTACTTAGAAATAAGAATATTGCTATAAAAATTACAAATTTAATGTTTTATAAGTCGGTTTGAAATATTGGTGAAAAATTGCCGTATTTTTTTATAATAAACAAGTTCAAATTTTATACGTTCAGGTATTACCACAAACTTCAACCTAAGTGACCAGTAACCTCCTCTATTTTTTTATAATAGTACTAATACCTCTCTTTCTATTTTTACCAATTTCAGTCTTTCTAATTCATAAACGTAGTTGTTACAAATTTTTGTAGGGTAAATTTTCACAAAAATGTCTAGTTCAACTTTAACCCTGTATAATTCCTACAAATATTAAATGGAAGAAACTAAATATAATAGTTAATTGAGATGCATCTTTCCTCTATCAAATGGTGTAAGAATTAAGACGACACCTTGCATAGTTTCAGAAATATTGACTTTTTTATGGAAGCATGTGAACAAATTTCAAAAAATTTTGCTTTCCGGGCCAAAAAATTAAAAATTTTGGTTTTCAGTGAATGTATGAGAATAATTATACGATAGTTTGCTTTTCGTGTCGTAGAATCCAAAAACTATATCAGTTTTCGATTTTGATGTATAGTTTTCTGGAAAATCCCATTTATTTAAAGTTTCCTCAAGTTTTCACCCGAGATAATTTTTTTTCAAACAACTGATCAATTTTTTGGAATCCATATATCAAAAAACCCATATTTGCAAAATATAATCGGAATCACAATTTTTTTTTCAAATTTCATTCCAAAGGAGAATTGAGATTTTGCATAAAAAATTTCAAATTTGATGTTCTATAACTCGCTTTATACTACCGGTACAAAGCTGCTGTATTTTTTTTATAATAGTATGAACGCTCCTCTTTTGAGTTTCACCAATTACAGTCCTTTCAATTCACAAACGTAGCTACTACGATTTTTTTATGGTAATTTTTTAGAAAAAAATTTAGTCCGTTTTTAACCCTCTATAATTCCTACAAATATGAAATGGAAGAAACTAAATATGGTCGCTAATTAAGTTGCATCTTTCCTCTATCGAATGGTGTGAAAATTTAATCGATATCTTCTATAATTTCGGAATAACAGAACTTTATATGGGGGCATGTTGAAAAGTTTTCAAAAATTTAGAGGTCCTGAAAATTTTGATGTACAGTAAATGTTTGGAAAAAATAATCTAATACCGTGTATTTTGACACGAATAATCCATTTTTGCTATTCGTTTTTCGATATTCTCATTATTAAAGAAACTAAGAATTCCTTCAAGTAAACTATTTGAAAAAAAAATTGATGGGTGAAAACCTATAGTCTCATTGGATTCGTTGTGATCGAAGACCTCTACAGATTCTTATAAAAATCGTATAATAACTACTATTTTTAAAACTCCCGAATAATACGATTTTTGAAATTTTTCCTTTTTTAAGCCAGTCAAATAGGTGTTACAGAATTTTTTAGCCCCCATCCAGGAAGTATAATTTCCATCAAAATTTCTAAAATTCGATGTTGTATTACGAAGAATGTGACGTCACAGTCAACAGTCACTGAACAAATAGTACTTTTCATCACTTGACAAGCGCAAGCGCAGCCGCCATTTTGAAAGAGCGGGAGTTTAAAAGTTTCGTACTGTTTTGTGCAATAATAGCTGGGAATGCAATATTGTCTCCATAAATAAATCCAGCATTGATACAAATTATTGATGGTGCAGTACTTGTTGAGAAACCAGTTGAAGCGTATAACTGTAAACGACTAAAATGTGGAAAGTGTTATGGGCGTTCTCAAAAAGGCAAAATAAGTCTGCTAGTTGAGAGGTTAGCTCTCAATACAATCTATTATATAAATGAAATTATGTAAATAATAATCTAGATACAATTAAGTAAATAATGTTATCCTACTTAACCATAATTTATTGTAAGGACATGTAGAAATATTCTAAAATTAACACCTGATTTGATAATAACATTAAAATGAAAAATTCTTATTTAAACATATTATACTTTTAATCATAAGATTTCGCGAATATATTAAGTACATCTAAATATTGCAAATAAGGTTTAGGAAAGTTCAAAAAATAATATATATATATATATATATATATATATATATATATATATATATATATATATATATATATATATATTAATACCAAGACAATTATTATCAACAATTGGATGGTTGTACAATGGGTTCTCCTATCTCCTCAACCTTGGCACAGTTGGTAATGGAATATCTGGAGGAAAGCGTACTGGGGAATTTAGATTTCAATGTATTGTTTTTTAAACGATTTGTTGACGATTGCATAGCAGCTATACCGTCAGATAAAATTAATAATATGTTAAATTCTTTTAATAGTTTCCATCCAAAACTTCAATTTACAATTGAAACAGAGAACAATACAATAAATTTTCTAGACCTAACATTAATTCGAACCAATGACAACAAAATAAAAACCAAACTGTATCAAAAAGAGACGTGGTCCGGCCGATATCTTAATTACTACTCTAATCATCCCAATGCACAAAAAAACAGTGTAATTGTTGGATTGACGGACCGAGCTATAAAACTTACTTCTCCAGAATACCGTCCGGAAGTTTTAGAACATACCAAAAACACCCTAAAAAACAATTACTACCCGATAAAACACATAGAACGAATTTTTAAACAACGCACATACAAATTCTACAACAATAATAAAAATAATCAAAAACAAACTCAAATAAATAATAACAGATACATATCAATTCCATACACAAACCAACTGTCAGAAAAACTGAAATACGTTTTATCAAAACACAACATTAACGTATGTCACAGAACTCAAAATACCCTATCGCCATTGTTCACTAAACTGAAAAGCCCAATTAAAACCAAAAAAAAATCTAATGTAGTGTATTCTATACCATGTTTAAACTGCCCGAAGAAATATGTTGGTATGACAACACAAACTTTAGAAAATCGCTTAAATGGTCACAAGTACACAAAAAATGCGTCCACCGCTCTACATAAACACGAAACCAAGGAACACCATGAATTTGACTTCAATAGTACAAAAATACTAACCCAGGATTCTAATTACCATAAATTAGTAATCAAAGAAATGGTACATATAAAAAAAGAAAAGAATTCATTGAACGATAAACAAGACATAAAAAATCTGAGTCAAATTTATCATAATTTAATTGTGTAATGAATTTAGTAACCAAAATATATACATCCAATAACAAAATAAAAATGCTATACACTTTGGATTTCACTCGTATGTCGTGAATTTATTTCTGAGGTAAACACCTTTATTATTATTTTATCAACAAACTTGTTTTTATATGTTTTTATATGTTCACTGTCCTTTTTGTACACGTTCCAAAATTGTATGTATATCGATTAATTGTAAATATTTTATTATGTCCAAATAAGACAGAAACATCTTTTTGAGAAAGCTCCCAACAAGGAGCGAAACGTCAAAGTATGTAGACGATATAAAGCTTTTTATTTATTTATGACCTAAACCCAAGAACAAGAAATCAAAAATATTTTGAATGGTCAAAGAAAATTAAGAATTATTATATATATATATATATATATATATATATATATATATATATATATATATATATTATGCATTGGTTTCAAATAATTTATAACATGTATCACTCTCATTTACACACACCATAAAAACACCGTTTTATTTTCCTTTTCATACAGATAATAAAGTTGACCTGAAAAATTTATTTTTTAATTAAGACACTCATTATTTTAATTTCCTCTTAATTTTATTTTCAATAAGTATTATTTATTTATAGTTTGGTGATTTTAACCATTTGTACACAGGTATTTTAACATGCTTATTTACAAAACAGTACGAAAAAGATGGCTGAACTGCACGCATGCGCACAAAAAATAATTGTGACGAATAGGATATATTTCATAGTTTGCGCCAATGCTGTCGTGTCCACTTCGGGACTTCTCGCGTCTGGAAATAGTTTTCGAAAGTTCTCCGCATCCGCTAGTGTCAACAACAGGTGATTTGTCACTGGATTTTTTTAGGTTAATTTGGTTATTAAACCTTCTTCTTCTTATTAATGGGGTCTTTTCAAATGCATTGAAATACAGTTATTATTCAGCCAAAATATTTTTGTTGGATAGAGAGTGTTTTATGTTTCATTGTTTTGTTATTGTATTGTTAGACAAAATTGGTAATTGAATTGCTGTTTAGAAGTCTTCGTATACGTCACACTGTGGCGCTTCCCAACTTGTTTTTAAATTAAGCTTTTTTTCTTCCCCTATCTATAAATGATTGTATTAGCAACATTGCACTACTAACTATGAGAATGGCCCTTTCAATATTGTGAAGGTTATAAAAAGTCCTTATTACCTACACACAAATCTTTTTTCTTTGATTATGACCTATTTTGAGTTATCGAATTTATTTGGAGGTTAGGTTATCTTTTTAGGAGTAGTCTCGCCCTTATTCAACGGGGTTACCTACTGACATATTTCCTAGATATTGCTGATACGCTATCAAATATCAAAATAATACCGTTTTCTTTCGCTGATACATCCTGTATTGATAAACTATTCAATAACAAAAAGTACACGTCTTTTAAGGTCAATCTTTACGTGTCCTTGGTACTTAATCAACCAAAAATATTTTGCTTCTTTTGTTTTTGCAGCACCGAATGAACAGAGTTATCAGGAAATTAGTTGTTGTGGATCATACTGAAGATAGGAAAACGTGAAAGGAAAAATTTAAGAAAATTGACAGAACTACGCAAGAATGTATACGTATAACTATTTATAATTTATATAAGAAGGAAGTATACAGCAAAAATTTGCAGATTATCCTGATTAAACTTACACCAGCGTGGAACGTGGAGACATTAAGTCAAATTCTAATACGTTTGGTTTTAAATACAAAAGACTTGATATGCGCATGTTGGCCGAAATCATCAAGGATAATACAATGTGGCGGCAAGATTAATTGCGTAGAATAAAATACACAAGAGCACATATTTACTATTTAACAAATAACCGAGAAGAGACAACTACAACAAAAAAATATATATCTAGCTTTCATAGGCCTAGAAAAAGCATTTGACACAGTATCTGGATACAAAGTGTGGTAAGAAATAGAAGAAAGAGGAATAAAAACGAAACAATAAGAGTAATAGAAAAGGTCTATATAAAACAAACAAAAACTATGTGATAAAAAACAATATGAAGTCAGAAGGACTTAGAACCGATATAGGATTAAGACAAGGTGGTGGACTGAGCCCAACACTATGTGCATATGGACAACATCATAAAAAAATGTGAAATAAGGGTAAAGAAAATGTGTATTGGACACAAAAACCTAAAGAGAGTAGATACAGCTGAAAGAGCCTTTGCAGGTGATATAATATCTTATTGGGCAGACAGTGAAATTCGACTACAAGGAAACTTAAATATATGGAAATATGTATTAGGGGAAGAAGGTATGAAAATAAATGAGAATAATATTACTGTTTTAAATGAAACTTACAGTTTCTAGATAATTCCACTATATATTGAAAAATTTGTTGAAAATTCTAAGAAATTTGACAATTGTTTCGATATTAAATATCATCGTCAGAATGACAGAAGTTATATTTCATTTGATACCTACCTGATGTTTAATAATTATTATTGGCTAGACCAAAAAGTTACTTACCTTGTGAATGACTTAATATATGTTAATAGAAAATAGAAGAAAATATGATATTACAAATATTCAAGCTTAGATATTATTAGCCCTATGAGAGCCTGGATATCTTTTTCCCAATTAAGATCAGTATAACTGTGCAATGATATAGGAAACTAGGAAAAATATATCTGCTGATCTTTACAATTATCACTTAAGAAGACAGTTTAAAAGTGGAAAACTCCCTAGATTTATCTGTTCATTGACGACTTCATATTATGGGTTTCTTAAGTGTCTTCTAATTTCCAATTCTTCAAGGAAACATTTTTTTCAATATATTGTGGAATTATATAGATACAGTAAGTTTCATTTGAAACAGTAATATGAGTAGATTCCACAAACAGGAAAACAAAATTCTGAAATAAATGAAAAACAATAAATTTATACTATGCGATGAACCTTAATTTTATTTTGTTATTCCAGATAAACTAAGCTCCTCAAACCTTTTTCTTACTACTCTAAAAATTTCATGAAAATTACTTCAGCTAAAGTAGAAGTATTATCTAAACTGTAATATCGAAAATAAAGATTATAAAATATAACGTAATAGATTCGAAGAATGATTAGGTATTTTTATTATGAAATTTAATCTACATTACCTTTTGTTCGTTATCGTACTTATAAAACAATCAATTATCAATTTTCATAAACAACATTATCTTATTTTTGCAATTCGAACATTATTGATTTGTTTACGTATTAAATATTTTTTCATTTAAAGCATCTGATAAAACTACACACATTCCAGGAAGTAAAAACGTCATCTAAGATCTTTGATGATTACATTGTTATTGTTTTTCATCTTTAAACCCACAGCACAAGATTTTCATTCATCACTAGGTTTGTCATTACAAAATTATTAAGTCACTAACGTAAAAAGCAAAAAAAAATATTTATATAATTTTAAATTAATAATTAGAAATGAATTTGCTCCTACCATCTACAAGTGAGAAGTACGACTACGAATATTTTTAATTTCTACCAAAATTGCTGTTTTCTGTGTATCAGCATAAAAGCAGCTGCATAAAAATACTTCTCATTTCCTTTTACCCTCTTCAGGTGTCGGATTTTCATTATTACTAAAAAGGCAATAAGACACCAAATTTGAAAAAAAATGAAAATACTTCCATTCATTGATTCTTCACGCTAAATTACTTGAGATCAAAATTTGAAATATTCAGTAAAAATAAAGATGCTGCTACCATCTGGAACTGAGAATTACAACTGCAACTAAATGACGATCCAAATTGCTGTTTTCTGTACGTCAACATAAAAACAAATTCAGAGAATTGTAGAAAAATCCTGTATCAAAGTGAGGCTGGTACACATACCATGATTAACTCATAAAAATGCGTATAAAAATTACTTTTGAGATTTAATTCTGAAATATTTAAGTAAAACAGTTGGTGCTACCATCTAGCAAAGAGAATTACAACTACAACTGTTTTCACTTTTTACGGAAATTGCTGATTTCTGCACATAAATATTCAGTATGGAGGGTAGAAAGTAAGGAGCACAAATCACCTAGAGTAGGTAATTTGTGGTAAGGAGGGCCAACTCAGTGTATGAAAAAGTGTCCGCTGACAGGAAGCAAATTAAGGTGGCGCCATAGTAGCAAATGCAACGATTTTAAAAACAACGCCATAAATTATTAGAGTAGGATACTAAATTAAAAAGGAAAGAAAGACAACTTTTCACTGAACAAAGCTTTCCCATTGTTTCTATTTTTTTTCCTCTTTGAATTTACAACAAAAAATTCGTAATAATAATAATAAAAAATGTATCTACTGAAGTTTATAAAAATCTAATCACTATCCACGTTAGTCCAGCAGTTTTATATGTTCTACTTACTAATCAACACTTGACTACGTAAATAGTTGACGTTTTATAAACTGCAATATGCTCAACTACACTAGTCATCAGAGACATTAAATTTTCCAAATCAGCGCACTTCACTCCATTTACACCTGTAATTTCATGTCCTTTCCACTCGCCACGCTAGCGTTATCGTGGTCGGTTATTGAACTATAAATTGCTGCTTACAGCTAGACACTTTTTCAACTTGTCCCCTATACAAGACGGTCCTCCTTACTTCTACCTTCCACCCTCCATAGTATTCAGTTAGCTTCTGACTTAAGATCACAGTTCTATACAGACATATAACAAAACTTCGTATCGTAACGCCGTCGCGTAAGAAGTGGCACTGCGTAACACTAGAACATAGTAACATCTCGGCGTTCCATCGGTTGTCGGTTTTTTGACGCTGCATCAAAGAAAAAGAAATGATAGGCACTGATGTTGCACCGCTTGTTAGCATGTCTGGACAGGTCTGCGGTACACAGTTGCGATTCATTTTTCGTTTTGTTTATTCAGTTGAAAACATGGAGTGGATAGAAGAATCTACCCTGGATTTCATAAATAGTAATAAAGAAATTTTGTGAGATGCAAAACATCCCAAATACTATAATAAAATGAAGAAGCATGATGCTTGGGAAGAACTTACTGTAGAGTTTCGGACAACAGTAGATGAATGCAAAAAAAAATTAATGTTCTTCTGTCCGGACTTAGGCGAGAGAAAGCAAAAATTAAACAGAGCCACGGTACGGGTAAAGGTAAGTTTGAATAATTGAAAATCAATTTCTTTTCTATTTTGTTTATTTACTTTTCAATTACACATTTTATTTTTATTTATTACAGGGCTTTCAGATATCTATGAAAGTAGTTGGTTTGCCTTTAAAAGTTTGCTATTCCTTTGGGACAAAAACAATGTTCGGGAAACACAAAGCACCGTAAGTATAAAACGAATTACGTATAATTATTTTGCCACAAAAGTCGATTTTCGTTTTGAAACTACGATGACAATTCGTCTCTAATTCGTGTTGCATTTTCGGTTGGTCTTCTGGGAATATTTCTAATTGGAAATAAAGAAGACATTGGTTCATTAGTTATAGTTTTATACTTTCCTTCTACAAGCTTTCCATCAATTTCTGTATCGAAGGTTCCATGTGGCGTATACAAAGCACAAGATGTGGAACTTTCTCTTAAAAAATTATGTAGATGAGCTACTGCCATTATAACTAATTCAGCTTTTCTGGGTTCAAGTAACATCGGTTTACGAAGTACTCAAAAAACGGCTAAAGCGATGCCAAACACATTTTCTACAGTTCTTCGTGCGCGAGATAATCTGTAGTTAAACACTCTTTGCAATGATCCTTTAGGGTGTATTCCCGAAAACGGTTTTATTAACGACTTAGTTAAGGCAAATGCCTCGTCTCCAATAAAAAAATAGGGAATTTTCTGTTGCCTGCCATGTAAAGCTTCTGGTTCAGATAAATTTAAGTCATTGCGCTCTAATTTTTTGTAAAGCGAGCAGTTTTTAAAGATACCACCATCTGAAATTCTTCCTTGGCCTCCAGCTTCAACATACAAAAAGTTATAATTAGCATCCACTAGGGCAAAAAGAACTACACTAAACGTTGATTTGTAATTAAAGAACTCGCTTCCGGTGTTAATTGGAGCTTGTAGAACAACATGCTTCCCATCTAAAGCACCCAGACGATGTGGAAAGTTCCAGGTGTCCTCAAACTGTTTTGCCACTTCTAACTATCTTTCTGGTGTTGAAGGTATCTGTAAAAATTAAAACAAATTATACAGTGCGCCAAAAATTAGACATATTTTTATTTTCTAAATAAGTTTGTTTATTAAATACTTATTTTAAATTATTTTTAATTTTAGAAAAGCAACACCTAGTACCGAACAGAAAAGCGATGAAGCGACACCTAGTAAGGAAACGCCAAAAGAGGAATGAAGATTCTGAGAAATTAGATAAAGCTTTTAAAATAATATTAGAAGGATCAGCAAACGCTAGAAACCCACAGGAGCAAAACGAATGTCAAATATTTGGAAATCTTGTGGCTAAAAAACTGGCCAAATATTCTCTTGAATTACAAAGTACTATACAACAAGATATTATGTTAATTTTGTTTAAAGCAGACAAGACCCATCTCGAACAAAGTTCAACCAATTTTTATCATTCGCAATCATACCGTACTCATACTCTTCAATCAGTTTTTGCAAATTCTGTGCCACAACATTCTCAATTTGAACAGTATCAGGATAGCCAAGCTTCCAGTTTTACTCAACAGCATTCACAGGTACCATCTCCAGCATATAATTATGCTATTCTAGTATTTCGGATCATTCAAGTCGCAGTACTCCAGTCAATTCTTTACCACGCCAACTATTGGATATGCCCGATATTGAATTAGAGAATTTAAGATAAACATTTCTTTTGTTTAATGTGTGTTTATTATACTTCTTTAATAAAACAGTTTCTTACCTGTATATTTTCTTTTCATCCTTCTATAATGGCTTCGCACACTTCAGAAACTATAGCACTTATCGATTGTTTAGAAATTTTAGCACTTATCGATTGTTTAGAAATTTTAAAAAAGTATTGTAGACTGGTGAAAGAGTCACCAGTCGCCAGAAACCGAATTGTTACTGCCAACCTTTCTTGAACAGAAATTGCCGTTCTCCATCTAGTACTTATCTTTTCGTGCTATTTTGGGTCCAATTAAATTAATCAAGTAATCGAAGTTTGTTGGAGACATTCTAGTGAAATTTTTGTAAAGGCCACTAGTTGCCTGAAATTTTAAATCCAACAGTAAATGATTTCCGCTGTACACACTTCTATTAGTATACAACCGGGTCTGCCACCAGCGTCTTTCTGCGCGTCTTTTTTTTTTTTTTTTTAACTAAGTAATGCATGCATATATAAGCTGCTGCAACAACCTCCATTGCACACAAGAGAAATACTAATTTAATTGTTCCATTTTAGTAAGGACGGAACGGCGAAATGTCCCGTTTATAAGATACGCGGCGATGTATTGATACGCTATATTTGTTGACACGCCGTATCTTCGATGCGTAACAAACAATTATTGCCCCACGGAGTTACGATACGAAGTTTTGTTCTATGTCTGTACCCACCTTTAGATTAGGAGGTTTATGACTGAGATACACTATTAATGATTAATATTCAAAATGGCAAGGTTTTTAAAGTATATACAGTTGATTATTAGATCTTTACCCGTGCGTCATTAATATCTGATAACATAACCGACAAATGTCAAATTATTTTGTTCTATTAATATAAAAAGGTGCCTATTGATAATTATGTCGGTCATGTTATCAGATATTAATGACGCACGAGTAAAGAACCAATAATTCAACTGTAGGTTGCCAATTAACTCTCAGCCAATCAGAGGTTTCATTAAAATACGCGGGAATACGTCATCATGCCTGCCCAATTCAAACTGCTCTGTAGTTTTTTTTTATTGAAACCTCACTATTCTTCCTGAAAATAAACAGTTTTAACGCTTAAAACTAACTTTTTCTACTACCGTACGTAAAGTACGTACTTTAGACACACTTTCGAGTACGTAAAACTTTTCTTTACTAGTGCGCAAAGAAAAAGTTCCAATTTGAATGTAGTTATAGCTAGTATTATAAAAATATGGATAGATATAATAAACGGATATTAAATCTGAGTTTTTTTTTAAATCAGAGATTGAAACATATAGAATTCAGTAAAGTACATACGTAATAATTATTGAGTACTGGAAAATAATAGAAAAGGGTGCATAGGAAGGTACATATAAGTTGGCTGTGAGTGACTGACATTTCTTTGTGCATTGAATCTGATATTTAAATTTGAAATTGAGACCTTCCGACTATACCTAGGGTAAGCAAAAGTATTTTAGAAAATGGAATAGGTAGATACATATAATTATGAAGATGGATTCCTCTGACGATCTCTCAGAAGATTATTTCGAAAATACACCACCAAACATATTACACGTAGCACAGAATGCTTCTAATGATTTATTGTCCCAAAAATCTGTGAATATTTACGAAACAAAATACAATTTGTTTAAAGAATGGTGTAGGAAAAATAAAATAACAAAATATTACGAAAACGTCCTAGTGCACAAATTCCACCTTTAATAATAGCATTGTTAATAATTGAATTCGTCTGTTGTTTTGGTAATTTGTTCTAATTTTGATTAAAATATTCAAAAGATTATTCAATATGTAATATATTTTATTAGGAATCAGTAAAAGCGTTATACTTTCTTCTAAAGAAAAATAGAACCTACTTTAGTGCGCAAAAAAAATTACTATTAAACTTCTGTATTTTGATTAAATTTTCGGTAGTAGAAAAAATATTGTATGCGCTTCGTGTGTGAAGGCCTTTTTTTCGACTCATGCGATTATTCACATTCGTCGGAAAAAGGCTACTTTACACACTTGTTACATAAATAACTATTTCCGCACTCCGGATATTGTGTCGTGCTAACATACCGAAAATGACCAAAAATATAGCTCCGTAAATCTGCCGCCCCCCCCCCGGTTAGATTTTTGTTACCAAAAAACATAAAGGGCACCTAGCACAACAATTTTTATAGCTAGCACACCAACAGCTCACAATAAAAATGCTTTTGAATTCGGGTGGGGCCAGGTTAACGCTAGCCCCCCCCCCCGGTTGGAATTTTTCCGCCAAAATGCTAGCACAGATAAAGGACACCTAGCACAACCTAGCACACAATTTTTTATAGCTAGCACACCAACAGCTCACAATAATAATGCTTTGGAATTCGGGTAGGGCCTGGTTAACGCTAGACCCCTCCGGTTGGAATGTTTTCGCCAAAATGCTAGCACAAAGAAAAGACACCTAGCACAAAATTTTTAATAGCTAGTACATCAACAATGCTTTTGAATTCAGTGGGTGGGGGGCGTCTGCAAAATAATGCTATGGTTACACGAATGAATGAAAATGTTGGATGTATTTGTCCCTAAACATCATTTTCCTATAAAAAATGGCCCCTAAAAAGATGTTGCCAGATTGTGCGTGATATCTATATTTTCCCATCTAGCAGGGTATTTGATAAATGAATAATTAACTATTATTTAATTAATAATTTTCTATTTATTTTCAATTAATGCTAAAAAACGAAAGATAACAAAAAACCTTCACTGTTAAAAATAATTTTGTTAAAATCATAGTAATTTTAATAAAACAAAATAATTAAATTCAACCATTTAGTCACGGAATCAGAAACAATCCGTGCACGAATAAGTTGCAAATTACGTCACACTATAAAAAAGGCAACGACAAACGTTTGCGTACAGACATGTTGGATAAATAAATGTCCAAAAAATCGAAGCCGTGTTGGATATGTTCTTTGGACAAAGTTGTGCAATCTGGGAAGGGGCGGCTGAGATCCCCGTTGTACTATACGCTGTTTTTAAAATAAGAGGACTGATTTGAATTTAAGTTGGTAATTCTGTAGGCTCCCGATTGGTCAAATCGCAGTTGGTTTTCCTCAGCGTTTTTGACATATGATGGATCAATTGTGTCAATTTTAATCAAACAATGGGGATCGAGAAAAATGACGATTATGCCATGAAAAAACACAAAGTGATGTAATCACTATTAGTTTTGTATAATCAGTTTTGTATAATATACCTACTAATATTGATGAAAACGAAAGTAACTTTTGAATTTTAATTGTAATATTTTATTTTTCAATAAATTAACATGTATTTCAATATAGTAATATAATTCTTATAATTGTATTGTAATAAAATTATTAAGTGATTATTAAATTATTGTCCTACCTTTGTTTCCAAAATTTTATTTTTAGAATTTTCTGGTGGCCAATTGTATCCTTTCATTAAATAAACAATAATTTTCATTAACTTACTTTAATTTGCAAATTCTAATAAAATATTGAGAATTTAGTAATGAAAAGTAATGATTAAAAGTATTCATTGCATTTACATAATTATTATAAAAAAATCACTGATATTCAACTGGAATTATAAAATTATAATATTCAATTCAAGTCTTTTATATAAAAAAATTATCAATATATCAAAAATAATAATACTTTTATATTAAAAAAAAAACAACAAATATGTTGCATTATTATTTTACATCAGAGGACTAAAAAATAATCCAGAAGATATTGCCATTAATTCTGCAAGAGTAAGTACTTTCATACTAATTGATTTATAATTCATTTATTAATTTTTTTAAACTGTTATTTTATAATACAATTGTTTAAAAATCACTTGCACTGAGATATCATAATGTCTAAAAAATTTAATACAAAATGTCGAAAAAAGTTCCTCCATCGAAATTTTTTATCTAAAAATTATTTCATACATAAAGCGGTATATGTCCTGATAATGGGTTGTCCAACAATTGGTTTATTATCTATATTTAAATAAATAACACTATTTTGCAAAGAATTTTAAAACAATTAAATAAATAAATCAAGAATATATATGTTTGCTAAGTAAATTAAGTTACAAAAATTAGAAAATACATATACAAAGCATAAGCGCTCGGACAATTTGACCCCGTTTTACTGCCCTCGGTATCCACCTACCTGTCAGCCCTTTCGGATTTAGGCACCTTAGGGGTTCAACTTTAAGTGCTCAAAATGACTGACATATTTTCGATGACGATTTTTTCCCCAAAAATTTTGAACTTTCACCTCTTATTGCTACCCCCGTATCCAGTAGGTTGTCAGCCTGCTCGGATATGTAATTAACAATACTACAATAAAATAAAATAATACGGCTAAATGTGACATCTAGTTGTGAGAAGCATTAACTACAAAGTCTTAGACTTCTTACACCTGCAGCTACCAGCCAAGACTTCGAAGCAGAGATAAGTAGCCCCTGGTTCCAAGAAGCACTCTAGATAGTCTAGATGGCTCCACTACTATAACTCCATTAAAATTTAATTAAAAATGATATTAAAAAAATTAGATTATTTGGTAATTTGGTTATATGTTATGTATTACACAATTATTTTAATTAATATGTAGTTAAGTTACGATTTTTTGTCTGCATTCATCTCTGCAAATGAAATTCATGATATAAATATAAATTGAACACATTGTCGAGCTGTCGAGCATGAAAAGTTGTATACATATGTCATTCTTAATTATACCACACCTCAATAACAATAGAAAAAAACAACTCAAAGAAATAATGTTGTTTTAAAACCATGATTCACAAATAAAACTATTTATTTTATTACTATTCGTGCGTATCAAACCATTATTGAAGATAATACCTCCATACTTAACTGTGATATAATTCTCTAGGTAAGTGTATTTTTATTGTGCCAAATTTTGACAATAATCATTTAATTTGATAGTACAGTGCATAAAAATGTCAAGTTCGGACGTGCTACTAGATAATGCAATAGAAGCTGCTAAAAAAGCCGTCGAATTCGATCAACAAAATGAACAAAATATAGCTGCTTATTATTATGAAGCTGCTGCTCGCTTATTAACCCAAGTAGCTAGTTCTACTGAAGACCTAGAACGCGCGGAATCTCTTAATAAAAAATCCAATCAGTATAAATCAAGAGCTGATGAATTGAGGAATAAAGTTCCAAAAGAACATAAAATTGTAGATGAAGATGGAAGCAAATCTAGGTTAGAATGACATATGTAATATCTACCGAATGTGAATTAATTGTTTATTGTATTAGGTTGAAGCAATGTTATTTCTTACTGAATCAAGCTATCGAAGAAGATGAAGCTGGAGATGAAGACGATGCTATAGAGTTGTATGCAAAGACCGTTGAGTATATTACCCAATTTCCTGATTTAATGCAAGGAGAATTGAAGGCTCTTGCTTTAAAAGCTTTAGATAGAGCAGAAGAACTAAAAGGTAAATTGATTTTAAAATAAATTTATTTTTTTATATTATTATTAGTTTTTATGGAGTTTCACATAATTTTTATCTTATGGTATTACAAGCCAACGTGAAAGTTATCGAGTGCACACTGTGCACCTAGGATGATTTTTTGTTGTGTGATGATATATTCTTCATAAACTACTTTGACCATTGCATTCACAGAACCTTCCGTTCAGCAAAACATCTTTTTGCAGGCTCATGAGATGGTTCTTTATTGAGACGTCTTACATGGCTACATACGTGCTATGGGATATAAGTCCAGTTAATCCTATAACTACTGGGATGATCTTGGTCTTCAGACTCTACATTCTTTCAATCAATATTTTCAGTTCTTTGTATTTGAGGCGATTTTCTGCCCCTTTTTGAGTAAAATTGAACTCTGAAGGTAATTTTCTTATTTTCATCCTTCAGAACTAAGTCTGGTTTATTTTATTTTATTTCGTACTGTTGGTAGATGTATTGTGGGTTTCCAAATATTCTTTCTTTGTCAGAATCGAGCAACCCGACATAAAATAGTGAATTGTCTCCACTTCTGTTCTATACAGTGTAAGGCAAATGACCAATTATTGACACTATAAAACATTAAAAGTTCTAAAAAATTTAGGAGTCATAAAGTAACAAAGTTATATTGTTTGAAATTATTAGCATGATATTTTATGATCTTTACTCTATAATTTCCATTATTATCAAACTTTATTGTTTTATTTTAGTTATATAAAAAATTATAGAATAATATTCCTGTCAAATCCCAATTATTGACACGTTGTTTTTTGTCAAAACCTGTAATTGACAACCAGTTATTGACACAGGTAAATAATACTACAAACAACTTACTTTTTTATTTTTTAATTAATTAAAATAAGTATTATATTATTTAAGTTTCAAACATGTCTACCCTTGAGGGAAATTCATACTTTGGCCTCTGCCTGCACCTAAAATGGTAGGTGTAGGTAAAATTCCTAAAATGGACTCTTTGGCACACAGGATATATCACTTTCAGGAAAAGTGAATTATGTGCTTCCTTCATTGATTGATTTTATACCCATAACTTTGAATTCTCCATTGGATTTTTTTTGTATGACCCAGACATATCTGTAAATACTGGTATTCCGTTTCCCTCCAGAAAACTTCACAAGGACATAATCGCCCACTGAAGAATTGGAACCATCCTCCAAGTCAATAAAGTCTATATTGTTCTCTCTTTATCTTTTTTGTATTTTCAAAAGTTTTCTTTTTGCTCCATTTTCTCCTTCTTTCCAGACTCTTTTTTATATGGTATTTTCTCCAGGCATCACTGATAATTACTGAGGGAATTTTTTCTTTCAACTTCCTCTTTTTGGTCGAAGGTTTATATAGGGTCTGGCCAAAAGAGAGCTTTTTTAAAAGGAGTGGGATCTTGAAAGGAAACGTGGATAGGACTGTTTGGAATGGGTGACAGATGTCCTCTCTCTTTAGTGACTGTTTTGGTTGTACTTGCTTCAATCTGATCTTCCTCTTCAGTGGCTGTTTTTGTTTTGCACATACTTGCTTCAATTTGATCTTTTTCTGTGATTGTTTTGGACGTACTTGCTTCAGTCTTATCTTCCTTAGGTTGCTTGGTATTGAATGTCCTCTATTATTTTGTCTATTTCGGCATTTGATAATATAGCCTCTTTATTTTCGTAATTTATTTCTGATTCCTCATTTTGGATTGCTTCACATGTCGCTATTTCAATTGTCCTATCATTGTTATTTGCAATTGAATGAGCCGATTGCAACTTAAGATTTTTCCAAAATTCAAACAGACTTGACTTTTCTATAGGACTATTCCATTTTTCCTGCAAGCAAATTTTAAACTGTTCTAGTTTTTGAACTTCTATCCTTTCCTCGATGCCTCATAGTACAGTTTCATCTGATATTTTGGTGCTCTTCAATGGTGCTGGAACAGTTACGGCTTTTTAGCTATTTTAGAAAATTGTACATTTGAAATGTCAAAAGGGACATAAGCCTGAAATACGAAACCCATTGGATATTGTTTCTTTTGTAATATGTTGCAAGGCCTTTTCTACGATCCCAGCAAAATTGTTCTTCTGTAGTTTACTGCCACCATTTTCCATCCTCCATTTTTGTAATTCTTTTTTATAATGAACTTTCAATGGCCTAAACACACTTACATCCATTGGTTGCAGTAAATGGGTTGAGTTTGGATAAAGTGATATTAACTCTATACCATTTGAGAGATGGAGCATCAGATGTAATACATGGCCATTAAGAAAAAGAATTACCGGTCGCTGTATTTTCTGCTGATCAAGCCATGGAATAAAAATATTGTAATATATTCATAAAATGTTGCTGAACACATCCATCCAGATTCCGAGGTGCCAATACCCCAAGTCTCGGGAACGCTTGCACTAATATAACTGGGAACTCTAAACATAAGAGAATATAATCATGGGAGGAGCTAATAATCCTGCAGAATTAGCTGTAACTAATACCACGAGATTTTCTTTATCATCACCAGCAGAACAATAAACATTCTTATCGCCTCTACCAGCTAAAACTTTTTCTGCTTTAGGTGTTAAGAAAAAAGCTGTTTCATTTGTATTAAAGACTATGTTGGGATCGTTGATAATTGAGAGCAAATCTCTTTAACGTAGATACTCCTCTACTTCATGAAACCATCTCCTTATTTGAGCTTTGGTCACATTTTCATGACTTTGAGTTAAGTTCTGCGAAACTCTTTGGGACAATACCTAAGAAACATTTAAATCATTCGTCTGTAGGTCTTCCATCATTTTTGTATGTTTTTTCGCTGTTTTTATTTTTCATATGTTGGACATTGTCTAGTAATTCATTTTTAGTGACTGGATAGTTCTAAAATCCAAGTATCTAACGTGTTCTCTTCATTTTCATTAAGAACTGTGGCTCGACACATGCGACATGTGGCAAGTAACGTTCCGTTTTTTTATACAGAAGCGTACTCCTTGGCACGTCATACACTTTTGCTGCAGCACCAACAGAGACTCCCCTTTTGACAGTTTCTAATGCAAGTTGCATCTGTTCTGGTTTGTAGTTTTTCTTAGGGGCCATAGCTTGAAAAAGCAAAAAAATACTGCTAACCTATCTCTGACATATCTTAAACCAATAATTGACACTCCCTATCAATTAATAGTAAAATTTGTTTGTTGGGTTAAAAGTGGATATTGGCAATGTTGTCATAATCTGGTGTTTGTTAATGTAAATATGCATAAGAAAAAATGTGCAAACCAATAATTGACATACAACATTGGAGTTCCCAGAACCTTAAAGATTTACTTTTGATATGCTGTAGTTATTATTTGAAACGATTTAAAATACTATTATTTACCTTGCATAACAATATCTCACATAATAAAAAATATGTATAGTTTTAAAAAATTCACTTACCTAATCTTTTCTAACTAGACAATTTAAATAACAATAAATTTGCAGACTACACTAATATGTTTGACTGATGTGGATTTTTCTTAATTTTCTAATATAAAGAATTGGGTGTCAATAACTGGTAGGGCGTCATTTATTGGTTGTTTACCTTACAGTTAGGGTCTGTGCCTATTTTGAGGATTTTGGCTTTTAAGTAATTGGTTGCTATCGATTGTTCTTGATATGCAGTTTCGGCTTTAAATTTTCCAAACTACAGCCATTCCAATGATTTCTTTTCTTTGGTGGTTTCCTTTTCTGCTTCTATGAGTATCTGACCATGCATGTTTTTTCTCCCCATCTTTGTAGATTGTAGATTACAAAGGGGTCGATTGGCCAATAGCTGGCCTTTCCACACTGCGACCTGAAAAGATCTTTTGTGTATACCCTCCATCTATTTTTTGTCACAGAGATCAAGGCTTCTAAGGAAGCCTATTATCCGATTGGGAGCTATTTTTGTTACCTGGTCAGGTCTCAAGAACAACCGTTCCAGGGACCAATGATGTTGGCGAACAAGTACTCCGCAATGGCATAATATATGTTCAGCCGTTTCATCTGCACTGTCGCAGAATCTACATGTTCCTCTGTCCACTTTTCCCATCTTGCAGAGGTGATATCTGAGTGGGCAGTGTCCCGTAAGGAGTCCTGTGATTGCTCTGAGATCAGACTTCTGAAGCTCTAAGAGCGATTTAGCATAGCGAGCAGAAGGTTGTAGCAACCTTTTTGCTTGTCTTTGGCCTGGAACATTTTTCCAGTAGGCTGCACTAAGTTCCTTTTCCCATTTCCGGACTTCTTCCACAATGTGGCTTTTAGTAATGCCACAAAACGGTTCGGGTCCGATGAAAGGAGTGCTAGCTCCTTCCTTTGCAAGTCCATCGACAGTCTCATTCCCAGCAATTCCCTTGTGCCCGGGCACCCATAACAAAGATAGTTTGTTATGTCTAGCCAGTAGCTTAAGAGATTGTTTGCAGCTCCAGACTGTTTTGGACTCATAAGTTAAAGACCTTAGAGCTTTCAAAGCAGCCTGGCTGTCAGAGGCAATAAATATTCTGGCTGCGTTGAGGCGCTTTTTGAGGCACTCTTGAGCACAGAAGTCTATCGCTAGTATTTCCGCTTGGAATATTGTGGGAGTGTTACCTAGGGCTACTGATAACCTAAGATTAGGTCCTGTAGCCCCTATTCCTACTCCTTCGTTTGTTTTTGACCCATCAGTATAAAATGTGGGGGCACCCCTAGTTATTTCTGAGATTTCGTGCTGTGTTAACTCACGATCGATAATAATAACATCTAGAGTAACTTTGAAATCTTGTTTAGCAGGCATTATGTCTCTAGGCATCATCATAGATTGGGTGGATCCAACCCTTAGTATCTCGAGATGTCCTGTCAAATCGCCGGGTTTTAGAGATTTACCCTGTGTTAACCTATAGGCATTTTGCAGAGCAATCCTCCTTACATGTAAATGTAATGGAGGGAGATCTAGCATTACCTCCAAGGCCGCGCCAGGGCATGATGTCATTACACCCGTTATTCCTAAACATGCGAGTCTTTGCAATTCTTGCAACTCTATTGTAGCCCTTTGTTGCGTTGTTTTCTTCCACCATACAAGCACAGCATAGGTGATGATAGGTCTGACAACCGTTATATATGACCAGTAGATCATTTTTGGTTTTAGACCCCAAGTTTTCCCAAAGAGCCTACGACACGTCCAAAGAGCCCTTGCTGCTTTTGAGGTGATGTGTTTGAGGTGTGAGTTCCACGTAAGTTTCCTATCAAGGATGACTCCAAGGTACTTAACATCTTCTGAACAAAACAGGGTTGTACCATTCAAGCTTGGAGTCCGTATACTTAACTTCCTCCTGTTAGTGAATGGAACAAGTGTCGTTTTGTTAGGATTGACTGAAAGTCCTTCCTTCGAACACCAGGTAGTTATGAGGTTCAAGGCACATTGCATGCGATTGGCAATGATGCCGTCGTGCTTACCTCTGACCACTATAACTAAATCGTCGGCATAGCCAAGAGCATGAAATCCTTCTCTTTTTAGCTTTGTTAGGAGGTCGTCAACCACTAGTGACCACAGTAGAGGTGATAGCACTCCTCCTTGAGGACAACCTTTCACCGCTTTTATAGTAGTCGACTGGTCTCCGCGGTAGGGGATTATTTTCCTAGTATTTAGCATGGACTGAATCCATTTGATTATGGAAGGTGGAATACCCTTTGCAGTTGCAGCAGCGCTAATTGATTCATATGAGGTGTTATCAAAAGCTCCCTCTATATCTACGAATACACATAGGGATACTTCTTTCGTAGCTATTGCCTTTTCTAGGTCTCTTACGAGACAATGTAAGGCATCTAAGGTAGATTTGCCAGGTTGGCGTGAAGCGGTGCATTTGATAAATATTCACTTCTCATGTATATGTCGAGTATTTTTTCCATCCTTTTGAGTAAGAAGGAGGTAATGCTTATAGGTCTATATGACTTTGGTTCCTCTGGAGTACGTTTGCCACTCTTAGGAATACAGCAGACCCTGACCTCTCTCCACCCTTTTGGAATGTATCCCAAGATGAAGTTCATTTTGAATATCTTACATAAGTGGGGAATTAAGATATCGGATCCCTGTTGTAGAAGTGCTGGAAAGATGCCATCCTCTACAGGTGAATTGTAGGGCTTGAAGCTGTTAATTGCCCATTCAATTCTATTCCTCGTGAACATTTTACCCGCTAGGCTTTTTGCTGATCTAGAAGTTTTGATGAATGTTTCATCAAGATTTGCCTCTGCGTTATCTTCAATAATTGCAGCACCAGGAAAATGAGCGTCTAATAAACATCTCATGTTTTCCTCTATGGTTTCGGCGAACTCTCCTTTTGGCTTTTTAAGGAGTCCAATACCGTTAGAGTGGTCCATAGCGATGACTTTTTGAAGGCGCACTGCTGGGGCTACCTTAGAAATCCCTTTGCAGAATTGCCTCCAAGTTCCTCTTGGACCTTCCGAGTTCTTTGTTATATTCAGTTAGAGCCTTTTTGTAGTCTTCCCAGTTTCCTGTCCTCTTGGCTCTGTTAAATGCTTTGCGTGCTAAGACCTTTAGTTTGCTGAGTTCATTGTTCCACCAAGGCACATCCCTATTGACAGCCTTTGTTTTGATGGGACAAGATTCATCATAGCAATTAATTATCGTGCGATTCAACCATTGAGAGGCTACTTCAAGTTCCTCCACAGTTTCAATCGTGTATAATGCGCCTTCAACATCCGACTTTAATTTGTCCTGATATGAACCCCAGTCCGTTTTTTGAGGTATTCGACAACACTGGGTCTGTCCCCGCGTAGCCCCGACCTCGAATCGTATTATCCTGTGATTCGACATTGAAACCTCTTCGAAACATGCCAGTTTTCTATTAAATTTGTTATAAAGCAACTAGCTAGGGTGATATCAAGCACCTCTTTTCTAGTTGCAGTGATAAAAGTGGGTGTGTTACCTCTGTTAATAATGTCTATATTAGATTTAGCCAAATACTCTAAGAGATACTCACCTCGTTTGTTCGTGTCTGTGCTGCCCCATACTATGTTGTGGGAGTTTGCATCACATCCAAGAATAAGACGTCTGTTCTTTTTATTGCACCATCTGATGAGGCTTTTGACTTCCTCTGGTGGAGGTTTGTCTTCCTCTCCCGGAAAGTAAGCAGAGGCAATTATAATGTGCCTTTTACCCCTTTCGGTGAGGAACTCCACCTCAGCTGTTGCAAGGTCTCTGGTAATAAACTCTGGAATAGAAATAAAGTTA
This sequence comes from Galeruca laticollis, assembly GCA_963921935.1. NCBI lineage: Eukaryota > Metazoa > Arthropoda > Insecta > Coleoptera > Chrysomelidae > Galeruca > Galeruca laticollis. The sequence goes on along the minus strand of OY998181.1, from coordinate 63,604,568 downwards.
AGTTTTTTTGAGATGACTAATGCTGTTCAAGATTGTAAAATCTTGAAATTTATTTGTTTACGATACCTTTAAAATATGTGAGATATTTGTATGCGCCCTTTTTTTATTGTATATATTTAAGGCGTAAATTCATTTTAGTTAATAGCTTTGTAGAAATATGTTGCACAATTGATAAGATCTTTATATTGTTGTAAATTCAAAGGATAATTTCATTTTATTTTCAAAATACTTTTAAAATATCACGTTTTCCAACAATAATTGTAAATTGTTTTGTATGGGCATATAAATAGCACCTTTTTCGAAAGTCGACATGTTGACGCATTGTCCTATAGTTAAGAAGTTAGGAAAAGGTCACGTTTCACCCTATTATATATTGTATTGTAAAAGCCCTAAATTTAGTGTCAATTCTGCATGAATTTTATGGTCGAGCTTCGGAAGAGATGAAAGACATTTTTGAATAAGCTTTCTGAGTAAGACGGTTACAATTGCTATTGGAGTATTCTAGAGATTTAACTATTTGTTGGCGGCACCCATAGTTGATTCTTGTCTAGGAACCCGACAAGTCAAATGATACTGGCCAATAGGAAATATTTATTTTCGTTTGGCCAACTCAATCCACGTGTAAACACGCCCCTCGCAGATTTCTATTTAACACTTCTCACAACGTGAAGAAATCAGTTTTACACACTCATCGAATCGAACTCAACGCTCAATAACAAGTTTCTAACTCATCGAAACGAGCGCAACGCTCAACAACAAAATTTTTTTTCTCACTCATCGAATCGAGCGCAACGCTCAACAACAAAATTTTTTTTCTCACTTATCGAATCGAGCGCAACGCTCAACAACAAAGTTAGTCTCTCACTCAAAAGTTTCTAACTCATCGAAATCGAAGCGAGTTCAATACTCTCGATAACAAAGTTTTACACTCATCGACGCGAGTTTTACACACTCATCGAATCGAGGTTCAACGCTCAATAACAAGTTCTTATACTCATCGAAACGAGTTCAACACTCAATAACAAAGTTTTAATATTCATCAAATCGAAACATAAAGTGTCTTCCGATCTGAAACCACAGAAATTCAGCATTCACAACTTTGTACCATTTTGTAAATTTGTACATAATAAATTATTAATTTCGACATTAATTTTGTCAAATTAAGATTATTTATTTAGTTGAATGTCCACGCCAGTTGACGAAGTTCAACTAGAAGTATAATCAAAAACAAATGCCGCTCTTGGTTTGTCAAGTATTTGTGAATATATCAACTTACATGAATTGATGGATAGGCCTTTGATAAGTCTTTCGTGAGCCCAGGGTTCTTGAATGAGCCCGATGTCAGATGGGTTTCTGCTAAAACCCCTGCTAAGCACGCTAGTTGCAGCTTTTGCACGATGGAGGTTTAGTTGCAGAAACCTAACGGATTTGGAGAGAGCCATTTTACTGTTTCTTGGGATCTTCATTAGATCCCTTATTGCCCTTTGGGAGACCCGTTTTTGTGGGTCCCTTTTTGTGTTCTTTTTTGCAACCTCGACTGGTTGAGGCTGCATCTGGACCACTATGTTGCCCAGCATGACTTTTTTGTGGTAATATTCTTACCTGACCAAATTTATAATTGGCCATATAGCCATTCTTTTTGACCCTTTCTGCGGATATGGGGTCCACTGATAGGGTGAGTTTTACTGTGGGGCCTTTTTCGGCCCTTCTTACAATCCTCCAATTTTGTGTGTTGAGGTCTTCGTTTTGGACCTCTAAAAATCGAACTATTTGTTCGTTTTGATATTTCAGACTGTCAGGAAGGTACATCACAAAGATCTCTGAGTGAAGAATGTTACCTTCCTCTGCGAGTCTCAATGACACACCCTCATGTGGCTGCAGCTCCTGAACTATGCTTTTAAGCCACTCAACTGTGGCTCCGTCAGCACAGGTCAGCAGCATCCAGCCAGGTCTGAATTGCAAGTTGCTGAATATAGGCCTGGTATTTGCCTTTGGATCCAGCAGTAAGATTTTGTCCAAAATTTTCTCTTTTATGGCTGCTAACTGTTCCACTGAAAGAGATAACTCAGGATAATTGGAGGGCATTATTCCTACCCTTATTGCTGATAGCATTTGTCCGTAGGATGGTTTGTTTCCTTCATCGGTAGTTTTACCTACTATGAGAGCTCCCTTCTTCCTCGGATGTTCAGGGGTGCTTTCCTCAGATCGGACTCTTTTGGAGCCCTTAATCTTGGGTGCATTTTCCTTCTCCTTTGTGATAGGTTTCAGTGCCTGTTGTCGTGCCTCTTCATGACTGAGGCCGTGCTTCAACAGGTACTTAAATCTTTTTCGAGCAGCGCCGCTAAGGTTTACTCGAGCCATTTTGGTTTTTTGTTGAGGCTCCATTTGGTCCTCTTCGCCGCTTTTTAGAAGCTCATCCTAGGTTTTTTGGTATGGAACATGATCCAGTTCCATTCCCTCTGGATGAGTGAGGCTATCTTTATCCTCTGGGTTTTTGTTGTCTTTTAGTTGGCAATTTTTTTGTCCCACGAGTAGCTAGGGAATGGTTGGTCGCTTCCGGCAGAGCCCCGCATATCGGAAGAAGGCTATTGAAACCTGGGTGTCGCCTGGTACCCGGAGTTCGCATAATCGCATAATAGCGACTAAGCAACCCCTTAGCCCCGCAGCGTATTCTCTACGCCACGCCAAATCTTCGGCTTATGCTGTTCCACCACTGACTTGAGGGAGATGGGGGATTTTATGGTGATTCCCATCCACTTGGCCAGCCGATTAAGGCAAGCCCTCACATCAGTAAGCACGTCCTCATCAACCACCGGCTTTCTGATACGAGATATACTGGGCAGGCTTCCTCGAGTTTGCGCTGTTTCCTGATGCATGCAGGGCTCCGGGTCATTGGTCCGGTTGCCCCACACTTATCCACCCACAGCGATCCCTCTCCACGCTGATGTTCCCAGTATTTGCGTACGCCAGAGCTTCGTTTGCCAGCCTCGAGCGACCCGCTTGAGGGCCTTGGTCCCTAATCACGCCACCCGATCTGTTTCCACCGCACGCCACGTGGAGGTGAAGTTAGTCTTTGTGCAGTCTCCCCATCTATCCATTGTATCTAGTTCATATTTCAGATGAAGTGTTCTCAGATTTGTGCTTGCATATGTTCTTCTCTCTACATTATTTCTTGTATTTCACCTGAATACTATCCTAGATATTTGTCCTTTAGTTCCAAGTATTTAACGAGTCCTTGATTTGCAATTTTGTGGCAGGCTTCTAGATTCATTAGTCATCTACCTCCATCACGTCTAGAGACATACAGTCTGTCTACATCAGACCCCTCTACCTCAATCACATCTAGAGACATACAGTACCTCAGACCGTGGATGCAGCACACCATGCAAAGCTAGCAGTTTTCTAGTTTTCCTTTCCAAAGCTCTGATCTCCGCTTGGGTCCATTTTATGACCCCAAAGGTGTATTGCTGCACCAGTATTGCTAGTGTTGTGATGGCCAATAGTTTATTATTATTATTAATGTTGCTTATTATAATTTCTTATATAGGACTGTGATCCCTCTGCTCATTAAATTTACATATTTTATGATACATAAGGACATATTAACTGTTGATTACGATGCTCTCAGTATTGTAGTTCGCGCTAGTTCTCAGGATGTTAATGCAATCATACGTTCGGCTTGAACGATTCTTATTATATAAAAACTACAATTCAAACTGATAAAAATGATCTGCTCAGATTGACAATATTGACATTACATTTTATATTACGACATGCGATGCGTTATATATCTTAGTTCTCTCTGTTCTCTATCAAAACTCACTACTGACAACCCTAAGAAGTTGCCACATATGCATCATTTTAATAATTTATCACGTTTTGAGAAATTGTTTGTTTCAACATGAAAAGAGAGAACGCAACATTAACATTGTTAACTTTAGTAATAAATATGAAGATGTGAATATAGTAATAATACATAAATTCAATTTGATAGTTCCTGTATTTTTTCCCACAGTGTCTTCTCTGGAAATTTGCATCTTAATATTCTGTTTTTTCCGGTGATACAGTATTTGGTCATAGAGTGTAGTGTATTTGTGTTTAGGAAATTTTTCTGCATGTTTTCGTATACGTTCATTTAGGGGTGTGATTTTCCCTAGTTCGTACAACAGCTGATTTGGAGGATTACGTAGTGTCTTCCTTGGATGGCGGATTTTCATGATTTTTCTAATCGAGGATGTGTCTGTGACCTACAAATTATATTTTCGGTTTCGAAAATTAACTTTTTAAAAACAGAAATTACAATTTATTTGATGTAAAATACATAGATTAAAATATATCTAACAACAATAAAATCATATTCAACTATGAATGTTTATCTTGAGAATTTATAATATAAAACAGCATATTTTGCAGTATCAGCGTCTGGGTGGAACAACACACCATTCATCGCAACAATGTATCATAATGGTACCATTCATTGTTACAATGTAACTTGTCCATCCCTCTGAGAAGTTTTATAAGGGACAAATAAAACAGAATGATCTTCTTGTTGTGGGGTTGGTGTTTCTTCTTCTTTCTTCTTTTTACTTCTTAGGGTTTGAAAGCAATGTTGATACCTATAGATTATCATAACGATGCAGATGGTGATTAGTGTAGTGTCAGGAGAATTTTCTTCATAATATATAGGTTGTAGGAGTTGTTGTTCTTCATGAATTTTCTGGAGTCCATCTAGATGAATTTTTTCTAATATAATTGCTTTTGGTTTTGCTGGAAGGTAATGCGCAGCTATGTGGATATTCGGAAGGGTGAGAGGTTCTTCGTATGTAATTTCTTTGGCGTTGTAGTAACTTTCTTCAGGTGTGTGGAATTTGCATCCCAATGGTACTTCGAATAAGTAAACACCATGTATAACTTGAATGTTGCTGGTTGAACAGCGGGTTGACACTTTAGTTGGCAACGGGAAGATGCCAATGTAATGTGAGGAGGTAATTGCTTCAATTAACGTGTTTTGACTTGAAACTGGAACGTAGAGGCAGCGAGCTTCATCGTTGGAGCCTCGAAGAATTTGGCTGATGCAGTCTGGGGATATGCTGTGAAACTGGAGATTAACTTTTTGACACAGATAAGTAGTGTCCAACTTTTTGCAGGCTGTCTTTGAATATTGGAAGAGTTCAGTACCTATTATCAGATAGGGCGAAGTGGGTATAATTGTGGTTAGATTTTTGGTCGGGATTGAGTACAAATGATAATGAGTGAAATGGCTCAAAGTGAAGGATTGGAAAATACAGAATAAACACAACCATATAATTTGAAAAATAAGCATCAATTGAAATAATATCATAGTATTTAAAAAATTTCTCTTCATCAATGCACAATAATTGATTCTTTTTGTATGGAAAATGGATTTAATTTCTCCCACTTTTATAACACTATTATGTAGGGTGTTAATGCGAGTAAAAGAGATTGCGTTTTCTAAATCAGTTAATAACTATATAATTAATTGTAAAGACAGATTTAGTTGATTTAGGGTATTTTGTATTTGGATAAATTTATCGAATTCGAAAACTAAGTTGTCCAGGACCGAATTTAATTTTTCTGCTTCCTTCGCTATTAATTTTTGATTATTAGTTAATGAAGTAATGGTTTTATTGAAGTTGTCAATCAACTGAGTGGTTAATGAAATTTGTTGATTAAACTTCGAAATAATATTTTTCTCATTATTTTGAATGGTTAAATTGTTTGAAATTTTCGTTTTGCTGATTGTAATTGATTGCGAACTCCATTATCGATATTTTCAAGACTGTTCCAATGTAAAGTTGTGTTCTTTGACTTAAGTATAGTATTAGTTATATTTTGATAATAAAATTCTAACGTACCTATCTAATTCTAAGGCTATAGGGGTTAGATTATAATAATGAATAAAGTCATGTTGGCTAATTTGGACCTTTGCTGGGCTCAGGTTTAGGGGAAGTATCCCTGGATTGTCTTCCAGGTTCTGGTTTTTTATTTCCTGACATGTTGTCGTTGTCAATCTATAATAAATTTTGTTTATTAGTTTTCGTTTCCGGTATGTGTTATATGTTGTATATCCAATTGGTTGGAATAATTTATAATAAAAACTCACTATCACTGACAATCCGTGTGTCGGAATTCAGACTGACATTTTATTCTTTTCTTTTCACCATCAACATTACAGTAATCTATTTATTAAAAACACACCTTAACATATAACCTATTATATGCAACCCATAACACATACACGATGTATTATGTTTTGCATAACTCCTTACATCCCCATTTTTACAGATCTAGCCTCCGAGGTGGCCTACTCAGCCTTCCGGAGGAAGTTATTTGATTTCGTAACACAAAAGCCTCCTCAGAGCCCGCGACATCTGCATTATTCATATTATCGGGAATATCTACAACATTCTCAAATCTTTCACCATCACTATAATTTTCACTTAAACTTTCGTAATTGTCTGTGTCACTGTTACTTTCGTATTCATTTCGCTTTCTTCTTTTTCTACTTGTGCCGCACTGTTTTCTAACTCTAAGAAACACTTCATTCCTTCTTCTTTCCTTTCTTTTGATAGTGTTAAAAATGAAGAATGGCTTTGTTTGTATGCAACATTTTCTTTTTTGATAGTATTCTGAGATGGTCTAATAATACATTTTCTATTTCGTATGAAAACGCTGCCATTTTTCATTTTTATTTTGTATGCTCTATTTCTAATCCTTTTTATTACCGTTGCTGGTAACCAAAGGCCCTTTGGTTTTAATTGAACTGTTACTTGAGTACCGACTTATAATATTAATTTTTTTACATGTTTGTTGTAATATGTCTCACACATTTTCTTTTTATTTTCTAAATTCATATTAAATTTTTCCGAATTTATTTGTTTGGGCCTGAGGTTACTCTCTACAGATGGTACAATTGTCCTCAATTTGCGTGACATATCTCTGAAGGGCTGTATTCATTGTCAATTTTCATATTACTATATAAAAGCAAAGCCAAAAAAATGTCACCATTATCCTCTAATGTTTTTTTAAAAATATTTTTAGCTGTTTGAACATTTCTTTCTGCCATTCCGTTGGACTGTGCAAAAGTTGGTGATGTGATTACATGTTCAAATTCCCATTGAAGTGCAAATTTTACAAAGTCTTTTGATGAGAACTGTGGCCCCCCATCTGAATTCATAGTTAACGGTATGCCATGCCGGGCAAAAATGCTTTTTAATTTTTCAATAATATGCAGGCTGGTTGTGTCCTCACCTAAATCTTCTACTTCAATGTATTTAGAATAATAGTCTATTATTAATAAGCATTGTTTTCCCTTTAGGTGAAAAAGGTCACAACCAACCTTATTCCATGGTAATCTAGGAATATTATGACTAACCAATGGTTCAGCTTGTTGCGATTTTGAGTATTTTAGGCATATGATACAGTTTAGAATTTTCTGTTTAATGTCATTTGACATATTAATCCAAAAAAGGGATTCTTTGGCCAAAGAGAGGCATTTATTTAAACCCATGTGATTATAATGTATTCTTGACAACATTTCTTTTTGAAGACCTTTAGGAACGACAAGTGCTTTCCCTTTGAAAATTAATTCATCAATAACGGTTAAGTCAGATTTAAACGGGACATATTGCTTAATACTGGTTGGTACCTTATTATTATTGTTAGACTAACAATCTAAAATTGCCTTTTTTAAAACTTGTAGTTCCTGGTCTCTTTCTGTATATTGTTTAAATTCTGTCCACTTATTTTTTGTAATATTAATTTCTGAAATTTTCATACAAACATATACCGATTTTAGTTACTCGACAGGCTCTATAGATGGCATGGTGTGCAGTGTCCCTAGCCTGATCGAAATTACCCATCTGACCGGTATTCCCCTTAGAGTAATAATAAACATAGAGAGGGCTATTCATTCATAAACACGTTTATTTTGCGGCCAACAATTCTAAACGTCAGTAGTGAAATAATAAATGAATTACAAAAAGTGGGGATGGTATTGTAGCTACACGGCCTTGGTAATTTCGGCTGTTTTTCTGACAAACTTGGCACCGACGAACCATGATAATCCAAAAGCATTAAATTAATTAACTTAAAAGTTTATTTTGTCAATAAAAGTTTTGAAAAACACATCAAAACTACAGAACTAAATGTTTACTCTAGTCGCAATGGCGCGTGTAAACAAACCACGTTTGACATTATTTACTACAAACTACGAAGTATTCAAAATGATCGTCGATCACAGTCTGACGATATTTGCATCTCTCTTTATATGGTAATTACACAAGGATAAAACTACTAAATATATTACTATTGACACATTGAACAGGTACTGAAATTTTGAGCAATGTTGCCACTTTTAGTAGTAACCATAAAGGTATCTAAGCATACAACAAGTACTTGTTTAAAATTTATATAAGAATATGCCTTTATTAAATAAAATTCAAGTATTATTAATTAATTTTAAAAATAGCGACTCAAATGCAGAAATTAGTATGACTTTTTTTTATTTGCATAACTTTTTAACAAATTTTCAATTAAACTTCTATTTTTTTTCCACAATTAAATAGGATTTGTAAATATGGCAAAGCAGTGGAAGTGTCCCTCAAGTGAGCTTAGAAAGTGACTCAATGTTTGGGGCAGGAAAAAGTCAAAACAAACATATCTATTTTATTTGATAATCTGAGGTTTCAACACAACAAAAACCAAAGCTTTATGTTTCTCGAAAAGGACTCAACCACAACTTGGAAACGTGTACCTTTACGGACAGAAAATAGAATATGTGAGAGAAATAAGTTTTCTAGGAATGATACTCGACCAAAAACTGACATGGAAATCACACATTCTGACATTGAAGAAAAAATGCCAACCTGGAATTAATTTACTCAGATCACTCGCATTCAAAAACTGGGGCGCAGATTACTCAAGTTTACTGCACATCTATAAACCATTGATCAGATCAAAACTTGACTATGGAGCAATTGTCTATAACTTTGTCAACAAAAGCCTTCTTCAGTCAGTGGAAGTTATACAAAACACAGCTCTTCGCATCTGGGTGCCCATCGTACAAGTCCTATCCAAAGCTTACATTGGGAGACTGGAGAGTTACTGCTTTCTTACAGAAGAGAATATCTAAGCATCTCTTATGCTGTCTCTGTAATATCAAATAAAAGAAATCCAGTAGCCCGCAACGTCTTATCTGATCGTTTTAAAGCTACATTTTTATCCAGCTCAACTACTCCTCCTTTCTATCCAGAGTCAAAACATATTTAAACAAATAAATTCATAATTCCCAAATATTTATGATGTCCCATCAATAAATTATCCTCCTCCATGGACAATAACACTCCCTATCCTAGACCTAAGCCTCGCCTACCTTAATAAATCAGAGACTCCAACAGCCAGAATGAAACAAGAATTCCTAAGAGCCTTAAATAAATACGGTAGCATTTATAAGGTATACACAGATTCTTCAAAAAACCAAGATGAAATTGGGACCGCCTTCTACTCCGAGGACTTTTCGAAATCCTACATACTCCCACCCTTCACATCTATTCATTTAGCTGAATTATTTCCATCTTAGAAGCACTCAAGAAAATCCAGAAAATCAAACATAAAAATGTCCTTTTAATATCTGACTCTCAAAGTTCATTAACAGCACTTCGTCAACTGTACTCTAATCACTCTATAGCCATACTGATCAAGAAAGAGCTACAAAATTGCAGAAACAGCAGCATACATATTAAATTCATGTGAGTCCCATCCCATACTGGAATAGAAGGAAATGAGAGAGTAGATCAAATAGCAAAAAACGTATGCACCAATCAACAATCAAAAAGGAACGATTTTACCGTACATACTGATTTGAAAGCATTCTACGAGAGCAAAATCTACGACAAATGGCAGGAAGAAGCAAGACATAACTAACTCAAATCATACGAAGTCACTACAAATTCTCACGGCTGGAACTGTAAAAACATAAATAGAAGAGAACAAGTGATCCTTTCTCGTATTCGAATCGGTCATACGCGCATCACACACGACTACTTACTAGCGGGAAAAAATAAACCAATGTGCGAAATATGACAAGGAACGGAAAAAGAATCAACTACCACTATCACTAAAAAAACTATTACAAGAAAACCAATAAACTAAAAAACTTATAAACTACCTAAAATACTGCAAATTAAGTAGCGAAATATAGAGACTATAACCAAGCTACAATAAGTGAACTTGCATCATTTCAATTCGCTAATAACCCTACGTGGTTAATGCGATTAATAATAAAAAAAAATAGTTGTTGTTGAGTATTAATTGGCATTTTATTTTGTAACTAAGACACAAACACAATATTCTGTAATATCAAATATTTAGATGATATGTTTTCAATATTTTTATATACAGCGTTGAGAACATTACGAGGGAACATAGGGTCTACCTTCAATGTGTTAGAAAGAGACAAAATACATATAAATTCAGTGCGTCATTCTTTTTCGCTAACAGGATATCATAAAGTGGAAAACGTCCAACACAAGAAGTTAAAAATACAGATATGTAATGTGAACAGTTTAGTTTATTATTTGAGAAATAATAAGATTGTATGTACTATACTGATAGCTTAATGCAATGAACAATAAAAAAATCAACACTACTTTCGTTTATCCCTTAATGATTAATTTACAAAGAAATAATTCAGTAGTAATAAAATTCACTATATTAGTTCGGTTAGTATTGGAATAAATAACCTAAATAACCGTAACATGCGAAATAAAATTTGTATTAATAATAATATGTGTTTCCAAATATCTCAATTCTCATTTTTCGCTAACAGGATCTCATAAGTGGAAAACCCACAACGCCGGCCTCTTACTATTTGTAGCTTCTTACAGTATTGCCAATTTTCATTGTATATTTATATTAATTGTAAAATGCATTGTTCTAAGACGAGAACAAGTTATAAAAAGATTTTAATTATGATAATTCAAGAGGTTGTAACAGATCAAGATATAATTAATTCCATCTATTCGTTAAATATTTTATTGTAATGCTGGAAATTGTTCTAGTTTTCGAAAAAGTATAAAATGAATAAATTAGAGAATCAAGTATAGTTAGAAAAGTTTTAAAATTGCCAATAACTTTTTTATTATTGTAAAAATTATTTTCTGTCACCTTAAAATAATCTTCCATCAGATAATGATTTCGATTTGGCAATGTTGCTTCAATCGTCGACAATGTTATTCTTGTTAATTTCCATTGGTTAGGATCATCCGTGACCCTACAACTCTAGGCGGTGCCTGGCATATAATTGATTTATCGAAACAATTGTCAATTTTTTAGAATTTTCAATAACTTTTATTATATTGTGGAATTAACTAGAGACCGTGAGTTTCATTTAAAAACCTTCATGATGAATTTACAAAGAAATAATTCAGTAGTAAGAAACTAATTCACTATATCAGTTCGGGTAGTACACGCTAATATGATTTGAACAATAAATTAAAATCTACCTAATAGGTATTTGAAATAAGTACCACTAAAAAATCACTGGAAAATAGCTAAAAAAAATTACATTCGTCGATATTGAGGGTACAATTAATGAATGTAAGCATAATAATTTTCATTAACATCATAAGGAATAGTTTTAAAGATCTCAATGTAAACCGCCTCTGTTTCCTACGCTCCTGATAAAACAATTTCGCTTACAGCTCAAATTCTACTTTTATCTGTCCCCTCTCTTCATTTTCAATCCACGCGTTAGATTGTAGAGTGCCTTTCAAAAATTCCTTTTTATTTGTGAGAGAATTCAGTCACATTTAATTCCAACGTAAAACGATATCCTCTCACGTCCAAAAAGAAATTATCATGGTCACATGGAGTTACCAGTGTGTTGGAGAAGGACAATCATGAGACAGAGAATTAAAAGCCAGCGTAGATTATTACACCAGACGAATACGAATCGCGCGTGCGCCTCTTGAAGATGTTCAACTGTACAATCTGGGTACTTCACTAAACGTTTGCTTGCGAATGAGTAACGATCTTTTGCAAATCTTATTAAAATGAGTATGCAAGTACACCATAAAGTGCAAATTGTAAAATGGTACTACCAGGGTCGTTCATATCGAGAAATAGCAGAAAATGTGTTTATTGTGGCATTCGAAAATGCCCAACCAATTAGCAAAAAACAAGTGAGAACGGTTATAAAAATTTTTGAAGAGCATGGATGTGTCAATCCTACTAAACATGGACCCCGTTCACAAAAACGTCAAACAAAACCCGAAAAAGAAGAAAGAGATATTTTAATTTGTGCCAGTGTGGAAAATAATCCCCTACAATCGTCCACTCATATAGCAAAGGATTTTGATGTTGATCCGAAAACGATTCGGACTGTATTAAAAAAAATGGTTATCGTAGTTTCAAACTGAAAAAGAGCCATGAAATTTTTCCAGACGATCAATTTCGTAGAATGGAATTTTGTGAAATAATTATGGAAAGAATACAATTGGACGCAAACTTTTCGAAAAATATTTTGTTCACAGATGAATCGACTTTTCCCATACACGGTGCACATAATTCATCCGTTATTCGATATTGGTCAAGGACAAATTTACACAGACATTATAATAATAGGACTCAATATCCCCAAAATGTTTGGGCTGGAATATTAGGTGACCATTTAATTGGACCATTTTTTATTGACGGCAATTTAACCGGACAGAAATATTTGGACATGTTGGAAAATCAAATTACTCCTGCCCTTATACAATTAGGTGTCAACTTCAATGATATCTGGTACCAACATGACGGTTGTGCATCACACAATTAACGACTAGCAATAAACTTTCTAAATACACAATTTCCCAATCGGATAATCTCCACGAATGGTAACATAAGATGGCATGCGAGATCTCCAGATCTGGCTCCCAACGAATTTTTTTTCTGGGGTTATATAAAATCGAGAATTTATGGGTTTCAAGAAAACAGAGCCTCTTCTCTAAATGAACTAAGGGAACAAATTTTACAAATTTGTATGCAAATAACACCTGAAATGCTCATACGTGTTCGTCAAGAATTTTATAACCGTCTCGGCTACTGCTTAGCGCAAAACGGGGATTTATTCGAACATTTGCTTTAAGCTCATTGAAGAATTAAGTTTTATTTTTTATTTTATTACATATCATAATATTACTTTTATTTAAAAATTGTAGGCATTAGAATTCAATTTTAGTTTTATTTTCGTTTTTTTTAATTTGCACTGTGTGTGTGTTTACACAGAGAATTCGTTCTCATTTGCATACAAACGATAAAGATACCAATTTTTTTTTACTAACATTCGAAACACAGCAGATGTTTGGAGACCAATTTCACGTTGCCAAATCTGAAAAAAAGTAAAGGTTTTAACCGCTTTCAAACTGAAAACTAGAACAATTTCCAGCATTACAATAAAATATTTAACGAATAGATGGAATTAATTATATCTTGATCTGTTACAACCTCTTGAATTATCATAATTAAAATCTTTTTATAACTTGTTCTCGTGTTAGAACAATGCATTTTACAATTAATATAAATATACAATGAAAATTGGCAATACTGTCAGAAGCTACAAATAGTAAGAGGCCGGCGTTGTGGGTTTCCCACTTATGAGATCCTGTTAGCGAAAAATGAGAATTGAGATATTTGGAAACACATATTATTATTAATACAAATTTTATTTCGCATGTTACGGTTATTTAGGTTATATATTCCAATACTAACCGAACTAATATAGTGAATTTTATTACTACTGAATTATTTCTTTGTAAATTAATCATGAAGGGATAAACGAAAGTAGTGTTGATTTTTTTATTGTTCATTGCATTAAGTTATCAGTATAGTACATACAATCTTATTATTTCTCAAATAATAAACTAAACTGTTCACATTACACATCTGTATTTTTAACTTCTTGTATTGGACGTTTTCCACTTTATGATATCTTGTTAGCGAAAAAGAATGATACACTGAATTTATATGTATTTTGTCTCTTTCTAACACATTGAAGGTAAACCCTATGTTCCCTCGTAATGTTCCCAACACTGTATATGGATATGATATCAAAGAATTTCACCACTACTAGTAAAACAACAAGGATTAATTTTTTTTAATATCCTTACCTTGAATATATTCTGCGGCCATCTGAATCTGTATAGGTCCTCGTAGTGTATCTTTCACTATAACTAGTGAATCTTTCACTATAACTAGTGAATATTGGAGTATATGATGACGATCTATAGAAAGGTCTTTCTAATGCTGATGAACTGAATGTGGAACTGTATGAGCCACTTAAGCCAGATGATGAACTACGGTGGGGGCTAAGGTGGTTGATGCGATTAATAATAATAAAAACAATATATCTAACAATAAAATCATATTCAACTATGAATGTTTATCTCGAGAATTTATAATATAAGACAGCATATTCCTCACTATCAGCGTCTGGGTAGAACAACACACAATTATCGCAATGTATCATAATGGTACCATTCATTGTTACAATGTAACTTACAGCATATGCCTGGTATAAAACCATGTGTTCCAAAGAATGATCTTGCATATTCTAACATAGGTCTGCACATCAGTTGGTAAATTCTGCTTGTATTTTCGATGTAGATTCCTCGATTTTTGTATGATAGTGACCGGAAATGCAGGACCGAGTAATGGCATTTTTCTTCATTTTTGAGCAGTGAGATTTGAGTTTTAATGTGTTGTTGAGTAGTTGGACTAGGTACTTTACATTGGGTTCTGGACAAATCTGTTGCTTTTGGAGGGGAAGAATTTTTCAGTCTGCGATTAAACAGGATTAGTTGTAATTTTGAGGGATTAGGAAGTACTCTTGTGATGATCCCAAAAAGACATTGTTAAATTTGTGTAATAAATTCAAATATTGATAGCGGCCAGTGAACTGACAAGGACAGTGAAATAGATAACAAACACGTCCGTTTTGTAAACATCGTATTCGCACGACCTACAAGGTCAAGAATACGGGGCAGTGACTGTGTTAGCTTTAATAATTTCCTATAAATAGATAGTTCAATACTTTGAGGAGGATTCAGTATTATTGTTATTAATAGTACAAACGTAGGTATTGTGTGTCAATAATCTATATCTGTAGTTTATAAATATAGGTTATCCCAGTGAGTTTTAAAACCGATATTATTTCCTAATCCTAAAGAATGGTTCACTAGGTAAGTGTTTCCCGGAGATGAATGGCTCTATTGTTAAGGAAGTATATACGAGGGGCACTTGCTAAGTGACCACCACACTCTCCATTTACTAAATCAGATTGTTGTCTTAATGGTAAATCCCTGAAGATTTCCGGCTGCTTTGTATGTGTCGTCTGCATATTGTGACATGTAGCTAGCTGTCTTCCTTGAAGAGTTCTGGGTCTTTATTATGAATATCTGCACATAATGTATTATATAATATCGGTGACAGAGGAGAACCCTGTGACAATCCTTGTTCATTTGTAAATTCTTTTGGAATATTTGTCATTTATTTTAATCATGATTTTTCTCTTTTTAATTATGTTCGCTATACTTCTGATTAGGTATTTCAATACCTTAATTTCATGAAGTTTCTATGTCAAACCATAATTCCAGACACTATATTATATTAATGAAGTTATTGATATTGTATTAAACCAGTGTTTATTTTGTTACTGATCTAGTGTCTTAGGTATTAAAAAGGAAGCATCACCAGCAAGTAGTGAAACATCTCCCACTAATAGTAAACCATTCAAACCTGTTCAACAAAGGCCAGTTATTATTCCTAAGCCCCAACCCAATAAGGCTAGTCATTTAACTTCATCTGATGGTGGATATACAGATGAAGAAAAACTAGTTCTTTTACATACTTCAAAGATTAATGGAAGGGACTATGTACCGTTTATGAGTATAGATTTGTCCGAAAGGTAAGTTATTGTTTTAATTACTTACAAATATGTTTGCTTTAGTATGCCTCTGGCTGAGTTCTGGATTCATATTTTTTTACAGATAGGTCTTACTGTATGAAAGGTTTATACCAAGTCACAAGTTGTGGAAACAAATACTTTTTGTCATATAAATTTTCAAAATTAGTAAAATTCACAGTTATGTTTGATTTTACTGATACAAAATTTCAGTTAATCCACTTTGTTTTTTTTGTAGTAATATTATTTATGATTTTTTAATCAACTTGGATGAGGAAATATGGAAAAAAAATCATATTATTGATATATTTTCCTTAAATACTTCTTGAAATTAAAGAAACTAGTTTTTATCATGAGAATTGAGAAACTTTGCTAGTCCCCTTTTCAGTACAGCTGGATTTATAGTGTAATGTTTTTCTTATTTATTTGTACAGTAAACGGGTAGGAGGTTTCCAACTCACGATCTTCCAATTCTGCTCTTAATTCCGCCACTTTCAGATCCCTTAATCTCTTGGCCATTTTTACGTAGATATTAATTTATATTACCCTACACCTGACACCAATGTAATGTTTTTCTTATTTATTTGTACAGTAAACGGGTGGGATAAATTTTAAACACACGGTATGGCTACTTACTAATTTATTTTAACACTAACTCACTAACACTTAATTTATATATACTCAACTAGTCACTTAAATTTAATTTATATGCACACAAACTTAATTATTAATTTATATAAACACTTTATCAACTAAACGTATCCGCTCATCGGTCCTTTATTTATATTAAAGCCTTTCTTACTAGAAAATTCCGGACTGCGGCTTACACACACACACACAAATAATTGGTTCTGGCCTTTTTTAGATAAGTCTGGTCACAAAAACAATGTTTAGATAAGATAGTCACAATCGTAAACAGTTATAAAAAAAAACCTGCGTATCCGCCATAATTTTAACTTTCATACCTGGCATTACCCCCTCCTTAAATGGCAGTTCCTCCTGGAACTTTTGTGTAGCCGAGACTGGATGTTTGAATCGGCAACTGGCCCCATTTCTACACTTTCTCCGATCTTATGGAAATAGCAGGGCACCGTTTTCATCGGATACTGATAACGGGGGTTGTAGCTGCAAGTTAATATCTGGACACCGGTATCTCGAAGGATAATCTCTACCATGTTCCTGATAACTCGCCAATCCAACTGGTTACTTGCTATCTTAGGCATAGCCAGTTTCTTCACGCTGGTATCTAACACATGGTCTCGGAGGTTTCGAAGTGCTTCCCACACATCGCGGTAAGTAGATCGATCTTGAAATTCATTGTTAGTTACCACGTAGAAGACGTACCGCGAATTATGTTTCAGTTTCTTTCCAGGGGCTGGAATCTGGTCTTTAAGTTTTTCTAATCGCCCGAACTTCTTTCGAAAGACGGTTGCCAACCCTTGTGCGTTCTTGATACGGGCGGGGATGTTGTATGCTAGTGAATAATCTTCTGGGACAGTCAATAAATCTTGTCGTTGTTCTGAAGTAACTCCATATCTAGCTTTCCCGGTACCTCCATACGCGCCCATAAATTCATCGAAGGTAGGGTCAGATACATCTCGAATATGGTTTACTTCTTTCTCTAGGTCACGGTCTCCTTCGAATGGCGCTAGTCGGTTTTGGTGAACAACTTTCGGTTTTCCGTTGGGGATCTTGCTTATGCAATATATAACATCATTGATCCTTTTCTTGATTTAGTATGAACCATCCCTGAATTTTTGTAATTTTGGAGAAAATCCTTTTCTCCTCATCGGGTTGTGTAACCATACTTTGTCCCCTTTTTTTATAACCGCCTTCTGTGGCCTGCGTGTCGTACCGACTTTTCATTCTGTCGCTGGCAACTTGAAGATTTGTTCGAACTAATTCATGAATATCGTCCAGCCTTCTTCTCAATTGGATAACGTAGTCTTCTCCTGCTAGATCTTCTCCAGGCCGACAGCCAAATTCCAGGTCACAAGTAAGCCTCATTTCACGTCCAAACAGGATTTTCGCAGGTGTTTCACCCGTGGACTCATTGACGGCAGATATATAAGCCAATGCGAATAGGGAAAGATGGTCCCAATCTCTCTGATGGCTGGAAACTACTTTGGACAGGTATTTTCCAATAGTACTGTTCATTCTCTCGACCATTTCATCTGACTGTGGATGTAATGCTGTTGTCCTGGTCTTCTTCATTCCCAGCTTGTCGCTAATCTCCTGGAATAGATGGCTTTCAAAATGTCTTCCCTGGTCACTGTGGACTTCCAAGGGCACTCCATATCGGCTGATAAATTCTTTCACCAATACATCCGCGACAGTTGTGGCCTCTTGGATTGGGATAGCGTAAATTTCCACCCACGTTGTGAAATAATCCATTACAACCAGTGTGTATTTGCCACAATTTTCCGTCGTCAGAAATGGTCCAGCGATATCTAAAGCAATCCTTTCGAAATGGCTTCCAACATTGTAGTGTTTCATGGGCACCTTTCTCTTGCGATGTGGTCTATTACTCGTAGCACAAGTCGTACATTTCTTACACCAGTCCTTCACATCATCGGGGCTGTTCATCCAATAAAACCTCTCACGGATTCGCTGGAGAGTTTTCTTCACTCCCGTTTGACCACCCGATGGACTGTCGTGTTACATCTTTAGTACTTCAGCTACTCTTGCTCTCGGGATAACTAGCTGTCTCCTCATCTCGGAACCATAATCGTTTTCAAGGACTCTTTTCAACAGCCCCTCTTCCAGGACAAGGGAGTCCCACTGAGCCCAATACCTTTGAGTTTCGGTGAGAATTTTGACACTTCTTGCCAGGTAGGTCGCCTATTTTCTTCCTTCCATTGCCGGATCATCTTCAGGTGAGGATCATTCTCCTGATCTTCACTGATCATTTCGGTGACTCACACCAGCTCGATGTTCGATGTTGAAATCATACTCTTGAAGTCGTTCAATCCATCTAGCGATCTGGCCCTCGGGATTAAAAACCCGGATTAAAAACTTCCTACCGTAGAGATAATGGTAAAAGTGTTCCACGGACTTCACTACCAAAAGTTCTCTTCTTGTGACGCAGTAGTTTCGTTTTGGTTTGGAGAGGACTTTACTGAAATATCCCAGCACTCTTTCTTGCCCTCCTTGGATCTGTCAGAGCACTCCACCAATTCCTACGTTGCTTGCGTCAGTATCAAGAATAAAGTCTCCCTCTGGTAAAGGGTATCCTATTATCGGCGCCATGGTTAAATGCTTCTTCAAGGTATCAAAAGCCGTTTGACAATCTTCGTCCCATTGGAAAGCTCTTGCTTCTTCTGTGAGTCGCGTTAGAGGCTTGGCAATATCTCCAAACTTCCTGATAAATTTTCTATAATACGTGCAAAATCCAAGGAAACTCCTAATTTGATGTTTGTCGGTTGGTTGCGGCCATTGCTGAATGGAAGCAATTTTCTCTGGATCCACCGCCACTCCTTCATTGCTCATTATATAACGTAGATAGTTAACTCGGTTTTGGAACAGCTGACATTTCTTCGGGTTTAACATGAGCTGGGCAGCTTGGAGTCGTTTGAATACGTCTTCCAAATTCTTCAGATGTTCATCAAATGTCTTCCCCAGTACTACGATGTCGTCCAAATAGACCAGGCATGTCTTCCATGACAACCCTCTCAAGACATTTTCCATGAGTCTTTCAAATGTCGCAGGCGCATTACAGAGCCCGAATGGCATGACGTTGAATTGCCATAATCCAGATCCGGTGGTAAAAGCAGTATTCTCTTTGTCTTCTGGATCCATTTCCACTTGCCAATAACCAGACTTCAGGTCCAAGGTAGAAAACAGTTTGCTGCCGGCCAAAGTATCTAACGTATCGTCAATTCGTGGCAGAGGATAGCTGTCTTTCTTCGTCACGTTGTTTAGGTGGCGATAATCCACGCAGAATCTCGTAGTTCCACCCTTTTTCTTGACGAGCACTACTGGAGACACCCATGGACTAGTAGACGGTCCTATTACTTTTTCTTCTGCCATCTCTCGAATTATTCTTTCAGCTTCCTATCTCTTCGCTCGTGGAAGTCTTCGAGCTGATTGTCTAATTGGCTTAGCATTACCAGTATCGATTTTGTGTTTGACGGCTGATGTGCTACCAGTCTTTCCTCCTTTTGGTACGAATAAGTCTCGATACTGCAAGAGAAAGTCTCTCATTCTCTTTTTTCGGCTCGATCCAAAGATTGACCAGCTACTGATAACATTTGTTCGAATCTGGCATTAGAATTGTCAGTGGTCGTTGTTTGACGAACTATAGACGTCACTGGTACGCAGGATCCAATCTTGGTTTCCTTCTTGATGGTAATTAGGTAATCGTTCACGTTTATCACACGTACTGGGATCTCTTTCGCCGACGTAACCAATCCTTTTCCAATTAGTACTCATTTTGCCAACTTCTTCGTCGTGGTTCCTTGGCTCCATTATAACCGGTGTACCTTCCTCCATGATTCCCTGTAGCCGTGCTACTATCAGGGTTTCGCTTCGGGCAGGTAGAATATCTTCCTGTACAGCTGCCAACACCGCACTGCTTTCACATGGATGAAGGAATACCTCCTCGGAACCCACTTTAATGGTCCTGTTTCTAAAGTCTAATTGGAAACCATGTACATTCATTACGTCCATTCCCAGAATCACGTCTTCTAACGGCACTGGTAACAGCGCTGCGTATACTGAGAGAGGAAACGAGGCAAAATAAACGTCGTCATCGATTATTCATGAAATTTATTAGAGCGTAAACTAGAATTTATTTCAAGTAGTGAGAGCAAGTTAATAGAAATTCTTGGATCCGTAAAGTCGAACATACCCGTCACATGAAGTGAATTTTACTAATTTTGAAAATTTATATCTTGAAAAGTATTTTGAGTTGTTACAAACCTTTCTTATACTAAGACCTATCTGTAAAAAATATGAACCCAGAACTCAACCGGAAGCATACACAAGTTTAGCCGTTTTTATTTGATTGTTATTTAATTAAGTATTCATTAGGTTTCAATATTCCATACCATTTTCTGACAAAGATGGTCATCTAAAATTGTCACCAAAACAAAAAAGGGATTTTTATAAGTTCGTAAGGCCAGAAGAAATATCCTCAGACCCTTGTATAGTGAACGGTTCAGCTCCAGATTATTTGAGTATAAAGCAAACTGTGATATCAGATTGTTCATTTGTAGCGAGTCTAGCAGTTAGCGCTTCTTATGAAAAAAGGTAAGCTCATTCAAATTTTTAACAACGAAATATGTAATTTATGAAATTATTTGACAGGTTTGGTAGAAAATTGGTAACTGCAATAATCTATCCTCAATCAAAAGACAAAAAACCAGTTTATAATCCTTTCGGAAAATATATGATCAAGTTACATATCAATGGGATCCCAAGGAAAGTAATAATAGACGATAGTTTACCCATAGATCGATACGGAAGATTGTTGTGTTCATATTCGGCTAATAAAAATGAATTTTGGATATCTTTGTTGGAGAAAGCGTACATGAAAGTTATGGGCGGATACGATTTTCCTGGTAGTAATAGTGTAAATATTACCTTCAATATTTGTTTAACTGTACTTTGTAATCATGTCTTAACCAAGGTAAATTTTCTGATAGAGGTGTAATATGGTATAAATAGATAAAGTAATAGTGTTTTTAAATGAAACTCAAGGTCTCTAGTTAATTCCACAATATAATACAAGTTATTGAAAATTCTAAAAAATTGACAATTGTTTCGATAAATCAATATCATCGAAACAATTGTCAATTTTTTACAATTTTCAATAACTTGTATTATATTGTGGAATTAACTAGAGACCTTGAGTTTCATTTAAAAACACTAATATGAGCATATTCCACGAAGTAAGGGTCGAGACAGTCAATTAGATAAAGTAATATTAAAAGATTTGTTAATAGTAAAAGAAGCGTTAGATTAGTAAGTTGCGAGTGAAAGATTATAGGTTAATTTCACATTGACAATTAAAAGAAATTTAGGGGTTAAGTTGACAATGACAATTAAAAATTGACATTTGTATTAGTATACAAACATCAGGAGACAACGGATCGTATCCAAGGGAAGAGAAAAACAATTTATTGATTAGTTACTGAGAAGATGCAAAAGGGAAAAAAGTAAAGATTTTTTTTGAAAATGTATTAAAACTTGAAACCTATTTGTTTTATTTTTTAGAATATTGATCTACATGCCTTAACTGGTTGGATACCTGAAAGGGCAGCAATAAAAAATAATCCCGACTTCAACAAAGACGCAGTTTTCCAAAAAATAGAAACCAGACTAGCTAAAGGCGACGTGTTAGTTTCTGTCGCTACCGGAGACATGTCAGATCTCGAAGCGGAACGAACCGGTTTGGTGCCCACGCACGCGTACGCTGTCATGGATGTACAGACTGTCAATGGAGTAAGTATTGGCGGTTTAATAAATTAATTTTGCGGACTGTTTTTTATCTATTTTTTTAGGTTAGGTTGTTTAAGCTCAAAAATCCTTGGTCGCATTTGAGATGGCGTGGAAACTATTCGGAATTAGACACGCGGCGATGGACGCCGGAATTGCAGAGAAGACTCAATTTCGATCCGTCCAGTGCAGCTCAGTTTGACAATGGTGTATTCTGGATTGATTACGATAGTCTCTGCAAGTTTTTTGACGTATTTTATATGAACTGGAATCCGGAGTTGTTCAAACACACATATTGTATCCATCAGTAAGTAAAATCAGTTAAATATAATTCATATTGTCACAAAATTAATACTCTCAGTCACTATGTTTGTCATTTAGTGATGGTACATTATAAAAACAATTACTCTATTTAATAGTCTTTTCAATGTTTTTTGTTTCTTATTTGTTCTTAACTTAACACATTGACTGCGACCTTCTGAAATGCCTCCTTAGTGTGGTGCTGACTTACCTTTTTTAAAGTATATGATATTATTCTCGTGCAGCTCATTGGTAATATATTGAGACGATATATGGGGAATAAAATATAAAGATAAAAATTATAGATTAGAAATATCGCTAGATATCAATAACCATTAAAATAACATATGACAAACAAATTGTTTTCTCTAGAACATTCAATCATAAAATGAACAATAGTTCAATTAAAAACAACGAAATTGAACTGATTTTTGCTGAGGCGATGTGATGTATGAATTACTATAGCTTCTTATCTTAGGAATTCAGATCTGAACACATTTTTGAGATCCACCGCCGGGAAGGGGTTGAAAATCATTATAAAATAATAAAAATCGCAATATATTGAGAATTGAAAGAATTCTGATGAAAAGTTTTAGATAAAAGTTGTAGAGAAAAAAATTCTGCTTCTGAAACGTTAAATCAATGTTCTTCTATCAATAACAGGAATGTCGTTAAATATTATTAAAGTTTCTAACAATTTTCAACCCTCTAATCGATCGCTGGTGGTTCCGCTTCCAGCCTTGACACATGCCTCGCAGAAATGATGTGATTAGCGGTGTTGGGAGTGTGCATGAAAAAGTAATACAGACATAATATCAGGAGTTGGTTAATATTCATATTTTCGACATGTATTATTATATTATGAAGTGTATAATGAGTAGAAAGTATACGAGTAATTGTAATAATTGATAATAAATATCTACTACAAATATTTGATAGTAATGCAAAATTAAATAAAGTAATAGTACAAACATGTGTAGAATTGTTTTTAATAGTTATTTCTTTTAACATGGCAATATTTCCTATATTTTAGAAGAATTTTTATGATAAACCACTTTTTTGGTCTTTGTTCAATAAACAGTTAAATATTTATTTATACAAAGATATTTGTTAATATACCACAATCATAATAACATGTTTCAGTGAAAAGTGCTGATTTGCAAAACATAAAAATATAAAGAATAAATTATTTAATATAAGTTAAACTCATCACAATAAACATTTGACACATTATGTGAAGGTTAAGTACAATTTAAAGATAAATGTGATGCATTTTATCTATTTAATTGTAAATCGCTTTTGTTCTGTGTATAAGTTCCAGTGGTATTTTTAATTATAAATGTTTGAAGTTTTTTCGCTATTTACAATATCACGCTGTGTCCTCTTGATTTTCTTGAATATCTGGCTCATCGTAGCTGTCGACGTAATTATCGTCGAAAGAATCTATTCTTACTTGTTGGATATTTGTGCAGCTAATACCGCTGCAATTTTTACAATATCTCGAACATGAGATGCCAGATTTCTTATATTTGCAGCGATTGTTGCTACAGTTGGTTGTGCAGCCACAGGAAACCTGTACAAATACAACCATAAAAAATCTACTATAAATTCAGGAAAGACATCAAAATTTTGGAAGTAGTGGTTTTTGACAACGTAAAATCGTCCACGTGCAAACTTTATTAAATTTTACTGTTTTAGATGAAATTTACTGTTTCTAGATAATTCCACAATATATTAAAAACTTTTAAAAACTCTAAGAAAATTGACAATTGTTTCGATATAAAATATCATCGTCAGAATGACAGAAGTTACATTTCATTCGATGCCTATCTGATGTTTAATAATTATTTTGGCTAGACCAAAAAGTGACATTCTTAGTGATTGGCTTAATATATGTTAAGAGAAAAATGAAGAGGATATGATATTACAAATATTAAAGCTTAGATATTATTATCCATAGGGCTAATGATATCTAAGCCTTAATATTTGTAATATCATATCTTCTTCTTTTTTCTATTAACATATATTAAGTCAATCACTAGGTAGGCTAGTTATGATTTTTAATATCTTTTTTTTATTGATGCCTCATATTACCTATTTAAAACACGCCTCAGCGTGTTTAAATCTAACTTTCAAACACGCGCGTTTTTTAAAGTTCCTATGGTAAACACAACAACTCGAGAAACGTAAGTATCAATGACATCTTTTTTTATTAGTTTTTAAATTGTATATTTTCATTGTGAACCAATGTCTTATTTGGTTTTTTCTGCAAAATTTATATATTCATATATACATTGTATCCTTTTAAATATAAATAAAGAAACTTTTAGATTATTGATCTACAGCAGAACCTCGTAACGTCAAATACAAATAATAGTAATTTATGCAACAAGTGCATAAAGTGGTACTTTTTTTCACGAATGGAAAAAGTTGACCCCACAAGCCGTCAGGCGAGTGCGGCAATTCCATGAGTGAAAAAAGACACTTTATGCACATGTTGCATACATTATTTTTTCTACAGCTCTATACAAAAAAATAAAATTCTAATAGAAATTTGGGATATTTTAATTAAGCCCCTTCGGTAAATTACAATTATAGGTATTCCAAGTTTCATGAAAGTCCATCCTCGATGCCCAGCCAAGATTCATTGTGTTAGCGTGAAATAAAGTTAACGTTATGGCACTTTTTTTAACGCTTTTTTACTTTTTTTCACTCTAACCATAAACAACCACTTTAAGCGCTGCAAACCGATGAAATACAAGGTACTTTAAAGATAGGGCGTAGAAAAATACTATTTAGGATGGACTTTCACGAAACTGGGCATCGAGGGCGGACTTTTATGAACTGAAACTTGGCTGGGCATCGAGGACGGACTTCCATTTTTTTGTAGTAATAATATAATAATAATATTTTATGATTTCAAAGTGCACCAATAAAAAAAATAGCGTAAAGTATTCGTGGATAACTGGTCTTTAAAACACTTGCTCTATTTCGAACACTCCGGCTGCGCCATCGTGCTCGAAAAATCGCGCGTGTTTGAAAGACCTCTTTATCCACATATACTTTAATATACTATTTTCAACAATTCCACTGCGACGTTTAACACTGTCTATTTCTCTGGTTCTAGAAGATCCTCCCCCCCTATAATATTTCTTACACATATCCCCAAAATCATAATATTTCTGGCGAATAATTGTTGCCTTCCCACGTTCCTGTTGAATGTAGATATCCGATCCATATTTATTTCTTAATTTGTTATAGAGCAGAGTGTTGGACAAGCACTGATCTCCCATTTGCTTGGTTAATTCGGCTAAAGAAAACTCAATTTTTTGACTTTGTTCAATATAGTCACACCTTTTGAAAGGCAGTACTGTTCAAAGCTGTTTCAGGTGATTTGCTACGTTCAGCTTGAACAATTTGAAGGAAGTGATTGCTACATTTTATGTGATATTGTGCCCCTTCTTTTACTAGTGAAGTACTTTCACATAATCTTAGCAACACATTTTATCCCAATTGATCAGTTCGACGATTAGCTGCATTAATTACGCGATCTTTATGAGATTCCTTCTGTACTAATCTCATTAGATGTCGATTGCGACGGGAATCACAAATATTGCCGCAATAAAAGCATAAAGATTTAAAATCAAAAGAATCAGAACCACTCGCAGAACCAGAACTTGAGGGCTTCTCTGATTCGGGTTGATTTATCGCCGTCTCCATTATAACTGTATTTGAAATATAAAAATTATGTTCAATGTGTAATAAGCATTAAAAATATTTAAATATTCCAGTTTGAAGACGAACAATATGAGTATACCATCTATTAATAGTTGTAGACAAAAAGATTAAGAAAAAATTGGAGATTCAATTTAACTAACAGACTGCCTGTCTGTATGCTATAGGTATAATCTAAAAAAATTTGAATAGACAAATATAAGATTAGTCTAGGAAGTGTAGGAAGCAAAATATTTCCAGATAATTTATTTATCACCAAAAAACAAGGAATCCAAACAGAATACTTTAAAATAACAATATGAAGGCGCACATCAGACATTGTTTTTCTTAAAACAGTTCTTTAATAAAAATTCTAACATTTTAATTTTTTTATATTTATAAAAATGTATTTGCAAAAAAATTATTTTTTAGTCCAAAACAAGTGTACTATAGTGTATAAATAGAACAAAAAATAAAGTAATTCACCTACACTACAAATCGTAATCAATTTTATTGTTACTTACCAAAAAATTAACAAGATAATAGTCCTTAATTCTTAATTTTCACACTGTATTTGTATAACTATTGTACATTTATGCAAATGATGGGCACTTCTACGGTGATTTATGTAGGACTTTAATTTTAATGTTTATCAAAAACAACGATCTTAATCACAAAACTTAATTTTACGATAACCACCACACAGCTAGATAAAAGTACTAATAGTTCATGAAATTAACGTATTTCGTCACGGATACTAATAACAGACTGTTTGTCTAAATCTATAGTTTTTATTTATCCTCGAAAACCCACAAACATAAAAACAAACATGCATCCCTCTTCCCATTGCATTACCATCTTCCACTCGACACAAGAACAGGCTGATAGCGCTAAAACCGAGTTATTATGTACATTAAGTGTTTATATTGGCAATAGAAACGTCCCATAACATACTAATCACGAAATCACACAATTTTTAGTAACGCTGACAATAAATATTTCTCGGGAAACTGTAAATCATGAACATTAGTCTTTATAATAAACTGTCCATAGGTTTCACAGAACTAAAAACACAGAGAAGTGAAATTGTTTTTCAGTTTTTGATTTACACTAGGATGCTGCCATATTAGTAAAATAAGCATGGTGCGCACATGCGCAGTTCAAGTGTTCAGGGACGTCTTCACATTATTTCAGGTACACTTCAATGGAGACCTAATTATTTGAAACGAAATAAACCTATAAGACTCTAAACGATCACGAAAAAATTGTGACAAAAACTTATTTTTATAAATATTTGTTCATGTTATAAATTATTTATTAAAATGTTTTATGACAAGATCTTAATAGTTATGAAAATTTCATTAAAATTATATTCTTAGTATTTTGAACAGACCTCAGATAAATTAATCCATCACAATTCATGTGATGGATGTTGAAATTAAGAAGAGTTCAATTTGTTTCTTTATTGCGTGACGTATAATTTTACCTCCCTTCGGTTCTTACCAACTGGGCACGTTATTTTCGAGCCTCGATGCAAAATCATGTGGTTTGGTCCACACGGCCCCTTGACTATATACTGTAGAAGTTCAAAATTCCACCAGCTATGTGACATGAATATTTTATAGAAAGAGATATAATTTAAGCTTCCACTTCAGTAACTAATAAAGTAGAATAATTTACATTTGTGTTATATATTAGGTGACTATTCAAAAATATATAACATAACTTCCAACCTGATACACTTTTTCTTGGGGATATTCATGAGATTTGGTACTTCGTTCTTTCTCTTTAAAAGAAAATACTTAGGTAATGCCCCTTTCACCAGTACAGCCCGACCTCCAGGAATTTCAGAATCCTTAATATCCGATGGATCAAAATGTCTAGAACAAAGAACACTTCTGGCGTTTGCACAGGCATTACAGATCTCCATAGCTGCTAACCAGTCTTAAAGTCTCGATCCCAATCTAAAATCGAAAAATATAATACTCGCATAGGTCATTTCAACTCCCTTTTTCATGTTTAACATTCATAATAATTGGAAGACGGTTCTGATTATTTCAACATCACTTACCGAAAATAATGAATTCCAGGAATATTACCTCTGCTTTCGCAAGACCAAATAAAACATTTATACCCTTTATAAGACATACTTAAAAGGGAATTAAAATATTTTCTTTTCTATAATTAAATTAAAGGAAACTCAAGTAAAAATATGCAACTGTTAAACAATGGTCAACACTGCTCATGTGCCTACCATGCTTATTTTGGCAAAATGGCAGCCTCCTTATGGTAACGTTTTCCTAAGCACGGAAGTATTAGTATTTCACTTCTCCTCTATGTTTTAGTTCTGTGATAGGTTTATGTTATGAACTCTTGTAAAATAAAACAAGGCATAATGTTTCCAAAATAATGAAAACATAATTATTATTTTTAACATACAATCACTGGTTTACAAACAAAAACAAAGTCATCAACTTAACTTACATCCGATTTATATCAATAATTTTCATTTATTAATTAAAAATAACTTCACAAATGGAATTAAAAATGAAAAGACGTTTATTTCTTAGGACAGAAAGGAAGTCTGGCATCATGGCAATCTGATCAACACGTGCGAATATGAAACAGAGGTAAATACGCCATAGATCAGTTTCAGGATAGAGGAGGCGTAAAAATTTCAAATCATTTTAATGACACTTGTGTTGTTCATAGAAGAAAATTGATTTAACGTTTCAGAAGCAGAATTTTTTTCTCTACAACTTTTATCTAAAACTTTTCATCAGAATTCTTTTAATTCTCAATGTATAGCGATTTTTATTATTTTATAATGATTTTCAACCCCTTCCCGGGGGTGAATCTCAAAAATTTGTTCAGATCTGAATTCCTGAGATAAAAAGCTATAGTAATTCATACATCACATCGCCTCAGCAAAAATCAGATCACTTTCGTTGTTTTCAATTGGACTACAAGAAATGTTCAGATAGTAGGTCATAATAGACTACAAAATATAATTACAAAATTCAATTTGATTATCACATACTATCAAAGGTATTAAGTCTTGTAGTAAAATTTCTTTTGAAAGACTAAGTTGATTTTAAGCTTAAAGTTTCAAGATATTTGACTAGATCATAAAAGTTAATGAAATAAATTTTATTATATAAAAAAATGTGTCAGACACATAAAAATCAAAAGGGAGCTATGTTTCTGTCTATCGATTTGTCCGGAGATTGGATAATTGACTTTAGAATTTCAAGAAAACATGTAAACCTTTAGTTAAAACATCTATTGAAATGTTTCAGACAAAGATACTTGGTTTTATTCAGTTTAATAAAATTTTATGCAATTGAAATGTGACTTCAAAATTTTCATATAGTTTCTAATTTGAAAGGAAATTTCAAAATTAAATAATATCATTTACAACAAAATTTAGTGATAATGAAAGGAACATTATATGTGTAATAGAATTATAAAACTTTATATAGCGTATGTAGAATAGACAAGCATATAAATAATATTGAATTTATCATATACTATAAAAAAATAATCATTTTGTCAATTATATTTCATCAATTCTATGTATATACAAAGATATCAAATTAAGACACGGAAAAAATTTATTGTTAGGGAAATAAGATAGAATGTAAATTAGATATCAACAAGACTATGATATAATTTACAAACATTTAAAATTGAAATGTAGAAAATTATATAAAACGAAATAAAACAGTACTCAATGATTTTAATTTTGAAAGGGACATAAATTTATAGAAATCTCTAATTTATATGCAGTGTCAATAAAAAGGCAATTGAGATACGACGACAGGAACACCAACTAACAATGCAATGATTAATAACAAATGATGAGAATAAAATCTATAAAAAATTAACCTATTGAACTGTTATGTTTAAAAGTGTGATGAATGGAATATAAATAAAAAATGAATTGTATACTTATGCTTTGTACTATTATTTGTGTTGTAAGAATTGAGATTTATCTAAATTAGGGCTAACCAATCAGAAGACTTTAATAATATTAAAAAATGAAAAAGACAATTATGAACAATGATAATAAATAATTTAGGAACATTGATTAATATAACACGTGGAATACAATAAACTACCATAACTTTATGTCAGAAATATAGTGAATTTGAAGAAATAATATAGTGACAAATAAGATGCTATGAATAGAAATTCTAGAAAAAGCGTCAGCTTCCGGTCAACAATAAAGGGTTGTTGATAAAAAAGAAAACTGTGAAGAAGGAGAAGCGAAGCGAAAAGGGTAACATCTCTGTGAAAATTTAAGTGAGGAATTTTAATAAAAAAAAGTTGAATATCATTAAATAAGTACGTTATAAAGTAAAGATGATAAGGTGCATACTCCGTAACCTGTATAAATAGTTTTTCATGAAGGAGACGAAGAATTTATTAAGTTATCCGGAAGTAATCAGTTGCTGCAAATGGACGAGTGAAGCGTCCATTCGCGGACATGTTGCGAGGAGCAATTTCACAGAAAGGTTGGTGATATTTAAATATTTTGGATCCAAAATAATAAAACGAAACTTCTAATAACAAAAAAGTAAAATGATCATGATAAGCTTATAAAACAGTCAATAAATTTAATGGCCAAATAAAAAATTAAAAGGAATCAAGCGTAAAGAATAAACTATATAAGTGAAATTTTAATATGATAGTAGTATAAGCATTATAAACTCACCTGATATTTTATTGTATAAATGTAACTTGCATGTCTCTAGTAGATAGGAAATTGAACCTTTTAATAATTCATAAAATTTTACTATTTCACACACACACATACATATCAATACTATTGTGAAATGATTGTATGAATTTCAAAAACGATTCACCACAAAGCATTTGGTTAAAACACATATTTCAATATTCCTTTTCCACATAAAGAAAAGGTCTGCTATGAGCAGATTTTTAAAAATATTCAAAGTTAAAACGATATGGAGATTTATGCAAATTAGTTTTCTTAGGCGTCGCATAGTTTAACATTCTAATAATTATTTAGTAAACATAATAAATTTGTTTCATTGCACAATTATCTAATTTCCGTTTTGAAACTAATCGCCCTGGAATAAGTTTATGTTTTACAAATATTTGAAGTAAAGGAAACTTGAGAAAAAAAGGTAAGAAAATAAATTGTTTATTCATATGAGCAAACAACTAAACTATGTAATATTAATAAAAAAGACGTGTGGCACTCGGAGACTGCCGCGGTAAAGCTATTGCATAGAGTTTGACGTTAACAATTTCTTTTTCTTTTTAGCTATTTTTTTAGCATTAGAAGTTTCACTTTCACAGTCCTCGTATCAGCATAAAATAATCAAAACTTATTGGACAGTCCTCGTATAATCATACAAGTATCAAAATTTATTGGACAGTCCTGGTATCAGCATTAAATAATCAAAACTTATTGGGCAGTCCTTGTATAAGTATAAAAAATAAAAATTTATTGGACAGTCCTCGTATCAGCATAAAATAATCAAAACTTATTGGACAGTCCTCGTATAATCATAAAAGTATCAACATTTATTGGGCAGTCCTCGTATAAGTATGAAATAATCTAAATTTATTGGACACTCCTCGTATAAGTATAAAAGAATAAAAATGTATTGGACAGTCCTCGTTTAATCATATCAGTATTAAAATTTATATAGCAGTCCTCTTATCAGCATAAAATAATCAAAACTTATTGGACAGCACTCGTATAATCATAAAAGTATCAAAATTTATTGTGCAGTCCTCGTATAAGTATAAAACAATCAAAACGTATTCGACAATCCTCGTATAAGCATAAAATAATCATAACTTACTGGACAGTCCTCGTATAGTCATAAAAGTATCAAAATTTATTGGGCAGTCCTCGTATAAGTATAAAAGAATTAAAATTTATTGACAGTCCTCGTATAAGCATAAAATAATCAAAACTTATTGGACACTCCTCGTATAGTCATAAAACTATCAAATTTTATTGGGCAGTCCTCGTATAAGTATAAAAGAATTAAAATTTATTGACAGTCCTCGTATCATCATAAAATAATCAAAAATTATTGGACAGTCCTCGTACAAGTATATAGGTATTAAAACTTATTGAACAGTCCTCGTATCAGCATAAAATAATCATAAAAGTATTAAAATTTATTGGGCAGTCCTCGTATAAGTATAAAAGAATCAAAATTTATTGGACAGTCCTCGTATCATAAAATAATCAAGACTTATTGGACATTCTTCGTATAGTCATAAAAGTATCAACATTTATTGGGCAGTCCTCGTATAAGTATAAAAGAATTAAAAATTTTTGGACAGTCCTCGTATAAGCATATGGGTATTAAAATTTACTGGACAGTCCTCGTATCGTGTCAGGTTATTTTCGTTACGGAATTTCTGGATTCGGTCTCCACGCTCAAGGCCCGCGATAGAAGCTAATGCAATAGCTTAATAAATAACAAATTAAATTTGGCGTTTAACAATTATGAAAAAAACAATTAAATAAAGGTTTAAGTAGCAAATAAATAAGAACACTTAATCGTATCATAAATAGAAAGTTAAAAACTAAAACAAATAAATCATATTAAATTAAATTGTAATAATATGTAGAGAAGGTATGACTGTAAAAATTATGATGAAAAGGGCTGCACTGCCAAATCCGTCATGCGCACTGAGGCAGTGAAACCCTATCTTAGTGCTAATGACGGAATTGTCCGTCATGAAATTTAGTAATTTTTTCTTGCATGTTTGCACCCTTTTATCATGTAGAATAAAAAACAAATGAAAAACATAAATTTAATGTATATTTGTGTGATATAAATCGAAACGGTCATTCAAACATAAATATGGTTTTTCGGTACAAGCTAGGCAGTGATAGGACGTATCTCCTCTTTTTTTATTATTATGATTATAACACCAGGTAAATCTCCTAGATACAACCTTTCCAGTAGGGCCTGCAGGGTTTTTTCTTTGGTAGGTGATTTTTTTCTGTGAGAGGTTGTGGAACGGCTGGTTTTTCGAGAACCAACTCGCCAATGATCGAAATCCTGAAATCGTAGATTTGATACAGTTCTTGAAAAATAGATAAGAATTTAAGAGTAACGTTTATGTGTATTCCGAATTTTCTGTACCAGCGTAGTGTCTTTCTTTCAATAGGATAGTATGACATAAAGTGATCCTGCCTATCTAGACCTCCCATATTGGTTTATGTTTTCCTTTTACTCTATCCAGTTTATCGTTTTAACATATTTAGGGATACTTTTTCTGTCTTTTCGTAGAGTACATGTACAGAAAGTTAGGCGGTTCAGAAGCTTGACTGCAAGATCATAACTGTTATAAAAATTGTCTAAATATAGGGAATTCCCCATACCTAAGCGCTCCTCCATTAGATGAAGAACAACTTTAGTAGTGTGACCTTTGCCACTTACTGTATCTAATTGCCCTGTATCAACCGCAAAATTTTAAAATTATACCACTAGGCTCCAGTGACCATATATAATTTTACACCATATTTGTACCGCTTGTTTTTAATGTATTGCTGAAAAGATAGTCTACCTCTCCACAGGACCATTGATTCGTCCAGTGACCGATTCTGTCCTGGAGTATATATCGTCATTTTCCAGTTGAAATATTCGAACATTGGACGAATCTGGAACAGCCGATCTTCGGGAACCAAATCATTGTTGTCAGGATTTTTGACGAAATGCAAGCACCTAAAGAAATATATTTCGTAATTTATTTACGAACGAATAAATTATAATTGCCTCATAATAAGCAAAAATGTATCTCTACTTATGGCTGAGGAGAAGAAGGGAATATGAAAATAACGGGATGTTTTCCAGTAGTCACTCAGCCTGTTAATTTTAATAATGCCTATGTAGAGAACAACACCAGAGAAAGTACTAATTTCGTCTGGGGTAACATTGTAACCTTACCTTGTTATTGTTACTTCATGAAGTGAGGTTACAATGCCGAA
Source organism: Galeruca laticollis (assembly GCA_963921935.1). NCBI lineage: Eukaryota > Metazoa > Arthropoda > Insecta > Coleoptera > Chrysomelidae > Galeruca > Galeruca laticollis. The sequence continues at coordinate 63,570,162 of OY998181.1, read as the reverse complement.
GGTTCGCTATTCGCCAGAGAGCATTAGGTCGCGAGTTTAGTTAGGAATATTTGAAAACTGGTCCTATATTATTTTTTTAGGCGCCTCTTGATTAGTAGGAAACCCTTACTGATTAATCAAGAAACCGATAGTGAATAAATTAGCTATTATGACTTTTCAAATATGTTATTTACATTGTTTGCCTTTACGTTTGTGAATCAAATAAAACACATTATATTGCCAATGAATCTGTTTAATGAAATTCCAGGGTACCTTGAACAGACGGTGTAATAACCTGTTTCAATAAATACAAGGTAACCAACACTAATTATGAACTGATAATCAGTTATCAATGGTTGGTTAAATTTGAAATGTTTAACAGTTTCTAATGTTATCAACTATCTGAGAACATCATGTACGATACACAAAATTCTTAGTAACATGTAAGTGGTATATCAGTTACAGCTTTACAAACTGTAATAATTAATAAAATGTCAACAAATACATAGATAGTGTCTCTTATCATGTAAAATTAAGCTGAAATATAATTTCAGGGCGATATGCAATGATAAAGTTAATATTTCAACATAACAAAGTTGAAAGAATGCAATAAGTAGATTATGAGTTGATAGACGTCTATATAAGAATTTGAAGTTACTAAATATCAAAATATAAAAGTTTATGTGTCGTTAAATGTTAAAGCATGAAATTACAAAATTAATAAATTGCATAAAATTTGGATGGACACAAATAAAACTTTGAATGCTACTTGCGGTTAGTGTCCAAACTATTAAACGTCAATCAGCCTAATTGACAAATCACATCTGACTTGTGGAACAAGATTCAGCCATTGTCCATAACGGAATCATCCCGCAAGTGTCGCGGACAAACCATGGGTCCAACATTATCACATGAAGCAAAATGCCATCACGACCTCTTGTTGCTCTGGAACGCTTACGCCATCCGAGATACAACACGTCTCTACTACCATGAATGGAGTACTATAGTTTATCAGCTATCTTTACGAAAAGATATCTCATATTGGAAACATCCGAAACTTGAGGCTTCTTAAAATCCCAACCTGATCATCATATCTACCATTGATTACCAAGACCCACAAAACTATTCTATATTCGTGTGGCAAAAAAGTGTGTGCAAAAACTATACTGTAAAAAACCCTATAAAGAAATTGGGGCTATAACGTGAAAAATATACGTGTAGGACGAAAGCTTACCTTGCCACCAAGGGTTTTTCACCATGATAGTTCCAAAAATAAATGGTATGAACCACGTGCTATCGGCCATTTTCTATACTTACGACTTGTTACTATTGATACTCTGCCTCCCAGCTCAAAAAGTATCAGACAAGTGTTTCGAAATTTGAATGACAAAGTTTGACCTTCACGTTCCTTTTGACACCTCAGATCAGTGTTACCACTGACAATCAACTAAAATCCCAACATAAAACATAAAAATATTACTCTTGACATTCATTTCGTTATTTAAATTCCATTATTCAGGATATGCTTAAATAATTTTAAAACCCGAAGTTAATTCACTTATGCAACCAATCATACAGAAGTGTGTATAAAGTTGCATACTCAGTGGGTAAATTAACCGAATTATTCTACATCCCAAAGCTCTTAACGATTGTATATAATGATCTACAGTTTCCCCTGACGTCTAGTCATAAGTCTGTACCTCGCATACACTTCATTCTTCGGTTTTATATAAAGAGAGTCTAATATTTCTATAGCCTTAGCATAAGATTTGCAGTCATTGATGAGTTCAAAAATGTTGTGACTCACGTGATTGTAGAGTAATAGTAATTTGTCAGTTTCTTTAGCAGCAATTTTGTTAACAAAGGTTTCAAAGGTGGTTTTCCAGTGAGTCCATTGGGAAGTGGCACAAGGTGAGGTGTATTCGACTTCAAATCGTTCAGGCTTGAAATACTTGTTCCATTGTCTTGATTAGTATTTATTATTACTAGTTGTATAAATTGTTATAAAGCAAAACCTGTCTTAATGAGGTTTTATTCAACTAAAATACAAGTATCATTTTGAGTAAACAATTCACATAAACTGTAATGAGTAACTGTGTCAAATAAAAAAACATGATCTAATCAACACTGATAACTATATCACTGCTAACTATATCAGTTACTAACCGCAGAAAACTGCTGAATTCATTAGGAGTGCTTTTACTCTTGATGGGAGTGAAAGCGAAGTGTCTATGTTTGTAATAGTATAGTTGTGCCGGTAAAAGAACGGGATTCGGCTATTTAGAATTTGGTATGGCGTTCATTATGGTAGTGGTGATGATTTCAATAAGGATTTTTGTGTCTGCAGGGAAGTCGTAAGGAATTTGAGGTTTTCTCAGTGTGACTGTATCGGTTTCTTGGGTTTTTTCGCGGTAGCTAGCGTGTTGGAGCAGCGAGGGTGGAATACGAGGTGTGGACCTCCCCAATTTTTGCAGGTTGGGGTAGAGTAGATTTGGGGCATATTTTCAGGGCGATGGCTTGATTGACCGCAGGAAGGACAGATCGGTTTTGATCTACAATTCCGGTTTGGGCGCAATGATTGCAGTATTTTGGGACGGGAGGTAAAGGACTGGTGTTGGAGGGCTCCCACTGATGTGGGAGTCCATGGAATTTGATGCCGGATGATAAACTGGATGGTAATGGATTTCGGAAGCAGTTATTATTCCGAAAATTGAGGCTGGTATGGCAAGACTTTAGGAATGGGAAATTTTGAATGTTATTGGGTAATTAATGGGTCTACATTCCTGCAAACTAAGGAGAATGACGGTGTGAGTGTTTTAGTGGAACGGGAAGGACGTTGAATTGAGTTGAGGAAATAACGTAAACAATCAAAATTGGTTGATAACAGTGACACATAAATTTATTTTCAATAGTTGTTACTGTTAATATTATCACTGATATTGCCCATCTCTATATAATTATGTGAACTTCTTCTCTTTGAAAACTAAAAAAAGAAGAAAAAATAAAAAAGACGTAAAAAATAGTATCTCACATGTTAATTAAAAACTATATATTTGATTAAAAACACATAATCTCACCTGTCTTTTATTTGAATATAACAGTGGTTATGGGCTCAGGCAACAGGCTAGCAGGGAAAGATTAATGTGTTAAAAGAAGTGCGAGTGGAGTATAGTAAAAATAAAAATTTGTAAGTTCACACGTGGCACGTGAGTGATTGTACACATACTAAAATGGCAAGTGTTAGTCAAGCAACGGAAAATAAGTATGGAATAATTCCAAGAGTGAGAAAATACAATTATCTGGGAACTCTTTTCAATGAAAATGCGGACTGCTCTCAGGAAATAAAAATCCGAATTGAAAAAGCGCGGAGTACTTTCACGAGGATGAAACGAGTATTCTGCAGTCGAGATCTCAGCTTGGAACTCAAATTGCGTCTTATGAGATGATATGTTCTGTCAGTACTGTACTATGGCATGGAATCATGGACATTAAAGAAGAACGATGTAAGGAAAGTAGCAGGATTTTGAGAATCTCATGGGTACAGAAAGTCACTAATGTCGAAGTGTTAAGAAGGATAAAACAAGACAAGGAAATTGTCCTAACTATTAAAAAAAGGAAGCTGCTCTACCTGGGTCACGTTATGAGGGGGGACAAATATCAACTGCTCCAGCTCGTTGTGCAAGGAAAAATAAGTGGAAGAAGATCAATAGGAAGGAGAAGACATTCCTGGTTAAAAAATCTTCGCGAATGGTTCAACGCCACCAATAGTCACGTTTTTAGAGCTGCGGTATCCAAAATACGAATAGCCTTGATGGTTGCCAACCTTCGGAACGAAGACGGCACTTGAAGAAGAATTCCATTCTGTGGCGTGAATGCCGTGGGTAGTCAGGGGGTAGAATTGGTTTTATTCAAATTTAGTTACAGTTATGCTGGAAATAAAATTAAATAAATTCTCATAGAAATAATAAAATTATGTACAATAAAATTTTCTATACAACTATGTACAAAGCGTCTCGCTTCTGGTCCACGCTATTTCCGGGATTTCAATCTTGGCCGGCTGTCATCGGTTGGGGGGTCGGCTTCTATAAATCTCACGTACTTCGCCCCTAAAGTGCTCTGTGGTGCGTTCTGGGTTTAATAATGGTCGCTATTCCGATATCTCCGACTTCTGAGATATACCCGCGTCTTCTCTGGATTATGTACAAGATATAGGGTCTAGGTGCCTCTCACCGCGATCAATACTCAGCGGGGTTCGGTAGGGTGGGAGCTCGTCACTATCTCCGAGTCGATACTTGACGGAGATTTCGTACCAGCGAGGAATGCTTCTATCCGGGGATCAATTCTCACCGGGAGTTCAGCTACAGATTGTGTTGGTTTGTGTTCTACCCTCCGGATCAATACTCGACGGAGGGATAGGACACGTACCTAGGGTCAACCGCTATCTCCGGATCAATACTCAACAGAGATTTGACGGCTAACGCTGACGGCGTCTCCTCTCGTCTTACAACGTGAGGCGTTGACTTTTATTACGAAACTTCCTTGCAACGGCGGTGCCAGGATTAAGTTTCCGGTATCTGGTTTCCTTTTCGCTTTTACGCGTAAAGGCGTGAAGCTACCTATCACTCCTGGTATCAGGTTCGAACTTGTCTGGTGTTCGAATTACCTCGAAGGTATGTCCGTGATTCATTTCTATCGTTTTACGGCGAAAGTACCGCCATCTCGGTGTGGGACGCCCAAACTTGTTATAGTATCGCTCTGGTCTGGTATTGCGACGTCGATAACTGTTGTAGGATCTACTCGCCGTGGTGTTGGAGTACTGGTTTCAGGCCAGTGCCGTTACAGTGGTACCGGTTTTGATAACTGGAAGTTTAGATTAACATCGGTGCTGAAGGCGTTGGAGTTGAAAGATGCCCTAAAAGACGTAGCGGTCTCAGAAAGAAATGAAGTTGGCAAAAAGTGAACAATAAAGCGTGTATGGTGATAATACAGAGTGTGTCCGATACCCATTTAGAATATATCAAGGATTCCTAGGTACCATTTGAGATGATAAGTAAACTGGAAGGAATCTTCAATAAGAAAGCATGTGCTCAAAATTTTACTTGCCGGAAGAATTGATCTCTATTAAATACAGTAGTAATATGGACCTGCAGGAGCACTTTTCAAAATATGATAGAATATTTCGAGAACTGAAAAATGTAGGAAGCAATTTTGATGAGAGAGATATGTCCTGCTTCCTGCTGCTGTCCATGTCAGCTGAATTTGAAAATGTGGTAACTGATATAAGAACTCTTTCTGAAAATGACTAGAAAATGGAATTTGTTAAAAGCAGATTATTGGAGTTCAGTCTAAACAAAAACCAAAGTAAAAACCGCAAGAATATTAGAGATGTCCCTGCATCTTTTAGTGCTGCTCGAGGTGCGGCTCCAAAGCAAGTTAAGTTTAAGTGTTATAAGTGTAATAAAATGGGGCATGTTCAGAGTGTCTGTGGTATAAAGTGCCATGCCTGTGGCAAATTCGGACACAAAGCTTACCAGTGTAGAAATAAAAAGGAAAATGAGCATTTGAATAAAGCTAACTATGCAAAAGGTGAGGCATCATTGGACCAGCCTGAAGAAGAAGCAGTAGCTTTTTGTGCTACTTCAGGGGATATTTATAATGTCCATACAACAGAGTGGTATGCAGATTCATGTGCAACCCATCATTATATAAACTGCGAAGACCTGTTGGTAAATAAAAGAAAATTTGATGAACCTAGGTTAATCCAGCTTGCTGTGAAGGGTAAGTTTATGAAAGCTGTATGTGTAGGGGATTTGGAAGTAATTAGTCTTGTAGGACAGAAAAAAAATTCCCATTGTTATCAAAAATATTATGTGTGTTCCAGGATTAAGAGTGAATTTATTATCTATTTCCACTATAGAAAAAGCAGGTTTTTAAATCGTATGTAGTAATAGTAAAATTATATTTGTTGAAGGTAATCGCACTAACAATTTATATAAAGTAGTTTTCGAACACAATTATCTTGACTATGCAAATTTAGCAGCCAACAGTAAAGACAAAGAATTATGGCATCTTAGGTATGGACACTTGAATTATGAATCATTATTAAAAATAAAACTCTAGTTAATGGTTTGGAATTTGCAAACTCAAAATCTGATGTTTGTGTAAAAATCAAACAAGAATGTTTGCCTTATCGGTCTAAAACATCTAGAGCTAACAGGGTTCTAGAACTGATACATACTGATGTATGTGGCCAATTACTCCCAGTTCTCGTAATGGTAATTCATATTTTGTTACCTTTGTAGACGATTTCTCTAGATTTGTGATGGTATTTGTAATTAAACATAAGCATGTAGTATTAAAGTGTATGAAAGAATTCGAAGCTAGAGTAACATCTCTGTTTTGTGGAAAGAAAATTTCAAAAATAAAATGTGACAATGGTGGTGGTGGTGAATATTGGTTTTTTAGATTTTTGCTCTGAGAAAGGAATAGAAATATTATATACGCCTCCATATTCTCCCCAACTCAACGGCGTAGCAGAAAGAATGAACCAAACCATTATGAACAAAGCGAGATCAATGATTATGCAGGCTAATTTGAATAGAATTTTCTGCGAAGATGCTGTGCTAACATCAGCTTACATAACAAATAGAACTCAATCTTGCTTAGTTCAAAATAAAACAGCATTTGAGTTATTTCATAATAAAAAACCATGTGTGTCAAACATGAGGGTGTTTGGGTGCATTGCTTATGCCTGACTGTTTAAGAAATAAGTTAGACGATAAAGGAAAAAGAAGTAGGTTCTTAGGTTATACTGAAAATGGTTATCGCTTATGGCAAGAGGAGGCGATATCAGTGATAATATTAACAGTTACCTACTGTGCGTCAGTGATTGATTTTTCGTTTCCTTTTTCTGACATGTCATTGAGTCAAGACCTGAATATAAGGTGCAACGTTATTCTGTAGAAAGCTATTTAGTTTGTAATAATTCTAACTAAAATATAATATAGTTTATTTGTTCAAATAAACATTTGTGCACTACACAATTGTATTACTACTACCACACACTGTAATAATAGAGATGGAGTGTTATTTTGGGGTTGCTGGTGGAGTTTTGGATTTTTTTAAGGAGGGAATTGTGTTCTATCTGTATCTGTAAAGGTTTGAAGGGTGGGTGGCCCCACAGCACTTAGGCCACAATTGGCCCATTGTGCATCCTTCTGAGGTTCAAAACTTCCTCCTAGCTCGTCATCCAGCCTACTTCCTTGAAGTAGGCGATAACGTCGCCTGAATTTAGTTCCCTCATATTGGCGTATGTTAGCCTGTGCTCGCCGAATACTTGAAACCTAAATTGAGAGAGTGTCTGACATTCGCAAAGAATGTGTTCGACAGTCTCATCTTCTTGTTCACATCCTCTACAAAGTGGGGTGTTAGATAGCCCCAGTCTGTGAAGGTGTTTTCGTAGGTGGCAGTGACCAGTCAGAATTCCCGTGGTTGTTCGTAGGTTCCGCCTGTTCATAGTCACGTATTTTTTGGCTACTTTGCTATCCGGATACTGTAGCAGCTCCTTGGCAAGCCTGCAGCCTTCTGCGTCGTCCCATCTACCCTTAAACTTATTAAGGGAGTGTTCCTTTAATAGGTTGGCCGTTGCTGACGCCGATAGACCAATGAAAGTGCCAGGTCCCAAGAGTTTTTGGGAGGCTGCCTTCCTGGCTAGCGAGTCTGCAATACGGTTTCCTTTCAATTTCTCATGGCCTTTGATCCAACCTAAAGTGACCGTGTTGTTGTTACAGGCTTCGATTAAGGCCATGTGACATTCTAGTACTAGGCCTGATGTAATACGTGGTCTGTTCAGGGCTAGTAGGAATTGTGTTCTATTTTGGAAGAGGTTTTTAATATGGTAGTTTTGTTGAAGTTAACTTTGACGAATGTGATCTGGCCGTTAAGGATTTCACGGGTGTTAAGGAGGGTGAATAGTGTGCTATGGGAAGAGTATTGTTGGGGCCATATTCTTAGTTTTACATAAGATTCAACAGCTTATGGATGGCATCACATATTATGACAGTCGACATATAATCTTCAATTCTAAATTTGTTTTTTTTAACAAAATAAACTGCTATGGTAAATCAGATTTTTCAATTTTTATCCAATGTCCACTTTAGGTCTTCTTTTGTTTTGGTGTTATAAGAAAGGATGATGTGATGTATTGACATAATTTCAAGTCTATTGTTGTGTTTGATAGTTTGATGTACGATTTCTTGTATATACAGAACTTTGAGATCATCATGTTTGATTCATCAAATATCAAGGCATATCAGTGATTTCCAAAGTATTTTGTATTGACTTATATTCAATTTGTTGACACATCTCCATATGATACATTCAAGTGGGTTTTATGATTGTTTTGTTCAGTTGAAGCTTACTTTCCAGCAGTAATTTGTGTTGTCGACCAAGTAGACAGTTTAATTATCGCAATACATGCTTTTTTCACTAAGGCTGATTATAATCTGTTAATTTTGATTCTCAACTTCTGTAGCCAGGTTTGGATATGAATTGTTTTGAACTTAATATGGAAATTGAAATGAAATAATTTAGAGACGATTAAATTCAGGTGGATAGTTTTAACAGTTTCACATATTACAATCTTGCATTGTAGATCATGGAATGCCGGAACAGGTCCAGTAAAAGATTTGTATACCATATCGGCGAATCCACAATTTTCTTTAGATGTACAAGGCGATGGATCAGGTGCTGTATGGTTGTTATTAACAAGACACATTACAGATATCGATGATTTTAGAGACAACAAAGAATATATAACGCTTTTTGTCTACCATGGTGGAAGAAAAATTTATTATCCATGTAAGTTCATCCCATTGTATGTATTTCCAGCTGAAATATAAACAATTGTATATTTGTTGCAGTTGACCCACCTCCATACATAGATGGCGTTAAAATCAACAGTCCTCATTATCTGTGTAAGATTTTATTGAGTCCAGGATCTAGTAGGAAATTTACAGTTGTTGTTTCTCAGTATCAAAAATCTAATACGATTTATTATACTTTAAGAGCATATGCAACTTTGCCTTTCCATTTCACTAAGATAATCGATCCTTATAAGTATGAGCAACAGGTAAGTTTTTATGCATTTATATAATGTAATAGGTGATTTATTAAAAAAATATTCATTTACTATGTAAAAATAAAAAACTATTACCTGTTGACTATTGAAATAGTAGTTCAAGAAATATTTAAACACATATTATATCAAACTCTTCAATTAACCTCTACTGTCTGGTTTTTTCTGCTTGTACAAAATACTGAATAACTTTTAGATTACTGGAGAATGGAAGGGAATTACAGCAGGAGGATGTCCGAATCACACTCTGACTTTTCCCAATAATCCTAAATACTGTCTTGACATTGATTCTAACTCTGACAACAATCAAATATTAATAGAATTGAAAGGTCCGAAACAATACCAAATGGGATTCGAAGTTACCATACAGCAACTCAAAGATGAAGCTGTCACTGCTCCATTCAGAACGAAATCGTCGGGATCTTACAGGTAGGTAATGTATTTTTTTTTAATTACAGTCGTTCGTTTTTGAAGCTCTAATGGATCCGAGATACAGTAGAATTAATTTCGGAAGAAAAAATCTCATTGGAATCGTTTCCATTTTGAAGTATTTTATCTATTTAATGAATATTGTCCAGTAACTTTCTTTGTTACGTCTCCCGACGGAATAACTGAACAGAGTAAAAAAAGTGAATTGTCCAGAACTGTCATTAATAATAATTTTGAGATATAATATGTCTATGTATTGAGTTTGCAATATATATACAAATATACCTCCAGTCCATTCAACATCATCCTTGGTGCTTAAGAATCGGATTTCCAGTCCAGAAGTAATAAATAATATACAAATAAACAATTAAATTTACTGCCGATCATAAATAAAGTGATTCAGTGTCAAGAAAAGAAAGATCTTCAACTTCCTGTAAGTTTATCCCAATTATTCCTATTATTACTATCCAACAAATCATTATCCTTCTTAAATATATTAACAAGGTTCAATGTGTGTAAAATGGCGAATCTAATAATTGCCCGTGGTCAAATTAAATCAAAATTGACTCGATTTAAAAATTATTTTGATGCGATAGATAAAGATAATTTAACAGAACAAGCAATCTCACTATTATCAACTAGATTACGAACATTTGAATTGATATTAGAAGAGTTTAATGAAATTCAAAACCAAATCGAAATTTCTGACAGTGTAGAGGATCAACGGGTAGCTACTAATGCTTACGAAAGAAACCAATTTGAAGATGATTATTATGATTATTTAGCAGATGCGCAAGCTTTAATTCAAAAATTTAATACTAATAGCGATCATTTTAATTTAAACAGAGAATTAAACCCTGCAGCTCAAGATCCAATAATAATAATGCGCGTAGTCGAATAGCTTCACATAAAATAACGTTGCCAAATTTTAAAGGAAAACCGGGTATATGGCTAGAGTTCCGAGATGCATTTATGGCCTTAATCGATTCAGATGATTCACTTTCTAAGTATGAAAGTTTTTATTATTTAAAAATGGCATGCAAAGATGAAGCAGCAGATATTTTACAAGCCATACAAGTAACGGAAGACAATTATAAAATGGGTTGGCAAGCATTAATTGACAATTATGAAAGTAAACCTCAATTAATTCATGACCATATTCAAGCTATACTAGATATTTCCAATATAAGTAAAGAATCATATGTAGAGATTAAAGGTTTATATTTGGAATTTAATAAACATTTACGTTCCCTCAATAATTTAGGAGAAAAAACCGAATATTGGGATAGAATTATAATTCAAATCATTTCCAATGAATTTGATAATACAACTGATACAACTGATAGAGAATGGCAATCATATAAATATAAAAATGAGTTACCTGAATTAAACGATTTAAATAATTTCTCAAAGGAAGGAATTAAAATTCTGAGTAATGTTGACTCAAAAAAGCATTCTTATAAACAGCCACAAAATATTAATTCTCAACCAAATAATCAATTTAGAAGAAAAAATTTCAATAGTTATACATCGATATCAAACAAGTATAAATGTTTCTACTGCATCAGTAAAAATCATGTCATTTATAATTGTCAACAATTTTTAAAATTATCGATAAATCAAAGAATTGCGGAAATCAAAAAAATAAAATTATGCCTAAATTGTTTAAAGGATAACCACGCTTCATGGAACTGTAATGTTCACAAATATAAAAAATGCAACAAGCCTAACACATTATTACATTTGGATTTCTCAAATTCTGACCGCAGACCAATTCAATCAGACAAAGTAGCTGGTGAATACCAATGAATTAAATTTTGATGGCGCTACGTCCGGCAATGTTGCAGATCCAACAGTTACAAATCATGCTTCTACACAAGACAAGGTTTCATGTACTTTTGTCGACTGCTTTAATCCACATAATGGATAACAAAAATAACGTTCATTATTGTATAGCTTTATTAGATAATGGATCTCAGAGTAATTTAATCACCGAAAAATTATGTAAAAAATTAAATTTGACTCAAAAGGAAGTAAATTTTTCAATTACAGGGGTCGATCGAAATTTGAAAAATATTAATAAGCAAGTTAACATTAACATAAAATCATGTTACAATCATTTTAGAGAGTAAACATAAATTGTCTAGTACTACCGGTAATAACAGAAAAATTACCACTAGAATCATTTCATATTAATAAATTTAATATTCCTCAACATTTAAAATTAACAGATCCCAAGTTCAATGAAAGTAGAGAAACAGATTTAATACTTGGTGCTTCAGTGTTTTGGTCCCTGTGTATAGGACAAATTAAATTAGGTCCAGAATTACCCATTTTACAAAAAACTCACTTTGGGTGGATTATAGCTGGCAATATTTGTTCTCTGAATAAAAACAAAACTTTTTCGTGTTTAAATGTTACCCAAAATAATTTAATTAATGGCCAAATTACTAAATTTTGGAATTTAGAAGAGGTAAAATTAAAATCAGTTCCTGTAACAGCCTCTGAAAAATATTGCAAAGACTATTTTGATAAAACCACTATTAGAGACGTTAACGACCGGTTCATTACTAGAATTCCCTTCAATAATTTAAAGGAACAGTTAGGTGAATCATATCATATGGCAAAAAGAGGTTTTTGACTCTTGAGAAAAAATTAAATGCAGATCCCAATTTAAAATTGGAATATTCAAAATTTATGAAGGAATATCTCCAGTTAGGGCACATGACTAAAATAAACAATTATTATAATCCGTTTGAAGGTAATTATTTTTATCTTCCTCATCATGCAGTAATAAAAATGTCGAGTTTAACCACTAAACTACGTGTAGTTTTTGACGGTTCTGCTAAAACTGATACTGGTATATCTTTAAATGAGGTTCAGTTTAGTGGTCCATAACTTCAAAATGAATTGCTAGACATTCTTTTACGTTTTCGAATTTATAATTTTGTAATCACTGGAGATATATCAAAAATGTATCGCAAAATTATAATACATGAAAATGACCGACGTTACCAAAGAATCCTATGAAGGGAATCAAGTGACATTGAAATTGATTGTTACGAATTAAATACAGTAACTTATGGAACCACTTCGGCTCCATATTTAAGCGTAAAATGTTTACAAAAATTAGCTTGTGAAAATAAAATTATACATCCAGTAGCCAGTAAAACAATAAATAATGATTTTTATGTAGACGATTTGATAACAGGAGCAAATACGAGACAAGAACTAATTAATATTCAAAAGCAAATTTTACAGTGTGCAGGATTTGAATTAAGAAAATGGTTAAGTAATGATAAGACAATACTAAATCAAATTAACGTTGTTGAAAAACTAGATAATAATATTTTACAAATAGGTGAAAATTAAAATAATAAGACAATTGTTATTCAGTGGAATCCACAATCTGATTCCATAATATATACAATGACTAATACGTCTTTACACAGTTGTATTCGTCGTAGTACATAGACGTGTTTAACGGAGTGTGATAGAGAGTAGATTTGAACAATAAATTAAATTCACATTAGTGAAAATAAATAAGTTGAAGTAACTTTAGTTAGTGTAAAAATAAGATGAGTAATCAATCTGAAATTCAGGATGGATTTTTAGGTTTCCGTAAAAATTATCAACAAAATAATATTGTTATGGATATTGATGATAACTCCTCGAACGGTAAGGTAACAAAAAATAATCCAACTTTAAACAAAGGAAGTAATGATAAAGTAAGTAATGATCATGTTAGTATTTTTTTTGAAAATATAACAAAACATGCAATTGATAATAGGAATAAAGAAAACAAAGGCAAAAACTCCGACCATGAAACTAACAACACAATAATTAGTAGGACACAAAAAAGAGACATAAATAATTTTGTCAATAAATATAGCTCTAATGATAGTGGCCCGTATGTCGTTTATATTCTTAGTAAAAAAGAGAATATAGGAAACCTACATAAAATAGCAACTGCAAGGATAATCATGAATGCAGTTCCAGAAATATAAAATAATATCAATATGTCAATTATTGGAGCAAAAAAAATTAAAGTAGAGTTAAATTCAAGTGCAAATAAGTTGTTAGAAGCTACGTCTTTAACAGAAAAAGTATGATATTTACATTCCGGTTTTTTATAATCACAAAAAAGGTGTAATAAAACAAGTTAATAAGGAGCTAAGCGAAGAGGAATTAAAAGAAATAATTAAACCAAAGTTAGGATATAATTTTGAAGTGTCACATGTAAAAAGAATTGTAAGAAAAAATGAAAAAAATGAGGTAGGGCCAACCACAACTATCATAGTAACCTTCAAAGGGCAAACATTACCCAATAGAGTCTTAATAATTGAAAAATTAGTATACGAGGTGGAACAATACATACCTAAAGTAGTTCAGTGTAATAATTGTTTAAGATATGATCATATGAGTGTACAGTGTAGATCAAAAGAAAGATGCAAAAAATGCGGAGAATCACATAGTTATGATGAATGCACAAAAACGGATATACATTGCTTATTTTGTAATGAAAACCATCTAGCCACAGAAAAAAACAAGTGTAACGAGTTCCAAAGACAAAAAAATCTAAAAAAATCTATGGTAACAGAAAATATCTCTTATGTTGAAGCATTCAAAAAAGTTGAGAGAAGTTATTCAAGTGTATCTAGCACAAATACAGGTAACAGATATACAGTTAATTTAAAAAGAAAACGTCTATAACTAAATACTCCCATTGACGAAGATTTGCGACAAGAACATAGGGAAATTTTATAGGTACCAAGTATGCAATCACAACCTTTTTATATTAATTATCCTAATATTCCTAACTACCAATCTAACAATCAAAAGCAAACCTATAATGAAACAAAAATTAACAAAACTTGTGAATCTCTAATAACACTTATTAAAGACATATTAACTTATACTGATGGGTCTATACTGAAAGATAAGGAAATAGAAAATAAGTTAAAACAAATAATAACTCAAATTTTAGATGACAACGAATAAAATGAACATTCTACAATGGAACGCCGGTTCTATTATATTTAAAAAAGGAATCTTTGAAAAATATATTTTTGATTGTCAAATAAATGTAGCCTTGATATCAGAAACTTGGTTAAAAAAATCATCAAATTTTATTATAAGTGGGTTCAATATCTTTAGGTCAGATCGCAATGATGGGTACGGAGGAGTAGCCATATTATTAAAAAAAAAATATTGCGTATTCACAAAACAATTCATTCTTTAAAATTGCTGAGTTGGAGTGCGTGTCTGTGAGAGTTAGAATAGATCACAAAACTAATACAAATATTTACTCCATATATTCAAAACCAAAAAACAACATTAGTGAAGAAAAGTGGAAGAAATTTTTTAATAGTCTTGACAAATCCTTTATTGTCGGAGGTGATTTTAATTGTCATCACTCTGCTTGGGGATGTAGTTATATAGATTCTAACGGTTCCAGACTTATTTCTGCTATTTAAGAATGTCACTTAAACTTTATCAATAATGGCTCAGAAACAATAATTCCAAGAGTTGGTAGCAGAAACAAATCGGCAATCGATATTTCCATATGTTCCACCGATTTAACACTAAAATGTAATTGGAATGTAATTGATCAACCTTTAGGGGATTCCATCCATTTTCCTATAATTATTAACATATATTTAAATAACATACCAACTAAAAATAAAAGTAATAGACCCAATTTTAAAAGTGCAGATTGGCCTCTTTTTTCACAACAGGTAGACGAATTTTTACAAATAAAGAATGTAGAAAATTCATACACGGATATAACAGAAGCAATAAATCAGGCATCCAAAATTGCCATTCCAGAAGTGAAGAAAGGGTCCAAACCGGGTTTTAATAAAAAGTGGTGGAATCAAAAGTGCAATGATGCAATAAAACGTCAACAAGAATCCTTCCTGCTTTTTAAAAAGCAATCAAATATACAAAATTACTTAAAATTTAAAAATTGCAGAGCACATACAAAAAAAATAATTATTCAAAGCAAAAGGGAGTCTTGGAAATTATTTTGTGAAAATCTTAATAAAAACACACCGGTAAAAGACATATGGAAATATATTAAAATGTTAAAAAATTCATACTCTCCTCCTACAAACAATGTTCAAATAGCAGATTGGACAGAATTGTTTTTTAATAAATTAGCTCCGCCATGGGTAGAGACAGAATTTGAGTTAGAGTTGGAATACAATAATATTGTACAAGATTTGGATAGCAAATTTACATTACTAGAACTAGAAGTTAGCACAAAAAATAACAATAACTCTGCCCCAGGCAGAGATCTTATATATTATAATATGCTCTCAAAACTATCATATTTTGCAAAACAAATATTATTGAACATAATAAACAGTATTTGGTCAAAAGCGACCTTTCCAGAAGACTGGAAAGAATTTTTAGTATCTCCCATATTAAAACATGGTAGGGATCCGGAGCTACCTCAGTCATATAGAGGTATATCACTAGCATCCTGTCTCATGAAAACTGTAGAAAGAATGATTAAAGCACGGCTAAATCACTGGTTAGAGATTAACAACAAAATATCTAACAGAAAATTAGGGTTTAGAAACGGGTGTTCTATCAATGAAAATATAGGATATTTGGTTAGTGAAATAAATTCGGCCTTTTGTCAAAAACAATCAGTACCTGCAATATTTGTAGATTTGGAAAACGCCTACGATAATGTCGATTTAACTATTATGTACAATAAAATGGTGGGGATGGGACTATCAAAAAATTTCTCAAGCAAAATAAGACACCTTTATTCGAATCGTGTTATATATTTGAAAATAAATAATGAACTGGACGGTCCAAAAACAACGAATATTGGCCTTCCACAAGGTAGTATCCTAAGTCCAACTTTGTATCTAATATATACTATGGACTAAGAAAATTCTGTCATAATAAATAATGCTACAAAAGTAATACAATATGCTGATGACATTTGTATATATCATAGATGTAAAAACATTGCTGAAGGATGCAACAATCTTAACATTGCATATAGTAATCGGGAAAAGTGGTGTCAAAATAATGGACTAACAATATCAAAAAGAAAGAGCCAGGCCTGTATATTTACAAGAAAACGACAGTGTGTTCCAAAACAAATTAAACTAAATGAAACTACTTATGAGATATGCACATCTATCAAGTACTTGGGTATATGGCTAGATAAAAAATTATTGTGGAAAACACATATAAATTATATCATAAAAAAATGCGAAAGAGGAATAAACATACTTAGGTCGATATGTGGTACCAAGTGGGGATCAGACCCAAATATAGCGTTGCTTCTTTACAAGTCTTATATAAGATCTATTTTAGATTTTGGATGTTTTTTTTATGACCAAGCGGCAGAATGCCATTTAAAGAAGATAGACGTTATAATCCATAAATGTATTAGACTTTGTTTAGGAGCTCTAAGAAGTACCCTGGTGAAGTTCCAATAAGATTCCGTAGGCAAATATTAGCTGGCAGATTTTTAGCAAAATTAATAACCAAAAATAGTGACCTCGTAAATAATATCTACTCCCTGTATATTCTGGATCTTTCACACAACTACTATAGTAACTAGAAAACTTTTACAATCGTCCAAGCCTATTCAAGAATCCAAAAATTTAAAGAAGATATGCATTGTGCAAATTTAGATCCTATTTATTCCAGGGATATATACAACACAAATAACCACATACAGTGCCGATTCCTTCAGGACTATTCCTTAATACCGATAAATTTGAGGCAAATAATATTTAAACATGATGTCGTAAAATAATTTCCAAAACATAATATCTTCACCGATGCATCCAAAATGGGAAACAAAGTAGCATGTGCAGTTTTTGATCCAAAAAAGAACTATACTTTATCCTTAAGGCTAAATGATCACTTCTCAATTTTTTCAACAGAACTAGTTGCAATCCTGGAAGCAATAAAATATATTAAAGCTACGGAAAGGGATACTAATCAATATGTTATAGCTTCGGACAGTAAAAGCTCGATAGAATCCATCAAAAACATCTTATTATTCAAAAAAATCCCACTGCGGTATTAAGGAAAATGAAAAAGCTGATGAAGCAGCCAAACAAGGAATGTACAAAGAGGATATTGCTCCATATAAGTGCATTCACACTGATATATCATCCTTACTGGAAATCGAAACAAAACAAATCTGGAAAGAACAATTTAAAAGAAAAGAAACTGGTCAAGCATATAAAAATATACAAACTGATATTCCAACTAAACCTTGGTTTACAGCAACAGCTAATACCAAAAGATGTGTCTCAACCATATGTAGGATGAGATTTAACCACGCACTTGTCCCGGCATATTTATATAAAATCAAATTAAACGAATCACCGTATTGTCACCATGTAATTGTAAAAATATTCAAAACAAAATTGATTTATTGTATCAAGATCTAGAGAATTCTCCTGTATTGATCCAGCACCCACTTAATTTAAATCAACTGGTTAGTTTAAATAATGTACATATTTATAGAATTTTATATACACATATTGTTAGACTAGAAATTAATATCTAAGATCCTTTGTGTCCAACCTATGTTGCACCCCTAATTTATACGCGGTACACCCACTGTGTTGTCCAGCTCTGACGTACCTCAGAGCAAACTTAAGTGTCCCTGTGCATTCCCCAAATGAATTAAAATATATATATATATATATATATATATATATATATATATATATATATAAAACAAAGAATAAAAATAAAATAAAATATATATATATATATATAAACAGGAGAAAAAAAAATAAAAAAATAACGAATAAATAAAAAAAAGAACAAAAAATAAATGAGGAAAAAAAGCGATTAAACTGGTAAAATATATTAGGTATTAAATATAATGTGAAGGCAGAGTGATGACAATCAATCAATTTTTGCAATACAAATTAAATCTGGCGAATGGAACCTCTTCCGAAGCCATTGTAACCTCACACACACACACACACACACACACACACACACACACACACACACACACACACACACACACACACACACACACACACACACACACACACACACACACACACACATAATATGTCTTTAAATGAAAATCAAATAATTAAAAGATCAATACTTTCAGCAATATGTCAGGTTTTCGACCCTTTGGGTATCCTAGGACCTTTATTAATTTGAGCTAAATTAATTATTCAAGAAATGTGGAAATTACAGATAACTTGGGATGAAACTGTTCCACAAGATTTATACACTAAATCGTGCCAACTAAAGGATGATTTAATTCATTTAAAAAATAATAAAATTCTCAGACAAATTTTGTTTTCTAATTCAAAAATAATTGAACTTCATAGTTTTTCTGACTCATCAGAATATGCATATGGTGCATGTGTCTTTATTAGATGCATTGGACCAGATGATCTAATTAGATCTAACCTATTGTGTGCAAAAATACGTGTAGCCCCAATAAAACAAATATCCTTGCCGAGGCTTGAGTTATGTGCTGTAGTTTTGCTCGCAGAATTGATCAAAAGGGTCAGCGAATCTATACATATAAAATTTCATAAAACATATTGTTGGTCGGATTCTACTATAACACTATCTTGGATACGAGGCGAACCAAGAAAATTTATAACCTTCGTAGCCAACCGAGTTGGACAAATCCAACAGCTGACCAATATTAATAATTGGTATCATGTATCATCGACTCAAAATCCCGCAGATATATTATCTCGAGGTAAACCCATTTCTTGATGATAAGGTACTGATAAGAGTAGGTGGTAGAATTGAGAAATCCAAACTTGAATTTGAAAAATCTCATCCGTTGTTGCTTCCACAAAAACATCAGCTAACCAATTTAATTTTCAAATATACTCATGAGATATTATTACATTGCGGATCACAAACATTACATTATGCGGTTCGCGAAAATTATTTGGTCATTTTAGGATGCAATGTAGCAAAAGGAATTATTCGCAAGTGTATTACTTGTTTTAAGGTAAAACCTACATACACAGAACATTTAATGGCGAATCTTCCTACTGTAAGAGTCAATCACTTTTTTCCTTTTCTCAATGTAGGTCTGGAATATGGGGGATCTTTTTTAATTAAAGATAGGAAAACTAGATCTTCTAAAATTATAAAATGTTACATATCTCTTTTCATTTGCATGTCTACTCGCGCAGTTCATTTGGAATTACTTTCCGATTTAAGTATTGAATCATTTATGGCCACATTGAAAAGACTTATATCGCGAAGAGGAAAACCTCAAAATATCTATTCCGACAATGGATCAAACTTTGTTGGAGCTAATAACGAAATTCTAAAAATGTTCAATGTTTTAAAATCCGAATAAAATAATATCCAATACAAATTAAGTAAAGATCTTATTAAATGGCATTTCATACCAGCCAATTCTCCCAGTTTTGGCGGTCTATGGGATGCGGGAATTAAAATCACAAAGTATCACTTGAAACGAGTCATCAGTGTGAATAAATTTGATTTTGAGCAATTTAGTACTCTTCTACAACAAATTGAAGCCGTTTTAAACTCCCGACCTATTTCCCCACTATCCTCCGATCCTGAAGATCTTTCGCCACTGACTCCAGGGCATTTTTTAATTGGACGACCATTAATAGCCCTTCCAGAATATACTTTGAAAGAAATTTCGACCAATAGACTTACTAAATATCAGCATATTCAGCAACTGGTCCAGCATTTTTGAAATCGCTGGTATAAAGAATATATCAGGACTTCAAACGCGAATAAAATGGAAGACTACCAGTTCCAAAATAATCAAATATGGTATCCTAGTTGTCATAAAATACAATAATCTACCTCCATTCAAGTGGCAACTGGGAAGAATTATTCAGCTTCACCCAGGTGATGACGGTGTTGTTAGAGTGGTTAGTATTAAGACCGAAGGTGGTATTATCAAACGTTCAATATCCAGAATTTGTCTTCTTCTAATTGAAAGCGATAACTTTCAAGGAGGTCGGCATGTTACGTCTCCCGACGGAATAACGGAACAGAGTAAAAGAAAGTGAATTGTCAAGAACTGTCATTAATAATAATTTTGAGATATAATATGTCTATCTATTGAGTTTGCAATAAAAATTATATATTTGAATCAAAAATATACCTACAGTCCTATTGTTACGAAATCTCACACTGGTGTAGTGCCTGAATCCGACTCCTCCTACGCTATGTATGAGAGTTAAAATTTTGGCGAACTGTTTAACATTATTTTTTGCGCTTATTCTTATCTAGAAATTTTCAGTGAGGTACATTGTTTTTGTGACTAATCTTATCTAGAGACTTCCAGGTAGGCCGTTTGTGTGTGAGCCGCATTCTAGAATGATCTGAAATAAAAAGGCTCTAATACCGGGACCGACCAGCGGGAGAAGTTTCAGTTTATAATTTGATCTCGTGATATAAACAGTAAACAAGCAAATAGTCTAAGTGAATAAACAGTAGTCTAAGTGTTTATATAAATTAGTGTGAGTGAATATACTGTGTATATAATAGACCTACCGTGTATATAAATTTATCCCACCCGTCGATTTAAAAACTTATAAATAAATGAGAAAAACATTACATTGGTGTCAGAAGTTGGATAATGTAAATAAATAGCTATGTAAAAATGGCCAAGAGACGTGACCTGAAAGTGACGAAAGTAAGAGCAGAATTGGAAAATCGTGAGTTGGAAACGTCCGGTAAGAAAAGCGAATGACCGCTTTGATCCAGAAACAATTTTATTTAATGATGAGGCTTCCACCTTAATCTCATCAATTTCTGATATGAAAAACTATATTTCATCTATGGAGAACAATATTTCTGCCATGGAAGAGAAGATTTCAACGAATGTGAAAAACGATAATTCTGCTATAAAGAACGATATTTCTGCTATGAAGAACAATATATCTGCCGATATCTTATTAATGAAAAACAACATTGCCGCTGACGTTGAAAATGAAATTCCGTCTCTACAATCGAGAATAAGATGTCAACGATGGACAAGAAAATCGAGAATAATATGACAACGGTGGACGAGAAGGATAAGAAACTAGAAAGAAAGATGACAAATCTTAGAACTCAAGACACACCAGCGGAAGAAAAGAAGACCGAGCAAACAAAACCTTGCAAGCCAGAAACACACCCTAAGTTAGAAGAAATTGGCAGTTTTACCCGAGTCAAGGCCCCAACGCTCGATGGAAAAATGTGGACTAATTATGTAAACAGTTTAAAGCAGCTGCTAGAGTGAATAATTGGTCCGATAAGGAGAAATCAGTAAACCTAACTATAGTACTTCGGGGAGGTGCCTTAGATGTACTTCAGACGATAGCTCTGGAAGAAACGGATCACTTCGAGCAGCTGAAGAAGAGGTTGGACATGCGATATGGCCTCGAACATCTAGAACATTTGTACCAATCCCAGCTGAAGAACCGAAGGCAGACACGTGATGAATCCCTTCAAGAGTATGAAGTCGATATTGCCTGACTAGTTCGATTTGCTTATCCATCAACACCAGAGAACATGATGGAATGTCTGGGCATCCAGGCCCTTATTGATTGCTTACGTGACCCCGATATGCAGAGGACGCTTCGTTTAGCCCATACTAAAACAGTTAGTTGACTCATTGACGGCTGCTCTGGAATATGAAGCACCAACGAAGGCTTCGGGTTATAACAAAGTCAGGACCATCCGAGAAGAAGGTGACGGGGCCAGATTTGACCAGATCGTCAGTTTTATAAGAAGTATGATGGATAAGAAGCCAAGAAAGATCAGATGCTGGAATTGTGGCGAGCTAGGGCATGTACGCAATTCGTGTAAGCGCCCCAGGGCTCCTGCAAACGCCCCAGTGCTCCTGCAAACGCCCCAATGCTCCTGCAAATGCCCCAGGGCTCCTGCAAACGAAGAACTCCAGTCACAGGCAAACTAGAACGGGTCGGCTACGAGGGTCAGCACCGACCCATGATCGTTCCAAAGACCCTCTCATACTGATAGCTTCTCTCAGATGTGAATTATTATGGATGAAAGAGGCCGAGTTACTCAGCCTTTATTCATCCCCCTCCTTTGTCTCTCCCTGACCCTCCTCGACCACCATGGCAATATCTTCCTCGGAGTTCGAGCAGGTTTCTTGATCTCGGGATGCAGAGGCGATCTCCGCAGCCCCAGTCACCCCAGCAGAGCCGGAGGAGATCTCGGGCTGACCCAAGGTCAAGCTTTCGCCTTTTTCCCCTTTTCCAGAGGTTCCGGATGTGGAGTGTATCCCCATGTCCTTTGGATCCTCCGCGGGGTTCTTTTTCTTTCCCAGCCCCGAGACAGGGATACGCCCAAAACGGAAGTTTAGCGCGTAATCTCCTGCCTTCAGAGCCTCCCCAGATTGGTGATCGATCCCAATTGTGAGGATAGTTCCTCTTTTTTAGAGTTTAGGATCTTCCAACCCTCAGTAGTGAGGTTGGAGTTCTGAACCTTGACAAGTTGGAGGATCTTCTCCAATGTCGTGGCTTCTTGGGAAGAACACCGTTATGGGGACCGTCTTTGGGATGTCGTCTCCACTTCGAGCCACCTATTCGGGTCCTTCCCAAGAGTTTAATTTTGGCGCTGACCTCATGAGCCGGTCTGCCGATTCTTGTGACCTACAGTCCACCAGTATCATTCCACAGGTATCCAAATGGATACCTGACAGGTGGATTCCCTTCTTTTTGCTCTGGCACAGCTCTTCCACCAGAGTGTCTTCCAGTGTGGAGAGCTGCTCTGCTTTCAGGATGACCCCAGGATAATCTTTGGGCATTATTCCCACCCTAAAAGCATTCTCTGTTTTGACAGCTGCTGCGTAACCAGTGGCTTGCCCGGTTACCGTTGCAGCTGTTTTTGATTTCTTGCTTAGAGGCCGCAGCGGGGGAGTGATATGCTCCGGGCCTCTTTTAAGCTTTGTCTTCCCCGTTGGTGGTTCCTTTGAGGGGGTTGGGCGCTGAATAGCCAGCTTCCTTGCTTCTTCAGGGGATATTCCCTGATTGAGGAGTCGCAGGTATTTTCGCACCCCTGCTCCACTGAGGCCTTTTCTCAGTGGGTCGTCTATGCCGCCCGGTTCTACCAGTTTTGGGAGGTCGAACGGCATACGACCTTTGTGCCGTTTGGCCTTTTTTCCCCCCTCTGTGAGGTGCCCGAATGAAGAGGTGGAGGTTTTCTCCACTACTTTTCCGGTGGAAGTTTTACATTCTCTGTCCATAAATGGTCCCACGAGAAGCTAGGGTCATTAGGGTCCACCGCTGCGGAGCCCCGCCTGCAGAGGTAAGGGGTTCAATACAATGGAGTTCCCCCGGTGCTTAAAGGTCGAAACCAGTAAGGACTATTCTCCTATATAGCCACGCATTATTCGGCCTGGTTTCCCACATTGACTTTAGGTTTTTAATGAGGTTGTCTCCTCTTGGTCCGGGCATTAAAACCAAGACCCCCCCTCATACCACTGGCCCGCGAGACTTGACCACAGACAGCCAGGAGACATTGGTATAACAGGTGATTTCGAGGTAAGCGTCGTAACCCTGTGTGCAATCCCGTAGCCACGATACTACATCTGGGACAGGTAAAGTTGGTCCGTGGCACCGTATTCGAGGGCTGCCAGTTAAGTTTTTAAACACAACGAGCCCCCAGGTATTTCCCCGCAGACCTCCTCATATAAAATCATCTCAGAGGCCCTTCTCCTATCCGCCACCTGGAGACGCGCCGGGTTGGTGCTTCACCCCCTCCACATCAATAAATATCCCGACGAACAGCGACGAACTACGTACATATCTACTGATGTACCATTTCTTTGATTGCCATTACATATAAAAAAAGAAAAGAATGCAGTGAATGATAAACAAGACATACCAAATCTAGGTCAAATCTACCATAATTTAATTGTGTAATGAATTTAATGGCCAAAATATGTACATCCAATAATAAAATAAAAATATTAGACACTTTTAGTTTCACCCGTATATCGTGAATTTAATTCTGAGGTAAATACCTTTCTTATTTTATTAACAAACTTGTTTTTATATATGTTAAGTGTCGTTTTTGTACACGTTCCAAGATTTTATATTGATTAATTGTAAATATTTTATTCTGTTCAAATAAGACATAAACTCTTTTTGAAAAAGCTCCCAACAAGGAGTGAAACGTCAAATTATGTAGACGATATTTAGTGATTTAATTAATAACCTAAACCCAATCAAATATATATATATATATATATATATATATATATATATATATATATATATATATAAAATGTTTGATATAACGACTGAAAAATTTCATCATTTATATTATAATTATATTTAAAATTTTTTACATTTACAACTTTTTAATGATTATTTGTATTGAATTTACTCAAAATTTTTACATGTAAGTACTTATAATGATTTTTTTATTTTTAAATCATATTTATATTTATATATTATAAACATTATCAAGAGAGAGGGGGTAGGTTATTCGTTCATTAATCTAGGAAGTGATCCGATTCCGTAGTCTCAATCTGCCTACTCTACGCAACCAATCACCCCCTTCGGCTAATTCCATGGCCTCAATCTGCCTACTCCTTGGAATTTCACCGAAAAAGGACATAACAATAAAATATATAAATGAAATAAAATAAAAATAATAATAAAAATTGCTTACCAGTTAAATCACCGTAGAACACTAACACTCACTACTGGCTTGAAGCCAGTCGAAATTCCAAGGAGTAGGCAGATTGAGGCCTTGGAATTAGCCGAAGGGGGTGATTCGTTGCGTAGAGTAGGCAGATTGAGACTACGGAATCGGATCACTTCCTAGATTAATGAACTATTGATAATGGCTTCAAAGTGGAAGCCGAAATGTCGAGAAATTTCAAATTTCCAACGCGGTTCAACCCGTGAACCTAGTTTATTTGTTCACATAATTCTAACCGCGGAAACCTTTCCGAAATATATAACCTGCAACCTGCAACACCCTGTATACAGAATTATGAAATAATAGACTACATACTTTAAGTAATTAAAATTTTTGGAATTTGAATTTTTTAAAAATTATCTAAAAAGAGACAATCTGTACTATTTACTATTCAATAGAGAAAGCATATAAAGGATCTAACTGTATGATTATAGAGAAGAATTCAAATAAGTGAATATTAGGGTTTGAAGGAATTTTTCAATAAGATTATATAAGTATTTAAAATATGTGAATGTAGGAAGTAAAATGAAAACATTAACTCTATGGAATATGACATTTGTTGAACGATTTGACATTCTGAATAAATACTTTAGAAAATAAGAACTGTCATTTAGTAAATTTATTGAAATACAATTTAAGGGAGAAATATATGGGTTATAATCGTTTAAGAGGCTCAAAACAGAATGTTTTAAAATGATGGATGGACAATCCACTATTTGAAATGAAATCTTTCAAATAAGAATTTTGATAACCAATTTTGATTGGTGGAATGCATTTAAGATATTTTTATCAGCGACAAGTAGATTGCTAATAATAAAAAAATTGAATGGGAACAGTTTGTTGATTATACAGTCTATTGACTAGGTACTTTTCTTTTTGGGTAAAAAAATTTTTAAGAAGCAAAATTTATTGAGAAAAATTTTTTTAAACTTTTGAAAAAAAAACAATAATTTGGCATTAGAAATTAGTGAAAGGAATACATTATACTTGAAAGCTAGTCAGTAATATATTTAAGCAAGCAGAAGTACACATTATAAGAGGAAAATTGGTAATTATATTTGAATACTAACCATAAAACTTATAGATGTAATTAAGTAAAATATTGTATGGTGGAACGGTGTCTCCACCATACCTTTTAGAAAGCTTTGGATTATGTGATTTGATTAAAATGTATTGATGTGGACGAAATGTAGCACCGTTTCTGGATATTATGCAAGCTGGACGAATTGTATGGTATTTTCCAAGTGGTAACCTAAAACAAAATAAGAACCATTTATTGATGTGAATTAATTGAACTATACAGTGAAAAAAGGTATTTAAAACTATTTTAATTATATATAAAGAAGGTAGAGTAAACTTACCGATTTAGTGCAAAGAATTGAACTTTGATATTAAACAGACGCTTATAAGTTTCATCTTCAGCCATCTTTCTATCATAGACGTTTATATAACGGATTTCGTGTTATAAGATTTGTGTTAAAAGTTGCCTATTTTGAATTATATATAGACATTGTACTTCATTCGAGTGGATGACTTTATTTGAATGAATGATCATAATAGATAATAGGTTTTCACTAATTTATGTCCTGTAAAAGAATAATGTATTTGTTTCTACAGCATTAAATAACGTTTTTCTATTTGAAGAACATTGTGAAATTATTTTCTTGAGATTTTTCATTTCTCTATGGTGATTGCTCCATTTAGCTTAAACAGTTGGTAGTTTTAAACTGACATCTATGAATCGTGGAGTGGTTCAACATTAAACACAGGACCGTCTTTAGAGTTTATTTGGAAATAATGAGCAAGTATATTTTGATTAACAATATTTTTATTGAAAGATAGGAATATTATTTGAATTTCGGCGCTCATATTAGAAATTGAAATTGTTTTGTTTTTCTACATCTGAACCCTACTCTGAGATCAGAGAGTTTCTCATGCAAAGGAATAATTATTTTACAAATAAATTTTAAATATTACAATATACCGGGCAAACAAAAACTAAATATCAACTAAACTAAACAATAATTTTAATATTCTCTCACCCAATTCTATCCACAATAACATATCGGCCCAACGTAGGGCAAATTAGAAAAAATATATTTATGCATATTTGAACCTTAAAATTTCTCTCACCTATTCTCTTATACCATTTATACAAATCACAATATATATATATATATATATATATATATATATATATATATATATATATATATATATATATATATATATATACGAGTAGATTTATAATTGAAATAAACTATGTCTAATTGAACTCAAAAGGAAAAAATCTGTTGATACAGTGGTTTTTTGAAAACAGCCAGTTGTGAGAAGTTGACGCGACCGTTGATTTACGACAGCCATGATTTTTTTACAATATTGTGGCAACATTGCACTGTCAAACGATCAGTTTTTGAAAAGCAGCCGTAATATTAATTCGTTTGTATAAATGATATTTTGTATGTTTTATAAAGTTTAATATACGTATTTTTCATTTTAATCAATTTGTATAGGAAACAATTAATACAAATAATAATTTTAATCTGTCTACGGTGTAATCTCTACTCATTCTTTTTTTATTTCAGTTCTGACTTAGTCAAACTACACAAGCGTTTTTCTTTTCATAATTAATTAGAAATACAATATCAATTATTCTGCATTTATAACTACTTATTCATACTAGAAAATATATTATGTCAAATTTTTCATAAAAAATAATTAAACGAATTAATTAGATGTACTAACATGGTATTAATCCTTAAGATGCTTTTTTTATTTTACAGATCAGGGTATATTGTATTGGATTTACCATCTATTCCTGCTGGCGTTCTACGAATAATTCCATCCACTTTTTATCCGAATCAAGAAGGACCTTTTATACTCAATATAAAATCAACGTCGCCGATAAAACTTTTTAAAACGTGAAGTAAATAATTTTGTTGTTTACAAAAAAGTTCACTTTATATCAAAACAGCATAGAATGTAGCAAATGTTTATTTAAATTAATTTAATGACAATTTATCAGGAAAATAACATATTTATGGAGGTTTATCAGTTTATTCTAATTCTGCTTCCTTATTTTTTATTGTTGCTTACACTCTCTATTCGTTTTCCAAACCATACAAGTCCAATCTATTTAGGAAAAAAATGAAAAAATTGAAACAAAAAATTCACCAATTACATAGTTTTTTATAATATTTTTCAATTTTCGGAGAATATATCAAACGTTTAACTACATTACAGGAGTTTACACTGTTTACAGTAATGAAACATTATAAAAATTACATGGTTCTCACATGAATAATTAATTAGCTTTAATCAATCAATGCGAACTTCGATTTTGTTATTATGATGTATACTACGCAAAGTATAAAGTGTATGAATACATTGAAAAAAAAATCAAAATCATTCACTTGTGTCGTCGTATTTAGTTGAATTGTATTTTAAACTTTGGTATACAGGTTGTCCCGTTAACAATAGAATACAAAAATTATATCGATAAAATTATTTTAACAACTTCTGTGATCGTATCCTTATGTATTATTTATTTTATGAGTATTCATCGGTTCTCTAGGATAATAAGAAAACAGATTTTCCACTACGCCGACGTTTCGGATTTATTTGAATCCTTTATCAAGGCTACAAAGATATACATGGAAATGGTGATTATGACTATTAAATACTCAATAAAAACTTCAAAAACATTCATAACACTTTAAAATCTTAAAAACTTCAAAACCTTAAAACACTTATACTCATGTAAATTAAACAATAGACGAGAAAACATGAAAATATTTCAGAATGTTCTGGCACGTCATATAAAAACAAAGTAATGCACAATCTTCAAACATTGGTAATAACTTATTTTCCTTTTTATTGAGATTCTATAATTAACCTGTACCTTAATATTTGGTGTTGATAGTAAATTATACTATTCATTGATAAACGAAAAACAAAAATTGCAACAAAAACTACCAATTATGTTGGACTGGGACAGCCTTTTGAATACAGTGTGTCCTCGAAAAATTCTTGGTAATTGGTAAAGAACCAAAAATTATCTATTATAGATATTATTCATTGAGCTAGTATCGATTGTTTTTTAATTTTATATAATTGGTAATTATGTGTTAGTAAATTTTATTTAAGCTGCCAGTATCTGATTTTTTGTTTACTGTATTCTCACTCAATTCAATAAATATAATTTCGCTTAAAAGACGTTTGTGATAGTTAGTCTCTTTATCTAGGATGTTGACGGTTTAAAAGTCAAATTCGTGATTTTGTTCAAATGCATGGGTTGCAATGCTGTTTTTTCTGATTTGTCTCTATGTTTTTCATCACATGAGCTTTTGTGGGTATATATTCTCTTTTTTTACTTTTGCTTGGTTTGACCAATGTAACATCTATCGCATTCCAAACAATTCATTTTGTAAATAAGATTTGATTCATAGTCTCTCGGTAATTTGTCCTTCATAGAGGAATAAATAAAATACGATTTTTGTTCTTTCTGTTTGTAGTATGTGTTTCAATTTTTCCGAAAGACCCTTAACATAAGGAATTTTAAAATATGTATATGGATCTCCAGTCAATACTGGTGTTAAACTTCTATCAATATTTTTATTAATTATAATATTACAAACATTAAGGGGATAATCATTCAACAGCAATTTTTCTTCTAACTTAACCATATTTGCATGTAAATATTCAGGGCTACTGAGTTTAATAATTTTATTTTTGATGGCAGTCATGATATTTAATTTTTGAGTAAAAGGATGTTGTGAATAATAATTTAAAACTCACCTAGAACTAACACGTTTTTCATAATGGTTAAATTTAATTCTTTGATCTTCAGTTCTAATCAATAATACATCCAAAAATGGAATGGAGTTAT
The DNA here is from genome assembly GCA_963921935.1 of Galeruca laticollis. Classification (NCBI taxonomy): domain Eukaryota; kingdom Metazoa; phylum Arthropoda; class Insecta; order Coleoptera; family Chrysomelidae; genus Galeruca; species Galeruca laticollis. The sequence continues at coordinate 63,540,037 of OY998181.1, read as the reverse complement.
TATTTTCTGTTTCTATTATGAACTGTAAGCATGAAAGCTATTATTATAGAATTAATTTTTGATTTCGGAACAGCTAAAATAGCGTCGTCAACATATACTTTAACCAATGGTATTTCATAATCTAACCTTGAAACTACCATAGAAATCAAATCTTCCATTAATAGGGCTGCTAATATGGGGCTTACTGGGTTTCCCATTGCTGACCCGTCCTTCTGTTTATAAAAAATATTATCAAAAACCAAAATAACTGGTATCAAATATAACCTTCATAATATTTAAAAAAATTTCTAATGAAAGATTAGTAAATTCCTTAATTTCATCCCACCTTTTTGAAATCATTTCTAGAACACTTTGTTTTGTGATATTTGTAAACAAACTTATTACATCCAAACTAATCAGTTCATAATCTTTAGGTAATTCCAATTTTGAATGAAGTCTATAAGTTCTTCAGAATTCTTTAAATTGAAAAAGAAAACTGGCCATAAATTCCCTAAAATGTTTACTACAAACCTTGATAGTGTATACGATGGAGATTGAATGCAAGGTACTACTGGCCTCAAAGAATTATTTTTATGTTTTTACTAAACCATAAATTCTCAGTGGTTGTGTGTTGTAGCTCTTTAAGACTTTGTATATCTCTTGATCTATCAAGTTAGAGTATTCAAATTGTTTACAATATTATTGCAAATTAAAAATGAATATATGCAAAAAAATGAATGACTTAGTGAGTGATGAAAATGTATATGAAAAGTTAAAAAGAGGTCCGACAGCTAAATATCAGGACATTTGCAATAATATTGTAAACAATTTGAAGGCTCTAAATTATTTTTATTCCTCGATGAATGACAAATTACCGAGAGACTATGAATCAACCCTTATTTACAAACTAAATTGTTTGGAATGCGATAGATGTTATATTGGTCAAATCAAGCAAAGGTTAAAAACAGAATATATACCCACAAGAACTCATGTGATGGAAAACATAGGGACAAATCAGAAAAAACAGCATTAGCAACCCATGCATTTGCACAAAATCACAAATTTGACTTTGAAACCGTCAACATCCTAGATAACTATCACAAACGTATTTTAAGCGAAATTATATTTATTGAATTGAGTGAGAATACAGTAAACAAAAAATCAGATACTGACAACTTAAATAAAATTTACAAACACATAATTACCAATTATATAAAATTAAAAGACAATCGATACTAACTCAATAAATAATATCTATAATAGATAATTTTTGGTTCTTTAACAATTACTAAGAATTTTTTGGGGACACACTGTATTCAAAAAGCAGTCCCAGTCCAACATAATTAGTATTTTTTTTGCAATTTTTGTTTTTCGTTTGTCAATGAATAGTATAATTTACTTTCAACACCAAATATTAAGGTACAGTTTGTTTATAGAATCTCAATAAAAAGGAAAATAAGTTATTACCAATGTTTGAAGATTGTGCATTACTTTGTTTTTATATGACGTGCCAGAACATTCTGAAATATTTTCATGTTTTCTCCTCTATTTTTTAATTTGACAAGGAAATAAATCATTTCTGCTCGACGGAAAAAGCCTCACTAGGTAAGAGTGACACACTTTGAGAAATTTTAAATTGTCAGCAACTTATATTTTATTTTATTTGATGATGTTTCTTAGAGACAAAAATGTGAGAGATTTTAAAGTTTTCAGTTTTGTGGAATTTTATTGAAATTTTAGAATTTTAAATTTTTTACATGAGTATGTGTTTTAAGGTTTTATGAAAGTTTTTGAAGTTTTAATATTTTTATTGAGTATTTAATAGTCGTAATCACCATTTCCATGTATATCTTTGTAGCCTTGATAAAGGATTCAAATAAATCCGAATCGTCGGCATAGTGGAAAATCTCTTTTCTTATTATCCTAGAGAACCGATGAATATTCATAAAATAAATTATTTTAACTTTCATAGTTTTTTCTTTATATATTCTATTATTTTGTACTGCCTTCTGCTAGTTTGTTGAATTTTGTGAGTTTATCAATTATTAAAAATTTTACAAATATATTTTATTGTTTATATATATTGCAAATATAGATATTTTATACAAATTTGTATTTTATTTTCCTGGCTTTTGTAAATGATACAATATAAAATATCTGCTCTTTACTAGGTTATAAAATTGACAAGATTTCTAGGAGCAGAGAAACTATGAAACAGCTTTGAAAGAAAGCAACAAAATAATCAGACAAATAGAGAATTAAAAATACAATTAATTCAATTATATTAAGTGAAAAAGAATAATAGAATGGATAAGAATAATTTTTTTTATTCAATTTAACGTGCTTGAGACAGCTATATCCATTAGCACAAGGTACAGTCATTTACAATAGATTATAAATATATAATGTCAAAATAATTACAAACAATAATGAACTGTAAGTCTTTAAATTTTATTCAGAAGGTTCTCTTCTTTTAGAAACTGGATGGCTATGGTGATTTGGTGTGTAGGATATCCTTAATGTAGGTTTCACTCCAAGCTGCTGACGTCTTTTAGTATAGTAGGGGCAATCTACGAGAATGTGTTGAATGTCAAGTAGAGATTGGCAGTTTGGCTGGGGGGGGGAAGAGATCATAAGGTGGCTATGAGTAAGTCGGGTGTGACCAATACGCAGTCTTCTTGCGACGACATTCACGTTTTTCCGTAGATCGGGGATGTCAAGCTGTTCAATATTCGGATGTATTTTATTTTTCTTTAGGAATGTTGTAGAATGGTTCCAGTGGTTTAGCCATTTCTTCCGTATAAGTTTTTCATAGCGAATTTGAGGTCTCTAGAAATTGGCAGAATAGTAGGCGTAGTGGTGGATGAGGCAGCTTCTTTAGCAAGGCCATCGGCGTTTTCATTACCAGTTATACCAATGTGTGAGGGAAACTATATACTAGTAATAGTTCCATCATGAGCAATAAGGGTTTGATAGGTATCTTGGATGCGTTGAACGTGGGGATGATTGGTGAATAAATTATTAATGGATTGAATAGATGAGAGAGAATCTGCACAAATAGAAACTTGTTGATGGGGGATTACGCGGAGATTGAAGGCTTGTAAAATGGCGCCGGTGTGAACGCTACAAGAGGCTGGGATTCGGTAGAATTCCACGGCTGTTTGCGTATTGGTAACAGCACATCTAACACCAGTCTCATTTTTTGAGGCGTAAGTGAAGAGGATTCAGTCGTATTTCTTCGAAATTATGATTTCTAAGAAGGATTTCCTTATGAGTTCGTGACTGGTTTATTCCTTGCTGAACATCGTGAGTGAGATGTTACATCTTGAGAGGGTTTTGGTTCATGTGGGATGGGGATAGGGCTGACTAGGGATAATTGAGTGTGAGGTATTAATTTTTTAAGGAGGGGATGGTATGTATACGCGGGTTGGGTGGTGAGGAGCTAAGAATGTGAGGTACTCTGGTTATTAAAGAGGAAACTCGATTAGAGGGGTTGGATGAGGTCGTGGCTGTATAAGAAAGGATGCGATGATGACGTTTGAGCCAGAGTGGAGGTTCATTAGTGGAGGGCGTTGGTCTTTAATTTAGGATCGTCTCCATTCACGCGAATTCTTTCTAATATTTGAGATTCAAATTTTTCCCTTAAAACCTTTTTTTGCAGATTCCATAAATAAAGATGTTTATCAAAACAAGGTACTATTTATTGTATAAACCAAATACAATATATTTTACAATTTGATGGGACTGGCTTACACGCGGTGGACATCATTTTTTGCTTACTGTCAGTGTCAAATTTTGTTTGAAATCCGAACAATTGGCTTCAAGGCCTAGGCTCTCGGCTAGATTAGAGCGAAATGCGCCTAAACAAAGTCTGATGGCAGTATTGTGTCCAGAGTTCAGGGTTTTCAGGACGTTTTGGATGCTGACATATATGCGATACTGCCATAATCTAGTTTGGATCGAATGAGAGCCTGCTACCTATACTTTCAGGAGGGTATATTCACTAGCTCCCCACTGATAGTGGGAAAGTGTTTTGATGATATTCAAGAGTTTTAGGCAGTATCCTCTGGTTTCTCGGATATGGTGTTTCCAAGAAAGTCGAGAGTCGAATGTCACTCTCAGAATTTTGCAGTGTTTGACGACTGGGAGAGAGTGATCGTTCACTAAAATTTCGGTGTGAGGGGATGGGGCTTTTCTGCTAAATCTTATGAGCTTTGATTTTGTAGAGGAGAACGAAAGGCCAACGGAAGATATTATACTATGTAATAGGTGTACAGCAGATTGGAGGAGTTTGCATGTAGTAGGTGTCGAGGCGCCGTGACAGTAGATAACAAGGTCGTCTGCATATGCAGCAGATTTGACAAGGGAAGGAAGATTGTTACATAAATGACTAATAGTTAGAATGAATAATGTAGTAATAAGAATAGAGCTTTGGGACACACCGTCTTGTTGGACATGAATTAATGATAGGCAGCCATTTACTGAGACCCTAAAGGATCTATTACTAAGAAAGTGTCTGAAAAATGTTACCATTGAGGGCATACAATGAAAGTTTATTAATAATAGTCTGCCTTGGTAAGGTGTCAAATGCAGCTTCAAAATCAAAGACAGAGGCTAACACCCCTTGTGTACAATTTATAGCATCGGCAATGTGGGCTTGTAAGACTGCGAGGTTATCTCTTGTGGATCGGTGACGACGGTTCTTCTGATAAGATCTGGTGTTTTTCGATAAACCACATGAGTCGTCTGTTTATCATATTTTCCATTAATTTGCAGGTAGTACATGTAAGAGAAATCGGTCTATAGGACTGTGGTAATGTAGATGGATATGACGGTTTTAGGACGGGAACTATAATGGATGTATTCCATTGAGTAGGGAATAATTGAGAAGAACAAATGGTGTTATAAATGTTTAATAGTTTCGTAAGACTATAGGTGGATACATTTTTAAGAAAAATGTAAGGGGTGTCGTCAGGACCAGCGGCAGAGTTTTTACATGAAGATAAGGCAGTTGTTAGTTCGGCAAATGAAAAAGGTGAATTATTATCGTCGATATCTTGTAGGAGAGGTAAAGTGAAATTGGGGTAGGCAGATTCATGAGGAATAGTAGTAAAGAGGGGCTTGAGTTTGTTTTTGAAATTTTTTATCAAGCTTATCAACAAAGATGTTAGAAATAGTTTGGTTGTTGCTAGAGGAAGTGCCATTAAAATAAGATGGGGAATTTTGGTGTTGGTTTTGTGACCTTGGACCTGTCGAATTTTTTCCATGTTTGGGAAGGGTTTGAATTATGCAAGGTTACATAAATATGCCAGGATTTTTTCTTGCTCTGTTTGATTACATATTTGGCGTTTGCTTAGAGTCTTTTACAGTTAACTAGGTTTTCAGGACTTTTGTGATTGCAAAAAATGTTAAGGGCAGTTTTGGATTGTCGCACTGCTTGTTCGCATAGAGTGAATGCTGCTGTAGTGATGACATCCGAGAAAAACTTAATAGAATCATCAATATTATTGGTGGCAGGTAATTCACCCAAGAGAGATTCAGCCTCCAGAGAAAAATCCTGCCATCTCGCATTCTTGAGGCGCCAATAACTTCTCACATGAGCTTGTTCATTTGTGTTGTCACGAATAATGGGGTAATGATTGCTATCACATAGATCATTAGCAGTTTGCCAGGTGAAATTAGGGGCAGTTTTGGGATCACAAATGCTTAGATCAATGGCAGAAAAGATACCAGAAGCGATATTTAAGTGGGTATATGATCCCGTATGGGATGTAGGGGGATGCGCTGTAGAGGTAGTACCTTTCATCATGGACGGTCGTACTCAATGACATAGTCTACGATGATATGTTGCCAAATACAAGGAAAAGGGAGAAGAAAAAAAGTTTCTTCCAAATTTTGCGACTTCTCAAATATTTAATTCCGAAGGAGAAAAAAGTTTAACTAGATATCTGCTAACTGCGGCTAAAATGAATTAGGTGTTTACTTCGAAAGAGTCGAGAAAATTTGCATATTTGTATGCTTAGGAAAATAAAAAAAACGTACCTTCAAATTGGCTAAAAAATGAAATGGTATCCTATGAGTGGCTTACAGGGTTTATGGAGAGAAACAATGAAGTATCGCTTCGAAAACCAGAACCAACGAGCCTTTCTCGTGGAACAGCTTTTAACCAGCAAACTGTAGGAGAATTTTACAATTTACTTGGCGAAGTAGGTACTACGCCGAGATCAATTTGAACCAGATTCAATATAAAACTGTGCCGAGACTGTCGACAACTGTGCCGAGACTGTCGTCCAGACTGTCCACATACCTAGCATAATCATTTCAAAAAAAGGACAAAAACAAGTAGATCCAAAGTTAGTTCAAGAGAACGCGGCCAGACAGCTACAGTCTTGTGTACCATAAGTGCCATAGGGAATTCTATTCCTCCTTTTTTGTTTTCCCGCGTGTTCGTGAACTAGATTATATGACCATTGGTGCACCACCAGGATCCAAAGCTGCTACTCATCCAAGCGGTTGGATGACATCTGAAAATTTTGAATTATAACTGTCACATTTCATAAAATTCGCAAAATGTAGCAAAGTTAAGAAATCCTTACTTATTTTGGATGCTCACAACAGCCACATATCCTCTGGTGGTCTAGATATATGCAAGCAAAATGGCATCGTTTTATTAACCATACCGACACACACACAAGTCATCGCTTGCAACCACTTGATGTTGCGGTATACGGTCCGTTCAAAACGTACTTCAAAGAAGCTTGCGATGACTTAATGGTAAGAAATCCTGGCCAAACTATTTGTTTGAAAGATATTGCTGCGCTTGTTGGTACTGCATATCGGCGAGCTTTTACTCCACTGAATATTAGCAAAGGGTTTTCTCAAACTGGTATCTACCCATACAATTCATTGCTTACTTTGTAATGAAAACCATCTAGCCACAGAAAAAAACAAGTGTAAAGAGTTCCAAAGACAAAAAAAATATAAAAAAATCTATGGTAACGGAAAATATCTCTTATGTTGAAGCATCCAAAAAAGTTGAGAGAAGTTATTCAAGTGTATCTAGCACAAATACAGGTAACAGATATACAGTTAATTTAAAAAGAAAACGTCTAGAACTAAATACTCCCTTTGACGAAGATTTGCGACAAGAACATAGGGAAATTCTATTGGTACCAAGTATACAATCACAACCTGTTTATATTAATTATCCTAATATTCCTAACTACCAATCTAACAATCAAAAGCAAACCTATAATGAAACAAAAATTAACAAAACTTGTGAATCTCTAATAACACTTATTAAAGACATATTAACTTATACTGATGGGTCTATACTGAAAGATAAGGAAATAGAAAATAAGTTAAAACAAATAATAACTCAAATTTTAGATGACAACGAATAAAATGAACATTCTACAACGGAACGCCGGTTCTATTATATTTAAAAAAGGAATCTTTGAAAAATGTCTTTTTGATTATCAAATAAATGTAGCCTTAATATCAGAAACTTGGTTAAAAAAAATCATCAAATTTTATTATAAGTGGATTCAATATCTTTAGGTCAGATCGCAATGATGGGTACGGAGGAGTAGCCATATTAGTAAAAAAAATATTGCGTATTCACAAAACAATTCATTCTTTAAAATTGATGAGTTGGAGTGCGTGTCTGTGAGAGTTAGAATAGACCACAAAACTAATATAAATATTTACTCCATATATTCAAAACCAAAAAACAACATCAGTGAAGAAAAGTGGAAGGAATTTTTTAATAGTCTTGACAAACCCTTTCTTGTCGGAGGTGATTTTAATTGTCATCACTCTGCTTGGGGATGTAGTTATATAGATTCTGACGGTTCCAGACTTATTTCTGCTATTGAAGAATGTCACTTAAACTTTATCAATAATGGCTCAGAAACAATAATTCCAAAAGTTGGTAGCAGAAACAAATCGACAATCGATATTTCCATGTGTTCTACCGATTTAACACTAAAATGTAATTGGAATGTAATTCATCAACCTTTAGGGGATTCCATCGATTTTCCTATAATTATAAACATATATTTAAATAACATACCAACTATAAATAAAAGTGATAGACCCAATTTTAAAAGGGCAGACGGGCCTCTTTTTTCACAAAAGGTAGACGAATTTTTACAAATAAAGAATGTAAGAAATTCATACACAGATATAACAGAAGCAATAAATCAGGCATCCAAAATAGCTATTCCAGAAGTAAAGAAAGGGCCCAAACCTGGTTTTAATAAAAAGTGGTGGAATCAAAAGTGCAATGATGCAATAAAACGTCAACAAGAATCCTTCCTGTTTTTTAAAAAGCAATCAAATTTACAAAATTATTTAAAATTTAAAAATTGCAGAGCACATACAAAAAAAATAATTTTTCAAAGCAAAAGGGAGTCTTGGAAATTATTTTGTGAAAATGTAAAAACACACCGGTAAAAGACTTATGGAAATATATTAAAATGTTAAAAAATTCATATTCTCCTCCTACAAACAATGTTCAAATTGGAGATTGGACAGAATTGTTTTTTAATAAATTAGCTCCGCCATGGGTAGGGACAGAATTTGAGTTAGAGTTGGAATACAATAATATTGTACAAGATTTGGATAGCAAATTTACATTACTAGAACTAGAAGTTAGCACAAAAAATAACAATAACTCTGCCCCAGGCAGAGATCTTATATATTATAATATGCTCTCAAAACTATCATATTTTGCAAAACAAATATTATTGAACATAATGAACAATATTTGGTCAAAAGCGACCTTTCCAGAGGACTGGAAAGAATTTTTAGTATCTCCAATATTGAAACATGGTAGGGATCCGGAGCTACATCAGTCATATAGAGGTATATCACTAGCATCCTGTCTCATGAAAACTGTAGAAATAATGATTAAAGAACGGCTAAATCATTGGTTAGAGGAATAAACATACTTAGGCCGATATGTGGTACCAAGTGGGGATCAGACCCAAATATAGCGTTGCTTCTTTACAAGTCTTATATAAGATCTATTTTAGATTTTGGATGTTTTTTTATGACCAAGCGGCAGAATGCCATTTAAAGGAGATAGACGTTATAATCCATAAATGTATTAGACTTTGTTTAGGAGCTCTAAGAAGTATCCCAATTGATTGCTTATATGCTGAAGCTGGTGAAGTTCCAATAAGATTCCGTAGGCAAATATTAGCTGGCAGATTTTTAGCAAAATTAATAACCAAAAATAGTGACCGCGTAAATAATATCTACCCCCTGTATATTCTGTATCTTTCACACAACTACTATAGTAACAAGAAAAGTTTTACAATCGTCCAAGCCTATTCAAGAATCCAAAAATTTAAAGAAGATATTTATTGTGCAAATTTAGATCCTATTTATTCCAGGGATATATACAACACAAATAACCACATACGGTGCCGATTCCTTCAGGACTATTCCTTAATACCGATAAATTTGAGGCAAATAATATTTAAACATGATGTCGAAAAATATTTTCCAAAACATAATATCGTCTTCACCGATGCATCCAAAATGGAAAACAAAGTAGCATGTGCAGTTTTTGATCCAAAAAAGAACTATACTTTATCCTTAAGGCTAAATGACTACTTCTCAATTTTTACAGCAGAACTAGTTGCAATCCTGGAAGCAATAAAATATATTAAAGCTACGGAAAGGGTTACTAATCAATATGTTATAGCTTCGGACAGTAAAAGCTCGATAGAATCCATCAAAAACATCTATTATTCAATAAAATCCCACTATATCCTGACTAATATGTTACAAGAATATCAAAAAATGGAAGAACTTGATGTCAAAATACAATTTATATGGATTAATGCCCACTGCGGGATTAAGGAAAATGAAAAAGCTGATGAAGCAGCCAAACAAGGAATCTACAAAGAGGATATTGCTCCATATAAGTGCATTCACACTGATATATCATCCTTACTGGAAATCGAAACAAAACAAATCTGGAAAGAACAATTTAAAAGAAAAGAAACTGGTCAAGCATATAAAAATATACAAACTGATATTCCATCTAAACCTTGGTTTACAGCAACAGCTATATAATACCAAAGGTTTGTCTCAACCATATGTAGGATGATATTTAACCACGCACTTGTCCCGGCATATTTATATAAAATCAAATTAAACGAATCACCGTATTGTGCATGTGGCGAAGTAGTAATTTTAAATTGTAAAAATATTCAAAACAAAATTGATTTGTTGTATCAAGATCTAGAGAATTCTCCTTTATTGATCCAGCACCCACTTAATTTAAATCAACTGATTAGTTTAAATAATGTACATATTTATAGAATTTTATATGCACATATTGTTAGACTAGAAATTAATGTCTAAGATCCTTTGTGTCCAACCTATGTTGCACCCCTAATTTATACGCGGTACACCCACTGTGTTGTCCAGCTCTGACATACACCAGAGCAAATTTAAGTGTCCCTGTGCATTCCCCAAATGAATTAAAAAAAATATATAAAAAACAAAGAATAAAAAAAAGAGAGAAAAAAATAAAAATAAATAAAGAATAAAAAAAGAACAAAAAAGAAATGAGGAAAAAAAACGATTAAACTAGTTAAAGGTATTTGGTATTAAATATAATGTGAATGCAGAGTGGTGACAATCAATCAATTTTTGCAATACAAATTAAATCTGGCGAATGGAACTTCTTCCGAAGCCATTGTAACCTCACACACACACACACACACACACACACACACACACACACACACACACACACACACACACACACACACACACACACACACACACACACACACATCATACAATTCCCACCAATTTACTGATCACGACTTCCTCACTGCAAAGGTTACTGACCAACCTGATCCTCATCAGTCACAAAATGCTACAATTAATGATACGCTGGCATTACCTGTCGGCAGAGAGTATACCCCAAGACTCCCGAAGAAATAAAACAATTGCCGCAGGCACCACCAAGAAAACAACAAACATCAGGAACAAAACCTGCAAAAACAAAAGTTCTCACCGACACCCCAAATATTGAAGAAATAAAAAATGGTTATGAAAAAAGGCAAGAACAGAGAAACAAGGGTAAATTTAAAAGAAACCTTGCGGGCACTAACAATGTTGTTAAAGTGAAGAAACAAAGAGCAATTGAAGAGGAATCTGAAAATTCTGTATTCGATCCATCCTCATCGGATGAAATAGACAAATAGAGAATGAGAAAGAAGATTATTTTGTTAGAGGAGTAGTAAACTTAAAGGACTATGTTCTAGTAAGATTTACAACAAAAAAGACAATAAAGCACTATGTTGGACAAGTTATAGAAAAAGTGGGAGATGAATATTTAATAAACTTTATGCGTCGGACCAAGCCCGGATACCATTTCGTATATCCTGACGTGGAAGACCAATGTCTACCTAGAATCTGAAGAAGATGTTATGAATCTACCGACACCAAATTTTGTAGGTGGGACTGTCAAATCCACAAGAAAATTATCATTTGCCGTCAAATTTAATAAATTTTACGATGTCAATTAATAATGAGTACTTTTAGGTCTAATACATTTTATGGTTTGGCGTATTTTATGGTTTATTTATTTTGTATCAAACCTCCTTTACACCGTATCAAAGCTCCCTTACCATGGGAGGGTTGATACACTTTAAAGTTTTTTTTAAAAAATACCAGGTGTCTCCTACCATAATATAAACACATGTTTTAACTGCCTACAATTAATTGCAACTTAGTTGGCTATAAAAGGCCGCACAAATCGATTTCATTGAATGAAAAGTTATTTCCATTTCCTAGGTCAAGTATTAACCGTATCAACCCTGCCTAGTCTCCCCTAATCTTTCATGGCCGGAATTTGTTTTGTTTGTTTCTATTTGACGTTGGTCTGTTTCTGCTACCATGGTCTATAATCTATTTGTTAGTTTATTTAATACTTTTCCGCCCAACCTATCTATAGGGGAAAGGGGGGCACATTAAACCAAATCACCAAAGATCGCAGATATTGACAAAATGTTGTCAAATAATTGTAGTTTCTTCCCGGCATAACAATATTTGATACTTTTACTTACATTTTGTTTAGGAAATATTATCAGGAAATTTATTTTTACAAAAAAATTATCAAAGTTAAAAAAAGCTTGCATTTGGTTGATAGTGCCCCTCCGGTGGGGCACAATCAACCACGTCCTGGGGAAGTTTCAACCAGCAATGAAATTATACAACAGATCAGTGCAACTCTTTATTTTGGTAACAATACCTAGTGAGAAAAATATTGAAACATAAGTATAATCAAAACATTCAACTTATTTGATATTATACATGGATAAGTTAATATTGAAAGTTAGTAAGGAAGAAGTCCGAGCAGTCTTAGATGAGTTTGGCTGTGGTAATTTTAGAACTAAGTCGTAACGGTCAACTGTAGATGTATCTTCGACCAAGGGGTAGTAGAATTTGAAGCCGGGCGTCTCACGACGCAAAAATTTTATTACAAATTCATTGAAGTTTATAACTTCTACGACTCTTCCAATGTAATAATATATGCTAGTCATTAAAGGAAATTTCACCAAAACAAAATCATCTTTTTGAATTATCTCATCATCTGTAAGGAGGTTGGCACTCTCCATGTCACTAAAATCATCCGACATATCGTCCGATGCAAGTTCAATCGACTCGTCAGTATATGAACTACTTGTGCTTATCTTTCTTTTTTCCTTTGTTGCAACATAATCTTCTTTCTGTTCTGGAAATACTTGTTTGAGAACTCTTTTTCTATTCCTCTCTACTTTAATCCGTTTACGCCTTTCTCTCTCACGTTCGATTTCTTCCAAGCGATTCTTTTTAGGTGTCTCTGTAAAAATTCTAGACTTCCCTTTCTTTTCTTTCATGTTCTTAGTTTTTTTATAGTGGGTCTAGGAATTGGCCTGACAGTCTCCGGAGTAATTTTGTGGACAGCAGATGTTGAAAGTAAGTCTGTAAAAAAGCTTCAAATAAAATCAAGAGAGTAGAGTGCTATGCTATATTACCTTTCATATTTTTGGCAAGATCCTCATTAACAAACGAGATTCTTGAAATATTTCTTAAGGGTGGAGGTGTAGAAGAACCTTCTAAGGATGAATTTTTGGGATTGTCTTTATGTGGCGTTGATCGAGTATCTGCAATTTGAGAAAATATATTTAATAATAGAATAAAAAAAGATCAAACATAGTTACATTCTGGCTTTGGATCTCTTGTTAAAGATGACGAACCATTCTCAGCCATGAACAATGACGAATCAGCATCAATCTGTTGTTGGTGAGGTTGTTGGTCATGTTCTTCCTCATAATTTGCAAAACTGGGCAAAAATTCCTCTTCTTGAAACGCCAGTCTATTCAAAGGCCAAATCCCTGGTTTCTGGAATGATGTTGTGTGGAAGCATTTTGGTAAGCAATTTTCGTTAGATGGGCAATCTGCCTAATTGTTATCGTTTTTCCAGGATTTGAAGTCATCCAGTCATTGAAGGCAGTTGCGCAATAGTTCTTGAATGGGCCGTAAACACCGACATCTAGAGGTTGGAGCTTGTGTGATATTTGTGGTGGAAATGAATGAATGACGATCCCATTATTACGGCAATAATTTATCCCTTTCACGGTAATATGGGATTCTTGGTTATCCAGCAACAACAGTATTTTATTTTCAATTGAGCAGTTTGTTTGCTGCTTAATATGCTCCAGTACACGTAGAAATAGATCTCCTGTCATCCAGCCAGAATGGTTTCCTAATGCTAAGCTAGAAATGGGTGCGTCAATCAAATATTCGTCAGGATTACGTGTTCTGGGGAAAACATAAATTGGAGGGAGTGCGTTGCCCACAGCACTTATTATTCCCACAAATGTGGTCAATTCGCCTCGTTCTGCAGATGATATTTGGCATACTTGTTTCTTGCCTTTAGTGGACACAATTTTTACTGGCTTTAGAACTGTGGTGACTCCCGTATCATCCAAATTGTATATCTGTTCAGGCTTAAACTTATACTCTTGCAATGCAAAAGTATAATTTTCGAAGAATTCTGACACATTTTTTTTTATTAACCCCAGTTGATCGGGCTAAACTAGTGCTTTCTGGTTTTCTTAGAGATATTTGTTGTTTATTTCTCTTCATAAAGCTCCTAACCAATCGATGCCAGCTATCTTCGCAGCCTTCCACTTGTCAGGAATCTTGCATCCGGGCAAAACGCTCGAATAGTCATAAGCTAAAGTTCTTATCTGCTTATATGTTAGACCGTAATTCATGTTAGAAGAAAGCTGAATATATTTTACGAACTCATCTTCCTGACTCTTTGAAAAAACTTGAGAAACCGTATATTTGCTGGAATAAAGATTTTTGTTCTCATTGGAGCTGTCGCTTTCATTCCCAGAGTCTTCATTGAATTAACTGGCTAGTAACTCTTCTGTAGGATATTTTGTTTTAGTTTTTTTAATTCTGGAATGTAGGGTGTCTCGTTTGATATTATATGTTGTAGCAGCTTCTCTTTCTGACATGCTTTTACTTAATACGTTTTTAATTGCATTAGTCATGTCTTTTTCGTTGATTTCCGTTCTCGTCGTTTTTTTTATATGTTCGGACCATCTGAAAAGAAATACCTATTTTCAAACAATAATCAAATTAATGCCGGGCTTATACAACCTTTTTTAACGGATAGTTAGTATTGTTAATGAAATCTCTAATAATTTCAAATCCAAATCTAATTGAAAATCATTAGTGGGGCACTTTCAACTGGTTGAAAGTGCCCCGTTCTTAGGTGGTGGAATCTGCCCCACAGTGACTTTGAACAACAAACACTCTCTAATTCTCAAAGTTACATTTTCATGTTAGGGCTATCCCAAAATTTAACTTCAAATATATGTGCTATAAAACGATATTAGTGGAAAAATTCGATAGTATTTATAAGAACGGACAGAGAATAATTTTCTGACACGACAAAACTCACCTTGAATTAGGTAAAATCAGGATTTATTTTATTTTTCGCACACACCATCAACAAACCTTACTGGTAGTGGCTGAGGTTCTACTAACGGGTACGTATGAATTTTTTCGGCGGTAAATTCAAATTAATTCCGTAAAAATCGACACTGGTTGAAAGTGCCCCAAGGTTGAATGTGCCCCAAGGTTGAATGTGCCCCCCTTTCCCCTATGCGAGAAAAGTATTCGTTTACCCACAAAAAAGTTGAAATTTTAAAAAAAATTTCACGTTTTTCATCAAGAACAACACGAAAAAATGGTTTTTAGAAAAAAAATCCTGTGTGTATGTCGTTGTCGTCGGCCACTTTCCGTTACATGTCTTGTTAGCACGATACAGCCTCCGGAGTGCAAAAAGTCACTAATTTTATGATTGAATATTATTCAGAACATCGCACAGATGAATCCTATTGATATTCAGATCACCACAGCCAGTACAACAGGTGCTATAGTACTTTAAGTACGATATTTTTGTCATTTTTGGAGAAATTTCGGTTTGTTAGCACGATACAGCCTCCGGAGTATATACAAGTGACCAATTTTATGATATGATATTGTTCATGGCGTTTCAAAGATGAACCCTATTGAGATTCAGCTCACTAAAATTGGTACAACGAGTGCTATGGTACTTGAGGTACTAATTTTTTGTTATTTAGGAGAATTTTCAGTTTGTTAGCACGGTACAGCCTCCAGCGTGTATACAAGTGACCCATTTTATGATTGAATATTGTTCACGGCGTCTTATAGATGAACCTTATTGATTTTTAGCTCACCAGAGCTAGTACAACGGGTGCGATGGTACCTGAAGTACCACATTTTTTGTCCTTTTTGGAGAAATTTCGGGTTAGTACGATACAGCCTCCGGAGTGTATACAAGTGGCCAATTTTATAATTGGATATTTTTTAAGGTGTCTCACAGATGTACCCTATTGAATTTCAGCTGACAATAACGAGTATAGCGGGTCCTATAAATCCAGATATACTGCATTTTTGGTTACTTTTGGAGAAATTTTGGATTGTTAACACGATACATCCCCCGAAGTGTATACAAGTGACAATTTTATGATAGAATATTATTCAGGGTATCTCACAGATGCGGAAAAGTTAGTTTTAGTCTTTAAAACCGTTTATTTGAACTGCTTAAATATTAAATGGATCTCGTGTCCAAATATTGTTTAAGTGTAAACTTTCTCATGTCTATTGGAATTTTGTTCCTATTTTTGAAATTTTATGGTTACACATGCACAATTCTTTAAATCAAGTTTTCTAATTCTTCTTAATCCTGTTGTTACTGAAGCATTAAAGTTTACTGCAACTTTTGCATGTCTTGCCGTGTTAAAGGGATTTTCCTATGAATAAAATCAGTTAAGGCTCTTTTCTAGTTAAAACTGGTCTCCCATTTCCTATGTTTCTAACAGTTTGATATTTGTCCCACCTTTTTGTAAGTCAGTCATCTAATAAACCAACCATCTCCTATTTTAAAAAATATTTGAACCAGGAACAATATTATTTTTGTGTTTATTAAAATATCACACTATTTCTAAATTTAAGCTAGTTACTCTTTTTGTATAAATGTTATAATTAATTTTTAGTTTTCCATCTCGTTTTATTGCTTTACAAAATTTAATTTTATGATTAAATCTACTAACATTTTTGTTGAGATGGCATCACCCTAGAAATTATACCATAATAACTAGTTTAGCATTGACACATTTAAAAAAATCTATTTATACTGCTAGAAAAACACTATTTTCGATTATCATAATTGTACCAGTTTTATACGGCGTGCACTGTACTTATTCAATATTGAAAGAATCGATGATTTCAAGCGATATATCGAAAATCATGGATACTAGGAACCGATATTTTATATCGAATATCGATATATTTTTAAAGTTCACGGTATTTTTCTATGGGTTTTACATAAACAGGACCGAATTCAGAAGGTGTTTGGATGTTATATTATGTAAATATCAATATAATGGATAATAAATAATAAATGAAACATTTCATAAACTAATTAGTAGTAGATTTAAGGAGGAAATTCCGCGGGATGCGAAAAAATATAAAGAATGATTAATAGTTTTTAATGCAGACATATTGGATCAAAATGAACTAGAAATGATCAAATTAGAAAAAAATGATCTTTGAAGATCTGAAATCAAGCAACAGCGATATAAAAACGTAAAAAAGTCAGAAAAATGCAAAATGGTAAAGACACACCTGAATATAGCAGCAAAAATGAGAAAAATTTGAAATGACAGATTCATTTTTGTGTTGAAAAACAAACTTGACATGCGAGATAGATAAAAATGAGGAACTCCCTCTCGTGGACTATCACCTTGTCGATGGTGAGAGGGCTCAGTAGTCTCAAAGTCCAGGAAGCGATGCCGGTGGTAGCGTAGCTACTGGTTGGGCAACCCTTGCCGGTAAGGTTCCGAAGCGACAGAGATGAAGCTAAGATAGTCCACAACAGGATAGCGTCTCACCCAGAGTGGGCGGCTATCATCAGCGTTTGACCCGGACATGTGTTGTTCTGTAAATGATAAGACAATACAGGTATTATAGGAGGGGTTGGAATTTTAGTTAATAGAAAATTAACCCCAAACATAAAGATACTGAAAGCTCTCTCAGACTGAGTTAGCTATGTCACACTCAACATAAATAAAATAACAACCATGGAATACATTCAAGTTTATGCCCCAACCTGCTGACATGAAGACGACGAAGTGGAATTGGTATACGAGGATATAGAAAGAGCACTCAATGAAAGCAAAACAACACATGTTATTATAAGAGGTGACTTCAACGTCAAAATTTGAAAAACTACAGATCCCTCACAAGGATATATAGGGCATTTTAGTTTAGGAGCCAGAAACGATAGAGGTACACTGTTGGCCAATTTCCTAGAAAGGGAAAAGGACAACCTAATGAAACTATAAACGAAGCTAACAGAAGAATAACAAAAGCAATAAAAGAAGATGCAGAGCTCGTAGCCAAACCTTCGAAAAAACTGATAATAAATTGACCAACAAAACTATTAGAAAAAAGAAGAGAACTCATAAGAAGTGGAAAGAGAGACACATGTGTAGAAACCAATAAAACAGCAATAAAAATGGCAAAGCAGGGCATCCTGAGCCACAAAACAAAACTGGTACAATCCTTGCTAGAAAACAATAAGGGTCTGAAGATATTTAGGAGACAAAACGCTCAGAAAACGCAAATACCGAGAATAAAAGACAAAGCGAATAATATAATAGAAGATGGAACACAAATACTGAGATAAGTTGAATTGTTTTACACAGACTTATATGAATCAAAAATAAAACGAAACAGTGAAGAAGGAGAATGAGAACACAAACAATAAATTATTAATGTTAATTCAGAGGAAATGCCAGAAAGAGACATCGAGGAGCTGGAAAAGGCTCTATTGCAAATGAAAAATGGACGGGCGGCAGAAGAATATAGCATACTACCGGAAATGCTGAAAGAAAGCGATAGAAAAACTGAAGAAGAACTAGTAAAACTATTTAATACCTCGCCTTGACGCAAGAATGCATTCCTCATGACTGGGAGAATGCAGTGGTTGTTCTTATCTATAAGAAAGGAGATTCGTCGGACCTCGAAAACTACAGACCAATCAGTCTGCTGTCTCAGGTGTACAAATTGTTTATCAGAATGATTACAAACAGGTAACCTGGGTAATAGTAAAATATATGAGAAATGCCAGAGTGGATCAAAGATACATCAACCTAATAAAAAATATATACAAAACTTCTACAATGACTATCAAGAATCACGCACAGACAAATGAAATTGAATCAGAAAAAGGCGTCAGACAGAGAGATGACGTTTCGCCAAAATTGTTTACTCTGGTTTTGGAGGATATCTTTAAGAAAGTCAATTGAAGGGAAAGGGGAATAAAAATCCATGGTGAATACCTAAGCAATTTAAGGTTTGCTGATGATGTCGTCCTGTTTGGAAGAGATAAACAAGAACTAACGAAGATGTTGGAAGAACTACATATAGAAGCTGCCAAAATTGGACTACATATGAATAATGCAATAACACAATTCATGACACACGTTCCCAAAGCAGACCAAATCATTACGTTCCATGAACAAACTATAAACAAAACATAATCATACATATATCTTGGACAATCAGTGACACTAAGTGGCATTAAAAACAAAAATCTACAACGAATGCATTCTCCCAGTCACTACATACGGATCCGAGACTTGGGTTCTCACTAAAAGAAATATTAACAAACTGAGAGTACATCAGAGGGCCATAGAGAGCAGAATACTGGGAATATCATTGAGACACCACAAAACAAACCAGTGGATACGAGAAAGGACAAAAGTAACCGACATCATACAGAGAATCAGTTCCTTAAAGTGGCAATGGGCAGGACATGTTGCAAGACACAGAGAGAATTGGAATGGACACATCACTAGATGGAAACCTTGGGGAGAACGAAGAAGTATTGGCAGACCACAATAGAGATGATACGATGATCTGAAAAAATTCGCTGGGCTGAACTGGTACCAGAGAGCAGAAAATAGCAGTGTATGGTCAAACATGAGAGAGGCCTATATCCAATGGATAAAAGATGGCTGAAAAAAGAAAAAAAAAGTAGGAACTATGAATTTGAGAATCACTTCAAATATCTAATTTTCCATTTCTTAATACATAATTACTAAACGTCATATAGCAAGAAATGGAATTTTTCAAATACATAAAGGTTATGTTCAGAGTTAACCTTCAAGATGATAGATACTTACATTATAAATCTGAGGACAAACTATACAATATATTTGTAAATTACTTTTATCTTAACATATTAAAAACATATAAAAACGACATGAAAAATCAAGTAGCCATTAGGGGTATAATCATAATTAATACTGAATATTAAGTTAACTTGATAAATAAGTTTGAATAACAAAAAATTATAAAAACGTGACTTCAACAATCAATTTTTTTTGTGAATTCAATAAAAACGTATTACAAATTATGCAAGAGGTTAATATCTATGATAAGAGAATGTATTACTACTAGAGTAAAATGAAACTATTATTGAGCAAGTGTTTTTATTTAATATTTATAAACATAATGTGAATGAACAAGGTTTATTAACGGAATTAACTGTCACGATCCTTGCTTCGAGGAATCTACTCATATTACTGTTTTAAATGAAACTTTCTGTTTCTGGATAATTCCACAATATATTGAAAAAAATGTTAAAAATTGTAAGAAATTTGACAATTGTTTCGATATTAAATATTATCGTCAGAATGACAGAAGTTACATTTCATTTGATGCCTACCTTATGTTTAATAATTATATGCCTACCTTGTGATTGACTTAATATATGTAAATAGAAAAAAGAAAAAGATATGATATTACAAATATCAAAGCTTAGATATTATTAGCCTTATGGAGATATCCTGGATATCTTTTTCCCAATTAAGATCAGTATAGCTGTGCAATGATATAGAAAACCAGGAAAACTATAACTGCTGATCTGTACAATTATCACTTAAGAAAACAGTTTAAAAGTGGAGAATTCCCTAGATTTATCTGTTCATTGATGACTTCGTATTGTGGGTTTCTTAAGTGTCTTCTAATTTCCAATTCTTCAAAGAAATCCAGTTTTTGCTTCTTATCACAAATATGTAGTACTTCTAGTTCTGTGTTAGGTGTCAATGAATGATTGGTGTCAAGTAGTAGATGTTTTGCGTATTGGGATTTATCTGGTTCTTTTAATCTGTATGCTCTTATTATATTTATTATGTCCCCTATGTCGTTTATTTCTATCGATACTGTTATGATTCTTGAATCCACTGGTTTATATTTTACTACGTTGATCTTCATTTCCTCTGTAACAATTATTCTGACACCCTTTTTTACCCTTTGTTCTTGTAGTACTCCCGAGTAACATAATATTTCTTTGTTTGTTAGCTTCTTATTATGTCCTTTTCCTTTTTGTTTCGCTAATTTCCAAGATCTGTAATTTACTTTTATTTACAACCGTATATGCAATGCTGTCATTATTAACGTCATTGAAGGTTAGAAAGTGTCATATTACACACCTCTACTTCCCGCCCTCTAAAATATTGTGATCGTTAAAATTTTTCTCATCTTATTTAGATGAATATTTTTTATATTTAAACATATAACACTTTGACAAATATTATAATACCTATTTAATGACAAACAATAAAAACCAACAATGAACTAAAATACAACAAACTTGTATAACCCTCCGTAAGGGGGCGGTTACGGATTGCCGGGTACGGTTGTACAGTCAGAGACAGGATTCCAAAATAAAATAAATTTATTCTAATAAAGATACTTACAGACTCTGTTTACATATGTACAACAAGATCAATACCTGGCCTAAAATTAAATACATATTGTATCGGTCCGCAGGAGGTTGTGTATCTAATTATTTCTCGTCGACCGGGGTGATATACCTACGGAATAGTTTGGACGATGCAAACACCGAGACTTCGGTACACGGCTGTAGGCGGTAATACGGGCTCTGGATGCTCGTCAGAGTCAATACCTCGGGCGAGACGAAGTACCCTTAGAGGCGGGAAGTACAGAAATATGTGAGAGTCAATACCTCTCACACGGGTGGCCGTCGTTTGGTAGATGGTAGATCAATACCCTACCAAATGGAAAGAAGGATGCATCGATTGCAATATTTTGGGACGGGGGGCAGAGGGTTGGCGTTGGATGGTTCACACTGGTGTGGGAGGCCAAAAAATGAGATGCCGGAAATGAGGGCTTGGTGATAGTGGATCTCGGAGTGTGTGATGATGCGGAACATAGATGTGGGTTTATTAGTGGACCTGGCCATAATTCGCCAAGTTTTGACGAAAGGGAATTGTTGATCGTGAAGAATTTCTTCGAATTCTTCGAGAGGGATTGTTGGATCTACATTCCTGCAGACAAGTGAGAAAGAGGGTGTTAGGGTTTTGACTGGTTGGGGTGGACGTTGCGTGGAGTTTAGGATGTTTATAGTGATGTTGGGGTCACCAGTGGAGTTTTGGATTTTTCTGAGCATTTTATTAACTGACATCGTGGAATAGGTTGTGAGGAGGGCTGTTCTATTGGAATTTGCTTTGAGATAGAGAATGTGTCCGTTTCGAAGTTCGAGGGTGTTTAAGAGGGTAAAGAGATATTTTTGGGTTGAATATTGGGGTGGGAGGTTTCTGAGGTTCAGGGGTTTGGGTGTATGTTGTGTTGTTGGCGAGGGTTGGTGTGGGGTTATTGAGGGAGGTAGGAGCTGGGGTTGATCGGGGTTTTGTTTTCCCGACGAGGGTGAAATCATCCTCGCCGGGGATGGATGGTTGTCGGAGAATTGAGGGAGTGTGGGCTGGGGAACTTACAGAGGAGGCGTAAGTCCTGGAGGGGGATGAGATGGAAGTGTGTTTTGGGGTTGATGTGGAGGGGTTTTGAGGGTTTGAGGTTGGAGTGGAGAAGTTTTGAAAGTTTGGGGAGGATGAATTAGTAGATTCTTGTCTGGAGAGGTGGTTCATTTCGTCTGTGTAAGGTTTGAAAGTTTGGGGTTGACGTGGAGGGGTTTGGAGGGCTTGGGGTTGATGTGGAGGAGTTTTGAGGGTTTGGGCAAGATGGATTGGAGGCTTGAAGTATGGATGTATGGAGTCTAATTGTATTTCCGATATCGTCAAGTTCTCGGCGTAAGTATAGGGTTGTCGTGGGGTCGGCTGTGGGATCCAGGTGATTAACATTTTTCGAGTTCGTCAAAAATTCGGGTAATGTCGGTAATGTCTACGATTTGGGGTGTGGTGCTTTGGGATGTGGTGCTTTGGGATGTGGTGCGTTGTGATCTGCGGGTGCGTCTGGAGGACATTTTGGGTGTTTTTGTGTTATGAATAGGTGTGGATGGCTGTGAAAGCTAATACCAACAGCGGACTCACTGCTGTTGCCTCCCCAGTTAAGGGTGTTCTGACTTATTAACTTTCGTGGGTGTTTTATATTTAGCTGGGTTAATATCCTTCCTACGTCTGGTGTGGATTTTTTATGTTGTGGCAGTTGCGGGTTTCTTCAGAGGATCATAAATAAAAATTTGTTTCGAAAGAAACAGTTGTAACACTTCCAAGTATTACAAGAACTGTCTAACTGAAAAGTTCGACAGAACACGTGGGTTCGTAGATTTTTGGTGGAGGCGTCCAAGTTGCCGATGAGGTCGACTACGAGTTGGTTTGAATCGGTGACCCACTCTGCTATTACACCTTCCTCTAACGATGGACTGGAACAAGTGTCTAATTGAAATTGTTGGTCGGTTTATATATCCATCAGCTGTCGATAAAAACTGGATTGGTTCGAACCATAGACGTATCATCAGCGGTGTTCACCGGAACATCGTTACAAACTACTTATTGAAATTAATGGTTAAATTTGAATTATTATAAGCGTTTATAGAAATATTTAGGCCAGTACCAGCGCTGTCGTCTCCAACAGTTATCTCTTTGGTCGACAAATTACTTTGCTATTGAATGACTAAGGTTTGTGAGCTACTTGCAACAGCTTCAGAAGACATGGCACGTTGGGACAGCATATTGGCAGTTTTGGTTCTATTCTCCATTGAGCTAACCTTCTGCCACAGTACTAGATTTCCAGCCTCCCAGCCTTTTTAATTGGAGTACATTTGCACCACTGTTGGCAAGTAACGTAGCGGCGGCTCTTGTTAGAGCGTGGCCTGTAAAGCCTTTCGAGTCCTCTAAATTAAAAAAAGTAGAAAACTTATATATTGTATTGTGCCCAATTGGTTGATTTCTTACTATTCCTCTTCTAAGCTGAATAAAAAATCTATCGATTTCTATGGTTTTTCTCAAATTCATGTAGTCTCGAATGATCTTCACCCATACTGGATCAGTAATGAGAAAAGATCTACTTGTATGTGTTTTGGAATCAGGAATTTCAACCGAAATTTTTTCTTCAAAAAAAGCAAAATCGAAATCGAAATAACAATTTCGACTACAAAAATAAAAATGTTACTACAATTACCTACATCGTTTGTTTAAGAGTAAACTTAAAATAAGATTTTTTTTAAGTCGGGTTCCAGGTTCATACAGTTGTTTATGACTAGTTGTATCATTTTATTGTTGACACAGTTTTTGTTCCGCATAAATATATTTAAATTTAGGAAATGACCCGGTGCTCTCAATAAAATTATCAAAAGACACGCGTATATATTTGTGATTTAACCAAACAATTGCCAACAATTGTTGACAGATTATATCAATAAATTTGCAGTTGAACGGCCATAAATTGGGTAGTCCTATAAAAATTTCTCATATTATGTTTTGTTATGCTTCATTCACTTTCAGTAACTTACATGCAATTATTGTTTATAATTTAATTTAAAACTCAACATAGGTTATCCTGAATGTCAAGTGAAACAGAACGTATTTAATATACGAGGGAAGTTATTGAAATACCAGATCTTGGCCATTTGTTGAAAATAAATTAATAATAATATCTATGTGTTTCTATTCAACCTCTATTATAGATGTTAATTATGCAATGATTTATGGTTCTATGGATCAATAGTTGTTGTATTGACATTGATCATAAAAAACTGAATTAATTGTAGGTTTTCAATTATTTTTAATTCGTAAAACTTGCTGCTCCTCTCCATACTCTATAGGTGATTCAGCATATATCGTTATCTTGTTAATTGATCACGTCAATAAAATACGTGGAATATACGTTATTTTACAATTTCATACCTGTGATTTAACTAAAAGAACAAAATAATAATAATAAGATTGCGAAGCTCATCTTTTGAAACCATGTACTTAAAAGAACAGTAAATAAGAGAATACGTTTGATATAGTTCAAATTATTTTTATTTTGAGTTCTTTTTAGTTGGTTTTGAAAGCGAAAATTATGTTGGAAAAGATACGTTCAATCCCTGGTAATAGTAGCAGCAAGTGATGTTATTGACTTCTTTATAAATAAAAAATGTTATTTAAGATCAAATTTTATCTTTATAAAATTGGATCATCGTTCGAAAATGTGGTTTAGTTCATTACAAAAGCTCGAGGATTATCAAATGCAACAATAGAATAAATGCAACAATAGAAATCTTCTTTAAAAATCTTTAATAATTATAACAATATTATTTTGCAGTGTCGTTTAAAAAATTTATGTCAAAATGTTTGCTTTAGAAAGGGTGATTACATTTTGTAGTGCGTTTTTTCATACAAGTGTTAAATATTTACGGGGGTTGATACGGTTGAAGGGTAAGTGGCTTTTGCATGTTTTATATGTCTATTATACATTATTTTAATATAAATTTATTTGATGTATGCATTAATAAGAATACAATGTATATATAAATGTATAAATAAATTTTGCAGAAAAAATCAAATAAGACATTGGTTCCCAATGAAAATATACAACTTAAAAACTAATAAAAAAATTATTAAACTTAAAGGTGGGACTTTGTGTCATCTTGTTCATAGAGGAGAACATATGCTTCTCCACTGACAAAAGATTTCCACGATATTAATAGCACCCTTGAATCGTTATATTCATGCCACTGTCCCGTGTAGGGATGTCGGCAATATGCTGTGTAGTGACCATTGTAAGTGGTTCCACTGTGATTTGATATAGCGTAGAGGTTGTACATACAAGGTGCCACATCAGCCGCGTAATGGCTCATATCGAGCCCTTCTATTGGAAAATCTATTGCAACATCTAGTTTTCCACTAAATCTTTCAGTTTGCGAAAAACGCTTCAGGTGAATAACCAATATTTTCGGAAATTTATGAATTGAGAATGATTTAGTGCATCATCTTCGTTCCTTACATTTCGAACATGTTGGTTTCTCATTACCGTCGAGTGTTTCTTCTCTTGTAAACGAATCTAAACATTGTGAAAGTCGTAATTGACCTTTTCTTTGGGGTATGGAAAAGGATAAATCCCAAAAGGGATCGAAGGTAACTGAACAGTGACCACAGTGTGTGCACTTCAGTGTTGATTTTAATTGACCGACAGCATCATGCTGAGTGTATCCCATGAACCTTGAAGTAAATCGTTGAATCTGACTTTTCAATGATACTGTATTGACCACTCTGTCTGAACCATCTTCAGACCAAAGCTCTTGAATAACTTCAGCAAATGCTTTAATTACTGCTCCTTTCATGCTAGATATATTTATGTTAATATCTCTTATGTATGCGTCTTTCTTTAGATATTCTAATAACCACTTTGTGTTTGATAGGCATTGGATAATACTATTCATAAAACATGTGTTACCAATAATTTTGAGGCCTTTGAGACCCAAAAATTTTTTGGGAATACCCTTTATGGATCTGGTTGTGGAGTTATTGTTAAGAGCTCTTTCGTAACCACTATCATTGTCCGAATAATCTCGGATTCTATTATTACTCTCACTTGATCGGCGTGATAAGGAATTTGAAATGATGTTGTTTGCTATTGAATTGAATGGAGATATTGCGGTTTTGGAAAGTTTGGGTGATGTCGATAGACCATTGGTCTGGTTCATTTTGTTAATATATTCCTTGTTATCTACATCATTTTTAGACGTGTCCTTTTGTTCTTGTTGAATTTCATCCACTTTCTGAAAAACTTTAATCGAAAATGAAATGTATGAAGAGAAGTTGTTAACTCTAGGATTATTTTTAGAAAGGCAATTGATGTTTATTGATTCTTCAGTTCTACGACCCTATCGACTTCTGAGCAATTATTTTTTTCTACGTCTCCATTCTCTTCCAATTTTGAATTTGCTTGCAAGCTTGTTGGAGGCATAATTGATAAAATTGTCAAAGCATGTATTATCAGAAGGCACACATTCTGAAGAAGAGAATGAAGATGTTAAATAAGAATTTCGGAAAAAGGAAAGATCACATGTTTTAGGGTCGGTAATGTGAGAAAGTTTGAAAGTGGTAGAAGAATTAGGTTTCTTATGATTAGGTTTCATAAAAAGTTCTTCTATAGGCTTAGAACGGGGAAACGTACCGAGAAAAAATGAAGCGTTTCCTCTTTGAATTGCAATACTTATTTGTTGTATAAAGAACAAAGTTGCTCTTGAATCATTGGTTTCTACTGATATTTTTTCACCGATTTCTTTAATGAATTTTAAAGCTTCATGACCGAAAACACCAAAGGTTCCAATTGCTACTGGAATAAAAATGTAAATGTTCTCCAAATTTTTGTATCTATTGGTTTTAAAAGTTTCGCCTTGTAAAGCTGCAGCGCGTGCAGAAGTAGATGTGGATCGGGCATGGAACGGAGCCCAAGTGTCAGTGCAAGTGAAATCCCATATAACTGGTCTACCGCGTTGCCATGGAATGAGGGTCACACCATCTGGACGTTTACCGTCGTCGCGGCAAGTACCTAACGGTTCCAACGAACAGGGAATCCTTGCAGATGACAGGCCTCGTTTGATTAGGTCATTTACTGCAGAATGACGTGAAAAACGGCCGGCACTTAATTTGCAGCTTATGCCGTGTCTACCATATTCATCAACATCATCTCCGCAACGACAGCGATGTTTTACACAAATTTGACAACCTAAACGGAGACCAATAGAAATACGTAAACTTTCGTCATCTAAAAGCGTATTTAATGGGGCTGACGGTATAGCATTCAACCATGCCCCTGATTCCTTTAAAAATGCTGCATTCAAACGAGCTTTGACTGGTAAATTGATAGCTTTCTGAAGCATATTTTCTTTTTCAATGTTCAATGAAGGTATATCCCAGGATTTTTAAAAGGATTTATATTCATCGGGTACAACTTTGTTAGACTTTAATGACCAAATATTTTCTTCCTCCAATAATAAAGGGTCTTGTGTGTGAAACTTATAGGCAGAATGTAATTAATGAAATTTTTTGAACTATTTAATGATGTCAAAAAGAAGGAAGAGCTACTGAAACGATTGAGCGAATTCCTAAACCACCATATGAAACAGGTAGTGAAGCTTGTTTCCAAGAAAGGTCCTCTACTTTAATGGCAATTAATGACTCTAATGAATGACGAATGGTATTGTCAAAATTGATTGATAAATCATTATGTAACCAGGTCGGACTACATCTTAAGATATATGTTAATTTTGGAATTAATAGGCAATTCTTGAGAAGGTAATAAGCAATATGTGTCGGTAACGAGGATAAACGAGATGACATTTTTTTGAAAAAGGTTAGTTTTTCATTGAAAGCTGATAGAAAGGATTCGTTTAATAAAGGAGCACCTAATAGAAATACATTTTGTCTGTTGGTAATTGTTATGCCTGGTGCTACAGAATTAAATTTATCAATGGTTAGATTATTTGGCGATTCTAATAAAAATAACTCGCATTTGCTGAAATTGAGTTCAAGACCAATATCCTTGGAATTGTTTATAATATAGACAAGAGACTTGAAGACGGAATTAGTATTACCACCCAAAGAACCATCATCAAGTTACCAAGCATTGAATTGTGTCAATGTTGCTTATAAGTTTGTGTATCGATATGCAAAAAAGGAGAGGTGCCAAAGGGTCCCCTTGTTGGACGCCTCTTTCCGAATAAATGATGTTTTCGCCAAATAAAAGATATGAAGCGAATAATATTGATTGATGAAAGTAAAATTTTCAGGTAGAATATCTGCTACACGTTTTAATAAATGATCGCGATGAATTGCATTGAAAACATTTTTAAAATCAATTTTCAGAAAAACTTTATTATTAACGTCTGGATAATTAGAGACGAAACGTCTTGCTGCATTTGCAACTGCTTCACAATCACCTTTCGACCCGAAACCAAATTGTAATGGACGAAGTAAATATCCTAATTTGTCTCTGATGTTTGGACAAATTATTTTCGCTACTAAACGACGGTAAACTGTACCAATAGCAATTGGTCTCATACCTCCTGCCTTTTTAGTTAAAGCTAATAGTGACGCTCCGAATAAAATACGACGAATATTGATGTTGACTGTGTCATTAAAAATAAAATCACATAATTTACACAAAGATGATACGAGATTTTTTTCTGAAGGGCCAGCACTGTAACTTATTAAATCTTGTAGATGTGAAGGTCTTAAAGAGTCTAAACCACCAGCAGAACTTGTTTTAAAAGAGTTTATTGCGTTACTGACAAATTCTTCTGTTATAAGAATAGGAATAGGTTCCGAACTCAGAGTAGGGAACGTACTATTAAGTTTCTCTAAAGGATATTTCGATTTTAATTCTGTTAAAGTGGCTGCACTGACATCAGCAAAGCTGTCATCTGAAGCTAATATTTTGATTGCGGATGTCAAGTCGCCGTTAGAAACTTTATTAATGACATTTATAATTTTACTATTTTTTGATAAATTTATATTTTTCCAAACTGTGTTTTGCTGATGAGAGAAATTTAAATGATGATCTATATTATCAAATATTTTTAAATTATTTTTGATTATAGTAGAGATAGATACTTTTTTATTATAATTTTAAGAAGAAAGACTTAAAACATTGTATGGAAAAAGCAATAGATTTTCACAGGAAGGAATAGAATTTTATCTTACGCATTCATCAATCAGATTCGAGAGCGTTGAGGCACAAAGAGCCCTTGAAGCTTTTGGGACTCTGATTTCACACTTCACTGTGACTGGCGCTGACATCAGGCTTATATCATACAGATATTGAAGTTATGCAGTCCAAAAAAAATTCTACTATCCAAAATATCCACAAAATTTCGGAGATTCACCAAACCATTCAGATTCAAATCGTTACAAATCCGAACATGTATGAAGCCAATTATATTTGTTCAATTGGCATCCCTCCTCTTACTACCATTATAACGTTTCTTTATTTATCAAAATTGCACGCTTTTTTACTTTTAACTCTCGAGAAAAATACTATATCTCCTCTTATTTGACGTTTTTGACAATATTGAGAGAATATCAAAAAGCAAAGTATTCTAGACATATATTTTTGTTGGGAGTAAAATAAAATAAATACTACTACGGGTTTTAGATTTCACTCTGTTCACATTTTTTCTGATATTGTGTCTCCAGGATCCAACCGGCTGGAACATCAAACTCTTGTCGAATTTGTATCTCTGAATCTTTAATTGAAGGTGTTGAATAGCGACCGAAAATTATATACAGTGTGGAACCCCTTATGGAATAAAGTTGATTGTATCCTTATTTTAGAAACGCTGGGACTCGTCAAGTTTTAAATTCAAATGTGCTCTTGCTAAACATCGAGTCAAATGTACAGGGTGATTCACACAAGTCTAGCATAGTCCATACCCTTTATTTTCAATAAAACAACCTGTATATTTTTATGTAGAAAACTCCTCAACAACGTGATTTCAACGAAATACATCATGTCCATTATGAATAATAATAATATCATTTATTGACTAATAAAAAATATGAAACGTATACAATAATGAAAAGTGTATAAATGATACATACTCGATAAGTGAGTGAACACTTGTTCCAAGATATAAATATAAATACAGTATTACTTAAGTATAAAAAATATTCAACACAATATCAGAATATCGAAATATGTAACACACTTAAAAAAGGTAAATAACATTAATTGTGCGTTACAAAACAATACAATAACAAGAAGAAACTTTAAAAGTACAATCAATTTGAAACACATAACCCATCAAAGTATGTCTCTATTTCAAAAGAACTGCCACAAACAACATATTGTACAAATAAAAATAGTTATGACCATAACAACAATTAATCATTTTAAAAACAACACAAAACATTTAGAAAGCACTTTCAACCGTTTTGAAATGTAAAAATAATCAAAGCACGTTTGTTTCACAGACATGCTGTTACAAGCAACACACTGTATAAATAAAAATTATAAAAGAAATAAAACCAGTGCATAATGATGTAAGTAGATGTAAAATGTATGAAATGAATCAGATGGACATATCCAGTCGAATAATCCCATCCCACCCAGCTCTTGGTGTTTCGTGAATGAATCTTTTTACTTTACATTCAAAAATCTTGATGTTGTTTATGTTTTTTATATAGTCAGGAATAGAATTGAACACCTTGGGTGTTAAGTAGAAGAACGATCGCTGACAAACCGACCTGCTCATTTGGGGAATAACATAGTGGTGTCTTTGTCGGGTACTGTAATTATGCGTAGGTAAACGAGCATAATTTTTTTTTATATTTCAATATAACATTCAAACAATATAGTTGTCTCAAATCCAGTATCCCGCATTCCTCGTATAATCGATCTGTAGGATATCGGTGGGGTTTTCTTAAAATCAATTCCAGGAACCTTTTTTTGGACAATCTCCAGTGGGTTCATGTGTGTTCTTAGGGCTCCACCCCAACCTACCAAGCTGTAACGTTAGTGACTTTCCACTAAGGCAAAATATAATATTTTCATATGCTTCAATGTTAATATTTTGTTGAGGTACCTGCATTTATAGAGGATGCTCTGTAATTTCTTGATGACGTACCTGATGTTAACATCCCATTTCAGACTACTATCAATCATTACACTTAAGTATTTGATTTTGTCTACAGGCAATATAGACATACTTCGATTTCGTAAAGTAATGATTTCAAGAAGATCAAAATCCGGTCTGCACACATTATTGCAACTGATAGGCAGATAATTAGTTTTCTCAAGGTTAACCGTCAATATTTTACGCTCAAGCCAATTCTTTACTTTTGAAAAATCAGTCTGAGCTTTATCTCGAAGTGCCTCCCAATTTTCAGCATCGTATACTATTGCTGTGTCATCGGCAAATCCAATTATTTCACCACTGCTTTTCAACGAGAACATTCTGTTTATATAAATATTGAATAAAAGTGGTCCCATAACACTATCTTGAGGGACACCATACTCATCAGTTTCTTCCTGACTGAAGACATTGTCCACCTTTACTATTTGCCGTCTATTGGTAAAATAGCTTTTAAATAAGTTAAAGTTTACATTCCTTATACCAATGTCCTCTAATACTTGCAGAAGCAGGTCGTGACTCACAGTATCGAAAGCTTTCGATGGGTCTATGAAAATACACAGACAAGACTTGCTCTCATTCAAGGCATTATTTAGTTTCATCATTAGGGCCAGAATTGCATCCTCTGCTGACGTGTTTTCTTTGAAGCCAAACTGCCTGTCAGACAAAATTTTATATTTTTCAAGGTAATAAGTCAACCTGTTCTTTATTAGTTTATCGAAAATTTTTGATAATTGTGTTAATAATGGTATGGGTCTGAAATTATTTACTTTTGTTTTATCCCCCTTTTTATGAAGTGGTATTACAATGGAATTCTTGAAGGCTGATGGCCATATACCACCCTCTATGCACTTATTGATTATGTGACATAATGGTTTCATAATAAAATCACCAACAATTTTGAGAGTTTCAGCTCTAATTCCGTCAATCCCAACCGATTTTTTATCCTTCAAACCTTTCAATATCGTTTTCAATTCGTTGTCGTTCGTAGGTAATAAGACAAACGAGTTTGCAGTAAGATGCCTATTCGGAGTATAACTCTGGTCTCTAGTAATTTTATCAGCAAGGGTTTTTCTGGTATTTACAAATTTTTTATTAAATTCGTTGGCGATAATATTTTTGTTGGTTATCATCAAACCTGAGTTAGTTTCGATGGAGCGTATTGGAGTTTTAGATTTTTTACCTCTACTCAAGTCGCTTACCACATCCCAAACTTTTTTCGTGTTGGTGCCATTTTTTATTATAATATTATTATAGTAATTAAACTTTGTTCTTTGTATCAACGAATTCAATTTATTCCTGTACTGTTTGTATTCATTTTTTAGTTCTACGTTTCCCATATACTTAAGGGTATTTTTGAACATTTTATTTATTGATTTCAATAGAGCATTTGTCACCCAATGTTCAATTTTTGTATATTTTCTCCTAGTGCTTTTGGATATCGTCGCTTTGCCAATAAAATTTGATAGAGTATCAACGAATATGTTCATTTTAGAATCAGGATTTTCAGCAGAGTAAATGGCAGCCCAAGATGCTCTCTCAAGAAGAGATTTCAGTTTACCCTGATCAACATATTGTGTGCTAGTTGACATCTTTTTTTGTCTTGTTTAGGTATATCAAAAACTATTTGTAGTAGTGTCAAATAATCAGTAATATTCGTTTCTAGAACCATAGGCAAAATGTTCTCAAGTATATTGAATTTTGCCTTAATAAATATGTGGTCTATACAAGTTTTCATGTTGTCCCGAACTCTAGTGATACTATTAATTGTCGAGTTGTAGCCAAACTCATTTAGCGTATTTACGTATTCGGAAATAGTATCGTTTTTCTTTAATAGATCTAAATTAAGGTCTCCCGTGAAAATATTGAAGTTTTCGGTATTACTGTCATTCTCTTCCAAGTAATTTTGCAGACAAACAATAAATTCTTTAGGATCATTGGATGGCAATCTGTACATGGCTGTGACAACTATATTATTTTGTTGATCTTAATTTATTTTGATATTCAGCACTTTAATATTATTAATTAGTACAACTGAGTGCTCATATGTGAAATGAGATTTCAGGTACACAACACCGTCATTTTGATTTAGATCACCTTTATTGTATATTAGATTATATCCCTCGATCTCAAATATGCTTGTATCAGCAATCTGCCAAGTTTCTGTTAGGACTATACGATCTACATTTTTATCCAAAAGACTAATTGAACGTATATTTTGATTCAACAACTTGAAATTATGATCACTTTCATTTATCATTAGCAAGACTTTACACTCTTTCACACTGGTCAGTGTGAAGGTTTCTACATTATTGCTATCAAAATCGGGTATATATGGATCCATTTTCCGAATTTTATTATTGATCCATTTTAGTTCCACCGAGCTACAATACTGTGGAAAATTTTGACATTATTTATAATTTTCCTTCAAGAAATTAAAATAAAATACGCCCTTAGTACATTATTTATATTAATTTATATTAATATTAATATATTAATTTTTAATTCGCAATATAAAGTCTTTATATTTTATTTCCCATTTCTATGATTTTATCTTTGATGTTTGAAAGCAAAACCAGTGCTATATTTTAGCTCTCAGTAGAGCTATAGCTTGTCTTCATATAAGGAGATCATGAGTAGATGGTAAATATGGTCATTAATTGATTGTCCTCATAAATGAACAATGTGAGTAAACGGTAAATAATTAAATCGAACATATATTACTTTTTTAAAAATAGTATATTTATTTTGTGTGATAATCGAAAAAGCAATTCTTAGATTTATCCAAACGTACGTGCACCTTATATTTAATACACGAAAATCTAGTTTTTCCTTTGCAACTAGGTTTCTTGCATCTGGAAAGATGTTTCTTTCTTTCATTATAGGTAGATTAACCACATTATCCAATCGTCAGCGCCGATCCTAGGGTGTCGGCCGCCCCCCCTCTTGAGAATATTTCATATTATTACTAATACTTAACGATGACATAAACTCATCTACCCGTCTAAGAACAAAACGTAAAACATTAATAAAAATGCAAATAAAATTTGAAAACCAAAAGTTTATTCTTTAGCCAGCCAGGTTATAATAGTGACTACTAGTCTCTCGTCTTAATTTCCACCAATCACAAACGCTCAATTTTGAATTACAAATGGTTTCTCGATGGAAAAACTGTATGACAGCATCTGTCAGCAGTTTTTTCGAGTTTATCAGTGGCAAAAC
This sequence comes from Galeruca laticollis, assembly GCA_963921935.1. NCBI lineage: Eukaryota > Metazoa > Arthropoda > Insecta > Coleoptera > Chrysomelidae > Galeruca > Galeruca laticollis. The sequence goes on along the minus strand of OY998181.1, from coordinate 63,505,329 downwards.
TTGACAGCTATTGTCATCAAAAATTACAATAGTGCGATTCAACGCGACAATCGATTACAATAATTTCCTGTTATTGAAAAAACAGCATGTTCAACAATACATTTTCGATGTCAATCGATCACTCTGATTATAATCGGCCTAAAATTATGATGCTATTAAAAATAATCGTAAATCGGAAGCATGTGATTGGTCGAAAAATTTAAATAAACTACTGTTTGTCTATGGGTTATTTGATGTGAGTGATATTTTACAATTGTATATTACATTTTTAGTTAACAGAACAGCTTCTAAAAAATTAAACGTGATTAAAGTAAATGAACTTGTGATAAGTGTGAAATACACGTGAAGTGAACTAAAATAATGATGAAGTTATGTCACTATTGATTTATTTGATTTGTAAAATGACAAGACAAATGACAATTTTTTTGGTCGTTCAACAAACATCAATCCGTTTTCGATTTCGATTATAAACAAAATCTGAATCAAGATCGAAGTGTTGAATAGCAGTAATATCTTTGATAACAAGTAGCTAGTATTATATTACTAAGTTTGCCGTATTTTGTGATTAAATAAATTAATGTTTTTTAGTTCTCATATTACTACCTACATATTTATTATGTATGCATGTAAGGTAGTATGTGTTGTAAACTATGTGTATGCAGAATAATCTGTTACTCGTGAAATAGTCTTGTCAAATATCATTCGGGCATCTAATTTTTCCTGTGAAAATTGGAAAAACCAATGCAAAGTAATATTTTTTCAAAAATTGAATATATGAGGCTTTTACGTGTTGAAGATCCATACTGAACGATGAAATAAAACAAATCTAATTTGTTTAAAACTTCATTTATTTGAACTAATGTTCAATTTAAATTGGTTGACACGTTTCACTAACACAGTAGATTTCTCAAAACGAATGACTGTATAATTTAAAAATGTTTTAATGTAAACAGTGCATACATACAGAATTCTATTATACTAATGTTAAAAACGGTATTGAAAGAAATTACCTGGAAATCCATTCACTACAAACATGCCTAAGCTATCTTCTAGGTGAAAAGGTTTAATAAAGGAGAGTGATTGATATCTATTTGGTCATTACCTGAATATTTATTTTTGTTTATCTCAAGAGCTTCTAATAAATTTAAACTAAAGGATTTACCGACTACATGTAAAATTTCAAAATTTGGATCGAAAATGTGTTGGTTTTCTAATAAATAATTTGAATAGTTAGAATCTAATTTATTGTTGTCATAGCTACGTTTGTGCTCTGAAATTCTAGTTTTAAAAGTTCTACTGATATAAATTTTATCACAGTTGACATTACCGCGTTTTAATTTATAAACTCCTGATTTGTTGTTTAATTGTGAAGATTTAGATTTGTTATTTTTAATGTTTTTGGAGAAATTGTGATCAGTTATAAAGCAAATATTCATGTCTAAAGTTTCTAAAAATGATTTAATTTTTAAGAATGGTGTTCCAAAGTTCCAAATTATGTTAAGCTTTTAAATTTTTTATTATTATTTTTATCAGTAGGGAATACTTGTTCTAAAGTCTGTTTTTGTATCTTTTTATTTATGATATTGTCAATTAAATGTGGATCGTAATTATTATTAACTGCTATTTGTTTTATGATATTTAATTCTTTGTTATAATTATTAGTACGTATTCAATCATTAATCAGTATGATACTACAATTGGCAGCTATTAGAAAAGTTCTAAATTTTTTTCCATAAATAAAAGATTATTATCGAGAGCATAAAATTTTGTTTTCTGTACGATTTCATATATTATATAAAATAAAAAGCTTGTTATGCGTTTGCTGACTTTAATATTATATAATAAGTTTAAATAATTAAATACTATTAAGAGAAAGAAAGTAAACATTTGTACAAAACGAATCACTTCAAGCTTTTTAATTACATTTCAGAAAACATCGGAAGGATTGGGAACCAAATAAAAATACTAGAATTTGCAGTGCTCATTTTGTCATTAATCAAAAATCAGATAATCCCCTACACCCATCTTATACCAACAATTTTTCCTGGCAAAGAAAATATAAAAAAATCTATTCATTTTTTGCATTTTGTAGGTTATTTATTACACTGTTTACATCACAATGTTTTTCTTATTTAACACCAGGGCGCTCTACAGTTCGGTCTCGATCCCTTTTGCAATTATTCGATATTCGATTGTTTGTGTCTCTAGCAAGTCGTACTTTTCCGTAGGATCTTTCTCTCAAATATTTTAATATGTTCTTCATTTGCGACAGTCTGGGATTACGGATAACTATATATGTACAATTGATTGTTACACACTGTATGTTTAATTCTGTTAAATCAGCTAATTTTATTTGACCGTTGAGATAGTCACAATAATATGAAAAAAACATAACACAACGGTAGTGACACTGGCCATCTAAAGTATTCTTCGATGTAAATCCTATAAAAGCATTTACCAATTTTGATCGAGAAAAAAAATATTAAAATAATGGGTTTCCCAAGTATTCGGGATAAAACTTAATTGGAAATAATATAGTCTCTCTAGAAATTGCTATAAATGATTCATCTTATTGACTTGGTTATACATATAAAAATGTATTCATAATTGAAAAGGACAAATGTTTGTTTTTCTTCGTAATCATGTACGTATCTGTGGGTGCGAGTTTTTGATTTATAACTGCTAGATCTTTAAACAAGATACATACAATAAAAGAGGTACTGGGTATCAATCAGGGGAAAAACCAGTTTAAAGGGTTTTATAATAGTATCATTAAAGAGCAAGTTTCATAAACAATGATTTTATCGCAGGCATCCTAGTTTAGAAAACGAGCCGAAGACGAGTTTTCTAAAGGACAACTGCGATGGAAGGCCTTATGAAACAAGTCTTTTATACTATTTTTCCTACTTTGCGTTTTTTGTGTCCAAAAAGTAACAAAATTTAAAAAATATGAAAATTATATCTATTTAGGGGATTTTGTATTCATGACGTAGCGGTTGGTAATGCTAACATTAGCGTCAACTTGACACATTTTAAAATCGAATAATTGTGGCAATTTGCAATAACTTGTGTTTTTACTTTGTTTAATCGTCTACCTGCGTGAAAAATAATGTAAAATTATGAAAGGTGTACCCCACCTGAACTGTTTGATGTAGTATTTATTGTTCAATGATGCACTATGTTACGATTAAAGCGTTCCTTGGATTAAAGTTGGGTTTTGTAATTTGTGTGCTTGATTTTTTAGACAACAAACGTTGACATTTTGGTGTTACCAACCTTGATAAATAAAATCTACCGTTTCGAAAATTGCTCTCTTTTTGATACTCAACTGGGTTTCATAAAGTAATCATTAGAATCGCAAAGTAGAAAAAATTCTTTTTGGCACTAAAATAAAGGAAATTATATACTGATAGCCGCTTCTGTGTCTGAAAGTGATAAACATTGAAATTTCTGTCATACGAGGTAGATCAAAAGTGAAGGTGATATTTTTACTTTCATATGTGAATTTTTGGGTTTTTTGCAAATATTTACTATGAAATTAGAACATCCTTTCACACTTTTTACAGAGTTAGGACTGGCAAAACAAAAAAATCTTAGTTCTGTCAATTATTGTTTATTTAGAACTATGTACAGATGTGCTACAAATATTATATTACACTAGTCGAATTCGTCTCTAATATCTACAATTTTATAACACCTATATACATTTTTACATTTGTCGCGTTTAATGCATTCAGTCATACCACCTACAAACAAACACTATAATGAAAAATATGTTTTAGATGTACAGGGATCATTAACAGTAAAATAATGATGTGCATCTACAAATGATTCTTCAAAATCACTTTTTATATCAACTTCATCATCCTCGCTGTATCCGTCTTCGGCCAAACTAATAATAATATTATCTACAACATTATATAAAAGTGCTCCATTGTTCATAAATTGATCTTCAATCTTTTTAACATGGTCACATCTAACTGTCCAATCATTTGCAGAAAATGTGCCAAAAAATTAATTAAAGAATTCTTTAACCTTTGTAAAATTGAAGGTAACATTTCGTTTGGCCGCATATTCTTTAAGTGCCACCCAAACAGTTTCGATCGGATTTAAGTCCGGGTGATAAGGGGGTAGCCTTAAAACTTGGAATCCATGTCGAAATAACAATTCATCAATTTTATAAGTTTTATATCTTCTAGTATCCAATATCAAATCAAGTTGGATGAAGTTTTATGTGATTCGTATATCAATATGAAAAACATTTCACTGTATCACAACTTAATGTCTCGAGGAGAATACTACCGAGCGAAGAGCATACCGTACCAAACTAAAACCCTGGAGACTTCTACAGATGCTAAAACAAGCGGAAATTGTGGAAAAAATATAAACACTCTTCTAATATCTGCCGTTTGAAACAGCAATTATCTAGCCCTAGACAATCCTACGAAGAAAATAAACGGTTTTAAAGATTAAAGCTAACTTGGATACTACCTCAATGGTACTATAGCACCCGTTGAACTGCCTCTAGCGAGCTGAAAATCAAAAGGGTTCATCTATGAGACGCCCTGAACAATATCCAATCATAAAATTGGTCACTTGTATACAGTCCGGAGGCTGTATCGTACTAACAAACTGAAATGACAAAAATTACCAAAACTGTGGTACTTCGAGTACTATAACATCCGTTGTACTGGCTCTAGCGAGCTGCAAATCAATTGGTTTCAATATCCAATAATAAAATTTGTCAGTTACTACACTCCGGAAGCTGTATCGTGCTAACAAAACGAAATTTCTCCAAAAATGTGGTATATCTGAATTTATAGGACTTGTTCTACTAGCTCTAGTGAGCTGAAAATCAATAGGGTTCATCTATAAGACGCCCCGAATAATATCCAATGATAAAGTTGGTCAGTTGTGTACACTCCGTAGACTGTGTCGTGCTAACGAGACATGTTACAAAAAGTAACCGACGACAACGTCATATACACGGGATTTTTTTTGTAAAATCCCGTTTTCCGTTTTTTTCTCTGAAAAATTAAGAAACTTTTTATGCCGTCCATGGTATCGGTAAAATGTTTTATGAACTTATTTATTCCCACCAGTGTCGCCTTGATTGGCTGAACAACGAGTAAGTTTTATAAATATAATTTATTAGTATGGGCTTTTGGAGACCATTTGAAACGACAGTTCGAGTGGATCTATTTCGAGAATACTTATGATTTGGCGTCAGGCACTGTTACGGATCATTCTTTAAAGGGAAAACGCCCAAATGAATTACTGAGTAGGGTTGACAATGCTACAAAAATTGTTATTCGATGGATTTTTTGACGAGTTGTAAAAGGACAATATAGTACCAACTTTAGAACTGATTGATGCTAAACAGCGGCATGTTCCTGAATATAATTATGAATGTTTCGAAACTCTTCGTGTGGTTTTGGTTAGTTTACAGTTTCCCGTGGTCAAAACCCAGTTAATCGAGCATACTAATTGTTATAATTAACATTGCTCTTCCATACTCACGCCAGGCAACATATAATACACGAGGCTAAATAATAGTTGATGTCGATGACACAAGCGTATCTATCTCCTTTCTTTTCTAATTATATCTTCACAAAAATCTTCAAATTTATTATTTTTTGTTTATCGAAGCAGAAATTTAATTGTTTATTTGTAACTTAATTGGATGTATAAAATTTATGGCTATTTATTGGTATCCGGCGCTCATAACTTTTATAAAAATTCCCAAAAAGTTTTCGGTGTTTGTGTCCAACGAAACTACCGGACAAATATCTTAAATATTTTTAGGGATTAAAAGAAGCTGTGAATCTTTTTATTGGTTATTAATTCATGGAATAACAAAGTGATTTACGTCAAAAGAAAGTGTTAAGTATAAATCATGTTGACGTGACTTGTTTTTTGATCTATTGTGTTGCAAATTTTCTTTATTATGATTTTTATATCAATTTTGACCATTAATAAAAATAAAAGAACGTTTTTTTACAACACAATCACAAACTTAGAACCTGTTAATCGGATTAGCCAGTGGCGTAGCTAGAACTAGCTGCGCCGGGGGGTAAAACTATGGGCTGGCGTCTAAAATAAACCCTTATTTTGACTGATACCAAAACTTAAAAAAATACTACAACATAGTTTTGAACGTGAATTAAAATTTATAACGAGTGTAACACAATTGAATTTCATGTTATAAACGTAAACTAAAAATTTATAAGTTTAATAAAACATTAGAAACTTTTCTTTCGATTTTTAATTGAAGCAAAGTGATCTATTAAATTATAGAAATTAAATTTCTGTGAAAATGTATTCTCTATATATTGTTAGGCTATTTAGCCTTGTCTAGCGCATGGTATTCCTTGAATCGTTTTTTATAAGCTTCAGCTTTGAAAATGTTCTCTCAGCAGAAGCTGACGTCACAGGAAGTGTTAAAAATGTTTGATGTTTACAAAAAAGTGAACAAATCACTTCAATACTTCTTTTTCTATTTTTTAAACTGAAATTCTCACAATCACTTAGGGACACTAAATGGGAGCGTTCATAAAAATTACAGCTAGACACGGTATTTTGAAATCATGACAGTCTATTTTTAAATTGGTAAGAGGTGGTGGAGGAAGGTTTTCTTCCTCTGATAATTTTGTATCTGAGCTCATTTCATCTAAAAAAAATTCTAACTTCAATTCTCTTTTTACGAAAGATGTAACGTTAAAAATTGTTCCACGCGAGAAATGACCAGTTCGTTAGGTATTTCGTATGTTGGTCGGTGGTAAAGGTACAACTGATCTCTACGTCTCACAGGTAATAGTTGTCAGTCCAGTTCCACTGCGATAGATATTTGATAATAAGCTCTGACTATATATACATCAGAAAAAATGCGAAAACCATTTAATTTCAGATTAACATCTAAAATCAATGGCAACGGATATCGTTCAGGTACTGTTACCTTGTTAAGCTGCCTATTGTCACCGCAAGCTCGTCAAGTACCGTCGCTGTTAGGTAGAAGGAAAGGTATAATTATGGGCTAGGCTTGGAATATGGGCTACCGCGTTATTTCCGATACACCTATACTCATCTATCGGTAAACGTGCGTATTATATATGCTGTAATATTCGTAACCGTCTATAAATGACTGAACTCTTGTTTTCATTGACGTAGGAGACTGGGACATATTTTGCACGCACCGAAGGGTTTAACAAAGACCTCTTTTTACGCGTATAAAAAACACAATTTCTCAGCTAATCGCGTGTTTAATGTAGATGAGACTGGCCTAACTGTTGTGGAAAATAAGGACACTGAAGTTGTCGGTCGTAAGGGTAAAATACTTTTTAACTTCAATGGAGAAAGGCTTTTTAATCACTTTTATAGCTTGCATGAGTGCAGGGGGAGACTACCTACCACCGATGCTCATATTTTCGAGAAAAAATATGGATATTCAAATTATGAAAGGCACTCCTCCAGGATCTATATCATCCGTTCACCCTAGTGGATGGGTTCAGGCCATCTCATTCGCCCAATGGTTAATACATTTCATTGACACGGTAAAACCGACTGCATCTTCGCCTGTTCTCCTAGTTTTACATGGACATTATAGTCACACTCGTAATTTAGACGTTGTTAATATGGCTAGAAAAAATAATGTTGTGATACTCTCATTACCCCCTCATTTAACCCACAAACTACAACCTCTTGACAAAACTTTCAGGGATTCGTTAAAAGCTTACTACAGTGAGGAGATTAGACAATGGATTCGTCAGAATCATCGTCCCTTATCGTAACATGGTATTGGTGAACTTTTTGGAAAGGCCCATCTCAAAACTCAGACCGGCGAAATTGCAGTAAATGGATTCCGCGCTACTGTGCGCTTAATAAAAATGACTGACACCACGAATAATATCTCCGGTTCGGTTTCAGAAAGATCGACAGTAACACCAAGGAGTCCAAGCAAATTTCAATCAGATTTTGGGCCACCCAGTCAAGACAACGTTCAACCTGGACCTTCTGGAATGCAAAGAAAATTTTTCTCACCAATTGACATTTCACCAGTTCCGATATCTAAGAAGAAAACAACTAATAGGGATAGGAAAGCATCGCAAGCAGTAGTAATTACTTCGTTCCCTCACATTGACGAATTATTAATGATCACTGCCAATAAAAACAAAGAAAATGTTAAATCTGTTAACAAAAAGGTTATTTCTCAATCAACCGAAACTATCTCGTCCAAAACATCAAAGAAGAATAAAAAGAAACAACCAATAGAAAATTCTGAAAGTGAAGAAGATGAAACGCAGTTTACGCCAGCCGATATTGACTTAGATATGGATGATATACCTGGACAAAATAAACCAGATAATTTAGATGCTGAATGCATATTTTGTGAAAGTAGATTTTCTGAAGACCGCAAATGTGAACTCTGGGCTCAATGTTTAATGTGCAATTTGTGGTGCCATGTCGACTGTGTAGGTGCTGATAGAGATGATTATGTTTGTGACTTCTGTCGCACTGAATAATAATGTGTTATTTTTGTTAATTTTCCTGATTTTTTTCATTTTTGCACTTGAATAAAATGCTCAAGTTAATATTTTTAGGTATTTTCTGCTGTAGCCCATATTTGTATCACTTTCTCATTTACAGCTCAATGTCATTTTTATTAAAAAACTTAAAAAATACTTTCGTAAAAATTTAATTAACTGTCAGTATAATGTTAGTTAGGTTCTACATGCAGTGTAAAAAAACAACGTAATATACACCAAAAATATGTCAAATAAACCAAATGGTAGCCCATATTTGTACCATCTCCTCTATCATGTGTGAAGGTGAAGTTTCTGAAGATGATGAAGGTCTAATAGTACCTAAATTTAATATTTCATCGAATTATGTTTTGGCAATTTTCGATTTCTTAGAATCAAACTTCCTGTGTTTTGAAAATCAAGGTGTGTCTTAGTGACGATATGATATTTTCTATTGTATATGGGAATGATTTCAATATTAGGTTTTGAAATATTTTTTAAGCAAATTAGTGTACTGATTGTCAACCGCAAAAAGTTTAGGCACAATTAAAACGTTTTCATCTATTTCGACAGCTTTCCCTATTCTCGTCAACTTGGTTTGATTATCGATTATCCTTCTATTTTTGATATCAATTAGAATATCATATTTAGATAGGAAATCAGCTCCTCTAATAGGTTCATTCACTTCTGTTGTAGTGAAATGAAGAGGGAAATTCTTCCTTAAACCAAGATCCACATTTATGGATTGCTTGCCATAAGTAGAAATGCGATTCCCGCTTGCAGAAGTTACATAAGTATTGTCTCGTTCGTGTTTCTTGAAGGAAGATAAAGAAAGGAGCGACACTAATGTCCGCTCCGCTGTCGATTAGGAAATTTAGTTTGTTACGTTTATCAAAAATAAAAAGTCTTTTGGAAGTTATCGAAAACGTTTCTGCGTGTTTTTGAATAGAAAATCCTACTCGTTATTTTGAACCAGAAAGATTTTTTCTTTTATATTCTTCGTAAAGCAAACAATTAGGTCCGTTACATTTCCTAGCATCTTTTTTAAAATATTTGTGATAAAAACATATGACTTTATCGACGTTTTTATGTCGGCTACGACTATGAGATTTATTGCAACATCTATTACACGAAAAACTTCCTTTTCTGTTTCGCGACAAATTGTTTTCGTTAGTCTTAATTTCTTTACTATTGTTGTTCAGTTAAGTTAGAATACATAATATGACATTTTTCTGGAAATCCAGCAAGAACATGTGTGAACGAATTTTGGTGATCTGTGACATCCGATACGTTTTGTGAATAACTGCCTTTACTGCCTTGCCAAATCCTTTGGGCTAGGTCCAATTTCTCCTCCAAAGACAGTAGAAATTATACTTATTGACAAGAATTAACTAAACTGTTTTCTGAAGTGTTACGTTGGTATTCTGTAACAACTTTTCACGGAGTGTTTGCCACCCCACAAATCAACAGTTTTTGTAAGTGAAGGGTATGACTTGATGTTGTTTACAAGAAAATAATTTATAGCGTTCGTAACTTATGTTTTTCTTTGGAAGGAAATGGGCTCCAAATTTGTCAATTAGCTTTTCTTGTCTTCTTCGAACTTGCATGATTTTTATTAATTTCACTGGCTATCAAATAATTCTTGAGCCTGTATCTCCACAGCTTTTAGTTTTCCGGAACGCTACCTCCCATGGACATTGGTGTAATCCCTCTGCTGTCTTCCGTGCTCCTTGTATTTGTTTTCTATTTTGGAATTATGTATTATAAAATTGTATTTACGTAATTCACAACTGTGTCATGTAATGAGAGCTACTTCATTACTACAATCCTCTTATTAATCGTCATTAAGTAATTATCAATTCTTAATAGTTGTTGCGTCATTCTGTAATTTTCTAACCTCTGTATACCTCACCCCATATTAAAATTTTTGTGAGAAATACAATTACAAACAAAATCCAATCCTTAAGGAACACAATCTAAAAAACAATCGACATTTTGTCGAATAATATTTGACAGTTTAGTTAAATAAGAAAAATACATGAGATGCGGTACAGTACATTTCGCAAGACAGTCCAATTAGTGCTTGCTTCAGTTCAGGCATCGAAATAACGATCGCAACGTAAGATGGAACAGAAACGAAACCGTTCCCAAACATTTTCGGATGGAACATATTTTTATTCACTGCGTCTGAAGATGCATTGAACACAAGTACTCGTATCGAACAATTTTACAATTTTTTTCTGGAAAATTACCAAATAACAAAAAGATAACAAAATATCGTAAATTGCGTATATCAACAACAGTGATATTGTGAATTTAAGTACATTATTATTGTAAATTGTGTAATTAACTGCAAAAAACCATTCTAATGTGTGTTAGTTATTACTGGAATTAGTAGAATCAATTATATTTTAGTTGATGGGTCCCTTTATGCTACTAAAATTGCGTATATGTAAACAAACACCTTTATTTAGTATAAAATATGTGAAAAACAATCATTATTGTTAATGTTACATATACATTTTCTAGTATACATCTATATTTTTATCACATAAACTGATATACATGATGTCCCAACGAAAAGTATCCTCCATAAATAAATGCGGAGGTAGTAACTTTCAAAAAAATTGGTGAAATACGTCGACCTTGATTTCAAGGGGGACACATTTTACCATAATATTTGTATACGTAACGTCACCAGTAGCGGATCTCTCATTAGGCTGAAGCCTAGAGCCTATGGCAAGAAATTATATTTTTGTAAAATGAAATAATTAATTTACTATTTAGTTTACGAATTATGTTGCTACTGAAGCCACGTCACCGTCATCTTAAGCGTAAAAAGGCGGGTACTGACGAGAGCATTTTTACTCGCACGGATTGCGTGCGCACACAAAAGCAAATATATTGTTCCCGAAAATTATTTTTAGCATGAAATTAGTGCGCGTTAAATTGTCGTTCCAGTGATGTTGCTGAAATGTCGCCGAGAAATGTGATTATTGCAAGTGCCGCCTTTATACTATTGCAAGAGGTAGAGAAAAATAGGAAAAACCGTAAGCAATGGTGGATTACAAAATTATTTGAGAGCAGGCAGGCATACAGTGGGTATAATTTATTAACAGACATGAGGCTATAAGAAAACAGTGATCACTTTAAAAATTTTAATCGTATGTCATCTGAAGATTTTATGTTTCTAATAAATGCGATTGGTCCAAAAATTGGTAAAACTGATACTAAATTTATAAGATGTATTAGTGTACAGGAACGGTTAGCTATTACCTTGCGTTTCTTCACCACCGGAGATTCCTACACGAGTCTACATTATTTATTTAAAATTTCGAAGCAGGTAATTTCACGTAATGTAATGTATAATTCTTAAATAAAAAATAAACTAGAACAAAAACAAAAATGAGAATAACATCAAATAGGATAGACAACAGAATTTATATAAAAGGAAATGGTATTTCGTAAGTTTACAAGTTTATAGATCTAGAAAAACAGCATTTAGATCTGGGATATCCAGTGAGGAATGCAAAGAACTGGGTGTAGGGCATTGAGAACTTGATTGTGATTGGGAAATACTTCCAGGAGAAGGTGTTCGATGGGTCCAGTCCATACGTGCATACGCATTCATGGGAGAAGTTTCATAATTTCCTCTGTCTGCTGCATATAAAATTTGGTTTATTGCATGCTCAACTTCAACACGGGTTCCTGGGCTATATGTTTTTAATTTGTTTCCGACATGTGCGCCATAAACAGAGTATGGATCTGCAGGCTCTTGCGGACAAGCAACGGTTTCTTTCAAAATGCGATAGGCCTCTTCAGCTCTTGAGTTGCTGTTCTTTGTACTTATTTTGTTTCTTTTTGGTTTGGGCGATTGGAAAGTATGGCACTCGTCCGTTTCATTATTTACGGAAACAGGGTTTTCTATTATAGATGAAGCATGGACACCAGTCTCATTATTACCCGTCAGAGTTACATCAATGTTTTCTGAAACATGGTCTTCAGCAATATTTTCGTCGTGTTTTCGCACTGAAAATATAAAAATATTTTATTTACACCTTTATAATAAACTATACAAGCAAACTATTTGATTTTCACTAATTTGATAATTTATTTTAACAATTATTTTGCTAACACTAGATTCTTCAGAAAATATACTACAAAATATCTAATGAGAGTGGTCGAGGCGTTAGGGTGCCTGCCCCACAAAGGATTCTCCGACACATGTGTTAAACGTTGTAAAAGCTATTTAACAGTGGGGAATTGTTTGGTTTCAATTTGATCATTTAAAATAATATTCTCTTTTTTGTATCTATTAATGATTCTAAAATACTTAATTTCTGACTTTTAATTCGAACATGAGGTGTTTTGAGACTTAGTTTGCTTGTATAGTTTATTATAAAGGTGTAAACATGGATTTTCCTCAAGTAAAGATCGAAACAATAACACATTGTGTTTATTTTCAGATGCCATCAACCCCTAAAAAATGGCTTGAAATTTCAAAAATAGACGCAGAATTATTGAATTTTCCAAATTGCGTTGGGGCAATAGATGGCAAGCATGTTGCTTTACAAGCGCCATTTAATAGTGGGAGCGAATATTACAATTATAAAGGTTTTTTCAGTATTGTGCTATTCGCGGTGGTTGATGCCGACTATAATTTCTTATATGATGATGTTGGATGCCAAGGAAGCATCTCGGACGGTGGAGTATTTAAACATAGTGAGCTCTATAAGAAATTGGCCCGGAACGAGTTGAACCTACCAGAAGATTCTAATTTACCCGATCGTGAGAAGATAATAACGTATGTTTTTCTTGGCGATGAAGCATTTGCTTTATCTCGAAATGTCATGAGACCGTTCTCAGGCCAGTTTCAACAAAGATCTCCTGAACGTATTTTTAATTATAGACTTAGTCGAGCTCGCAGATTAGTAGAAAATGCATTTGGAATTTTGTCCGCTGTGTTTCGGATATTGAGAAAACCTATGCTACTCCAGCCAGAAAAAGCGAAATATATAGTATTGGCAATACTTTTTTTACACAATTTTCTAAGACGAAATCATCGCTATAAAGATGTATATACGCCACCAGGAACATTCGACAATTAAGTTAATGGACAGTTTATAGCGGGTAGTTGGAGAATGCAGAATGACACCATGACATCGCTAATACCTATTAGAAACATACCTCGAAAATCAAGTTTACCTGCTCAAGAAATTCATGATGAATATAAAGCCTACTTTTCAACCAATGGCCGTGTGCCATGGCAGGATGAATATGCTTAATTTGTATAAAAATATTATATCCAACTGTTTACCTGTGTGTCAGCTGTGTCTTTGGGCTAGTCTTTATCCAATAAAACGTGAAACCTTTTAAATGCGAACCACTTCGATACATAAACTTCGTCAGCACCTGAAATAAGAAGAAGGTTATGAAGTTAAAGCGGCAGTAATAAATAAGCAATTTATATACCATTATCTATTAATAAAATGTTATTCATACTTTCAGTATTTACTTATCTTTACCTATTCCAGTAGTCTGTGTACCTTTAGCTTTTTCTCTGCGGAAACAACCCAGCAGACAGCTTATTTTTTGTTTTACATCCAAAACACTAATGTTTAAATTTGTAGCTATGGTAATCCAAGCATCCTGCTCCTTCTGTCTATTAAAATGCAAAGTATTTTTTGGATCCCATAAAAGACGACATCTATCAATTTAAGGGATAATTCATTGTTCCATTCCATTTTCATTTAGTTCACTAGACAAACAACAAAACACAACGACAACTACGTCCACACTGAGCATGTTATGCGTACGAAAACCTTTTGATCTTCTCGAAAGACCGACAGCCGCCGGATCGTGTTTGTGCGCGCAAAATTGCTACGCGTACGCATGTGCGTGGCGTCCTTATCTGATCATTTTTACGCGTAAGTCGTTCGTGCGAGTGAAAATGCTCGTCAGTACCCGCCTTAAGACGTGCGATGTTATAGGTAGCCAACATGACAACAGCGATAACAGCGGAATGGTAATACACGAGATTAGTGTGACGTCACAATTTGAAGCTGTATCCAAACAAAACTTGTTGCCATAAGAATTTCCATTTGAGTGTAGATTTTTGATTATTTAAGCGTTTCATACGTGTTTTTGAAAGGAATAAATTGTTAAGAAGTAAGTAATCGTATCTACTCAATGTAAAAAATAATAGTTATTATAATGTAACTTATCCTGCAATCCGTATGTTTGATTTTAAAAGCTTTGTTTGAGGTTATTTTTACTGGATTATTCGATTAATGTGAAAATATAAGATACATAATAGTGATTGTTTGCTCTAGTGTCATCAAAACATGTTCAACATTCTCTTGAAACTTTTTTTAATGATAATATGGATGGGTTAGTGAAAAATGCTTAATTGAAGTGGTGTCCTTTCAAGTATCCGAATGACGAAAAATTGAAACCGCTCTCAAAAGACAAGAATTACATAATTCATTGTGATGAAAATATATTAGTGATAATTGAAAAATATAACTATTATCACCAGATACAAGGTACATTACATATTGCATGAGCAGACATGTGCTATTTAATATTATGGATACCAAGTGACATCATTGTGGGAATTGCGAGACATCAAGCGAATGGAAGATAAATTTACTTACATTTAGAAATTTGTAGCGTTTATATTAACATAATAAAATGTTTTCATAATTATAAATTTTTGTTTCTTTCATGCTAAGAAAATTAAATTGAAGAAACGTTGCAAATTTACATGATTGATAATAGGCCATTTAGTCTGAAAACTCAGAACATCATGTCACAACTTTCAGAGTTTCTGTTGGTTGCTTTCAAATTGTATTTAATCTGTAGGCTCTTTTTTCAACTACATGTGTAAATATATTCAATTTTGTCTAAAAACAAATAATATAAACAAAAACGTTTCCAATTTTCTTTATTACACAGATAAATATTTACTTGTAATACAATGGTTTACAGTTAATAGAAAGAGGAAAGTAAGGTACAATGAAGAATTTCAGTTTAAAAATCATACAAAGCAACTATAACCACTTATAAATAAAAATAGATAGATAGATAGATATTTATTAACTACTTTATAATAAAATGTTTGTAGCACGTCAAAAAGAAAATACATACAAAAGAAATATACAAAATATATCTTAAGATAGAAGCAGAGTAAAATGTCACAGCAGAGATACGGTATTGAGATTGCCTCGACAATGCTCAATGTAATCATCAACAGAGTAGAAACAATATTTAAGAAAAAACTTTTTTAAATATTTTTTAAAAGCATAGGAGCCCAAGAATTTTACAATTGATGGCAAAATATTAAAAAGCCTATAGTTTGGTGAATTTGATTGTGTCGTATTTAGCCGAAAGTAGCTGCATCTGATATGGTGAGCATTACGAGTGTTGTAGTCGTGTCGTGGATATCTGAATTTCTAGACAACATTGACTGTTTCTCATGAATTTCAATTCAAACTGTTGACAATGATCCCTGAAACCAAGATCAGCAAGCACACTTATCGCTCTTTTTGCATTCTAAATACTGTTAAAGCATGCGAGGAGTTACCCCAGAGAACGATGCCATAGCTAATATGCGAATGAAAGAGTGAGAAATACGTAGTTTTGAGTGTACTTGAATTAGTAATATTTTTCAACTGTCGTAAAATGAATAACGAACTTGAAAGTTTTTTGACTAAATGCTCAAATATGTGCCTGCCAACTTAGCCTGTGATCTAGGACTAATCCAAGTAATTTAACTTTTTTTGTTTTTTGGTGAAATGACAATTGATTACTTGCAGATATATGCATGATTTCAGTTTTATTATTATTTAATTTTAGTTTGTTTGATGAGAACCATTCATTTGCCCTGTTACTAACGCAATCTAGAGAGGCGGCTAAATTTGTATTATCTTTCTCCGAAATAATAAATGTTGAATCGCCTGCAAATAGAGCCGACATATATGGTAATATAAAACGGCTCAGATCATTAATATAAATGATAAACAAGAGGGGGCCTAGAACCGACCCCTGAGGGACTCCATGACTTACCTTCAGAAAACCTGATGTTACACCATTCACTGTAACACATTGTTTTCTGTTTGACAGGTAAGAACCAATAAGCTTCCACGGAATTCCCCTATCCATAATATTTTAATTTTTCTAAGAGAATGTTGTGAGAAACGCAGTCAAATGCCTTTGAAAGATCGCACAGCATTATGGCCGTATGGTTACCGTGTTCAAGTTCTTCCAGTACGCCACTCACAACATTAAGAACTGCCTGGGTGGTTGAGCGGGAATTTCTAAAGCCAAATTGGGAGCTACTGAAGAATTCGTTTGAATCAAAATAGTCATACAACTGTTTTTTTATTAATTTTTCAATGACTTTACTGAATATTGAAATAATACTGATAGGGCGATAATTATCGATTACGGAAGCATCGCCTTTTTTAAAAAGGGGAAGCACTTTGGATAGTTTAAAAATATCGGGATAAATACCGGTGTTAAAAATAAGATTGATGAGTTCTGTAAAAGGTTTTGCAGCAATAGAATTGGTCTCCTTCAAGATGCGGCTATTGAGTTCATGAATATCAAGACAATCCGAATTTTGCAATGAATTAATGGATGAAGAGACCTCAAAGTGAGTGACCGGGTGTAAATAGAATGAACCGCAAGGAGCAGGAAAATTTTTAAAACATAAGAGCTCGGCATTAGAAATGTTAGGAAGAGATTGAATGATATTGACAGCAATTTCACATAAGAAGGTATTTATCTCATTAGGTGACAAATCAGGAGTTATTAGAGAGTATTTCGATTTCCTTCTTTCATAGTTAATAACCTTCCAACAAGCCTTTGCTCTATTTTCAGACGACATGATAAAATTATCATAAGCTGATTTTTTAGCGGATTTTAGCCTGCTATTATACACTACCCTCAGAGTCCTATACTTTTTTAGATCTTCTGGCTGTTTTCTTGCATCGGCTATTAACTTCAAAGATGAAAGTTCATTTCTTAGGTACCTTAAATCATCTGTAAACCAAGACACTGGAGAACGTTCAGTGCCTTGCTTAGCTTTTCTTAGAGGAAAACACTCCGAATTTAAATTATGAAAAGTGTTAACAAGGAAAGAGGCCAAAACGTCTACATCTGATAGTCCCGACATAAAAGGACTCCAGTCAATAGTGGCTAGATGATGTTTTAATATATTTAGTCCTTTATTTGTAATACAACGTCTCATAACAGATTGCGACGTATTAGTTGGATTCATATTATTGACTATGATAATATATTGAGCCCGATGGTCAGAAAAGCCAGGCTTGAAAACACCGACCGAAAATTGTTCTTCCGCGATATTGGTAATTATATTGTCAATACAGTTGGACGAGATAGCGGGAATCCTTGTATCCTCTAAAATGGTGATTGCCATGCCGTACGCAAACATTTTAACTTATTCAAAACACCAGTTTCAATCTTAAAATTCAAATTGAAGTCTCCTAAAATTACTAGTTTTTCATATTTGTTTAATAAGTTGTGTAATACATGTTCAAAATTCGCGAGAAACAAATCAATGCTGCCTTTACCAGATCTGTATAGTGCTATAACTGAGATTTTTATTGATGGCAAGTGAATTGCCGTGAATTCTGAATTTTGTTCGCTGTTAAAGTCGTCCAAATTAATTGAGCTAAACTTTAAACTATCATTGTTTACTTTTACGTAAATAGCTAGGCCTCCATGAATTTTATTACTACGGCAAAAAAAGGTAGCCAATGTATATCCAGATATATTGATATGTTGAAGACAGTTCTCAGTCTGCCAGTGTACAGAGAAACAAAGAATATCAAAATGATGATCAGAAAGAAAAGCATTTATTGTTTCCACTTTATTAGAAATGCACTGAATATTAATATGAAACATACTTACCGCACTCTGCTGATTACACCCTTTTAACACACTAAAAACATTGGTTGTATTAAAATTATTTAAATTATTTGAATTTCCATCTCCTCGTCGGTCGTCTGGTGTTGATGAAAATTTCTTTCAAAATTAAATCTTCTTACAGCTGCTTCTTTGGGCCAAATATGCGGGTTATAAACTTGGTCTATATTCTCAAAGGGAAAAGACACTTTGAATGTGGACGCATATTCATTTTTACTCCATTCAACACAGGAAAAGGATACGTCAGGAGCTGATTGTTTAAGAAAGTCTAAAAGATCATTTGAAGTCATGTCGGCACTTATGCGAGAGACATGTACCTGTCCTTGTCGTGCAATGGTCTTGCTTCGCGTCGTTCGGGTCAACGGCAGTCGCGTGCGGGAAAGTATCACTTTCCGCACTTGTTAGGAAAATAACTATTTAGCTTTTGGTATGGATATGGTAATATCATCTCCATCAGAAACGTCTAAAGTGTAATTTACTTAATTGAAAGGAGCAAAATCATCCTCATTCATTTTGTCTGGATTTAAAGGAAACCCGGACGCAGCTTTCTCCATTGTTGCGACTTTCATAAATGCCCTGTTTAATAATTCAGCGAAGTCTTATTCTGTTATTTTCTGATAACCAGAGGAGATAAGTGAAGCTGATATTCTTTATAAAGAGTGTTCTTTAGTGGACTAAAAAATGTTAAATTTAATGGCTGGTCTGTGTGGGGTCGAAGAGACACCATATTGATATTATTATCTTATCGAGGACTAAAAGGATGAGGTTAGATGCAACTGGCTTTGCATGTTTTGCAAAATGAGACCACCACTCAATAAAAAAGTCAGAATTAATCCAACTATTTTTGGAACATTTGTACGCAGCCCCGAAGGGTCCGTTCTTTTAAGTTTTGTTGGCATACTTTTGCCGGGATAAAGAAGCTTAGGAGGGATATAATGCCCTGAAGCACTCATACAGAAAATGCCAGTTATGGTCTCTCCTCTTTCAGCGGATATAGCGAAGCCCACTTTTTTTGCTCCCTCGGCACCGTAAACCATTGTACGTTTGGCTTGAACGTTTGTAATAACTGTTTCGTCCATGTTGAATACGTTGTTTGGTTCAAACTTAAACTACTGCATGATAATTTCAAGATTAGTGTGAAATAGTTTTACAGATTCTTTATTAAAGGATGAAATCCAATTTAAGCTGGTGCCCTCGGGCTGTCTTGGTCTTACTTCAGGAACTCTCCGTAAGAAACCATAAAGCCATGCCTTTCCAGATAGGCACTTTCTCGATTATGACAATATTATATTGTTCAGCATACATAAATGCTAGCCTTCTTAGCCCCTTAGGTGTCCGCCCAAAAAATAATTTGGAAAGTAGCAAATTATATTCTTTTAACTCATGCTCTATTTGTTCTGACAATACAGGCTAAATCGAGTTAGTTTCATATAATTTTCTAGCAGCTCTATTTTGAGGGTAGATTATGGTATTTTAAAAGATCTTCCCACTTCCCTAATTTTCCTTCCCAAATTCCTGATGGCTTTCAGCGCATTTTGCAGGATTTCATTCGTGTAGGACAGGATGGAAGTCCTACGTACGGTAATTTCAAGGCATCTGGAAAGAATAAGTAAACTTATTACTACTTAGTACTTACTATTTATTAACACGAGGGGAATGGTGCGCACTGGTGTCCACGTTTGCCCCAAATATGTCAAAACGATTGGATAAGAATTGTGGACTGATCGTCTTATTATCTAATATTGAAAAGTTATAAAAATCAGTTCCCAAATCGATCAGTCATTCTTACAACGGTCATATGCAAACTAACGTCACCAATGATCGCGCCAAGCATTTAGCCATATCGAAGGAGACATCTGCACTGATTGAGTACTCCGGATAACTCGCGAAATTTGAAATATCTTGATGCATACGATTACCCGCTGCCCACCATTCCCAACTCTCCCTTGCATGCTTAAATTACTGTACTAATTTTGATATTTGTATTTAAGGGGAAGCTCGAACTTTATTCGAAACTCACTGCAAGCTCGGTGTCAGACAAGGAGGTACTTACTTCCATATACCGTGCGCGACCAAAAGAGATAGAGAGCGAATCGATGTTTTCTAAGATGGTCAGTACGGTATTATCTTTGGTAGAGTGGGGCAAAAATTTCTTGTGGAATTTGTTAGATGGTATATTCGCGTACAAAGGTATTTTCAATAGCGGTAGGATTTCCGATTGACTCTACAAGAATTACACAGCTTGATACAAGAAATTACATATTCAAAATTACATAGATAAGTACCTTTATCTATCCTTCTCTCCACAATATACAAAAATTATACAAAGCGATGCAAGAAGTTACGAATTCTGAATTACTATTTAGTTTCTGCATGATTCAAAGATGATAAAACAAGATACAAATTCTTATTTATATAGGTATTATTTTCCGCAGAATATTTATAAAAATAATAGCGTGACATTATTTTATATAGGATATATAAAAATTATGCAGGCTGCTTATTAGAAGTTACGAACTCTTAATTAAACAATACGCAAGAAATTGTACATTGACACGGGAAGTTACTTAGCACAATCTGATTAAAACATAAAATACTGGCTAGTCAATAGAAACGAAATTTGTTATGTTAAGTAACAGAGCCAGAAGAAGAAATAAACGAAATTACAAAATTAGTTACACAACATGATAAAAATATACGCGATGACCCGATGTCGTTTTATTATATCTCTTATTTTTTGAGAATATCGGGAAGCATATTGTCCAGATAAAATGTCTGCAACTTAGAAAGCATGTTTAGCCAGAATTGTTCACCCCTTCCTATTGTCTGGACAGACATATCCAGCAGTATCCAAACAATAAAATAACAATACTTAGCTTTGACTATTGCAAGCTGGCCTTGTATTTGATAATAGTAATTACTATTTATTTTCGTCGTTGTCATCAATATCCAAATATTTGAGTATTTTTTCGGTAATAGCTTCTTTTGGTGTATATTTATTTGCAGAGATCAGGAACTTAATTTCTATTATATCCCCTTGGTCAGTTATACCATCGGGACTAGCTGCTAAATATGGGTATTCTTCCAAAATAAATAAGCCACATTCATTCATAGTTACTTGAAATTCGTTTTCAAACTTTCTTTTAACTATGTCCTTGTGGTCATTTTCCCATTTTGTTGCTGTGCTACCTTCAAACTAACTACTCAAGATATTCGTAACCAATTTTTCTGGGTTTGTTGTTGGCATACTTCGCCAAAACGAGACGCTGTTAATCGATATGCCCTTTCTTCTTTCCAAATTGGATTTGTGGATTGTCCTCTTGTTTTAATTTTTAACTCGAAAATTTCTTCAGTAGTTTTCGTCATATGGGTTAAAAATTCTTGTTTTCGTTTCTTCATAATTTCTCCATCCTCTACCTCTAATTCCTGGATACCGTAATCAGTATCAGCGGTTGCTGATGAAAGTTTAATTTTCTATCTTGGAAACAGCTGTCTACGCTTAAGGTTACGCAACCTTTTTTTTGTTTTGTTTATAGCAAATTTCATAGTATGAGTTCCAATGCCCTGTCCTGTTAATTGCTTATGAACCAAATTATAAAACTCCTCCTTCAAATTGTATTGTCGTAACTATTTTTTACTGCAAAATTCATTCGTTTACCTCCAACAAATTTTGCTATTATGGAGTTATATGACTCTGCGGCATTATTATTCATATTCAATAATAAACTATGAACATGTTGCTGCAACCGATTTCCACAAACCAAAATATCATCTAAAAGACCCCCTTTTTCCATTTCAGGAATTAAATTATGTTCGCCTTCTTTGGGCACTTTGCAAAAATAAGCACTGGATTTAGTATGATTACCAAAGACGTGCCTATGGCAGTTGCTTATGTCTGCTTTCAATAATTTCATTTGCTCATCCATGAGTTTGTTTTCTTTTCGATGATGGTTTACGGCAGTTTTCATTGCAACTCCCACTTTCATTATATTGGATTCTAGGCGTTTTCGCAGTGGAACGCCAACTATCAATTTCTTGGAACTTACTCTTTTTTTTGCAACCTTCCTCAGCTGAGTGCAGTAGTTCCGCAACAGATGGTTTGTACATTCAATTTTACTAATCGGAAACTGATATCCATACGACCTTTCTACACACAATTTTTCATATACACTGCTGTTTCCTATCAACTTCACATATTTTAGTTTATGCATTTCAACACTCCGTCGGAATCCTTCAAGGGCAATGCTACTTTCCATGGAAGTAGAAGATGCATTCCAATTTTTGAAGCATTTTTGTTGGGGAATATCCACTTTTTTATAGAACATGTTGGACAGTATTTATATCGTGAATCCAGTTTTAGCGCCAAAAATTCCCCTATCCATAATATTTTAATTTTTCTAAGAGAATGTTGTGAGAAACGCAGTCAAATGCCTTTGAAAGATCGCACAGCATTATGGCCGTATGGTTACCGTGTTCAAGTTCTTCCAGTACGCCACTCACAACATTAAGAACTGCCTGGGTGGTTGAGCGGGAATTTCTAAAGCCAAATTGGGAGCTACTGAAGAATTCGTTTGAATCAAAATAGTCATACAACTGTTTTTTTATTAATTTTTCAATGACTTTACTGAATATTGAAATAATACTGATAGGGCGATAATTATCGATTACGGAAGCATCGCCTTTTTTAAAAAGGGGAAGCACTTTGGATAGTTTAAAAATATCGGGATAAATACCGGTGTTAAAAATAAGATTGATGAGTTCTGTAAAAGGTTTTGCAGCAATAGAATTGGTCTCCTTCAAGATGCGGCTATTGAGTTCATGAATATCAAGACAATCCGAATTTTGCAATGAATTAATGGATGAAGAGACCTCAAAGTGAGTGACCGGGTGTAAATAGAATGAACCGCAAGGAGCAGGAAAATTTTTAAAGCATAAGAGCTCGGCATTAGAAATGTTAGGAAGAGATTGAATGATATTGACAGCAATTTCACAAAAGAAGGTATTTATCTCATTAGGTGACAAATCAGGAGTTATTAGAGAGTATTTCGATTTCCTTCTTTCATAGTTAATAACCTTCCAACAAGCCTTTGCTCTATTTTCAGACGACATGATAAAATTATCATAAGCTGATTTTTTAGCGGATTTTAGCCTGCTATTATACACTACCCTCAGAGTCCTATACTTTTTTAGATCTTCTGGCTGTTTTCTTGCATCGGCTATTAACTTCAAAGATGAAAGTTCATTTCTTAGGTACCTTAAATCATCTGTGAACCAAGACACTGGAGAACGTTCAGTGCCTTGCTTAGCTTTTCTTAGAGGAAAACACTCCGAATTTAAATTATGAAAAGTGTTAACAAGGAAAGAGGCCAAAACGTCTACATCTGATAGTCCCGACATAAAAGGACTCCAGTCAATAGTGGCTAGATGATGTTTTAATATATTTAGTCCTTTATTTGTAATACAACGTCTCATAACAGATTGCGACGTATTAGTTGGATTCATATTATTGACTATGACAATATATTGAGCCCAGTTATACCATCGGGACTAGCTGCTAAATATGGGTATTCTTCCAAAATAAATAAGCCACATTCATTCATAGTTACTTGAAATTCGTTTTCAAACTTTCTTTTAACTATGTCCTTGTGGTCATTTTCCCATTTTGTTGCTGTGCTACCTTCAAACTAACTACTCAAGATATTCGTAACCAATTTTTCTGGGTTTGTTGTTGGCATACTTCGCCAAAACGAGACGCTGTTAATCGATATGCCCTTTCTTCTTTCCAAATTGGATTTGTGGATTGTCCTCTTGTTTTAATTTTTAACTCGAAAATTTCTTCAGTAGTTTTCGTCATATGGGTTAAAAATTCTTGTTTTCGTTTCTTCATAATTTCTCCATCCTCTACCTCTAATTCCTGGATACCGTAATCAGTATCAGCGGTTGCTGATGAAAGTTTAATTTTCTATCTTGGAAACAGCTGTCTACGCTTAAGGTTACGCAACCTTTTTTTTGTTTTGTTTATAGCAAATTTCATAGTATGAGTTCCAATGCCCTGTCCTGTTAATTGCTTATGAACCAAATTATAAAACTCCTCCTTCAAATTGTATTGTCGTAACTATTTTTTACTGCAAAATTCATTCGTTTACCTCCAACAAATTTTGCTATTATGGAGTTATATGACTCTGCGGCATTATTATTCATATTCAATAATAAACTATGAACATGTTGCTGCAACCGATTTCCACAAACCAAAATATCATCTAAAAGACCCCCTTTTTCCATTTCAGGAATTAAATTATGTTCGCCTTCTTTGGGCACTTTGCAAAAATAAGCACTGGATTTAGTATGATTACCAAAGACGTGCCTATGGCAGTTGCTTATGTCTGCTTTCAATAATTTCATTTGTTCATCCATGAGTTTGTTTTCTTTTCGATGATGGTTTACGGCAGTTTTCATTGCAACTCCCACTTTCATTATATTGGATTCTAGGCGTTTTCGCAGTGGAACGCCAACTATCAATTTCTTGGAACTTACTCTTTTTTTTGCAACCTTCCTCAGCTGAGTGCAGTAGTTCCGCAACAGATGGTTTGTACATTCAATTTTACTAATCGGAAACTGATATCCATACGACCTTTCTACACACAATTTTTCATATACACTGCTGTTTCCTATCAACTTCACATATTTTAGTTTATGCATTTCAACACTCCGTCGGAATCCTTCAAGGGCAATGCTACTTTCCATGGAAGTAGAAGATGCATTCCAATTTTTGAAGCATTTTTGTTGGGGAATATCCACTTTTTTATAGTACATGTTGGACAGTATTTATATCGTGAATCCAGTTTTAGCGCCAAAAATACAAGCTACTCCTGATAGAGCATTGTAGTTCACTTTGTATGACCGTTTCGACCAAGCACTATCAGTTATTACCGCAATAAGACAGTTTCCTTCTTTATCCAACACATTCTAATTCTTTGGCTAAACGCAGTTCTTGACCGGCTTCTTCCATAGCAGTATTTGCGGTTTGAAATATGGTTGCAGATACAATATCATCATCATCATACATTTATTACTATAATTAATGAATTGATGTGATAAAAAAGATAGTTTCTTGTCGTGAAAAATAATCTCTATGCTTTGATGGGATTGAATTTTTTAATTTAAATTTTTTTTAAATTCATATTTTTAAGTTTGTGGTTTTAACTATAACTAATTCAAATTTTAAAAATCGAACGCCATCAAGGCATAGATATTATTTTTTTGAATTCAAAAATGTTTCAATTTTTGGAATCGGTTGAAAATTAAGCCCACAAAAATTACAGAAAATTTTAGTACTTTCAGATATTATTCGAGAATCCCCTTAAGATTTATAATTTAAACTGATTATTTGACTGACTGGATTTATCACCGCGGATATTCAAAGAGCATACATTAAGCTTATTTGTCCAATCTGAATACAAAATATTCAACCACTTTCAACTCATTAATGGTGAAAATTTAGTATTAGTGTTAAGTACCACAATTGACAACTTAAAACTTTTGCTATGCATCTGGACATTAACAATACATTCTCTTACGAACTGGACATTTTGCCCAGCTACAACCTTCAAATATTAGTGTTTTAAATGAAACTTACTGTTTCTAGTTAACTCCACAGTATAATGAAGTATGTTAAAAATTCTAAAAAATTGACAATTGTTTCGATATTACCTAAATATCATCGTTAGAATGACAGAAGTTACATTTCATTTGATGCCTACCTGATGTTTAATTATTTTTGGCTAGTCCAAGAAGTAACGAAGAAAAAATATATTTGTATCACGTGTAAAATTCAATTTATTTTTGCATAGCGCGCTTTCAGCTCTCTAGACATAGAGCCATCATCAGTGCTTAATCTAAAAATACATATTCAAATCACAACCAATAGTGTTAAATTACTAAATAAAATTGAAGTTGAGAAAGTTAACAATAGTAATATATGAATTTAATTTAAAGGTAATACAAAAAGGTTTTAATATTAGAAATTTAATAATGAAAAATGATTTTAATTACATTGAAGTTACTATTATTTAAATTTAGTGTATGTGTCATAATGAGGTTTTTTGAAACTAAAAAAGAGAAATGAAACCAGATTTTAAACTGATTAGGTAGGTATAAAAAGTTTTATATTATTATTATTCTAAACCATTTCATACATTCTTCTTTAAGCCAAACTCGTTGAGCATATTTTATAGCTTTTTGTGCTTGAGATGTTTTAGAATGGCATTTAATATTTATATAATTTGGTATTGCCTTTTTTCTAAGGTATTCTTGGTTAAACCAAATGTTTTGTGATGCTTTGTTATGTTTTTGTAGTAGAGTTATACTGATCTTAATTAGAAAAAAGATATTCAGGATATCTCTATAGGGCTAATAATATCTAAGCTTTAATATTTGTAACATCACATGTTCTTCTTCTTTCTTCTATTAAAATATATTAAGTCAATAACTAGGTAGGCCACTTCCTGGTCTAGCCAAATTAATTAAACTTCAGATAGGCTTCAAATGATATGTAACTTCTGTCATTCTGACGATGATATTTAGGTAAGATCGAAACAATTGTCAATTATCTTAGAATTTTTAAAATCTTTTCAATATATTGTGGAATTAACTAGAAACAGTAAGTTTCATTTAAAACAGTAATATGGATAGATGTCATGTAGCATGTCTAAAAGACCATCCATGTTTTCTGTATATGTTTTTCCCAGGCTTAATTGGTCAGATGACACGTAAACGTTTTCAAGAAATCAGAAGTCTCTTCAAATGTTAAAACGTACTTATTAGGGTTTTCCATAAACAGAGCCCTTACTGATTTCTTTGATTCTTCAACAGAAATGGTGCATGATTTGGCATTTTTCATGAGGTTGCTAGATAGATTTTTTTTGTTTTAAAAGCAGTTGTTCTTCTTCGTCTGGTAGAGGAGGTGATAATATTTGTTCGACTGTTCTTTTGCCGGTTTGTTTGTTAGAAGCTTCAGTGGCGGTTTCCAATTGCATAGTTTATTTCATTTCTGTAGATGTCTTTGCCTCTTTTGGGTTTGAGAGAGGATATGAAAGACTAGAATCGTTTTCTACATATTTTGTTCCATTATTTGAAGGAGTGTTACTAAATGGTAGTGTATTGGTGTGAGGTTGAAGTTGATTGGTTTGGGATTGGGTCGTATTGCTTTGTGGTGATAGTTGCAGACTTATATTGGGACATTTTGAAGCTATATGACCATTCTGCTTGCATTTGAAGCATACATGATCATCCAACGATAGAAATATTCGGTAAGTTGTATCTTCATATGTTATGAGCATCGAGTCGGGGATAATATGACTCAATTGAGTGGAGATATAAGTTTGTCTCCGAAAGCTAAGTATGTGTTGGTATTCTGGATTGGATATACCAATTGTTAAAAATGTAATTGAAGTCATAAGTTGTATGCCTATCTTTTGAAGTTCTTGTTCAAGTGTGTTATGAGGTATAAATGGACAAATGTTCGAGATCAGTAATCTTTCGTGAGGAGATATAAGTTTTCGGGCATGTAGTAGTGTATTATCGATTGCTGTCGTTCCATTTTTTGTAGCTAGAAAGTCTTCAACTATCTTTTCGCTTGATAGGTAGAAACGTATTCTGTTGTTGGATATTCGTGACGGAATGTTTAAGGTTGTATCACATTTCCTAAGGCAATTAAATAATCTTCGAATTTTGTATTTGCCATAGAATTGAAGATGATAGCTTGATTTTTACTCGAGAAATTAGTAGTAGAAATAACAGATGAATAGGATCTTGAGTGTTGACGTGATTCATCTTGATTGCCCCTGTTGTCAGAAGCATTACAATTCGAATCTGCCGTACTCATATTTACTACATGTGGTCCTAATTACGGATCTGGCTGTTTAAATTTTATAAACAGGTAGGGACAGAAAAACTTGGTCTCTGTTAATTGCTGTATGTACAATTGATACTTGTCTGGTTTTTAAGAATTATTTATGATGTGGAAAGCACTTAATAAGCACACTGTTGATTTTCTGGAAATTAATTCCGTTATTTGTAATAGTTTTTTAACTATATTCAGAAGCAATACTCATTATTTAAGAGTTGTTGGCATGCTTTTGCGGGGATAAATAAGCATAGGAGTACTAAGTACTCCGGATAACCCGTGAAAGTTGAAATATCTTGATGTGCACGATTATCTGCTACGCACCATTCCCCAACTCTCCTTTGCATGCTTAAATTACTGTACTAATTTTGATATTTGTATTTGAGGTTTGTAATTTAAACTTGTTTCAAACTAGTGTTTTAATAATTGAAACTCACGGTTTCTAGTTAATTCCACAATATGATGAAAGTTATTGAAAATACTAAAAAATTGACAATTGTTTCGATAAATTAATATCATCATCAGAATGACAGAAGTTACATTTCATTTGATGCCTACCTGATGTTTAGTAGTTATTTTTGGCTAGACCAACAAGTGACCTAACTTGTGATTGACTTAATATATGTTAGTAGAAAAAAGAAGAAGATGTGATATTACGGATTTTGAAGCTTAGATATTATTAGCCCTATGGTGATATCCTGGATATCATTTTTCAAATTAAGATCAGTATAACTGTGCAATGATATAGAAAACCAGGAAAACTATATCTGCTGATCTTTACAATTATCACATAAGAAGACAGTTTATTAGTGGAGAACTCCCTAGATTCAACTGTTCATTGATAACTTCATATTGTGGGTTTCTTAAATGTCTTCTAATTTCCAATTCTTCAAGGAAATCCAGTTCTTGTTTCTTTTCACAAATATGCAGCACTTCTAGTTTTGTGTTAGGTGTCAATGAATGATTGGTGTCACGTAGATGTTTTGCGTAGTGGGATTTATCTGGTTGTTTTAATCTGTGTGCTCGTAAGTGTTCACTGTGTCGGATTTCAAAATTCCCAAGGGTCTCACCCAAATAGACAGCATTACATTCTGGACATTTGAGTTTATATATACCTGACTCCTTTAATAGTGGTATTTTTGTTTTTACATTTAACAATTTTGTACTAACGTTACTTTCTGTTTTAAAAGAAATTGTTGTCTTCGTTGCTGAAGATATTATGTTTGAAATATTATTAGAAATATTTCCTACATATGTGATGGTTTTATAAGTTTTTATTTCATCAGCTTGTTTAGGAAATATTAGTTGTAATGCCACTTTTTCCTCTTTTTTACTAATTAGCTTATTTATCATATCTAATGGATAACCGTTGGATGTTGCTATTTGTCTAATTGTATTAATCTCTCTATCAAAATTACATTTGTTCATAGGAATTGAAAAAGCTCTATGTATCATTGAATTATATGTCGCTAGTCTGTGTGACATAGGGTGATTGGAATTAAATGGAATTGTCACATAGGTCTGTGTTGGTTTTCGGTAAATTGAATAATCAAGTACATTATTAACTCTTTGAATTTTTAAATCAAGAAAATTGATTAAGCTATTTTCTTCAATTTCTAATGTAAATTTAATTTTTGGGTGTAAATTATTGATGTGGTTGGAAAATACATCTAATTGTCGTTCACTACCCATAAAACAAGCTAATATGTCATCTACATATCTATACCAAAATAAAATATTTTTCGAAATATTACTTTCAAAGATCTTTCTTTCTAAATTGTCCATAAAAATGTTTGCTAAAATAGGTGATATAGGGCTTCCCATTGGTAAACCTTCATTTTGAATATATATCTTATTGTCAAAAGTGAAATAATTCTGATTAATGCATACATCAAATAAATTAAATATATCTGATATTATTCCTGGATTAATAT
Source organism: Galeruca laticollis (assembly GCA_963921935.1). Classification (NCBI taxonomy): domain Eukaryota; kingdom Metazoa; phylum Arthropoda; class Insecta; order Coleoptera; family Chrysomelidae; genus Galeruca; species Galeruca laticollis. Next base: position 63,475,021 of record OY998181.1, on the reverse strand, counting down.
TTTTATCTTCTAGTAATTTTCTTACAAGTATTAGACATTCTTTAGGAGGAATTTTAGTGCACATATTAGTTACATCGAACGAAATGAGTTTATAGTTATCTTGCAAGTGGATTGCTTTCAACTTTTTGATTAGTTCTATTGAATTTCTAATTGAGTTCTGAGTATATTGTTGAGCCTCTTTGCCAATATATTATTGGAAGCATTAACATAAGAAACTACAGGTCTTATTGGTTTTGTTATTTTATGTAATTTAACGGTTCCATATAATTGTGGACAATGAGGATTCTTATGTATGATAGACCTCTTTTCGTAATCACTTAAAAGATAATTTGAATTAATAACAATATCCCTTACATTATTAGAAAACTTTTTTGTTGGGTCTGCTTTAAGAACTTTTACATCGCTAGATTCTATAAAGTTATATATTTTGGAATTGTAATTTTCAGTCGTCAAAATGACAGTTGTGTTCCCCTTATCAGATTTTGTAACTGTTAGGTTATTATCTTCTATCTTCTTTTTTATTACATTTAAAACTGTAATGTCATTTTTTGTTTGACGTTTAACTTTTGAAGGTTCAATATTTTTGATTAAATTGGCAATTTTTAATTTCTCATAATGAAAATAATTATTTGAATTATATTTTAAAGCTATTTCTGACTCTGTAGCTATAATTTGTTTAATATTATTCGTAAATATTGGTGGTATGCTGTACTTTAGACCTTTATTTAACAATTCTATTCCACTATCTGTAAAATTAGTGTCTGAAAGGTTTTCAAATCGTGGTGCAAAGTGTGTTGGTATGTAGGTACTTACAGCTTCATGATGTTTTGAGTATTGAATTTTATGTTGTGTGTGTTCAAGATTCTGTAGCTTCTTTTTTTGTTTCTTAAATTACTTATGCTTCATCGTGCTGACACTTTCTCTAATTTTGTCATCCAAACAGTCAAATTCTTCTGGATGTAATTGGAATGTGAGTTCTGAATGTACAACTTTTATGTAGTTTTCTAAGGAGTCTCCAACTTTGAACCATTTCTTACATTCTCCTTTTATCCAAACTCGTTGAGCATATTTTATAGCTTTTTGTGCTTGTGGTGTTTTAGTGTGACATTTTATATTCACATAATTTGGTATTACCTTTTCCCTAAGACATTCTTGGTTGAACCAAATGTTTTGTAACATTTTTGTAGTAACTTCTGGTACAGTCGGGTCAAATCTTCTCTCGAAGATTTTTTAATGAAATTAACTGTCTCGACCCTTACCTCGTAGAGACTGCTCATATTTTTGTTTTAATTGAAACTCACGGTTTCTAGTTAATTCCACAATATAATAAAAGTTATTGAAAATACTAAAAAATTGACAATTATTTCGATAAATTAATATCATCGTCAGAATGACAGAAGTTACATTTCATTTGATGCCATTTGATGTTTAGTAGTGATTTTTGGCTAGATCTTCAAAAGTTAAACGTCAAACAAAAAATGACATTACAGTTTTAAATGCAATAAAAAAGAAGATAGAAGATAATAACCTAACAGTTACAAAATCTGATAAGGGGAACACAACTGTCATTTTGACGACTGAAAATTACAATTCAAAAATATATAACTTTATAGAATCTAGCAATGTAAAAGTTCTTAAAGCAGACCCAACAAAAAAATTTTCTAATAATGTAAGGGATATTGTTAATAATTCAAATTATCTTTTAAGTGATTATGAAAAGAGGTCTATCATACATAAGAATCCTCATTGTCCACAATTATATGGAACCGTTAAATTACATAAAATAACAAAACCAATTAAACCTGTAGTTTCTTATGTTAATGCTCCTAATATTGGCAAAGAGGCTCAACAATATATTCAATAGTTACGGATATGAATCTCAGTACTCAATTAGAAATTCAATAGAACTAATCGAAAAGTTGAAAGCAATCCACTTGCAAGATAACTATAAACTCATTTCGTTCGATGTAACTAATATGTTCACTAAAATTCCTCCTAAAGAATGTCTAATACTTGTAAGAAAATTACTAGAAAATAAAAATATTAATCCAGGAATAATATCAGATATACTTAATTTATTTGATGTATGCATTAATTAGAATTATTTCACTTTTGACAATAAGATATATATTCAAAATGAAGGTTTACCAATGGGAAGCCCTATATCACCTATTTTAGCAAACATTTTTATGGACAATTTAGAAAGAAAGATCTTTGAAAGTAATATATCGAAAAATATTTTATTTTGGTATAGATATGTAGATGACATATTAGCTTGTTTTATGGGTAGTGAACGACAATTATATGTATTTTTCAACCACATCAATAATTTACACCCAAAAATTAAATTTACATTAGAAATTGAAGAAAATAGCTCAATCAATTTTCTTGATTTAAAAATTCAAAGAGTTAATAACGTACTTGATTGTTCAATTTACCGAAAACCAACACAGACTGATGAGACAATTCCATTCAATTCCAATCAGCCTATGTCACACAGCCTAGCGGCATATAATTCAATGATACGTAGAGCTTTTTCAGTTCCTATGAACAAATGTACTTTTGATAGAGAGATTAATACAATTAGACAAATAGCAACATCCAACGGTTATCCATTAGATATGATAAATGAGCTAATAAGTAAAAAAGAGGAAAAAGTGGCATTACAACTAATATTTCCAAAACAAGCTGATGAAATAAAAACTTATAAAACCATCACATATGCAGGAAATATTTCTAATAATATTTCAAAGATAATATCTTCAGCAACGAATACAACAATTTCTTTTAAAACAGAAAGTAACGTTAGTACAAAATTGTTAAATGTAAAAACAAAAATACCACTATTAAAGGAGTCAGGTATATATAAACTCAAATGTCCAGAATGTAATGCTGTCTATTTGGGTCAGACCCTTAGGAATTTTGAAATCCGATACAGTGAACACTTACGAGCATACAGATTAAAACAACCAGATAAATCCCACTACGCAAAACATCTACTTGACACCAATCATTCATTGACACCTAACACAAAACTAGAAGTGCTGCATATTTGTGAAATGAAACAAGAACTGGATTTCCTTGAAGAATTGGAAGTAAGAAGACATTTAAGAAACCCACAATATGAAATTGTCAATGAACAGTTAAATCTAGGGAGTTCTCCACTAATAAACTGTCTTCTTAAGTGATAATTGTCAAGATCAGCAGATATAGTTTTCTTGGTTTTCTATATCATTGCACAGTTATACTGATCTTAATTGGAAAAATGATATCCAGGATATCACCATAGGGCTAATAATATCTAAGCTTCAATATTTGTAATATCACATCTTCTTCTTTTTTCTATAAACATATATCAAGTCAATCACAAGTTAGGTCACTTCTTGGTCTAGCCAAAAATAACTACTAAACATCAAATTGCATCAAATGAAATGTAACTTCTGTCATTCTGACGATGATATTAATTTATCGAAACAATTGTCAATTTTTTAGTATTTTCAATAACTTTTATTATATTGTGGAATTAACTAGAAACCGTGAGTTCAATTTAAAACACTAATATGAGCAGATTCCACGAAGTAAGGGTCGAGACAGTTAATTTCATTGTTTCAAACTGATTAATTAGTGACTGACTGGATCTATTACCGCGGATATTCAAACATCTTACCTTCAAATTATTTTTCCAATCTGGATACAAAATATTCCACCAGCTTCGACCCATTAATGGTAAACATTTATTATCATTGCTAAGTACTACAATTGGCAACTTAAAACTTTTGCTATGCATTCTCCTGTAGTGATCCCTAAAAAGGACATTAAAGACAAGGGGACATTAACTTGGAAATAATATTTAGATTTAGGTTAATATTAGTTATAGTGTTTAGGGAGCATTGGTCGGCCACGGTCAATGTCAGTTATTGATGGAAGCACGTTCGTGTTTATATACAAGCATGTACGACTTATAGACGGAGGTCAGCCATGTAGAAAATCATATCTATTTTGTATTATATTTTCTATAAATTTAGAGTTAACGAACCAGGATAGAAGAGTTGTTATTAATACTTTGAATAAGACGAGTAGTTTTATATTTATGTATTTTTAATGTATTAAACGTCATCCCAGTGATATTTACAGAAGTGATGTTGTTTATTTTATTCCCGCATACAGGTTGCTAGGTAAGTGGTTTCCTCCAAGATATAATGCCTTTATGGTAAGCGTCGAGTATACGAGGGACCCTTACTAAGTAACCACCACATGGCGATCTTGCAAACTAAATGGTAATGATTGGTAAAATGGAAATAAATTGAAATGGTAATGGTAATTGTATAATGGAAATGGTACAATTAATTGTATAATGGTTATCGCCACTACATGGCGATCCTGCGGAACTAATGGTAAAATTATTGGTAAAATATACATCGCCACTACATGGCGATCCTGCGAACTAAATGGTAATTGTATAATGGTTATGGTAAAATAGATAGCGCCGCTACATGGCGATCATTCGAACACATGGTAATGGTAATGGTAAAATTGTAATGAAAAATTGATAATAAAATGGTAAATAATAATTAATGGTATTATGGTAACAAATGATTATGGTAAATTTTCCCGCAAGTAAAAGGTAAATTATCATTCTGCGAACAAAAAATTATGGTACAATTGATGGTATAAGAGTAGAACTATATGGTTTTCTATTTAAATTTGGGACCTTGGAGAAGAGAAACAATGGGAGGTTCATTAACCAAACAAGAGGCAAAAGAAACAGGAATTGCCAACAACACTTTCATGGTACAGCAAGATAATGTTGCGATGCACATCATGGTATTATTATGCATTATAACTATAGATTTCATCTTAAAATTTGTTTGGTCATTATGGAAAACGCACCGAAGAGCGAAGGGATATCAACCGAAGCAATGCAGTAAAGCAGGCAACAGGAACTCTCACCGTGTAAAAATAATTGTAAGTACATATGCATTCTATTCTTATGAACGAATTATTTTTTTTTAAATGTCAATAACGTGGCAAGATTTTGAAGATAAGTCACGATTAATTGTGGAAGAAGTTAATAAACAGGGAAAGAAACTTCTAAAAATCCTGATATACATATAGAAGTAATTAGTAGCATAGTAGGTCTTTATAATAATTTTACTAAGTTAATAGCCAAAAATTGGAAAAATTTAAGTTCAGTACAACAGGAAACTTGTAAAAATGATTCAAGTAGGATTAGGGATAAAGCTGAAAGGGCATTTCAAGCGTTAAATTGTATTATCAACATACCTACCTCTATATTTGAGGAAATCGACACAGTTGTATTACAAGCAATAAGCAAACAGTTGAAAATGGCGACAAGTATGAACAATTTTTTTAATTTTGCGAGCAAAGTTTTACCGAACGAGTTCAACGGCGAAGCAAGCAAATTACAGTCATTCCTAGACTCATTAGATTTATTACAAATAAACGCGACTGGTAATGAGGAAAATGCTATTCTATTAATAAAAACGAGACTAACAGGAAAAGCTAGAAGCTTAATCACAACGGAAAACTCCATTGCAGACATCAAGAGTAAACTTAAAACGGGGATAAGAGGAGACAATCCAAGCCTTCTCTTAGCGAAGCTTGGTGAAGTAAGGCAAAATGGAAAGGATGTGACACAGTATGCAACAGAAATAGAGAAACTGGCGGAAAGATTACAGGCAGCATACATATCGGAAGGGATGGCTGAACGGCTAGCTGAAAAATATACGAAAGAAGCAACGATTAAGGCAGTAACTATGAATGCCGCAACGGATGCAAGCAAAACAATAATTGCAGCGTGAAGTTTTGAAACTACACAAGAGGTACTATCAAAATTGGTTTCAGTAGAAGGTATAGTAGGACAACAACAAGTCTTACATATGAAAGATAACAGGAATTTCTTCAGGAAGTCAAACTATGACTTCAGGAATAATCACCGGAGAGGAAACAATAGAGGATTTTATAACGGTAATCATTCAAGAGGAACATTTCGACAGTATAATCAAGGAAACAACTGCGGCAGATACGAAAATTTTAATAACGATAGGAAATACAATAATAATGGACATTACAATAATCGAGTCAACAATAACGTGAGAATATGCAAGATAGAAGATAAAATTGAGGAAATGAGTAGACAAATAGCACAATTAAAGAAGGAAAACTACGATTTAAGGATGGAAAATAAGGAACTACAGGAAAAAACAGAATTTTTGCAAGGAAACATGACAGATACTCAGAAAAATTTTAGAGAAAAGAATTTAATAATACATGGTATAGAAGAAGAAAATGGAGAAGATGAGGAACAACTAGAAAACAAATTAGAAGATGTAATGAACAAGGTTAATAACACAGTAGATGTTAAAACAGATATTTTGAAATGTAAAAGATTAGGAAACAAAACCAGTAACAAAAATAGACCAGTATTAATAATGATGAAAGATGTCAATAAGAAAGTAGAAACTTTGGAACGAACGAATAAATTAAAAGGAACAAAGATATACATTGATGAAGATTATCCAAAAGATATATTGGAACAGAGAAAACAGTTAATAACATACATGAAACAGGCGAGAGAAAGTGGAGCTAAAGCTAAGATAATTGATAATACATTATTAATCAATGATAACGTATATAGTCTAAAAGAGCTAGAAGAAAAGAAGAATAACTTAGAAATACATACAGAATGGAATAAAGCAACATATAAGGAAAATAACAAAACTGATCCGAAAATTTTCGATAAAATTTTCAGCGATAGAAGATTTAATCAATTAAGAGGTAAATACATTGTCTAGGAAAAATTTGAAATTTGATCGATTGGGAAGAATATGATTTTGAAATACAGTATGTTAAAGGTATAGCGAATTACGCGGACAGTATATCGAGAATATCCATTGAAGAACTTAAGGATTTATACATAAATAATTCACATGTCTTGGCAATCACAAGAGCACAAACGCAAAAAGAAAACGTACAAACAGGAAAGGATCAAAGGAATAAAGTAGAAACAGAAGAAGTAAGAATACAAAAACCTGCAATAGTAAAAGTTTTAAATAACCTTGAGGCACATAGATTACCAATTTTACACTTTGAAAATAACCGTATCTCACTTAGGATGAGCATTCGGATCAAAAATAAATTGAAATTTAGTGAAGCCTTAAATACCGGTTTACACAACTTCGACCTAGGACGAACGTTGGAAAAGCTTGAAGAGCTATCGGTAAGAAATGAAGTAAAAAGAATGAAAATATATACAAATGATGATATATTTAAAAAGTGCACAGTAGAAGAATTTATAGAAGTAGGAAATCAAAGGTTAAAAAGTATTCAAGTATGTATATGCGAAGTACCAAAAACGGTACAGCAGAAAGAAGAGATCCAAAAAATATTAGAAAGATACCACAATGATCCAATGTTTGGGGGACATGTAGGAAATAATAGATTATTAAAGAAACTAAGAGCGAATTTCAAGTGGAAAAACATGGAGAAAGACGTAAGAAAGTATGTAAAGAATTGTCATAAATGCCAAGTGAATAAAGCGAAGCCTAATCACAAAGAGAAATTTGTTATAACAGATACATCTATAAAACCGTTTGATATCATTACATAGACACAATAGGTCCGTTTGTAGAAAGTAACAACGGAAATCGTTATTGCAATACAATATTATGCGAATTAACTAAATACGCAGTTATGCTACCAGTTCAGAATAAAGAAGCACACACAATAGCAAAAGCAATATTCGACAATTTTATAGCAAATTACGGATTAATGAAGGAGATAAGAACAGATCAAGGGACAGAATATAAGAACGAAATAATGAAGAATTTAGCGGAACTATTAAATATAAAACATAATTTTTCAACAGCGTAACATCATGAAGCAATAGGCAGTTGTGAAAGATTACATAGGACATTTAACGAATATATAAGAAACTTTATCAAAGATTCTAGGGATAACTGGTGTGAGTTTGTAAGAATGTTCGCATATTGTTATAATACAACGCCAAACACGTATCACGGATACACTCCTTTTGAGTTATTATATGGGAGAAAACCCAATTTGCCAGAATTTTTAGACGTAAAAATTGAACCGTGTTATAATTTTGAGAGATATGATAAAGAACTAAAGTACAAATTACAATACGCTAATGAAAGGGCCAGACAGTTTTTAATAAATAATAAATTAAGTAGAGTTAATAATAGTGAAAATGATTCTTCACCCGTAGATTTTAAAATAGGGGAGTTGATTATTTTAAAAAATGAAGGGAGAAATAAATTTGATCCACATTATATAGGTCCGTTTAAAATAACGGGAATTAAGGGGGTAAATTGCGAGATTACATCTCCAGACAATAAACAACAAATAGTTCATAAGAATCGTATGTTTATATACAAAGAACGGAAACATTTGTAAATAAGTGAAGTGTGCTGATAAACGAACAAGTAGTGTTTAGTAAACAAAGACAAAACAAAACATTCATTAAAAACAGTTATAGGTATAAGTGATATCGAAAAATTAAAATGATAATTTTTCTCTTCCAAGAGGGGATGATGTAGTGATCCCTAAAAAGGACATTAAAGACAAGGGGACATTAACTTGGAAATAATATTTAGATTTAGGTTAATATTAGTTATAGTTTTTAGGGAGCATTGGTCGGCCACGGTCAATGTCAGTTACTGATGGAAGCACGTTCGTGTGTATATACAAGCATGTACGACTTATAGACGGAGGTCAGGCATGTAGAAAATCATATCTATTTTGTATTATATTTCCTATAAATTTAGAGTTAACGAACCAGGATAGAAGAGTTGTTATTAATACTTTGAATAAGACGAGTAGTTTTATATTTATGTATTTTTAATGTATTAAACGTCATCCCAGTGATATTTACAGAAGTGATGTTGTTTATTTTATTCCCGCATACAGGTTGCTAGGTAAGTGGTTTCCTCCAAGATATAATGCCTTTATGGTAAGCGTCGAGTATACGAGGGACCCTTACTAAGTAACCCCCACACTCCTATGAACTGGATATTTTGACCAGCTACAACCTTCAACTATGCTTCATACACATATAAAAAAGAAAAAAAAAATTTTTAATAAGATCTTACATGCTCCTGAGTTTATTTCGAAGAACATTTCTTTTCCTTCTACCATTAGTTTAATTTTCAAACAGTTGTCTGCTTCTGATTTTATTAGGCCCAACACTGGTTTGTCCTATTTATAGTTTGTGAACAGACTCATTTCTTCAACAAACGGTTCAAGTATGACCTAAGCGATGACATGAAAAACGTTGCCATTCTCTTGCTGGACAGGTAACCGGACTATATTTTCTTCCACAATGATAACACACTGAGGTTGATCCAATCTGCCTTGACGATGTACATTTGGCTGTATATTGTAATTTTTACTACTTTTACTACAAACTTGTCACGTAACGTCTCAGGTAAGGAGATACCAGATTCGCAAAATTTGGATACGTTTTTGAGTGTCTCCCAATAACCGGATGATCTCTTCAGGTTCAGGTTCTTGTTTTGTTGCATACAAATTATATCGTTCTGCTATAACCATGCGCTAAGGACTGTAACGTTATAACAATGGTTTTTAAAAATCTTCATACGTACTGGGTAAGGTAGGCTCTACTAAATTTTTCAAAACATCATACGCTTCTCCTCCGATGAGAGTTAATATTGACACACAAGTAGGGGGCTCTGAGTGACCTTGTAACTTAAAGCAGACACTCTGTATAATTTGTAAATTCGATCAATTATGTACATAATATTGATGTTTAAATAAATGATTATAGACTTTTAATATTTTTTTATAAAGATTTGTCTAAATTACTTTTAATGGCTCTCAGTGTAATTGTAATTATTGTTAATATTAAAATTGAGAATAGACATTGATTCGATATTGCGTGTTAGAAATTAAATAACATACATTAACAATAATTTAGATCGCTATTTATTTCAGAACGCTAATTAGTTTAATTAGTTTGATATAGAATTGGTATATGATTTTTTTATCTTCTTTTTTTACTGCCATCTACGAGTCATCATTACGGTCTAAAAAGTGCTCTTTGTACTTTTTTTAATATTGTTTATACGTTTGTTCTTACATATTCTATAAATAGCCTCCAATGTACTCAAAAATGCTATTTTTCCGGAGTATATGATCTCGAATAACTAAAAAATCGTCAATTCTGACTCTAAATTCGGATACTACGCAAAAAATTACTTCTAAAATTAGTCTTCACTTTTCAAGAACAAAATTCTATTAAATTGTCTTATATCCTTCATTATTTTATGTGAATGCCTTCCGTCCGATTAGACGAATATAATTGATATTGGTTATGTTTAGATTTACTTATTTTTTGTGCGTTGAAGGTTCTAGCGAATCCAATCTTTTTACTTTTCTGCAAACCCTATTATCTAAGATTGCGAAAAAACTAGTGGTTTACCCCAAAAAAAGTTGGGATCTTTAATTTTTTTTAAACAATTTTCACGTTTTTCACTGTGAAAAACACTAAATACGAGTTTTTAGACAAAACATCCTGTGGGTATGTCGTCGTCACTGCCGTCGGCGTCTTTTTCTTGTTAGCACGATACAGCTTCTGTAGTGCATAAAGTCACCAAACCTATGATTTAATATTGTTAAGAGCATTACATAGATGAACTTTATTGATTTTCAGCTCACCAGCACCAGTACAACGGTTGCTATGGTTCCTGAAGTACCACGTTTTTGGTCATTTTCAAGAAATTTCGGTTTGTTAGCAATACAGCTCTCGGCGTGTTTACATGTGACCAGTTTTATGAAAAAATACTGTTTACGACGTCACAGACGCTTTTGTTTTTCAGCTCAACAGCGCCAATACAATGGGTCCTATGAATACAGAGATACTACATTTTTGGTCATTTTTGAGAAATTTCCGGAGTGTATACAAGTGACCAATGATTGGATATTGTTGAGAGCATCACACGGAGGAACTCTAATGATTTTTTGCTCACCAGACCCAGTGAAATTGGTCTTATCAATCCAGATATATGTAATACCACACCCTCCCTGGGTGGGTTTTTGTTCTAGTAGAGGATAGTTCGCAAGCCGCTGTCACCACTTTAACAAATGCTGTCACCACTGTAATGAATCTTGACCTTGGGTCACCAATTCCTTTCCTTAAACAATACCTTTTTATTTGTAGCCGAGCGTGGTAAGGCAACCCCCAGTCCGATTTAAGCTGGGCACGCCTGGGCTTAAAACGGTTTGATTTCTTTCGCCTGGACAGAATTGTTCTCTCGGTTCGGTCTCGTATCCAATGTTGATACACACTCTAGGGATAATTCGGGTAGGGATGATAAATAAAGTATGGGAGAACCACAAAGTTATAACAAAAAAATATAATAAATCTTTCTCTGTATCTAAATATACATAGATCAAAAGTCCAATATCAACACAAATTATTAAATTCCCCCGGTATAAAAATTACCTATACACTTATTCATAAATTGTACATCTTACGTCTTTCCCTGTATAACATATGATTATCAATAAAACAATTATAATATAACCCTCGTCCTGAGATAGAACAAAGAAATTAACCCCTTATCGTTTTAGTATTTCAACGTGCGTGAGGGGCGTATGATTTAACCCTTAGCTCGATATTCACCTGTCTCGAGGCGCAAAAAAAATTATATTTATTTACTCTTAAACGCAACACTAAGCGAAACTACGGTGGTTTCGTGTCATTGCCCTTGACATCAACAAAAAGTGAAAGTAGAGTCGTAAACTAATTCTGCTGATCTATGAACAATAATTATTTATCGACACTCCCGTTTCAATGCGTAAGTTTCGAGTTGCAGAGTTTGCAGGTCTTTGAATAACCTACAATGTGTATTTATTTTACTTAATCTGAAAGAAATTCCTAATCACGTCTGAACAAAAAAAACAATTTAAAATTATTTATCGTAGTTGCTGAGAACAAGAGGAAAAAGAAAATCATACGCTCCGGCCCTTTGATACTAAGTACAAATTAACCTTGTTTTAACTCTTATTTATATCCTACCTACGAGGTGGAAGCGAATTATGTGACGCAACAAAATAATAATTAAATAATTAGAAGCCTAACTCTTGTCAGGTTGGCGTTACCCTGTGAAATCTTATTATGTCATCACACACGATAAATTAATATCCTACAGAACGAGCTATGCCCAATTTGTGAGCCTGGACATTTAATATTTAACTGAAAGCGGCCAATTTGTCCAGTTCCCGTGAAAGAACAGACAATAAAATAAATATATTTGTTATAGCTACTCCCTATGTAAAACAGTGAATTTATAAATACCAAGTTTAGAACCAGCGCAAAATAATAAAACGAATAAATGTCTCATCAAAATAAACAAAATTTAACTCTCAACTTGTTTAAAAACTTACTGCGTTGGAAAACTTCCTTTCTCTGGCCTTGCTACTGCCTATCTTCACTATCTTTTTAGCAGCCGCGGGTAGTGCCAGTAACCGGTATCGGGCTATGCTGAAAACTTAGCGTAGAGGGCGAGTTTTCCCGTTTTGTGTCACGAAGGGGGACAGTGTTCACCGTCAAGGATAGCTAAGTATACCTTTCACGCCCTGACACAACGGAGAGAAACCGTGACAGGGAAAGTACTTTCCCCTTCGCGTATTCGCCCGTACACTGTCTGTCGCTCTTACTGCTCTGTACTTGGTTTTTACTAGTTTGACCTAGTAAAATGTTTTATTTGTTTCAAAGCTGTTATGGTTTTGTATCATTTTTCTAAACAAAATGTTGGTCGCATTCTACTTTTATCGTGTGTTCTGAAAGTTACTAATTTAAATTTTCTATTTGGTATTCGTATTTATTACATACAGTGATGGGCAAATGTGTGGAACCAAGTGAATATCTCTGGAATTAGTAGAGATATCAAAATGAAATTTGGAAGGTGGATACTACAGTAGATTGCCTATTTGTTTTCATATTTTTTAACAATTTTGAACTTCCGGTTTTACCGGAAGTGATGTCGATTTTAAAATTTGTAATGGAACACCCTGTATATTATTTTAGTTTCTGATGAAACATTTTATTACGAATACAAAAATATCGGGTTCGATATTTTTTATTCCAATACATACCGAGATATTAACAGAAAAGTAACTAAGGAAAGGAAAAATCTAATATCCATTAAAGAAATAATCATAATTATCAACTGAAACTAAGTGATTTTCAAAACATTGAAACTTAACTAAACTAAAATTATTGTATTAGATGTTCAAACTGAGCACCGTTTACTTCTTGACAATAGGCAAGTCGGTTTGTAAATTCTCTAGTAACATTAGCTATTACTTCTGGCGGAATTATCTGGATCTCTTGAGTTATTGTTGCAACTAATTCTTGCAAATTATTTGGTCTATCAACATAAACCTTAGACTTTAAATAACCCCACAGAAAATAGTCTAGTGGATTAAGGTCGGGACTTCGTGCAGGTCATTTATAAGTACCCCTTCTTCCAATCCATCTGTGATGAAATGTCCTATCTAAATGATCTCGAACAATGCGAGCGTATTGGGGTGGTGCTCCATCCTGCTGAAACCAGATATTATCAGGTAATTGTCCATTTACCTCCAATGCCGGAATCACTTGTGCCTCTAAGAGCTGTAAATACCTATCTCCGTTTAAAATTTCTTGTAAGAAGAAGGGTCCCACGATTCTGTTGTTATAAATGCCGGCCCAAACCTTCAATTTTTGGGGATGTTGTGTATGAGCCCCTAGTACCCAATGAGGATTACTTTGCGACCAGTAGCAGCAGTTATGTCGATTAACCGTACCTTTTAAAGAAAATGTAGCCTCGTCTGAAAACACCACATTTCTTATAAAATTATTATCACGGATGCAAATATCCATCATCGTTTCACAAAATTGTAAACGTCTGTCGAAATCGTCTTCGGATAGTTCTTGAACGAGGCGAATTTTGTATGGATGATATTTTTCCCGCCTTAATATCCTTCCTACTGAACGACGGCTAATTCCATGCACATTGGCGAGGTCGGTAGTGGATAAGTGAGGATTTTCTTCTGAATATATAGCAACATTTTGAGCTACATCTTCATTAGTTGCACTTTTTAACCGTCCACTTTTTGGTAAATTGCTAACTTTTCCACTTGTGTTGTACCTTCGCAAAGTTTTCGTCACTACTGAACGGGATATTTGTGCATTCGGATGAACAATGTTAAAAAGGTCACAAACTTCTTGATGCGTCCTTTTCCTCTCCCCATACCCAATCATCATTAATATTTCTATTCTTTCTCTTCCACTTAATTCGGCCATTTTACGATCAAATTAAAACAATACAATCTTTTTACGTTCAAATACAAACACTAATAACTTATTTTGACAACTACTGTCACTTCTACAATGAATTTCATGGACTACTAGCTACCATCAAATTTTTCCATTCCTTAGCTACTTTTCTGTTATTATCTCGGTAGGCATTGAAATAAAAAATATCGAACTCCATATTTTTGTATTCGTAATAAAATGTTTCATCAGAAACTAAAATAATATACAGGGTGTTCCATTGCAAATTTTTAAATCGACATTACTTCCGGTAAAACCGGAAGTTCAAAATTGTTAAAAAATATGAAAACAAATAGGCAATCTACTGTATTATCCAGCTTCCAAATTTCATTTTTAAATCTCTAATAATTCCAGAGATATTTACTTGGTTCCACACATTTGCCCATCACTGTATATCTAGCTAGCGTTAACCTGGCCCCACCCGAATTCAAAAGCGTTTTTATTGTAAGCTGTTGGTGTGCTAGCTATAAAAAATGGCGTGCTAGGTTGTGCTAGGTGTCCTTTAAATGTGCAAGCATTTTGACGAATAAATTTCCATCGGGAGGGGGGGGGGGTGTGGGGTGTGCTAGCGTTAACCTGGCCCCACCCAAATTCAAAATCATTTTTATTGTGAGCTGTTGGTGTGCTAGCTATAAAAATTGTTGTGCTAGGTGCCCTTTATATGTGCTAGCATTTTGGTAAAAAAAATCTAACCGGGGGGAGGGCAGCTTGACGGACCTCGTTGCGCGGCTTTTTCAACTACGTATATTTCTACTACGAACTGCCACATTTCGCTATAGCTCAAGCCTTGAAGTTCCTGTTCGCGTAGACATACTAATTATATCTGGTAGTAAATGTCAGTTGGTTCTGCATTTTTCCCATAGTTATAAAAATACACACTTGTAATTATAAATTTAATTTTTCTACTTCCGCTACTAAAACCGCACTTTGAACACGGGTTTGACATCCACAAAACGACTCTTTAAACACTAGTGTTTAGAATGCGAAAAGTCACATCTCGTTTATCTTTTGTTTTTTAAACGTCAAATCAAGTGTATTTTTTGTATGTTAAATTTCATGCTACTTGATAATTTTGTTATTCTGCGTCATTTGATTTGTCAGTCAGCTGTCAGCCATCGTCCGTCATGTAATGAATATAGTTCAAATATAATATGTTTTCCTTCCCGCGGGCATAGAAAAAGTATAGTAAGCACTTCGTGTTAAAAACATCTTTAGTCACTCGTTTCACAAGGAACTCGTTCCGCTTCGCTTCACTCGTGCCTAGTAAAACTCGTGACTAAAGTAACCGTTTTGACACTTGGTAATTAATATACTACTTTTATGTACTTTAATGTTTAAAATCACCTTTTTTCAAATTACAGTTGGGGCAAGTTTCGTTTAGCCGAAATCTGTTAGAAAGAAAAAAAACTATTTTTATCATTTATATACCGCAGGGAGTATATTACTGAAGAAATTTTGCCGCGGAAAATGCGCTGTCGCCATTTTTGAATGCGGTTTAGAAGTAACGAAATGAGATACATGAAAAATTAATGTTATTTCATATTTTAGACTTATTTTTAAGCACCAATACGAAAATGAAAATCCGCGGAAATGCGTTGTTTAGCCACTATACAGTGATCCTCTTCCCGACCTTTAACACAGATCAATGAATTCTTATCAACTTAATATCGCTATGGTCAATAAATGCGAAAATTTAAAAAAATATTGTCAATAAAGCATAAAAACGACAATCGTGATAAAGCATAAAAGGTAGGTATGTATACATTGTACAGGGTTATTGGTTATAATTTGACCACCCCTTTATGTCTCTTATGCGTACAGATACAAAAAAAAAGTTTTATATAAAAGTTATAGGAGTATAAATGAATTTTAATAAAATATACTTTGCATACCAATAGCGTTTTTGAATTACGGGGTATAATATAAAAATATTTTTTTTTTAAATAGAACGCTCTGTATATTATGACATATTCGAATAGGGCCTTTTTTTTCATAACAAAAATATATACTTTTATAAGTCTAGCTTTTATACTTTCCAAAATAATGGACAGTAAACTCCTAAAGTATTCAAGTTAGTATTTAGTTAAAAAAAGTAGTTGGCAATGTATGGCTTACTGCACTTGCTGATATGATCTGTCAAAACTAAGTAACTTCTAAAGTAATAGACAGTAAATGTTTAAAAAATAGGCGACTGGGTGTGACATTATCAAAGAACATAAAAAACAATAGTGTTTATTACGAAATACATTACAATAGCAAACAACATAAAAAGCAATACAGTGTTTATTACAAAATAGAAACCGATTTGATATTTTCATAAATTTTAAGCAAAGTAATGTAAGTGCTTAAAATTACCGCCTTGAGTTTCAATACAAAGTTCATACCTTCTACTTAAATTTTCTATATAGATTAAAATTTTATTACTATTTTGATGGTTAAGAAGTTCAATTTCAGCTTCAATTTTCTCTCTAATTATTGCAATACTGTTACTGGCATCGGAATAAACTTTTTCTTTTAAATGGCCCCATAAAAAGCCATCTAAAGGCGTTAAATCAGGACTATTTGGCGGCCATTGAATCGTGCCACCGTTACCTATCCAAGTTGCGAACTCAGTATTTAAGTGCTCTTGCACTTCTCTTACATTATGCGGAGGTGCTCCGTCTTATTGCCATATTATGACATTAAGCGCATCTTCTGGAAATTCCTGAAGTAAATCGTCAACTTCTGGCAGAATGTCATCGAAATTAATTGATCCATTAAAGTGAAATTATGGAATATTGGCCCAACTACTTTACCCCGAAAAATTCCACACCAGACATGAATAGTGTTACGAACTCGCACACCGAAGCAGATACTTAGTACGGTCCTGTAACGTTATGTTAACGGAGTTAAAAAAATGCCGAGCGCGGCGAATTCTGAGAAGGTCTATTGGGATTTTTTGTGACCGTTTTTATAGACATGTTCTCGGAAGGTCTTTTAAGGATTAATCCGGAAATTGAGAAATATCACGAAAGGCATTTGTTTTTGTGTAAGCCGCAATCCAGAATTCTCTAGTAAACAAAGGCTTTAATATAAATAAAGGACCGATCAGCGGAGGAGTTAGTTGATAAAGTGATCTTGACAAATAAACAGTAAATAAGTGAATATAAAAGTGTTGATATAAATTAATAATTAAGTTTGTGTGCATATAAATTAAATTTAAGTGATTAGTTAAGTACATATAAATTAAGTGTTAGTGAGTTAGTGTTTAAATGAATTAGTAAGTAGCCATATCGTGTGTTTAAAATTTATCCCCCCGTAGATTATTTAAATAAATAACAAAAACATCACAATAGATTTTCCACCTGATTTTTTAATTTGTTTAATTTTGTATTTCCTAAAACTTTTTCGTTCCCACGAACGTCAATTTTTTCTGTTAAACAGGCCTCATGTAGAGAAACTTGATTCATCGGTCCAAATAATTTGTTTAAATTAATTTTCGTTGTCGTCTAAATTTCTTATCATTTGTTGACAGAATTCCAATCGTTTTCGCTTATGTTCTTCACATAGTTCCTGTACTGGTAAAATTTTGTAAGGACGATAGTTATTATTTTTTAGTGTTTTTTGAACTTTATAGTAACTTGTCTCTAATTCGCCGGAAGCTATTTTTATACTACTCTCTGCATTTTCTAAAATAAAAATAATTGATATTTTGATGTGTCTTCTTCTAAGAATATATTTTTAGGTAATTCAATATTAATTGAATAATAGTAATTGGTACTTTTTTCCACGAATGAGTGAAAAAAATACACTTTATACACATGTTGCATACATTATTTTTTCTACAGCCATATACAAAAAAATTAAATTCAAATAGAAATTTGCGATATTTTAATTAAGCTCCTTCGGTAAATTACAATTATACGTATTCCAAGTCTCATAAAAGTCCATCCTCGATATTCAGCCAAGATTCATTGTGTTAGTTATACGTATTCCAAGTTTCATGAAAGTCCATTCTCGATGCCCAGCCAAGATTCATTGTGTTAGCTTATGGGAAGCGTGAAATAAAGTTAACGTTATGGCACTTTTTTTAACGTTTTTTTACTTTTTTTCACTCTAACCATAAACAACCACTTTAAGCGCTGCAAACCGATGAAATACAAGGTAGGGCGAAGAAAAAAGTATTATTTTACCTTCAAAGTGTAACAGTGCATTCAACTGTTCTTCTTCATTTACTATGGCAATACGTTTCTTTCTCAAAATGTTATAATAGACATTGACGTGATGGTGAATATTTACAAATGTGATTATACTAGGACATCGTCGATTTGGATACAACTGTAGATATTCTCGTCTTGCAGCACCTTTATTATTGTTATTTTTGACATATCCATTTTTGAAAAATATAGCTAGCAATTAGTTCTATTTGTTACGTTAGTTTATAATTTTGACAGATACCATCAACAATATTGCAGTAAGACATGCATAGCCAACTACGTTTTTAGCTAGATACTAACTTAAATACTTTAGGAATTTACTGTCCATTATTTTGGAAAGTATAAAAGCTAGACCTATAAAAGTATATATTTTTGTTATGAGAAAAAAAGCCCTTTTCCGAATATGTCATATTATACAGGGTGTTCTATTTAAAAAGATATATTCTTATTTTATACCTCCTAATGCAAAAACTCTACTGGTGTACAAAGTATATTTTATCAAAATTCATTTATACTCCTACAACTTTTATTTGAAACTTTTTTTTGTATCTGTATGCATAAGATAAATAAAGGGGTGGTCAAATTATAACCAATAACCCTGTACATTTATGTGAATTTAATATTCTATATTCAGTTGAGTTAAATCATTTCGTTCATATTTACGTTCATATTATTTACAAAAATGTCGACACAAGTTGTAGAAATGGCTCTTCCTCGTTCGCGACAAGAAGGTTATGAATTCGGTCTTTTACATGGTTTGTTGCATAAACGCCCCTTATGTAAAACCTAATGTAAAGGGCATGGTAACGAACCTGATATTTTTTTCCCATTATTACCATGGGGAAATAGATCTGGGCATATACCGTTGTTCAAAATCAGCAAAGTATCGTCCAGAGGAAACTGTCGCAAAAAACACGTGGTTTGAACACATCCATTTGTCTCCCGAAGTCGAAATAAGGTACGTTTTTTTCTTCTTTAAAAAACTCATAACAATATTATTAAATATTTTAGTCTTGTTTGGTTTTGCACACAACGAGTCGTTTTAACGAAATCTGTTTTTCTGTGAATTATAAGGCGCAGTAAGAAGGTCAAAATCTCCAATAAATGCAATAAAAAGTACATATATAATATTCCCCACCCAGCACCCCACTTCATTCCACGATCCCGAAAGTATGTAAAAAAGTTGAGAATACTATAGAAATATTAAAATTTTCTATTACACCGCCCGTATGATAAATTTCCGCGGAAAAAGTTATATAGAAAAGTTATTGCAAATTATTAATCAAACAAAAATATGTAGTTTTTATCTTCCTATCACATTTCGGCACTTCTAAACCCGGCAAAATAAATAAAAATTATTGTGATAAAAAGCATTAAATTAGTTCACATCGTTATATTGAATGTTTTTACGTCATTCTCTAACAAAAAAATATTAAAAACACCGTGAAGTTTCGAATTTTAGTTAATAGTAGAAAAATTAAAAATTCGAGTTTTCTCAGAAACGAAGAATTTCCGCGGCAAAAATCAAATTATGTAGTGCTAGGCTTTCTTGTACAGAATCATTCCATAAACCGATATCCCATGTAACTGATTTCGGCTAAACGAAACTTGAGCCTTATAGTTTATAGTTTAATGTTATCAATGTTACCAAACCTTAATTACGTAACTTGACAACAATGTTAGGTTATATCTAACGGAAAATCATGCTATGCAAAATTGAATGAGTAACATATTTCTTTATACATGACCTACTTTGCTGTGGCGGACAAACATGAAAGAAGCTGGTTTTTCAATATTAATTCAAATAAATCACGACTATTAATTGCGAACATAGTTTTAACAAATATTCTGAAGGTATACAGTGAGAGAACCTGATTTATTTCCTCCAAAACGTACTTATTATTGAAGTGAACATTAATTACTCATGTCCATGTCCATGAATAGTTTCCATCAATATGTCGGGATTTTTAATTCATTTTATCAAGCAATAATAACAAGTGTTTGACATTGATATGTTGCGATAAATAACATGTTCATATTTTATTTGCTTTTAAATATTATATAATTCGTATCAATCACTTTTTCATAAATTTGATGATGCCCACTAAAATTAAAACTGGTTATCAATTAAATTGCCATTTCAAATGTTTACCGATACAATTTTTTCATTGTTTTTGGTTAAAATTCTCAAAAAGTCGAAGGTTTTTATACTAGATAACAACATTGCAATGAAATAACGGTATACGTAAAGGGTCGCATTGAAGAAAATGTTAGGTTAGGAGTTAAAATGTTGAAGTTTAACTAATTTAACCCTTAACCAACAATGTGTTAATTTCTGACATAAATGTCCACGTGGCGTCTGACATATTGCTAGCTAGAAAAACAATGACGTAAATATTTTTTTCTCGAAATTGTTGATTACAAGTGTCTACAAACGGAACGTAAATTTATTTTTATACTTTACTACATGAATCTTGATCTATTCTTACAACGGTAAGTGTATACAGGCATTGATCCATTATTATGAAAATCTAGTCACACCATAATTCAAATGCCTTTACCGGATGCATGAAAAAAATATGGGTAGCTCAAAGTCTTCAACTTTTTCATTGAAATCGATTCGTAAAACTAAACTTAGTAAAACGTTACAAAAAAGTTTTGCTCCCGGGCATAAGTTGCATTCTTTATGTTTTTGAAGAACAAGTTCTCCTTCATTCGGCGTGTCATTTGCTTCTGACATCTTAAGAATCTTACTAATAATGCTGCCTATCTCACAAGGAACTCGGGGATTTGCTAATTTTTCCATGTTCTCTCGAACTAGTCCTGATGCCAATTTTTGGGCAAACACTCAATTACCCCTCTTCACCTCATTGTCCTTAAAAGCCCGATGTATGATGAATGAATTAAAAACTGACACATCAAGCAAATGGAAAAATATACGTGGAACTTCTCTAATACTCTCGTCGACTGTATCTCCGCCGCCTTTGTTTCGGTTGTTATACGCAATTATCTCTGATTCTTGCGTTTCAGGATCAGTGTAAGCTCTATTGTGCATAGAAGAAAGTAACAGTGTACATTTTCCTTTCTTTCCCACATGAGAAACCAGAGTGACTTCTTTTCGAAATCCATACATCGTGTTCTGATAAAATATTTTCATCCTCTGATGCGCTGTCTATATTATTGGCAGTATCGTCGAGCTCACTGTACAGTGTACCACTTAGGAACAATTTCTTCAAAATTTTGGTGGCTAAATCTAACCCTTTTTGATGAACTCGCCATATTAAATTTCGCGAAATCACTTACATAAACACTCAGGTGGCGTTTGTTGAACTACGGCATACTGAATAGCACGTCTGCTTGGTTTCCAAATATAATAATAATAATATGCAATTGAAATCTGGCGACTTATACTGCACCAATGAGTAGATCAGGTTGCGTGATTGGTCAGGGGATGATTCCACCTGATAAATGTACGACATATTGTTTATCGCGTAGTCTACCAGACGCCACATGGTTAGTTATGGGTTAAGAAACTTTTGGTGATACGTTCATATCATCTAATTATACCAATAAAAATTTAGCGTCTGTCTGTATGTTTGTCCTTTATGTACTTCTAAACTGTTCAACCGATTCCGATGAATATTTTTGTGGGGATGTGGCAATAAAACACCAGAGTGGACTCTTTTAGATATTTAATTCGGGCTTTCGAATAAATTGTTATGCATTCTCTATAGAGAATTTTGGTTTAGGTGAAAATTTCTATAATACATTATTTTAAACATAATTCAATGAAAAACTCAAAAAACAATATGACATATGATGTCTAGAGACTACGGAATCGGATCACTTCCCAGATAAATGAATGAAGCGAACGAATAACCTAACCCCCCTTCTCTTGATAATTGCTTTAAAGTAAGCCGAAGCGTCACAAATATCTAACGCTGCTCAACCGGTGATCCCACTTCATTTCCTCATAACTGTAACCGCGGAAACCTTTCCAAATATATATATTTTCTCGATATGTGTGTATTTTGAAAAAAAATCCTGGGACACGTCAACAAATATATCGAAGGGGACAACTTTTTATCATAAAAGCAACCAAAAATATATGGCCTCCCAAAACTCCATAAGGAAAATACACCATTGCGCCCAATTGTGTCATGTATCCAATCCCCTTTTAGTTTGCTTTCAAAATTTCTCAAAAACATCCTAAGTAACATAACGTGCAAAAACGATTATCATATCAAAGATTCTTTTCATTTCAAAAACAAATTAAAAAACTTGCAGTTCCATATAACTATGTATTAATTTCGTTGGATGTCGTATCCCTGTATACGAATGTTCCAATTGGTTTAGCTTTGGAAATAATAAGAAAAAAATGGAAGGAAATAAAAATAAAAATAGGTAAAAAAACGGTTTTATGTTAAACATACATTGCAATGTTTAAGATAAATGTACTAAAAACCAAAAAATAATAAAATAGATACAGTCGTGGGAATTATAAACATATGCATAGACTAGACTAAAATAAAACCGTGGGGCACGTCAATTGTCTACAATCGTTGATTAAAATTTTTGTTTTGTAATGTTACACTATAATTAGGCAGTTGTTCAACCGACAATTGACGTGCCCGACGGTTTTATTTTAGTCTAGTCTATGCATATGTTTATAATTCCCACGACTGTATCTATTTTATTATTTTTTGGTTTTTAGTACATTTATCTTAAACATTGCAATGTATGTTTAACATAAAACCGTTTAACTTAAAAAGTTTTTTTACCTATTTTTATTTTTTGGTTTTTAGTTTTTATTTCGCATTCTGTTTAATTCATTTAGTGCTTCATTATTGCAAGGTTTCTTGCCCGTTAGTTTATTGCAGTCCAACTCTTTGGTAGCGGCGGCCATCTTAGATTTCAATTTTGCATAGTAAATTGTATTCTACTTGTTGAGACCTTTCATTTGATACCCATGTTGATGGGATTGATAAAACCTACGTTATCCGCCATTTTGTAGAGGCCGTTATCTTGGATTTCAATTTTATATAGTATATTGTATTCTACTGGTTGAGCACTTTCATTTGATACCCATATTGATGGGATTGATAAAACCTACGTTATCCGCCATTTTGTAGCGGCCGCCATCTTGGATTTGGATTTTTTATAGTATATTGTATTCTGCTTGTTGAGCCCTTTCATTTGATACCCATGTTGATGGGATTGATAAAACCTACGTTATCCGCCATTTTGTAGCGGCCGCCATCTTGGATTTCAATTTTTTATAGTTTATTGTATTCTGCTTGTTGAGCCCTTTCATTTGTACCCATATTGATGGGATTAATAAAACATAAATTATCCGCCATTTTGTAGCGGCGGCCATCTTGTATTTATAATGATAATGAATAAACATAATTGTATTGTCACCAAAATCCAAAGTGTATACAAAATTTCAGATTAATCGGTTGACAGGAAGAGGGTGAAATTTGAATTACTAAATTTGACCCAAGAATAAATAATAAAACAAACGGGGTGAGCTAAATAAAACCGTTTAAAAATATACTGACATTCCCTTGGACGAATTTATAAAAGCCATCGAACTTACATTAACTTCTACATATTTCATGTACGAAAATAATTTATATCAGCAATTGGAAGGTTGCGCAATGGGATCATCAATTTCTAGTGTTATTGCGCAGATAGTAATGGAGGACCTCGAAACAACTGTCCTCTCAAAAATTGATGGTGAATTCCCCTTTTTCTTTAGATATGTGGACGATTGTATCACTGCTGTCCCAGCACAACAGGTTAATAATATTTTGAAAAAATTCAATTCATATCATGAAAAACTTCAATTTACCATCGAAAATGAACAAGATGGCAAAATAAATTTCCTAGATGTCACTTTACATCACACAAATAATAATATTAGAACTGAATGGTATACCAAAGAAACCTGGTCATCTAGGTACCTTAATTTTAATCCACACCATCCAATCAATCGAATAAAATCTGTTGTCATTGGACTGGCTGATCGTGCAATTCAATTATCAGACCCGGAATACAGAAGTATTGGTATCACCAAAGCCAAAGAAGCCTTAAACCTTAACAGCTACTCTTCAGAATTTGTTAACAAATTATTTAAAACACGTATAAATAAATTCTATAATTCAACGAAAAATATAGAACAAAACAATAACAGTAATAGAAAATATATTTCCATGCCATTCATAAACGGATTATCGCAACAAATACAAGGGCTGTTTAGTTAACACAATATTACCATATGATATAAAGCAAATAAAACTCTATCCAACAATTTTTCAAAATTGAAATCAAAAATGCCGAAAAATTAAAAAAGTAATATAATTTATCAAATTCCGTGTAACGATTGCAATGGTGTTTACATTGGACAAACCAGCCAGTATTTGGAAAATCGCATAAAAGGGCATAAATACGACAAAAAAATACAACAGCTCTAGCTTGCCACGAAAACACAAAAAAAACATACATTCAATTTTGAAAACACAAAAATTATAGGGTCGTAACAAAACACAGAAAAAGAGGGAGATTTAAGAATCAATAGCTGTCCAAAAAAACCAGCATGCCATTAACAATAAAAAAGATTTGGACAACCTCAGTAAGATATATCTATCAGTATTGTAAATAGTTTTAATGTGTATGTACGTTATGGATTATTTGTTGTGAATACTAGTTTTCGTAGAGTAAAAAGAATATTTTGTTTTTAACGAAATTTGTAAATGGATATTTTAATGTATATGTCATCAATTATTCTACGTTTGAGGTAAGTGAAAAATATTTTTGTTGTATTGTATCTCTTAGTGGAGAAATCATTCTATTTTAGATGTAGATATATTTCGAAAAAGGCTTGAGTGAGCCGAAACGATAATATATGATGGTAATCCCAACTTAAACCGTCTTTTTGTATTTATATTTCATAAAAACGACCTAAAAAGAAAGTATACCGCACATGACTATATATATATATATATATATATATATATATATATATATATATATATATATATATATATATATATATATATATATATATATATATGGCAAGGTTTTATACGAGGGGTCGCGAGTAAAAAAAGTGTTTGTAGGTCCTACAGTACATTAAAAAAATTACAATTTCAGTGAGAAGGCTGTATCTGTTTATTTTGTAATTTTCTTTTTTTCTCAAATATTTAGGTATCAACGGGAAAAAATTAAATTATGTAGTTTTTAAAATCACTGACATATATGTCCCTGGTGGTTGCCAGAATTTTTTAAGTTGTAAAGGGGTCGCGTATTCAAAAAGGTTGAAAAGATCTGACATAGAATATAATCTCATTATTTTACATTTCCTCAATCTACATACTAGTTTTAAAGTCTGACAACGTTGGACAATTGTAACCTCCCACTCGCATCAAATTTTATAGTGTATGACCTATAAACTCTAACCAAATACCACAGTTTCTTTGATGCCTTTAAAACCCCAATTGACTTGGCTATTATATTGTATTTTTCGATTAAATACAAACTTTTCCACATGATTTTCATTTTATTCCATTTCTGCTTCATTTTTTCACCTTAATTAAATTTTTGGTAATTTTCCTTTCAATAAAACAAGAAAGACGATAACAACAAAAGTGTTTAACATCTCAGTTTTTGTAATATTAAATTATATACTGTTTACAAAATATATTATTTGTTGTTTTTCAAAAATTTATACACAAAGAAGCAAAAAGTTCACTATCATTTTATTATTTCAAGATTGGTAAACATTGTTCACTGTTTGTTATATTCAAAGCTACTCACTAATCTCTGTCAATTGTTATTATTATTGATTTTTTTATTCAATCTTTACTGAGAGATGAAGCGTTTGAAGATTGTTTAATGATGTACCTAAAAACAAAAGAATAGTAGGTATTCTTTTGGGTCAAAATTTAAAAATTTACTATTTGTGATTATTGAAATTACTTAGTAATTACTATTCAATCACAATCGCTAGTTGTTTTGAAGGAACATACAAATTACTTCTTATAATTCGCGTATAAATGAGACTTCATTATAACATTGTTTACAGTGTCACAATGAATTCTCTTTGAACGCCTTTTTTGGTAATTATTAGTGTCATACAGTTGGTTATTGTATGTAGAATGTATTTTTATTTGACATTTGACATCAACCTTAAAAGAAATCATAAATTGGTCTAGCGTTGCTCTAGCTAACAAATTATTATACTAAATGGTCTTAAAGGTAAATTTGAATGAATTATACATTAATAAATAAAGTACGCTAACGTTTATTAATCAATGATTTGTCAATTGTTTATTTTTATATTGTATAGGATTAATATATAGGGATAAATTACCAGATATCTATGTGAAGATCTATTGTAGAAATAATTCTGTTCATAATATAATATAAATAGATCGCAAGCATATACAAAGAAGCTCTTTTTTAAACAAATAATCATCCTCTATTTGCTTAAATGAAAGTTTGTTTACAATTTACACAATTATTCCATAATATGTCAACAGTGCTGAATAAAACCATCTGTGATCTGACCAATCAGGAATCTACAGAATTGCCAACTTAAATTCAAAGCACTCCTCCTTGTTGAAAAACAGAAATTTTGTAATTCTATTTTATTTAAAAAATTAAATAAATACGAATTATAAAAAATATTGTGTCACAATGAACTTCTGTAGTACTTCGCGGTTCGTTGCGCAAACTTCACTCGTACTACAAAACTAGTCATTGTGACACTTGTTCTACAAATAACTATTATATATTGTTACGAAACAGCACCCTGGTATAGTCCCTAAAACCGACTCTGTCTAAGCCAGGTATAAAAGTTAAAATTATAGCGGATACGCACTGTTTTTTATAACTATTTACGACTTATCTTATGTAAACATTGTTTTTGTGACCAGAGTTATCTAGAAAAGGGCAGAAAAATTATTTGTGTCTGTGTAAGCCGCAGCCCGGAATTTTCTAGTAAGAAAGGCATTAATATAAATAAGGACCGATCAGCGGAGGAGTGAGTTGATAAAGTGATCTCGAGAAATAAACAAAAATACACCGAACATTGAATTGCTAATATAAATTAATAATCAAGTTTGTGTGCATATAAATTAAATTTAAGTGATTAGTTGAGTATATATAAATTAAGTGTTAGTGTTTAAATAAATTAGTAAGTAGCCGTGTGTTTAAAATTTATCCCACCCGTTTATTGTTTAAATAAATTAGAAAACATTACAATATTGAATGCAGTATGATAAGTATAAGATTTCTTTGATTCTTCCATACTTGTTTCATACCTTATACTTTGTAGTACGGCAAATAACCACTCTTAAAGTATATCTTATAAATAGAAAAATTGAGATTTATGAGTATTTGATATTTAATTAAATTTTTATATTATAGATTTAGTAATAGAAAATATTTATAATGAAGTTTTTATGAAAATTACTTCCTTACAGCTATTAATACAGTTACATTCTTCGTGCAGTAGGATATCAATGTTCATAGTGATTGGTTAAATGATATTGAAGTTGATATGCTGGAGCTGCTCCTGGTGGGAAGTTACAATTAAGGATAGCAAATACAAATTCTTCTTAAGGGACCAATACGAATACCAATTTCGTAGTGGGTGTTCAGTGATAATGGATGTGGAGACTATCGCAGATTATTTATGTGTACAACGGATAGCAAAAACTAGTTAGCATATTGACTACTTTATTTCTATCTCCTCTAGTTTGCGGTATACCCAGCAAAACATACCAATTTGGTGACACCCAGTACAGAGTTTTCCATTTTTATAGAAGGGTGCGACATTTCATGGCATCATTTCAGCCATACTCACAAATAAAACCAAATTACTTATTTTGCTCTTTTTTATGTTGTTCATGTTTAGAATTCCATATTATTGGTCCATTTTAGTACAAATCTATAAACTTAAACATTTCTTTACGATTCCAAACCACCATTGTAGCTCGTAAATAGATTTTTTATTGGCGTAAAATAGAAAACAGTAGCGCAGAAAACAGACAACGCAACGACCAACGTGTGATCGCGCCAAGATCCTTTGATGTGGTTTTGTACACGTTGGCCCAACTCATTGGCACAACTTGTAGCCAAACGTGTACTGGGCCCAATTGCCAAGTTGATCGGTTGAACGGTGTAGAGTTTGATATGCTGCAGCGCCACCTGGTTGAACGGTGTTGAAGTGATTATTTCACTCAATACAAAATACGCGCCATCGATTGGTTTAAATATGAGGATTGATATCTGAAAACACCATGTTTTCGATTTTGTATTTCGGCACCTGATTGGATACATGCAATTTTCCTATCTGTGTATTTCGCGTTGTCATTAGTTGTTTTATTCGATATTAAAAATCTAGTGACTGACAGAAAATGTCAAATTAATAAAGAAACGTCAGAATTATTGTATCAAGAATGAATTCTAGAAACCGTTTTGGTCTGTTTGATCTAAAAGAGATTCAAAAGAAAGTAAAAGAACAAATGCCGCAAAATACCGTGCGATCTAAAAAGTACGTGTGGAAACAATTCATGGAATTTTGCAACGAACGTCATCACATCCCAATTTTAATTGTTTTCGTGAAATAATCTTGACAAATACAAGTCGTGTAATTAATGATTATCGAAAATTTCTTCTCTTTTTCGAAACAAATTGTTGTTTTAGGAAACCCCACTCGAGCTTACGCGCTCGTACGGTTTCCAAACAACAATTTGGTTCTCAAAATCGAAGAAATTTGTATTTCGATAATCATCATTACACTTGTTGTATTACTATTGAAAAGATAACATATTGTAATGGGTTATCTTTACAGTAACCAGCCTCGGCTTTCCAGCGTGACAGCGGATATAACCTAAGGGGAGGAAGCCGATTGAGAGGGATGACAGGTAAAGCTGGGAGATAAATGACAGTAGTAGATTCACATTTTTTGAGAATTGCTATTGTCAAGATAAATATCATCGTTTATTGTAATTTAAGAGAGGTACATTGTTTCAACCAGACTGGAGTTACTATATATACATATATGAACAAAAGAACTAGGTTCACGGGTTGAACCGCGTTTGGAAATTTGAAATTTCTTGACGTTTCGGCTTCCACTTAGAAACCATTATCAAGAGGGGGGGGGGTTAGGTTATTCGTTCATTAATCTAGGAAGTGATACGATTCCGTAGTCTCAATCTGGTTACTCTACGCAACGAATCATCCATTTCGGCTAATTCCAAGGCCTCAGTCTGCCTACTCCTTGGAATTTCACCGAAAAAGTACATAACAATAAAATAAATAAATAAAATGAAATAGAATAAAATAAAAATAATAATAAAAAATTGCTTACCAGTTAAATCACCGTAGAACACTAACACTCACTACTGGCTGATAAGTTGTCCGGACCGTGAATTTATGGTGGACCTATTCGCGGGTATGGTCTTCTTTTCGCGCGCGGTACGTGTGCTGCTGGCGGGAGTAGTAATAGATATGGGACTTTCGTTATCCTGCGATATTTTAGGAGGGTAATTGTTATTCTTGTCGCAGTTCATGGTGGAAGGCGGTGAGGTGGTATCGCAATGGGGCGGGCGGAGAAGATGTTTCCAGGTTGATGGCAATCTCTGGCTGTCGTCCCTGGTATTTAAACAGTTTGGACGTTTTTCTATTTCGATAGCTTCTCGAATCATTTTGGACTTAAAGGAGCGAGCTGGGGCGATAGTTATGGTTTTATCGAAATTGATTGTGTGCCCTGTTTGGACACGATGTTGGGCCAAGGTAGATGAAGGATCGGAATTTCTGACAGACAATGAGTGTTCTTTTGCTCTAACCGAGATACGTCGGTTGGTCTGACCTATGTTGGTGCGGGGACAATTTAAGCAAGGGATTTCATATACTCCATGCTGTTCATTGAGGATTTTATCCTTGACAGGTCTGATTAGGTGGGAGATTTTTTGTTGGGGTTTGAAGATTGTTCGAATACCGTGGGGTTTGAAGATTTTATAGATTCTGTCTGTCACTCCTTTTATGTAAGGAAGGGATATTTTTAATTGACTGTCTAAGTCGATGGTGGAAGGTGATGGAGTGGGACTTTTCTGAATGCTCCTGTTGATTTGAGATTCTTTGTAACCATTTTGAATTATAGTTTGTTTTAGGAAATTGGTTTATGATGGTCGATTGGATTCGTCAGATACAGATATGGATCGTGATACGAGTGTGTTGATGACAGAATTTAGTTGGGCTAAATGGTGATGGGAATGGGCATTCAGAAAACGGTTGGTGTGAGTGGGTTTGCGATAGATGGAAGAAACCATTTGGTGAAAGTTGTTTAATCATGACATCAATAATTGGTAGAGATGAGTTATTGTGAATTGTATACAGGGATGTACACTGTTCAGATAGAGTAGGAAGGAATTCAAAGTATCACGGGCCATGGGCCCAAATGACGAAAGTGTCATCAATATATCGTTACCAACAGCTTGGTCGGAGAGGAGAGGAGGATAGTGCCGAATTTTCGAAGTGTTCCATGAAAATGTTGGTCATAACCGGAGAGATAGGGGATCCCATAGGGGCACCTTTCAGTTGTCTGTAGAAGTTACCTTGGAATATGAAGTAGGTGTTGGACAAACAGTGTTTGATTAAGGAAAGACAATCGAGGGGATGTGGTATTTAGTATCTAAGATAGACAAAGTTTCATCGATAGGGATATTGGTAAATAAGGAGACAATGTCAAAGCTGACAAGGATATCTGTGGAAGAAATATCAAATCCTTTGAATAGGTCAATGAAATGGCGAGAATTTTTGACATAGGATTGGGACCGTTCAGCAATTGGTTGAAGGGTTTCAGCTAGATGTTTAGCCAAGAGTTGGGTGGGGCAGTTAAATGGACTGACAACGGGTCGTAGTGGGATATCAGGTTTGTTGATTTTTGGAAAACCGTATATTCGAGGAATACGGGATGATTTTTCTCGTGGGATGAGCTTAGCTTTTATGTCGGAAGGAAGTTGGGACTTATTGATGCAAGTTTTTGTTGTCTTTTCCAGATATGTGATAGGGTCATTAGGGACGATTTTATAGTCGAAAGTGTTGAGAAGATTATTCATTTTATTCAGATAAGAAGAGGTATTGAGAACGACCGTGGCATTACCTTTGTCGGCAGGGAGGACCACAATATTTGGGTTGCTGTGAATGTCTTTGAGAGCATGTCTTTCTTTGAAGGTAATGTTAGAAGGAGGAGGTTTTGATGTTCGGAGGACCTGGGCAACATCTTGCTTAATAATTTCGGCTTGATTGTAAGGGAGCTGCGAAAAAATACTTTTGAATTTTCGATAATTTACAACAAAAATATCGATTTATATATAATTTGTATTTACAGACCGCCTCAATCAAATGTTCATTCTTTTTTGAGAACCTTCTAAATTTACTTGACGCTCTAACTGTTAAGAGCAAGAAAGTTTTATGCGGTGATTTTATTATTGACTTTACTAATGATTGTGCCACTCGAAAGTCTTTGATAAATATTTTTTAGCCATTTAAAATCAATATGCACGTGGATTCACCAACTCGAACTATTGAAACAACTTCTTCAATTTTAGATTAAATAGTTTCCGACTTTCTACCCCATGATGTGAATCACTCAGTAATTAACTCAAGTATCTCTGACCATGAATCAGTTTTTGCCGAATTTGTATTACATCGTAAAACTCTTAAGACAAACACTCTGTTGGTGAGGATTTTCTCTCAACAAAACTTTCTCCAACTTTCATAACTTATGTTTAGCAAATGATTGGATTGATCTTTCTGAAGATATTGACTCTACATTTTTGGACTTTCTTAATAAAATATCAGGTGCTTCAATACATCATTTCCTCTTCGCTCTCGTGAAACTTAACATAACAAATCATGGTCTACGAAAGTAACACGTACTTCATCTAAAAATATGAGATCACTCATGTTTATTATAAAATTCACAGACAAGCCTTATTCAATTATATCCATTACTATAAAATATTGTACCGGAAAAGTATCAAATCTATTAAACTAATCTATTATAACAATTGCATCTCTAGAGCTAAAAATTTCTCGAGAGAAACTTTGTCTGTTATCAATGATTTATGGAACAAAAGTCGTTCCTCAAACTTTATAGACCTCGACCCAGACGAACTTAACAGTTACTTCGTAAACGTTAATAAGAATATTAGCCCTAAAATATCTCCAAGATATATGTCCAAGATGCTCTTTCTTTCATCGTTCATTCTAAAAGAATCTCTGATAGTTTCTTCCATAGACCAGTAGATAAATTTGAGCTAGTGCAAACCATACTCAGCATTCAAAACAAAACTTCCTGTGGCATTGATGGGTTATCAGCTAAGGTATTTTTAAATATTTCAGATGCGGTGGTTAACGTTTTATGTTCTCTAATCTATGAATACTTTGAAAAAGGTTTCTTCACTAACTGTCTAAAAACAGCTATAATTATTGTTCCCCTCCACAAGGCTGGCGAGAAACATAATACTTCTAACTAACGTCCCATTGCCTTATTACCAATCTTATCGAAGATAATCGAAAGAATAATGATTGCCGTTCTTTTCAAACATAAAATCTTCAAATTTCAACAATTCGGTTTCCTACCTACCTAATGACGCAATGTTTTCTGTTCTTAATGAAATATATACCTCACTTAATAATACACTTTTCACGGCTTCGGTTTTTTGTGGGTTCGCGCAGGCCTTCGATTGTGTTGATCATGAAATTTTGATAAACAAACTAGAATATTATGGCATCCGTGGTGTTTCTTTAAAATGGTTTGAATCTTACCTAGAATGTAGAAAACAACTGGTACGAGCAAATGGTAAAGTTTACAAGTTAGCAGTGGTGTACCCCAGGGATCAGTTTTGGGTCCAAATCTTTTTTGGTATTCATTAACGATATCACAGACTTACGAATTAATGATAAATTCATTTTATTTGCTGATGACACTAGTGTAACCTGTTCAGATATACGAACTTTACATTCTACCTCAGATTAACAAATAAAATAGATATGTTTGTTTTGACTTTTTCCTGCCCCAAACATTGAGTCACATTCTAAGCTCACTTGCGGACACTTCCACTGCTTTGCCATATTTACAAAGTCTCTGTAGTTGCAGGAAAAATGAAATTAGAAGTTTAATTGAAAATTTGTTAAAAAGTTATGCAAATAAAAAAAGTCATACTAATTTCTGCATTTGAGTCGCTGCTTTTAAAATTAATTAATAATACTTGAATTTTATTTAATAAAGGCATATTCTTATATAAATTTTAAACAAGTATTTGTTGTATCCTTAGATACCTTCATGGTTATAACTAAAAGTGGCTACATTGCTCAAAATTTCAGTGCCTGTTTAATGTGTCAATAGTAACCTATTTAGTAGTTTTGTCCTTGTTTAATTACCATATAAAGAGATATGCAAATATCGTCAGAGTGTGATCGACGATCATTTCAAATACGCCGTAGTATTGCAGTAAATCATGTCAAACGTGGTTTGTTTGTTTGTTTATACGGGCGCCATTACGACTAGAGAGTAAACATTTAGTTCTTTCGTTTTGATGTGTTTTTCAAGACTTTAAGTGACAAAATAAACTTTTAAGTTAATAAATTCAATATTTTTGGATTATAATGGTTTGTCGGTGCCAAGTTTGTCAGAAAACCAGCCGAAATTACCAAGACCATGTATCTACAATATCATCCCCACTTTATGTAATTCATTCATTATTTCACTACTGGCGTTTAGAATTGTTGGCCGCAAAAATAAACGTGTTTACGAATAAATAGCCCTCTCTATGTTTATTATTACTCAAAGCATTCTACCATAGGCAAATATCTCATTAACTACTGGTATAACTCGAACGTGCTTTGTTTTAACACTGAAAATACAAAGGAGTTTAGTTTTGCAACCTCTCAAACTTAATAATCCCCAGTACAAGGACCTTAAATTTTTATGACACATACAAACTCTTCCTGTGCGAAAATTTTCGGCGTCGCTGCGTTTTCGAATGCCCGGCTCCCGGAATTGTCGAAATGACGTCCCCGTATATAAAAGTTTTATTCTATTGAAAATTGTTTAATAAAATTAATTAAAAAATTGTGGTCAATTTGTCTGACAAAAATCATGCAGCGTATGGGAGGTCCACCACCCCGAAAATGTCGATATGACGTCACCATGACTCTCCGTATATGCAATTTGATTTTTTTTGAAATTTTTTTAATGAAATTAATTAAAAAATTGTGGTCAACTTGTCCGTCCAAACTCATGCTGCGTATGGGGTGTCCACCACCCCGAAGATGTCGATATGACGTCACCATGACTCTCCGTATATGCAATTTGATTTTTTTTGAAATTTTTTTAATGAAATTAATTAAAAAATGGTGGTCAACTTGTCCGTCCAAACTCATGCTGCGTATGGGGTGTCCACCACCCCGAAGATGTCGATATGACGTCGTTATGTCTCCCCATACATACATTTCGGACAAAAATAGCAATGGTAGATAATAGTATTCTATATGCAAATATCGACTTTTCCGACAAATATATTGAGTAATACAGTCAGTCCGACAAGAAAAGGAAAAATGAAAATCATTACTAATGACAAACTTCTTTCTGACTGAATAAGCTGAAATATTTCTATATATTATGTAAATATACTTAATTCACATAAAATTTGTGGTATAAAATAACAATTATGAAATCATTTTATTCGAAAAATCTGGAAAATTAATAAAACTTCTTTTTATTGATAGTTTGTTTTATTAAAAAGTAAAAAAATACGTATTTTATTTTTTATTTTAATATAAAAAAATCACTCAAAATCATCATTATCATAATTATCATTATCGAAGTCTTCATCATCATTTTCATTATCATTGTCGTCCTCATCACTGTCGTCGCCGTTATCATCAGATTCTAAAAAAAATTAAAAATTGTAGGTTATTGAATGAGTATTAAATTGATTTTAAATGTTAATAGAGTACCTGATGAAATTTCAGATAATGGTGGACTTTCGGGCCCATCAAACCAATAAAATTGAAATTTACCGTCGATTAAAACCCAACCATGATCCTCAGGAATTACTTCCGTTGGCTTGCACTTATGTATTGTGTCCTTTTAATATGTTGCAAAAGTTATTGCTTAGTGGGTGGTAGATTTGACGCATCGCAGGTCCTAATCTTATTTTTTAAAACTTCTTCGGAATCGTTGCAGGATTTATATGATTTTTCGAATAATTCGAAGCGATCTTTGTTGACGTCTTCTTTCGTTTTTAACGAGTACATCCTACACACGAACTCTTCAATAACTTTATAAACTGCAATTTCGGTGTTGATTTGAGACGGCGAAGTTTGTATTAAATTAATAAAAGTCTAAAAGCATTTTTTTAATAGAGACTGAAGGGCTTTTTCTTTCAGTTTTGTCCGATCATTAGAAGTGAGCGGTTGTGTACAAAAAGTGGTCTTACTATCTTAAGATACGTGATTTTTGTTATTTATAATATTTAGTTAGTAGATTTTCATATTGAATAGCTGGTTAAATCTTTTCGTTTACTTATATATTTAAAAATGGGCGAAACAACGGGCGGCGAATCGCCGCCCCATGATTTAGATGTACAATCGAATAATACTAATAAACCACTGGATGCATCTCAGAATAAAATCGAAAAGAATGAAATAATACAATACGATTTAAACAACAGATATAGATTTAATGATAAGGGACCTTTCATTTTTTATATTGAACATAAAGAAAAAAACATAGGTAGATTATTTCCTATTCGTATCGGGCATTTTTTGCGGAAAGACATAAGATTTAAAAATAATATTGTTGACATGAAATCAATAGGGAAAAATAGAGTAAAAATATTTTGTAAAAATTATGAGACTGCTAATACATTAATTGATCATGAACTAATTATAACAAACAATTTGGTAGCATACATTCCAACGTTTTTTACTCAAAAAAAGGGGATCATAAAAATGGTTGATACTTATTATTAAGGAAAATATAGAATCAAATATTAAAGTCGTATCAGTAAAACGTCATACATACATAGCTCAATAAGCAGAACTTGTTCGGTTTACATTAAACAAAAAAATATTAAGATAATTATGGCCAATGAAAACATCTCATTTAAAGAGGCGGAAGTCATATCTGATAATCCTTCGTATTCGAAAATTGTTACAAACAACAGATTCTCAATATTAGCAAATCACGAAAATTTTCCAAGTCTGCCAGTTCCTAACCTAAAAAATCAAACCCATACAAATAATTTTATCAGAAAACCTATACCAAAAAAACAATCCGTAAACATAACGAATGAAACAACCAAACATAGTTCAAAAAGACGCAAACATTCAACTTCCCCTCTCCAAAGTCCTTCAATAGAAAAAGAACATCACAAAACATTACACCCCCCCCCCCCCCCCCCAACCTATCATCCCCAACCCATACCGGGAAAAATTATAAAAATTTGAAGAAACCAAAGACATGATTGTTGATAATATCATTAAATGTTTACATACATGGTTAAATAAAGAACCCAGTTTTAATGGGCTCCCGACACACTTTGATAATAATATTCGCGACAGTATACTATCTATTTTAAGCCCAGATACAAGTTCAGATACCAATATGGAACTTAGTGATAATGAATCTGAATACTGAGTCCTTGTCAATTCTACAATGGAATTCCCATTCTATAATTAAGCAATACCCGTCATTAATACAATACCTAGCAAATAACGAAACTGATGTTATCATCTTGTCGGAAACCTGGATGAAAAAAAGAAGTAATTTCTATGTAAAAGGCTATAATTTAATTTGCAAAAATAGAAAAGACGAACACGGTGGAGTAGCAATACTCATTTCTAAAAATATAACCTTCAAAGAACAATACATAAACAGAAATTATAATAAAAAAATCGAAGCATGTGCGGTAATACTCGAAAAACCCAAATTAACGATTGTTAGCATATATAATCCATCAAAAAGAATAGAATTACGTCCAATGACTGGGAAAACTTAATGTAACAATTCCAAACAACGGTTCTTATATGTGGAGATTTCAATAGTCATCACACCCTTTTTGGAAGTATTGCAAACGAAAGTAGTGGGAATGCCCCCGTTGACGCATTAAATAACCTAAATTTAATTTCACTGAACGATGGATCTCCTACAAGAATTTCACGCCCCGGCTCGCCTCCTTCGGCTGTAGATTTGACCATTATTTCTCCCGATTTAGTAGGTATAACAGAGTGGAAGACCCTTCCAGACACCATGGGTTCTGATCATTTCCCCATTTCAATAAGTATCTCAGTCACAAGCAAAATTCCCAAAATACATCCAGCAACAATTTGGAATTAAAATAAAGCTGATTGGCCCAAATTTACATATCATATAAACCATGCTCTAGACGAAACACCAGAACCTTATGATTTCCAAAAATTTGCCAGAATCTTGACTGATGCGGCAAACTCCTCAATGCCTCAAAAAACCTTTTAGTAGTCCCAAATCTCTACCTGCTTGGTGGGACGAGGAATGTTCACAAATAATTAATTTAAGGAAAGAAACTCTTAAAAAATACAAACAAAATTCTACTTTAGAAAATTTCATTGAATACAAAAAAATAGAAGCTCAAGTTAAACTAATTATTAAAAACAAAAAACATAATAGCTGGAAAAAATTCATTAGTAGCCTAAGCAAAAGTAAACCTTTAGGGGAAATATGGAAACAAGTAAAAAAACTCTCTAATAAAAACTTCTCAGATAATAAGACAATACTCTCTGAGGAATTAATCGAAACATTATTTGAAGTAATAGCACCGCCACATGTAATCAACCAATCCAAAATAATCTCAGAGAGCGTAAACTACAATATGTTATCGGTCCTTTTACCTTAGAAGAATTGAAATCTGCAATCAACATATTCCGCTCTACCTCTCCCGGAAAAGATGGCTATACTTATAGTATGATTTAAAGTCTTCCAAACAAAGCAAAAATAAAACTTTTAAACATTTATAATGACTGGTGGATAAATAATAATTTTATAAGAGATTTTAAAGAGATATATTTAATTTTTATTTTAAAACCCATAATGGATCACAATGATCCCATGTCTTACAGACCAATATCCCTCATGTCATGCCTGGCAAAAACTTTTGAACGTATGATTAAAGTAAGAATGGAGTGGTACCTGGAATCCAAATCTATTTTCCCGACTACACAATACGGTTTCAGGAGAGGCAAAGGAACCATAGAAGCAGTATCGCAACTAGTATCGGACATACAATGCACGTTTTCAGATAATGAATATCTTGCGTGTTTTTTTGTCGATCTTAAGGGTGCTTACGATTCAGTTGATTTAGACATATTAGAATCAAAATTAAACCTTATCGGTATAAGTAAAAAAGTATCTTCTAACATTGTACACATTTTTAGAAATCGTAAAATATACATTAGAGATCATATCAATACTCTTCACGGACCGAGAATTGTTAATCGGGGTTTACCTCAAGGAGCGGTTCTTAGCCCTCTGCTATTTAATGTCTACACTTTAGATCTTCACATTTTATTTGATGAAAACATCAGAATAATACAGTATGCTGATGATATATGTATCTATATGATTAATAAAACATACAACCAATGTGTGAGAGACCTTCGATACGTAATGTACTGCCTTCAAGCTTGGCTAAACGAGCACTCCTTTCAGTTATCCCCCAATAAATCAGGGGTGATGGTCTTCCCCCGTCACCGTCTGGTATGGGGAGATATTATAAAACTAGGTAAAATAGATATTCATATCCTTGATAGTTACAAGTGTTTAGGGATGGTAATAGATAAAAAGCTAACTTGGAAAAACATTTAGAGCATATCAAAAATAAAACCGAAAAAGGAATAAATGTGCTTAAATGTGTGACGGCGAGGAATTGGGGCGCCGACCCCACAACCTCTATATTATTTTACAGAGCGTATATAAGATCAATAATAGACTACGGTTGCATATTTTATGGATCAGCAGCAGACTCGAATTTACTAACAGTAGATAGAATACAATTAAAAGCATTAAAAATTTGTCTTAGTGCTTACAAATCTTCTCCATCACCAGCTGTATTAGGAGAGGCCCAAGAACCCCCACTCATTATTCGAAGACAATTTTTAGCTCAAAGAAAAAAATAATATCATTAAGAACAACATCCTGCAATTGTATCGTTAAATCTATTCACAAATTGGCTATAGAAAACTTAACAAACAAATATTGGCAGTTCAAAAATAGTCTACCCTTAGCAGATGCTTACATTTATACCAATAATTTGGTGGAAAAAATACAAAATTTAAATTATCCTTTTGACAGCAAACTTCCATACAACCTCATTATGTTTAGACCAACTATTCTAAGGCCTGATTTCAATAATATACCAATTCATAACAATGCATTTGTGAAAAGTATCATATCCAACTTGGGAAATTATAATATTATTTTCTGTGATAGTTCCAAAGTCT
Source organism: Galeruca laticollis (assembly GCA_963921935.1). Lineage (NCBI taxonomy): Eukaryota > Metazoa > Arthropoda > Insecta > Coleoptera > Chrysomelidae > Galeruca > Galeruca laticollis. The sequence continues at coordinate 63,434,887 of OY998181.1, read as the reverse complement.
CAAACGGAACTGGTTGTGCAATTTTCATCGTAAACAGAAATTTGTGTTATAAATTTTGGATAACAGATATGTGTTCCATTTTTACTGCAGAGGCATACGCCATTTTACAGGCACTGGAGTGGGTAGAGAAAGAAAATGCAAATAATTCAATAATTTTTTCAGATTCCCAGTCAGTGTTAACAGCTTTAGAAAAACAAAATTCAAGTACATTTTCCAATTATATGATTAGACTGAACTATATAACTTTACAAAACAAAATATAAATATAATTTTATCATGGGTAAAAGGACACGCGGGGATAATCGGCAATGACATTGTCGACATCGCCGCAAAAGAAGCCACAGGTTTGGAAAATATAGATAGAATATATACAATTCCTGACATTACTAGCATCTTCAAAAAAGAAATAAGGAAAAATTGGGAAAAAAATTGGCTCGAATATAAACATAAATCCAATAACCATTACTTTCTTATTCACCCTAGCCTTCCAAATAAAATTCCCCATATACAGGACTACAATGTCTCCAGACAATATTGCATATACGTTACCAGAATGAAATTAAATCATGGTGGCTTTCCGTCTCACCTACATAAAATCGGTGTCCTACATTCCCCCCTCTGCTCATGTGCCAACAGCTCGATAGGAGATCTCAATCATTTAATTTTTCAATGCGACAATTTTCACCCTTACAGAAACACAAAATATAAAAAGCATGGGCATTTATATGCCAGTTAACATTACTATGCTACTCCATATAAATGATAAAAAGGTTTTAGATGAAATAGTGAATTTTATTAGAATCTCCCAAATAAAATTTTGATATGTAAAATTAGATTTAGGTAAATACAGTCTTTGTGGCAAATGGATTCGTTCCGATGCCATTTAACACCCCCACACACACAGGGCTTTTTCTTTCCCTTACGGAAAAATTACGGTTAAAATCGTTGCCTGTGAAAGTTTGATAAACTGCAAGCGAACGTAACAACATGTCCTCAAGATTTTTCTGAATAACATTAATATCAAGATACGATTTTTTTACTCGAGCTTAAATTTACTATTTCTGTTTCTCCTTTCCGGAATTTGAAATTTGAAAGCATAATAACTGGAATATCAAAGTCAGTGCAGTGAACTTGTACGCGATAATTTCCATGCAGTTGGCAAACGTGGTAACGATTTTCGTATTCGCTTCTTCATGGGAACAAGTAAAATCGTAATCGATTGCACGTATCATTTTATTATTAATATTTTGATAAGAGTAGCATTTATCGTAATTTGAATTTACTTTTTTATCTTGGAGTAAAAGAATGAACCTATCGCTGGCCCAGACTTCAAATTGAAAATTTACAAGATAGAATCATTCTCGCCTCACATTAAATGGTTTTTCAGTTACTAAATTTTTTTATTTTCTTATTAGTTTGCAGTACTATATTTGTCGCACACACATTTTTTCATAATCAGTACATTATTTTAAATCGAAAAATATTAAATTTAAAGTTGTATGTATGGGGCGATATAATGACGTCATATCGACATCTTCGGGGTGGTGGATATCCCATACGCAGCATGATTTTTGTCGGACAAGTTGACCACAATTTTATTAAACAGTTTAATAAACAATTTTCAAAAAAATTAAACTTTTATATACGGGGGTCATGATGACAGCATATCGACATTTTCGGGAGGGTGGACACCCCATAGCTGCATGATTTTTGTCGGACAATTGGACCACAATTTTTTAATTAATTTTATTGAACAATTTTCAATAAAATGAATCTTGAATATACGGGAAGTCATAGTGACGTCATTTAGACAATTCCGGGAATCGGGCATTCGAAAACGCAGCGACGCCGAATGTTTTCACATAGGAAAAGTTTGTCGGACTCATCAAAAATAAGTCGCTTACAAAGTTTGGCATTTGTATGTGTTATACAAATTTAAGGTCCTTGTACTGGGGACTATAACAATGATTTAGTAAGATCTTCAAACTCGATTAAGTTTCTTGGTCTTCATATTAACGGTGCCCTGGCCTTCATATTAAATCTGTGTCTAAACAGCTTAATTCTTGTACTGCTTTAACAACTTACTACTCTTTGTTCGAATGGCGCTTTCGCTATGGTTTGCCTTTCTGGGGATCTTGTAGTTTGCATCTCTTCGCATCTATCTTCAAACTACAAAAAAGCTATTCGTTACATTTATGGTTTGAGTAGTAGGAAGCATTGCGAATTCTATTTTTAAAAATACAATATTTTAACTCTTTTCTCTCTATTCATTTTGGAATCCGTGTGTTTGGTTCGCAAACACTTTCACAATACATCTGAGAGACCAATTCATAGTTACCCTACTAGAAGAAACATTTTCGATAGTTACTTAACAATACCCACCTCTAATCTGGTAAAAAATTTCATCACCTTCAATGCCAAAAAACTATTCAATCAGCTACCTTTAGAATCAAAAGTGGCAAACACAGTTAATAGGTGTCGGAGATTCACAACGGCGTTTCTGCTTGACAGACCTTATTATTCAGTGGTAGAATTCTGCAATCTACCCTAGACTTTTGAATTACATTGGCGTAGTTCAATACTTGGTACGATGTACGATATTAATATTGTATTATAATTATTAATTTAAATTTGTATTTTACATATTATGTTTTGTATTGTTAGTATAGTCAGTATTTTTTATATTCTAATCTATTTTTAAATTATGTCCCTTTGTCCATAAAATTTAAAAAAAATTTCATGTCAATAATCTCTCTTTAAAAACCAATATATCCCTATTAAAAAAGTTGGGTATATATAAATTCAATGTCAAGAATGTAATAAGGTCTAGTTGGGTCAAACCCTTAGAAATTTTGAAATTAGCCATAGTGAACACTTACGAGCATACATATTAATACAACCGGAGAAATCCTATTACGCGAAACATCTACTTGACACCAAACATTCATTAACACTGAACACAGAACTAGATTAGATTAGATTTTAACGGGATTACAGTGCAGTGAAACCAAAGGTTTATTATGCCCCCTCTATCAGAGCTGTTCTCGCTACTAATATAGCTCGCCTTCCAGTTCCAAGGTTCTAATGAACTCTAGTATTCGGACGGCTTCAACGAGGTTTGGTCCTCACTCTTACAAGTTTATTGTCCAAAGTATTTCTTGCGTTGGCTTGCAATGACGAGGCATACCAGAACTAGGTGATCAGGAGTTTCATCCTCCTCCCCACAGAATCTACACTCGTCAATCTCTGCTAGACCTATTCTCATTAAGTGCTTCCTAAGGCGGCAGTGTCCTGTAAGAAAGCCCGTGAGGAGATGTAGCTTATCTTTACTGAGGTCCAAATATTTTTTGGATCTAGCAGTGTCAAAGTTCCACAGGAACTTTTTGGAATGTTCCAAACCGGGAAGGCACCGCCAGAGTGCTTCTCTTTCGGTTTCCTCTTTCTTCCGAAACTCTTTCTTGTAGGAGCATTTTGCTACACCACAGAAAGGCACCGGGCCAATAAAGGGCATTTGTGCTCCTTTCCTGGCAAGTGTATTGGCCTCTTCATGTCCCGTGATTCCCGAGTAGCCAGGAACCCAGACTAAAGAGACCCTGTTATTCTTGCCTAATTCATCAAGTTTTCTTCGGCACTCCCATGCCAACTTTGAGTCAATGACATGGGAGCTCAATGCTTTGATAGCTGATTGACTATCAGAATGGATCGATATGTCACATTTCTGGTAGTTTCTTTCTAGGTTCATTTCCACGCATCTTTCGATCGCATGCATTTCTGCCTGAAAGACACTCGGGAAGGATCCTAACGATAATGAGTATCTGGTGCCTGGCCCAAATACTCCAGCGCCTGCTCCAATGGTGGTTTTTGAACCACCCGTATACCATCTAATGGTGTTTTCTTTGAGAGTTTGGGTGGTGTTTTCCCTTTCCCAGTCTCTCCTCGTATTTAGCATCGTGGTGAAATTCTTTTCGATGCTTACTTTCCTGATAATTTCGTCACTGGGAAGATTCGCTAATGACGTGTATCTTGTCAGAGACGACCACGCTCCCTGATTTTTAATACTCTCATTGCCTGAACCTTCCTTAGATATTCTAAGAATTGCCTCTTGGGCAGATCTTTATATCACCAGATGTAGAGGTGTGAGATCTGCAATGATCTCAAGTGCCCTAGTTGGACACGTTCTCATAGCTCCAGTGATGCACACACAGGCAAGCCTTTAAACTGTATCGAGGGTTTTCCTCGTGCTGTACTGACTTGCTTTTGTGTGCCAAACTATTGCCCCATACGTAATTGCTGGTCTCACAATTATGGCGTACATCCATCGCAGTATTTTTGGGTTACAGCCCCGCCTCTTACCAGCTAGATTTCTGCACGCCATCAAAGCTCTTATTGCTCTACTAGCAGTTATTTCAACATGCTAATTCCACAGAAGCTTACTGTCTAGGGTTATCCCTAGATATTTAACCTCTGATTTCCATTCTATGATTTCCCCGTTTAAGGATATGGGTTTCATGGCTGGAAGTATTCTTTTCCGGGTAAATGGAATTACTATGGTCTTGCTTGGGTTAATGTTTAGCCCCACTGACAAGCCCCATTGCTCAATGATTCTGAGGCCCTTTTGTAATAAATCACACAAGGTGCTCTCGAACTTGCCTCTGACTATTAAAACAATGTCATCGGCGTAGCCCATACATTCGAAGCCAAGCTCCGTTAGCCTGTAGAGCAACTCATCTACTACGAGGCTCCATAGAAGGGGAGATATCACTTCCCCTTGAGGTGTCTCCCGAGTGGCTTTAACTGAGGTGGTTTGATTCCCCACCTGTGTCTCAGCTATCCTCGTTGTCAACAACTCATACATCCATTTTACAATGGTTTCATTCACTCCTCGCCTTTTTAGTGCTTCTTTGACAGACACATGAGTTGTGTTGTCAAGGCCCCTGATATATCCAGGAATGCGCACATTGCGATTTCTTTGATACAGAGCCGTCTCAGTTGATCGACCCGCTCTGTAGGCATGCTGACATTTATGAAGTGGTATATTCTCCAGATTCTCTGTTCTTATGTAGTTATCCACTGCTTTCTCCATCGATTTGAGTAGAAACGATGTTAGACAGATGGGTCTAAAAGATCGGGGATCAGTCCCATCTTTTTCCCTATTTTTGGTATTAAGGTTACCCTTGCCCTTCTCCATTTTCTAGGTATTAGACCCACTGCTAGACTGCTTCTTGTAATCTTCAGCAGGCGAGGAAAAATCTCCTCTATCCCTTGCTGTAGGAGTGCTGGAAATATTCCATCCACCCCTGGTGATTTATATGGTTGAAAGGTACTTATTGCCCATTCCAACCGTTGTCTGGTAAATATTTTCTTAGCAATGTCCCAATCTTCCTTGCGGGATTTTTTGGTGTAGTTCATTGCTATTTCGGTGCTTGTTGCTGGTTCACTACCAGGGAAGTGGGTTTTAAGAAGAAGGATTGATCGTTCCTTTTCACCTTCCGTGTATGATCCGTCTGGCTTTTTCAGCGACATTGTGGGGTTAGTTCCTCCATTTGCCATGACCTTTTGTAGTCTGGCCGCAGTGTGAGTGGAAGTGATCTTTTCGCAAAAGGCTTGAAAATTGAGCCTTTTGGCCTTCCTAATCTCTGTATTGTACTGAGTAAGCTTCTCAGTGTACCTCTGCAAATTGCCGTCACGTTTGGCTCCATTAATGAGCCGACGGAGGTTTGACAGGTTCTCATTCCACATTCCTACATATTTGTGACAAGAAACAAGAGCTAGAGTTCCGTAATCTGGGGTGAAGTCAGACAATTTTTGGTCTTTTTTGCCAATAACTCGTACCTCTTTAGGGCAAAAAATTTGAAAAAAATAATGAAGGAAGCCTTAAATCTGCAGAATACGATAGGATATAAAAATATGCAAAAAAATATTACCCCCACTACTTTTTTTGATTAAATACTGTCCGCCTTCGCTCCTATGTGTGGGGTGGTCATGGACCCCTATTTATTTTGCATCAGAAATCATGTTTACCCCTGAAATGGGGCGTAAGCGGACACAAAAAGTGAAAAATAATGATTTATAGTAATCCATAAGAAAGAAAAACGCATTTTTAAATAAGAAACTAATCTATTTTAGGAAAATAACACAAGTAGAAACAAAACATAAACCTTATACTTATTCTAAACTTATTCAATTCGAATGGCACTGCCTTCGAGGAAAATAAAACAACCTACATATAACACAAAACAAAAACAAAATATAAACCTTATACTAGGTACTGAACTGTTGTTGAATTATTCAATTCGAATATTTTCATATTTTTTCAAAATGGGAATTGGAACCTATCGCGCCTAGAAATTTTAAATTTGTAAGAATTTTTAAAATTTGAGTGTGATCTACTAAAGACATATCTTTAATATTTGGATAAATAAAATAGAGCCCCATTTTATCAGTGTTTTGCTTCCTTAAAAAATTGACATAATACAAATTATTAGTCGTCTCATTCTCAATGACCTCAGAGACGCATCCAACAAAATATTTATGGGTCTTGTTTGGGCATGGAAATTTAACTATTAAAAAAGTGCCCGTTTGTAAAGTATCATTAGTATCACAGTCAACTGTCTTGAAATTATCTTGGTGATATTCTTCAGTCACATTCTCAAGCTGTAGATCATTATCATCTTAATCAGTCTAATTCCCTTTATCACTACTGCTTTCAACTCCTTTGTCGGGCGATACTTTTAATTTCTTCTCTCGCTTTGGTCGTGTTTCTTCAGTTGTAACTGACTTAGTCGCTTTTAAAAACTCTTGTCAAGTTTCGGTCAAGTGGTTCGCACTTTCTGTTGGAGCCGCTTCTTCGCCTTCATCCACATCTGGTATTTTTTTTAACACAACGTCACTATTAAATGGGACAATCCCGCAAGCTCTAAACCCGGATCTTAAATTGTTTTCTAAATTTCCAATCTTTTTAATGGGTAGACTCAATATTATCCAATGTCGATTCTATATTTCCAAAAACTCTCTTATAGTGTCTTTGGTAATATTAGACCTGCATCTTTTAATGTTTTGAGCTAATCAATCGGTTAATATGTTATGTCTTTTAAAAAAATTATAAAACCATTGAACTCCAGGTAAATTGTTTTAAAAGTTTTTATTTTCTCTCTTTTTTTATCAAGGTAATTTTTAATTAAGCATCATATATCTCTGCGGGTCAATGGAAAGCCCCACTCACCAAATTTGGTTATGCCTTCTACTAACAACCTTTCTTCTTCTGCCGAAAATACAGTATGGCCGCCATGTTTTCCTTCTTTGTTTTCTTAATTTTGTCATCGAGTGTAGATTTGGTAATTTAATATTATCTGATGCTTGTCTCAAACTTTTCTTGCCTTTTTTCACGTCGTCTAGTACTCTCTGTAAATTTGTTTCATCATCATTTACGAAACTTAGGCCTATCTGCTTTTTGTAATTCCTCACCATGGTGTCCGCCTTTACCCCACCCGTGGACAATATTTTATATTTTAATCATTTTTCAAAAAAGGTGGTATTATTATCATTTTGTAGCCAAATATTATCAATAAATTAGTTAACATTTTAGTGGTAAAACAAATGTTGTATATGTAAACCTTACCTGTGGGCAATAGTTTGTTTTCACTAGTTAAAAAAACAACACAAAACGGAATACGTCCAGCGCGATTTGGCACACCGGCGACATGTCCTTGAAAAAAATTATGGAAAAACGTCCTTCTGTCCGCCTTAGCCCCTACTGTCCGACTTCACGGTTCCTTAAGGAATTATAGATTACAATATACTTAAAAGGCCCACAATATGAAGTCGTTAATGGACAGATGCATTTAGGAAGTTCTGCATTATGAAATTGTCTTCTTAAAATAATTGTAAAGATCAGCATATATAAATTTCTTGGTTTCCTATATCATAGCACAGTTATACTGATCTTAAAAAGGAAAAGATACCCAGGATATCCCCATAGGGCTAATAATATCTAAGCTTTAACACTTCTTTCTATTTTCTATTCATATATATTAAGATAGGTCGCTGGTTGGTCTAGCCAAAAATAACTTAAACATTAGGTAGGCATCATGTTTATGCTTAAAATGAACTGTCACATTACGCACCAAATTGACCTCGAAATGTCGGTTACCATCACTGTGATATAAACCCACGAGTTTTACACGCCGAAGTGTCAGCGCAGTGGGTGTTAACGTGGAACAGGAAACGACAGATGAGTGTGCGCATGAAAAGGTTATCCACGATAGAGCGGTATGCAGCGCCATTAAAAAACACACGTAACTTTATACTTGCTGACCTTTTATTCAATTTTATATTGTAATTATTTGTAATCGTAGTTTGTGAGAATAAAAATAAAATGAACTTGTTAAGTATAAAAATTTAGTTACTATAAAAGCGGGTGTGTCTATCTACAACATAGAGTACTGGACACCCAAAAGTCGCAGAATTCAACCTCTGAATCCAGAGCTGCGTCATATCACATGAAATGTAACTTCTATCATTCTGACGATGATATTTGATATCGAAGCTATTGTAAATTTTTTAGAATTTTTTCATAATATTCTGGAATTATTTGGAAACAGTTAGTTACAATCGAAAAATTTATACATCTTTGTTTATTTTCAGTGTATTTTGCAGAAAGCATATTGTAATTATTTCGAGGTCAGTATTTTTCTAATATTTCGGGGGAGAATGTCCCGGGAGGCATTCCACACTCCGGTTCGCCTTGCCATCCCAATTAAAAACCTGAAATCGCGCCCATGTTTCACGATTCCTGACATCTACATCATTAAACTCGATATCTTTGTCTGGTAACGATAAGTAGTTACACTTTTTTTTCTTCAACGTGGTAATGAACTGGAGTTGCTTTTAATTGCGCACGTAATTTCGGATTTTCCATAAAATATCAAATCTTAACTACCTTTATCTCTTACTTCAGTATTAGTGGGTACCTATTAATTAAACGATGAGGACATTGAAATTAGGAAAGAAGATTAATTTGTTATTCACTAGATGCAAAATAACAAAGAAAATCGTTTTTAAACGGTTTTTAAATGGATTGGATTAACTATGACCAGATATTTTTATTAGTTTTTAGCCTATTACGAATTCTAGTAATAAATCTGTAGATAACAAATGAGTTATTACTTTGTTTTAAACTTTTACTGGCTACTTTTTTTATTTTTTCAAATATATAAATATCGTGTAATTAAGAAGTTTGTTATTCAAACAAGTTTTAAATTACCAACTACGATATTTTTCTATGTAATCAATTAATTGTTTATGGTTGATTATAAAATTTAGAAAATATTCAATTCGTTTCCTGTTAAATAAAAAAAATGTTCAAAAGAGATATAACTAATATCATTACACAATAAGCACGGTTGTTGAACAATATACTTCAATTGGTGCTGTCTTGGCGAATGATATACAAACTACAAAAAAAATAACCGAAAATCAAAGTTATCAATTCCTTTTTCCTAGAAAAAACTGATGAATGTAAAGTTTAACAAGATATTCAGAACTTAAAAAACAAAAAATCTCCCGGAATTGATACTGTTAGAGCTAAAACCATTAAGTTGAATAAAACTTTTGTTGTACTTCGTGTACATTTTAATAAAATTTTAAAATAGTAGGAAAGCGTTTTCGACTGTCATCATCAGTGCTTACTCGTCAGGTAATACTAGGATGAAACCACAACATTGTTGTGTTGTTAGACACGAAATACAACAAAAGTTTTATACAACTTATATTGAGACGTGTACACAGCTTGAAGGTTTTTAACTAAAACTATTAAATTGGTAGCAAAAGAACTGGCAATACCATTGACGTACCTAATAAACTGGTTATTCAGTAGTGGAATATGTCAAAACTCCATTCAAATGTGCTGTCATTACACCAATTTTGACGTCTAGTAATAAACTCAAAGTAGATAACTACCGCCCAGGTTGGGTTTGTAGTGAGTGGATCCGTAATGCCCTCCACTGCGACTCGTGAGAGTCTATTGTAGCTGTTCAAGATTGTAAAATCTTGAAATTTATTTGTTAAGATACCTTTAAAATATGTGAGACATTTGTATGCCTCCCTTTTTTATTGTATATATTTAAGGCGTAAATTCATTTTAGTTAATAGCTTTGTAGAAATATGTTGCAGAATTGATAACATCTTTATATTGTTGTAAATTCAAAGGATAATTTCATTGTATTTACAAAATACTTTAAAATATCACGTTTTCCAACAATGATTGTAAATTGCTTTGTATGGGCATATGCATAGCACCTTTTTTGAAAGTCGACAACTTGATGCATTGTCCTATAGTTAAGAAATTAGGAAAAGGTCACGTTTCACCCTATTATATATTGTATTGTAAAAACCCTAAATTTAGTGTCAATTCTGCATGAATTTTATGGTACAGGTTCGGAAGACATTAAATACATTTTTGAATTACCTTTCTAAGTAAGAAGGTTACAATTGCTAAATTATCTGAAATAATCATTAACCGGAAAGGCAGCCAGGGCAATTGAGTCACTTGAAATCACCAACTGTAATTATAGTGTTGCTATTTCAATTTTAAAGGACAAATTTGAAAATCCACGTCGTATGGCACGTCGTCATATGGCAATTTTGAGAGAGTTTCCTCGATTAAACAAAGACACTCCCGTTGCAATAAACGAGCTCGTTGACGTGTTCCATCAACACACGAGAGCGTTGGAGAACCTGAAGGCTCCAGTTGACTCATGGGACATCCCACTAGTCGATTTGATTTTATCCAAGGTCAGCTCGAATACGGCTTGGCATTGGGAATTAACTTTGCAAGATGATCAGTTCACATCGTTTAAAACATTACTAAAATTTTTGGGAAGAAGAGCTAATTGTGCAGATCCGTCTCAACACGAAGTACCTCACAACAAAGCACCAAGATATGAAAAAGATAACCAACGCAGAGAAACCCGTTCGCAAGCTCTTGTCACACACACAAATAACCATGGTAATACATCGCATCAGAAAAGATTGATTATCTGTCCTGCATGCAATAGTTCTCATACATTGTACGTTTGTGAAAAGTTCCGTGGATTATCCGTTGAAAACCGACGAAAATTTATATCAGATGATCGTTTGTGTTTTAATTGCCTTGGGAAAGGGCATGGAGTTAAAGCATGTAAAACACAGGCCTCGTGTAAAAAGTGCAACAAACGGCATCATACCTTGTTGCACATACCAGTTGAACGGAGTACATCTGAGCCTTCTCAACACAACGAAGTATCAGAACAGAGACAGGTATCACTCGTGGTAAATGCGCTGTCTAACGACATAATGGTCACCTCAGTGCTTGATATTCTAGACAAGGATGAAAGACCTATTCAATGCCGAGGCTTGCTTGATACAATCAAATCACGGATAAACGCGTATAAAAAGACGTTAACAATTTTTAATCGTACCAGCTATCTCTCACGTTATACCAGATCAACCGATCCAGCGTGAGTTGATAAAGATACCCGCTAATCTAAAATTAGCAGACCCACATTTCCATCGACCTGCACCAGTCGATATACTGTTAGGAGCTGGCACCACTCTTTCGTTATTGTCTGTAGGACAAATCAAGTTATCCGCTCCTAATCAACAATAATTATACCTTCGAAAAACAATGCTCGGTTGGATAATAGGCGGAGCTGCCCCTTCCAATGTGCCAGCAAAATCAAATTGTTATGTTACTACTACTCCTATAGACTTCGATCTTCAGAAATTTTGGGAGATAGAAGAATGTCCTAGAATCAAAAAATTCTCCGAAGAAGAAGAAAAATGTGAACAGCATTTCCGGAAGCACGTAACTAGAGAATCGAGTGGGCGCTATCTAGTTGCCCTACCCTTCAACCCGCAGGCACATAACCTAGGTAAATCTCACTATTTTGCAAGAAAAAGATTTGATAGTATTGAACGTAAGTTAAACCAAACGCCTGCCCTCAAATTGTTATATGAAGAGGTTTTAGATGACTATTTAAACCAACGTCACATGTCCCCCGTTGTGGACAGTCCGTCGACATCAGATGGTTATTATTTACCTCATCACGCCGTTATTAAGGACACGAGTGTGACTACTAAAGTACGTGTGGTATATGATGGTTCACTAAAGACTTCCACGGGCGTATCATTAAATGACGTCCTGTACACCGGCCCCAATATTCAACCGGATTTATTCACAACATTGATTCGGTTTCGTGAACACCCTATCGTGATTACAGGCGACTTAAAACAGATGTATCGACAATTCCTAGTGAGAAGCGAAGATCGTGAATTTCAACGTATCATTTGGAGGAATCAACAGAAGAGGCTGCAAATTTTCGAATTAAATACCGTCACGTTCGGTATCACTTGCGCGTCGTACTTAGCCATCCGATGTCTGCATCAATTAAGTGAAGATGAGAGTGAAAGGTTTCCCGTAGCCGCCCCATTGTTATTAACCGAATTTTATGTGGATGGTTTCCTCAGTGGCGCTAAGAGTCAAGAGCAAGCAAAAATCATGATAAAAGAAATGAATGGAATCCTTTCCGCCGCCGGTCTAACAATGAGACAATGGGCATCCAACGATCCTGCGGTGTTAGAAAATATACCTGTCGAAGACGTAAACCCGAGATTGCAACTGGGTGACACTACCTTGAAAACATTAGGCATTCACTGGGATTCGCAAAACGACACGATCATGTATACCGTTAATCCTATTCAGACAATTAGGATTACTAAAAGGATTATATTATCCGAAGTTGCGAAAATATTCGACCCTTTAGGGTTATTAGCACCGGTTATTATACTAGCGAAAATCATTTTACAAAGTTTGTGGAATTATAATCTTGATTGGGACGAATCGTTGCCTATCGAATTACACAGTGAATGGCAAATATATTGCCAACAATTACCGTCAGTTAATTTGTTGTCATTTCCACGTACCGTGATTACCTCCGATGTTAAAGAAGTTCAATTGCATGGATTTTCCGACGCTAGTGAAAGATCATACGGTGCATGCGTTTATTTACGTACTATCGATAGCTTAGGAAACATTAAAGTGCAGTTACTATGTGCTAAGTCCTGTGTTGCTCCTATTAAGACGATAACAATACCGAGATTAGAGCTGTGCGGGGCACACATCTTGTCTACCTTAATGGAAACTGTAAATGCGGCCCTCCGAGAAGAAGTTGAAATTTTCTACTGGTCCGATTCTACAATCGTATTACGCTGGCTTCAAACTTGTCCTCAACAGTTGAAAACCTTTGTGTCACATCGTGTAGCTGACATACAAAGAATGACGCAAGTGAAGCAATGGCGACATGTATCCACACACGATAACCCGGCCGATCTCGTATCTAGAGGAGTATTACCTGCAGATTTTCCCTCTGCGACATTGTGGCGAGATGGTCCATCATGGTTAGGCCAATCTATGTTGGCGTGGCCTAATCTCGATTTACCGAAAGAGGAAGAAATACCTGAGCATCGCAAACGAGTATGCTTGATTACAGCTGCCCGACCCTTTGTGACATTAAACAGATTTTCTACTCTAGAAAGAATGACCCGTTCGTTGGCCTACTGTTTTCGTTTCGTAAGACGAACACCATCCACCAAACCCTTAACAGTTGAGGAAGTGAGCCAAGTAGAAACGAGAATAATCCGAGGCGTGCAGAAGCAAACCTTTTCTAATGACATAAAGACTTTACTCTCAGCCGACTATCATAAATCCATTGATTCTAGCTTGCTCAAGTTAAATCCTTTTCTGGACAAAGAAGGGATAATGAGGGTAGGCGGTCGCTTGATATTGTCTAACTTACCATTCGACGCTAAACATCCGATTATATTACCTAAAAATAACCACGTGACCAATTTAGTTATAGTATATTTTCATAAAAAGCATTTGCATGCTGGAGTTCAGCAAACTTCATACTCAATTCGTCGTTAATTTTGGATTATTGACGGACGTAGTCAAGTGTATAGAAATATTAAACAATATTGTGCCTGCTTCAAGGCTAATCCTCCACCTACCAATTACATTATGGGTAAATTGCCGAAAGCTCGTATCAATATCTCGAACCCATTTAATCAAGTTGGGATTGATTACTGTGGACCATTTCTCTTAAAGGAGAAGAAATACCGTAACCAAGCATCTGTAAAGGCTTACGTTGCTGTATTTGTTTGTCTAGCTTCAAAGGCTGTACACTTGGAAGTAGTTACAGACCTCACTTCTGTAGGATTCTTGGCAGCGTTGAGACGTTTCGTTTCCCGCCGCGGCTTATGTCACGTCATTTACAGTGATAACGGCACGAATTTAGTTGGAGCTGATCGATTGCTAAGGGAATTAATTGAAGACGTCCATACACGCGAAGCACAAGATCGAATTCAAGGATACTTGAGCGAGAAGGGTATTCAGTGGCATTTTAGTCCTCCTCAAGCACCACACGTTGGGGGCTTATGGGAATCGGCAGTGAAAAGCTTTAAAAAACATTTATACCGAGTTGCCGGACGTGATATGCTACTTACGTATGAGCAATTTAACACATTAATTATCGAAATCGAAGCTATATTAAATTCCAGACCATTAACTAGTATTTCCTCTGACCCTACCGATCCTATCGCCCTTACTCCTGGCCATTTTTTAATAGGGGACTCACTGACCAACTTGCGAAGTCGTGATTATTCCACGACTCCTAGTAACCGTCTGTCACACTGGCAGCCCATCCAGAAGGTAAAGCAGCATTTATGGACGCGATGGAGTAAGGAGTACCTGAACGAATTGACGGTTCGCACCAATTGGGAAAAGGCCGGTCCTGAAATCCACGAAGGGGCTGTGGCCTTACTACGAGAAGACAACATTCCACCCTCACAATGGGCCCTGGGAAGAATCATGAAGTGCTATCCCGGTAGTGACGGTGTGGTACGTACTGTTTTAGTGAAAACCGCGAAATCTTCAGTTGTCCGAAATGTGAAGAAGGTAGCGTTACTTCCGATTCTACCGACTGATGCTGAAGATGAACATTCATAGACTTTATAATTGATCGTATTCTCTCAACGGGAGGAGTATGTTCAAGATTGTAAAATCTTGAAATTTATTTGTTAAGATACCTTTAAAATATGTGAGACATTTGTATGCCTCCCTTTTTTTATTGTATATATTTAAGGCGTAAATTCATTTTAGTTAATAGCTTTGTAGAAATATGTTGCAGAATTGATAACATCTTTATATTGTTGTAAATTCAAAGGATAATTTCATTGTATTTTCAAAATACTTTAAAATATCACGTTTTCCAACAATGATTGTAAATTGTTTTGTATGGGCATATGCATAGCACCTTTTTTGAAAGTCGACAACTTGATGCATTGTCCTATAGTTAAGAAGTTAGGAAAATGTCACGTTTCACCCTATTATATATTGTATTGTAAAAACCCTAAATTTAGTGTCAAGTCTGCATGAATTTTATGGTAGAGGTTCGGAAGACATGAAAGACATTTTTGAATTACCTTTCTAAGTAAGAAGGTTACAATTGCTATTGTAGTATTCCATAGAAACGTAACTTACTATTGGCGGCACCCATAGTTGATTCTTGTCTGGGAACCCGACAAGTCCAGTGATGCTGGCCAATAGGAAATATTTATTTTCGGTTGGTCAACCCAATCCACGTGTAAACACGCCCCTCGCAGATTTCTACTTAACACGTCTCACAACGTGAAGAAATCCGTTTTTTCACACTCATCGAATCGAGTGCAATGCTCAGCAACGAAGTTAGTTCTTAACTCATCGAAACGAGTGCAAGGCTCAACAACAAAGTTAGTTTTTCACTCGTCAGTTCTATACTTCTAGACGCGAGTTTTACATTCATCGACGCGAGTTTTACACACTCATCGAATCGAGCTCAACGCTCAATAACAAAGTTAGTTTAAAATTCATCAAATCGAAACATAAAGTGTCTTGCGATCTGAAACCACAGAAATTCAGCGGTCACAACTCAACTTTGTAACATTTTGTAAATTTGTACATAATAAATTATTAATTTTGACATTAACTTTGTCAAATTAAGATTATTTATGTAGTTGAATGTCCACGCCAGTTGACGAAGTTCAACTAGAAATATAATCAAAAACAGTAGCTCATCCCTATTCAGATTTCACCAAACAAATTCAGCTTCTTAACGAAGCCGATTAATTTGTTCGGTGAATGATATTTCAGGTCCGATGGCGAGAAAGAGACCCTACCAAACATCAGATACCTGATTCAAGCAACGGCAGGGCACGCACAAATTATATGCTCTGCTATTCCATCATCTTCCAAACAAAGACGGCAAATCGGATCCTTCGACAGTCCAAATTTCAGCATATGATTATACAAACGCCAGTGGCCTGTACCGTAGATTACGCCTATTAAAGCCTAACATTTGTTTATATATATTTTTTTTGAAGGATGTATGAAACCCAATCGTAGGTTCTGGTCCCATGAAGACACAAGCGGCACCATCCATCTATACCAAAGTGGCCAGGGATCCAGACCAGCGATACCCTGTTACGTCGTGCTATTGAGGCGAGTCTTTTTTGGCAGTCTAAAACCAATTTCGATGTTACACGGTAGGAACTAAGTTGTTTCAAAGCCGATTGTCTGTCCATGAAATTTTTTATTGATCTATGTGTGTGGTTGGAGTGCCCCAAACCCTCCACTCATGAAGCAATGGCGCACATTTTCGCCTGAAATACGGTTGTGTAGGATCCTGGAGAGGTTGCCATTTCTGTCTTAGGTCTGCGCCCGTATACACCCGTACTAGAACCTGAGGATGTCTTTGAACCATCGGTGTACCAACAGATGTCTGCTCTTAAAAGTTCACCCTTACGGAGGATCCATTCATCTTTATTTGGAAACAGGACGATATAAGGCAGATTGTAGTTTACTGTTGGAGACATTATATCAGAGATCATTCCCAGAGCTCTATGACTTTCAGTGTCCGCTAGCATTCTGCTTTGCTCTGTATAAGCCAGAGCTGGGAAAATGTCCTCTTCAGCGGAAGATTTGAAGGGCTGAAATAATTTGATTGCACATTCAATCGCCGGTGCTGTGATAACTTCCTTGGCGACCTACCAATGCGTATCCATGTCCCCTGGGAAGTATGCAGAGCATGCGACTATGTTAGTCATACCATACTTCTCCGGTAGGGATACTTGGATGGCTACTACATCAGGAGTGCAAAAGCCTGTACGCAAGAAATAATTAATATTTTTCCTAATGGGTTCACCCAGGACAGACTACTACCTCACGAGGAATATTGCTGAGACCAGTTACTCGGTCTGTGTTTCCTGTCCATGGTTCTTGCAGGAAGACAAGGTCGATTAATTCGCCCTTGAACCTTTTAATAAGGAAAAAGGAAGCGGCCTTGGCATGTTGTAAGTTTGCCTGTAAACAGTTAAAAGTGGCGAATATACAGAGCCACCGCCAAACTTGTGTCTCCTCAGATCCTCAGGAGAGATCAGACGGTGGGTCAATTGAGACGCCACCATCTGCTTCTTCCAGGGATGAAACTGTGGTTAGTGCCATTGACGAGGTTTGACCACCTTCCGTCACGGCTAACCCAGCTGGTTGTTTTGATCCCTTGGTCGAGGCCATACTGGTGATCGATTTCAGGACAGCAGGTCCAGTCCCTTTTTCAAATTCCATCGAAAAGACGTTACCCGTCTTCTTTTTGGGGAAACCAGCTTTCCCTTTTGGATAGCTGGTACCCTGGCTACGTGCCGGCGGTACATTTCTCCTGTTCTTGTGCGGAGAGTCGGTTCTCCTCACTGCCGCAGGAGGTTTTCCGGACCATGACTTTTCTCATATCTCTTCGAGGGACCTGGTTTTGATGCCAGTTGGGAAGATAGGGTTTTAGGGCGGAAAACAAACTGTCCAAATCCCAAGTATGGTTTGAAGCCGATCCTTTTCAACGCCGCCATAGATCGATCGTCAATGGCGAAGGTCCCTGTTTAACCAGAGCCTGTAATTACCTTATGTAGAACAGTTCACTCCAAGGTCAACAGACCGTGGTTCATTTTCTTCAATCTAGTGAGGACCAGTTCAGAAGTTAGTCAACGACTGCCTTCGTCAGGTATATAAGCTACAGAGATGTGTGGCTTTGGGAGATGGTCGCCTCAGGCGCATTTCATCTACACCGGTGACCTGTAACCATCTAGGCCGGAAAGTACAGCTCTGGAACTGCACTTGTGAACCACCTTCAGGAATATCCTCTACAGCGGCCATAATGGCATACTGAAGAGATTCCATTTAATTGGTCGTTATAGAGGTTGTCGAATATTCAAGGTGTAAAATTCCTACCTTGATGCCGGATACTATCTGCCCATAATTGGGCTTTTGTAAGTCAATTTTACCTGACTTTACCATTGATTCAGCCGAGCAGGGCTTTTTTGCCTCCTGTTCGGATGAGTCATCGTTAGAGCGTAAACGCTTACTGGCACCAGCCACAGAGGTAGAATGTTTTCTCTCTTGCAATTGATCCCTCTTCCGCTGCTCTGGAATTTGGTGCAAGGCGGATTGGTAAGGTACCCCACTCTTGAGAGGAGTCGCTTCGTGGCTGTATGATTTTTTTTCGTTTCATTTATTGGCTTTGAATATTGCTCAGTCATTTAATAGATGAACATTTACACAAATAAGTTAGATAATTAGCGAAAAAGACTTATGGTGCAAGAAAGGGATAGGTAACAAATACACTACGTTTACATGAAAATTTATATTTATTATTTAAAATACTAATAATATAAACCCTTTATAGAAATAATCTAAACTCTTAAGAAATAAGAACAGAAAATATGGTAATATGATAAATTAAATGCAACGAAGAACATCTCCTGTAGTATTAGGTATGCAAACATGGAAAAATACACTTAAATAAAAAAATATTGCGTGTTCAATAAAAATAGTTATCCTACATCAGAACTAACGGAGTCACTAAACTCTGAATCTTAGTGCTCTAAACATTGATCGGATTTAAGGGACAAATAAAAGTGTATGTCACTTTGGCTCACACTTTCATTGGCCAATACTATTACGTTTCAATATTTCAAGTCTTTCAAAGTCAACTTATGTATATAAGCCTGTACCACATCCGCCAATGTAGGGTTTGTATTGTTTTTCAACAATACAAAACTTATGAGAAGAGCATCGAGACTAGTCGCGGCGCTACAGGCAACGCCACCTATATTTATGGTGTATTTAAATACACGATAGGAGGAAATTGGAAACTTTTTTTTGTCTCAGATTTTGGGGCGGATAAAATGAACTTTTCAAATGATCAGTGTATTTAAATACCATAGATTGGGTAACAGGAATGAAATTTCCGTGAAGATGACTTGACAATCTCCATATACTCTTTCGGTGAAAAAATTTGATCGATACGATGTTTTTCTTCTCTAATATGGCGAATCAACTATCACGGGGTAAAAAACTGTGCCCAGGCTCGGGAAAATGGTGTAAGATGGTGTCAAATCTACCTCTATAATATAATGTTGCTAAAATTGAACCAGGGTATTGTTTTTATTTTGGGCGCAACAATAATCACTAAATAAGTATAAAATATTTACTAATGCCGAAGTGTTAAGAAGGATAAAACAAGACAAGGAAATTGTCCTAACTATTAAGAAAAGGAAGCTGCTCTACCTGCGTCACGTTATGAGGGGGGACAAATATCAACTGCTCCAGCTCGTTGTGCAAGGGAAAATAAGTGGAAGAAGATAAATAGGAAGAACAAGACATTCCTGGTTAAAGAATCTTCGCGAATGGTTCAACGCCACCAATAGTCACCTTTTTAGAGCAGCGGTATCCAAAATACGAATAGCCTTGATGATTGCCAACCTACGGAACGAAGACGGCACTTGAACAAGAAGATTCACATCTGAACTAATGTTCTCAATATAATATTGTAGAAAGCTTGAAATATCGTTGATCCCGTTTTTACTGATAGTTTCGTCATACATGAAGAAACGTCCCGTTTTATTTCGCTCAGTATATTCAAAAATTTTGGACCCATAGCTGATGCAAATGAAAAGCACCCCAGATGGCATCTTGGAAAGAGGCATGTTCTGCTCATAGTCAAAAGACAAATTTTCAACATGATCATTATCTTTTTCCTCCTTCGACTTGTCTTTCAGTTCCTCGTAGAACCATTTAGACTTGAGAATGTGTAGCGTTTTTTGTGTTTCGAAACTTTTCTTCTCTTCTTCTGATTCCGCTCCTTGCATCTTGTTTTCTAATACGTCACATTTGTTGCAGGTGTCTTTTCTTGCACAGTCAGAGCTGATTTCCTCGAAAATATCGACCATAAATATCATAGCAAATTTCATAGTTAGTCATGTTTCAGTTTGTAGGATTCTGGTTCAAACTTTTGCAGGTATAAAACGTACATGATTGTAAGATTTAAATCGTGAGAAAAATATTGCCTACTGCTTCTTATTTGAGAATAATGCGATATGTGTTTAAGGAAAGCTCTCAATATACTCATCAGCTTGCATTTTCATAGCGTTCGAAATTATATTTGGCCTATTAGCGTGTTTACCTCTTTTGTTTTGGATAGCTGTCAAGCACATTTTGCCGATTCCCTGGATGAAACATAGGGCTTGCTAACAATCTTGTATCTCGAATGCATCATTTCTCATCAAAAACGAAATTGAATCCGAATAATACAAAAATAAATACAATACTTTATACTTATAGCTGTAATATCGTTGGAAATTATTATTATTATTATTGGCGTTCAAAACATTTTTACAGCGTATTTTAATTCTAGTAACTGTTACTAAACTTGATAAGTATGAATCTTGTTTTTCGTCATCTGCAAGGCCATATAATGCTGTGAATATTTGATTTTTCATCAGGAGATATCTTTTTAAAACATTCATTTTCACACTTGCAGTCACTACCTTGTTTGCGCTCCGGTACTATATTGTCCGAGGAAATGCACCTACAGCTTTCTCCCCTGGCTCCTGGCTCTTTTCCAACCACTCACATCACGTTTTTTTTTCTAGCACATGCATTGGTATTTTCTTGCCCTTCCATGGATTCTACGAGTTCATTCTCAGAAGATGAACTTGGCGACGATGGCTGGTATTCGCTGCCCGAACTATGAAACGGTTCACTAAACTCTTTTACACTTTCATCTATCTAATTATCACTTTTACCAAGTTCCTACATCATAATATTATTTAATAATAGCTGGCTTACAGTAAAACCGCATAAATAACAAATATGACATACGAAATATGCTCGATACTCTGCTTGAAGAATAACACTAGTTAACACGTTCGCTGCTAACCATTTTCGGTTGGTTTGAGCCAGGATCCGATTTGATTTATTCTCAATACGTTGTTATTTTGGAGTTCAAAAGTCTTTATTTTTTTATTAAATAAAATATTTCTTTATGAAATTAACTGTCTCGACCCTTACTTCGTGGAATCTACTCATATTAGTGTTTTAAATGAAAATCACTGTTTCTAGCTAATTCCATAATATAATGAAAATTGTTGAAATTTCTAAAAAATTGACAATTGTTTCGATAAATCAATATCATCGTCAGTGTTCACTGTATCGGATTTCAAAATTTCTAAGGGTCTGACCCAAATAGACAGCATTACATTCTGGACATTTGAGTTTATATATACCTGATTTCTTTAATGGTGGTATGTTTGTTTAAAAGAAATTGTTGTATTCGTTGCTAAAGATATTATCTTTGAAATATTATTAGAAATATTTCCTGCATATGTGATGGTTTTATAAGTTTTTATTTCGTCAGTTTGTTTAGGAAATATTAGTTGTAATGCCACTTTTTCTTCTTTTTTATTAATTAGCTTATTTATCATATGTAATGGATAACCGTTGGATGTTGCTATTTGTCATTCTGACGATGATATTGATTTATCGAAACAATTGTCAATTTTTTAGAATTTTCAACAATTTTCATTATATTGTGGAATTAGCTGGAAGTAGTGAGTTTCATTTAAAACACTAATATTTTTTTATATTTATAAATACCCCCCAGATAGGAATGTTTTATTCAGGACCTGAATCAGGATTACTAAAATTGGAAAACTTAAAACTAGGGTCTTACTCATTAGTGGACCTTAGAGTCTAATGTGTTAATAACACTATATCTAGCGTGTTACACTTATCCGCACTATGCTCTGCTTCCTCACTAAATAATTATTGAACTAACTCGAAGGGTTTGATCCTCTTAAGACTTCTGGTCATGTTTGTGTTGTCTAAGAGCTGGATAGCCTCGACGCTCACATGTTGAGGCAGCCGATGTTCATGGCTACTGGCAAATTTGGTTGTGATTTGGTTGAGTCTCCATCTGAAGATCCCGATGGATATCACTGTTTTGGCAATACCAGGATGCATCGATGATCTTCCTTAGTATCTTATTCTGGAATCGTTGAATAATTTCGATGTTACTTTCACTAGTACAATCCCATATTTGTATGCTATAACTCCAAAAGGGTCTAAATATTTGCTTGTATAGAAACAGTTTGTTGTACGTGGATAACTTGGAACTTCTTCCTAGTAGCCAATACATATTTTTATATTTAATATCAAGATCTTCACGTTTCTTTTTGATATAGACTTTCCAGCGAAATCTCACGTCAAAAGTCATACCCAGATATTTTGTTGTACTAGCATAAGGAATATTATCGTTGCTCATTCTGATAGGAAAGTACCTATCTTTTTTATTCGTAAAGTTGATGTGAATGGATTTAGTTTCATTCAACTTAATATGCCTTGGTCCAGTTGCTAATTTGGTCAATGGATGTTTGTAACTTTTCAGCAGCTTCTTCGTGGGTATCTCCCACGACCATAACTGCCGTGTCATCAGCTAAAGTAGCTATTGTGTGGTGTTCAAGTTCAGGGATGTCACTAGTGTACAACAGATAGAGCACTGGACCAAAAACGCTACCGTGGGGTACTCCTGCCTTGGTTTCTTTTAAATCAGAATACGATTCATCTTGCTTTACTCTGAAATATCTATCTAACAAGTAATACTTTAGGATTTGGGAATATTTTCTTGGCAGAACCATTTCAAATTTGTGGATTAATCCTTTGTGCCATACTTTATCAAAGACCTGTCCCACATCTAAGAAGACCGTGGAACATACCTTTTTTTCTTCCAAGGATTTCTCAATACTGTCCGTGATTCTATGAACTTGATCTATGATCGAGTGGTTTACCATAAAACCACATTGATGGGCGGGAATCAGTTTTTTTATCTTCTATTATTCGCTTCAGTCTCTCAAAGAGCAGTTGACAGGCAGCAATGAAATCGGCCTGTAGAATGAAACATCATGAGGAGGCTTTCCTGGTTTGGAGATCATAATGACCTCTGCAAATTTCCACACATTCAATCTGAATGACGCGTTGATAAGATTGGTAAGCTTTACTATAGCCTTTTTTGGTAGTTGTTTTAGAACTTCGCCAGTAATCAGATCAAAGCCAGGGGCTTTTTTCGGATCGTTGTTTGTTCTGATCAACTCAAAAACTTCCTTTGGGGGAGTAGGTCTCATTTCAACTTCTTCTGGTTCTGGTTC
Source organism: Galeruca laticollis (assembly GCA_963921935.1). Lineage (NCBI taxonomy): Eukaryota > Metazoa > Arthropoda > Insecta > Coleoptera > Chrysomelidae > Galeruca > Galeruca laticollis. Next base: position 63,411,289 of record OY998181.1, on the reverse strand, counting down.
CCTCCAACCTTCAGAATCTTTTACATCATTCGATTGTAAGGTCGTCTGTAGATGTTCTGCGAATCTACATGCCTATTGGATATTATTTCGAGCCCAGATTCTATCTGCATTTCTGATTGGTGGATTTTATAAGATAGGTCTTTTCAGTCGTTTTGCAACTTTCCAAAATATATAATCTGTCCTGTGATCATTAGAGAGTTCACTCAAGTAGTTATTAACAGATTCATTTTTTACACGCTGGATTTCTCGTTTTAGTTGTTGTGTTGCGTTATTTAAGGCTTGAATAGATGAGGCTTTTACTTGATGAAGATCCATACTGAACGATGAAATAAAACAATATAGTTTGTTTAAATCTTCATATATTTCAAATATATAAAGATTTAAACATACTATATTGTTTTATTTCATCGTTATTTGAGGCTGTTTATCTGAAGGTTTCGGTTTTCAGAAATGAGGTTCCTGATTCCTTTAGGATAATTATTTACTTTTGTTCTGCGTGTAATTTGAGGGGTATTTACCCATGCTGCCTGTTGGATATTTTTTACGAAGACTTTAATTTTATTATCTAGTTGATCTTCTGTTTTAAAAGGAACTGTAAAAATAATACATTTTTCAAGTTTGATTTTAACCTTTGCCAATCTGTCATTTTATTAACTAGGCTTGTAGGATTTTCTTTCTGAATCACAGTGTCACTCAATGTAAGAAGTATAGGGGATCGATCAGAATTCATATCCTATGCTTCATCAACATGAACGTAATTTGACGAGACGTTTCTCGTTACAAAAAAGTCTATAAGGTATCTAGGACCTGTAATTTCATTATCATGAGTGTGTCGTCTCCTGTATCATAGACAAATAATAATTAATAACTGAATCCCTGATCGACACATCGTCGATAATTATTAATTCTCCCCTAGACATATTGTTTAATAAGAGATGAAGACAACTTGATGATGTGGATGACAGAGACTCAAGGAATACACTGAAAACAAAAAAAAACTGTTATATGTTCAACCTTTATTAAAATTAAAAAAATAGCATCCTCTTGTATATATGGGAAGTTGAACATTTGAATAAAAATTCATATTCATACAAATATTAATCATAATTAAATTCTATTTAAGTTTAATTAATGCGCCAAAGTCAACGCTACTGACATAAAATAGTTGTAATACATTATACATTTTTTTTACAAAATTGATGTTCGTCTATTAAAAATTTGAATAAATAATCAACGAAGATCATTGATAATCCCAACAGTTTATGAAAATAGAAAAAAAGTATTATGTAATAATGCGTGAATGTAATAATTCACAAACTTATTCGATGAAGTGATGAAATTTACTATTTTTCGTAGTTTTTTATATCTCATCCTGATTTTTATATTCTCAATATTTGTTAACATAACCTTATGAATGACAATTCTGAAAATTACAGTAGGACAAAAACAATGGACAGACAAACAACAAATTTTATTAATAAACAATTGTTGCGAATCGTTACTTTTATTCATGCAGAGCTTTACATTGAAAACCTCGTTCATAATTAGATGCTTTAATAATATACAGAGTGAGTTTTACGTATGAAACGCCTCAATTAACTCGTATTTACATTATTGTCGGATCTTACGTAACCAGTTTTCGATAGGCGGAAAGAAATTTTAACGTCAGCCCTTCCGTCATCGATATTGTAACGTTTTTATTTTCCCTACATTTCGCCTTACGAAATCGAATAATTTCTATTTCAGTGCGGCCCTGGCGTAACAATATTTTCTTCGAACTGTGTAAGATATCGTTTCATATGACCAATAAAAATAAAAAATTGAGGGACAATATATCTCTGGACGCCGAAATGGTTTGTTACGCTCCAATCTTGATTTTCAATTCAAGTAAGTGACAACTGAATATTCAATAGTTTTTAATATCGCCTCTAAAAAAATGTGCGATGTGCAAACAATAGTTTTTAGTATCGCCTCTGACAAAAAGGTACTTTTTACGAAATTCTGGGTAGACATCGCAATTGATGAATTTATGGCCTCGATTTCGGAAAAATTTTTAAAAAAAGGCTGCCTATCCCCAAAAACCTCGTGACGAGATGCAGTCTGCGACGAATACTTGACCAAAGCAGTTGTAAAGTTCCGAGAGTGTCAACTCTAGTTACGTGTCGTATTTATCGTTATTGAGATTAAGTTATCATATCGTCTGTATCTGTAAAAGTTGGAAGGGTGGGTAGACCCCATAGCACTTAGGCCACAATTGGCCCATTGTGCATCCTTCTGAGGTTCAAAACTTCATTCTAGCTCGTCATCCAGCCTACTTCTCTGAAGTAGGCGATAACGTCGCCTGAATTAAGTTCCCTCATACTGGCGTGTGTTAGTCTGTGCTCGCCGAATACATGAAACCTAAGATGAAAGAGTGTCTGACATTCACAAAGAATGTGCTCGACAGTCTCATCTTCTTGCTCACATCCTCTACAAAGTGGGGTGTCAGAGAGACCCAGTCTGTGGAGGTGTTTTCCTAGGTGGCAGTGACCAGTCAGAATACCCGTGGCTGTTCGTAGGTTCCCCCTGTTCATAGTCACGTATTTTTTGGCTACTTTTCTGTCCGGATATTGTAGCAGTTCCTTGGCAAGCCTGCAGCCTTCTGCGTCGTCCCATCTACCCTTAAACTTATTAAGGGAGTGTTCCTTTGATAGGTCGGCCGTCGCTAACGCCGATAGACCAATGAAAGTGCCAGGTCCCAAAAGTTTTTGTGAGGCTGCTTTCCTGGCTAGCGAGTCTGCAATACGGTTTCCTTTCGATTTCTCATGGCCCTTAATCCAGCCTGAAGTGACCGTGTTGTTGTTACAGGCTTCGATTAAGGCCATGTGACATTCTAGTACTAGGCCTGATGTAATACGTGGTCTGTTCAGGGCTAGTAGTGTTTGTCTACTGTCCGTAAGGATGTATATGTTATTACCTGTGGCTTTCCTTTTGGTAATCTCTTTTGAGCGATGCAGATAGCAGTGAGCTCTGTTTGAGCAACACTTGCATTGCAGCCCATTGTCCATTTTATGTTTAGATTTAGGGGTCTGGAGAAAATTCCACATCCTGAGCCCACATTTGATTTAGATCCATCTGTGAAGATGCGGATTGCGTCTTCTTCCGTTGGGTCTTGTTCGTTGTTTTTAAAGATTACCTTGTAGTGCCTGTAGAAGGCATATCGCGGTGGAATCGAGTCCGTATTGGCCTGCAGCAGTGGGACCTCCCTGAGGGCCTCATGCCACAAGTTACGTCTCAGTTTACCGGATACTACATCAGGTTGTATACCGGTAGAGCGTAGACGTGTCATGGTCATCAGAACAACCTCCTTGATGTATATGTCAAGGGGAGTGAGACCGAGGATTACCTCCATAGCTCTTGTTGGTGTGGTTCTCATACCTCCTGTAGTGTTGAGGCATGCTGTTATTTGGATTTGATCCAGTTTATGGACGACTGTCAGCTGGTTTGTTTGCTTTAGCTCCACAGGCAATCGTGCCGTACATTAGCATAGGTCTGATGATGGCAGTGTAGATCCAGGCAGCAACCCTAGGGGACATTCCCCAGGTGTGGCCGATGGTTCTACGACACAGCTCATAAGAAATATATGCTTTTTTGATTTCTGTTTTCTAAGTGAGAGTTCCACGTTAACTTACTGTCAAAGGTGACCCCTAAATATTTCACCTCTGAAGAGAAATTAAGTTTGGTATCTAGGAGCTTTGGGGCTTGATGTTTTGCAAGCTTCCTTTTTTTCGTGAAAAGAACCATCTCCGTCTTTTTTGGATTTATTGACAGCGAATGGTCTCTGCACCATTGTTCTATGATATTGAGGGCCTCTTGCATTAAAGAGCAGATTGTCTACTCGAATCTTCCTGTTAGCAGAATCACTATGTCATCTGCGTATGCTATTGTGTAGAAGTTGCTTTCGTTGAGGTGGCTGACCAAGGAGTCTAAGACCATGTTCCACAGTAGTGGCGAGAGCACCCCTCCCTGTGGGCAACCTTTTACAACCAAGCCTCTGATGGTTACATCATCCACACTGATTTTTTTCGCTCTTTTTGGGAGCATGTTATATATCCAGCCATTCATGGTTTGGGGGATATTTTTGTTGGAAAGTGCACTTGTTATTTTAGGAAAAGTGATACTATTAAATGCTCCTTCTATATCTATGAATACACCCAGGGTGGACTCCCTATTTTCCAACGATCTCTCGATGCGGCCCGCCACGAGATGATGAGCCGAATCGGTGGATTTCCCTGGAGTGTATGCATGTTGATTTGGATGCAGTGGATTTCGTGTTATCACCACATGTCTTATGTATCGTTCGCACAGCCTCTCCAAAGTCTTCATTGAAAACGATGTGAGGCTAATGGGCCGATATGCTTTTGGGATGGAATGGTCCATTCTTTCTGGTTTTGGTATGAACACGACTTTCACTTCTCTCCAACCTTTTGGAATATACCTCAGTGCCAGTGAGGATCTGAGAATTCCTACCAGGTGCGGCATTAGGTCATCCATCCAGGCCCCACTGAAGTAGGGCTGGATAAATGCCGTCTGTTCCCGGGGATTTAAAGGGGAAGAAGCCTGAGATGGCCCACCTCAGCCTGTCCGAGTCGACGATCTGTCGTGATATACGTCGTCGTCCGTCGGGTGATGATTCTCCTCATCCTCGCAGGCTGTCGAATTTGTGATTTTGGAGTCCGGGAAGTGAGTTGACATCAATAATGAAAGGCTTTCCTTTAGGTTGGCAGTTTTTGTGTCATCCTCTCTGGTTAGTATACCGATATGACGATGGGGATCTTTTGAGAGGGCTTTTTGGAGTCTAGCTGCTTGGGGGGAAATCCTCGATTTCCTCGCAATAGATTCTCCATGCTTCTCTTTGTTTTTGTCTGATGACTTTTTTATACTCCGTGAGGTGAGAATTGTATAAGTTCCAATCCTCATCGAGCCTGGTTCTTTTAGCCTTATTAAAGGATTTCCTCGCCGTCCTCCTGAGCTGGTCAATCTCATGACACCACCACGGAGTGGAGCATTCATCAAGATCGACCCGCCTGAGTGGGCAAGACATCTTATAGGCATTAATTATGGAGTTTTGGATGGTTTTAGAATAAATTTCCAAATCTCCTTTATTGTTGGGAAGCACATCCTCGACTCCTCGCAGATCCCCTTTCAAACAGTGGACATATTTTGTCCTATCCATTTTCCTCGGGTCGCGAGTTATTGTAGAGGTTGTGAGCGCTAGTTTTATTTCGAATTTTATCCAGCGGTGGTCCGACATTAGAATATCGTCAGATACATGCCAGCCGGAGATTATATTCGAAGTGTTTATAGTAGATAGGATAATATCTATTCGCGTTTGACTACGAGAGTTAATAAAAGTTGGTTCAGTACCTCTATTTAGAATACAGAGATTCTTGTTAGCTATGTAATCATAAAAAGACTTACCTCTAGTGTTAATATCTTTGCTGCCCCAGCTTACATGGTGAGAGTTTGAATCGCAGCCTATTACTAGTTCAAGCTTTTTGGTGAGACAGTGTTCCACAAGGTCCTCCAGCTCCTTAGTTGGTGGTGGTTTAGCTGCGTCTGAGGGGAGGTATGCGGATGCCAGTATTAACACTTTTTTTGACGTTTCTGTGCATATTCAACCTCCACTACCGTTAGGTCGGAGGACGAAAAATGCGTCAGTGGGTAGGCTTTAAAATTCCTAGGGACATATCTGGCCGTCCTAGGTTGCTGATTACTTGGGAAGCTGAAAATTAATCTTTTATCATATCGTACCAAAGTATCGATATTTCCTGTGCTTAGTCGGCGAATTAAAATTACCGGACTATCTGCGTATTATACCTATTACCGACATTAAGTTACCGAAGAATACCGAGTGTCTGTGTTTTGTTCCATCACGCGGTGAGAGTAGATTACTAATTACAAGTATTGTCCTAAGAAATTAAATCGACCGCATCGAGAAACCACGCCTCCGGCGTTTTGTCAAGTGTCATCATCCAAGCTGATTACCTGAATAATATTGTCGTGATTGGCTGGTGACTACTGGACTCAGGTATCGTTAATAATTATTTTATATCTCCCTATATAGAGTAAATCGTACCTTTTCTTTGCCGAAGGAATAGGACGAATTTCGTTTCACGTCAACTTTTTTAACCATAATAAGAACACTACCGCGTTAAGACAATTCTATTATGTTAACTAGTTTTTTATTTGCGATATTATCTGTCCTATATAGAATATTAATGTTTCATGCTGTTTTATATTATAATCTTTAAGAGATTCGGCGTGCACGCTTTAACGTAGATAAAATCATCTTCCGTTTTATTATTTTGACGTAACTTCCACAATGCCGATGTTCTTTTATCTATTTTCAAGTAATTCAGTAACGTAATATCATCCTACGGCTTCTTTTATCAATGAACGGAAAATAATTTCACCAATAAACTAATTTTTTGTTCGCAAACTCCGCGACATTTATCGTTTGTATATTTATATAATTTTAATTGGTATATCTGTTTTGTTCATTGGAACCTTACTTTACTATTTATTCCACGAACAATAACCAAACGACTCGCTGTGTAGTGTTGGGCGATAATCTGTTTTATTGTTTTTATGTATATATTAATTTTTGAGCGTATGTAAGATTTTGTATCTTATTGTTGCTGTATGTTGTTGGTACGTATGTATGTACTCATATTGCAGATTTTTTTTGGATGGTTCTGATCACTGACGCTAGTCGAACATGTTAATAAACTGGTTAATATAATAAACGCGTTTTAGTGAGTACTTCCCTAACCTCCACAGACACATTACCGAAAATACCTCATTTTTTATAATTTCTCTCTCTTATGGCAGTTATTAAAATTTTTCCTGTGATTAACTTTCATAAAATCAATCCACGACTCTTAGCTCTCCAACCAAAACAAGAGTCCCGTTCGCATACGTCTTAATTGTTTATCGCCCAGTACCGTTTCAAATAATAATACTTCACTAGGTCATCTTGGTTTCATCCGAGGAAACTTGGAAAAATTGGTACCGAACAGTTAAGATGGCTCCACAATGTCGCCTAACAACGTGAGGCTTTGATCATTTATTTTCGTGTTGTTGCAAAATTTTAATAGATATCGCCATCCCGTGTCTGTGGAAGTATACAGGTGACTCACGCAATTTCCGAAATCATAGTCAAGTGAAGTTTAACGTTTAAAGATAAATAATATAGTTTAATTTTGTCAAATATGGATCGTTTTGAAGTCAATCACCTACTAATAGAAGAAGTAAACTATGAGTTGGCGATAAGAAATATTTTTACGGAACGACCGGATAAACGTAAAATGGTACCGAACAGTTAGGACGGTTACAGTATTAGAAAGCCGAAGATCTTTAAATATGAGTTAGTCACTCATAATCTTGAAATATCCGAAATGATAGTTAGGAATAAACTAAGAGAAGCCAAATTGAGACAAAAAAGACTTGTGCGAACACCTGTTTTAACTTTGAAATTTATTATCTCGTAAAATTATCATCATGGACTTTTGCAAGTTCTTTGGATATTTGTATAGTACCTACTTTAATGTGGATCGTCTTCTAAAATGAAACAAACAAGATTTGTTTTTAGTTGTTACTGCTTTTCTGGCTCCTTATTTGGAGTACAATCTTCTACAGTACCGGTTCGGTTAAACTTTTTAACAAGCTTACATAAATTATTGTTTCCACTACTAATTAAGAAATTGACCATTATTGCGACTTCTTGACAACCGAGAATTTGTATTTCTCTATTAGTAGGTCAATAATTTTTTCTATTGTTAACCTAGGTCAATAATAGACAAATTCAAATGTTTTGTGAATCCAGGGGTAGTAGTTTAACAAAAACATGTGCAACATAATAATTTTGTATACCCAGGAGATTGTCTTTAACGTATTTGTTGTTTCAAATTACCTAATACGATAAAATTATTTGAATAAAGTTTAAAATTCGCGCTCAACCAATAATCACTAATGGCATCCCGTAACTAGAACATGGCGATAATTACAAATGTTAGGTGCGTTCAGAAGACACAACTGTTACACAACCGTTGGGTGCGTGTTCAGTAAACGCACATTGATCAGTGCTCTCGCACAACACGTTGCAGATTGTGAGGTTTTTATATTAGTGCAATCAAAGAATACACCTACAACAAGAATCGAAAGCCGGCATAAATCGTTTGATCTTCTGGGGGCAAAATTTCGTGACCTTGTAAATCTGAAGTTGACAGAAAGCTAATAAATTTTTACACTGAGAAAAAGGTTCTAAAATTGTGAAGGTATATTTTACAGGCAGAAAAAAATGTTAATCAAACATTCCAAAACAATAATTGTTTACTAATATATTTTCAAAACATTATTCCGAGAAAGTATTAATTGTCAATGAAAGATCTAAGCATAAAAAACCTGTAATATGGTCTTGTTAGCACGATACAGCCTCTGGAGTGCAACAAGTTACCAATTTTATGATTGAATATTGTTCAATACATCTCACAGAAGAACCGTATTGATTCTCAGCTCACCAGAGTCGGTACAACGGGTGCTATGGTACTTGACGTGCCACATTTCTGTAATTTTTAAAGAAATTTCAGGTTGTTAGCACGATACAGCCTCCGGAGTGTATACAAGTGACCAATTTTATGATTGGATATTGTTCAGGGCGTTTCACAGATGAACTCTGTTAATTTTGAGAGTATTGGAGTCAGTACAACGGGTGCTATGGTACTTGAAGTAGCAAATTTTAGTAATTTTTGGAGAATTTTCTATTTTTTAGCACGATCTCTGGGGTGTCTACAAGTGATCAATTTTATGATTGGATATTGTTCAGGGCGTCATATAGATGAACCTTATTGATTTTCAGCTCACTGGAGCTAGTATAACTGGTGATATGGCATTGGAAGTGCCACAGTTTTGGAGAAATTTCGGGTTGTTATCACGATACAGCGCGCCGTTAAACTTAATTTGTCGGTTGATAAAGTTAATTTAATGAGACGCTTGGGCTTAACAAATATTGTGAAAAATATGTTTCAATATTTTTTTATACATAAAGTTTTAGTTTCTGTTCTTGAAGAACCATTTATTACTAAAAATAACATGCTATATCAAATAATTTTTATTATCGTATATTGATATTGGAATTCATTATGTGTAAATATGTATTTAAGTAGCAGTATTTAGGATAGGGTATATATAAAAACCAATGCAGTAATATATATTATATATTTAGAATACGAGATTACAACAGGAAAAAATTCAATATACATGATGGTATAAAATTATAATAATGTTGGTGCTTAAATGTAAAATTTGTATAATTTCGGTGATATAATATAACAGTTACACTCTATCAGATTTATAATTTAATATTTTACACCCAGAGAAAATATTTTAATGTCTGCAACATAATGTGTAGAAATGAACAATATATTTTAAATAATAATACCTGACATTTATAACTGTATAGGACAGGTAGATAAGTGGAATAGAAAGTAACTTTTAGGTATACAAAATAAAACAAAACAAGGAAAGTAAGTCAATTTGAATATGTACGGCCGTTGAAATTAGCTGACACAGCAATTAACAATTTTGAACCAGTTCTAATATTACGTTTTTTTTTCAATTTGGCATCTTTTAATAGTTTGATTTCTTTGGAAATCTGATGATTAATGAATATAGACCTATCAGAGATAAAGTCATCTATTACTTTATTTATACTTGTACTATATTTCTTGCAGCACTAGCTTAATTTTTTGTGATAGCTTCTAAAGGAGGATTTGTTTCTTATGTCGTGGATGTTCCTCCAAAACTGGATAAGGATGATAAATAGATAAACCAAAACAAACTATATATTCAGTAGAATAAAAATGGTTTGCCTACTATTTGGGACCACGGGAGCACAAATTTATGAGTAAATTCTTCATTAAATCGGATATTCTAAATGACTAAAAACAGAAGTTACATTGATTTAACCACTGGCCTGAAGATTTTTTCAATGTATTTACTAAACTAAAATAATGATTTATTTGAGATCCCTGCCATTATGTGAAACACATCTGAATTTAATTTAGTAGTATGGCAAGTTGTCTTAGAAGTTCTATAATGTTATTGATTGAATGCAAATAATACATGCTATTTCTTCCAATAAAACGAAGCCTGTAAAGAATTGCCGAAAAACTTGTCTGCATGCCTGGTTTAGATAACGATGCAATATTTAAAACTCTAGAAATAAAGCCGATGAATACAAACATTGTACCACAATCTTGAATTTTATTGTTTACGATACTTTTAAAATATGTAAGATATTTGTATGGTTTCTTTCTTCATTGTATATATTTGAGGCGTAAATTCATTTTAGTTAATAGCGTTGTAAAATATGTTTCAGAATTGATAAGATCTTTCATATTGTTGTAAATTCTAAGGATAGTTTCATTTTATTTTCAACTTTTGTTAAATACCTTTAAAATATCACGTTTTGCAATAATAATTGAAAATATTTTTGTTTGGGCATTGAAATAGCACATTTTTGAAAGTCGACATCTTGTCGCATTGTCCTATAGTTAAGAAGTTAGGAGAAGGTCACGTTTCACCCTATTATATATTGTATTGTAAAAACCCTAAATTTAGTGTCACGTCTGCATGAATTTTATGGTCGACGGTCGGAAGATACGAAAGACATTTTTGAATAACCTTTCTGAGTAAAAAGGTTACAATTGCTATTGGAGTATTCAATAAAAATTTAATTATCTATTGGCGGCACCCATAGATGATTCTTGTCTAGGAACCCGATAAGTCAAATGATACTGGCCAATAGGAAATATTTATTTTCGTTTGGTCGACCCAATTCACGTGTAAACACGCCCCTCGCAGATTTCTATTTAGCACGTCTCACAACGTGAAGCAATCAGTTTCTCACTCATCAGTTCTACACTTATCGACGCGAGTTTTACACTCATCGAATCGAGCTCAACGCTCAACAACAAAGTTAGTTTTTTACACTCATCGAAGCGAGTTCAATACTCTCGATAACAAAGTTTTCTCACTCATCAGCTCTACACTTATCGATACGAGTTTTACATTCATCGAATCGAGCTCAACGCTCAACAACAAAGTTAGTTTTTTACACTCATCGAAGCGAATTCAATACTCTCGATAACAAAGTTTTCTCACTCATCAGTTGGTATGTATGTATTCCCGCGGCCTTAGAGGTATGTCCCGGCTGCTGTAATGATGTGGTATCTGCAATTATAAAAGTAATTGTAGTAATCATTCGTAAAAATTTCACCAACTTATCTAGTTATGAGAAAACCATATGTTTTGATGCATATTTACTTGCATATTATATTTACCAAGCAGTGGAGAAGCATCATGGTCACTGAGAGGAATGTCCCGGTTGCTGTAATTGTGCGGTATCTGCAATTATAAAAGTAATTGTAGTAATAGTTTGTAGAAATTCTACCAACTTATCTAGTTATAAGAAAGTCATATGTTCTGATGCCTATTTACTTACAGAGGTGAATCTAAATAATGATTATATTTACCAAGGAGTGGAGAAGCATCACGGTCACTAGTACGTATTGCAGCAGCCTGAGATGAATGTCCCGGTTGCTGTAATGGTGTGGTATCTGCAATTGTAGTAATTTTACCAACTTATCTAGTTATAAGAAAGCCATATGTTTTGGTGCATATTCACTTACAGAGGTTAATCTAAATAAATATTATATTTAACAAGCAGTGGAGAAGCATCATGTTCACTAGTATGTATTGCAGCGGCCTGAGAGGAATGTCCCTGTGGCTTTAATGGTATAGTATCTGCAATTATATAAGTAATTGTAGTAATCATCCCCTTACACGTTCCAAGAATGTATCCATTAATCCTGTCAGAAGGTATTAATTAATCATGCGGCCAGGTGACGAAAAATAAATATCAATAACAGCTGATTGTAATGTCTACTCAAATTTAATATTTACCAGACTAAATAACTATTTTTGTTGGTGAATCATTCAATAGAATATGACCCTTGCGTTTTAACCATGGGGATATGGTAGGGACATCTAGCTGGAACAAACGCTTGTAATGTCCTCCTTTGGAAAAAAAATTCTTCAAGGTGAAGTTCACACAATTTATAATTCTTTTGTGAAACATCTGTAATCTTTCCAATTAAATCTATACGGTTACAAGCTTCCAACCATAATTGTAGCCTAAAAAGAAAATAAAGGTAGGTATATTTTTATATTATCACATGTCTATAAAAGAAATCAACTATTAATTTATTTTGAATATTATGTATTATTATTCAACATATTTTTTTGCTAAACAGGGCTCTCCAGCAGAAAACTTATTGTAGTACATATTATTGTAACATATGTTGTTAAAGGTAAAGGGACAGATCAATGGTAATAATCAAAAACATAAAATTACACAACTTACAATGCATAGGTACATGTAAAGTAGAATGTAAAATATTGAAAAATTACTATATAGCTATAATATATTGCATATATAAACAACTTCTTTCACCTCACATGGTCTTTGGGAAAACCAAACATAGTTATCTTTTCTCCTGTTCTCGAGTGACATCCACGAACTACACAACTTATTCGCCCCATAAAAAATGCAACAATTTCTCACTAAGAGTTCCACTAGTCACTTTCATTAAACGGTATTGTTCAAATTCAAAATATATATTAACAAATAAAAAGCGTATTATTGTTTAAGACCAAAGAATATACTTTGGTTAACAATGAAATATGACATTGACGTAAAACACGTATAAAAAATGGCGTCTATCACACATGTGCATTCAGAAAATGAATTGTCAGAACGCCGAAGCTTCGCTTCTTGTTGTTGGTATATTCTTTGGTGCAATAGATACATAAGTAATACATCATCACAGGCAACGGTAGTTCCGAGTGACGCAAGTACACACCCTCAAAAACCACCACACCGAAAAAGCCCAATATAAACTGTCTACGGCATGTAAACAAACCATGAAAAGTCACTGTATATATACACTAATTTTTTTTACATATAAAATGTCAACTTTCGTATGGCCGAAAAAATAGGAACGCCTTCACCGATCACGATGGAATTCTGTTAATTTTCTTGGGGCTATTGTGATACTGCAGTAAAATTTTCAGCTTTCTGGCTGTATTGAAAGATGAGATATAGGTACCTCGTTTTAGGTAATTTGTCTATATATATCAGTCCAAAAACCTTTTGACGAGGAAAAAATAGGAGACGCAAGTACACCCTTTATAAAAGATGTGATATCTAATCATACGATGTATAGGGTGACACAAATACTATATCTACTTATAATCTTTTTAAAATAAAGGTAAGCTAAGGCTAAATATTTACACTTTATTCCATATTAATTTGAAATTGCTATTTCTGTTGAATTTTCAATCTTCATTGTGGTAATCTACATATCCATTTCCGTGGTTGTATTGTCTAAATGTCCTTCCTTGAGAGTTACCGTTGTAAATTCTGCCATTGTTCCCTCTTCTCCGATTGTTCCTGTATTTGAACCCTGGTTTCCTTAAGAAATTTTTATTGCCCTTGAAGTATAATACTTGTTGCTGGCTTACTATGCCTTCAACTGACACCAATTTAGATAGCACTTCTTGCGTAGTTTCGAAATTTCCAGCTGCTATAATCGTTTTAGTAGAATCCGCCGTGGCGTTCATCGTTACTGCCTTAACTGTCGCTTCTCTTGTGTACTTTTCTGCTAGGTTCGCTGGCATGCTTTCCGACACATATGCTGCCTATAATTTCTCCGCCAATTTTTCTATTTTTGTCGCGTCACTTGTTACATCTTTACCATTTTGCTGTACTTTGTTCAACTTTGCCAAAAGAAGACTTGGGTTATCTCCTCTTATTCCGGATTTAAGTTTATTCCTAATTTCCGTAATCTAATTTTCCGTAGTTATCAAACCTGTTGCTAGTTAATCTAGTTTTAATCAATAGTACTGCGCTCTCTCCATTCCCTGTTACATTTAACTGCAATAATGAATGAATCCAAAAATGATTGTAGCTTACCCGCTTCACCATTGAACTCACTGGGTCGCACCTTACTTGCAAAGTTGAAAAAATCATTCATACTTACAGCCATTTTTACCTGTTCGCTTATTGTTTTTATGACAGAGGTGTCAATCTCCTCAAATACGGATGTAGGTATTTTAATACTACAATTTAACGCTTGAAACGATCAGAGATTTATCTCTAATTTTCTCAAAATAATTTCAACAACTATCTTGCTGTATTATAACTAAATTATTCCAATTTTTATTTACTAGTTTTGTAAAATTATTATCAAGAATTACTATATTATTAATTATTTCGTTTAAAATACTTTTCACATATCGTTAATTTGACGTTCGAATTCAGGTTTATGGATGTAGGGGTATCGATATGATTTAGTATAGACTGGAAGTTTGTTTGTACTTTTTATTTGATGTTTAACGTGGTTGGTAAAGGATAAGGGTGAATTTTCTTTATGGAATATGTCACGAAATTGTTTACAGAGATATTGAATTTCGAACTTTTCTTCTGAATTTAAATGAGAAGTTCGAATGTGTTGTATAATGTCGAAATTATAGGGATGATCGTCGGCATGGCTTTGAACAGAAATTTGGAAGATTTCGTAATTTTCTTTAAAAGATTCTACACAATGGGTTTGTATAGAAAGACATCTTGAACATTTTCGGAGTTATTTATATCAATTGAGGCACATCCATTTTTTGAGAAAGTGCCACCTTCTTTGATACTACAACTAGATAGTTGAGTGAATGGAATTCTAACAGTACCATTTGGTGTATTGACAGGTATTTTTGCGGTTTCTATGGAATTGGGTTCAACATGGGGGAAAAATAAAAGTTTGCCTTTAGATGAGTAGTGTGGTAATGGCAGGCTTGCGTTTTGTGTTTTTAAAAGTGAAATTTAAGATCGATATGTACTTCTAAATCCCTTGAAGTTTCGTAACCTACCAAGCCGTCAAAGAAAGGGTGGAATTTTGAAAAGATGAAATTTCATGACTTTATCTGAATTGAATTCGCGAAAAGCTGGAATTTCAGCGCAAAAATCTCTAGTAGTTGTTTGGAAGACTGAGCTGATGGTAATTGGTTCTTCATAGATATAATTTGGGAAATCACTTTCAGCAATTTCGGGGTTTATAAATGATATTGAAGCACCGGTATCTATCAATAATTTTAAGGGAGGATCAGAAATTATTATGTATGGAAGATCTTTCTTATCATAAATTGAAAAATTTTCTACGTCTGATTTGTTGATTCGGGAGCGCCTTGAAAATTTTGTTCGTCGTTGCTTTGTGTTTCTAGATTGCCAGATATTGAATTTGTGGACATAAAATCTTGGTCAAGTAGGTTATTTCAAGGGTAGTAAGGAGTGTTTGATTGATAATAGTGATAATATTGCGTTTGGTCGACGTTGTGCAGTTCTTCAGAAAAAAATCTGGGTTGTGATGGTTGGGGTTAGGACTGTTATGGAGGTGAAAGTGCAAAACGATTTTGGTTTCGATTAAAGTTGAATCTGTTAAATGTATTTGACGAGATACCACTCATAGGGGTAGGTTTGGGCTGGCGGTAATTTGTATTAGGTTTCCACACGTTACTCGGTGCTCCTGAAGGATGTTGAGAACCGAAAACTTATCTATTAGTCGGGAATCTATGTGGGATGAATCTGGGTTGAACGTTGATTGGACCACGAGGAAATCGATTTGAAAATTTTTGTATGGCATTAAATTTTGACCAAAGTTAGGGACATTAAAATTAGTTTGATTTTGATAGTTTTCATTAAATCTTGAATATGGTTTATTCGTAAAAGTTTCGTTATTGAGTTTTTGAAGGTGACGGATATTATTTTCTGCTATAATAAATTGTCTAAGCTG
This sequence comes from Galeruca laticollis, assembly GCA_963921935.1. Taxonomy (NCBI): domain Eukaryota; kingdom Metazoa; phylum Arthropoda; class Insecta; order Coleoptera; family Chrysomelidae; genus Galeruca; species Galeruca laticollis. The sequence continues at coordinate 63,395,345 of OY998181.1, read as the reverse complement.
TTGGAAGAATATCAGGTTTCATAGCTCGAATTGTGGAGCTCGTCGGTTCTTTTAAACCGGTCAAAAATATTTTTAAAGCATGTGTATTGTATTTTTCTTTACAGTTACACCAGCTTGACCAGTTTCATGACAATCAACGTAAGTATGAAGAGGACTCAAATTAGACATTACTCTAGTGTAAAAAGTAAGAGCAGGTTCGTTAGATTTTCGTCTCAACTGATCTAGATCAAAGAGCAATCCGTTTTCGGTTCTCTGGTCGCCGAAGTGGGCTACCAGAGTGCTTTAACTGTTTCCCAATCTTTGTTTGTGCAAATTCAAATTCAAATTTATTATACAATAATTAACTACAATAATACAAAAAGCGAAAAAATATACATATACCAAAAATCTCCAGACCTGGCATCATAACCTAGGCAAGATTTGCCTGTTTTGTAGTGTGCCAACTCTGGAAACTCTATACATCTGTACATTTATTACTAATTACAGGTTGGCGCAATAAAAAAGTACATACATCCTTGCGACTTCCGGGAAAGAGTCGACAGAGAAACATAATTATACCTTCAGTGTAGTATAAGTTATGATTTTTTTTCCTGAGCAATGGTCATTATATCGAATGCAAGCTTCAGTTGTTTACTCCTTCACTACAAAGTCTGTTTATGCTACAAAGTTGTTTGATTTCATGATATTTTCTCTAAAAATAAATTTTGGTGTATCATTATGTAGTTTTTGATTTCTTCTTTGAAATTTCTAACTTTAGGTATTAGTTTGAGAGTCAATGGAATTAAGTTATAAATTTTTGGACCAAAGAAAAACAAAGATCGTTGTGTTACTGACTTTTTAAAAGTTTGTACTGAAATATTCAGATTAATTGTGGATCTAGTTCTTTGGGTATCTTTAATTTTAAATAATGTAGGGTTTGTGTAGATTTTCATTATACAGCTATAGACATAAAGTAGTTTTATATTGAAAACTTTTGTTTCATTATATAACTTTTCAGTGGAATAAAGCTTACTTTTATTGAAAATAATTTTTAAAATTGTATTTTGAGTAGTTTGTAGTATATTAAGAGTAGTATTGAATGTTCCACCCCATGCAATAATGCAGTATCTTAGAACTGCTTCAACTAGTGAATTATAACACATAAGTAACTTTCTTCTTGGTAGAATATCGCGCAGATTATAAAATGTATGCATTAACGTACGTAATCTTTTACTTACATTTGTTATGTGTTCTGACCAGCAAATGTGTTGGTCTATAATGACACCTAAATACTTCATAGTACCAACTTTTTCTATTATGGGACACTTACATTTATTGATACAATCTGATTTATGAAATTTAACATCTAATTTATATGGTTGATCAACTACATTTGGACTGAAAGCAATACATTTCGTTTTTTTGACGTTTATGGTGTTTATTATAATTTAACCACATATTCATTTTTCTTAAATTAACTTTCGTTATTTGTTTCACTTCGTCCCAGTGTCTCCCAGTAAATACTATTGCTGTGTCAACAGCATAACAAACTAAATGACCTTTGAAGTTGCTGATTTTTGTAATATTATTCATATATATTACAAACAGCAGCGGTCCTAGAACCATATACTGTAAACTTCTCTCGCATTTCCAACTAATTTTCCATATATTCCGAAAATTAAACTAATGTTTTGAACGCAGTTGGTATTTGCGGGATTTGGATCCCAATAAGTTTTAATCAAAGTATTACTCGTCTCTAAGAAATATGCTAATTCAAGCGGATTACCATCAAATTTTGTTACAATTTCCAATAATTTATTTTCAATTTTGGGAACAGATATTATTGAATTTGATTGAGTATTATTAGATTTAAAATTTTCTTCAATGCTTAAGTTATTTAAAAAAGAACTAACTTCTAATACTGAACTTTCTTTTTCTTCGTTAGTGGAATTAAAATTAAAATTTGATTCAATACTAATATTAAGCTCACTGCCGCTTTCCACTATGGAATCTTCAGATGAGTAGAATAACATAGGCTAAGAAAGATAATAGGATGAATAATATAAGCAACTTACAGTAAAATTGCGATGATTTCCATTGATCCTCGATGGACTGCACTCTTTGGATTGGCACTGTAATCTCCTCAAATGTTTATTAGCACTTCTTCGGATTATTCAAATTTTGGGAACATTCGCAATGAAGGTTTTCTCAATTAAACTGAAGGATAATACGCGATGAGAATCCTTTTGGAATCCTACTGACTGCGCCACTTTATGTTTTCAACTTAAAACTTTACCTTTTTAAAAATTTATTTAATTACAATAATTACACGTTATTAATATCTATTGAAGTTACCAATATGGAGTCTATAATCATTCTGATTCTAAAATGTGTATACTGAAACTATGCTGTGTCCTTTAGTGCAATTCAGCACTATGACGTAGTCGATCGTCCGATGATGGTTCGGTGTAACGATATCACATAAGGTAATGTGTTCGACTGACTGGACATCTATCGTTTCATAACTGGGTAGATTGTCAATACCGGCCGATTAGTTTGATTTCAATTTTCTTACCGCAACCTCATAGCCAATTGAATTTATATTCTCTGTTTTACAGATATTATTATAGCTCGCAGTGTTATTAAGATTTGTTAGGTTATCCAGGGATTTTTCAGTAGAATGAGCTGATGCAAAAAAATCTGCAAACTTATCTGCAGTATCCTTGTCAGAGACTTCCCGACCTCCAAAGTAAAAAAATTGTGATTGATTTATAATTTTTCTCTTTTGCTTTACAGAGTACCAAGAATTATTTATGTTGCTCGTAACATAGAATATTTAGGCCACAAACACGATTGAGAGTATTCTTTTGAGAGTTTCACAAAATACGCAAGTAATACTGTTTCTTCAGCACCTTGAATCCATTATTCTGCATTCCGCCTCTCACAAAACTGAAGGTATTCTTTTTCGTAATGGATTTTTGATTTATCCGGAAGCAAATCTAATCTTACAGTGTTAGTAGCCGCAAGTATATTTTCCGGAATATCAATACCTGCCATTATTTTCGCCACAATTTTAAATAATAAGACTATATTAATTCTTATGGCACGCTAAAATGACAATAACGTGAACAATAACCGAAGTTCTTGATTTTATTTTCACATCATCGTTGTCAATGATACGATAAAGCTTTGAATGTAACTAGATTATTGTGCAATTTAAATAAATCTCTCGATTATTATAAATCGCATAATAATCTCGTTACATAATTAGCAATGGCTAAAAATATCGTTCTGCTACGTATGTAGGGGAGACTGGGGGAATGTCTGCCCTCTAAGCAAAAACTTCTATAACTCAGTTCTGTTTTGTTAGAAAAAAGAGGTAGGAGGTCCAAATAAAAGACAAGACGATTAGGAACCAAAGACATGTTAAGTAAAATTGTAACAAAACATTTTTCCATAAATAAAAAAGTTCAAACCACCATAGAGTTGGCCGGAATTACCCTGAAGTTTGGAGGTAATGGCAGCTGGGGCCGCCGATACCCGAAATTGGTAGGAATCACTGGCAGAAATCACAAACAAATGTTTTCTTTGTTTCTCCGTACGTACAAGCTTTGTGAGCCCATTCAGCGCAGTACACACATCTTAACTATAGCTCCCGATTTTTTCCAAACTCTTCGCAGATGATACAAATATCCGGAGAAATTTCGGAATCTGATTTCTCTTCTTCCTCCTGACAGTCATGGTAGGCTAGGGCAGTTTTATTTCTAAGGCTTGGTTTCTCTTTTACATGTGTCTCGCTGTCCTCAAATGTATCAAAAACTCGTATCTTTACTCTCTTAGCCTTTGAATCTTTCACACTCTCACGTTTCGTTCGCTTTTTTGTCTGCTTTGCACTTTCTTTTGCCTCCAAAATGTCTTTCTTTGGGGTAGAGGTAAATATCAGAGAGTGCTGCTTCTTCCCTTCTTTCTTATGTTTAACAATATTAGTACCAGAGCATCCTGGAATGGGTATTATATCTCCAAATGAGATATTTTGTTTTGTTATCACTGTTCTTTCTGCTTTTTCATCTGCCCCTTTCTCCACTGTTCGTTCTCTTGAAACATTTGGTTTATTTGGTTTTGTAGGGTTTACCTTCTCAGCGGACGCAAAATCTTCTTCATCAAAAACATCTGTATTGACAGGGATTATCCCTGTTACTTCGAAACCTTTAGTGGCTTTTTAAATGGTTGCAACTCTTCCAAACGCCTTGTTAAACAAATCTGCGACGATATTGGGAGTGATTTTTTCTCCTGGTTGATTCCTCATGAATTTATCACATTCTGAGTTATACGCCGTCTTCAATGGTCCATAAAAAGTTACATCTAGTGGTTGAACTCGATGGGATGTATGCGGCGTTATCGCGAGCATAATAATTCCTTGTTCCTTGCAGAAATTGGAACCCCCTGTAAGCAATGACTAGATTGGTTATCTAGTAATACCAGAACTGGATCTTCCTATGAGGATTTAACGCAGATCTTGAAGTGTTGAAACTATTGAAGGAACAGGTCTTCGGTGATCCATCCGTTATCTGAGCAGCATAAATAAACATGGGTGGCACGTACACTCCAGTTGCGCTAAATGCGCACATCACCGTGGTAGTTTCTCCTCTTTCCCAACTAGTTAAATAACCTACTCTTTTTTGACCTCTTTTAGCGTACATTTTATTTGGTCGTTGCACCGTAGTGATGCCAGTTTCATCAGCGTTGAAAATTCATCCTGCAGAAAATTTATATTTGTCCATTAAACTGCCAAGATTTGCGAAGAATATTTCCATTTCTTCTTTGTTGAATACTGTTACACGATTCACGCTTATTGATTCTGGTTTTCTTAACCTAATCTGAGGATTTTCACATAAAAATCTTTCTAGCCAATCTCGACCTGCCGTCTCCTTTTCATCCTTAACTGGATTTTTTATATTATTTAATCTGGCAAAGGTGTAGGCACTTTGCTTGATCTGAGATGGCGAAATTCCATAAAAGAGCTTCGATAGAGTTATTATTTGGTTAAGAAGCTCGTTCTCCTGTTCCGCAGTAAATAGTGGACGTCTTCCTAGTTGAGGCTTGGACACACTGCCGGTTCTACGTCGATTTTGAAGTGTCGCTCTTGCAATGCCAAAACTTCTTGAAACCTCCCGAACAGCACGCCCATTTTCTATTTCCAAAAGAGCTGCTTGTAGTGCCTCAGAAGTCCATGATGCATTTGCTGTTTTGCGTTGATATATTCGTGGTATCTGAAAAGATAAGAGTTTGAAAATCATTAAATATTTTTAAAACAGAGGAGGCTTGACGTGCAGAAAATTGTTTAGCTAATCCGAACGGAATTTTTGTGCGAGTGGGGATTCTTAGTAGCTTCATTATTTCCATCCACAAATCACCCACCGTTATAGATAGATCTCACAACACTAAAATATCAAACTAAAAAGTGGAGCGCCGCATACAATTAGGAATGGAACTAAATATTAGTGGCAAATTTGAAATGAAGGATTTGGCGGTTACTTTAAATTCTCGTAATCAATTAAGGTGGGTGATTTGTGAAGCAATTATTTCAGTATTTCAATTCGGCTATATTCTGGCTGCACTGTAACCACAAAATAACGTCGATTGAAATACTGTATACTTTCTGTTTACTCATAGTCTCAGTAAGATTAGTTTCTTCCAATTATTATCAAATTATAGGACCCAAAAGTAAGTATAATTTAGGAAAATGTATTCTGTCACCTGTAAGATGATACTTGTAGCTACAAGGGAAGATAATATGGTCAGGAAAAACACTTCCATATCATATGGAATATTTCCATGGAAATCTCTTCCAATTAAAAAAAATAAAAATCATGTATTTACCGTAAAAGCACGTCCATAATATAATGAATGCCACTTATCAGGCTAGGGAAAAACATTACATCATTAGATAATGAGATAATCTTCATGATATACAAAAAAACAAAGGATATACAATAATAATTTATTTATTCACGGGCAAGCCCTTTAAAATTATATAAAATACAAAAGTGAGCAAAATATATAATGTAGACAAATCTTAACATATATACACTACAATGAATACAGTTATTAAACCAAGATACACAAAAACCATAGGTTGACAAAATATAAATTACTGAACATTCAAATCACGAATAGTTTAAATTTAGTAATTGAGGCATCAAAAAGTGAAAGATCTTACAGTGAGTTTGCGAGTCTCATAGATATAGGAAGATATGCGTAGTATGCAATTATATCTGTGAAAAGGTATGTGAAGTGTCTAGTGGTCTGCGATGGAACATGTAAACTAATTTTATTTAGAAGTTGAGGACAGTTATATGTACACTTCGCGTCATATAAAACTGGTACACTTTTTTTTCCAATGTAAACCTAACTAATTAAAATGACAATGAGTACCATGTGTCAAATTTGTCATGGCGCATTATTCACGATACCAGCCCATTTTTGAATAATTATTTTCAATGCAGTTGTTACTGAAGCAATGAAGTTTACTGCTACTTTTGCATGTCTTGCCGTATTATAGGGATTTTCGTATAAATAATCAGTTAAAGCTTTGTCTAGCTCTATTCTAGTTAAAACTGGTCTTCCATCTATTTTTCTAACAACAGTTTGATCCTTGTTCCACCTGTTTTTAAGTGAGTCATCTAATAAACCTTATATTTTAAAAATATTCGAACCAGTAACAATGTAACATTTTTATATTTGTTAAAATATCACACTATTTCTAAATTTAAGCCAGTTACTCTTTTTGTGGAAATGTTGTAATAAATTTGAATTTTTTCCATCTCGTTTTATTACTTTACAAAATTCACTTTTATCATTACATCTACTAATATTTTTGTTCAGCTACCATTACTGTCCTAGAAATTATATCATAACAACTAGTGCAGCACTGACACTTCTAAAACGATCCATTTACATAGCTAGAAAAACACTATTTTCGATTATAGTAGTTGTACCAGTTTTATATTACGCACAGTGTACCATTTATGATAATAAAAACTAATGTAAGATATTTCTCTTTCCTGCGGTTCTCAAGAGAGGAGATTCGAAGCTGCTGCAGCCGCACAGCATAGTCATTATACACATGTAGCTTAAATGTAATATAACGTATAAAATTGTACTGAACATGTTCGAGTTTTCTAATGTTAACTAAATAAGGTGGAGACCATACAGAACAGTAATAAAGGTGAGACCTAACTAAAGAAAAATATAAAAGTTTAATATACAATCACGAATATTTATCTTAACGAAACCCAACATTTTCAAGATCCATGTCGTTGAGAGTGGAGTTATTGGCATTACTACAAATAGATTCAATTTGTGAAGCATTAGTCAATTCCGGAAGATTGAAAATTAACAGGTTTTTAGATTCATGCAACTCATTCATCCATTGAAGATGTATCAGCACTCCTGTCCTCCTTCAACCTTAGGAACATCTTGCTTCAAAACATTAACTTCACTCCCTGAAGTAGCTTGGGCACACTTTTAAAAGACAAACGACTGTCGCTGCAAAATTACACTAGAGTTCTTCTCTGCACAACTGCAGCCCAAAGCTCCCAATCCCGAGCAAGTTTCAGTAGGATGCATGATAACATGACAACTATCGCAAACAACGAATCTGTCAGAAAGTACATCTTAGCAAACAGAACAATTACTGGCCATTTTAAAAGAAATGCTTAAGTAATAACCAGCACAAATGAAAAATGTAGCACTAATAATTCCTGAACTATGAAAGAATATGGCATAAAGTATTGGTATTAATTCCAAGACTATAAGGTAGTACTTAAAAGTCAATTAGCCTCATCAAATTGTATCTTCTTACTAATATTGGAAAAAACATTTAACACATTTATTTATAGCACAGAGAAAATCTTAATGGTAGAATTATTCTAATGGACCACTTGATTATATTTGATGAATTCATCTATGAATCTCGAGGCACTAAATTAGTTAGTATGAAAAACAACGGAATTTGTACACAATGTTTAAGTAGATAAAATGAGTGAAATAATGGAGTAGCAAATCTACACTGTATACTTGAACAAACTTATAATGTATGTTGATAATACCTTTATAAAATTTAAAGACATCCAAGGAACTTACACGGTCATTTTTTAAAATTTTTTATTCTTTTCTTTTTAAGATAGATAGATTTGGCTTGTAATTTTACTTTATTTACACCTGTATAATTTGATTTACCCTGTATTATCTGGTTTACATTCTTGCACCAATTAAGCACTATTGTGCGAATGGTAATTTTACAAGTTAAATTAATAATAGTTGTTTTATGCACAGTGCATGAAATAAAATCAAAATTTACTCTACTACATATTTTTGCTTTAATTAATGACATTAAAGAATTTGATTCTGGTTGCTTATTTAGGCAAAATGTTATTGTGTTGTAAAGCTCATAAAATGTCAACACAAACTGCTCTGTTGGATAGCACATCCTTTTTGCCCATGCACCTCCATATTCCCTTGATTTTATTAAAATATCGTCTGGCTGGATATTTTCAGAATATAAACTCTTCTTACAAACGGGACAAGAGACCATTTTTTAAATTTTTTTCAATATAAATCCTGCAACATAGTTGGCACTAAGCCTGCTCAGTTTTTGCGAAATTGTGTGGGTTGCCATTTCAGTAGATGTAGAACCGCCAATATATTCTACCTGAATAGGTTTACCACTATAACTAGGGGACGCAGACCTAAGTAATTGTTTAAAAGAATAAAAAATAGTGATACTTTCAACATCTTCACAATTAAATGAACTGTTATAACCCACAAAAGTTGAATTAGTTGAAAAAATTTTAAAACTACCCATAAACATAGCAGGCGACGGATTTGTATATTGCGCTCCAAAGCTTCTGCGCTGACCAAATGCATTTTCTATTGGGTCCTGATTAATATGACGTGGAAGCAAATATTTAAAATTGTTATTTTTCAGAACGTTTCATATTGAAATCATATTTTTAATATTAAATTCCCAGTGTTTCAAGCTAGGTGGTCTTTCCTGATCTCTAGGACGTACTTTCTGAAACCTCATTGAAGATAAAAGAGGTAACGCTTCTTCTCTCCAAAAAAGCAAGTGTTGTGATTTGTCACTTATTCCACATCGCAATAGTTTGCTTTTAGTGGAATTTTTAGACTTCCATTAAATGAGTCAAACAATTTATCAAAAAACAGAAGCAACTCTGCAGTGTCTTCAACATTGACTCCAATTTTTTTCTCGGTATCTGTAACCAAGGATGGCCTTTTATTGAAGTAAATATAACATTAAACAAAGATGTAAAATAGAATGAATATAAATAAAATGTTATAAAAACTAAAATTAAACTAGTTACCATCAATATGGATAGGTATATGGTAAAAGGAAAATCATATATGTAATATACAGATTCTACCATTACATACCTACTTCTAATTCTTTTAAATAGTATTCTAAAAAAAAGTTAATTGAGCTAATTTTTGTCTTATTCTATTTTATCCTATTGTTTTTTGAAATTTATATATATATATATATATATATATATATATATATATATATACTAAAATGTATGAGTTTCGGGATTTTAAAATAAAAAGTATACTTACCAATTTTACCAGCTAAATTTAGAGTTGAAGCTAATCTTTGGCTGAAAATCTGTGTCGCATGTTTCACTTCCATTTTCTTCATTTTTTCCTCATATATATGCTCTACTTTTAAATGTGGCAAAGCTCGTAGACCATCAACAGTTTCTGATTCAGGATCACATTCATACAAACGTTTTATATGCTCCCACTTGGCTATTCGTTTTACATTATTTTTCAAGTAATGCAAATCTTTTTTCAAAAGATTGTTTCTCATGCCTTTTATAAGATGAGGTGGATTCAGTATTGGATATACTTTGAAATTACCAATTTCAAAAAATCCTTGTCTATATTCTTGATTATTTCGTAAATAATGTTGCTTGGTTTCACTCAACAACACAGTAAAACTGGCATATTGTATTGGTCACATATGCATGTAATTGGTTATAAGGTAATTTTTAATAATTCTTGTAAATTTTGTTTTAATAAATTTTTCATAACTACTGGTTTTGCTCCACCTTTTTCCACAAAATGGTAAGATATGGGTGACTTCCATTTATTTCTGATACCTCTAACCATGAAAACCAGAACATGATCAGCTATAACTTCAGTTTTTTCATTTTGGCCAGTTTCCTGAAATCCGTATATTGATCCACTCTTTTCATTAAAAGTAAGCGTAGGTATAATTGACATTTCGTCAAAAATGACAGCAACATATTTGTCAGTTTCCTCCATTTTATCTACTCGTGTTTTCAAAGATTCAAAAATAAAGTTGTTAATGCCTGGCCTAACGTCAATTCTAGATGTTCATGGTTGACTTACTGGGCAGAATGAATATTCTTGACAATAGTCGATAAGATCGAGGCCTTTGCATGTACAATGATATAGCCAACATTTTTTCCTCCATTGTACAACGTCGTTTTTTTTATTTTCCCTAATTTGACATTTAATGCTGCCAAAGCATTTAGTTCTTCTATTTTTAATAATTCTGCTTGTTTGGAGCATTTTCCGGCATCAAAAGGTCTTTTTCTAATTGAATGTGTGCGGTTTCTCTCTATACTATATTTTTTGTGAATATATTGCATTGCCCTATATAATTTACGTTACCTGGGTGTTACAGTTTGTTTTGGTACAATATTTTTAAAAATTTTGTATGGAGTTGTCCTATCTGGTTCTGTAAAATAAAAATAAAATTTATGTATTTATAATAAACTACTAAACTAATTAATTTAAACTACTAAATGTTACAGATGATTTGGTGAAATGTTTAAAACTGTTTGTGAACTCCTCAAAAATTTGAAATATATTTTACCATTTATATGTACTGTCCCAACACCATCAGAATTATGTAGGGAAGATTTCTGGATGTCTTCGATATGTGAAGATATTTCAGGGTCTGTATAAGGTTCCACAGAACTTGATGTTGATGGCAAGTTATAAATTTGCAATATATTTATGTTGCCTGTAAAAACAAAAAGTAAATAAAAATACTTATACATTTATAGAATGGGTAGTCAGAATAGAAAGAGCATAATGGAAATCACATATTAATCATTATCATTTATAAACATTTGTATTTAAAGTTTTCAGAACATCTAAGATTACAACTAAAATAACACCTCCTAAATTTAATGTTGGTACTGAATTTGAATGCAGTCTATTTGACATGCTTGAAATAAATTTTTCTTCGAAATGTAGGTGGCAGACTCTTTTTGAAGCATAAATTATTGCAGGATCCATATTTATTAAGGTGGTATTGTTGATTGCATCTACCCACTTTCTAAATCGGATTAAATCTGTTTTTGGATTTGGAAACCTATGTCTAATATCAGATGAGCGTCTATTTTCGCCACAATCATGGACGCAACACTTAATTAAAGTCATATTAAAAAAACTTATCAACAAACTATAATAACTTAATATAAATATGACTACCGAAGAACAAATTAAACCTGTAAATATAAACTTTAATTATTTATCAATTCAAGACGAACACTACAAAAATACAAAACTGCACCACTAGACTAGGATCTTCGTGACGATTCCTTCAACCTTAAAATCCTTAAATTCGCAAAACTAAAATTTTAATTTGGCCTTGACAATTCATGTGAAACCACCGTGTTTCCATCTGGTATCCGTGTAGCAAGCGGTGAGATTACACTTCGCGAATTAGAGAAGTAAAACGTCGATAATTCTGTGAGACCCAGCGCCCCGACTCGCGTTATAATTTTTTCAATTCGAAATTGACTGTCTCGACCCTTACTTCGTGGAATATGATCATATTAGTGTGACCGTGAGTTTCATTTAAAAACACTAATTTTTCAATTCGACTGATTGGCTGTTTTGGGTAAGTTCATATTTTTTTTGTTATTTTTTATAGTATAAATCATTAATTCGAAATGTATGGATACATTTATGGATTATCATGGATATCTTAAGGCTTTCCGCACATATATTTTTCGATATCTAATATTATCGAATTTACTATCTGTATATTTGTATTTGTAAATACATATTATTTATATGTTTGTAGATATGAATTACCGAGACGAACAAGAGAGACTACGTCGGCTGTGGGACGAAGTCGAGGAAAATGAAGATCCGGATGATTATAAGGATGAACTGGGCAGTGAAATTGATTTCACTGAAGAGAGAAATACGGATAGCGAATCGGAGCAACACTGCGATGAAGAAGACAATATCGAAAATATTGCTTCTCCTAATAAGATTCCAAGAGTGCCGACTTTTATAGGGAAAAATGGTACCTCAAGATGGAAGAAGCATTGTCCCAATGAATCAGTGAGAACTAGGTCTGAAAACATTATTGTTCGTTTACCAGGAGTGAAAACCTATGGTAAAAATGCCAAATCAGCTGTAGAATGTTGGTCTCTTTATTTTACAGACAATATGTTACAAATAATAGTTGATAACACGAACCATTATATCTCAAAGAAAGATGAGGATTATTCAAGAGAAAGGAGAGTCAAACTTACTGATATCTGCGAGATCAAGGCTCTTTTTGGATTGCTATACTTGGCAGAAACCTTGAAACCTTGAAAAGTAGTCGTCTGAACACAAAAGAATTATGGTAAAGAAATGGAACTGGAATAGAGCGATTTTGGTTGATTATGTCTCGTGAACGTTTCCATTTATTGCTCAGATGTCTACGATTTGACATTATTGATACAAGAGAAGAGAGGAGGTAGTTCGATAAATTGGCTCCAACACGAACTGTATTTGAAAGTTTTGTTGAAAACTATAGAAATGCTTATATTGTGGGAGTAAATACTACGATAGATGAAAAGCTCGAAGCGTTCCGAGGAAGATGCTCATTCAAGCAGTATATTCCGAGCAAGCCGAGTAGATATGGACTAAAAATCTTCGCCTTAGTTGATTCTGCAACAAGTTATGCCTCAAATCTCAAAATTTATGTTGGATAACAGCCTGATGGTCCATATAAATGCGACAACTGTCCATCTAGTATAGTTCTTAGGCTCATAGAACCTATATCAGGAGCTAACCGAAACCTTACATGTGATAATTGGTTCACCAGTATATATTTAGTGAACAAGTTATTTAATGAGCACAACATTACATATCTAGGAACTGTAAAAGAAACGAAAGATAGTTACCTCTCGAATTCACAAACACAAGAGCTCGGCCACAATATTCTTCAGTATATGGGTTCCAAGAAAATGTCACAATCGTATCATACATTCCCAAAAAGTACAAAAACGTTATCCTGGTATCTAGTTTGCATCATGATGATGTAATCGACACATCTACAGATGAAAAATCTAAGCGAGAGATTATTACATTTTATAATCACACAAAGGGAGGAGTGGACAATCTGGATAAATTAAGTTCAACTTATGATGTATCTAGAAATACTAGAAGATGGCCTATGGTAGTTTTTTATGCAATGATGAATATGGCCGGTGTTAATTGTCAAATCATTTACGCATTAAATAATAAAAAAATACAATATTCAGAGAAGATTGTTTCTAAGGGATCTTTCCTTGTTTTTGACCAAGGACCACTTGGAACGGCGCTCTTTGGAAACAAATATTCCACCATTCGTAAGAAACAGGAGCCAAAAAGGCTCTAAAACCAAATATTACTGTGAAAACTGCAAAAAGCTTGTTTGCCTCAAACACGTTAAAGCTTGGTGTCAAACATGTTCAGACACTGCGCAAAAATAATAAAAATCAATTTTTGTTACTATCGACTTGTAATGAAAAAAAATGTTTTTTCAAGCTTTCCCATTTTTTGTTAATATTTTTAGTGTCATATGCGTTTTCATTTTATCGATTTTATTTGAATATATTTTTTTATAATTAGTTCAACTTTACTTTTTTTATCTTAATAAATTATATTTCTTTGATAGTGAATCGTTATTTTATGTCTAAAAAAATCACAAGTATTTTTTTTTCACTATGGGTCTGTGAGACTCGGTGCCCTGGTTCGTGTCAGGATCCAGGGCGCCCGGCCCGTAGGGATATACAAGCCGGAAAATCAGCGTCCCTTACTATAAAACGTAAATTTTTCGATGTTCGACTCTAGCAACGACATGGTGTACTCCTCCACTGTCTAAAGTAAAACTGATTGAACAATATGATCCAATACCATGATACAACAAAATAGAAGATAAGATCTCTAGCCGAAATTCGTTCGCCGCGCGCATGACGTTACGCAGAGAGTACAATTTAAAACCGTAAGCGCGAGCTAATGCGTTTGATGTGATAGAACTTGAGTATGATGCGTTGCTAATGCATTTTGAAGGAAAATGAGGATGGTTCAGGTTGATTGAGATATTATTAGTATTATAAAGGCAAAGAGAATTCATGTAAAAGTGTTATATGGAATCGGAGAGCCTACCAGAGCAAAACAATAATTCTAAGATCTGATTGAAATCTGTTTGCTCACTTCGTGAAGTAAATAATTTGTTCTGATACAAAAAAAAACACATATTATTATACTTTTTGGATTTTTTGACATGATTTTATAAACATTTAAATTTGTAAATAAATATAAGGAATAAAACAATTAGCAAATTTTAATACTTAATCGTTTGTTCATTCCAAAATAAGTATACTACAGAGCAACAATAAAGTACAACTCAGGTACTGTGGAGCATTCTTCAAAATAATAATAATAATGAAATTGTTATTGGTAATAACAAAATATCAAATTAAGATTTAAAAATATTATTTGTCAACTTGAATTTAAGAAAAGATTTATTTATTACGGGAAAACCCCTCTAACTGTTACAATACAACAATAAATAATACTCGTACAATAAGGACATGTATAAAGACTGATACAGCATAACCAATTAATTTGAAATACATAACACTTTCCATGTAGCTACAGGTAATAAACAATACTCATATAAATTAAAAAAAATTAAGAACACAACATAACTCAACAAATCACAGGCCTAAGCAATATTTGAACTGGCCCAAAGGCGTATTGAAATTATCAAAATTAAAGCTATTCAAAAAGCACAGATATCTATTTATAGGACTCATAGCACCATATGTTGTTCTATGAAAGGGCGCATGAAAGGTAACTTGATGGCGAAGACCCTGAAGAGGAATGCTAATCCCTATATGACTCAAAAGATCCGCACAATCAACCTGCCCATTTAGGACTTTAAATATAAATATAGCCCCCAACATATCTCTACGATTATCAAGAGAAGCTAGTGACTTTTTTTTCAATTTCAGCATAATTATATGGTCTAATTTTCTATGGTATTAAATTTATCTTCGTGTTTAGACAAAGGGATCCACTCCCGTATAATTTTTTTTCTAAAGGTAAAAATGCTGACATCGTGTGCAAAGCCTTTCACGTGATTGTCTGAATCACAACCATACACTACACATCTCATTTTCACTAATTTTTGCTAATTTTCAACAATAAAAATGTAAAATTAACCGACATAAACATATCCAATAATGTAACTGCACACCTACAAACACAACTACTTATTCTCGTCAGGTGTTGCCAACTATAATAAAACAAAAAATAGTAGAGAAACGACGGCTACGGAAAATATGGCAGAACACGAGGTGCCCTCAAGACAAAACAAAACTTAATCAAATCACTCGTCAACTTAAAGATTTACTAAATAATCACAAAAATGACAGTATCCAAAAGTATTTGAAAGGGCTCACCGCAACCGAAGCTACCGAATATGCACTTTGGAAAGCCACTCAAAAAATCAACCGGCCACAACTGCTTAATCCACCTATACGCAAAGAAAACAATCAGTGGGCAAAGAGCGACGAAGAAAAAGCAGAAACATTCGCTTGTCACCTTGAAAAGGTCTTTCAACCGAATCCACCAAATAACGACAACGACATCGAAGCACAGCTCTTAACTGATCTAGAATCTCCATACCAGTTAGAATTACCAGCAGAAAAATTTACAATCGCGCAAGTCAATAGTATAATTAAAACAAATTTAAATCCTAGAAAAGCCCCTGGCTATGACCTTATTACAGGAAGAGTACTTCAAGAACTACCAAGAAAAGGTGTAGTATATTTAACACAAATATATAACGCAATTCTGAGGATAGGTCACTTTCCCATGGTTTGGAAAGTAGCCCAAATAATTTTAATACTTAAACCTGGTAAACCGGCTGAAGAAGTAAAATCATACAGACCGATCAGCTTACTGCCAGCAATGTCCAAAGTCCTGGAAAAGTTAATACTCTCAAGAATTGAACCAGTCCTAACAGCCCGTAAAATTATACCAACTCACCAATTTGGATTTAGACCAAAACATGCGACTATTGAACAAATTCATCGTGTCTGTACAAACATAAGCCAAACACTAGAAGACAAAAAATACTGCTCTGCAGCCTTTTTGGATATTTCTCAGGCTTTTGATAAAGTTTGGCATACCGGCCTCCTCTACAAACTAAAAAAAATCCTTCCACTTAGTTACTTCCTAACCCTAAAATCCTACCTAGAAGATCGCCATTTCCTCGTCAAATATCAAGACGCGCATACGTCAATATTTCCTGTTAAATCTGGAGTTCCTCAGGGCAGTGTTCTGGGACCTGTGTTGTATCTCTTGTACACAGCCGATTTACCTACCACCAATGGCGTTGTAACAGCCACATATGCTGATGATACCGCCCTACTATCAATGCATGAAGATCCCAATCAAGCATCACAAATACTCCAAATGAACCTGAACAATATACAAACCTGGTTAAAAAAGTGGAGAATACAAGCAAATGCAACGAAATCGGTGCATGTTACTTTTACGAACCGAAAAGGAAACTGCCCACCAGTGACCCTAAACAGTCAACAGCTTAACCAGCAACAGGATGTAAAATATTTAGGCATGCATATAGATAGAAAACTGACCTGGAAAAAACACATTTTCATGAAGAGGAAGCAACTTGGACTGAAACTTAATGGTTTATATTGGCTTATAGGTCGAAAATCACAACTATGTCTACAAAATAAAATACTTATTTATAAAACAATCTTGAAACCCATTTGGAGTTATGGAATACAACTATGGGGAACTGCTTCTAATTCTAACCTCGAAATCTTAGAAAGGTTCCAATCCAAAACTCTTCGAGTCATGACCAATGCACCTTGGTATGTCCCAAACAACTATATACGAAATGACCTCCAAATACCCACTGTAAAAGAAGAAATATCAAACTTCGCCCAAAAATACCAACAGAGACTGCAGCAACACCCCAATAATTTAGCAAAGTCCCTCAGGAGAATACCGGCAAGAAGAAGATTAAAACGTTATATTGTTAGTGATTTACCAACAAGATTTTAAATGTATATTTAAATTAATGTGCACAATACCCTAGAGACAAATAATTTTATATTTTATATAAAATATTTAAGAATAGAGTATGGTTATAGGACCATTGCTCTGCATGTTAATGTGATTAGTGACAAACTATTTACCTATTGTAATTTTAATTTACAGATTGTAAATAAATTGGGAAGTTTAAAAAAAAAAAAAATAATGTAACTGCAAACTAATTCAAGGCGTTCACTCTCGGCGTGACGTCAGAGCCAGCATGCGCGAAATCATACCTTCTATTTTATTTTATCATGCATGATCCAATACGTAGTCGGCGTGCTAAGGCGCTGTAAAATTCTGATCGGGGGGGGGGAGAAACCTGGCGGCCGCTATTACCCCCAGGGCCGTATTCCCCCACTTTACCCTACATCTCTCTACTAACTTCCACATCATTTACTGTGCCTCCTGTTTATTCCTTTAATCATAGATAAGACAATATTATACACGGATAGATCGGAATCTTACGTTAAAACTCGAGGACCCAGAGAATCGGTAGCGCCCCTTACGGCTGGAGGATCAATTAAATTTGTCGCTTCTTTTGAATCTATAATTTTTCGATTTGAATTATTTAATAAGAGCCCTGATTCTGAAAATCGAATGAAATTTTCGAGTGACCTCGGATATTGTCGAATCAAATTTACCCATATTTTAGTTCGCTCGACAATTTCAATCAACTTCCATAAAACACAATTTGAACACAATAACAAGTATATTTCATATTATAAAATTGAAAAAAAATTAAAAATCCATCAAAAATATTACAAATACAATTAAAAAAAACAACTAACGCAAGGAAATACTGTAGAAACGGTGAAGCTTTTCCATCAGGTGACTTCGTTGACGATATTATTCAACACACACTATGTTGGTACTGTCTTCTTCAAATAACAGAAAAAGAGGAACAGCATTTATATTATGTTGCTCATCAACTTGGTTTAAATTGTGTTCTTGAACTAACAAATAAATGTATAATTACTTTTCCTTCATTTCCACAAAATAATACAAAAATAAGTTAATCATTCATCTTTAATATTTCATTAAAAAAACTTACATATTTCAATGGAATTGCCCAATAGAGTGGGCACAGCATCAGCTTTTATTGTTGATCTATATCTGCTACCAACATAAATAGCTTCTGGTCCAAAATGTATGCCACAAACTCTATAGGATTCACGAATTCTTTCAAGAGTTTTTTCCTTCATATCCAAACGTCCAATTGCAGACAACCAAATATTGCACAACTAAAATTATAAAATAAATTCCGTTTGCTCAAGCTTATTCAATTACTTTTATTGAAATATTGTAACAAAATATCCTCAAAAACAGTACACAATGTAAACCTTTTCTATAAAACCAACGTTTTTAGCTAGAGATATACAAATTTAGTTTGAAATATATGTATTTTTATATTCAAAATATAACAATTAACATTAGGGAAATTTTTAAGGTTAACTTACTTCCTGACTATTCGGTAAACGATGCATCTCAAATCATTTTTTAGTAGAGTTAAAACTGTCTTTAACACAGCTCACAAACACCATTTTTATTGGAAATTTATTCAATACAAATAACACAAATAAAAATATATTGGAAGTCGTTGTAAACAAATATCATAGATAAGAGAACATTATGACAAATACAGAAACTTGTCACTTGCCAATTTGAGTCAGCGCCACAGCTGGAGGATCAACTATTTTAAAAAGAACTGTCATTCTCATTTAATTTTCCAGGGTATGCCTTTAATACACAAGAGGGCACACTGAAATACTTTGTCTCTTGACGTGTTCTCATTACAAAGTCTTCGAAAGCATCAAGCAAACCAATCCCAGTGCTCTTTTTTAAACAAATCTTCAGTTAATACTGTTCTAATTAAGCAATAAAATTAATTTAATTCTACTGTCAGCATTATTTCAGTGAAATTTGTATAAATAGCAATTATTCCACTCACTTTTTCCACTAACTCAACACGATTCTAGTCTTGGATAATTATTTAAATCATCACATCAATTTTTAAATCTTGTAAGCCACGTGCAAATTTGAGTACGTTTCATACATTCATTATTATAATTTGTAAGCTTTTTACAGAGTTAGAAATAAATATTTTATTTGCTTGCTTTCGTTATTGAAACGTGTGTAATTTTGTAATCTGCCAATAGGTTAGCATAAACTTAGCTGATGAAATACGTACCTTTATAACGCAGCCAATGTTTAATACATGGCACTACACATTCTATGATCAAAATTAAAAGTTTGTTTATTTTCCAACTGCATAATATTATTTTTTGTCATATAAGAGCATAAATTAGGATGATATTTTACTTAATCTAATAACAACACATAATCGCTAACGAGATCATTAATTTTAGTTTTTTAATCTGATATTTATTTATTTATAATTCTGTTTTACTGATTATAATCGACTGTTTTTTAGGCAGAAATGATAAATAAAAATCACTCAACCTTACGTGGGTTATTCCCGCAATTTCTTCGATAGCCTTGGCCGTTTGAATAATTTTACGCATTCCAAGTCACTTGAGATCCCTAGAAGAAGGAGCCCCGTTCAGTTCTTTTACAGCAATTCGCTCTAGGTCATTGTACCACGTATAAGGTATAATAAAATTGCAAAACACGGTAGACAGTGGTCAGGGAAAAATTATAGTTTGAAATTAATGCCGCGATGTTTATTATTAACTGTAAATTTTTGTTGTTTACTCATAACCCATTAAAGTAGTTAGCAATAATAGGAAATTTTGCATGAATAAGAATCTTGTCGTTATTTAATGATGCCTGGTATAGGAAAAATAATTATGGAAAATTAGGAGTCGGAATAGCTTTTTAAGTTGACGGTATTAGTCTCAGGTATATTTCAGGTTTCAGACGATAGTTCCAATGACATAAACAAAAATCATAATACTAAACGCCCGAACCAAAAAGATCCGATTACAAAAAGAGCTGAAGAAACCGCAACTTCCTGTCCTCCCATCGTGATTCGTGGAAATGTTCCAGCACATAAAGATATGGTGCTGAAACTGAAAGATTATGTCACAAAATTATTCGAAATCAAATACACGACAAACTCCACAATTATTTTCACGAAGGAGACTGAAGATTTCATACGTACACAAGAAAGGTTGAGAAAACCCATGCATCCGTGCTGAGAGGACTCGCCGAAGGGTTGCAAATAGATGAAATGAAAGACGAACTTACAAAAAGCTACAAATATAAAAGACGTATACTGTATGACAACAAAAGCAAGGCCACTCTACTTAATCTTTACTGATCCAAAAATAACGTTGGATTATTTAAATTAAAATGTAAGGGTGTTAGAACACACAAGAGTTATCTGGGAATACCGGAGACAAACCAAATCGATTATTCAATGTCATATATGCCAACTCTGGGGTCATGCCACCTCAAACTGTGGCCGGGCTCCAAGATGCCTTAAATGTGCCCCCCTTACCCCAGAGTGCCCAAAGGAGAGGTCATTACCGGCAAAGTGTGCCAACTGTAAAGAGGATCATCCGGCCAATGTGGAGATATGCCCGGAATATATCATGAGAAGAGACTGACTTCAGGCAAGAAGAACAAAAACCACTAACAGTACAGCTTCCAAATTTATACCAGCTCCCATCCCAACAACAAACCCATGGAACAACAAAACTACCTCATCCCAACAAAATTTTTCTAGTTTACCCACTAAACAACCCTTGCCCCCCCTTGAGGGGGGGGGGCAAGTATTTCCAAACCACGAACCATCCCACACACAAATAATGCTCCTGTTACTGAAATAATGAAATTGACTCAACCGAATAACATGATACAAGAACTACAACCTACAGTCAACCTAGACGAACTACCTACAGTCAACCTAGACGAATTTACTAGGGCCGTTGCTGACCTCCATGAGATGAAGACAGCTACAAACAAGTTAGAAAAGTTTACAATCTATAATAACTTTGTCGCCGGGATTGATAAATATGACATCTAGGCAGGTAGGCGGTAAAACAGGAATTCAAAAACGAAATCATCGCAAAATAATCTTCTGTAATGTATATGGAGTAATCAACAAAATAAAAACGCAATTAATTTTAGAAGTGACATCAATAACATACGTCATATATATAACGGTTTAATTTAGTATTGAAAATAAAAATAACAAATAGTATATGAAAAAATAGACGAAATAACCATTGCATCTTGACAAATGTGTCCAATCTGTATAATACCTGAAATGAATTAATATATCTTCATATAGTATAAACCATTAAAACTTGTTAAATTAAAAAAACTCTAAAAAACCATAACATCCATTAAGTTGATACTAGATCATTTATTTTAGATACAAATTTTAAAATGTTTTAGAGTTGTATTAAAGTCGTAGATTTTATGTAAGTATTTTATCACCTGTTAAATAATGTAAAGATTTGTGTAATTTTAGCAATATTGTTCAGAAGATGACACGTATGATGTCGAAACGTCAATAAAATTATAATTAAAGTAATGCAGCCTAAATAATGTTGAAAATTCTTGTTAAACGGAACCGAGCTTTCGAAAGACTTTTTCTTTCTTTTTCAATGTTGTATGGTATAATTAGTGGAAATCAAAGAAAACAGGATACATAGCCATCATTTCTAACTTCAATCCAAATCAAAACCACTGCCTTAACATTGAATTACAATACACTACGAAAACGAAAAATTGTACTTAAATTATAAATGTAAATTGATACTTATACTTAAATCCCTCCTGAAGGAACACATTTTGGTCTTAAAATTCACTACCACTACATTTTAAAAGAGAATAGTAGACACTATTTCGGTTGTATCAAGTGTATCTAGTTTTTTTGACAGGAAGTAACGTTTTTTAATTTTCAATACCTAATTACAGTCGTATTCTCTTCAAGAGATTTTGTTTTATTTCCTATCTATATACCAGGGTAGAGTGTGATACCAAATGTTGCGCCAATCTTAGCAATGAGATTAGTATTTAAATTTTTGAATCTTGATGTCCAATTAATGTCAAAACTATAGGAAAAACTTTTTTTAATATATTAATTCTTTCATATAACAGTTGCCTGCTGTTATTTTGTTGTTTGTTTTTTTACAAGAAGTTGAATCTGCTCAAAGTCACCAAACCGCATGAGCATATCCAGGCACTTATCACGTGTACAAAGGTTAGCACCGGCTAAAACAGAACAACACCTGTTGGTGGTAAGTTTAATTATATCAAGAGGTTTCTTTAAAAAAATCATCCAAATTCAGTCTCTCACTCTGGACATTTTAGATTCCGAAATTGCCAACTTCAGAGCCTGTCACCCTATGAGTAGCAATATTTTTAACAATCTTCAAAGAGGGAAATGTCAAGTTTGTCAGTCCCGACAGAGGGAGAAACCCCCACCGACCTCTCCGAAATGCTGCTAGTTCAAGTATGGTACTCTCCATGCCTGGTGTTATTTGATTAAAAATGTTTTGCCATTTCTTTATGTAAGTAGTAGTAGCAGTAGTAGAAGTGTGAAAATATGTTTATAGCGGAGTTAGTTGCTAGTACCACGCCCGTGAAGAAACGCAACAATTTCTCCACAGACCTAATACAACACCTAACTAAGGGAAGAACCGTCACTGCTAGTTGGGTTGACACTTGTACAATGTAGCAAATATGTGTAAATCTTACTTATGTCATCGATGTCAGACTTTTTATTCATTGTTAGGTCATTGACTTGAATGTGGTACATTTCTAAGAATTTACGTTTATTTCTATTTCTTTCCTCTTCTAAAATTTCACAATTTCCAAAATCTACGTGATGTGTCTCATCTATTATGTGATCTGCAAGCGCAAATTTTGTTTTCCCTAACTCACTATCGCTTTTATGTTGTACCAAATGATTTTTTAAATTTTGTGAGGTTTCACCTATATACTTCTTTCCACAATTCATACAGGGTATTTGATAAACTTGACAGGGGGTGAGACTTGCCATTTCCCTCTTTGAAGGTTGTTGAAAATATTGCTACTCAGAGGGTGACAGGCTCTGAAGTTGGCAATTTCGGAATCTAAAATTTCCAGAGTGAGAGATTGGACTTGGATGATTTTTGTAAAGAAACCTCTTGATATAATTAAACTTACCACCAACAGCTGTTGTCTTCTTCTAGCCGGTGCCAACCTTTGTACACGTGATAAGTGCCTGGATATGTTCACAGCCACAGTACCGAGGAAGTGAGAGTTCATGCGGTTTGGTGACTTTGAGCAGATTCAACTCTATCACACTCGTAAATATTCAACTACCCTGGTATATAGATAGAAAATCGAACAAACTCGCTTGAAGAGAATATGACTGTAATTATGTATTGATCATTAGAAAACCTACTTTCTGTCCAAAAAACAAGATACACTTGAAACAACCGGAATAGTGTCTAATATTCTCTTTTAAAATGTAGTGGTAGTGAATTTTGAAACCAAAATGTGTTCCTTCAGGAGGGATTTAAGTATAAGTATCAATTTACATTTATTATTTTTTCAATTTTTCGTTTTCTTAGTGTATTGTAATTCAATGTTAAGGCAGTGGTTTTGATTTGGATTGAAGTTAGAAATGATGGCTATGTATCCTGTTTTCTTTGATTTCCACTAATTCTACCATACAACCTTGAAAAAGAATGAAAATGTCTTTCGAAAGCTCGGTTCCGTATAACAAGAATTTTCAACAATATTTAGGCTGCAGTCCCCGTGATATTTTGAATTTTGTTCTTTAACATTTCAGCCGTGACTGCCTGTATCTGCTATACATATATATATATATATATATATATATATATATATATATATATATATATACATATATATAAAAGATGTAAGGATATCGCGTGATATGTTAACAACAACAACAAAGACATTCATGGGTAATTCACGCAAAATAAAGGGCTACTGAAACAGAAAGGTAACCGCGGACATGCATGTTTCTGGCTCAGTTGCCTCTTCAGCACTCTGTATAACCAAATAAGGATGTGAAATTTGGGAGCAAAGATGGGAAAACACAAAACAACGGATTTCAGCAGGGAAACCAAACGCTCATTTGTGCCTTCAATTGGAAGATCCCGAGTTTTCAGGACAACAACCAAGATTGACACGGAGGCGCATATATATATATATATATATATATATATATATATATATATATATATATAATATATATATTAAGTCAATACAAGGTCACTTCTTGGTGTAACCAAGAATAATTATTAAACATTAGGTAGGCATCAAATCAAATGCAACTTCAAATGCAACTTCCGTCATTCTGACGATGATATTTAATATCGAAACGATTGTCAAATTTCTTAGAATTTTGAAAATTTCTCTTCAATATACTGTGGAATTATTTAGAAACAGTAAGTTTCATTTAAATGAGTAGATTCCACGAAGCAAGGGTCGAGGCAATTAATTTCACCAATTAATGTTTGACGTTATAAGGCATCCAAAAGAACGTATATCATTAGTAAAAAGACGTACGTATTGTATGTGTTTCGATTGTCAGTAGAAAAGGATAGAACGTATAAGGTTTGTGTTTCCTATGTTCACTGTTTATTGACGCCAGAGTAAATGTCAATTTGATCTACTGTATTAATAGAGCGTTTACGTGATCATACTCGAAACGATGCCATTATACTTTGAAAATGGTGTAATTACAAACAATCTATAGCTATTAAATATCAAAAAAGCATGAATTACACGTTTAAATTTTTCCCAAATCATCCAAAACCAGCAATTAATAAAGTTGTTGTTAATTAGTTCATTTTCCCGAACGGTTCGGAACCAGTAGCTGCGATATCGACAGCGTATGTTTCCTGCACCTGAAACTTACCGGCTTTGATTGTCAACAATAACCACGTTTGATTTGGTCAATGGTGGGGATATTCTAACGTCCACTATTGGTCAGTGAAAGTACAAGAAACACTCTCTATATATATTAAACAATGTTTTGCTGAAAATTTTATTAGATTTACATGTGTCGATGAATTAATGAAAATTCGGCGGCACGCGTTTCCAATCAAGTACTTCGGTTTTAACGGATTATCTTATTTGAATTCTCTCCGGTATTTCGAGTGATTAAGTGTGTGTTTCTGTGAGTATTTTGTTCAAGTGAGTTTATATATTTGTACAATTTTTGGCTTTTTTAAAGAGGTACTCAATTTGTTTATTAATTTGAAAATATTCAGATGAAATATTTTTAGCGTTGGAAAGATTTAATTATAAAAATATTAGGTATTTTATAATTGGAAAATGTTAATAATATAACTTTTTTCACTCAATTTTCAAATAAAATGGAATATTTTGTGAATAATACTATACAATGTGTCTACTTAAATTAAAATCATAATAAACAATTTTTTATTATTAAGTTTAATTTGAATATTTTTCATAAATTATTCTAAATCAACTAAAGAAGCAGTAATTATTTTCACAAATTTTTTTACTCATTGGAAACCATTTAAATTCGATTTAATTATAAAAATTCCGATATTCTTTATCTGCTGAAAATATTATAACATTTCCAACAATAATTTGATTCAGAATAACAGAAGTTACATTTGATATGATGCCTACATGATGTTTAATAATTATTTTCGGCTAGGCCTAGAAGTGATTTATCATGTGATTGTCTTGATATATATGAATAGAAAAAAGAATATATGATATTACAAATATTAACGCTTAGATATTATTAACCCTATGGGTATATCCTTAAGTGTCTTCTAATTTCTAATTCCTCAAGGAAATCTAGTTCTTGTTTCTTATCACAAATATGTAGTACTTCTAGTTCTATATTAGGTTGAATGATTGGTGTCAAGTAGTAGTTTTGCGAAATGGGATATCTCTGGTTGTTATTAATCAGTATGCTCGTAAATGTTCATTACGTCTGATTTCAAAATTTCGAATTGTTTGACCTATATAGATAGCATTAGATTCTGGACATTTACTTTTCTAAAAGGGATATATTTATTTTTTCATTTAACAATTTTGTATTTACATTACTTTCGGTTTTAAAAGAAATTGTTGTATTGCCGAAGATACTTATCTTTGAAATATTATTAGAAACATAAACAGCGTATGTGATGGTTTTGTAATATTGTATTTCTTTAGTTTGTTTAGAAAATATGATTTGTAATGCCACTTTTTTCTCTTTTTTATAAAGTAAATTATTTATTATATGTAATGGATTACCGTGCGATATGGCTATTTGTTAGATTTTATTAATTGCTCTATCATAATTATGTCTGTTCATAGCATCTGAAAATGCTCTATGTATCATTGCATTGTATGCTGCTAGCAGTACATTATTAACTCTTTGAATTTTTAAATCAAGGAAATTATTTGAGTTATTTTCTTCAACTTCTAATGTAACTTTATTTTTTGGGTGTAAATTATAAATATGATTGAAAAATATCTACCTACAATACAAGCTAATATGTCATCTACATATCTATACCAAAATAATATATTTTTTGAAATGTTACATTCAAAGATTTTTCTTTCTATAGGGCTTCCCATTGGTAAACCCTTATTTTAAATATATATACCTTATTATAAAATAAACTAAGTATTTATGATATTATTCCTGGATTAACATTTTTATCTTCAAGTTATTTTCTTACAAGGAATATGCATTCTTTTCAACTATTAAATGAACGAAAGAATTAGAAACAAACTGTGGTTCTGAAAATGTAATCTAAATAAAAGTACCTACAATTTTAATAACATGAAAATATCAGAAACAAACAGTAAAAATCTCTTATAACAAATATTCTGATGAATTTTTAATAACATATATAACAATTATCGCCAAATTTACAGACGTGTAATTAAGCATGCAAAAGAAATTCACTACAAGAATAGAATAAAAAATGCGGGAAATAAAATTAAAGAAAACGGGGGCCATAGTGAATAGTCTAAGAGGTAAATCAAACCCACTTCTAGAATACATCAATATAGATCCTCATCCTCATCCCTCGTACCTACTTCGAATCCAATGGATTATTTAAATAATGTAAATATGCCCAACAATTTTCAGATTAAAAATACAAATTTATTGGACCTGAAAGAAATCTTACATGAAGTTGAAAACAAGAATTCAACAGGCATTAGCGAAATTTCAGTTAAAATTTTAAATAACCTTCCCGATTCATCATTGATTACTCTAGTATTGGCTATAAATAAATCCTTGGAAAATTCCCTCCGTGCCTAAAAACAGCAGTTCTAATTTCTCTATTCAAAAGTGGTAATTCAGAAAATCCGAGTAACTTTAGACCAATCTCCCTGCTCTCAACACTAAAAAAACTTGTTAAAAAGAGAATGTAGCTTTTCTTTATTCACATAAAATATTAACCAATTTCCAACTTGGCTTTCAGAATGCAAAAGGCACAAATGATCTTTTCCTTTCTTGAACATGTCTACACACATCTCAACAATGGCGAGGTCGTAGCTGCGGTGTACTGCGACTTCTACAGAGTTTTTGATTGTGTTAATCATGAACTTATTTAGCAGAAGATGGACTGCTATGGCTTTAGAGGAGTGTGTAATGACTGGTTTATGTCTTATATAAGTGATATAAAAAATTAGTGAAAGCTAATGAAAAACTATCTCACACTAAGGAAATCTTATGGGGTGTTCCACAAGGATCAGTTCTGGGCCCGATTCTTTTTCTTATAAATCTAAACGACCTGTTTAATCTTTCAATTCAAGAAATTTTTACGATCTTTGCGGTGACACAACGCTCCTTTGGCATGGAAAAAATGCTGATCGTATCTGGAGATTTGGATGTTGTGAAAAAATGGTTTGACGCAAAGTACTTTAGCTTTAACATAAAGAAAACAAACTTACTCACCTTCAGCTCTAGTACAGTAAATGGGGAGTTTTTGCTAAGAAAAATAAACACCCGGTCCGATTGACCTGAAATTTGGAGGATAACTATAAAGTACCATAAAAAGCAAAGTTGATATAGTGCCGTAGTGTGCTTTTGCCCAGGGGGTGGAAACCACCCCTTCTCGGGGTGGGAAATAAAATGTTGGAAATCGATAGAGGGGTTAATTTTAAGCAAAAAGTTCCATATAAACATTTTTCGTAAAGTCAATATTTACGGAGTTATTCTTGGTTGAAGATGCTCGTTTTTTATGAATTATGAAAAAAATCACGTTTTTTAACAGTTTTTCTTGTATAAGTCAAGAATTTGACATGCTACGAAAAAACACGTTAGAACTAAAATGAAGCTTACAAAAAAAGGAATAGATTGAGATGTTTATCAGAGACATAGGTGCAATTATTACCGAGATACGGCATCTAGAAAAAAAATTTTTAGACACTAAATTAAATGCATTTAACGTAAAATAAATAAAAAAGTTGAAGTTTTCAAAGAAAGTATACCATTCATTTTTCAAAGTACTTCAAAAATTCTTTAAAATGAATCCAGTTTGAAGTCATTAGCATAAAAATTAACGTTCTGATGAAAATAAAATCGAATTTTCACTTTTTCTGAGAAAAAATCAGCACTTAAGCTTTTGAATTTTTTGATAAAAATAAAATAAAAAAAATCCTTCTGCAATTTACTTTATTTATGTGTTAACCATGTGTTCTGCACGTTTAAGCAATTTAGAGTACATATTTTTGAAAACAAAAATGTTAAAATGAAAAATAAATTCAAATTTTAAGAAAAATTTGATATTTTTGAAAATAACTTACAAAATACTTAAGATACGAAAAATATTCAAAAGACGAAAATGTAGCTTATTTTTTACAGAATATTTTACTTTTTTTTTCATTTCTGTACGATAATATTTATGCGCCATTCAAAAATTTTAAGCTGAAAAAATCATTTTTTTTCCACGATAAGGGTGGGTTTTAAGGGTTGAAAGAGTGAGACTATTGTTTAATTTTAACTCACAACATACAAATATATTCATTATACGTATTTAAATTGATTTAGATCGATGTAATATATGTTTTTATGGTTTTTCTATTTTTTTAACATAAGGGGTGGTTTTCACCCCCTAAAAATAAAAAGCGCACCTCAAGAGTATATCACTTTGATCTAGAGGGTGAAAATAACTTTTTTCCAAATTTTCATCAAAATCGGAGCGGGTGTAAAGATTTCGGAGGTTATACCTTATTTTTCCCCCCATTTACTGTACTACTCTACTATCGACAATTTGTACTTGAATGGACATTTTATTGAGAATAAATCCAATCCAAAGTCCTAGGTATCTTTATTAATAATAAATTGAAATTTAACTGAGTTCATTCACATCCAAAATGGTATATAATTCTCTGATTGAATCTCACTTGAAATATGGAGTTGCTTTTTGGGGATTTTGCAATTAACAACTTTTTCATTCAGATTTTGTTTTTTAAAAGCGTGCGATTAGATACTTATGTAGGGCGGGAATGCGTGATTCGTGTAGACCTTTGTTTATTAGAGAAAAAATTCTAACTTGTATTTGCATTCTGGAAATTGCTTGTCTGTTTTATGGAAAACATAATATGGTTGAAACTCCGGGACATACAAATCGCTTAACCCGTCAAGCAACAGAAAATAAAATACCTCTTCCTGTTCCAAAAACAAGCAAGACGAAATATTCTTTAATTTATGAAAGTAAAAAGCTGTTTAACTACATACCTTACGAAATAAGGAAGGAGAAAAGCTATAAAAAATTAGTTATCTTGTTAAAGACGCCCTTGCAACAGAAGCGTACTACAACCTTGAAGAATATTACAATGAAACTTGTTTGTTAGTTTTAATTTATACCTACATGTGGAGTCTCATTCTGATATGTAGGTAAAGTATGTTTTAATTCAATGACTTGTGAACTCTTGTTCAAATGATATGTTTCTGTGTATTTGTGCTTTTACATTCAACAAACTGTGCTAATTTACATGTTAAAGCCTATTTTGGATTGCAATATTTTATATATGACGTGTGAACCTGTTTCAAACTTTGTTTCTGTGTATTGATTTTTAAATTGTTTTTCGTATATTCTAAGTGTTATTAAGACTACATTATGTACAAGCTTTGTCAATAAGATAGTATTTTTCTTCGACAATAAAGTATATTTCTCTCCCTCTCTCTTTCTATGTGAACCCCGTTTACCTCAATAAGCTTATTCATTCTTTGGCTAAATGATCTTCTTACTTTAAAAAATATGTTGGACTGATTGGCAATATAATCAACCGAATTTCCAATTTGCTGCCATAGTTCCTGACGAGTGCTTATTCCTTGTGAATACACTGATCATTTCATATGGCCCCAAAAATAAAAATGTAGGGGATTACGTTCGGGAGTTCTAGGAGGCCACGAAAATGCACTACCTCTGCCAATCCAACGATGAGGAAATTGGTCATCGAGATAATTCCTCACTATTATTCGATCATGATGTGGTGCTCCATCCTATATGAACCACATTTATCTTCTTCTATTAAGTGGGAATTCCTCGAGATGTTCGAAAAGAGTTGTTTGTAAAAATTGTAAATATGAGTAACCATTCATATTTGCGGGTAATTCATATGAACCCAACAAACTATCTTCAAAGATACCGCACCATACATTTATCTTAAAGTCGTGCTGAAAATGTAATTCTCGTAATACATGCTGATTTGTAATATTTTTCCCAGTTAGAAACCTCTCTACGTATTTATGTGGCCTCATCAGTGAAAATAATTTTGTTAATAAAATTACGATCTTAATTTATCATCTACTGAGCAACACTCATACTTAAAGGATAATATCTAGGCAATATATTTTGTTGGGATCGGATCTCTTCCATAATGAAAGACCTCCAAATAATGTGCACTTAAAAATAATAAGATCAGGAACAGTATATGCCCTGGAAACTATGAAATCAGGTAAAGCTGCTGGTCCTGTTTATATACCCACTCTTTGATGATGATGTGATCGATATTCTGCTGGACATCTGTAACCGCATTTATGAGAAGGAAGAAATTCCTAAACAATGGTTATCATCAATTTTTGTGCTCATACCCAAGAAACCAAGAGAATGCTCAGATTACCGAACTATCGCCCTTATGGGCCACCCCTTAAAGTTGTTTCTAAGAATTATCCGCAAAAGAATTTACAGAAGACTCGAGGAAGACATAAGCAATACACAGTTTGGATTCCACGAAGGACTTGGTACACGAGAGGCGCTTTTCGGAATTAACGTTCTTTTCCAGCGCTGCCTCGATATAAACCAAGATGTGTATGCATGTTATATCGATTTCGAGAAGGCCTTTGACAAAGTTAATCATGACAAATTATATAAACCAACCATCAGAGGAAATGGATATTCGTCGTGGCGTGAGACAGGGCTGCATCCTGTCCCCGCTCCTCGTGAATCTATATAGCGAAGCTATTTTTAGGGAAACCTTAGGAGATGGGTCGGTGGGAATAGTTTTAAATGAAGAAAGTAATAATAATTTGAGGTATACTGATGAAACAGTCTTTTTAACGAGCAATCTTGAAGACTCACAACACCTTTTAGAAAAATTGAATGAGCGATGTAAGTTAAGAAAACCAAGTTAATGGTAGTTACAAAGTTCCCGCAATATCTAAACCTTATGAACCTGATTGTGACAAACACCACGATAGAGAATGTGCTTACATATAAATATCTGGGAATTTGGATGGAACAAACGGGTGATCATACAGGAAAGATAAGAACAAGGATAGAGATAGCCACATCAACATTTATAAAGATTAAAAAGTTATTTACGAATCGAGATATTAACATCGATCTTAGGATGAGGATGCTTCGTTGTTATGTTTTTTCTGCGCATTTGTATAGAGTTGAGGCTTTTTGCTGATCTAGAAGCTTTGATGAAAGTTTTATCAAAATTTGCCTCTGCGTTATCTTCAATAATTGCAGCACCAGGAAAGTGAGCGTCTAATAAACATCTCATGCTTTCCTCTATGGTTTCGGCGAACTCTCCGTTTGGCTTTTTAAGGAGTCCAATACCGTTAGAGTGGTCCTCAGCGATGACTTTTTATAGGCGCACTGCTGGGGCTACGTTAGAAATCCCTTCGCAGAATTGCCTCCAAGTTTTCCTCTTGGACCTTCTGAGTTCTTTGTTATATTCGGTTAGAGCCTTTTTTTAGTCTTCCCAGTTTCCTGTCCTCTTGGCTCTGTTAAACGTTTTGCGTGCTAAGACCTTTAGTTTGCTGAGTTCATTGTTCCACCAAGGCACATCCCTATTGACAGCCTTTGTTTTGATGGGACAAGATTCCTCGTAGCAATTAATTATCGTGCGATTCATCTGGACAAACTGCAAGCCTTTCAAATGTGGTGCTACCGAAGAACGTGGAGGATTTCCTGGACCGATAAAATTACTAATGCCCAAGTGCTGGACCGGATGCAGAACATTGGCAGGCATCGTGTATCCTGGCTAAAGAACATAAGAGATTGGTTTAACTGTAGCAGTGTTTACCTGTTCAGAGCTGCAGTCAACAAGGTCCGGATTGCTGTGATGATAGAAAATCTCCGATGGGATATATAATATAAGAAGTATAATACATTTTGTACCGGTGTAAAATGGTAAGGTCGTAAATTCACCTTTTTAAAATTCGCTAAACTGAAGATTGGTTTTCTCCATTCATTGCTGTTAAACGCCGAGTGCTTAGTTCCGAATTATTAGCGACTCGCACTAAAGTATCATTCTCCTGAAACACATTTCTTATTTTCGGTCATCCTATTCCACTGTTACGCCTAAATTGTCCAGTTTCTCCCAATCGACGGAAAAGATTGCTGAAAGTTTGCCGATTGGGTTGAACCTTGTTTGGATACACTTGATGATACCTGCGAGGACCAGCAGCACAGGAATAATATTCTTTTACATAAACACAAAGAATGTCTCGCATTACAAGATTAGTAAAATTGTAGTGTCGAAGCATTTTCAAGTAACCGACTTAAAATTTTACAACAATCACAGTTTCTCCCTGGTGAGCTGAAAATCAAGAGAGCTCATTTGTGGGATACCCTAAACAATACCCAATCATGAAATTGGTCACTTGTATTCACTTTGGAGAATATATGGTGCTAACAAATCGAATTTTTTTCCAAAAATGACTTAAATGTTGTACTTTAAGTACCATAGCCCGCGTTGTACTGGCTTTGGTGAGCTGAAAATGAATAAGGTTCATCTATTAGACGCCCTGAATAGTCTTCAATCATAAAATTGGTCACATTGGTGAACTCCTGAGGCTGTATTGTGTTAACATCCCGAAATTTTTCCAAAAATGTGGTACATCAAGTACCATAGCACCCGTTGTACTGGGTCTGGTGAGCTGAAAATCAATAGGGTTTATCAGTGAGATGTCCTGAATAATATTCAATCATAAAATTGGTGACTTCTTGCACTCCGGAGGCTATATCGTGCTAACAAGACATGTTACGAAAAGTGGCCGACGACAACGACGACGAGACACCGACGACGATGACATACACAGGATATTTTTTCTAAGGACTGTTTTTTCGTGTTCTTCTTGCTGAAAAACGATATTTTTTTTCCAATGTTATTGCTGCAAAAAGCTGTAGGCTTTTTAATCACTTACAATATTCACAAGTGGATCCAGCTAGACGCCATTTTATTAACAAAGCTCAGTTGTGATTGGTTGAAATTTGTTTTTTTTTGAAATTTGTTTGGCTTTTAATACATAATGGAAATAACCACATGTCAATACACGGTAACTATGTAATAGCTATTTGTGTATTAAGAGCGGAAAGTGATACTTTGCCGCTTGAGGCAGAGAGCCGAAAGCAGCAATGCACTTTATGCTCGAATTGCACACAAGATTTTTTCTACGATCACCTTATTTTTAGACAAATAATTAAAAAAAAACATGAAAAAGCCTTTTAAAGCGTCCCAAAGCTCTTCGTGTTCTAAATAAATCTGTACCGCAAATTTCCACGTACCATAGTTCTCGTGCCCTTTTAGATGCTCGATCAGCGTAAGCTGGCTCATGATATCACTTATTAACACAAAAATTCAACAAATTACAAACTCCAGAAGCTTCAATGGTGTCTCAGGCGTGTCCTGTGTCCATAACCTCTTGCAATTTGATGTTTTGAGTAAAGGTTTCGAGAAGAAAAATAACTTAGTCTATTAAAAACGGCGTAAAAGCAACTAATGGCAATTTAAAACTTACAAAAGTCGTAAACGACATTCAGATGGCATTTACAAGGTTAAACAAATTGAGGTTTGAAAAATATTGGGAGTAATTAGTTATACACTTTGAATGTTTTTAAATATTAACTACAACTATAACATAGGTGTTTTGGAAGTGTTTATAAGATAATAATTAAAATGAATCTGAATCGGTCTAATCTGTAAGGTCTTATAACATTGCGTCGCCGTGCTCGAAAAATCGCGCGTGTTTGAAAGACCAGTTATCCACTGTTTTTTTTATTGGCGCACTTAGACTTACTACAAAAAATGGAAGTCCGTCCTCGATGCCCAGCCAAGTTTCGTGACAGTCCATCCTAAATAGTATTTATTTTTATTAAAAATGTATATGGATTGATTCCCTCGGGGATTAAATAGGTCCCACCCGCGGGATTAAATGGGTCACTTTAGTTGCTTGGTGTATAATTTACTATTAATATACCTATTATTTACTAACTTTCTTTAGTTTATTGTAAATGAAAACATGTGAGCGGAAAATACGCTCTAGAGCGGAAATAATGTCAAATTATGACAGATCACGGAAAGCATCAACTTTGCGGTTAGATTTGAGTGTGCAAAGCCTACTTTGGGTAGTGATCGTAGGAAAAATTTGTTATTGCTATTGGCTAAATTGCAAACGAATTATTAAATGGGGGGTAATATAACTAGTGTTACGATTATCATCGATGATAGGCCGAGTTAGAGCCGTTGATGGCCGATGATGCTCTAACGAGTAATATCTTCGATAATTAATCGTAGCACGAGTTATATTTGGAGAGAGAATATTATGAATGACATCTCGTTGAATTTTACGCAGCAATATTTTAGATATCAAAACTGACAGTACAAATTTTACTTTTCCGCCCAACCTATCTATATGCGAGAATTGGTTTAGCCCAAAAAAAAGTTGGTATTTAGAGTTATTTCTACGTTTTCCATCAACAACAACACGAAAAAACGGGTTTTAGAAAAAATCCTGAAAATGTCGTCGTCGTCGTAGTTGTCGTCGGCCACTTTTCCTTACATATCTTGTTAGCACGATACAGCCTCCGGAAAGCAATAAGTCACCAATTTTATGATTGAATATTGTTAAGTACATGTCACAGATGAACCCTATTGATTTTAAGTTCACCAGAGCCAGTACAACGAGTACTATGGTACTTGAAGTACGACATTTTGTCATTTTTTGAGAAATTTCAGTTTGTTCGAACGATAAAGCCTCCGGAGTATAAACAAGTGACGAATTTTATAATTGTATACTATTCAGAGCGTCTCAAAGATGAACCATGTTGATATTCAGCTCTCTAAAGCCAGTACAACGGGTGCTATGGTACTTGAAGTACCAAATTTTTCTCATTTTTGGAGAATTTTTAGTTTGTTAGCAGTATACAGCATCCAGAGAGTATACGATTGATCAATTTTATGATTGAATATTGTTCAAGGTGTCGCACAGATGTACCCTATTGACTAGAGCGAGTACAGCGAGTCTTATGAATCCAGATATATTTTTGGAGAAATTTTGGTTTGTAAGCACAATACATCCCCCGAAGTGCATACAAGTCCACGTTCTCTTTCTGTGACACTATAGCCATTCTTGCATTACTTCTAGGATTTATCACTCCCGGATTTGTAACTGTTGCAACTTCTTCAAACTTGTAATATCCTATTTCCAGCCTTGCGGTTCGTTATTGTTTACTGCTACATTGCATTTACATGGTCCTTTGTTCATTAATTCTCAACCCTCTTTGTTTTGTTCTTTCCCTTACATTTTGAGTCCATGTTCTTTTTCTGTGACTTTTCATACATTTCTAATATTTCTTCTTTCTATGCTGCTCCAAATTTGGATTTCCCATCTTGTTCCTGTTTTTCTATTATTCTTCTTGTTTCTGGCTTCGAATTACTTACTTACTCTGTGACTTTTCCTGAAATTTATAATATTTCCTCTTCCTATGTTGCCCCAAATCTGGATCTTTCATTTTGGTTATGACTTTCTTTTATTCTCCTTGTTTTCTGATTTCGTTTTACTTACTTTTCCTAGTGTCCATAAACTTTTTCTGTAACATTATAACCATTATTTCATTATTTCTATTATCGTTGCCAGATTTTTAACTGTTTCAAGTTCTTCAAACTTGTAATCACCTATTTCCAGCCTTGTGGTTCGTTTTTGTTTAGTGCTGCATTGCATTTCCTTGGTTTTCTCTTCATTAATTCTCAGCCCTCTTTCTTTTGTTATTACTTTGAGTCTATCTTCTTTTTTTCTGATTTTTCCCAAATTTCTAATATTTCTTCTTCTTATGTTGCCCCAAATTTGGATTTCTCATCCTGTTCCTGTTTTTCTTTCATTATCCTTATTTCTGGCTTTGAATTACTCACTCTCTCATAAAGTACATGTTCTCTTTTTGTGACTTTTCTAAATTTCTGATATTTCTTCTTCCTGTGTCGCTTCAAATTTGAATTTTCCACCTTGTTTCTCACTCTCTTCAATTCTCCTTGTTTCTGATTTCGAATTACTTACTCTTTCATTGATTCCATGTTCTCATCCTGTGACTCTAGCTAAATTTCTAAAATTTCTTTTTTCTATGTTACCTCAAATCTGGATCTCTCCTCTTGCTTCTGTCTCTCTTTTATTCTTTTTGTTTCTGCCTTCAAATCACTTACTCTTTCATAGAGTTCATGTTTCATTTCTGAGACTTTTGTTAAATTCATAACATCTCTTATTCCTATGCTGCTCCAAATCTGAATCTCTCATCTTGTTGGTGTCTTTTCACTTTTCCGCCCAACCTAACTAATATGCCGAAATAGTATATTGTGCAACAAGTGGGAAAAGTTCAACTTTTCTCACGATTGTGGAAGTTCGTGGCACGAGCCAAGAGCGAGTGCCGCAAACACACGAGTGAGAAAAGTACTTTTCCCACATGTTGCACACTATTCTTTTTCTAAAACTCCACAAATTTAAAGAATACAAGTAAATAGTTTTGTAGAAAAAGTCTAAGCATCGAGGACCACACACCGAAAACGGGTGGGCATTGAGTATAAGTTTCTGAAATTAGCTGGGCATCGAGGATCCCCTACTGGATTCTCCATATAAATGTATGTAGTGTGAGAAATAATATTTCTCACAGTGTGAGGAATATATGGTTTTGAAATTAAGTAAGCTATGAGAAATATGCTACTTTTCATAGCAGTTGTTGAAAAAAGTATTGGATTACCCCAAAAAAAGTTGAAATTTTGAAAACATTTTTGAGTTATTTTCACGTTTTTTATCAAGAACAACACGCTTAAACGGTTTTTCGAAAAAAAATCCTGTCTGTATGTCGTCGTCGCCGGTATCGTCGGTGTCGTCGTCGTTGTAGTTGGCCACATTTCATTACATGTCTGTTAGCACGATACAGCCTCAGGATTGCGACAATTCATCAATTTTATGATTGAATATTATTAAGGACATCTCACAGATGAACCCAATCGATTTTCAGCTCACCAGAGCCAGTAAAACAGGCACTATAGTACTTTATGTACGACATTTTTGTATTTTTTTGAGAAATTTCAGTTTGTTAGCACGATACAGCCTCCGGAGAATATACAAGTGAACAATTTTATGATTAGATATTATTCAGGGCATCTCAAAGATGAACCCCATTGGTATTCTGTGCACTACAGCCAGTACAACCACTGCTATGGTACTTGAAATACCAAATTTTGGTAATTTTTGGAGAATTTTCAGTTTGTTAGTACAATACAGCCTCCAGACTGACCAATTTTATGACTGAATATTATTCAAGGCGTCTTATGTTTGAATCTTATTGATTTTTTGCTCACCAGAGCTAGTACAACGGGTGATATGGTACCTTAAGTGCCACATTTTTGGCCCTTTTTGGAGAAATTTCGGCTTGTTAGCACGATACCGCCTCCAGAGTGTATACAAGTGATCAATTTTATAATTGGATATTTTTCAAGGTGTCTCACAGATGTACCCTATTGATTTTCAGCTGACTAGAGCGAGTACCTACAGCGGGTCCTATAAATCCAGATATACTACATTTTTAGTTATTTTTGAAGAAATTTTGGTTTGTTGGCACGATACATACGCCGGAGTGTATAAAAGTGAGAATATTGTTCAGGGCATCTCACACATGCGGAAAAGTTAGTTTAAATCTTCGAAACCGTTTATTTTTCATTAGCATGCCATAATAATTAACAATGAGGTAGTAGCATACGGTGATAGGACTATCATTAGTTTGATAACCTCTTACTACTCTATTGCAGCCAATTAAAATCGTAGAAAAAGGGTCAGATGACGACACGTGAATAGTATTCTAGGAGTAATTTTTTGACATAGTTCAGAATTAATCATATCCAAGTAAGGGTTCTCGCTATTATTCTAAGTAATCCCTTAAAAAATATCTGAAAGCAGAAGAAAAATATCTGAATCAATTTTCCAGATACCCTCTAACGTATCATGGATCTACTGTAGTATTAATCCCCATCTTGGTGTAATCAAACAATTTGCAGTGACGTATTGATTGTTAGAAAAAATGGCCCAATTTATCTACTTTTGCAAATAACGCACTGTTTTAGATTAATATTGGTTAGGACGAATTTTTATTACAAATAAGATATTTGTAGTAGGGTAGACCGGGGATAAAAGTGCCACGGGGAAAAAGTGCCACTTGCCGCCATTTTTTTTAAATTAAACGAAACGCATGCGACGCCAACATTACAAGGTCATGTCTATACCGCTTCCTGTCGAGCACATGCATTTAGTGTCGAAGTAGCCGTGTAAGCGAGAGGACATATCATTTTTAATTTGTGCGCTACGTAGTAAATAATTTGTTATTGTCTATTTTTTGTTGTGCAACAGTTAGTTTTCATCGAATTTGAAGCAGGTAAGTTTGCTCTGATACATTTTTTATTCTTTTTTGTTGCAGTGCTGTCAAATCTTCAAATATTTCAGATATTTTTTTTGTTATGAGCAATAGTATTGGAATGAACCAGTTGGGGTTAAAAGTGCCACGTACGTTTTATGTGGCACTTTTTACCCCACTATGGAGAATGAAGCGTTGTTTTACTTCTTTTGAATTTTTTAATTATTGAAACTCATTATTAAATCAGATGTTTTTTTTCAGAATGCGAAATTACACCAGGAAAACTGCGCGGGGGCAAGCTTCTTTAGAAGAAATGCATCGTGCAGCTGATCTTGTTACAAAAAATGGACAGTCCATAAGGTCAGTAGCCAAAGCTCTTGGGATATGTAGAGTATCTTTAAACAGATTTATACAACGCCGTAACACCGATCCAAACACGACCTTTGGCTATAGATCAGCACGTAGGGTTTTTAATGACGAGGAAGAAACAGCACTTAATGAATATTTGACACAGTCTGCACAAATATACTTCGGTTTAACCCCAAAAGAGGTGCGTCGTCTAGCATATGAGTGTGCAGTCCAATATAAAAAAGATATGCCAGACTCATGGCGACATAACAAACAAGCAGGTGCTGACTGGTTTGCAGCGTTCTTAAAAAGAAATCCACGACTTTCCATTCGAACACCCGAAGCAACGAGTTTGGGAAGGGCAACATCTTTTAATAAAAAAAACGTAACTGATTTTTTCGACAAATTATATAATGTTTTGGAGCGCTACCCATTCAGTGCTTCCTCTATATGGAATACAGATGAAACAGGAGTTTCAACAGTCTTGAAACCTCCAAAGATTGTAGGGGTGAAAGGGTCAAGGCAAGTCGGTGCTCTTACTTCAGGTGAAAGGGGAACAAATATTACATTAACAACAGCAGTTTCTGCAAGTGGAGTTTGTATACCCCCTATGTTTTTATTTCCCCGAAAGAATTATAAAGATTATTTTATTCGGGGTGGACCACCTGACAGTGTTGGTACAGCAAACTCATCCGGTTGGATGACGGAAGATAGCTTTCTTATGTTCATGAAGCATTTCATTAAACATGTGAAACCGACAAAGCAATCACCAGTCCTTCTGTTATTGGACAACCATAATTCGCATTTGGCCATATCAGTTTTAAATTTGGCGAAAGATAATGGCGTTATTTTATTATCTTTTCCGCCACATTGCTCGCACCGTTTGCAGCCGTTGGATGTGGGTGTATACGGTCCATTCAAGAGATACCTGTCTTCTGCGCAAGATGCCTGGATGAGAAATAATGCCGGAAAGAATATCACAATTTATGATATTCCATCGATTGTCAATTCAGCTTACCCCCTAGCGATGTGTCCTAACAATATTATAAATGCTTTTAAAAAGAGTGGCATATTTCCTTATAATCGGGACGTATTCTCAGATATTGATTTTGCTCCAGCATATGTCACCGATCGGCCAGTTCCTCCTGACGGAAATTACAATCAGAGCAATCAACTTTTAGAGAATGACAAGCCGTCAAATATTCGAGAGCACATTCCTAACGACTATTCTCAACAAAACCTTCCTAGTGAAAATAGTCAACATAAAGAATGTACAAAGAACATAGGCAATACCGAAAATCCAGTAGCTGGACCATCTAACATTGATAATCGGCCAGGAAAACAAACATTTTCTCCACACATAGTAAAACCCCTTCCCAAGGCGGGACCTCGAATGGGATCGACAAAAGGCAGAAAACGTAGATATACAGCTGTGCTCACCGATACTCCAGAAAAGGACGCTCTAGAGAAGGAGCAAGCAACAAGATGCCAGAAAAAGATGAAACAAGTTAAGCAAAAGACAAAGCAAGTTAAAAGGAAAGTTTTCTCAAGCAAAAATAAGCATGACTCGGAGTCCTCAACCGATTCAGAAGATGACTGCCTTTGCCTAATATGTTGCGATTCATATTCACAGAGCTTACCTTCAGAGGAATGGGTGCAGTGTAGATCCTGCAAAGAATGGGCTCACGATAAATGTGTTACGGGTGACTCAAAATTGTTTATCTGCGTTAACTGTGACAGTGACATGGACTAATAAACTTTTTATTATTTAACTAAACTTTTGCTGTTCAGTTGTTCACGTTTTAAAAATGTCATGTACTTTTATTTGAACGCATTAAAAATCACCTTTACCTACGTATTATCTATTCTATCCTATCGTGGCACAACTTACCCCGTGGGCGTCACTTCCTACCCCATGTATGGGGTAAAAAGTGCCATCTACAGGAAACCATAAAAGGTGATAATACCGGTTTTTTTATTATGTTAAGTCTTTGTGTCATATAATTTTTGATAACTTAAAGTTAAAACCACTAAGAGGACAAAGAAGAAAAAAAAGTAATCTGCCAATTTTTTTTTTAAAACACATTTACCAAAAATGGCACTTTTATCCCCGGTCTACCCTACTTTTTAGAAAGACCAACTTTTCCCCAACTTTGATGGAAGATTCAATAATACGCATAAGCTTCACGTTATAGTTGAATCATGAATATCTTCATTGTTGCTAGAGAACTTATTAACAGGAGTAATTGATAGTATACCTCTTCGCTCTCCTATTATCCTGATGCCAAATCCTAATTTCGTTAAATGAACGAAAACTTAGTATTTTCAACAAATAATTTACGATATTTTCTTTTAGACCCAAAGATTCTTGGGGAATACCCTTTATGGATCTGATTGTGGAGATATTGTTAAGAGCTCTTTCGCAACTACTATCATTGAACGAATAATCTCGGATTCTATTATTGTCTTTCTCACTTGATCGGCGTGATAAGGAATTTGAATTGATGTTGTTTGCTATTGAATTGGATGTAGATATTGCGGTTTTGGAAAGTTTGGATTATGTCGATAGGTTATTAGTCTGGTTCACTTTGTTAATATATTCCTTGTTATCTACATCATTTTTAGACGTGTCCTTTTGTTTTTGTTGAGTATCATTCCCTTTCTGAAAATTTTTAATCGAAAATGAAATGTATGAAGAGAAGTTGTTAACACTAGGATTATTTTTAGAAAGGGAATCGATGTTAATTGATTCCTCACTTACTACGCCCTATCGACTTCTTATTTTTATCTACGTCTTCATTCTCTTCCAATTTTGGATTTGATTACAAAACATCGCGGTTATTTTGACACTTGTTGGAGGCAATGACATTTTTTTTGGTCACCGAAAAATTATTACTAGATGTTTTAACTCTGGTTTATATAGACTTTGTACTTATTGATTTAACTCTATTGTTCACATCAGATATTTTGGATCTAATCTCAGTTGTCTTATTGGCGAGGGTAGTACCATTTTTTACTGTTGTGGAGAGTTTGTCATTAAAATTTTTACTCAAATCGGCTACTGATGTGTGATTTCCGTTATCATCTTCATCATACAAATAATTGTCTATATTAGTATTGTTAGGGTATGCCACACTGTTAGTATAAATAACTTCCATTTGGTCGTTTACCTTTTTATTTGATGTCTCCAACTCTATTTGGGGTAAACCAGTTTTATATTTTGTTTTGGTCAAAGATAATTTCTTGCGTATAGGAATCGCATCATTCTCTAGCATAGTCATCTTCTTCAGTATTCCTATGAATGGGACATCATCTGGCTGGTGGTTATCTATATTTTTTAGTACACTGAGGCCCAAAAGCTTGTTGGAGGCATAATTTGTTAAATTGTCAACGCATGTATTATCAGAAGGCACACATTCTGAAGAAGAGAATGAATATGTTAAATAAGAATTTCGGAAAAAAGAAAGATCACATGTTTTAGGGTCTGTACTGTGAGAACGTTTGAAAGTGGTAGAAGAATTAGGTTGCTTATCATTAGGTTTCATAAAATGTTCTTCTAGAGGCTTAGAACGGGGAAACGTACCGAGAAAAGATGAAGCGTTTCCTCTTTGAATTACAATACTTATTTGTTGTATAAAGAACAAAGCTGCTCTTGAATCATTGGTTTCTACTGATATTTTTTTACCGATTTCTTTAATGAATTTTGAAGCTTCTTGACCGAAAGCACCAGAGGTTTCAATTGCTACAGGAATAAAAATGTGAATATTCTCCAAATTTTTGTATTTACTGATTTTAAAAGTTTCGCCTTGTAAAGCTGCAGCGCCTGCGGAAGTAGATAT
Source organism: Galeruca laticollis (assembly GCA_963921935.1). Classification (NCBI taxonomy): domain Eukaryota; kingdom Metazoa; phylum Arthropoda; class Insecta; order Coleoptera; family Chrysomelidae; genus Galeruca; species Galeruca laticollis. The sequence continues at coordinate 63,351,667 of OY998181.1, read as the reverse complement.
GGATTGCACATGGGACAGTGCAAGTGAAATCCCATATAACGGGTCTGCCGCGTTGCCATGGAATGAGTGTCATACCATCTTGACGTTTACCGTCGTCGCGGCAAGTACCTAACGGTTCCAACCAACAGGGAATCTTTGCAGATGACAGGCCTCGTTTGATTAAGTCATTTACTGCAGAATGACGTGAAAAACGGCCGGCACTTAATTTGCAGCTTAGGCCGTGTCTACCATATTCATCAACATCAGCTCCGCAACGACAGCGTTGGTTTACACAAATTTGACAACCTAAACGGAGACCAACAGAAATACGGAAACTTTCGTCATCTAAAAGCGTACCTAATGGGGCCGACGGTATAGCGTTCAACCATGCTCCTGATTCCTCTGAGAATGCTGCATTCGAACAAGCCTTGTCAGGAAAATGGATAGTTTTCTGAAGCAGATTTTCTTTTTCAATGTTCAATAAAGGAATATCCCAGGATTTTTGAAAGGATTTATATTCATCGGGTACAACTTTGCTAGACTTTAATGACCAAATATTTTCTGCCTCTATTGTGGGTCTTGTGTGTGGAAAAGTATAGGCAGAATGAAATAAATGAAATTTATTGAACTATTTTATGATGACAAAAAAGAAGGAAGAGCTACTGCAACGATTGAGCGAATTCCTAAACCACCATATGAAACAGGTAGTGCAGCTTGTTTCCAGGAAAGGTCCTCTAATTTAATGTTAATTAATGACTCTAATGAATGACGAATGGTATTGTCAAAATTGATTAAGATATCATTATGTAACCAGGTCGGACTACATCTTAAGATATATGTTAATTTTGGAATTAATAGGCAATCCTTGAGAAGGTAATAAGCAATATGTGTCGGTAACCAGGATAAACGAGATGACAATTTTTTTTTTGAAAAAGGTTAGTTTTTCATTGAATGCTGATAGAAAGGATTCGTTTAATAAAGGAGCACCTGATAGAAATAAATTTTGTCTGTTGGTAATTGTTATGCCTGGTGCTACAGAATTAAATTTATCAATGGTTAGATTATTTGGTGATTCTAAGAAAAATAACTCGCATTTGCTGAAATTGAGTTCAAGACCAATATCCTTGGAATTGTTTATAATATAGACAAGAGACTTGAAGACGGAATTAGTATTACCACCCAAAGAACCATCATCAAGGTACCAAGCATTGAATTCTGTGTCAATGTTGCTTATAAGTTTGTGTATCGATATGCAAAAAATGAGAGGTGCCAAAGTGTCCGCCTCTTTCCGAATAAATGATGTTTTCGCCAAATAAAAGATATGAAGAGTATCGATAACATTGATTGATGAAAGGAAAAATTTCAGGTAGAATATTCGCTACAAATTTTAATAAATGATCGCGATGAATTACATTGAAAGCATTTTTAAAATCAATTTTCAGAAAAACTTTATTATTATCGTCTGGATGATTAGAGACGAAACGTCTTGCTGCATGTACAACTGCTTCACAACCACCTTTCGACCGGAAACCAAATTGTAATGGACCTAGTAAATATCTTAATTTGTCTCTGATGTTTGAACAAATTATGTTCGCTACTAAACGACGATAAACTGTACCAATAACAATTGGTCTGATACCTCCCGCTTTTTTAGTTAAAGCTAATAGTGATGCTCCGAATAAAATAGGACTAATATTGATGTTTACTGTGTCATTTAAAATAAAATTACATAATTTACACAAAGATGATAAGAGCTTTTTTCCTGAAGGGCCAGCACTGTAACATATTAAATCTTGTAGATGTGAAGGTCTTAAAGAGTCTAAACCACCAGCAGAACTTGTTTTGAAAGAGTTTATTGCGTTACTGACAAATTCTTCTGTTATAAGAAAAGGAATAGGTTCCGAACTCAGAGTAGGAAACGTACTATTAAGTTTCTCTACAGGATGTTTCGATTTTAAATCTGTTAAAGTGGCTGCACTAACATCAGCAAAATTGTCATCTGAAGCTAAGATTTTGATTGCGGATGTCAAGTCGCCGTCAGAAACTTTATTAATGACATTTTTAATTTTACTATTTTTTGACAAATTTATGTTTTTCCGAACTGAGAAATTTCTGTTTTGGCGATCAGAGAAATTTAAATGATGATCTATGTTTTCAAAAGATTTTAAATTATTCTTGATTATAGTATATTATTAAGTTACTTATCTGGAGTTGGAGTTTCTCATCAGGAATTCATTGCACTATCACATTCCTGTGGATCTATATAATGTCACAAACAGTTTTTAACTTGGTAATGAACAGGGCTTATATCCTGAGAGGCTACTGTACTTGTGGGTGAGAGAATAACAGAAAGACATTGCTAGAGTAAGTAAAACATTAACGATTGACCAGAGGAAAAGCGATAAGATAATTGAACAAGCTAGCAAGAGCTATATAACGCCTTGAACAATGGGATAAAAGAGGAACGATAACAATTTTTTAAACGAAAGGACACAAAGAACCTTTCAAGAAGATTAACAATATCTTCATGGCTTTTCTTCCCAATTTATTGATAATATAATTTACGATTTACATTTTTTATACTGGTAGAAGATACTTCTTAGTGCGCTATCATATTAACTTATTACTTATCTCAACAAATAGTTATTAACCGGAAATCATAAGAGATTTTCAACGTTGTTGGGACCACTAACCTTTTATTCAATCTCAATAAATAAACTCTGTAGTGAAATAATATCAATCAATAATAAATAAATTGCAATCTAATCGTTCGACAGATTATTTGGCTACGGTATTTATAGTGCGAGATGTCGCAATTAAAAGTATTTTGATAATACCATAATATTTATTCGATTTGCTTGTCAACGCAAGGTCAAAATACGCACCTATACCTACACAACCGTGTTGGTAAACAAAATTCTTCTTTGATATGTACAATAAATTTATCAAGAATATATCCATGGACTCCTTAAACTAATAATATGTTAAAGAAGAATAATTAGGGTAACTATCATCTATTCAACAAACAAAAACTATGATATATTTGATAGGAGAATGCTGAATATTATAATCTTTTTATCAAAGTTTTGAAAATTATAATATGTAGATATATTTCTGAACGAAGCTAAAGCAAATATAACTATATAAGTATTATATTAGACAATATAATTTAAATATTTATCGATAATTAATATCAAAGTCGTTTCAATGAAACAATCTTACATTCATGATGAACATTGGTAAAAGTTGAATGTTGGGTCCATATTTGATTTTTCTTTCCTTATAATCGAGGATTCTCCACTTTCTTTTATAAAAGCAACAAACTATTGTTGAATTACTGTTATTACTTCATTGCTATTCTCATTAAGATTTTCTTTCCAATTCATTGATTCACATATTTCAAAGTGAAAATAGTTAGTAACTAGATCAATTAGGTCATACTTCAAAAGATTAATCAAACCAAAACAGAATAGTTATTTCAAAGGTCCAGTTAAAAGATATATCATATTTTTAAGGCAAATACGAATATGAAGATATCTTTGTCACTCCGTAAGCTAAATTTACAAAATGTATATTAGATGGATCAGCAATTTTTAATTTTATATTTTCGACGTTGCCAAATGAACAGTTTCTAAGATATACGAACATTATATCTATTTTTAAATAGGATAATCTGTATATTTAACAATTCTGTTAGAGTTTTTACTTTTCTGCTCAACCCCATCTAATATGTGATGTGAGACAAGTTTTTTTGGCACCCCAAAAAAGGTTGGAATTTTCGATTTTTTTGAGGTACTTTTTCGGTTTTCAGCAAAAGAACACGAAAAAACGGTTTTCAGAAAAAAATCCGTCGTCGTTGTTGTCGGCCATTTTTCGTAACATGTCTTGTTAGCACGATACAGCGTCCGGAGTGGAACAAGTCACCAATTTTATGATTGAGTATTAATCAGAACATTTGTCATGTTTGGACAAAAGTTGGCTTGTTATCACTATACAGCCCCCGGAGTGTATAAGTGCGGAAACGTTAGTATCAATCTTTAAAACTCTGATCCTCCTTTCTTCAGGACTTCGGCTGTTATTCCATATTCTCCTCTTCTTTTATAATTATTCACCTCTTCCAATAATTCATCGTCTGTTGGTTTTCTCTACTTCTCTGTGTTCGCCATATTCCATAATTTGTACCCTCCCCCTATTCAACAACTCCTAGAAGTATTCAAGCCGTCTGTCTAATCGTCTTTGTGAATCCATTATTATTTGTCCCTCTATTACTACACAAATTAGTATATTTATATCATTTTCCACGTGCTTTCTTTACTTCTCGGTAAAAATTTCTGATTTCTTTATTTTTATACTATTCCTCTATTATTTCTAAATTTTGCTCTATATACTTTCTCTTTTTCTGCTGGGATTTCTTCTTGCTTCCTCATATTTTTGCTATTTATGTCCGTATTTACGTTTAACACGTTCAGCCGTGTTAAATTTCTGTGATCCAATAGAGGAAAGGTGCCTATTATCGGATACATTTTTACTTTTCCGCCCAACCTATCCAATATGCGAGAAAAGTATTGGTTTACCCCAAAAAAAGTCGGAATTTTGAAAAAAATTTTCAGTTATTTTCACGTTTCTCATCATCAACAACACGAAAAAACGGTTTTTAGAAAAAAAATCCTGTGTGTATGTCGTCGTCGTCTACGTCGTTGTCGTCGGCCACTTTTTCTTACATGTCTTGTTAGAACGATACAGCCTCCGAAGTGCAGTGAGTAACCAATTTTATGATTGAATATTGTTAAGAACATGTCACAGATGAACCCTATTGATTTCCAGCTCATCAGAGCCAGTACAACGGGTTCTATGGTACTTGGAGTACGACATTTTGTCATTTTCTAAGAAATTTCAGTTTGTTAGCACGATACAGCCTCCGGAGTTCAACAAGTCAGCAATTTTATGATTGAATATTATTCAGGACATCTCACAGATAAACCCTATCGATTTTCAGCTCACCAGAGCCAATACAACTGGTGCTACAGTACTTTAAGTACGATATTTTTGTCATTTTTGGAAAAGTTTCAGTTTGTTAACACGATATAGCCTCCGGAGTATATACAAGTGAACAATTTTATGATTGGATATTATTCAAGGCGTCTCAAAGATGAAACCTATTGATATTCAGCTCACTAAAGCCAGTACAACGGGTGCTATGGTACTTGAAGTACCAAATTTTTGTCATTTTAGGAGAATTTCCAGTTTGTTAGCACGATCCAGCCTCCAGAGAGTATATGATTGATCAATTTTATGATTGAATATTGTTCAAGGTGTCTCACAGGTGTACCCTATTTTCAGTCGGGTCCTATAAATTCAGATATACTACATTTTTGGTTATTTTTGTTAGGACGATACATCCCCCGAAGTGTATACAAGTAACAATTTTATGATAGAATATTGTTCAGGGCCACAAATGCGGAAAAGTTAGTTTTAATCTTTAAAACCGTTTATTTTGTTTTGAACTATCAAAAATAGTTTTCAGCTACCTGTCACGGGTATGTTTTCGTATACCATAGCAAAACCTATATTTTTTAATATTATGAAACTTCAAGAGTCAAACTTAACTTATTTATCAGATAAAAATACATATATTTTGGAATGCAAAAATCATAATTTCAAAAATGGTTTCCTAATATCAGATAGGAGGGGATCCCAATATCGCAAATGTCCGATATTTGGAATCAATGATAGTAAAGTTAAACCTTTTTTTAAATACATTTTCATCAAATAAAAAACATATACTAGCATAATATATTTGCAATAATAAAACACAAAAAGAGTTTTTGTCAATGCCTGTACACTCCTTATGGCACCAACGAAAGCACATGTTGCATCTAATCCGTATTTTTCCTCTGGTATCCTGCGAATGGAGATTGGTGCAGTACAGACACTCCGCGTCTTCTTCATCTCTATCTATGTCATCATCCGTGTCTATCAGCTCCACATCTTCATTATCTTCGATGGATGAACTTGAAGCAATCTCGATATTTTCTTGTTATTTTGGTTTGGAGCTTTGTTTGGTTTTCTTTGATTGGCTAGGGTCGGCAAAAACGGATTTAGGAAGAACTTTTAATTTATTCTTTTTATCTAGAGACTCTTCAAGTTCAAATTTGTATGATGATCCCGCTATTAATGCAGTGGAACCCCATCTTCCTTTTTTACTGGGAGGTGCAGAAGAACAAGTTGGTATTGGCGAATATCTGCGGGTTTTATCAAGTTTTTTCTAGAAGAAGTAATATTAGAGGTGTTTCCCAAAGGTCTTGTAGCTGCTTTGCTGGTAATCGCATATGAACAGCTGGGCGAATATGTGAATCTGGAGGATTTATAAGGCATTGGACAGTGAAGGGTTGTTTAAGGATTAAAAATATTTTTTCCCAATAAAGCTAAGTCCAAATCCTCTTCACTTTGATGATATGGTATTAGCTAAACCTTTTCTGGAGTTGCAGTGGATGCAGTGGTTGAGCATGAATAGCAAAGTCATCGTCTCTAAACACGTTTTTTTTACCAGAAAAATTCTGCAGTTTCGGAAACCGTTTACGGTTACGTCAACACTTGCAGCCCTCCCTAATAATTCTACTATTTGGTAGTGAGTCACTACCCTTCCAGAATTATTTTTAAGCCACGATTCAATTTCTATGGCATAATAAGTTTTCAATGGGGAGATAAAAGCCACATTTAGAGGCTGCAAGTATGCATGGAGTGTGGGGTGAGGCATATAATTTGAATATAGTTTTCGCGAGCTAAGTCGATCAGGTCAATATTGCGGGTATGTGAATAATGTCCATCTAAAATCAGTACCACTGGATCATCCTTCGTAGGTTTCACATATTTTATGAAATGTCGTAGTCAAGCTGTGAACAAATCGTGTTGGATCCAACCAGAAGGGTGACATTTAGCAACTATTCCAGGCGGAGCTCCGTTTAAGAGGTCCGGTTTCATATTTTATCGCGGGAAGACCAACATAGGTGGCACATACACTCTTGTTGCGCATATACAAGTAACTACTGTAACAAGAGCTCCCCTTTCAGAAGCCGTCAAAGCTCCAACTTGTGTCTTACCTCGCAAACTAAGAACATTTGAATGTTTATGTTGGACAGTGGTCCAAGGATGGCTCTAGCAAGTCAAAAAAAGGTTGCAATTTTCCTGATTGAGGCATTTGATTTTGGCAGAAGAAACGTCATGTGTTTTTTGAAAACTTAGCTAAGGATGCCTGGAAAGGAAACCTTTTTGCCATTTTTTACCGGCCGTTGCTTTGCCTATGGAAAAGGGGTGTCGTAAACCATTTCGGATAGCTAATTGAATAGCTAAGCGTCTAATATCGGCCGCTGTAAGCCCACAAAAACGCTTCTCCATACCTAGGCAATACGTAGCTGATAATTCCTTCTAGTTCATCTGTTAGCGCTGGTTTTCGTCCAAGCTTAGTACTTGTTAGGACATAAATTAATTTGTTTGGTCTTATGTAATCCACCAGGGTACCTCTTGGGTCATTAACTGTTTTGGAGGCCTTTAGGTAGCCCATTTCATTGTTTTTGACAGCTTCTACTGCTTGCTTCATAGCGTTTGCATCTCAGCTTTTACGGGTTTTCATTTTATTTGCTTTTTCAGTCATCTATAAAGAAAAGAAAAAAGTTTGTAATATTAAGCTCCATATTAAATATTGGTTCGTAATATCGGATATGCGGTATTGGGCAACGGATTGTGCCCGATATTAGGGCATATATCAATATGTGAGGTTAATAACGTCTAAGCAAAGACAAAATAAATCAAACTTGATAAATTATATATCAAATAAATCCTTACAATATGCTTAATCAACTAGTGCATATCAGAATATTAATTATACTTACCTTATAAAAATATTTGGCCCCTAATCTGCAGCGGTAATATTTTCATGCACTATCAATTATGTAAAAAAATGAAATTGCGAACAAAAACTTGCTACAGAAATCTGTAATTCTTGCAAAATCTGAGCAGCTTGGGGTAGTATTAGCACAGACACCTACAGGTAGATGGGGATACATACTTTAAGAAATACCTTACTATACGATATTCGGAACATATATAACCCACAGATAGATGAGGCACTGATTGTGGCGCCATCTAAAGAGCCTGTCGACTAAACAATTCAGTGATTTTGAAATAATTTCTGTAATTTCAGGTTTTGGCGGTATATTCAAATTTACTGTATTTTAATTATTTTATTTCAAAATAACCATTTATAGTCCATCATTTAACATTTCATTCAATTTAACTCAATAATGATTAGATGTTGAGTTAAATTAAATGAAATATCAAATGATGGACCATAAATGGTTAAATAAATTGGAAAAATAAAACAGTCATCATATAAACAGTTTATTTATTTTGGTATAAAAATACACAACAAATAATTTCTTTCACAAAGTACTTTTCTTATAAAACAGAATGACAATAAATAAACTATAATGTAAGAACAATGCAATAATTAAAAAATAATACATACATTCTAGATTGCAGTATCATTAGATATTTAAATGATGTTAAATCAAGATAAAAGTAGAAAATTATTTATGATAAGTTTATATTAATTTATTTATTATTACACTCGTATAAACACACAGAGCTGGACAAACTGCTGGAGTATAACTGCTACTTACTCAATTAAAAAAAGTGTTATCAATAAGTAGTTTACTACTATTTTTGGCAACTTTCTGTGAAAGAAAACATTTGAGTATGATGACTGTGAATGTTAGAACAAAAGTAATTAACATATTTTTTAAAGAAAAGTTGTTAAATACTGCCCAGCTCTGGTGCCAAGTAATTACATATGACAGTGCTAAACAGCACTTGTGACTGTACAACATTTAAAATCATATATCTAACATTTCATTTCCACTGGAAAACACATCTTTATTTAAAATTAACTGTCTCGACCCTCACTTCGTGGAATCTGCTCATATTAGTGTTTTAAATGGAACTCACGGTTTCTAGTTAATTCCACAATATAATAAAAGTTATTGAAAATTCTAAAAAATTGACAATTGTTTCGATAAATCTGATAATAATAGTTCTGACGATGATATTGATTTATCGATACAATTGTCAATTCTTTAGAATTTTCAATAACTTTTATTATATTGTGGAATTAACTAGAAACCGTGAGTTCCATTTAAAACACATCTTTATTTCTTTACTGGAAGTATGAAATAGGTTTATATCACAAGCTTAAACCTAGTATATTGCATATTTGTATATTTCTACATTTAAAAGCATTCCGTTCTTATGAAACCATTGCATACGGCAGTTTAAGTCACTCTGCAGCTCCTGGCAGTCTATGATTGTTAAAATGTTTCTTAAGGGCTCTTCCACCGTCTCGTGGAAGTCCTTTCTCGTTTCTGGTTGAGCTTCTACAAGTAAACACACAAAATAACAACAATAAATAAGTAAACACACAAATATGTTGGAAAATGTATGTCAACAAAAGAAAACAAAATGCGCTTACTATTGAAATAATAAGTTTACACATGTTTTTGTACTAAACGAAAAAAATATCAAAAAATGTTTAAATTTTTTTGGTTTTTTTGAATTCCTTTTTTTTGGAGCTTTCGATTTTTTTAGGAATTCTTGATTTTTTTTTTGGTTTTTAACTATTTTTTGTCTTTATTGGATATTTTGGATTTTTGGTTACCGCTAGACCAAATACTTAGACGTAATGCCTCAACAAAAGTTAATACTCACTTTCATTTCCCATAAATTGTCCTACCATGGGCTATATATGAAAGTCGGCAAGGGGTCAATACCTTCCATCCCATAGCTGGTGGAGGGAATAGCTATAACATAAAATAGAACCCAGATTATTATTTTTTCAATGGAATTGCCTGAGTTTGGTGTACACACTAGATATAAATTGACTTAATGAGAAGACGAGTACTGAGTGTGTCATTTTATTAAATTTCCAGCTAAGCGGTTTCAGCCATTAGGTCATTCTCAAAGCTGTCGAGAGAAAAACATACAACAGGTACAATGTACATACAATGAAATAAAATGTTTGATGTTACATCATTATTTAAGTAAAATTTGTTAAAATTGCTCTATAAAGAGGGTGTACACACATATCATTTAGTTGATAATTTCAAATTAGACGTTTCGTTATGTGAATTACAATTGTACACGCTCTTTATAGAGCAATTTTAACAAATTTTACTTAAATAATGATGTAACATTAAACATTTTATTTCATTGTATGTAGCAGTTACAGGGTTTGATGTTTTTTACACCTTCTGTATGTTTTTTTCTTGACGAGAGCTTTCAGAATGGCCTAATGGCTGAAAGCGCTTAGCTAGAGTTTTAATAAAATTACACACTCAGTACTCGTCTTTCCATTCACTCAATTTACATTTTAAAATGTCCAAAATTATAACATGCTATATTGAATACAATAAAACTTATCATCAATTTTTGTTAATTTCCACTCATATGGAGAGGCAAATCAAACTGTCTTAATAACCTCTCTTCATCTTTCTAAAATCTAAAGAGACACTGTTTTTGAAAATGAAGGGATCATATCCTCCATCGTTTCCTCGTCGACAAATTAAATTATTTATCACCACTGCTTTTCAGCCATATTAATTTTATCTTCCTGGGTTGGAGGAACAAAACTGTAAAAAGAAATATTTACTTTATTAATGCAGCAATTTTCAGTTCAGCTAATGTAAAAAACAACCATGATCTCTAAACTTGTCGATTAAATTAGTAAAAATTCTGTGTTTTATAAAAATAAAGATAATGGTTGTTAATTGTGAAAGAAAAAATGCTCAATTTTTTTAATAAAACTTACCGAGTACACCATTTATTAGACTCCTTCAGAATACACTTTGACATTGTATTTTCAATTAATAACAATAAAGCAACGAAACAACAGATAAATATTACACTATAGCAAGTAAAAAATACACCAAAATATCGTAACCTTATAATAACCTAAACACATGAACTAAGAAATGATAACAGTATAACATATACCATGTGGGAACGAGCAATATAATATCGCGCATACGCAGTAATAAAAATCAATAAAATTTGATTACTAACGACGTTACAGTTTTCGTTAATTTTTTGGGATTATCTACCGATTTTAGTTACTCGACAGGCTCTATAGATGGCACGGTCTGCAGTATCCCTAGCCTGATTAAGAACCCATTAGTGTTTTAAATGAAACTCACTGTTTCTAGATAATTCCACCATATAATGAACATTGTTGAAAATTCTAAAAAATTGACAATTGTTTCGATAAATCAATATCATCGTCAGAATGACAGAAGTTACATTTCATTTGATGCCTACCTGATGTTTAGTAGTTATTTTTGGCTAGACCAAGAAGTGACCTAACTTGTTCTTTAGCAACGAATACAACAATTTCTTTCAAAACAGAAAGTAACGTTAGTATAAAATTGTTAAGGGTAGAAACAAAAATACCACCATTAAAGATATCAGGTATATATAAAGTGAAATGTCCAGAATGTAATGCTGTCTATTTGGGTCAGACCCTTAGAAATTTTGAAATCCGATACAGTGAACGCTTACGAGCATACAGATTAAAACAACCAGATAAACCCCATTACGTAAAACATCTACTTGACACCAATCATTCATTGACACCTAACTCAGAACTAGAGGTACTACATATTTGTAATAAGAAACAAGAACTGGATTTCCCTGAAGAATTGGAAATTAGAAGACATTTAAGAAACCCACAATACGAAGTTGTCAATGAACAGATAAATCTAGGGAGTTCTCCACTAATAAACTGTCTTCTTAAGTGATACTCAGCAGATATAGTTTTCCTGGTTTTCTATATCATTGCACAGTTATACTGATCTTAATTGGAAAAATGATATCCAGGATATCACCATAGGGCTGATAATATCTAGGCCTCAATATTTGTAATATCACATCTTCTTCTATTTCCTATTAACATATATTAAGTCAATCACAAGTTATGTCACTTCTTGGTCTGGCCAAAAATAACTACTAAACATCGGATAGGCATCAAATGAAATGTAACTTCTGTCATTCTGGCGATGATATTGATTTATCAAAACGATTGTCAATTTTTTAGAATTTTCAACAATTTTCATTATATTGTGGAATTAGCTAGAAACAGTGAGTTTCATTTAAAACACTAATATGAGTAGATTCCACGAAGTAAGGGGTCGAGACAGTTAATTTCATTAGGAATCTATGCGATATTATGCGACTTCCCTCTACATTCCTACAATCGTCATCAAACCAATGTTATTTTCATGTTTTGGTATTCCTATGCTATAGTGTGTAAAGATCTAATGATTGCTTTTTCTCTCTGTTTCCAGTCCGTATATCCTCTGACTCTAGCGATTGCGTTAATTCTATCCTAATCTGTAACTCTTTCTGCACCTCTTCCCTCTTTGTTATTTCACTTTAAATATTCTTATCTCTTTATTATTCTTATTCTTGAACGTAGGTATTCGCTGTTCTAGTTTTAATACTACTACTTAATTTGACTTTATACGTTCCTTTAATTAATTCTCATATGTTTAAATAAGCTCACTTTATAAGCATATTATAATATTTAAACAATACAGTGGGAGGACCTCAAGAGATATGATATAAATTGCTTACAGATAGTTGTGTCTCAATAGATTTTGTTGAGGAAGAATACCAAATAAATTGAAAATCGTATGCAAAAACGTATTGAGTCTGAAGGATGTTATTTTCAACCATAAATGTAATAACAACGTTTGTTGATGTTTGTTGTTGTTTGTTAATGAAGTTAATTTAAGAGACATTCTGTATATACTTTCTGGTTTCACATCAGTTCAAAGAGATTCAACTTAGGTAGATTGGCTCTCTCGCTGGATCTAACAACCAGTTTAAAACATTAAAACAAGAGGATTTTTGTAGTGATTATCATCCCAGTGGATCTCTTAAATCAGAATTTAAATTTTTAATACCGTTCGCAAAGGTCAACTGTTTGCTTTAAGAGAATGATTTCAATTGTTCTGCAAAAACGATTAACATTTTGAAAATAAAATATAATTACTAACCTCCATTATTTTGATTTTGAGGAGCACATCAGAAAATAATTAATATTTTTTCTTCTCTCTAGAGCTCTTGTTATGCATTCTTCTGAGATTTCAGCTTCATTTTTCATTGTCCTTATATTGTTATTCCTATACTCTGGCCGGCTTCCTTGTAGTAATAATTTGTAGTGTTCCTTTCATTCAATGGCGGGGATTGTTTGAATAGAATTTTCTCTTTTCTATAATTCTGTGAATGTAATTTAACCAATGGTATGTCTATATCACATTATCTCCCGGTATTTATTCTTTTCAAATATCATTTGTTGTTTTACGTCTTGTCTTAAATTAACGTAGATATTTTTGTGTTGTTTCTTATTCCTCGACTTTTATTGCTTGAACATTTATGGAAGGCACATTTTTCCTCTGAATTATTTCTTTTAATTCATTGCTATATTTCTCTGTGTGTTTATTTTTTTCTTGTTCTGCTTTTCTGTAGGACTTTTTTAAATGAAACAAACAGTTTCTAAATAATTTCACAATATATTGAAAAAATGGTTAAATTTCTAAAAAAAATTGACAATTCTTTCGATATACCTATTATCGTCAGAATCAGAGAAGTTACATTTCATACCTGATGTTTTATAATTGTTTTTGGCTAGACCAAGAAGTGACCTACCTCGTTTTTTTACGATTAAAAATGTCTCTATTTACCATTATTTATCATGTTAATTTACAAAAGTAGTGAGAAAAAATATGTGAGGCCGATGTTCTGGCATTTTCCATTACCCTGGTCTTACTCTGGAGAGGTACATGATTCCCTTCTTCACGTATTACCCATTTATTATGTTTGGTTTATATAACTCTGTCCCGTATATAAAAATATGACGCCCTAGATTTTTCGACTGTTATGTCCCTGAAAACTGGCTGAATAACAGGGTTTCAAAATCGAACAGTGTATCAATTTATGAGAGACAGCAACATGGCAGATGTTGTTTATGATGAGGTGTTTGTTTTGTCTATCGACAGTGAGTGATTTCAATAAGGGAAATATTAGCCCCTATTTCGAAAGTTTTGGTTATTAGAAGATTAACAACTTATGTTAATAGTTTACCATTTAGAAGCCTACTCCCGCTATCAAGGGTGTCTTCTGCGTGACAAGCGGCACTGAATGTATCACGAAGATTTTTGAGAAGACTGTAGTTATAAAAGTTTGTAGATATCTTTTTGTTATAAAGTCCTTGATAGTGGGCAAGTCTGCTTGTTCATGTAACCATATGTTTTTGGGGAGTCTTGAATAAACTGTTGTGTGTTTAATTGCCATGCGAAGACACTTGTTCTCTACCACCTGTAAGGTGTTGAAATTATGTTTGGTGGCTGTGTAATATGCCGGTGCGGCGTAAGTTAAGATAGGTAAGATAATGTGTTTGTAAATTGTAATTTTGTTTGTGGTTGAGAGACTACTGTTCTTACCAATTAACGGGTACAATTTACTAATTGCAATTTTGGCTTTTAATATCTGTTGGGCAATGTGTGCGTTGGCGTTGATGTTACCATCCACAGTATAACCCAAGTACTTTAATGTATTACGGGATGTTATGTATTGCCCATCAATACACAGCTGTAATTGCAATGTGTTTTTTATTGCTCTCCTACTGAGTAACAAGTACTCCGTTTTGGAGGCGTTAATTGTGAGTTTATTGCCTCTCATGTATGGTAGTATGTGTAAGTTTATATGAGTTTTAACGTTGTGTAGTGCTGCTTCTGATGTTGGAGCTGATGATACGAAACAAGTGTCGTCCGCATACACGGCTGTAAGGATTTGTGGGAGGTGGGAAGATTATGGGTGAATAGTGAATATAGCAAGGGTGATAAAACTGATCCTTGAGGAACTCCGGATTCTTTAGTGTAGGGGCCCGCAAAGCCATCGTTCACCTTGAAAAAGAATTGTCGATTTGTAACATACGATTTCATGATTTTCATTAGGTAATCTGATAGTTTTAATTGTATGAGTTTATACAATAACCCCTCGTGCCACACGGAATCAAAGGCTTTCTGTATGTCTACGGTGACCGTTACAGCTTTGTTTTAGAAAAGTGGTCTTCTCTAATGTAATTAAACACTCTAATAATTTATGCTATCGTGCCGTGTCCGCCTCTGAAACCGTATTGGTCAAGGGGTATTATATTATTTTTATTAACATGTGTTCGAACTCTCTTAAGAATAATTTTATAGATCACCTTTGCTATATTGTTTAAAAGGGAAATGGATCTGTAACTAACCACATAACAAAGTTGTTTGTTAGCTTTGATGATTGGGATAACATTGACAGTCTTGAGCATATCTGGGTAGTTGTCAGTTTTAATTATACATAGATTATCATTCAGAGATGAGTGTTCTGAAACAGATAGCAGTTAATAACCAGTATAATCCACACATCATTGGCCGTCTCATTTGCAAGGTTATTAATAGAAGAGAACAGAATTTGTCTTTTCCTAAAATGGACTTGGTTGACAGGTTCATTTCCATTCCTTTTTTGAATAACAACATTTCAAACAAAATAGCCAGGCGTATCAACAATTATATAGAAGATGTAAAAATCTCTTACAAAACGTTTAATGTTTCAAGTAAACATTTGGTGAATTCCAAGGATAGAATTGATAAGCTATCAAAAAGTGGAATTTATATTTGAGTTTGGTGATTGTGGGACAACCTATATTGGTAGAGCTTGTAGACATTTGAAAACTCGGATCATTTGATATTCAACAACCATAACTTTAGCCCTGGTAGGAATTCGACAATTTTGCATGGGGTCCCTCTTAGAAATTATAATATATTGAATTTTCTCGAGGACATACACATAAATAATGAATTGTTTGTCAATAGCCTTTATCTGAACACTCAAGTTAATTTGAATATATCTTATATCTCACTCCACAGGAGGCTAACATTTTCATTATTAATACACACAATTATTAACGCCGGTTTTATTATTTTTAATTGTTTCTTAAATCTTCTTTGCTTGTCCTATTTTAACATTCAATTTCTTTCTTTCATATTCTCTACTTTTTTTGTTTATTGTCTTATTCTATTGTTTCCTGACAAATTTGAACTATTTTAACACTTTTAGTTATCTTTATTGATGTAAACTTTCCTGACAATGAAAGCTTTTGAGGGTTGGTTTCATTAATTTTTGTTTCTTTTTGCTCTATTTGTTGTTTATTTCAGGATCACAGTTCAACTTTATCATTCCCCTGGTTTTTACGTATGTTGAGTCTTTCTTTTATTCTCAATAGATTCCTTTTCGAGTGTCCCAACTTGAACTATTAAGTCAGGTTCCCATTAGATATGATGTTATGATTACAATTTGTTGGTTGGGATTAACTGATTCGTTGCCACCTCGCCTCCCACCTTTTTCACATTAGTTAGATTCAAGCTAAGGGTGAATGTTCATTGGACTATCACCCCGATTTGAGTCTTTTATTAGGGTTGACAAGTTGGTAGTTTCTATAATTTATTCTTGGTGTGTTATTTGAGTTTGTTATTGATTGACCCTTCTAGATTGATATTAGTTCACTATAATTCTTTCCATTCATTGGATTCTGTCATGTTAGTATTTCATCACACAAAATGACTTCCGTTCGATTGTTTGTTTTGTTTAAGACTCTCCATTACCATGAACATATCCTCTGTGGGTTTGAGCTGTTAAGGTTATACTTACACTTACTAATTTGAGATTCTCTCATTCTTTTATTCAGTTAGGTTTAGGTCTTAATATTTAATGAGTTGAGGTTTCCTCTTCAGTCAATACTTCGTGGGTCTTGCTGTGCTTCTTTATCACGTTTGCTTGAATTGGGTTTCTACGAGTTGGTTTTCACTAGA
This sequence comes from Galeruca laticollis, assembly GCA_963921935.1. Classification (NCBI taxonomy): domain Eukaryota; kingdom Metazoa; phylum Arthropoda; class Insecta; order Coleoptera; family Chrysomelidae; genus Galeruca; species Galeruca laticollis. Next base: position 63,334,730 of record OY998181.1, on the reverse strand, counting down.
CTGTCCCCTCGACTTATTTTTTGTTACGTTGTTTCTGGTTAGTAAGTCTTTCCTGTCTTTCATGTATGAATTCATAGACAAATATTTTTGATCGTTCAATTCTCATTAACAAATTGAATTTATAGATATCTTTTGCGATCGGTTGTTTCGATGCATTCCGCTTTTGTTGGCAGATTTTTTGATGTTTTCTTTGCTATAGTAGCATAAAATCTGTTTAATTCACTTATTTGAAAAATCTTCCTATATATATATATATATATATATATATATATATATATATATATATATATAACGGACTTTTTTACAGCTGTTGCCGTTTCTCCGTCCCCAATTTCCACTTTTTCCTATCAAAAACCTCGTCTTCCTCTAAGTTCCTCGCTGTCATCTCGCTAGCTCCTTCTTGGCCGACCCCTCTTTCTTTTTCCGGTGGTATCCATTCCAGAACCTTCCTGGGCCATCTGTCAGAGTTCATCCGTTTTACGTACCCGAACCAAGTTAACTGTCTTTTCTCTATGTCTTTATGTATATTTCTATCCATTTGCATTTGCATTCGGATGTCGTCATTCCTGACTATTTCAAGCCTTGATCGTCCGCAACTCCTTCTTAAGAAATCCATTTCGGTTGCCATGACTTTATTTTTGTTGACCTTGGTAACATCCCATAGTTCCGAACCGTAAAGGGTGACACTTTGGACTAGGCTACTATATACATGCTTCTTTGTGGCTATTGTAATTTTTCTATTCCAGAGAAGAGAGTTTAGCGTTCTTGTTATTGCTCTACCTTTATTGATTCTTTCTTGGATTTCGTTTTCACTATTCCCGTTTTTATTGAATATTATTCCAAGGTACTTACTATGTTTAACTCCTTTTATTGTGTCGGTGTCCAGGATTAGATCGTTAACCTCTTCATTGCCTACTATGAGGTATTCGCGTTTCGCGAGGTTCATCTGAAGGCCTGCCATGTCGTACTCTTCTTTTAGTTTTCTGACAATGTACTTGAGATCATCTTCGTCTTCAGCTATTACTATCTGGTCATCTGCGAAGAACAACGTAAATAATGTTTCACCTCCTATATTTAGGCCCATGGTTTTACAATTTTTTACCCATTTCACAAGAGCTCTATCTAGATAGATTTTAAAAAGTGTAGGAGATAAACAACAGCCTTGTCTTAATCCTTTTGTCATTTTGAAAGACGTGGTTATCTTATTTTCTATTTTAATTTTTGTGGAGTTATTCTGATAATAGTTCTGTTTAGCCCGAATCAAAATTTTATTGATCTCCAAGTTTTCCATCTCCTTCCATAGTCTTGAGACGGGTACGCTGTCATATACTTTTTCTAGATCTATAAGAGCCACATGGGTCTCTCGGTTTCGTTGCACTCTCTTCTCTAAGGTTATTTTAAGGGTGAAAGCATTGTCCACAGTCGATCGTCCTGCTCGAAAACCTGCTTGCTCTTCAGGCTGCTTCTCCATGATCTCCTCTTCGATTAGAATTCTCAGTATTCTTGAGTATATTCTGCCGATGCTTGGTATTACAGCGATTCCTCTATAATTCCTGGGATCGTTTTTTGAACATTTTTTATGAATAGGAGGTATAAGACTCTCTCAATTTTTTAAGTATGGTATCTCCATTTAGACGTCTATCAAAGAGGCTTCGAAACATTTCTAAAAGTTTTGATGGACCGTATTTGATCAACTCAGGATATATTCCACCGGGGCCAGGGGATTTTTTTAGTTTCGTTCGTTTTATTGCTTCCCTTACTTGCTCAATAGTTAACTGGATGTTTCCATCTAAAATAGTGGGTTGTTCTTCTTCCTGAAATTCTTTTCTTGTTTCGGTAAGTAACTCTCGAAAGTGCTGTAGCCATTGTTCATCTGATATGTTGTTTAGCACGGTGTTTGTCTTGTTTGTTGTTCTTCTTGATTTGATCGTTTTCCAGGCTTCCGAGCTTCTTGTGCCTCCCATTTGACTGTCGATGTGTTCACACTTGTTTTCCCACGCGCTATTTGTTTTCTTATTACCTGTTTCACTTCCCTGTTCATTCTCCTGTACTGTGTTCTAGTTTCGTCGCCTTGGTTTTGTAGTAGTTTTTTCATTCTACTACAAAAATTTTTCAGCTCTTTATTATTATTGGTTCTCATTAGACCGGTTTTAATAGTAAATTGAGTAGGGGTTCTTTTTGTCTTATATATACCTCATAATAAAAAAAGAGGAATTTTTGTTACTCTTTATCACGGTTACTTGACTCAGGTTAAGAGTGGGTTCTCATTAGACTGTTTCGGTGGTTTTGGTTACCAGAAATTTTGCTTCTTTTCGTATTCTATGGAATCAATGGTTTCATGTCAACGGGACTTTCTGTCATTCGTTCGTTGTCATTCTGTGCGCACAAGTGGATTTGTCAGCCGGCCGACTTCATCACATCATGTTGAATTTTAATATTTAATCTATAATAATCCCTTAAAGGGATCAATTTTATATAAACAAATTTTAATTATATTTTAACTGTTTATCTTTGTATAGATATTTTTATGAATTAATCTTAGTATTGCCTGACTAGTAAGTAACCTCACTTCTTTATTTTAATTTTCTTTTCATTAAATTTATTGGTTTATTTGCTTGTAGGTAAGCACCGATGATGACTTGAAAGTCGAAAGCGCTTTGCTAATAATGATAGCAATATTGAAACAATTGTCAAGTTTTTTAGAATTGTTACCATTTTTTCAATATATTGTGGAATTATTTAGAAATAGTTAGTTTCATTTAAAAAAGTAATATGAGTAGATTCTACAGAGTAAGGGTTGAAACAGTAAATTCCATTTTTGTCGGAATCCATTCATATTTCATTTCCTATACTTGTATAGTCCACTACTGATATAAAGCTCGTACACTGAACTGTTGCAATAGTTCCACATTAAAACGCTTATTATTAAGTTCTTCCAAGACTTTTTTAAATGTTGTTTTGCTTGGTCCTACTTCCTTCTATCATGATAGCTTTCTCTTATTTCTGCAGTTGTTAACATGTATATGCCTCGTTTTCCTTCTGTTTTCGTTTCTGACATGCTGCACTTGGAAATATTACATGATCTTAAAAAATCCTTCTTTATTATACTTATCTAAAAACAGCTTGTTTTTATCTGCTTTTACAAAGACGTAAATGTGGCTTTTTCAGAACAGCGCACCGAAAATTTTCCCCGATCTGCGATTTAATTTCCGTTCGCTACTTAAAAAAAGACATTTGAAATTAGTTATGAGAAAAAACAATTATTTATTTAAAATACTTTCCTGAAAACAACAACAACATAATTAGTATACTTAGGAATCGTTGGTATTAATAGTAACATTTATTGTACAATTTATATTATAGTAGAAGTTTAGTCCCTTCGGTATTTCATTATAGTACTAAAGATGTTGAAGCAGACGGTTCGCAGATGATGTGAATTTCCTGATGGAATGTCGCAGAGATTGTATTTTGCAAGTGAGAAGGGTTGACAATTCTTGAGATACTTCTGTTTTTCTTTGTATAGATTCTTCTATGTATCCTTCTGCTACGTTGGAAGAACGCCGTCCTCCGTGTCTTTTCAGAGTGAGCCGCTTTCCACCAACATGATTGCCGAAGAACGCCTTTATCCAATATCTGGCATATCTTCAGTTTTAGGTATTTTGCAACAAGTTTCGGGACAGCGTTGATGGTATAGCATCCAACATGTTGGGCGTAATACCTACGATTTGGGTATGCAACAAATAATCTTCTGCTGTTCATATTTGTAGGCCGTAGATCTGCACATTTACGGTATGTCGAATGTACATCCCTCATTGGTAATGGTAAAACTTCTTGACATATGATTTTTTCCATCTCGCAAAAAACACAACAATAAAGCGCCCATTACCTTCCCCATCGTCTAAACTCAAAAGTATTAAATCATTTCTACGACATACGCCAAAGATCCCAAACACTAAAATCACTTCATCTGAAGCTTCGCATAAAAATGTGGTTACATGTTTTGCTGTTAGTACCCTGGACTTTTTTGGTATATAGCCCACAGCCTGACGCTTCAAAAACGTTTTTGGATATTTTGTGTTACCAGCATTTTTTTATAGCTAAACAACTCTTTGAGAACCGACTCCATTAGGTGGAAGATTTTATATTCTTGGCTTTTTCGATAAACTAGAAGAATATCATTACTTACAGTTTTAACTTTTTTGAGATTTCGCCATTCCATAAAAAGTTGATACTCGCGTTCATATCTCGACCTGGATTTTGCTGGTAACAAATCAGCACTGACTTGAGCCGCTAGCTCTAATATGTTTTTAGGAATATCTGGATTTTCTTCCGAGTACATTTTTCAAAACTTACATGAATTAAACTGACAAAAAATAAAACAATGCCGATAATAAATATATCGTTGCTACGGAAATGTTTGTTATTAATACAAATACTTTGTAAATAAAATTTACTTCGTATTCTTTTTTGCGTTGTTTTCAGATAAGTGTAATAAAAAGTATCGTTCATTACACGTCCAGAAATGAATTTTTCCGGGCTTGCATGAATTTGTCATGCCAGACTTCTAATGAAATAATATACTATTCCACTGTCTCCATCTCTTTCTCCATCTAGCAAGTTGGCAAAATTCACATCCGTAAGTTGAAATAGGCTTTATAATAATTATCATTTTGATTTTCAATCTGGTTGACCAAAGTAATCAGTTTGATGATCGGATGATTTTTTTCCCTTGGTTGATGTTTACAAGAATTTAAACGTTTTTGTAGCTCATTACATTGATTTTTTAAATTTCGAAACAAGTCAGACAGAGATGGTTTAAAGTTTTTATAATTAAGTGCCTCTTTAAAAAGCTGTTACCAGTGATGAAATAAATGTCACAATTTATCTTTTAATTGTAAATTTATATCTGCAGGTTCATCAAGTCCAACACGACTTCCTTATAGGAAAAAATTGAACTTGACCGCTTATATTGAACTTGAAAAATATTTATAAGCAATTAAAGTCGAAGCCGAAGAATTTTACTTTTTCAAAATGAAGGATTTTATTACAATTTGGAATAGTTTATTAGGAACTACTTATGATGCAGTTAGCACTAACCAAAATAGGAAATCAGAAAAATACGGGGAGTCTCAGAAAATACAAAAACCTACGGGGTACAGATGTAAGTTTTAATTTGTTGGTTTTATGGTGGTGGTTATAATTGTTTTTTAAGAAGAGGCAGTATTATGTAAATTTTGGAGAAGTTTTGTATTTAAAGTAACAATTAATAAACAAAATATTGGATATTGTCGAAGAAGGAACAGAGAAAAATATTATAATCTCTTCAAATTATGAAAACATTGGCAACGCAAGGAAGTATAAATGTCAGTTTGTTCCATTTGAATATGACACATCTCAAGTGACTTTTCAATGAAAAATTGGGTATAATATTGTATGTTTGCTCAAATATTTCAATCTGCAGCATTGACTAAAGTCTGTCCTTTTATGCTGGCAACTATAATTTGGAGTGACATGTATAAAACAATACCTAATAAACGATAGGCGTTACATTTGTTAGAAATGAAATATTTCGAATTTACTTAAGACTAAGTTATGAAAATATGGTTAAATACCTACAAAATGATTATATAACACTATTCCCCTCACCATTTGTAATTATGAAGCAATTGAGGTGAATATTTGAGCACAATTCGTATAGTAAATATAATCAGGTCGAAATAAAATATTTAGATGAAAATACTTTTTACATTTGTCTCCAATAACCAGATATTATTACAAAATGAAGGCTCTTATTTAAGGCCAGGTTCAACTATTCACTCGACTTATTGCAATATCGTTAACTCGTCATCATACCAGGTATAGATTTATGACGACCCAAAACATTACAACTATAAAACCGCAGCTGTAGTTGTATATTTCGTAGACTATTCTGAACAGAATTCTGGATAGTGAAAATATTACATTTGAATATACATTGTGAGATGTGATTTGAGAAATAAAACTAGCAGCAGTCAATGTATTAATTTGATCAATACAAATAAGTAAATTTATAAATAATAAGCGGGAAAATATATGTTGTGCAAAAAAATTGAACATTCATAAATGACAAAAAAAACAATTTAAATTTTGTTTTTCATTTCATTTAATTGAAAAATTATACAGGATGTTTTCAAATGACACTTATAACGTTTGCATGTAGATACCTCTCGTAAAAATGGACAAGATGATATAGGGATTGAGGGGTCCAACCCATTTACTTTTCGAAATAAAGTTATGAAAAATATAATGCTTTAATTTGATAACTTTAAAATGGATAAATATATTGATCTGACATTTGGCAGGTTATTTTTAAATGCAAAAGGGCATGTTTTGATGAAAAAACATGTTTGAATTCTTCATCCAGTGGTGTACATTTGCAAGAATATGTCACCTTTCCCCTCCCATTTTTTACGCCACTGGCATTTGAAGCTATTTTTATTCAATTCCATATTCCTCAATAGTTTTCACGTGAAAAACGCATGACCTTTACATATCAAAAATTACGTAGTTTTCAAGATATTTAATGTTTTTATGAAGTCTGCAACATCATTTTTTAATAAAAAAATAACAAAAAAATTTTTCTTGAATGTTTTTTAATAACTACCAAACTACTAATGGTTAGAATATGTAACAGGAAGAGGAGGAGGAGGAGAGGATTGTTGAAAATACTTTTCCAGACTTGTGATTTTATTAACAAAAGAATTAATGACAATAAAAAATAAGATAATTTCAAAGTTAAATAATACCCATTCAAACATAATTTTTAACTAAGCAGCCAACAAATTACAAAAGATGTTCAAAATTTTGTCCATTAACATTTCTGCCCAGATATGTGGAGGAAATAAAGAATTTTCTTCAATATAGGTGTCCACAAAATAATCCATGAAATCATTCAGCCTGTTATCACTTGGTTGTACCGATATAAAGTCGAAGACAAATGAATCGCACACTTCTGAAGGATCCAAAAAAGTCAGGCCAAATAAGTAATGCAGCCATCTTCCTGTCTCGGATTGTGGATTTTTATATTCTGTAGCTAACCCAAGATTCTGAATTTTCCTCCACCTGAACACAAATATATTATCCTTTATTATTTTTCACATTATTTTACATCACAAAATATGAGTAAATTCTTACCATGATTGTGCATGATGAAATCTGCAGCCGATTATTGAAACGTCGGGAAATATTTCTTTCACACTTGAATGGATAGAAACTTCAAAATCCACGGTGATGAAATTTGGGTTAAAATTCCTTTACTGATGCACTTAGACATATCAAACAATGTCGAATACGTTTCTTTTTTTTTGCTAGTTAATAAACAAAAAGCCGCTGGTATATAAATGTTGTTTACTAAACATTTGTAAGCAGTGTTTTACACAGTAATCAAATGTTCCATCCATATATATTGTTGAACTAGAACACATTACACTTAGATTTTCAGTGCACGAAAATACTATATTTTTAATCCTGTCTTTTATTATCAAAATTCTTCTTCTGAAAAGATTCCAAAAAATCGTGCACATCGGAAACGTTATGAGGCAATTTTGGAAATGATTTATTTCTGTGTCTGTAAATATTGCGTTTAATATATTGTATATCTTTTTCTGCCAAAGTTGACAAAGCATTAGAATTTAATTTAAGTTCACTACGAATTATTTTAGATGGCCTTTCAGCGATCATATCGTCTGCTTTTCTTTTTAATGTATTACTTAATGTTTGTCTGTTGATTGCACTGTCACTTTCCTGTTCATGATTATTTAATATTTTAGACAACATCACCATTTTTTAATTCACGATGTTTATGAAATTTAAAATTTGCAATAACAATTAGACTATTTCCACGTTCACCTATCATATCTTTCACTTCCATCTTCAGTTTTTTGTATATCGTACTTAACAAATGTGTCGTCACTGTTGAAATAAATCTTAAACTGATAGCCATAATAATATTTTTGCGTACATTTTATTCTAAGATCCCTGACCGCCAGTCTGCAGTTCACCCACAGGATTAGGTACCCTCATAAAACCCTTTTTAGATCATAAACCTCGTCTGCAACTAACATGCGCCCACTAGAAGTACCACATGTTTAGTCATTTTTGGATAAATTTCGGGTATTACGATACATCCTCCGTAGTATGTACAGGTGACCAATTTTATAATCGGATATTTTTCAAGGTGTCTCACAGATGAACTATATTGATTTTCAGCTCATCAGAACCACTACAACGGGTACTATGGTACTTGAAGTGCGACATTTTTGTCATATTATGAGAAATTTCAGTTTGTTAACACGATACAGCCTCCGGAGTATATACAAGTGACCAAATTCATGATTGGATATTGTTCAGAGCGTCCCACAGATGAATTCTATCGATTTTCAGCACACTATAGCCACTACTACATTTTTGGTCATTTTTGGAGAAATTTCGATTTGTTAGCACGATAAAGCCTCGGAAGTGAATACAAGTAACACTTTTATGATAGGATATTATTAAGGGCGTCTCACAGATGCGGAAAAATGAGCTTTACTCCTTAAAACATGTTTCTCTCATTAAATGCTCAAGGAGTGTCCAAGGAAACGTAAAATTCACTTCGTTTTTTATTATAGTCTTTTAAAAAAAATTCCCCATATTAGGAGACTTTCCTCTATACACATATGAGTCCTTAAGATTACCAATAGAGGTGATGGCTAAAGAAGTGAGAGACTTAACTGGCCTAATCAGAATTGCACGAGACATGGTGTGATTTACAGAAATTGTGGTTAACTTTATATAAGATCGTACCTTGAGAAGAAATAAATTCCTAATTTTTTTTCATGGCTTCATTCACCTTGTAACCGTAATAGAATAAAAACAAACATTTCTATTTCATAAACAGTTTACAAACTCCAAAAACGGACGCAACGAAAACACGTAAATATCAACAATCATTTTAGTAGACATAATGTGTGTAAAATTTGTAGGATATTGTCATAAAAATAATACACGTTGAATAGCCCTGTTAAGCAAAAAATTACTAATTTTAAACTATGTTACAATTACAACCGACAAATTAAGAAATTCATTAATAAATTTAAATTACTGAGTGACTGTAGCTTTATGTTTGGCAGTATATTACATCGTTCTTTCTATTATAGTCCGGTCAATTTAAACATTCAAAGCTACATAAATTCCCATCAAGCTGAAAATCAGTAAGGTTGTTAAAAATATGATTAAAAATAAAATTTGAAAGTTCCCCATCTTTCCCCTGTATGGAAATTTTTTTATTCAAGGTCAAAGGTCAGCGAAACGGTAAGTTTTATCATAAAATTATCTCAGACAAAAATTGTAGATCATAAAATAATCTACAAAAAATGTATCAATACTTTTTTTCCTACGAGCCACCGTTTTTGAGATATAACAATACAAAAAGTTGTACACGTTGCAATCGTCATAATATGCACACGTTTCCACGCCACCTATGAGGTAGTGTACTTAGGGCGTTTTTTTAACTTGGTTTCTCCCGTAGGCCTACTCCACCGGTCAATTGTGATCCTGTTTAATTTGAAATTATTGCAAAATTACGGAAATTTGTAAAAATTGGAATAGATAAAAAGCGATGTAAATTAAAAATGTGGTGAAGTTTATTCGTCTGAATTGTAACCGTCAAACTCTTCTCGTTCTTCTTCCTGTTCTTTTTCATTCTGAGCGCAAGTAAATTGCGTCAATAGCGATGTATCCTCGTAGGAATCAAACGAATCCTCCTCTGTTAGTGATTCAACATTAGAGCACGACGGGCCTTGACAGTTTGTACATGCCAGAGAACAAAACAGTCCGACTTTTTTGCAACCAGATTTAGCACTGCATCCCTTTTTGCAGTTGCAAAATATCATGATGATTATCCACTAAGCATATGAATGTTAATGCTCCCGATTTCTCAGTGATAATAGGTTTTTCACCATACTTTAGTTTTAGTCGTAGCTTAATCGTTCTGTAATCTAATGTCGTAGTTTTGCAAACATTTGATAATTCATTCAAAGTGAACTGACAGTCATCGCTATTTTCAATGTAAATGAATATTTCCTCCATTGCCAGATTCGTAACTTCGTCTTTAGGAAGACCAATTTTAGCTCCAGTGGAATGTTTTCCGAAAGAAATATAGCAATCATGATGATACTTAGCTTCAGCAGCAACTAAATCATATTCAAATTCGACTCGAGCAAGAGCAGCTTTTGCTATAGCATCGTCACGAGTCCGAACTACTTCCAGAATTGAATCTTTAAACTGAAGTGTATTTACTTGGCTAATTCGACGGCGAAAATCTCAGGATTTTCTACTTTCATACTCTTCATTCAATTTCTGGCCACAAAATAAGCATAGTTCTTTAAAACAAAAAGCTGATTCACTGACATGTGATCTAGTACGAGGAGGACTCACTGTGGATGTACTGGCTTCTTGTTCTTCGCGTTGTCTTTTATTAGCTGCAGCAATAGAAGACTTTCGACTATAATTTTTACGACAATTTGCATGTATTATCACCGATTTCTGATTTTTGAGAAATTTCGAAAATTCATCTGCTCTTTCGATACTTGCATTAATTAATGACTCCATACCACGTTAAACAGTAACAATTTTACTTTCACTTAAAAGTTTAGCACAAATAAAACAATATTCAGACATTTTTGTTATAAAAGTCAAAACAGCACGATATAGGTTAGTATAAACACGTGATTTCACTACAGACTGTCGCTCAAGACTAACGGTATTTCATTTATTATAGCAGGTATAAGTCCCTAGCCACGCACACAATAGAACAAGAGACAGATGTTATCTCGAAGTTATACTGGCGTATGAAGTAAGGGACTGGGTTTCGTTTGACCTGATATTCTTATAGTTATAGCTAATGTATATTTTATATTTTAAGTATAAATTACAATCACCGATAGAAACATATTTCAACATATATAACAACTCTAGATAAGAGATGTATATACGTGGCGCACTCATGCATATTATGACGATAACAATTTGAACAACTTTTTAAATACATTATATCTCAAAAACGGTGGCTCGTAGGAAAAAAAGTATTGATACACTTTTTGTAGACTATTTGATCATCTACAATTTTTGTCTGAGATATTTTCATAATAAAACTCACCATTTCGCTGAAAATCGTGAAACTCATTTTTTTTGACTTTTGACCTCGAATAAAAATTTTTCCAAACAGGGGAAAGATGGGGAACTTTCAAATTTTATTTTTAATCATATTTTTAACAATCTTACTGATTTTCAGCTTGATGGGAATTAATGTACCTTCGCTCTCATTTTTAGGTCTAGATTGACCGGACTATTAATCAAATTACATAGAAGAAATAATTTCAAAAACTGTATAATTAAAAGAGTACTGAGTGTTGTCGAGATTCATAATAGATACTCTAAAATCTGAACCAAATTTTGATTATTTAGTTATATTTGACGATAATATGTTTATCCAGTTAGTAATTAGGTTTACATATGTCATTGAAATATTAGTCAAACAAAAGGTGCATTTTAAATGTAAAAAAGGTTATCGATAGGTGACCCATTACTTTTTTATCTTCTCTCTTAAGAAAAAAATTAGTTCACCATGATTAAATTTTATTTAAAATGATAATTAACTTAACAAATGGATGAAAGAGAATTTAATATTATTTATATTATGGGAGAGTGGGCGGGGGGCTAGTAGTAACAAGCATTTTTTACCTAGATAATACAAGTACATTAATTTGATTTACAACCTAACCTACTATACGGTGCGGATACATTTAATTAAAATTTCAGATGCCAAATGATGCGGAGAATGATACCTATAGAATATCATTGGATGGTATGGGTAAAATATAATGTCAATCAGATAGAAGGTAAAGAACATCTGATGCTACAGAATGATCTAATATTCTCAAGAAACAGATAAATACATTGGTTGAAGAATGTGAAAGAGATTTAAAAGAAAGAACTTCACGTTATCATGCCTTTTCTTTCCCTATTCCACTTCGACTTTCTTCATTGATTTCATATCTATAGCATTTATAGAGCTTTCAAATTTGCTCATAGAATTGTCCTAAATGTTTCAATGACCATCGGTTACAAATTAAATTAAAATTCTCGATATACATACATTATTTCGTAAAAAACGACCTAAACAATTAAAATCGAACATATTATTTTACTAATATGATGACAGAAACAAATAGTATCAAGAGTAATTTGAAAATGAAAATTCAATCAACGTAGCATCTAATGGTAGACGTAGTCCAACCGCTAGAATAATAAAGAATCAAATAAATAGTGAAGAACTTGTGTAATTTTTGTGGTATGTTGATTGTTGGAGTTGCAACTATTTGATAAAATGCATTTAATTTTCCGTTACAATGAAAAATTGTAAAATTTTTCTTCTGCAATATAACACTTAAGATTCATGACGACGCAGCGTGTTTTGTCAGTGGAATGTACCAACGATTATGAAATAAATGGGATTTAAACTGCTTTAATAGAATTGATGATATTTTTGTAATTTTAATATTAGGGGAAAGTGCTCAGTGAAAAAAATGAAATAGAAGAGAGACATAGACAAAAAGAATTGAAAATGAATAGAACATGAAAGGAATACAAAAGTAGGTTGATGGAATTTAATTCAGGTGAAAAGAAAACGGAAACTAAGAAAATGGAAAGCGATGAAGATTCAGAGGAATCTGAAGACTAGCAAATAAGCTTGCTGCAAAGATCAACGTATTCCGTTAATTTAGAAATCGATTAAGAAGGTGGTTGTAATATAAATACAAATTTTGATGTGACATCAGTGAAAATCAGAGATGATTGCTTTATTCCGGTATTGTTTGAGAATAAAACGTCTGTTGTACATTACGTCGGAAAAGAGCTTAGGATCCAGCATTAACAAGGTCCATTCTTTTTCACTGATGTAAAAGACATACACACTTTATGTGTAAGCAGTAGCGGATCTCCCATTTAGAGCCCTTTCAGAATAGGATACTGTATCTGAGATACTCGTATCCCAGATACAGAAAATACATGCGTTTAAATATAGGTTTTCACACTGCATGGCATACCGTATCGCGATACTAAGAGCCCTTTCAGACTAGGATACTGTATGCGAGATACAGAATTTAGGCCAGATACAGTCAAGATACTTTTGTTAGAATAGAGTTTTGTAAATAAATTTTATCAGTACAATATCAGTGCTGTACGGTGCTTTTTATAAAATGGACATTGAAGAGTGCGTTATGCTGTGGCATATTTTATACAAAAAGAAAAAAATTAAAAGGAGACGAACTGTGTGGGTTCATCCTATAGTAGAATTAAGGGAAACTAAAGGAATTTATAACTTACTTCACAAAGATTTACTACAAGATCGAATAAAGTTTTCGAATTATCGAATGTCTATAAAATCGTTTGAAGAACTTCATAATATTTTGTGAAATAATCAAGAAGCATACTAAACTGCGTAGGAGCATACCATCAAAAGAACGGCTCTCTATGGCATTACGGTAAAAAAAATTATACTAACGTATGCTCTGTATTGATTTATATGTATTTAATACAAAAGAATAATATATTGTTTATTATAAACATTAATTTTCTGTCTGGCCTTGATAGTCAGTAAGGAGATTCACAATGGACCCATCCGTTGAGACGTCAGGTGAATCAGCAGAATAGGGCGACTGGAGTGGAGTGGTGATCTTTTTATTTTGTTATACACTCGAAAATTGTGTTATTTGATTGTGATTCGTCTGATTCGATTGTTGCGAGTTCCCCTTATATAAAAACAAGTCTATGCGGCCTTTCCTTTTGGTACATACTTATACAGTGCTTCTCAAAAGTCCCCCCTCTTTTATTTTGAACGGTCATACTTAGACTGATGAAATTTTCACCGTGAAAATCAGGTGGCGCAATAGGCATCGGTGACGTCACCAGGCAATTGAAACCGTCTTCTTCTTCTTCTTGTGCCTTGTGCTTCTCGCACGTTGGCGGTCCTTTGTACTTCTTTCATGTCAAATGTAAGGTGCCATTTTCTGCCTTTCGGAAGATTGTGGCTGCATCTCTAGTTCCGCACCAGTCCCTGATGTTTCGCAGTCATGAATGTTGTTTTCTTCCCGGGCCTCTTCTACCTTCTATTTTTCCTTGCAAAATCAACCTAGGTATTGAGTATCTGGCGCCTCTGAGTATGTGTCCAAGATAGTATATCTTTCTCTTCTTCACAATTTGCAGAAGTTCTCTACGCATACCGCCCATTTCCAGCACCTCTTCATTAGTTTTATGTGCAGTCCATGGGATGCGTAGGAGTCTACGAATTGTCCACATTTCAAATGCCTCTATCTGATTCAGAGTTTTGATTTTTAGAGACCATGTTTCTGCCCCATAGAGCGAGATAGGCCAGACGTAGCATTTAACTACTAGAATCCGAAGTGCCAGGGGCGATGTTCGGGCAAGAAAGAAGTTCTTAAGTTTATGAAATGTGTCTTTTGCACGTCCGATTCGTATTTTCACTTCCTCGTCGCAATCCCATTTCTGGTTGATGGTGGCGCCCAGATATACAAATTTTGACACCACATCTAGTTTTTGGCCGTCAATCCTAATTGTGATATTACTGTGGTGTCGAGCTATTACCATAACTTTTGTTTTATTTTTGTTGATCGTCAGGCCAAATTGTTTTCCTATTTGGTTGATTCTGTCAACAGTTTGTTGAAAGTCCTCAGGAGAATTCACCAATATAGCGGTATCATCCGCATATCTGATGTTACTTATTGGAACTCCATTAACTTTAATTCCTCTGTTTTCCTTTTCCAATGCTATTTGAAAAACTTTTTCGACATATATGTTGAATAGCATTGGCGATAGAATACATCCTTGTCGTACTCCCTTGGATATTTTAAATGTCTCTGTGGTTAAGTCGTTGTTAATTCTTACCTCTGCGGTCTGATGCCAATACAGTTGCTGAATTATTCGTATGTCCTTAGAATCGATGCCAATCTCATATAGTCTATCCAGAAGAAGATCGTATTTAATGTTATCAAAAGCCTTCTCATAATCTATGAAACATATATAGACGTCTTTTTGTTGGTCATAACATTTTTGTACAAGTAATTTCATTGAGAACAGGGTCTCTCTTGTACCCAAACCCCTGATGAAACCGGATTGGGTTTCTCCACTCATTGCCTCGCATTTGTCATATATTCGGGAATGGATGACTCGAAGTAACACCTTGAGAGCATGACTCATGAGACTCATGAGTCTATAATCTTCATACCTCTTTGGAGTACTTTTCTTAGGTATTGGTATCAAAGTAGATTTTAGCCAATCAGCTGGGATTTTGCCTGTTTCGTATATTCTATTGCATAAATATGTTAGATATTTTGTATTTATTATTTCCAGTACTTCGGCGCGGACGTTATCTTCACCTGGACTGTAACATGTGAGTATTTATGTCACTCCAATACCTCACATTTTCATTAAGGAAGAAAATACTTTCGTCACTAAAAAAGATTGTCCTTACATAGTCTGGCTGTTGGAATATTTTAGTATCGCAGAATTCACAGAATTGCAGCCTTCGGTCGGGGTCGTCATCCGAAAGTTGTTGCACCATTTTTAATTTGTATAGATGAAATTTGTTTTTGGACAATACTCTATGCACTGTACTATATGACTGACTCCTCAGGTAGACGCTACTTGTGCGGTGGAAGGAGAAGGGTTTACTACAATTTCTGCAACTATATCAATTTGTTTATCAATACCAATATTTGGTCGACCCGATCGCTAAGCATCATGAACACTACCTGTGTGTTGAAACTTATGAAAAAGCTCCCTTAAATAAGTTCTCGATATAGGGCGATCGGGGTATCTCTCATTAAAAATGCGTTCTGCTGCAAGAAAATTATTTTTCTACGCCCTATCTTTAAAGTATTTCATCGGTTTGTAGCGCTTAAAGTAGTTGTTTATGGTTAGAGTGGAAAAAAGTAAAAAAGCGTTAAAAAAAGTGCCATAACTTTATTTCACGCTTTCCATAAGATAACACAATGAAACTTGGCTGCAATCGAGGATGGACTTCTAAGATACTTGGCTGGGCATCGAGGATGGACTTTCATGAAACTTGGAATACGTATAATTGTAATTTACCAAATGAGCTTACTTAAAATATCCCAAATTTCTTTGCCTTTGTCTTTTATTCACTCATGAAATTGCCGCACTCGCCTGACGGCTCGTGCGGTCAACTTTTTCCGTTCGTGAAAAAAAACTACCACTTTATGCACTTGTTGCATAAATTACTATTTTACTTTCACCAATAATGAAGACAGCTGTTACTTTGTCAGATAGAGCACGTATCATTTTGTTCATGTAGATACTTAAAGTCTCGTTGAACAATAATTAAACTCAAAATTCAAGATATTATCGAATGTGAAAACGTCAATGGAAAAACTTCAACTTTTTTGACAATTAACCATAAGCGGACCTTTGAATCTTTATTAATTAAAACCGAAACCCAAATGTCAGTGTTTATTTATTCTAACCATCAATAATTAATATATGTATTAGATTAATTTTTTTTTCTACGCCCTATCTTCAAAGTACCTTGTATTTCATCGGTTTGTAGCACTTGAACTGGTTGTTTATGGTTAGAGTGAAAAAAAAGTAAAAAGGCGTCAAAAAAGTGCCATAACGTTAACTTTATTTCACGCTTTCCATAAGATAACACAATGAAACTTGGCTGTGCATCGAGGATGGACTTCTAAGATACTTGGCTGGGCATCGAGGATGAACTTTCATGAAACTTGGAATACATATAATTGTAATTTACCAAAGGAGCTTAATTAAAATATCCCAAATTTCTATTTGCATTTTTTTTATATAGGGCTGTATAAAAAATAATGTATGCAACATGTGCATCAAGTGTCTTTTTTTCACTCATGGAATTGCCGTCAACTTTTTCCATTCGTGAAAAAAAGCTACCACTTTATGCACTTGTTCCATAAATTACTATTTTATTATTATTACACATAAATAATTGTGAAATCCAAACCCTAAAACGTTGAGTAAGTTAAAGTGCTAAAATGTGTATTTAGAAGAATAATCATACAAAATCTACATATTTCATTTTATTGTGTATTGGGGAAGAACAATCATAAAAATCTACATATTTCATCGTCTCACTTGTTAAAGCAACAGTAATTAATTGGCTCTATCCTAGTCTGAAAGGGCTCTAAATTTCTGAATCTCGCTCATTCAGCTGCCGGCGACAGTATCCGAGTCCGGGATACCGAATTATCATTGCGACTTATGAACCTTTTCAGACTTGCATACTTTTGCGATTCAAGAAGCACAATAACATAGGTGTACAGTATTTTTATTATTCATTAGTAGAAGTGAAGTGGAATTAAACGATTTTTCGATTGTATCAGAGCTTGCGCTCTTCGATATCGACAAATTTATAATTTTGGTAGAATCCAATTCTTGTATATAGAGCCAATTAATAACAAGTGAGACGATGAAATATGTAAATTTTTTTGAATATTCTTCCAATACACAATAAAATGAAATATGTATAGTTTTTATGATTATTCTTCTAAATACAAAATGAAACACTTCAACTTACTCAACTTTTTAGGATTTGGAATTCACAATTATTTATGTATAATAATAATAAAAAAAATGAATCTAATACATATATTCATTATATAAGTATGTACAAAAAAGGAAGGACGCATAGACTTTTGTTTTTATATAAGGGGAACAAACGAATCAGACGAATTACAATCAAATAACACAATTTTCAAGTGTACAAACAAATAAAAACATCACCACTTCACTCCAGTCTTCCTATGCTGCTGATTCACCTGACGTCTCAACGGATGGATCCATTGTGGACATTACTGACATAAAATTAATGTTTATAATAAACAATATATATTTTTCTTTTGTATTATTACATGTAAATCAATATAGAAAATACGGAAATCGTTACTATTACTTTTTTCTTACCTTAATGTCATAGAAAGCCGTATGCTCCTACACAGTTTAGTATCCTTCATGATTATTTCACTATTCAAAATATCATGAAGTACTTGAAACGATTTTATAGAATGAAAGAACGAAAAAATTTTTGTATCTAACAATAAACCAAAAACACAACAAATCTATTTTGAAGCGCAAGAGACACAAATATACGGACTTCTTTCACAACCAGCACGTTCAATGTGAGCCTACTTGAAGCCGCTTTGTCAAACCCATTCTTCGCCATCCGGGAACGAATCTGAAGAAGAGCTCCAGTACGTTTATTTGGTTTTTCTTTAGCCACTAACTGTTTTTGCTTTTCTTGGGCAGGTTTAATTTTTTTATGTTGGCTTGGTTTTGTATCACTAATTTTTCTTATAACGACGGAAGTTGAAGATAATTTTCTAAATCGTCTTTGTATGGTAGCTTTACCACCTCGTGATCTCCTTTTTTTATGATATCTTCAGAAGCCGTTGGAACCAGCATCAAATATTTGTAGTTGTAGCCTGTTTCTCAGGAGTAAGCTGTCTCTCAAGAGATTTTTCTTTCGGCTCGTTGTTATCTAATGGTTTTTCCTATACTTTTTCTTCTTCTACGTTTTCTTTATCAACTGTTTCTATTCCTATTCTTTCTTCGTTAATTGTTTCTTGCTTTTCTCCTGCAAAAACATATTCTTTGAATACGTTTCTATTAGGAGAAACATTCCAGTTTTTCTAAACCTGTTAATGGCCGTATCCTTGGTGGCTTGCCCTAAAAGTTCTCTTACATGATAGCCTAATACCACACATCTCAAGATAAGACATAATGATAAGTAAATTCAGTAAGTATGATTTCAACTGGGACACCATCACTCTATTTCAGTGATGCATAACCTTTTAGTCATCAGTGACCATTTGACAAAATTTTGTCTTGCCATAAACCAAGCACTATGACTTGGAAATATTATACAGTAATAAAATGTTAATAAATGAAGAATTGTTCTATTTATACATAAATAAAACACACATAAAATTATTCGAAGCTCACAGGATTCTAATTTTTTCACGATAAATTCACATTGCAGCAACATACAGATTTTAATGAGATTTTTGTGATTGCGTACTCTTTACTAACTTCTGAATCTTTGATTTAAAACTACTCAAAGCCAAACGAATGTCGGCAGAGGCATCCAACCGATTTTGGAGCTTTTGATAATCAAAATCGTTTATTCAGAATTCTGCCGTACCATTAAAATAAAGGTTTCATTCATGAAAATCTCTATTTCGAAAAGAACCAATCGTCGTGAACTTGTATGCAAGTGTTTTATAGATAAATACCCGTGGTATAATTTTTAAAAGTGTTTTTCCTTTATTTCCTTCAAACATGATGACGTGTTAAAAGTTTTCTTAATGAGTCACAAATTTAGAATCAATTAGTTATAAGTATAATATAATATGTATAAACTTATTTTCAAATTAAATTTGGTGATTAAAAAATTGGAAAATTATATAGATTGTTGTTTGTATTGTATTATGACTGTTTATTGGGAAAAGTTTGGGAAGGTTACACCAATAACTGAATTTTTTTGGGATTCCACGAAAACAACCTCGTTAAGCACGATGTTGTTTAACCTCATGATAATTAGCAAGGTTTTTTAGAGAAATGTTGCAAAAATAACAGGAACTGAGTTTTTTATGATTTTAATTATTACTAATAAACAGAAATAATACAGAGTTTGTATATTATAAGAAATAATGAATATTACGATATTCATGAAATTTTGTAAACAAAAAACAATTTATATACAGTGAGTTCAAGTAATAATTGGATATGTTTTAACTGTTGATTTTTGAGGTCATAATATTTTAACCTATATCACTTGGATAAAATGTGGATCTCCCACAGGGTGTTTCATTTAAAAATTTAAAAACTTTTTGTGCTCGGTATTTTAACGTACCCTTGTGTTTGTTACAAAATTTCAAAGTATCTACCGTCCCTTTCTAAACAAGTGATTGTTCTTTGATTACATTCTATCAAAACATTTCTTACCGTATCTGGAGTTATAGGTTCACATACTTTACTAATTATTCTTTCAAGATTATCAACATCTTGAAATGGCCTCTGAAGGTGAACGTTTTCTTTTAAAACGCCTCACAAGAAACAGTCTCAAGGAGAAATGTCTAGGGAATTTGTCAATAAAAATGTGAAGAAAATCGAGAATATTTTCGTTGTAGTGGCATGGTGGTCCATCCTGTTGGTACCATATTTTTCCTCTTTAATCAAGAAATGCAGACTACTGATTATTTAAAAATTCTAGGTACGTTTCTCCATTCAGGTTATTTCGAAAAGTTTAGTCCAATAATTATGTATTTATAAATCCCACACAATACATTTGTTTTAAATGAATACTGATCTTTGGTTTCGACTATCGACCATTTTGTATATTTACTGAAGCATTGGATGTAAACATTGCTGTGTCCTATTGCTGATGAAAAATGACGTGAACTTACTGTAGGATTTTCATCTATTCGAACCAAAATTTCATCTTCTTGATTAGGTGAAATTGGTTTCGGTCGAACACATTGATTTTTATTGTGAAATGACCCGGTTTCACCCAAACGATGAAATAGAAGTTTTGTGATTTGGTTGCCTTCTGCCTGGATATAACAATTCATACCTTCTGGCTGCAGAGCGCCCGCAAAAATGTTCTTGTGCGTATACACAAATCATATCCCGCATTTCTTGATTCGTTAAATGATTATGACGAAGCATTTCCATCGAAAAAGTATATTATAGCTTTAAAAAATGCAACAATTGACTATAAACTAGCAGAAAAAAATATTCACTGACAAGAAATGTCATTTACCAGCAACAATTATCTGACAGTCCAAAGCACACTTTTCATAAATAAAATAATATTTGAAATCCCCTTCCCATACTCTGAACTGTTCAATTGCGTTTTTCTCGAAAATGAATGAGAATATCGTGTTTGAACAAGAGTACCAATATTACGTAGAAATGATGTTTATGTCATATTTTTTAATAAAAATTACTATAAAGTTTCGTCAACAAAAGTTACCAGTTAATTTCATCAGAAAGCCTTCACGATGCTCCCCCTGTAACAAAATGTCCAATAATACATAAAATCATATTGCCTGTATAAAATTATGGCTGTGTGCCGATTTTGATAACAATCGATAAATATACAGTGAAATTATTAGCAAAGAACGAAAAAAAAATTTAACTTTAACGCCCTTTATCTTTTTCCACGGCAATATTTAATTTAGGTATATTTGGTCCCATCGCCATATTTTGGTCCAAACTATCTAAGCGTATGTCCCAATAGTTATGAATAACCCTGTACATACTCGTATATGTGATACTGTCAAAAACTGCGATCTAAAACTATCGAAAATCATTGAACTAGTATCTGAATAGACATAGATAAATGCATCAGTAAATCAAGAGTTGCCATATACTTTTCAAGTTCATCCCTTTTCACAACTGCAAATTTATATGAATGACATACTTATTCCACTATTTTTCATCACCGTTCCCTTTCCGCTCATGGATCTCCTCTTCTTATTCTAGTCTAACGAATTCCTTTCATAAAATTTCACCAATCCTTTCACTTCTCTTGTTTATGTTTTTCCATTACTTAGTCCTTCTATTTTCCCATATTTTCTTCCATCTATTAATCCGTCCATGCATTTCAATATTGGGTCCGATGGTTGTTGTAGTACAAATTTTATCACAATTTATATCGGTAGAACTTTTAGAAATTTCAAAATTAGAATTTCGGAACACAAACGTAGCTATGACAACAAAAAATTAGATTCTAACTATTCAAATCAATTATTAGAAAACCAACATATTTTCGACCCAAATTTTGAAATTTTACATGTAGTCGGTTTAAATTTATTAGAGGCTCTTGAGATAAACAAAAATAAATATTCAGGTAACCTTCTTAACGACCACATAGATATCAATCACTCTTCTTTATTAAAGCTCTTTACCTAGAAGATAGCTTAAGAATGTTTGTAGTGAATGAATTTCTAGGCAATTTCTTTCAATACCTTTGTGAACATTAGTAAATAGAATTCTTTATTTATGCACTGTATGTATTAAAACATTTTTAAATTATACCTTCAATCGTTTTGAGAAAGCTACTGTGTTAGTGAAACGCGTCAACCAGTACCTTCGGATGCCGGAGGGTCGCGCATCGGCGAAGATACCGGAGGGGGTACATCGTGTACCCCACTTTTTTTGCTTTACAACTTTCAAAATATTCTATATTTTCATTATTACTTATATCTAAATAATAAAAAAGCAATATTTGTTTTGGAATATAATTTTAATAGCATATTCGATACAAATATAATCAAGAAATACAAAAAATAATAGTTTACATGACGAAGTTAATTAGAAAATTCTGGATCCAATGAACTACATTTTGAACAAATTTTTGATTTCGTAGCTACATGATGATCAGGACAAACAAAGTTTCTGCATCTGTCACACTTACTTCTGCTCTTCTTGTCATATTTTCTAGGGCAGAATACACACCTTCCCATGGATTTTTGATTGACCTCGATTCTTGTACTAGGTCCCGGATCTAAGGTGCCTATTAAATCATACATTGCATTTAGTATACGTTTGTGAAACGTCACACCCGATTGTAGTCGTCTTTCAACATAGGGTTTTATAAGTTGCTGTACCATGTCTAGTAAAAAGTCTCTGCGTTTATGTGTAGCAGTTGTACTAAACTGGGGGTTTTTTGTTATCCACAACACAAATGCATTTAGATAAGCAATGTCAATTTTATTTTGGAACAAAACAAATGGCCATCTTTTGGTCGATCTTTTCACCGAGTATTCATTTACCATTTTGTCCATGGTGTCAACCGAGCCTTTTATGTCATTGTAATGTAGAATTATTTCTGGCTTATAATCGGTCTCTTCTCCCGAAATTTTGTCATCATGGTGCTCAGTGCTGAGAAGAATGACGGCTTTATTTTTAGCAGGAACATATGAAACTAAGGTATATTAATCTTGAAATGCAAATACGGAAGACTTCTCGGTTTTTGAAGGATGTGGTAGAAGAACTGGAGGAATATCCTGTTTGCTCTTCCTCATGGTTCCACATAGGGTCAGATTTTTGTTCAAAAGCTCGTTAGCAAGAGGAATACTGGTGAAAAAGTTATCAGTTGTTATTCCGTAACCACCTTCAAGACCTTGAACTAGGTCGAGAACCACTTTTTTTCCCTGGTCTCTTTCCGGTTTATTTCCTTCCTTTCCTCTAAAAGATACTAGTTGCTCGTCAACTGTAAGATGCGAGTTGGGCAAATAGTGTTCTTTGCAATGTCCTACAAACTTTTCGAAGACATTTCTAAAAGCAGCCAATTTATCAAGTTTTCTGCGCTCTGCTCTAGTTGTAAGATCATCAAATCGTATAAAACGTAAAATGTTGACAAATCTATCACGCGCCATTGATGCAGGAAATATCTGCCCACTAAAAAGTGAATTTTTGGTCCAAAGGAAGTGAATAGGTTCTCTGTTGGCCTTTAGCGCCCCAGCTATGATCAAAATACCAAATGCGGCATACATTTCAACAGGGTCTACAGGTTGCCATTAACGTTGTTTGTTAGGGTTTTAAGTGTTCCATTCCTCATAATATTTATCAGCTTTTTGGTTAGTGCACTCAACAATAATTTGAACTATTTCAGCGTCAATAAACAATTTGAAGCAATCGGATAGGGAAGAAATATTATCTGACGTCGAAGTGAGTCCTGGTTTTCTTGTGATTATATTTTGCATTGCCGTTCGTGCGGGGCTAGGCGCCTTTCTGTCCCAAACTGATCCATTTTTTGATACATATGTAGGATCACTATCATCAATTTGATCATTTTCTTCATCAGTCTGAAAGTAGATATATTATGTACATTTTTCAATAAAGTTCATATCAAAATAGCATACCTCACAAATCTCAGGTACAACATCTTGAATTTCTATGTTGTCTTCTAACTCAGAACACTCAGAATCTGTTTCTAAAACGTTCTCATCCTCATCACTCTCATTTAACCCACTGTAAGGCAGTTGCACGATCTGTTTCTGTAGATAAATCCAATTTCCTTTTCTGCGACATATCGCAACACCGACTCACGAAACAAGAGTAACAGTCTCAACACGCGTATCAAATGATACTAACTAAAATAAATATGTTTGTGTGTACGTGCCGTATGAGCGCCTTGGCAACGGTCGGCTTTGCCTACAACTAATACGAGTCGGACGCAAAGTTACGTTGTCTGAAACAGCATTGCCAACCTTGCTTTCAAGACTAATAAAAAATACATGGATGCCGAATGGGGTACAACATGTACCCCACCTAATTATTTTCACATTTATTTAAAAAAAAAGAAAAAGACTGTTTTTTTGATATATGTACTGATAAATGAGGGTCCAACTGAGGATTACTCAGCAGCATTTTTGATTCTAAGCAAAATGCAGAAAATACGCCTAAAAAACAGTATGTGAGGTACGTTCGTACCCCCCTCCGGTATCCGAAGGTTAAATTGAACATTAGTTCAAATAAATGAAGTTTTAAACAAATTATATTGTTTTATTTCATCGTTCAGTATGGATCTTCATCAAGTAACAGCCTCATCTATTCAATTTTTGACATATTTGCACTGAGTTTCTCTTGTTTATTAAATTTGGTCTGGCAGCATGAGCGTTTGGGAATACAGCCTTAATTATCCTTGGATATTTCCGACCACCATCCTGCTTGCCCAATCTGTCGACGGATATCGTTAGAGTAAACCCTGGGTAAATTTTTTTTAGAATATTATTTACAACACATTCGTTTTCCGAATCCAGTACCCCACGCAAAATAATACTATTGGATCTTTGGATGCGTTGAACTGCCTCGGAGACATTTTCGGTATTCGTAAGATCTGCTTTCAAAATATTTTGATTTGATATTTATATTCCAGTTGTTCAATTTTGTTTTGAATAGAATCTTTTAAAAATGAAATCTTTTCGATTTTGTCAACAAGTCCATATTGCTCGCAGATTGAAATTTGTATCGGTATTACTTATTTTTATTGAATTTCCATTTCCATTTGTTCGTTTTGGCCTATTCAGAATTTTATATTAGTATTCGGAGTAACGTCAATAATTTAATGAAAAAACTAGCAAAATAGTAGGTTAAAAATTATTTTTCAGTATTGACCTGTTCTATTCAACACAACGTATAATTAAGTGATGATGTCGATAAATTCATTCTAGGTAATTTGCAAATTTTTTTACTGTTACCTTCTTTTTAAAACATAATATATGGTTGAGATTAAATAAATAATTTATTACCGACTCGAGAAAAAAATAATAATTGCGAGGATGAGTTAATGGAATATTTTATTTAGAATATGTAAAATTTTTTTCCACGATTGATAATTAAAAAATCCATAAAAATTCCCATAATTTATTTTAGGTTCTCAATTAACGTTGAACCCCATCATTATATTCGCATCATAAATTAAATTTTTTTTATTGACATCAAGGATTGATCAAATTGGCAAAAATGATCTCACCAAGACAAAACTGTTTCATATGGAACTAACTGTTTCTAAACAATTAAACAATATAATGAAAAAATGATAAAAATTAAATTCGTAGTTAATATAAACTACTTTTTAAAAAATAACTTTTATTTCTACAAACTGAAATGAGACTTTACAACTAGGAAGCTATATAAAATCTGAATGTGATAATGAAAAACGTTATAAAGAAAAC
The DNA here is from genome assembly GCA_963921935.1 of Galeruca laticollis. Classification (NCBI taxonomy): domain Eukaryota; kingdom Metazoa; phylum Arthropoda; class Insecta; order Coleoptera; family Chrysomelidae; genus Galeruca; species Galeruca laticollis. Next base: position 63,308,901 of record OY998181.1, on the reverse strand, counting down.
AATCCGTGAGATTGCAATTCAGCAGTCTAGCGGTGTCCTATTACCATATGCGTTCCCATAACTCCTCCGCCATTAGACAGAAATTCAAGGAATTTGTTGAATTTCAGAGTTCCAAATTTTGGGGACCATTCTGGATTTCTTCGCCTTGGCTTCTTCTTCGGGTTCTTCTTGTTAGAATGAATTTTACAGTCCAATACAAAATAATTATTAATATGATGAAATAAATAAAAATAGTCCAAATATTCAAATTTGCAGATATTATTGGAGACGAAATGTTAGCGATTTTTTGTTTTTGAATGTCTAAAGCACTTTGAACATATTTAAAGTCGTCTAAATTGATAGAATTTAATTGGATTGGTTCCATTTGAAAATTTGCTATTTCACTTGAAAATGTTAAATTTGGAAGGTTTATTAGATTCAGTTCGGTTTGATAATTTTTAAAATGTTTAATTTTAATACCATCAATGTCCACTTCGCACTCCGAATCAAGTTCTAGAATAAAAGTTCCCTGAATTGGAAGATTGTCTTTGTTAGATCCGCACTTTTGATTAACTACACTTATTTCAGGAGATATTAGAATCCAATGATTCTTCTCTAATTTTTGGATTCGTAATTTAGGCATTCGAACAGTTAGCTGCTGGCATGATGAGACGTTCTTGAAGTAGCGAAGCATCTGGATTTCACATGGGATTTCTTCTTGGATGATAATGGGTCCTTTCTGGTAGCAAACGTACTGTTCAGATGAAACTTCTTGACAATTCTCGTCGAAAAACAAATAGGAAAGGTCATTTAGGATAAGGAATTTCGCTTCAGGTAGAATTACTTTGAAGGAGTTTTGTGTGGGTACAGGCAATGAGTATATGTGGAAATAATTATAAGTTTCACTTTCTACTATAGGAATTTCTAAGATAAATACTATTTTTTATCCCTTGGTATAACATTTTACTTCTGTGACCTTTTCATATAAAAGAATATTTTCTATTTTTGGTTCAAATGGAAGCTTATTGAATTTCAATTGTTCATTTACAATCATTATTTCATTTAAAAGTTCTCTAGGTTCAATTATTGAATTATGAACTGTATTTAACTTGGAAAATGTGATAGTTGCTTCGATTTTATCTAGAATATTGTAAATTAATTGAAAAGTTGGAGCGATTTGAGAAACCAATGTATCCGTGACATAAAGGTGATAATTTCCTTCTTCTTGTTCGTGATAAGTTTCAATTTCCTCTATTCGTTTCAATAAAGTTTGTTGATTTTGTGCCAATGTGTTTGTATTATTTTTAAAAATATTAACAGAATTTTGAAGAAGTGATATTTGTGAATTGACTATATTTTTTAATTTTGATTGATTCTCAGAAAGTGTGTTAATTGCTTTATCATATTTTTCTGCATCGTTTTGATCTAGATTGCCTGTTAAAGATTTAATTATTGAGCCAAGTCCGTTTATTATTCCTCTTTTGATTCTTATATTAAAAACTGGATTTATCTGATTCAACTGGATTTGTAATTTTTGTTCTAAATTTAATATTAGGTTGCACATACTTTCAAATTCATGGATTAACACGGATTTATCTTCATTCTTTGAAAATGTTTGCTGAATTCTTTTAAAGTGATTTTGTACAGTTTCAAAATGGGTTACTATATCTGAAATGTCGAAAGTTTGAATAAAAGACCAAAACTCAATTTTATTTTGAGCATTGCCTAATTTATAAGGTAGAAGACCGGGGTTATTATTTAAGTTATGGAGTCTTGGGTGGTTTGATCCCTCATGGATGTGGATGGACAACCTGTATCAGTTGGAGGTTGTTTTAGTTCCTTTATATGTATTATCTCTTTTTTATTTCTATTTTTCTTAGAAAATATTTCTACTTTGTTCCTATCTAAAATTTCGGTTATTTCATAAGGTCCTATAAATTTATTATCTTTTTTACTATGATAACGCAAGTTTTTCTTAAACACTATTTGTCCTAACTTAAAATCAGTAGTAGTATTACCTTTTTGGTTATTCTTATCTACAATTTTATCCTTTTGTTTTTCTATTGTTTCTTTTACATTTTCATATACATGTTTAAGTTTTTCCTTATGATTTTCAGCATAATCTGAGTAAAATGCTGCGAGAATAAAAATTTCATTGGGATTTCGCGAATTAGTGTGTCCGAAGGTTAATTCGAAAGGGGTAAATTTAGTGCTAGTGTGTATTGAGCTATTGTAACCTAAAATTGCATAGTCAATTAAATCGTCTTCATTGGGGTGCATTTCTTTTAGAATTCTGAGATGTTCTATTAGACTGGAACTGAATCGTTCTGCTACACTGTTTGATTCCTGATGTCCTACAGTGCCAAAATGTATTTTTATTTTATGTTAATTCAATTCAGTACCATGGTCAAGAATAATTTTTTCTGGTATTCCAAAAGAACAAAAGTATTTTATTAATGATTTACTCACATGAATAGTCGTTTTGCCTTCGACTTGGTATGCTTGTGCGAACTTTGAAAATGCGTCAATAATAATTAAATATATTTTATTGTTGTAATGAAATAAATCTATGTGAACAATTTGAAAAGGTTTTGATGCTGTTGCAGTTATTACCAGAGGTGCGTATGGAGGATGTCTGGCATATTTTGTTCGTTGACAAACATCACACGAGTTTATATATTCAGTAATAGTAGTTTTCATATTTTTCCAATAATAGTTCCGTTTTAAATATTCATACGTTTCTACAATACCACGATGGTTAGTTTTGCCAACGTGATGATGTTTTATTAGCATTATTTGTTCTTCTTTTTCCTTGATTGTGTTTACTTGTTTTAAACATCTATTAATTTTGGGCCTTTTTCCGAAAAGTGTTCTAAATATATTTTATTGAAATCGTTATAAAGAGAATCATTGTGAAAATACATGCAGTAACAACGTTTCATAATTGTGTAGTCTTTTAAAAATTCAAGTATAAAATTTTCATTATTTTGAATCGGAATTTTAACATTTATTATTTTATGATTTTCGTAGGATTCCTGTTCAACTATTAATTTAGGATATGGATGGGGTGTGACTATAATTTGATTAACTTTATTGTTAATTATTTCGTCATATATTCGTATACCGTCATTTGTTGTTTCATTAAAAGTGGTGTGTTGTGTATTTGAGTCGGTGTCAATTGTGTCAGCTGTTTGCAAATTGGCATCGGTTATATTGTCATTTATTTGTTCGTCTATAAGGTCATTTAAAAATTGGTCTAATTCATTAGGATCTGTAATTCCGTCAGGATTATTAATCATTGAATCATTTTCGAGTGCGTTAATAACTACTCTAGAAAGTGCATCGCAATTTGAATTTAAAGTACCTTTTTTGTAAATTATTTCATAGTCAAAATTCTTCCAAACGTAATCTCTAGCGTATTAATTTTGAATTCGGTTCTCTGAGATTAAATAGCCAAATTAAAGGACGATGGTCACAATATATTTTAAATCGTTCACCGTACAGATATGGTCTAAAGTATTTACGAGCCCATACTATGGCAAGTAATTCTCTTTCAATAGTACTATATTTTTGTTCAGAGTTATTTCAGGTTCTTGAAGCGTATGCAATTGGTCTATCCGAACCAATTGGACTTTGAGATAATACTGCACCTAATGCTACGTTTGAAGCGTTCGTGGTTAAAACAAAGGGCTTAGAAAAGTCTGGATACTGAAGTATAGGTGAATTGATTAATAGATTTTTACAAGTGTTAAAAGCAGAGATAAAATTTTGATCGTGTTTGACTTTAGCATTCTTTATCAGACATAAGGTTAACGGTTTGGTTATTTTAGCAAAATCTTTAATGTATCGTCTATAATAGCCTAATAGTCCTAAAAAGCTTTTGATTTCCTTTTGAGTTTTTGGTATTGGATAATTTTTTATTGCACTTATCTTGTCAGGATTTGGCTTTACTCCGGCTGGTGTAATAACATGCCCTAAGTACGCGACTTCTTTTCTTAGAAAATCAGATTTATCAAATTGGATTTTAAAATTTGATCGTCGTAATCGGTCAAATACTGTTTTAAGTCTCTCCACGTGTTCTTGCAAGGATGTAGACTAGATTACAATGTCGTCTAAGTATACTAAACATCTTTCGTTATTCAAACCTAGTAAAATGTTGTCCATAACTCTTTGAAATGTAGAAGGGGATGAACGTAGTCCCATTGGCATACGTTTAAATTTCCAATGTCCGTTTTGAGTTGAAAATGCTGTCTTCGGAATGTTCTGTTCGTGCATTTGAATTTGGTAGAATCCGCTAGCTAGGTCTAGAGTACTAAAATATTGACTTTTGCCTAATTTGTCTAAAATTTCGGTAATGTTTGGTAATGGGTATTTATCTGGTATGGTGTTTGCGGTAGTCTATTACTAAACGGAATTTCTTTTTGTTTGATTCGTCTGTTTTCTTCGGCACAACCAAATTGGCGATGAGTACGGAGAATTGGACGGTTGAATAATACCTTGATCAAGCATTTTGTTTATTTGTGTTTTGACTTATTCTTTATAAATTTTGGGGTAACGATATGTCTCAGTAAATATTGGGGTATCGTCTGTTAAGTTTATTTTGTGTTTTATTTGATTAGTGAAAGAGGGCGGTATCTCTTCACAATAAAAAATGTCACGATAATCATAACATAATTTTTTGATAACGTCTTTTTCTTCTGGATTGCAATGATTTATATCAGTATTTTTTAAATTTGTCTTTAAAATATGGTCATGTTCTTTACTAATTTCATGATCAGTTTCCATTTTTTCAATGAAATTAATTTCGTTTATGTTTAAAATTTCAATATCGATTGGTTCGAAAAATTCGATTTTTTCAGATTTGGTGTTTATTATCGTAGTAAGAGCAAAGTAATTTTCTACATTTACTACAGCGACCGGCATCTTGATATGAGGTGCAAACTTTTTATATTCTAAAAGTCCGGTGCCTTGTTTCATTTTTACTGGTATTTTAACTTTTTGTTGAGTTCTAGGCGGTATTATCAAGTGATATGTTTGATATTTAGGATTTTGAATATTCGATATTTCATTTTCAATTTAGTATATTATTGGAATTTTTGCAAATGGAGTTACGATAAATTTTGAGTTCATATCTATTGAAGCTTTTAATTGTTTCAATAAATCAGCGCCTATTAAGCCGTCATATTTATCGCTAAAATTAAAGAGATACAATTTGTGATATTCTGAAACTCTAAAAATTGGTATTTCTATTACTTCGTCATGATATGTTATATTATAAGCACTTTGTATTTGAAAATCTTCTTTAAAAATTTCATTTGGATAAAATTGATAAGCTATATCAGGTTTAGTTATACTACGAGTACTACCTGTATCGATCAAAAAATTTGCTTTTAGTTCGGGGATGTAAATATGTGGTGAATTTGCTCTGGATATATTTAAATTTATTAGGGGGGATTGTTCTGTGAGGCTTCTTGTTGAAAATTTTCGTTTGGGTCTTGAGAAATTTGATAAGGATCATCGAATTGGTATTGATTAGAATTGTCATATTCTGGATATGTTTCATCGGTTTCATGTGGATTAAAATAATCAGAATTTTGGACATCATGGGTTTGGTATGAGCATTCACCTTGTATTTGATTCTCAAACGGGTTATCGAATTCATAATTTTGATGATTTACATCATGTGCGAACAGTTCTGTAAATTACGTAAATTTCCTCTGAGGTGCTAACATTGTATTACCTGATGATGTGTCCATTGGAGTAGGTTTGTATGGTTTGTTGGGATTTGATTGATTTCTGCTTTGATTTGAGGGTGCTCTCAATATCTGGCTTTGCCTGGGTTGATTGGTAAATGGTTGTCTCTGAGTTTGAAAATTATTATTGTTCCTCCACTGGGGTTGTGAATTTTGGATGAAAGGACGATTGAAATTATTAAAATTCTGTTGTGTTTGCGAGAATTGATTACTAGATACACCTGGATTTGAATTTCGATTAATTGGAATAATAGGTTGTGAAGGTGGCGAATTGAAATGTTGGTAATTAGTATTGATATTCTGGAAAAAATTGGGATGATGATTAGTTTGTCTGGATGGAGTAATTCTCGGCATTGGTTTGTAAGATTGATTATTTAGAGTATTATTTCGATTCTGACTTTACATAAAATTTTCTTCTTCTTTAACTAAAGACATAGCAACTTCTAAACTATCTGGGTTTCGCAAACGTATATTATTTTGCAATTGACCAGTTAAACCTCTAATAAAAGTCTTAAGTGCTAAATCGTCATAATTTTTGATTTTAATAGTTTTTTCTGCAATCGGATCATTTGAAGCATTTAATTTTGAAATTACTAAGCTACGTGCTTCCTGACATCGCATACCGAAATTGTATGGTGTTTCATTTTTTAATGGTCTCAAAACAATTAAATATTGCACTAAGCAATCTATATTTCTCTGATCTCCGAAACATAATTGAAGAGCTTGTTTTATTTCTGCCCATGTTCGTAATTCAGTTCTTGAACCTATAAGCATTAAAGCTCTACCCAATAATTTACTTAACAATGCGCGTAATAAAAAACTATTTAATTGTGGATTTGTTGCATCGAAAAATTGAAAAATTAGTGTGTCACAGTTATCTAGAAAAATATTTAAAGTATGAGGATTACCCTCGTATTGTGGGATAGTATCAATATATAATTTTAATAATTGATAGTTTGGATTAGCCATAGCTTCAATTTCTGGTATATCACTTTTTTCTTCCAAAGTTATACTAGAATTAAATAAATCTGCCAATTCTTCTACAATTGAGTCATTGATCAATTAATCTAAATTATATTACTTCTGTTAAAAAAATGTTTTACTTTTTAAAAGTATATAAAACGTACGTAAAAGCGAAAGTTTATATGAAAAAGGAAAAATGGAATGTTTTTCGAATGACAGTACTATGAAGGAAATGTTCATTCTTCTCCACTAGGATCTGGGCGATGTGGTCCCTCTTCCCTGGACTGGATTCTTGAACTTAACTTGAAACCACAAAAATCACACAAAGTTCGAGATTGCAAATAAACCGTAGATACGGACCGGTGTCACGATTTTTGTTGAACCGATTTGCAATCCTACTGACTGCGCCAATTAAATTCGTAGTTAATATAAACTACTTTTCAAAAAATAACTTTTATTTCTACAAACTAAAATGAGACTTTACAACTAGGAAGCTATATAAAATCTGAATGTGATAATGAAAAACGTTATAAAGAAAACAATCCGTGAGATTGTAATTCAGCAGTCTAGCGGTGTCCTATTACCATATGCGTTCCCATAACTTAAACATTCTAAAAAAATTTCAATTGTTTCGATATTAATAAATACCATCGACAGAATGACAGATGTTACATTCCATATGATGCCTACCTGATGGTTAATAATTATTTTTTACTACACCAAGAAGTGACTTACCTTGTGATTGACTTAATATAAATGAATAGAAAAAAGAAGAAGATAAAATATTACAAATAATAAAGCTCAGATATTATTAGCCCTATGAGGATATCCGGGATATCTTTTCTCCCATTTAAGATAAGAATAACTGTGCAATGATATAGGATACCGGGAAAAGTATATCTGCTGAACTTTACAATTATTACTTGAAAGGCAATTTAAAAGTGGAGAACTCCCTAAATTTATCTGTTGATCGACGACTCCATATTGTGGATCTTTTAAGTGTCTTAAAATTTCTAATTCATCAAAGAAGTCTAGTTCTTGTTTCATATCACAAATATGTAGTACTTCTAGTTCTGTGTTAGGTATTCATGAATGTTCGGTATCAAGTAGATGTTTTGCGCAATGGGATTTCTCGGGTTATTTTAATCTGCATGCTCGTTAATGTTCACTGTGTCTAATTTCAAAATTGTTAATGGTTTGACCCAAATAGAGTGCATTGTATTCTGGACATTTAATTTTATATAATATATCAGACTTTTTTAATGGGAATATTTTGGTTTCTACATTTAACAAATTTTGTACTCGCATTACTTTCTATTTTCAAGGAAATTGTTGTATTTGTTGCTAAAGATACTGTCTGCTAAATATTATTAGAAAGTATTACCAGCATATGTGATGTTTTGCGTGGTGGTATTTATCTCGTTGTTTTAATATGTATGCTCGTAAGTGTTCACTGTATCGGATTTCAAAATTTCTAAGGATTAGACCCATTACATTCCGGACATTTAAGTTTATATATACCAGACTTCTTTAACGGAGACATTTTTGTATTTACAATTACTTTCTATTTTCAAAGAAATTGTTGTATTTGTTGCTAAAGAAAATATTACCAGTATATGTGATGGTTTTGTAATTTTATATTTCTTTAGTTTGTTTAGGAAATATTAGTTTTTCTTTTCTATTAAGTAATTAGTTTATCAAGTCCTAAACAAACTAAAGAAATACAAAATTACAAAACCATCACATATCCTGGTATTATTCTAATATTATTTCAAAGATAGTATCTTTAGCTTGGTATTATAAACTTAAATGTCCAGCATGTTTTCTTTTTCCATAGAGGTAGGAAAATACTTTTACATATCGTCAGAACTTGGTGTTCTGCCTAGTATGTCGGACTCGAAAGCCTTTCCAATACCGACTAAAAACCTCCTCTGTCCCCAACCTCTGTTCCCCCCGCGGTACCACCGTTAGGCATTACTTCGCAGAGGGAGGATATAGCTATCGCCCTTCCTTCTATAAGTCGAATTCATGGTGGTTTCATTCTACGAACTTGTCTGTCTAAATCAAATCTTTTTTATTCACGCGTTTCGATTTTTTGCACGTTCTGTATCTAAACGACGAAGTTCTTGGAGTACTTCTGTTGCAAATCGACTTGTTGCCTCCCAGGCCTTCTCTGTTTCACTAGTGACTCTGGTCGTGTTTTCGAATGAACGGTAGCTTCCCAATCGCTGCGTATTGTGCTGAAACGGGGACAGACACAGAACACGTGCTCCGCGTCCTCCGTAACTCCAGGACAAGACGGACATTCTGGAGAGTCCTCAAGTCTAAACCGGTGCAAATATGCTCTGAAGCAACCATATACCGAAATCATTTGTGTTAGGTAGTAATTGACCTCGCCATGATGTCGGTTTAACCAAATATCCAATTGTGGTATTATGCGGTACGTCCACCTTCCTTTTTTTGAATAATCCCACAGTATCTGCCATCGCCGTATACTATTCCGCCGTTCTATTATTCTTTGTGCATCAGCGCTCAGCGTAGTTGATCCTTTTTGTCGGTAAAGAGCACTTCTTTCTTCTGCGAGTACTTCGATTGGTAGCATACCAGCAATGACGTATACTGCATCCTTAGACACTGTGCGAAATGCGCTGACTGTTCTTAAGGCACTCAGCCGGTAGACTGGCGCGATTTTCCTCCGGGATTCTTGTATACAAAGTGTACCCACCCAGATAGGTAATCCATATGTGAGCACAGTTGTAACTACTGACGACAGTAATGCTCTCCTCTTCTGCTTTGGTCTCCTATGTTGGGCATCAGGCTCGCTCTGATTACTGACGCTTTGGCACCGACGTGTTCTGCCTGCTTTTTAAAGTTGAGCCTGGCATCGATCGAATGAACGGTTGCGATATAATATCGTATTCTCCGATACTCAGCCAGATAGTTTCCACCTGTTTTCCACTAGTGATGAGCACTGCCTCGGTCTTGTGTTCTGCTAACTTTGTCTGATTTTCTCGAATGTGGTGTCAAAGACAAAATTTATCTGTTCCAGATGCTTCGCTACTATCACTATGGCAACATCGTCAGCGTATGCTACGAGTTTAGCTTCTCTTGGCAATGCTAGTTTCAATAGCCCGTCGTACATAATATTTCACAACATTGGGCCTAGTACCGAGCCTTGAGGTACTCTTCCAGTGACTCTGTATTCCTTCGGGCCGTTCTCCGTATCGTATTTCAGAATTCTATTGGTGAAGTAACTTTCTACGATCCTTAGTAGATATCGTGACACGTTCATTTCAATGAGAGCTTTCATAATACAATCCCACCTAGCAGTATTGAAAGCGTTCTGGATATCCAATGTTGATACCAGGCAGTACTTCTTTGTGCCTCTATACCAACTGGTGCCTGCGATTGCGTCCTTGGCTAAGTTGACGACGATGTCAATTGCGTCGAGAGTGGAGCGACCTTTTCGGAAGCCATATGGACTGTCAGAAAGTATCGGTTCGACTGCTGCTTCGATTCTCCTGTTAATTATATGGAAGGAAGTTTGAAATGCGTTTTGTATGGTTGAATACATATTAAATATGTGGTAAGAATGATATTTTTATTTTATCATATATACGAAATATATAAATTATGATATACAGGGTGAAGACAAAGTAAGAATTTACAGTAGGAATTTGAGTGTTAATTCAAATTCGTACAAATAGATATGGTAGCTATCAAGCGCTATTTTCTCTTCAACGCGTTTGTTAATAAGATAGCTAAATGTATTTATGTTCAAATGTATTTTGATGCCATAAGTATTTGAAATACTGAATAGTAAACATTATTTTTCGTTTCGTTATTGCATATACGCTTGTGTTAGCGAAGTGAGTTTTTGAAAGCTCCTTTTAAAAACAGCTTCTGCAACTGAAAATGGATAAAGTATACTTACAAAATACATCAGCGTCAGGTATTTGAAATACCAATTATTAATTACATTTTAGAATTAATTACAAATACCAAATATGTATCTGTATTCCAATTACGTATTTTAATTACAAGTTATTCAAAAACTGCCCAATCCTGTTTGCAAGTTTGTCCGGACTCGTAAGCTGCTATTTATTTGTCTCTTCCTCAATGTAATCACTCTTACCGATCTTGATACTTTCATTCCCATGGTATTCAGTTTTTGTTATGTTCATTTTGTGTCTGCCCTTGTGCCTGCTGCATGCGTTAAGATGGGTCTTACCGCTGTTTTATATACACTGTATTATTAAATTCATATCAAAAAATGATATACCTTGAATTCCAAGAAAGATTGATTTTTATTGTTAATTATCATCTATATCGGACATGTCTAGACAGAACTGGCTGCCAGATCTTGTTCTATAATTTGAGATGTCTCAGGACTTTCCATCGGCAAATCATCGGTTTAAAGGTTAAAGGCATAAAAAGCATAACAAACGATCATTTTTGTAGGATTAGCAATATCCTGTAACAATATATTCATTTATATTATTCAAGTCATTATTATTCAGATGAATAAACATTTTTCGAGTTAAAATATTCAGTTTTTGATAATACAGAGTATAAAAATGAAAATAATGATTGAACAAAACAAGGCGTGAGATTTATGATATTGTTAAAACAAATTAGAAATTTGTTGATATTTTCAAAGTTTCAGTCTCAATAATATTTTTATTCTTACAAACAGCTTTTTATATTTATTTAATTCTATAGCCATTTAATATCTTGACTTATTTATTTCGATCATAATATATATTATAAAGAAGATGTATGAATATCGCGAGATATGTAAACAACAACAAAGAGATTCATGGGTAATTCACGCAAAAAGAAAAAGCGCCACTGAGACAGAATGGTAACGGCAGACATATTTCTGGATCCTTTACCGTCCTCAATACGGTAGAACCAAATAAGGGTGTTGAGAGGTTAACAATCGTGTATGTCCATACAAGGATTTTTTCCGTAATGAGCAAAAGAAAGGGAATTGGTAATGAATTTTGAAATTCGAGAAACTTACCAAGACTGGAGAAACGTATTATGCTAGTATTTTAATCAACCCTATGATCTCATTTAGTAGCCATTTACATCATTTGATAAAAACTTACCTGTACCTTGATTTTGGTCTCACGACTTTTTACCTTTATTAGAAAAAGCAGGTGACAATGAAAGAAGAGCCTTAAGACGGATTCCCATCTAAGCAGCATCGAGCGGCGCGGCGCAGAGCAGAGCAGAGCAGCTAAATGCTGCTTACAATTGGATACGTATAATTCAATTGGGTCGTTTCCACCTAAGCAGAGCGTTGCAGCGCCGAACAGATCAGCGCGGCGCTGCAAAATTTTAATTTCCCGCGAAGCATTGGCATGCAGAATGTCGCTCGTAAACTCGCCGCTCTGCTTGTTGACGGACAAGTGGGAATTGGAAGATTCGCGCGCAGGCAGCAAGTTGTTCCAACTTGTTTGTTTTGAAGTGATTGTTAACTATGGACGGAGAAAAAATTGATAAACTTATCGTTCTTGTAGCTGAATATAGTGAGCTATATGACATGGCTCATAAAAATTATAGTAACCAACATAGGAGAGAAATAATTTGGACTGAAATTGGTAACAAACTTAATGAAAAGGGTAAGTGTTAATTTATTGTATTTATATTAATTATTTAATTTATAATAAATTGTTATTGCTGTTACTATCCATTTAATACAATGTACTCATAGTTACGATGGGTCCTAGTTAAGATATAATTAGTAATGACATTTACAGGCACTATTTTGAAAACTAATAAGTAACGGGTAATTTACTTTATTTATTACCATACAATTATAAAATAACTTTACAGTTAGTTTAAGTATTTCCTATATTAATTGCATCTTCTTGCCAAGAAACTGCCCCTGAATCAGAGTTAAAATATCCCTTAAATGCATCTCGTATTTTGAGTGCTTCATTGGAGCATTTTCCACCAATGTTCGATATACTTGTAAAAACTGGTGCTTCATTGTCTGTTCTCTCTTGCTCTAGTACGGTCAAGAAGACATTGTCATTTCTAAGAAAGTTATGCAAACAAAGACTAGATAAAATTATTTTATCTGCATTTTTTGGGTGAATCTGTATTTTATTTAAGAATATTCTAAACTTTTGACAAAGAATCCCAAAGGCATTTTCGGAGACTCTACGAGCTCTGGAGAGACGATAATTGAAAATTCTTTTATCTTGTGACAATCCGCGTCCTGAGTAAGGTCTCATTAAATAAGTTTTACAAGGGAACGCTTCGTCTCCCACTATTACATGTGGTAAAGGTTCGCCATTTACAGTAACTGGTCGATCCTTAGGCATTCCAAATGTTCCATTTTTAAGACTTTTTCCCATATTCGAAGCAGTAAATATCCCACCATCGCTATTTTTACCGTATGCTCCAACATCCACGGCAATGAACCTGTATTCTGCGTCTACCATCGCCAATAACACTACTGAGAATGATTTCCTATAGTTGAAATACAAGGATCCACTTCTGGGAGGTGCTTGTATAGTAACATGCTTGCCATCTATCGCAGCCACACAATTAGGAAAATTCCAAGTACTTTCAAATTTGTTTGCACAATACCGAAGTAACTCTGTTGTGGGTTGTGGCATTACAATATGTCCTAGAGTCTCCCAAATAACATTGGCGGTATGATTTATAATCTTGTGTATTGTGGAGTGTCCTATTCTAAAGTTAAAAGAAAGTGTCTGGTAGTCTACCCCTGTTGCCAAAAACCTGAAAAAGAACACCATACTTAATAATGTATTCTATATAAAAATATATTTTTTTACAACTGGTTAAATACTATTACACATTTTTTGTAGCCGAGGTTTGTAAGCAGAGATGGAAAACTTTAAGAGACGCTTTTCAGAGAGCAGCAAAAAACAACCACACAAAAAGTGGACAAGCTGCTAAAGGCAACAAGAAATGGAAATACTGGGATGCCATGGCTTTTCTTCAGCTTCATATTAAAGGCAGAGAGTATGAAAATATTTTCATATGCTATCATTATGAACTTATTAACCAGTGATTTATTTATTTTAGAACTCATTCAAATGTTAGCCAAATACAGCAAGAAGATATTAGTGACGACGATGAAGTTGATACTCGAGTAGAAAATAATACACAAAGCCAAAGAGGAGACATATTGTGTGAAGATTATGATGCCGAAAATAGTTTAGATATTCCGTCTTTTGTGTCACAGCCAAACACACCATCTTGTTCTTCAAGCGTAGAGACTCCATCAAGACCATCATCTCGTGTTACAAATGTCAGAAGTGTCCAGCGTTGTAAGACATTGAAAGCTGCAGTCAGAAATGATGAGTCAATACCGGAAATATTAAAAGAATATATTGATGACAAAAAACGTAGTCGTTTAGAAAAGCAGACCAAAGATCTTGTAAAACCATCAGGAAATGAAAATAGCCCACTAATAGATTTTTTTATTAATATGGGCAAAACAACGGCTACATTTCCCCCACTATGGCAAGCTACCGTGAAAAGTAAAGTATTTCAAATAGTAAATTCATACGAATTGCAAATGTTTTCAAAGTCCTCCTCTTTGATAACACAAACTTCTAGTGAGTGTCAAATTCTGGGTCACACTCAGACACCCTCCCAAATTCATGAGACATTTCCACTTCAGCCACCAATGCAAATACAGTCACCTATGCAGAATCCACCATCTGTACAAACTCGACCGCCAATGCAACAACAAAGCTCTGTACAAGATGAATCGTCTACATTCTTCGGGGAAACTTCGACATACTATTCACAATTCGCAACTCAATTACCTCACTCATAGACACTTCACTAATCTTGCCCATTTTTTTGTGAAGAGATATGTGTTTTAGTTTATTTTTTCTATGTGTTTCCTTAGGACTGTTTTGTTCACTGGTGTTTATTTTTACAATCATATTATCAAACATAAAATCAGTTTATTTTGTTGCGTTAAATAAAAAATTGTGTTTTCATATCAATTAAAAATAAATATTTGGACTAATTAAATCAATCATTTGCTTACCTTAGAAAAACAGTTAGCCTCTCTTGTGGACTGATGCTCTGCCGAAATTTAGTATTTTGTTTCGTTAAAGGAATGCGCAAAAGATCGAATAGTTCATTAAATTTTTGTGGGGACATTCGATAGTACTTATAGAACTTCTGTTCATCTTGCTGGAGACGCGCGAAAAGTGTATGGAATTCACCCTCATTCAATCTTGCACGAAATATGTCATGGACCCAATATTTTCGTTTAGTTTTCTTTTTCTTTTTCAATTCATGACATACAGCAACTGCAAGAAACATAAAATCGTCTGATGAAGATGAAGACATCTTGACGACCAGAACAAAATAACAAAAACTGAAAATTCTGTGCTGCGCTGTACTGTGTATACTGTCTCGTGCTGCTTAGGTGGGAATTGGTGCCAGAAAACACTGCTTCGTGCTGCGCTGCTCTGCTCTGCGCCGCGCCGCTCGATGCTGCTTAGATGGGAATCCGCCTTTTTATAATGCAAAATCAATTTTATTTTCATGAAGAATATTATTATGAAACGAAAAATTGGCCAATAAAATCTAAACTAAAACCACCAGTACAACAGAAAAATTAATCTCATTCATATTCATCAAAACTATCTTCAACATTTTTTATACGAATCGGGATGCTTTTATAAAAATTATGGGATTGCTAAGGAACACACTGTAAACTTTTCATTAAAAAATCGTATTTTTTCTTTGTTATTCCTTTCAATTTGTTGTGTAAACTAGGTAATTCTTCGGGCCATGGTGTTGAATTTTGATTAGAGCGGGCGACATTTAAAGTTTTATATTCATCATCGTTAAAATTTAGTATGTAAAAGACGGTACTAGGATGACTAGCTTGGACTTTGAAATGAACAACACGTGATATTAAAAATTATTCTTTTTGGGTATTTTTTTCTTATTAGTAAACAGAGCTTCAGGTTGACTATACAGGTAGTCGATGTGTTTGAAATCAGCAGCATTTAATTTCATGACTGTGGCACCTGTTGACCTTATTAATTGTTGCCAGTCCCAAGGGGTGCATATTTCCATAGTAGGATATTTTTTCAGCGACCTTTCAATTAGCGCGTGCACATGATCTGCCTCCATGTGTGTATGACCTCGTAATAATAATTTATGTTCCACTGTCTGTGTGATTATGTTTTGCGTTTGTGTCTTGGACGATGTTAGCACTTTGATATTCACAGGCACCAATTAACCACAAAACGACATAGCAAAAGACCACAAAACTATTTGGCATTGACAAACAATAAGAAAAGAAGAGTGACATTAACCTAACTAAGAGCAAATTGAAAGTAACACGTGTCGGCTCGTTGTCATCAATTTTAATCTGTTGTTATGTGTGTTTTATACAATTTTGGATCAGATATCTTTTTACTATTTTAATCTCTAACGAAAGTTCAAGCATCTAAGTGATTAGCTTTGATTTATTATGTACATCACTAAAATTAAAAAATTATTGGTTTAACATCACAAGGATGTAAGTAGAACTTAAAACTTAACTCAAATAAGTATTGTTAACAGTTGCTTCATTCACTTGTAGTTCCCTGCAGTTGAATATAATAAATAATATTCGAAAGCTTGGATAATCCTACAAAGTTTTCTTAACCTTTTGCTGCTATCCCCAAAAAAAGTGGGATAATTTTTATCCTAACTAGTCAGCAACGACTAAATTAATATATATATATATATATATATATATATATATATATATATATATATGTGCTATAACGGAATTTGTTAGCACGATAGAGGGCGCACTTTTGACGGATAGAAACCAAACTTGCTACAAAAATTGGTTGTTCCAAAATGTTGGACCAGCTCGTTAATGTGTCAAATCGACCCAATAGAAATAAAAAGGAGGCCATTAAAGTTGAAAAAAGTAGTTCTTTTGTTTTTGATCTGACGTAAAAAGTTACACTGAGATTTTTTATAGATCTTAACAAGTTCTACAACACATTTTTCTAAAATATAGAATATAATTATTTAAGTTGAAATAACGACCGTACTACGTTAAAGGAAACGAAAGGTGAATATTGGCTAATCGGTCTGTATCAATACTCAAACTCTTTTGTTCAAAGTGCCTCTATATTTCGTTGTCAATTTACAACTTCTTCGGGAGGTTATTGCTACAAACATTAATTAATGAAACATAAGGATTATAAAACAAAAGTTACTTACAACGTGAGTAATTAAAATATGTGAAAACACATGACGTGGAGTCCACCAATCAAAACAGGAAAGAACGAACACATTGGCAATTTAATTTTAAACTGTACAAATACACATCAAACTATCTTTCTAAAACTTGCCACACCAAAAAATTCATTTTTTTATAAGCGACAATAAAAAGTGAAGTTGGAATTAACAACTAATAACAAAAATATAAAAATACAAAAGTAAAAGTAGTACAGTCCAGTGAAATTATCTCACAAACACCACAAAGGGCAAGTTTTAGAAAGATAGTTTGATGTGTATTTGTACAGTTTAAAATTAAATTGCCAATGTGTTCTTTCTTTCCTGTTTTGACTGGTGGACTCCACGTCATGTGTTTTCACATATTTTAATTACTCACGTTGTAAGTAACCTTTATTTTTAAATCCTTATGTTGCATTAATTTATGTTTGTAGCAATAACCTCCCGAAGAAGTTGTAAATTGACAACGAAATATAGAGGCACTTTGAACAAAAGAGTTTGAGTATTGATACAGACCTCTGGTACTTGACCAATTGTTTTCCTTTTTTTTTGATGATTTGGTTACTTGAGTTCCATCTTCTCCATTCATTCTTGCTGTCTTTCCTGACTCGCTCGTAGTCACGTTTCTTTTCTGTATACGGTTTACAAAAGTATTAATATCTCCTGATCATACAAATGCTTCCCTAAATATGCCATGTGGTAGCATAACCCAGCAGCCAAAAGCTGATATGGAATTCGCGATTTGAGGCAAAATGTGACTTAACAGGTTCTTTCCGTGAGGTTTTCAAATAAAATGCGAATTTTTAATTTTTTTCTGGTTCTTTTCTCTATAACGTAAAAAAAATAGCTCCCCTTCAAGGGGTTGTAACTTATTTATTTGGCACCAGAATACGTGGTTTTATTCATGACCCACCTTTTTCTTTACACCTTGTATATTAAAAATAGGCCGTCAACCCGATTGTAAACATGATTTCCAATCAAAAGGTCAAAGTTATTAGTGATAAAAATTTGGAAATAATATTTGTATCATATGAGCCCTAATTAAATGTGTAAATTTTGACACAATATACAATACGAAAATATATAGGAACAGGTTTTTAATCTAAAGTAAATCCGGACATCCGGTGTTGAATTATTTACCGCGTGCAATATCGCCTAATCTGATTTTGACTGGTTCAATAATTTGTTATCTTGATCCATTAAAATAGATAGATTTAATAAATATTAACATTGTTTTATAAGGGATTTGCAGAGGAAATCGCATATTTTGAATTTCATGGAAAGAGTAATATAGATATTGTAGCAGAAATCGTCAAGAGATGATAATAAATCACCACTCTATTTATCATTATGTTAATCAATTTTTAAAATTTCCTCCAAGTTTTTAAAGCATATCGACGTGTCTGTTGTGGATAGCTCGATGAATGCTTTGTAAGGTGATCCAGATGCATATTCCGAAGGACGGAAGCGAGTCTAATCACTGAAGACAATAAGAATGTTCGTCGGGTATTACAAGAAGCACTTTATATGAATTTTCTGGATTATCAAAATTACATAGATTAAGATCCTGCATTGTAGAATGAAATTCCAGTTCTTCATGGAGGATCCACCTGACAAAACTAACAATAAAAATAGGTAAAAAAACTTTTTAAGTTAAACGGTTTTATGCTAAACATACATTGCAATGTTTAAGATAAATGTACTAAAAACCAAAAAATAATAAAATAGATACAGTCGTGGGAATTATAAACATATGCATAGACTAGACTAAAATAAAACCGTGGGGCACGTCAATTGTCTACAATCGTTGATTACAATTTTTGTTTTGTAATGTTACACTATAATTAGGCAGTTGTTCAACCGACAACGATGGACGTGTGATAAGTAGGGCTAGAATGTGGAAACAAGCTAGCAAGTTCGATTATAAGCGAGTTTTAGGGTTTCATAGTGGTGAGCGAGTAGTACTTTTATCATATGTTTTGTCGATTAAAGACAAACTACGAGCAGTGAAACGATTCCTCGCCAGCCAGCAGTGTGAATGTCCAACGATAAACTAGTTGAAACATCTCTTTTATTTACATGGAGTGTATAACTATTGGAATTTCCATGAGCAAGAAAATAGTAAGTAATTTCCTCACCGTCTGCGGGCCAACTGCCTAACGACGAATTAAACGATTCTTCTATCGCACATTAAGTCGATAATTTGTAGACAATTGACGTGCCCCACGGTTTTATTTCAGTCTAGTCTATGCATATGTTTATAATTCCCACGACTGTATCTATTTTATTATTTTTAGGTTTTTAGTACATTTATCTTAAACATTGCAATGTATGTTTAACATAAAAACGTTTAACTTAAAAAGTTTTTTTACCTATTTTTATTATATTTTTTTTACCATTTTGTTCCCACGAGTAATGGACATTTAAACGGTCGACCCCCTAGAGGTCCAATAAAGGGGCAAGGCTATGTACAACAAGATGCGCCTGAGTCTTGAAGGGAAAACGACATAACATTTTTATCCACCCTAATGCCATACAGTTCTCGGCGCGTTTTAACCTTTCACCTTAACTTGGGTGGTGTACCGCTAACGACGTATCATTTTTAGCCACCCTAACGCCACACAGTCCTCAACACGATACAAAATCTTGACTTGGGTGGTGGATTCAGGCTGGATTAATCAGATACCTAAATTACAGATTCAATTTATAAATTTAAATCTTATTATTATACGCCATTTAGTGGCTGCGCCCATCTTAAATATTGAGGTTGTGTAGTGCACTGTATTCTTCTTGTCAAGCCCTTTTATTTGTTGATACCCATATTGGTGGGATTGATAAAAAATTGTTATCCGCCATTTTGTAGCGGAAGCCATCTTGGATTTAAATTTTTTATAGTATATTGTATTCTGCTTGTTGAGCCCTTTCATTTGATACCCATGTTGATAGGATTGATAGAACCTACGTTATCCGCCATTTTGTAGCGGCCGCCATCTTGGATTTCAATTTTTTATAGTATATTGTATTCTGCTTGTTGAGCCCTTTCATTTGATACCCATATTGATGGGATTAATAAAACATAAATTATCCGCCATTTTGTAGCGGCGGCCATCTTGGATTTATAATGATAATGAATAAACATAATTGTCACCAAAATCCAAAGTGTATACAAAATTTCAGATTAATCGGTTGACAGGAAGAGGGTGAAATTTGAATTACTAAATTTGACCCTAGAATAAATAAAACAAACGGGGTGAGCTAAATAATACCGTTTAAAAACACTTCTGCAGTATCTTATTTTCCAGCAGAACTCTTAGGGGATCACAATATAGACTGCAGTACCAAATTGAAGTGTTTACTGTTCATGCAAGTCCAAGTTCATATCTATTGTTATAAAAATTCCCAAATTGATACTTAATAAAAATCTCTGCTATCTCTGAAAATCAATAATCAAATATCAAAATTTCAAAATAATGGTTGTTTTATAGGGAAAATATTAATAGAAATATTATTGACACAGGATCTCACAGATCATGTATCACTAGCGGAGTAGCCAAATAAATGGATATGATGTGCTGTGAAAAGAAGAACTCATTCACTCTCTTTTTGGTGGTATTTCATTTAACGTTACCCCTCACAATGGTTATCGTATCTTTCTGGAGAATCCAGACAAAAGTTACAGTTGTCATTTGAAGTTTTGTATCAATCAGTCATCTGTATGGATGTTCAAAATGGTCTATGGATGAAATAACTGGAAGACCTCTACATCAACCAATTGAAATCCTAATTGATGCTATCATAGCAGGAAAACTCTGTTGTGGCGAACAACATGTTCTGAAATGCGGTTTAGTTCCTATGAAAACTAATCTAGGTTGTACACTAATGGTCAAAGTTACCATTCCTCCACAAGATACACGAAAATCTTGCAGTATGATTACTTTATCTCTCTTATCAACCTCGTAAAAATTAACAGATTTATGGACCTTTGTTGTTTTGGGCATTGAAAATCCTGAATACTTAAAATCTAAGCAAGAGCAAACACAAGAAATTCTCAACAATTATCAGGAAACAGTGACACGAAAGCCAAATGGAAGATATGAAGTCACGATGCCATGTGTTCAAGGACACAAACCACTATCAGACAACATTAACATTGCTAAGAAAAGACTCGACAACTTCGAGAACAAGTTTGACAAAGTTGGCTACTATAATGAGTACGACCAAGTATTCAAAGAATGGTTGCACATTACATATAGACCATTACTTACCTCATCGTCACGTGGTAAAGATGTCAAGTACCACAACAAAATTAAGACCTGTGTTCGATACATCCGCCAGAGAAAAATAAATAAAGATAGCCCATCTCTGAATGAATGCTTGGAGAGAGGTATAAATTTACTAAGTTTCAACACTTCATTGTTGGTTTTTGTAAAATTGGTATCTTGTCTGACACAAGAAAATACTTTTTACAATTCAGCACACATGCAACGGACAAATACTTTTTGAGATTCCTATGGTTCGACGAAGACAGAAACCCCATAGTATATAGGCATGCCACCGTAGTGTTTTGCGTCACATGCAGTATTTTTTTACTGAATGCAGTCGTAAAGCACCACCTGAACAACGTGCTGGAAGAACAACAAGAAAACCTACAAGAAGACACTATATTGAAGCTGATGGATTCTTTTTACGTTGATAAATATGTCACCAGCCTGGGTACCGAGGAATAATTGCAAAAATTCATGAACGAATCAACAGAACTTTTTGCTGAAGCTCACTTTGACCTAAGACTATGGAAGTTCACGTTATCTGATCCAACTTACGAAGACAACTATTTGTTTTCTATACTGAGAATAACTTGGGATAAAAACTTTCATACTCTCCGCCTTTGTTTAGATAATTTAAAACAAGTTGACAAAAGTACCATCACGAAGAAACTAATTTAATCCATAACTAATAGGATGATTTGTATCAGCTATCCTTCGTTTATCAAAAATTCTACTACAAAAGGCCTGGATGTTACAGCTGAATTGGACTACAGAATTGCCTGAAGACATCCTTTTTATTATGGTTGAACAATCTGAATTGCCTTTCGTCGATGAGGATCCCCAGTGGTTTTCCATACAAAACCACAAACTAGTCAACTAAGTATTCACACGTTTTCTGATGCAAGTAAAGATGCATACGCTACTGCCATTTTCATCAGATGCCAAACAGATGCAGGTATATCTCTTCAACTTGTACATGCTAAGTATAGATTGTCATCAACTAAAAATATTTCGATCCCAAGACTGGAACTTTTGGCTGCTACTATTGCTGCTAGACTGCTCGCTACTGTGGATGATATTTTCAACCACCAAGATATGCCTACTTATTTCTGGACTGATTTCACAGCTCTAAATTCTTGGATAAAGCTGAAAGAGAACTGGAAACCATTTATCTGGAACCGTATAGAAGAAATTCGCAATCTCACCAACATTACTAACTGGAATTTCGTACCTGGAATCTTACCGATTTACCATCCAGAGGCTGTACCGCTACGCAGTTGCTGAAATCTTGTTGGTGGGAAAGTCCGAATTGGTTGAAAAAAGAGAAACATTTCTGGCCACAACAAAATTACTGATTGACAAAGAACAATTTATGGAGAGAAAAATAAAACTATTGAAACAATGCTGTCACAGAACAAAATTGATTTTTCTTGGGCTTACAAAAATGTTTTCAAATTTGAGCAAATAATAAGATCAATTTGTTGGATGAGAAGATTTTCATATAATATCAAAAATCCAAAAACTCAAAGAAAAGACAGTTATTTTTTGAAGTATTGTCAGATTGACTGACCAGAATAAAAAAATAACAGAAGATCTTCCCTGTTCTTTAAAAGTTTTATTTACGACCAGGAAGCTTTACTTATTGAAAATATCGGGATAAGGGGGGTAATCCTTGACCCTTCGCAACCTTAATTGTGATAATAGCGAATACACATTAAAGTGGCGAAGGGTAAAAAATTAACCCTTTGGTCGTTATTTCCGTATTCTGATCAGATGGGAAGCATAGTGTATTTTATAATTATAAAGATGACAACAGTATAGTGCTTTCAGCAGTAGTTGACAAAAAATATCCTACATTGACTGTGGAATTGAAGGCGAAATGTAAGATGAAAATGTTTATCCAAAAAGTACATTGGCTCATGCCAAAAGAAATAATGACCTTACCATTTTTGAGTAGCGACGACTGCCTGAAAGAAACATGAACGTACCCATCGTGTGTCTAGCAGACGCAGCATTTCCATTAAAAAACAATATTTTAAAGCCTTTCAGAAATATGTCTGTGGGAACAAAGGATCTTCAGCTACAAATGAGCAGAGGTGGCAGAGTTGTCGAGGATGCTTTTGGAATTTTGGCAAATAGATGGCGGGTTCTATTAACAGTTCATTAAATTGCCCGTTGAAAAATTACTGCCAAGTTGCATGAGACTTTCTTGAGTTGCACCATCAACTCGCACTCGCAAAAAGAAAAAATATAAATATTAGAAAAGACCTATATAACCTATATTAAACTATACAGTATTATCCTAACACTTAAGCAAATCGCGCGTGCGCCTCTCGAAGGCGGTTCCTACCAGACAAATACCAACCAAGTGTTCAGCGGTTCAGCGACATCTTTCACGTTGCCAAATCTGAAGAAAGTAAAGGTTTTAACCGCTTCCAAACTGAAAACTAGAACAATTTCCAGCATTACAATAAAATGTTCAACAAATAGATCGGATTAATTATCTTGATCTGTTACAACCTCTCGAATTATCATAATTGAGAGCTTCTTATAACTTGTTCTCGTATTAGAACAACGCATTTTACAATTAAGATAAATATATAATGAAAGTTGGCAACGCTGATTCTGTTATCCTGTTAGTACCTACAAAGCATTTGTAACACATTGTCGTTATGGACATGTATTGCACGTTTCCTGTTAGCGAAAAAGAATAATACACTGAATTTATATGTATTTGTTTCTTTCTTACACACTGACGCTTAAACATATGCGCCCATAGAAAATTCCTAATACTGCATAAAGGTTGTCCTTCCAGAACATTGTTTGATGCCTTTCTTTCAGTCTTCAGCAGTAACTGTTTGAATCGATTCTTGCAGGTAACGTTATACATTCGCCATTTTAAATGTTCTGTTCTTTCGTGCCACATGTCCTTTTACTTACTCCCAGATTAATTTTATTGGATTTAATTAGCAGTGATAAGGAGATAATCTTAATTGTGTAATTCCACGACTTAATCCCATATCATCCACTGCGATTTTTTATATTTGTAAGCATGTAGCCCAGTAATTCCATCTTTGAACTGTCTACATCTTTTTATTATTCCGCCATTGTCGAATTCTTGTGTTTCTGCATGCTTTCGCAGATAATGGCTCATGCTCATTTAAACCATTGTTGCGATGAAAACATAATTCTTTGATAAAATGAGTTTGTTCCATGATGAATTCCTTTAAGAGAATCGATTCATCTTAGAGCAGACCATGAATGGGAGAACATATTCTTATTTTGTATTATAAAGAAATAAGTACATCTCATAACCATGTATTATTTGAGCCATTTCGACAAATTTTAATAAATCAAGAGCGGTATCGAAAAAGTAAAATCATTTTTGCATTCTTCTTTGCTTGGAACTATAGTTTATTTAATTGGAATTCATATCAACCCTTTAGCCACGTTTAATGTGCAGATTAGTCGAACAGAATGATAAATGAGGTCAAAATTATATGATAACTTTCATTACGTTAATATTAAAATATTTCGAAATATCTGATTATTTTCAGAAAATGCATTATAATTATGCAAAATTTAAAAAATATATTCGATATTTGTTACAGATGAGATTTGTGAAATAGACTTTAATTAACACAGAACTAAACTTAAATAAACAAATATCAAAAGTAAACAAATAATACAACTGATATAAAAAGTATTCGCTGGTAATTATGTAAATCTTTGTGCTATAGACTATTCTGGAAATTGATGCAGTAAATAATAATTGTGAGTTCGCTTCTTTCATATTGTTGAGAAATAAATTGTTTTGTAATAAAAAGAAAGAAGAAAACTTACCGTGGATGCAATAACAAATAACAGGTCAGTGAAAATAATTATAGAATTGTTGTCACTCTGATAAAGTTCGAGTAAAATAACTGTGATAAAATCAATTTGCAAAGGCGGCTCATGTAAATTAAACGATTGCTTGTCATACTAAATTGATTTTACTCTACTAAAACAGAAAGTGTGGAAAACAGATTTAAACTTCTGCTCGTTCTGAGAAGATTGAAATGTCATTCCTACAAATGGATTGTAATAATTCAGGAGCTTAATTATGATTGATGATGTTCTTATTTATAATTTACAATTCTTAAGAAAAACTAATTTTAAAGGAGGTTTTTGGATCATGAGGGGTCTCATCTCGGTCTTCATAGTCAAACAGTTTTGGTTTAAATTTCCTCCTGATCGTTGGTAACGGGGGAAAGTCTTCTTCAATTTCGTGAGAGAGTGCTACTTCTTTCACAAGAATTTCTTGAACTCATTGGTCAGATCTCTATTGCTGGAAGTGATCAACTAAATTTTTTAGGTAGGTTTGGCATATTTAATATTCATTGTGGCACTTTTTTGCTGACAATATTTATATGAAATAAAACGTCATACCAAATAATAATAGCACAAATAAATTGAAAATTTTGTACAGGCGTTAAGAGAGAACTCGCTTTACGTCTTGCATTATATAATGTGAAAGGAATTATCTTCATCTACTTCTAGAAGACTTTCGTAAACCTTAAATAAATAAAGTTTAAGAGGCTTTATTGCATCAATTCTGCTAGACCGTCTTGTCTCATTTAGAGGCTTTAAACTTAACCCGGGGACATTTTTTCTCATAACATCAAACCTTTTTGTGGATGACGAAAAAAACGTATATAACTCTTGCACAAGATTAAAAAAGTTTATTGTATCATGTGACATCTTAGAAGCGTTATTTACTGTTAAGTTCAAAGTATGAGCCGCACAAGGTATAAAAAGGGCTCTCGGATTCGCATCAAGAATGCGTTTTTAAAGCCCACCATCTTACCTTCACGTTTGCCCTATTATCCTTGTCCCCTAATATTTTTATATCTAAATTCTAGTAGGGGAGTCTAGTAGGGGAGACTGGGGCACATTCGACACATTTTTTTTTTCGAGCATCTGTTCTTCAAAACACGAAGATTTGTTACGGGTTCATTTTGCATAATGAAACCCTTCCTTTTGTTATAGAGAAGAATGTCTTTCTTGATCGATATGTTATAATTCGATAGAGGCAAACTCTTCACCCTTCGTCATAACCGAACGCACTCCTGTTTACTGCACTTCTGCTGACTATAATTGTTCTATGACTAGAATCCACAGACCATGGTCATGGGTCATTACGATTCCTTGAAGGTGTAGCGTGGTGTAACGTAATTTCCACCACACTTTGAGTAGAGTGTAGTTCAGTGCAGTTAGGAATGAGTAAATATTGGGTATCGAGTGTACGGTATTGAGTGTAAATTACACCACGTGTGGGAAATAGCTACACTTCGATACATATGAATGAACCTAACCACTCTTGTTTATTGTGCAAGCCAGCTTAGTTTCCCAAATGTTATTGTGTCCTTGAATTAATCTCAACTACTCTAGTTTTTCCACAATACCTAATTGTCTATGTGATTTGACTCATGGCCACTTTAGAATTGTCCTGGTATTGATATAACCATTATATTTCAATGACAGATGGCTGATTATCAATTGTCTCTTACATCGAATACAAATGTATTAGGCTCTGCAGTAAAAATTTGATAAAGTCATGACATTTCTACTCTACTCAATGTTGACGTCTATGTTCCAAATTCCGAGTATATTACTAACGCACCTTGGCGGGTGACAGATGACTAAAAGTACACATCTGCCAATTTCTGTCATTTTTATTCTTAAATCTCCGTGTTGAGTGGAAGAAGATTGATTGAGTCGAATTTCCTAACCCTTTGCTGGAAACTTTCAATTATATATGGTTCATCGTTGTATGGTTCTGAGAAATTTCTGGCTGAGAGATTTCTTTATATTGTTGGCGATTATAGACGCTGGATATTTTAAGGAAAATCTTTCCGGTTCACGGGATTTTGGGGGTCAAGGAAATCCATTCGTCAATTGATTTAATCTGATTTAATCACGGAAAAGGAGCTGGATGTCAGACGGCAAATAGACCAACAGGGCCGTCCAAGAATCCTCTGTCACATTGAGGGTTTATTTGACCATCTAGTCGTCATCAATCTACTTTTTACCATAAATTCAACGTACAACCTTCACATCAGTTTGGAGATTAATACTCGAATATCGAGTTTGAAGCCACCGCACTCGAATTTCAACTCCCAGCTTGGTGCCAGCTCCATCTTCAACGTCCGCCCATCACTGTCAACGTGTATTGTCTCCGTTGTCCATAGTGTTTGTCCTCACACCGCCTACCTTCTACTTCGTAACTACGTGCTTGTCTACGTGTGTTGTACACCTCCTAGAGTCCACACACTCACCAAGGCGCTGGATTTTTTTTGGTAGAAATATTGAGAAGCTGAGAGGCCACTACCATACAATAACCGCAGCTAAGTCTTAGATTTTAAGTTGATACCGCCCTTAAGGCATATATTTTCTTTGTACATAGATGTTAGCTATCATAGTGACGTCACCGATAGTCTCAATTCATGTGTGACATTTGTTAGTCAAGCTGATAAACTCTTCTCAATCTTAGTTTACCCACACATTTGGTGGGGTACTTATTTACAACTACAGGATATTGTTGTGTGCTTCATTTGTGCCGGTACATTATAACAGGTTCAATACATTTTGTGTAGCAAGGTTAATGACTATTTCTTTGTTCCGATCCAAGTTAATAATACCAGTTACCCCAGTAATCAGAAGTGAGCAAGAACACTTTTTCTTCAATGAGATTTACATAACCTTACAGCCAATCTTTATTATTAAGTATTAGTGCAGTGGGTTGTCCCATCCTATCTGGGTGGTTTCAGATTTTGACTAGCTGGAAATCTGTGGCGCTCTAACAAAAAAATTTAACCCGACACGTTTCATTAAAAATCGAAATCAATTTTTATTGTCAAACCTACGCCCGACTGAGCTACTGGGACAGTTAGAGGCGAGGAACACTAGTGCACAATCACTGCTCTCATCCCCTAAATTTCGCCCCTAACAAACTGGCGCCCCAAAACGTTGGTAAATTGATAGATTAAAATTAAATAATTTTCCAAATTTTATAGGTTATGTACATTACTAGTATGGTGTCTATCATTTGAAGTGATTAATAAATTAGAGATCAATTGAGTTTCTTTTTTTTTTGTCGTTTTTTGAGTATAAACAGTCTTTACAAACGTTTCATAGGTTTCTTGCCCTCTTCAGTACGTTTGATTGCCTAACAAGCAGGTGAAAACATTCATTAGTTAATTTTTACCATACAATATACTTTTCTTTTGCTGTAGTTTGGAAATATTGACAAATTGCTCAAAACGTTGATAAATAATTGTTTTCAAGGTTCATGGATTTTGGAAATTATTTTTATTGGTATTTTTTTTTTTCCAGTTCTTGGATATCGAACAGTCAATTACATAAGTTCACCTATGAGTGCACACTGCTTACTATATAAATTGAGTGCTTTTCAGTAATTTGTCAAATTTAAACTAGAGTTGAATCATAGCAGTGAAGTGTACTTATAAGGGTGGTTTATCCTAATCGGTATCTTGGATCGGGACAGAGATTAGTCATTTTAAGAGATAT
Organism: Galeruca laticollis; assembly: GCA_963921935.1. Taxonomy (NCBI): domain Eukaryota; kingdom Metazoa; phylum Arthropoda; class Insecta; order Coleoptera; family Chrysomelidae; genus Galeruca; species Galeruca laticollis. The sequence goes on along the minus strand of OY998181.1, from coordinate 63,280,115 downwards.
CCTGTCTCATAATTGGATAACTGAGATTATTTTCTATTTTTTCGGTATTCTTTTAACGTTTGTTGTCAAGTGGTGGTGTGTTGATTATTTAATTTTTATTTCTGACGTCGCGACGCTTACGGATGCCCAGCGTCGTTTTTCTAAAAGTGTCTACTTCTGGTATAATTTGGTTCTTGGGACATTTTTATATAATTTCAACGTACATACGCCTGGCGTAGCTTCTGTAGAAGTGACAAATTTTGTTATAAATTCGTTTTATTGTTACTTGCAGTCGGTTTGATAGAATCCAAATTAGTTTTATTCTCTGGGTGATTTGAATTATTTTTATTGATATTATAGTACTGAAAATGAGTTCAACAAAGTTGAAATTAGATGTAAATCGTCTTACAAGAGATGAATTAGTATATGAAATAAAGGTTCGAGGTCTTGGTGATGGTACAGACCTAACCGTAGCCGATATTAGAGTAGCTTTACGGAAGGCTTTATCGTTGGAAAAAACTTCACTTGAAATAAAGAATCCAGCATATCCATATAAATTTGTTGATGACTCTGAGGCCATTTCTGATAATATTGATTCATTGAAAACTCTTATTGATGACTTTTCGGGTACAGAAAAAGATACCAGTTATGTAGGTATATCTTCTAAAATTGCTCATGTGTTAGGACGTGTAAACAGGTGTAGTCCTCAAAATGATGCTGAGAAGAAACTTAAAGCTGATTATCGAGTACAATTATTATTGTTGCTAGATAAGTTGCAAGGGAAGGCTCGTAAAGGCCATAAAGACCCTTCAGTATTTGATATTTCAGTTTTGAAGCAATCCTTGACTGCACCAAATGTACACAGCTCTGCTGTTTGTTCTAGTGATTCTTCTAGTGATGAAGAAGAACCTTTAAAAATTAGACCAGTTCCAGTCCGTGATTGGGGAATGAAATTCACTGGAAAACCTGGAATGATGTCGTTCTCGACTTTTGTTGAGAAAGTGGGAACAATGAGGAAATCTCGAGGTATATCTAAATCAATATTATTTAGAGATGCTGCAGACTTATTTGAGGGAGATGCTGCTACTTGGTATAACTTAGTAAAAACGTGGGCTTCTGATTGGGACTCTTTAGTTCGATTGATGCGACAACAATTTTTACCTGCCAATTTTGACAAAGACTTGTTCGAGGATATCAAGCGCAGAACACAAGGCCCAACTGAGTCCATTGGTTTATATGTTGCTAGCATGAAGAGTTTATTTAATAAAATGCAAACTCCTGTGTCAGATGAAGTTCAACTATCATTGATGATTGAACGGATAGATCCATACTACCATCCATTTTTGGCATTCAGAGAAGTTAAATCTATAACTGAGCTTATTGATGTTTGTCGTACTCTCGACGAGAAACGGGAGTTGGCGAAATCTTACGTACCCCCACCGTCAAGAAGCAAATCTTTGATTCCTGAGCTGGCGTATGCTTCCACTTCTTCGAGGAGTGACTCTGTACCAGATTTAGCAGAGGTTTCGTCTCCAAATATTTGTTTCAATTGTGGCAGTGATAGCCATACCTTCAGAGGTTGCTTAGCCAAAAAGAAACAATTCTGTTTTAAGTGTGGAGCGCCCAACGTTACCATTCGTACCTGTCAAAAATGTTCTCAGAGATCTAGCAGCGGGAATAATAGAGGCAGACATGCTAACAACTCTTCTTCGTCGCAACAGGAAAACTCTACAGGGAGACCTTAAGTGGTCAGGAGGGTTCTCCCGAGTCAAATGATTTGACCGTTTCTGTATTAGATTCTAAAAAGCAAATCATTCTTGATTATGTACTATCAAGTGTTTCTGGCGATGAACGTCCATACCTTAATGTTTCTATTTTAGGACGTCCAATAACTGGATTATTGGATTCTGGAGCATCTAGAACAATTGTTGGCCAGATTGGTTATGAATTTCTGAGACAACTGGGTTTAAGGTTATATAGTTCTACCAATGAATGTAGAGTGGCAAATGGTCAAATTTGTAAAAGTATTGGTTATGTGACCACCCCCCTGTGCTTAGTTGGCAAGATTTGTGTTATAGATATTTTGGTTATCCCCGAGTTGCCTCATACTCTAATTCTTGGCATTGATTTCTGGAGATCTATGAATATTATTCCAGATTTGAGACACAAGGTTTGGCATTTCTCCAAAGATTTTCCAAAATCAGTTGAGATGTGTGGTATAGAATGTGATGAAATGCTTACTCTTTCGCAGCGAGAACAACTCAGACACTTGGTAGAGGAAAAGAAGGATTTGATGGGAACTTCCTTAGGTAGAACTAATTTCGTTCAACACAGTATTGAGCTACTTCCCAACACAAAACCAATCAAGCAGCGGTATTATCAAGTTTCTCCTATCAAACAACAAGTTATTGATGAAGAAATTCGAGACATGTTGTCAAAAGACATCATCGAACCTTGTAGAAGTCCATGGGCTTCACCTGTCTGTATGGTGAAGAAGAAAGATGGATCATATCGATTTTGCGTGGATTACCGACAACTAAACGCAGTAACAATTAAAGACGCTTATCCTTTGCCATATATTTCTGCAATTTTAGATAAACTCCGTGACGCGAAATATATGAGTTCTTTGGATATTAAAAGTGCGTACTGGCAAGTTCCAATTGATGAAGCTTCGAGAGACTATACAGCTTTTACTGTCCCTGGGGGACTATATCGTTTCAAGGTTATGCCCTTCGGCTTGACGAACGCTCCAGCTACTTGGGAACGTTTAATTGAGAATGTACTAGGCCCAGACTTGTCTCCTTCAGTTCTTGTATATTTAGATGACATAATCATTATTTCTCAAGATTTTGACTCTCATTTGGAAACTTTAGGTAAAGTATTTGACAGGTTATATTCTGCAAAATTGACAGTTAGTTTTGATAAATGTCATTTCTGCCGACCTGAACTGAAATATTTAGGCTATATTGTGGATCGTTATGGCTTGCGTCCGGATGCTTCAAAGGTAGAAGCTATTTTGAATATTCGTGCTCCAACTACAGCCAAGCAGGTGAGACAGTTCATTGGCACAGCATCTTGGTATAGGAGGTTTGTACCTCAATTTTCGTCAATTGTTGCACCGCTATGTAACCTCACCAAGAAAAATGTAAAATTTTCCTGGACGAATGAGTGTGAATCCTCATTTCGTCACTTGAAGGAGTGTCTGGTAAGCGCGCCGATTCTAACGTGCCCTGATTTCAGTAAAACATTCTACGTACAGACTGACGCGTCAGCCTATGGTGTCGGAGCGGTGTTGATTCAGTACTTCGAAGATGGCGAAAAGGTAATCGCATACTTATCTCGATCGCTGACATCTCAGGAGAGGAAGTATAGTGCCACCGAACGAGAATGTATTGCTGTCATATGGGCGGTGGAAAAACTTCGGCATTATCTCGAAGGATATCATTTTGTGATCATCACAGACTGCCATTCATTGCAATGGCTTCACAACTTGAAAGATCCTCAGGGTAGACTAGGTAGATGGAGTCTACGTTTACAACCTTTTGACTATGAAATTATCCACAGAAAAGGAGCACAGAATGTTGTTCCAGATTTTCTTTCTAGGTCTGTTCCAGTTACCGTGGAATCTGTTGATGTCGATAGGTTGATTCTTCAGGATTTCGAGGATTTTGACTATACTAAAACCTCTGATCGATGGTATCAAAAGTTGTCAGCTGACATAAAACAAAATCCTGCACGCTATCCTTGTTTCCGCATGAATGATGAATGTCAAATTTTCAAGTTTGTTCGCCCTCAATACCCTGAATTATCAAGTCCATCTGAGCAGTGGAGGTTAGTTGTCCCCAAAGAAAGACGTTTCGGAATTCTTAACAAATACCACGATGATCCAGTATCAGGTCACGCAGGTATATATAAGACAGTAGCTCGTATTTCCAATAGGTATTATTGGCCAAAATTAAAAGCTGACGTAACGAAGTACATTCGACGTTGTCAAATTTGCAATTCCATCAAGCCAGAGCAGAAACCTCTATCTGGATACATGTTGAGTAAAACCCCTACTGTCGATAAACCATGGCATCTCCTCAGTGCAGACCTTATGGGACCTCTGCCCAGGAGCTCGAAGGGTTTTGCATATATTTTAGCGGTTTGTGACGCTTTTAGTAAATTTGTCTTACTCTTTCCGTTGAGGTCTGCCACTGCAAGTAGCATAGTGAAAATTATGGAGGAACAAGTTGTTCTTATGTTTGGTGCTCCGAAGAAAATTGTCGTGGATAACGGTGTTCAGTTTAGAAGTAAGCTTTTTAAGGATCTTGCGAAGACCTACAATTTTGATATTGCATATACTGCCAACTATCACCCTCAGTCTAATCCAACTGAACGGGTAAATCGCGTCATTAAGACAATGCTCACGGCATATGTTTCTAAAAATCAAAAATTATGGGATTTTTATCTGCCAAAAATTGCGTATGCAATTCGGTCTTCTAAACATGAAACGACTGCCCTAACTCCCAATTTTGTGAATTTTGGACGTGAGGTCTCTCTTGATGGAAAAAATGAAATATATGTTCCTAGCGAGTCACCTTATCCTATTTGTTCTGCAGAAGACAAGAAAAATGCATTCTCTCGCATTTATAAGGATGTGCAAGCTCGAATATTGAAAGCCCATAGTCAGAGTAAACAACATTATGACCTCCGGCGACGCCCTGTAAAATTCTCAGTGGGACAGAAGGTATGGAGAAGGAATTATGCTATTTCAAATGCATCTAAAGACTTCACCGCCAAATTGGCTGCAAAATATCTCGGCCCATTCTCCATCACTAAAATAGTATCACCATGGACTTACGAATTGAAGGACGATAAGGGTAAGAAATCTATCTGGCATGGAAAGGACTTGAAGGCTCATCCGCCAGATGACGATGAACCGCCTTTATTCAATCACCCAGATTAAAATTCATTTCCTCATTTGGGGCCGAAGTTGGCTGTCCCTGGCGTATGCCTAAAGCAACTAGAACTTGGACGCAGTTCCCAACTAGTGAGATTTTGCACCCATAATAACTTCGAAAAAGGGTTGCGATTATAAAATCTCACGACAGTAACGCTGCTGCATTTTTGTGATTTGTTACGGGTTCATTTTGCATAATGAAACCCTTCCTTTTGTTATAGAGAAGAATGTCTTTCTTGATCGATATGTTATAATTCGATAGAGGCAAACTCTTCACCCTTCGTCATAACCGAACGCACTCCTGTTTACTGCACTTCTGCTGACTATAATTGTTCTATGACTAGAATCCACAGACCATGGTCATGGGTCATTACGATTCCTTGAAGGTGTAGCGTGGTGTAACGTAATTTCCACCACACTTTGAGTAGAGTGTAGTTCAGTGCAGTTAGGAATGAGTAAATATTGGGTATCGAGTGTACGGTATTGAGTGTAAATTACACCACGTGTGGGAAATAGCTACACTTCGATAGACTTTGGCTATCCCTAGCTTCGGCTTACAGCTATTTGAACTACGCATGTTCCCAACTAATGTTTTTTTTATTTTTTTTTTCTTGCAGAAGTACTTATATAAAATCCGCAACAGATAAACCTCTGTTTGGCAGTGTCATGTGACACCGACACTTTCTTAATACCACTAATATCTCATTGTTTTTTTTTATTGGGAACTAGTTATAATTTAATTATGCTCGTCAAGAGAAAACTTCGTTCATCCGTGTTAGTATTTGTAATTTCGGGATTTGTTCTCTTGCAGCTAGTTTCAGTACTCGTGCATTTTGGTAAGAAGCTTTGCCTTGGATGCATATTTGAGCTGTTTTTGTGGCACTCGTACTGATATCCTCCATGGAGGGATTTGTTTGATTAAATTATCCTCGTTCTCTAGAGACATATTTTTATTTTATTCCATTGGGTATTTGGAGATGCTGGATTTTTCTGTTATTGTTGGTACGACGGGTACTGGCTTATGTTAATGAACATTATAGAACCCAGATGGATTATAATATAAACTTTTGACTACTTGACATCAATCTACTGGCGCAATATATTTACAATCACTGAAGCTTTTGTAAATACTTTAGTTAATTTTTATAATTTCAATTGTCTAATTGTGTAGATGTTGAGTATTTTTTTTTTGCTCTTTTTCAGTTAGTATCAGATGGATACACTTTCTATCTTCATTTCATTGACTTCGCTATGTTAAATTTTTGTCTTGTATGACCTGTTACTTGTTATATGCGTTGTTAGTGATGACGGTGATTTTGTTTTTGCAGTTGTTTCGTTTGCGTTGTTGCATGATGGTATTGTACAATGAATTAAGTTTTAATACGGAATAACGCATTCATATATCAGTCTGATTTACATTACATCGATTTTTTTTTAATGTTGAGTAAATAATGTCATGGAAAGCTTGATGGCTTAATCGTCATTAAAGTTCAAGGAACTTTAATGCCTCTCCGAGTAGAGGGGGGATTTGTTACGGGTTCATTTTGCATAATGAAACCCTTCCTTTTGTTATAGAGAAGAATGTCTTTCTTGATCGATATGTTATAATTCGATAGAGGCAAACTCTTCACCCTTCGTCATAACCGAACGCACTCCTGTTTACTGCACTTCTGCTGACTATAATTGTTCTATGATTAGAATCCACAGACCATGGTCATGGGTCATTACGATTCCTTGAAGGTGTAGCGTGGTGTAACGTAATTTCCACCACACTTTGAGTAGAGTGTAGTTCAGTGCAGTTAGGAATGAGTAAATATTGGGTATCGAGTGTACGGTATTGAGTGTAAATTACACCACGTGTGGGAAATAGCTACACTTCGATACATATGAATGAACCTAACCACTCTTGTTTATTGTGCAAGCCAGCTTAGTTTCCCAAATGTTATTGTGTCCTTGAATTAATCTCAACTACTCTAGTTTTTCCACAATACCTAATTGTCTATGTGATTTGACTCATGGCCACTTTAGAATTGTCCTGGTATTGATATAACCATTATATTTCAATGACAGATGGCTGATTATCAATTGTCTCTTACATCGAATACAAATGTATTAGGCTCTGCAGTAAAAATTTGATAAAGTCATGACATTTCTACTCTACTCAATGTTGACGTCTATGTTCCAAATTCCGAGTATATTACTAACGCACCTTGGCGGGTGACAGATGACTAAAAGTACACATCTGCCAATTTCTGTCATTTTTATTCTTAAATCTCCGTGTTGAGTGGAAGAAGATTGATTGAGTCGAATTTCCTAACCCTTTGCTGGAAACTTTCAATTATATATGGTTCATCGTTGTATGGTTCTGAGAAATTTCTGGCTGAGAGATTTCTTTATATTGTTGGCGATTATAGACGCTGGATATTTTAAGGAAAATCTTTCCGGTTCACGGGATTTTGGGGGTCAAGGTAAGTTCCTCGTAGAACTTCTAGAGCATGGCTCTAAGACCTTGCGTTGTGTATTTTAGGAAATCCATTCGTCAATTGATTTAATCTGATTTAATCACGGAAAAGGAGCTGGATGTCAGACGGCAAATAGACCAACAGGGCCGTCCAAGAACCCTCTGTCACATTGAGGTTAGTATTATGACTAATAAGAGCCTCGTACTCAATTCAAATCGGAAGTCAGACTAGTAATGTTTATTTTAGGGTTTATTTGACCATCTAGTCGTCATCAATCTACTTTTTACCATAAATTCAACGTACAACCTTCACATCAGTTTGGAGATTAATACTCGAATATCGAGTTTGAAGCCACCGCACTCGAATTTCAACTCCCAGCTTGGTGCCAGCTCCATCTTCAACGTCCGCCCATCACTGTCAACGTGTATTGTCTCCGTTGTCCATAGTGTTTGTCCTCACACCGCCTACCTTCTACTTCGTAACTACGTGCTTGTCTACGTGTGTTGTACACCTCCTAGAGTCCACACACTCACCAAGGCGCTGGATTTTTTTTTGGTAGAAATATTGAGAAGCTGAGAGGCCACTACCATACAATAACCGCAGCTAAGTCTTAGATTTTAAGTTGATACCGCCCTTAAGGCATATATTTTCTTTGTACATAGATGTTAGCTATCATAGTGACGTCACCGATAGTCTCAATTCATGTGTGACATTTGTTAGTCAAGCTGATAAACTCTTCTCAATCTTAGTTTACCCACACATTTGGTGGGGTACTTATTTACAACTACAGGATATTGTTGTGTGCTTCATTTGTGCCGGTACATTATAACAGGTTCAATACATTTTGTGTAGCAAGGTTAATGACTATTTCTTTGTTCCGATCCAAGTTAATAATACCAGTTACCCCAGTAATCAGAAGTGAGCAAGAACACTTTCTTATTTTCTTTTTCATTTTTCTTCAATGAGATTTACATAACCTTACAGCCAATCTTTATTATTAAGTATTAGTGCAGTGGGTTGTCCCATCCTATCTGGGTGGTTTCAGATTTTGACTAGCTGGAAATCTGTGGCGCTCTAACAAAAAAATTTAACCCGACACGTTTCATTAAAAATCGAAATCAATTTTTATTGTCAAACCTACGCCCGACTGAGCTACTGGGACAGTTAGAGGCGAGGAACACTAGTGCACAATCACTGCTCTCATCATTTTTGTTTGGAATGGATTTCAATAATTTTGACTCCCTTCAAAAATTTTGTCCGAAGTCCACTGGATGTATGTTCCAGTAAGCATTTTAAGTATTACTTAATGCTACGTGCTTTTGGTGACTGGAATATATCTGCGTTGTTTGATATAGCCTTGTTCATTTTGTCTCGTTGGTTCGGGGTAGACTTTGGCTATCCCTAGCTTCGGCTTACAGCTATTTGAACTAGGCATGTTCCCAACTAATGTTTTTTTTTTATTTTTTTTTTCTTGCAGAAGTACTTATATAAAATCCGCAACAGATAAACCTCTGTTTGGCAGTGTCATGTGACACCGACACTTTCTTAATACCACTAATATCTCATTGTTTTTTTTTTATTGGGAACTAGTTATAATTTAATTATGCTCGTCAAGAGAAAACTTCGTTCATCCGTGTTAGTATTTGTAATTTCGGGATTTGTTCTCTTGCAGCTAGTTTCAGTACTCGTGCATTTTGGTAAGAAGCTTTGCCTTGGATGCATATTTGAGCTGTTTTTGTGGCACTCGTACTGATATCCTCCATGGAGGGATTTGTTTGATTAAATTATCCTCGTTCTCTAGAGACATATTTTTATTTTATTCCATTGGGTATTTGGAGATGCTGGATTTTTCTGTTATTGTTGGTACGACGGGTACTGGCTTATGTTAATGAACATTATAGAACCCAGATGGATTATAATATAAACTTTTGACTACTTGACATCAATCTACTGGCGCAATATATTTACAATCACTGAAGCTTTTGTAAATACTTTAGTTAATTTTTATAATTTCAATTGTCTAATTGTGTAGATGTTGAGTATTTTTTTTTTGCTCTTTTTCAGTTAGTATCAGATGGATACACTTTCTATCTTCATTTCATTGACTTCGCTATGTTAAATTTTTGTCTTGTATGACCTGTTACTTGTTATATGCGTTGTTAGTGATGACGGTGATTTTGTTTTTGCAGTTGTTTCGTTTGCGTTGTTGCATGATGGTATTGTACAATGAATTAAGTTTTAATACGGAATAACGCATTCATCTATCAGTCTGATTTACATTACATCGATTTTTTTTTAATGTTGAGTAAATAATGTCATGGAAAGCTTGATGGCTTAATCGTCATTAAAGTTCAAGGAACTTTAATGCCTCTCCGAGTAGAGGGGGGATTTGTTACGGGTTCATTTTGCATAATGAAACCCTTCCTTTTGTTATAGAGAAGAATGTCTTTCTTGATCGATATGTTATAATTCGATAGAGGCAAACTCTTCACCCTTCGTCATAACCGAACGCACTCCTGTTTACTGCACTTCTGCTGACTATAATTGTTCTATGACTAGAATCCACAGACCATGGTCATGGGTCATTACGATTCCTTGAAGGTGTAGCGTGGTGTAACGTAATTTCCACCACACTTTGAGTAGAGTGTAGTTCAGTGCAGTTAGGAATGAGTAAATATTGGGTATCGAGTGTACGGTATTGAGTGTAAATTACACCACGTGTGGGAAATAGCTACACTTCGATACATATGAATGAACCTAACCACTCTTGTTTATTGTGCAAGCCAGCTTAGTTTCCCAAATGTTATTGTGTCCTTGAATTAATCTCAACTACTCTAGTTTTTCCACAATACCTAATTGTCTATGTGATTTGACTCATGGCCACTTTAGAATTGTCCTGGTATTGATATAACCATTATATTTCAATGACAGATGGCTGATTATCAATTGTCTCTTACATCGAATACAAATGTATTAGGCTCTGCAGTAAAAATTTGATAAAGTCATGACATTTCTACTCTACTCAATGTTGACGTCTATGTTCCAAATTCCGAGTATATTACTAACGCACCTTGGCGGGTGACAGATGACTAAAAGTACACATCTGCCAATTTCTGTCATTTTTATTCTTAAATCTCCGTGTTGAGTGGAAGAAGATTGATTGAGTCGAATTTCCTAACCCTTTGCTGGAAACTTTCAATTATATATGGTTCATCGTTGTATGGTTCTGAGAAATTTCTGGCTGAGAGATTTCTTTATATTGTTGGCGATTATAGACGCTGGATATTTTAAGGAAAATCTTTCCGGTTCACGGGATTTTGGGGGTCAAGGAAATCCATTCGTCAATTGATTTAATCTGATTTAATCACGGAAAAGGAGCTGGATGTCAGACGGCAAATAGACCAACAGGGCCGTCCAAGAATCCTCTGTCACATTGAGGGTTTATTTGACCATCTAGTCGTCATCAATCTACTTTTTACCATAAATTCAACGTACAACCTTCACATCAGTTTGGAGATTAATACTCGAATATCGAGTTTGAAGCCACCGCACTCGAATTTCAACTCCCAGCTTGGTGCCAGCTCCATCTTCAACGTCCGCCCATCACTGTCAACGTGTATTGTCTCCGTTGTCCATAGTGTTTGTCCTCACACCGCCTACCTTCTACTTCGTAACTACGTGCTTGTCTACGTGTGTTGTACACCTCCTAGAGTCCACACACTCACCAAGGCGCTGGATTTTTTTTGGTAGAAATATTGAGAAGCTGAGAGGCCACTACCATACAATAACCGCAGCTAAGTCTTAGATTTTAAGTTGATACCGCCCTTAAGGCATATATTTTCTTTGTACATAGATGTTAGCTATCATAGTGACGTCACCGATAGTCTCAATTCATGTGTGACATTTGTTAGTCAAGCTGATAAACTCTTCTCAATCTTAGTTTACCCACACATTTGGTGGGGTACTTATTTACAACTACAGGATATTGTTGTGTGCTTCATTTGTGCCGGTACATTATAACAGGTTCAATACATTTTGTGTAGCAAGGTTAATGACTATTTCTTTGTTCCGATCCAAGTTAATAATACCAGTTACCCCAGTAATCAGAAGTGAGCAAGAACACTTTTTCTTCAATGAGATTTACATAACCTTACAGCCAATCTTTATTATTAAGTATTAGTGCAGTGGGTTGTCCCATCCTATCTGGGTGGTTTCAGATTTTGACTAGCTGGAAATCTGTGGCGCTCTAACAAAAAAATTTAACCCGACACGTTTCATTAAAAATCGAAATCAATTTTTATTGTCAAACCTACGCCCGACTGAGCTACTGGGACAGTTAGAGGCGAGGAACACTAGTGCACAATCACTGCTCTCATCCCCTAAATTTCGCCCCTAACATATTTTTCAGGTGACTGCCAGATGAATATTTCAAAAAGGCGGGTATTTGTCTTACATTACCTGCATATATTTCATTCTTTGTACAATGTAATTTTTCGGTGGCGTATATTTTTCCAATGTGATGAATGTGCCCCACCGGAGGGGCACATTCAACTTCACCATGGGGTAGTTTCGACAACCCCTTCTATTTTATTATTCTTGCCTAAAATGTGAGAAAATGTGGAATACTAATAAGACTTTCGTTAAGCAATGAAAAAGCTTTAATCCAATGGCCACAAATTCTAAAATACATTATATTCTCCCATATTAATCTTGAACGAAAAAATATTTTGAGTTCTTGATGTTCCTTCATTCTCGATAGCTCTCAGTTTTCCAACAATATCAGTCCCATCTACAGTTGAGATGTCTTCAACATCTGGAAATGAAAATTGCAGTTATTGTCCTCTTCTTCTCAGAAATTTAACCCATTAATGCCCACCGGCACATAAATGTACCAACGTATCTTAATTTTTTTTCTGAAAATTGTATATACTTGTTACTGCTGAATATAGACAAAAATATTGTTTGTGATGTTGTTTACACTGCGTAATTTCTCCTAAAATTCAGAGTTAGTAGTTTTTGATTAATATGTCAAAATACCACCCGTTGCACAACAGTTTGCCAAACGTGTTTGCACTCTAGTAAATATTGTCTGTTTTGGTTCGCCTGAATTATTTTAGTAAAAAAGTTTTTACGTTGATCTCATACTCAATACATTGTACAACAATGCTGCAGTAAAATAAGTTTACTTTTCATTTCGAACAATATTTTATACTTTGATAAAAATTGGTGGTACATGATTGTGCCAGTGGGTCGGGGACCGCGACCAAAAGTAAACAAATAGCCAAATCGACAAAGGAAAAAAGTAAACAAACAGAAATAAAATGGAATGAAACCGAAACGACATTCGAGATACCAGAATTTCAGCCTTCACACACATCGACTGAAGATTTTTTGAAACATACGCTTACCAAACCTGTTGATGTATTCTTTTCATTTTTTTCTGAACAACTTGTCCAACTAATAACAACCCAAACAAATTTATATGCCGGTCAAAAAGAAAATCATAACATTCACGTAACAGAAAACGAGATAAAGGTATTGGAAAAGAGACGCTGACTGCAATGGTCCACTGATTGCAGATTCTATACAGCGAAACCGCTTTGACGAAATTCTACTTTATTTAAATGTAACCGATAATCTTCGAATTGTCGAAAATGATAGGTTTTATAAAGTCAGACCGATTTTTGATCACCTGAATGATGCTTTCAAATAATTTTCTGTAGAACCAAATTGTTGTATAGGTGAACGCATTATACCTTATTTTGGTCGCCACGGTGCAAAACAATTTATTCGTGGTAAGCCTATAAGGTTTAGCTTCAAATTATGGTGTTTGGCTAACCCGACAGACTTCCTTCATCATGCGGAACCTTATTGTGGATCTTCGACTCGTTTACGAGAGGCGTTGATTTGAATGATCAGAACATCAATAAGAACTAAAAAATAGTGGTGGCCTTCCTTTGGCTGGGCAATAGATCAATCTTGTGTACAAGCATGGCTGTTATGGAGAAGATGTGGAAACAACATCATGCCGCTTCTTGAATTCCGACGACAAGTCACTTTGTATTTGTTAGTAACTTATGGACAGCCACCATTGAAACCAGGACCATCATCAATGCAGTTATCTCCTGTTGTCAGTCAAATACGCGTTAACGAAAAAAATCATTTGATAGTCAAAGGTATTGCGAAATGGAGAAGATGTAAAGCCTGTCCTAATCGAACAAGTTTCGAGTGCAATACCTGCAAAGTAGCCCTTCATCCAAATATCTGCTTTGAGAATTACCATAAACAGTAGTTTCTTTTATATTGCGTTTATTTAGAGATGTTGATTTCGATTTTAGAATGTGTTCATTTTCATTTATTGATATGGTACTTGCCCAGTGGCACATGCATGTGCCACCTTTTCTTTGTGTTCTCCTCTTCTTCTTCTTCTTCAAGTGCCCTCTTCACTACTGAAGGTTGGCGACAATACCAGCAAACTCCTGTCTATTTCTTGCTGCTCTCAATATGGTGCATGTGTCTAAACCTGTCCACTCTCTTATATTCTTAAGCCATGAGCATTTTCGTCTTCCGGGTCCTCTTCGGCCCTATATCTTTTCCTCCATAAGCAGTCTCAGTCTTCTCTGTATACATGTCTCAGATAACCAGTTTTGCGCTGTTTCACATGTTGTAAAAGTTCCCTGTCTGTTCCCATCATTCTTATAACATTTTCATTTGTCATTCTTCAGGTCCATGGTATCTTCAAAAGTCTGCGGAAGATCCACATTTCAAATGCTTCCAGTCGCTGCATTATCCTCTTTCCCATTGTCCAGGATTCCGAGCCATATAAGAGGACAGAATAAATGTATGACTTCACGAAACGGTATCGAGTATCGAGTGACAGGCTGGCATTCGTTAGAAATGTCTTCATTCTCACGAACGTGGCTCTTGCGTTTTCAATTCGAGCTCGAATTTCGGTCTCTGGTTCCAGGTTTTGGGTAACCCAGCGCCCGAGATACTTGAATTTTCTCACCTCTTCTATTGGAGTACCATATATTCGTATATTGGCTTGTGTATTTTGATTTCTGCTGACGACCATCGTTTTGGTTTTTGCTGTATTTATTTTCAGGCCGTGCTGGTCACCTGATTTCACAATTTTGTCTACTAGTTCCTGTAAGCCTTCTGGAGTGTCTGCGAAGATGACAGTGTCATCTGCGTAGCGTATATTGTTAAGTATTCTACCGTTCACCTTTATGCCAATTCTCCGGTAAACTAAAATTAAAATATTAACAAATATATCTTGTTTAGTATATATATATATATATATATATATATATATATATATATATATTATTGTGAAAAAATAATGCTACACCCTGTATATCAAATAATGAAGAATTAAGATTATGTATTGTAATCTAGAAGAATTTTTTTTAAGTCAAAAAATTTTTTTTAAACATTTGAATGGAGACAATCTGTACGATCCACTATTCGATAGAGAAGACATACAGAAAGGACAGACTGTATAATGTAGGGATAATTGCGAATAGGTATGATAAACAATTTATATGAAATAAATTGCCTAACGAAACTTTTATCAAAGAGATCAAGTATCAAAATTTGTTCATAATAAGAAACTAATAATGCTTTATTCTGTAAAGTCAAGCTAATCTCGTAATATTTGTTGATTAAGACATTAAAATGAGATAGTGTAGATGTTTAGACATAACAGAGCAGGAAAATATAAAATAATGTGAATTTCAGAGAACATGACTTATAAAGAAAACGAATTTTCATTTTGCATACATATTTAAAGGTAACAGCTGTCATCTATTAAAACATTATGAATATTCATTTGACATACATACTTAGAGGTTAGGAAATGTCATTTTTAACAATACTAAGAAATATTATTGAATGAAAATAATATAGGAAGTCTAAGCAATTAAAAACCTTAGAATATAATATCATGATATAATGGATGAACATTTCACTGGTTGAAATGAAGAATTTGAGTTATAAAATAAATAGTCAAATTTGATTGGTTAATAAACATTTAAAAAAGATCACATCGGCGACAACTGTGTTGCTAACGAAAAAAAAATCAGAATGTGAAAAAGTTGTTGATTATGGGGTCTATTGACTAGTAGGTTTTTCTTTTTGGGAAGAGATTTTTGGAGCAGCAAAATTTTTTTTTGGTAAAGTAAATCAATTGAAATCATTTGGAAGACAAAATTTGAATATAGAATTTAAAACAAATACATTATACTTACAAGAGATATATCAGTGTAAGTAGTTTAGTTTATATAAATAATTAAAAAAGGAATTGTTGAATGTTGTAAAACACTAATCATGAATTTTATTTTATAAAATGGTGTCTTGTGTCTGGTGGAAGTAAAATAGCCAAAATAGTTTTCGAAGAACATTGAATAGTGGAATTTGTGTGAGCTGTTTGGACTTTGAAAGAAATACAGCATCGATTCCTGTTTTGGTAGAAGCAGAATGCCAACAGGGAGGTTTTCCAGGAGGAGAATCTGGAACAAATAAAGGTTAACAAACAGAAATCGTGAAGTAAATAAGGTAGTACAAGTTAATTTATTAATGTATTAAGAGGTCAAGCGTACTTACTAATTTGTAAAAAAAAACTAAAATTTTGTGATGCATAGACGCTGTTAAGAGTGTATTTCGCCGTTTTCTGAAAGTCAAATGTTTATGAAATTATATAACTGTATTTTAATATTATAATAATATCTCACCAGAGTGCGTGTGATTTGTATGAAAGAGTCATCCTTTTAGATAGTTGATTTTCTTAAAAAAAACACTTGTAAAAGTGTAGTGTATTTATTTTCATTAAATTAAATATTGTTTTTCCTTTTGAAGAACGTTTTTTTTAAATTACTTGAGTTAATCATTTCATCTGGTGATTTGTGCACCATCTACTTACCACAGGAAGAAGCTCTGAATGAAATCGATTGAACTATGCAGATATTTTTTAAGTAGGACAGGACCGTATTTAATTTGAAATCATTAAAAAAGTAACATATTCTGATTAACAAATTTATTTTTAAAAATATAAAGCATTTATTAACTTTGGCGCAAACATATATAAAATTATAAAATCATTTTATTTAAAATACTTGAACTCTACCCTGAGATGAGAAGTTTTCATGTTGGTTAAATAAACTGTTTATCATACATATGAAATTCTCAACATACCGGGCAAATTAAATTCCCATATAAAATAAACTATAATAAAATGGCGCCCAACGTGGGGCAAATTAAATTCCCATATAAAATAAACTATAATAAAATGTCACCGCAACGTGGGGCTATTATAGAAATTTTGTAAGTAATAATAAAAAGCATTGAAATAATTTTTATTTGACTTTATTAAAAGAATTTTAAATAAATAAAATGGAAAGGAAAATGACATTAAGGGACGGAAAGCAGGTAGGAGTCGAAAGTAGGTCTGATGAAGAAAGAGAAGAAAGGAGCAATGGCAGAGGAGATTTTCAGGTACAATATTTGGAACAGGGGAGAGAACATTTGGAAGAAGATATTGCAGAACAAGGACAGGAAGAAGAAGATGCACCATTACCAGAAGGAGTTTTGATGGGAGATGCAACAGAAGAACAGGAAGATAGAAGACAGGAAGAGCGGGGAAGGACAAGTAGAAATGATCCATTAATGGAAATTATGCAACAATTAGTTGCAAATATGAATAGTATGAAGGATGATATTAAGGGAGATATGAAAAGAATGGATAAAAATATGAATAATATTAGGGGAGATATGAGTTATTTGAATGGAAAAATGGATCAAAATAAGGAAGAAATGAATATTAAAATGGACCAAAATAAGGAAGAAATGAATATTAAAATGGACCAAAATAAGGAAGAATTAAAACAAGAAATGAATATTAAGATGGACCAGAACAAAGAAGAAATAAAACAAACTAAGGAATTGATAATAAAATTGATGGATGAAAAATTGGGACAGGTTGAGAAGAAATTGGAGGAATCAAATACATACATGGAAAACAAAATAGAATCCACTAAACAAGAAATAAGAGGAGAAGTGATTGGACGTATAATGGAAATAGAAAATTTACAAATCAACAGAATTAAGGAAATAGAGGAGAAAAAAAAGGATTTCAAAGAAGAGATTCAAATGGATGTAAAGATACAAAATGAAAATATAAATGATGATACTATAGAACAAAAATTAAGTAATAAAATGGAAATTGACGAAACGAAAATACAAAGTGTGATGGAGTTTAAAAAAGTTGAGAAGGAAACAGAAGAAATACAATTTATTAAAATACAAAGACAAATAAATGAGGAGATGATAAATATCAATTTACAGAATCTAGGAAGTGAGGAAGTCATGAAAATTTATGAAAAAGAGATTTATTGGAAAATAACAGACCCAGATGTTAATATATTAAAACGAATAGTGACATATGGTAAAGAAAATAATAATAATAGGGGGATAAAACTTAATTGGAAATTAGAGGAAATGAATAAGATATTACAAGAGACCAAGGAAGAAATAGAAGAAACCATAAGACAGAATATAGAAACAATAATTTATGCAGAAAATTTCGAGATGAGGGTAAAACTTGGCAGAAATATAAAGATAATTGATCCAAGAAATTTTAATAGGATAGTTAAAAATGAAATGATAGGAAGTAAGAGTATTATGGGAAATGAAATAATAAAAAGAAGAAACAATAATATGAAGAAATTGGAAACACAAATTTTCATGAATCCATTGGGAGAAATTGATGAGATAGGGGACAACAAAATTGAAAAAGACACAGTGGAAAATTTTAAGAAACTTAGGAAGCAGATAGAAGAGAATCAAAAAATAAGAGAAGAGGATAAAACGAAATTTAGGAAAAGAAAATTAAATTGAATAATAAGGCTGTATTATAGGACCGGAATCTAGAAGACGAATAAGGAATTGTAAAAGGCCGATAAGGAATATAAAAAACAACATGTAAATAAGAAGTTTATAATTAACAAATAATGTTAAAAAAAAACATATGTAAATATAATGTTGTACATAGATAGAAATTAGGATATATAAAGATAATGATGAAAAACAGAAATAATTACATTAACAGATATAATACAAATGGATATTATAACAAAAAAAACAACAAATGTAACAACAAAAATAACAATTACAGAGAACAGTATTCAAAGGAGAGAAGAGAGAGTGATAACATATAAACATCCAAGGAAATATATAAAATTTGGGGAAGATTTAGAATTATGAGAAATAATGGAATTGAAAAATATTAAAGGGAAATTAAATGGAAAAGAAATAAAATTATTAATAGATACAGGTTCGGAAGCGTCCATAATTAAAACAAAACTAATAGAAGAAAACATTGAAAATTATGAAAACAAATTAATTAAAATACCAAAAACTACATTGATAGGAGCAAATGGAAAGAAGCTATGTAAAGTAAATAAGTCTATAATACAAAAGATTGAATTGAAGGATGGGAAAGAAGTTGAAATGCAATTACTGTTAGTGAATAATTTGGAAACAGACATAGTAATAGGAATTGATGAATTAACAAAGTTTAAAGTAATACTTGATTTTGAAAAGATGGAGATAGAAATTGATGGAAATAGAATTGAATTTGGAAACGAAAATTTGGAAGAATTGGCAATTGAAGAGGATAATAAGAAGTTGTGGAATATAGAAAGGTGTGGAAATATGGAAGAATTGGAATTAGTGTGTGGAAATAAAGAATATGAAGAGAAAGTGAAGAATTTAATAGAGAAATATAAAGGATTGATTGGAAAAGAAATGAGAATGGCAAAGAACTATGTGCATAAAATGGAAGTTAGAGGAATAGAGAATTTCAGAGTAAGAACATATCCCATACCTTACAAGTATAGAAAAGAGGTTGAATTAGAAATACAAAATATGCTAAAGGATGGTATTATAGAGAGATGTAACACAAGAAATATAAATAAATAAATTGTACCGATATAAGAGACTCTGAGAAATGTAGAAGTAATGTCGCATAACGAACATTAAAGAATTTTCAAAAATGGATTTATAACATGATTTTTTAAACTAATTCCTTTGGATGAAACTTGTAAATGAAACATGTACCTAAAAATAAAATAAGAATTTGTATACATATTTAATTATGGTATTGTAAATAGATTTAAAACTATTTTAAGAGGATACGGCAACACAGGATTCCAGAATCATCTTACAACAGCAACCTGAAATAAAAAGAAATGTATTATTAGTAAAATTGAATCCTAGAATATAGTACTTGAAGTAAAATTTGCGTTCATAAAATTTTTCTTAGAATAAAAAATTTGATAAACGCAAAATTTAGGGGATGTTATTGTGAAAAAATAATGCTACACCCTGTATATCAAATAATGAAGAATTAAGATTATGTATTGTAATCTAGAAGAATTTTTTTTAAGTCAAAAAATTTTTTTTAAACATTTGAATGGAGACAATCTGTACGATCCACTATTCGATAGAGAAGACATACAGAAAGGACAGACTGTATAATGTAGGGATAATTGCGAATAGGTATGATAAACAATTTATATGAAATAAATTGCCTAACGAAACTTTTATCAAAGAGATCAAGTATCAAAATTTGTTCATAATAAGAAACTAATAATGCTTTATTCTGTAAAGTCAAGCTAATCTCGTAATATTTGTTGATTAAGACATTAAAATGAGATAGTGTAGATGTTTAGACATAACAGAGCAGGAAAATATAAAATAATGTGAATTTCAGAGAACATGACTTATAAAGAAAACGAATTTTCATTTTGCATACATATTTAAAGGTAACAGCTGTCATCTATTAAAACATTATGAATATTCATTTGACATACATACTTAGAGGTTAGGAAATGTCATTTTTAACAATACTAAGAAATATTATTGAATGAAAATAATATAGGAAGTCTAAGCAATTAAAAACCTTAGAATATAATATCATGATATAATGGATGAACATTTCACTGGTTGAAATGAAGAATTTGAGTTATAAAATAAATAGTCAAATTTGATTGGTTAATAAACATTTAAAAAAGATCACATCGGCGACAACTGTGTTGCTAACGAAAAAAAAATCAGAATGTGAAAAAGTTGTTGATTATGGGGTCTATTGACTAGTAGGTTTTTCTTTTTGGGAAGAGATTTTTGGAGCAGCAAAATTTTTTTTTGGTAAAGTAAATCAATTGAAATCATTTGGAAGACAAAATTTGAATATAGAATTTAAAACAAATACATTATACTTACAAGAGATATATCAGTGTAAGTAGTTTAGTTTATATAAATAATTAAAAAAGGAATTGTTGAATGTTGTAAAACACTAATCATGAATTTTATTTTATAAAATGGTGTCTTGTGTCTGGTGGAAGTAAAATAGCCAAAATAGTTTTCGAAGAACATTGAATAGTGGAATTTGTGTGAGCTGTTTGGACTTTGAAAGAAATACAGCATCGATTCCTGTTTTGGTAGAAGCAGAATGCCAACAGGGAGGTTTTCCAGGAGGAGAATCTGGAACAAATAAAGGTTAACAAACAGAAATCGTGAAGTAAATAAGGTAGTACAAGTTAATTTATTAATGTATTAAGAGGTCAAGCGTACTTACTAATTTGTAAAAAAAACTAAAATTTTGTGATGCATAGACGCTGTTAAGAGTGTATTTCGCCGTTTTCTGAAAGTCAAATGTTTATGAAATTATATAACTGTATTTTAATATTATAATAATATCTCACCAGAGTGCGTGTGATTTGTATGAAAGAGTCATCCTTTTAGATAGTTGATTTTCTTAAAAAAAACACTTGTAAAAGTGTAGTGTATTTATTTTCATTAAATTAAATATTGTTTTTCCTTTTGAAGAACGTTTTTTTTAAATTACTTGAGTTAATCATTTCATCTGGTGATTTGTGCACCATCTACTTACCACAGGAAGAAGCTCTGAATGAAATCGATTGAACTATGCAGATATTTTTTAAGTAGGACAGGACCGTATTTAATTTGAAATCATTAAAAAAGTAACATATTCTGATTAACAAATTTATTTTTAAAAATATAAAGCATTTATTAACTTTGGCGCAAACATATATAAAATTATAAAATCATTTTATTTAAAATACTTGAACTCTACCCTGAGATGAGAAGTTTTCATGTTGGTTAAATAAACTGTTTATCATACATATTAAATTCTCAACATACCGGGCAAATTAAATTCCCATATAAAATAAACTATAATAATATATATATATATATATAAGTAACGAAGAGATTAGTGGGTATTGCACGCAGATATAAGAAGACAACAACCAACCTAGACACGGAGGCGCATTATCTCCAAAGTTAAACAAGCTAGAATTTTTTTTCTGAAGCTATATAAAAGATAAGGTGTTTACAACTCCTCCTACAACTAAAGAAAATATGAAGGTAAGAATTAGGAATTAATTTATGTCCTTGAACAGAAATGTGTTAACAAATGTCGCTCCTTCGAAGATCGCTTGCAATTATGTATCGACGTCGATGGAGGTCATTTTAAACATCTATTGTAAATTCAACGATTTTCTTGTTATTTTTGTTAGGTTAAACGTTAATTCCCTTTTTCTGTTCATTTGATAATGCGTATAAAGTTTGGGAATATTAGTAATTTTGATTTTAAATGATGATGCTTATGATTGTGATGCAATAACCCATAACCTATTATTTTCATAGTCAACTAGAATATTGTGTGATTTTAGTAATGTTTTCTACACCAACAATCTTAAATTTTGGTAATTCAACTAATATTAATCAATTATGCGTCAGACTAGATTGATTTGTGTTTTTTTTTCTTGAAAATTATTTTTGGTTGAATATTTCCACCGTCAAACTAATAAAATTTCACATAATATTTGTTTCATTAATGTTTGGCTGAAACTATCATCAATAACTCACAAATTAGGGCAATTAGGTATAGGGAATGCTTAAGAAATAATAACATGCCATACAATACCATTTGATTAAGATACTAAAATACAGGGTGTTCCATTTAACCCCTTACTGCATCCCGTGTCAAATATGGCACACGCCAAATTTTATTTTTTTTCTAAGTATTGACGTTACTCAGAACCTTATCTCAAATTGTGCTATATATGACACACTCGCTTATTGGTTTGTGGCGACGCGGTAGCCAATTCCTTCCAAAATAGACGTACACGATTCAGTTTCATTATGTCTGTTGGAGTACAGGTGTTGTTGTTATTTATTGAAAGTTCTGTTGTTGTTGTATGGAATATTGGCTAAAATTTTACGAAACTAAAATAAGTGGTCGAAAGGTAAGAGTTTATATTACAAGTTCTTGAACATATAAACATATTCAACATATTGTTTGCTGAAAAAAATTACTTTGTTTACATGTCCCATAATTGTCACATGCCGAAGTAAGTGGAAAAATAAATAGGGTTCATTTTTATTTTCAGATGGATACAAAAACTTTTTATGGCTTGAAAAGGGCCATAATTCCGGTTACTGACATAAGCGATGACGAAAACTTATCTGACGGCGATGAAAATGACTTAGAAATAAGACAAGAAGTTTTGTGCTATGAATCTAAGAGTGACACTGACTTCTCATTGACAGGAGAAGTTATTGACGAAACTGATGACACTGATGATGACGTTCCTTTGGTTTCCCGTCTTGAGTCTGCTAGGCTCAATATATCAAAAAGGCATCTCAGAACCAGAAAGAATATGAATCTTCTACACCTTCCACTTCGTTTGGCAGAAATCACGGGGGAAAAATCTGAAAAAGAGAAAATCAAATGGAAAGAAAAAAAATTGCCATTCCTTGAAGATGGCATCAAATTCAAAGGTTCTGAATCACTACCCAACAATATACAGGATCTTGATCATCCAATTCTTCAATTTTTTTAGTTACGGATGAAATTGTTACTTATATAACGGAACAATCGAATCTATTTGGTGTACAATATAGGCCAGAGAAGCCACTTAATATCACGAAGGAATAAATAAAAGTTTTTGTTGGCATATGCATTTATATGTCAATTGTTCAAGTGTCAGCTACTAGAAATTATTGGAACATTTCTTTAGATATTCCTTCTGTTTCTAATGCTATGAATTGCAATAGATTTGAACAAATTAGAAGGTTTCTCCATTTCAACGATAATATGAATCAACCAAGACTTGGAGAACCTGAATATGACAAACTTTATAAAATTCGACCTCTGTTGAACAAAATTAGGGAAAGACTTTTGCTTGTTCCAAAGGAAGAACATATGGCTGTTGAAGAACAAATAATCCCGACAAAAGCTAGGTCGAGTTTGAAACAATATAACCCAAAAAAGCCCACAAGTGGGGCTACAAAGTGTTTGTTTTGAGTGGGGTGTCTGGGTTTAGCTATGATTTCGATTTTCATAGTGGACCTACTGAACTAGAAGACGGCCTACCCAATTTAGGCGCGAGTTCTAATGTAGTGGTAAAACTGTCATCGACTATTCCTAAAAATAAAAATTATAAACTTTTGTTCGATATCTGGTTCACTAGTATTCCTCTTTTAGTATACCTATCAAAACAGGGTATTTTACCTCTTGGAACCGTAAGATCCAATCGAGTGCCAGATTTCCAGTTTCCTAAGGAAGCAGAAATGAAGAAGAAAGGTCGAGGTGCTGTCACAGAAAAAGTTGCCAACATTGATGGTGTAGATATTTCTGTAGTATCTTGGTACGATAATAAAATAGTGAATACCATATCAAGTTATGTTGGAATTCAGCCCATGTCTGACGTAAAACGGTTCTGTAGAAAAACAAAGTGCCATATAGAGATTCCCCGTCCAAAGTGTATTGGGATATACAATAACTATATGGGTGGTGTTGATCTCTTAGATTCAATGTTGGGTTATTACAGAATCCAGATCAGGTCGAAGAAGTGGTATATGAGAGTATTTTACCATTTTATAGATATGTTGTGTGTCAATAGTTGGATTTTATGGCGACGCTCTCAAACTGACGATATGTACTTGCCTCTAGCAGAATTCAAACTGGCACTAGCAGAAATTCTAACCAGGGCAAATGTTCTACAAAAAAAAAGGGGAAGGCCAAGCAATGACTTACAAACTCAATTGCAATTAAAAAAGAAAAAATACCCGTTTGCGCAAATACCAGCTCAAGAAATTAGAACTGATAACTTGGGTCACTTACCGGAATGGTCTCCTACTGAGCGCCAACGCTGCAAGTATATAGACTGCAAGGGAAAATCACACATTTATTGTGTAATATGTATGGTTTTTTGTGTCTTAATAAGGACCGTAACTGTTTTTATCGCTTTCATACTGAATAAGAAATATTTTTTATACACTACTCCCAGAATTTAACGCACCACCAAAAAATAACCAAAAGTTTAAAGTAAATTTTTGTCTAAACTGCTTGTCCGATTTGAATGAATTTTTTTTTGAAAGACAGGTTGACACTTCCAGAGAGTTAGTGTACTACTGCATTTGCATACAAACTTATTTTTGTATAAATACGGGGTGTTGCAATGATAACCTGATTTTTTCATGAAATTTGTAACACCCTGTGGAGTTCAACAGTTACAATATCAACTTAAAATTAAAATCAAACTGTAGCTTTATCTTTTTGTAACATTTTGTTTTTTGATTTACTCTATTATCTTGGCCACAACAAGAGAAAATCAATTTTATAGCATAACATGTTTTTATTAAAATTTATTATCCAACTTTAACAACGAAAAACAAAGAAACAAAACGTAAAAAAAGTCAGTAGCGAGTATTTCCGCCTCTGGCAGAAATAACTGCTTGGCACCGACGGCCCATACTTAAAATAAGCGACCGTATATCATTTTGTTCAATTTTTTCCCATATTTCAATCAGTCGCCTCCCCACGTCTTCCAAGGTGTTCAAGTTTCGTTCCTCTCGTAACCTCCTCCCAAGAGTGTCCCAGAGATTCTCTATGGGATTTAAATCAGGGCTTCTAGCTGGCCATGCCATGGTATCGATGCCAACTTCCTCTAGATAATTCCTCACAACTCCAGCAACATGAGGCCTGGCATTATCGTGCATCAACAAAAATCCTTGCCCTATATATGGCGCATATGGCATTACATGTTGGTCTAAAACCTCCAATATGTACCTTTCAGCTGTAAGGCTTCCATTATTTATGACCACAAGTTATGTGCGACCAGTCAAAGAAATACCTCCCCAGACCATCACATATCCTCCTCCAAATAATGTGTTATTTGAGAAATTACACTGAGCATATCGTTCGTTAGGGCGTCGATATACACGTATGCACCTGTCATTATTGTACAAACAAAATCTTGACTCATTCGTAAATAATACCTGTTGCCATTCCGCTTCTAACCAGTTACGATGTTCCATGGCAAAATTCAGCCTCGCTCTTCGATGATCTCTAGTTAGAGCTGGCCCCCGAGCAGCAATTCTAGGTCTCAAATTGTGTTCTCGTAGTCGCTGACGAGCTGATTCACTACAAATTTGTACACCAGTAGCATCTCGAAGCCGGGTTTGAAGGGTTTATTATTATAAATTTTAATAAAAAACATGTTATGCTATAAAATTGATTTTCTCTTGTTGTGGCCAAAAAGATGAAGCTACAGTTTGATTTTAATTTTAAGTTGATATTGTTACTGTTGAACTCCACAGGGTGTTACAAATTTTATGAAAAAATCAGGTTATCATTGCAACACCCGGTATTTATACAAAAATAAGTTTGTATTCAAATACAGTAGTACACTAACTCTCCGGAAGTGTCAACCTGTCATTCAAAAAAAAATTCATTCAAATCGGACAAGCAGTTTAGACAAAAGTTTACTTTAAACTTTTGGTTATTTTTTGGTGGTGCGTTAAATTCTTGGAGTAGTGTATTTTCATTACTAAAATTAAAATGTATATTTTCTATTATTAATGTTACCTAAAGTTGTTCCATATCTAGCATATGTCAAAATTTTTGAATATAAGAAAAAAAACATGCCGTAGATTTTTTTTTAATATTTCTCCAGATCTTCTGAGGTCATAATACATTACATAAATTAAAATAATATTAATCAAAAAAATCATGCAGTAAGGGGTTAAGAAAACCCAGTAAATGATCATTCCGATTTATGAACAATCCTGTATATAAAGAACGAATATCCCGCTATGTTAATAATTTTGGAGAATAGTAAACTATATCACAAATCGTTTGATCGTAAATGGATTTCTTGATATCAAATGTATACAATGGTACAGGGTGTTGATTTTACTAGGAAATTACTAAAAAAGCTCTTATATCTTTTGAATTACCTCGTATAACATTGCAATACCTCATATCACACAAACAAGAAAATCGAGGAGAATGACAAAATGGGGAAATATACAGGGTGTTCCATTTAAAACAAGATAAGTTAGGTTCATCCTGCCTACATGGGTGGCCCTGTATATTTGAAAATATTATCAGAATATGGTCCTATATATGGCTTAACTTTTATCTAAATAAACTTTTTTCGTATCTATCACGATAAGTGAGTAATTGGACTTCCTCGCACTAATGCCGCACCCTGTATACTGACAGGTGAAACTAAAAATACCAATCCTATCCTATAATATATATTACCAATTGTGTGAAGGTTTCATGTCCCACAATAAAATTTCCGTCAAAATACATATGCCCGTTTTTGAGGTAAGGCTGGTATGGCTGTGTCGGGTTCAACGTGTTAATAAGGCTAGTATCGATATAATTCTGTCCGACCCCGGTTTGTGGCCCGAATGAATCACCAATGAGATATCTAGAATATTGGTTAAACGTGATCCGCCCTTAATAGACAACAGTTTTAGCTTTCCTAGTAATAAAGATAAGAGAAAGCTTCCGTGCAAATGCTTTGTAAGAAGTCTAGCAAAAGGAGAAAAAGTTGAAAGGACTTGGCTTATTTACTCTGTTTCTAAAGATTCTGTATTTTGTTGTAATTTGTTTTGTAAAATACTTTTTGTGATACAAAGGGAGTATCTGATTGGCAACACTTGTCTTTGCTAATGAAAAGATACGAAACGTCAATTTTACACAACAGTTATATGAACGTTTGGGTAAATTTTAAAAAAAATGTTGGAGACATCTATAACTGTTAATGCTCATCACCTGCGGATTTTAGAAACGGAAAAAAATATTGGCGCGTCGTGTTAGCAAACATTATTGCGATTGTTAAGTATTTATCTACACAATGCTTGGCATTTCAAGGTTTTTCTAAATTACTTTTCGAACATGATAATGTAAATGGAAATTTTCTAAAAGCTGTTGAGACGATTGTTTCTTTTGATTCAGTGATGAGACAGCACGTTAACCGAGTGTGTAACTCCCAAGAAAAAATCTGTTAAAATGACTCATTATTTAGGCGTGCAAATACAGAATGGAATAATTGTTGTCTAAAATAAGTAATAACATTTTAGAAATGTTTCGCAGTTCCAAATATTTTTCAATACTATTAGATTGTACACCAGACACTAGTCATACTGAGCAAATTTTTCTTGTTCTGAGGCATATTGTCCTTAACACCACTTCAAAAAAGGTTGAAGTTAAGGAAAGTTTTATTGCGTAATCCAATAGGGGAGACTGGGGCACTTTCAACATTGGGGCACTTTCGACACCCAGATTTCATTTAAAAAATATACAATTGGTGGGAAAGTGAAATACAGTATCCTGTTCTACAACCCTCAAGAATAGTGTGTGTGAAATTGCAGTTCATAGGTGTGTGTAGTTTTTCGGTAAAAAAAATAATTGGTAAAGTGTATCAATCTATTGTTATTGCTAGTTCTTGAGATATTTACCAATATAGGGAGTCTATTTACTTATTGAATCATCAAGGCACAATATTCTTACCTAACTTTTAACATGAGTTTGTTTGAATTGAGGATTTGTTTACAAGCGGGATGGGGCAGAGTCGACACCATGTAGGTGGCCCGCATAATGTAATGTTTGTGATCCGCAATGTAATAATTTTTCATGAGTATATTTGAAAATTAAATTGGTTAGCTGATGTTGTTGTGGAAGCAACAGCGGATGAGATTTTTCAAATTCAAGTTTGTATTTCTCAATTCTACCACCTACTCTTATCAGTCCCTTATCATCAAGGAATGGGTTTAGCGTCGATATATGGCTTTTATTGTTTATCGGCCTTTTATTTTGTAAATTTTGATAATCTAATGAGAAACTCTCTTTGGGCTAATTTCACTAATAATAATAATGCAAACTTCATCTCCTCATTAGTTAAATTCTTGGTTAATTTTCTTTGTACTAGTGGTAGTCTCGAATTACAATAAAATCGATAAATAAATCCAGTAACGGCTTGTAATTTTAATAATGAGGAATATTGATTAAAAATATTTAAAGAATCTAATGATAACGAAATATGACATAACTTCATTTCGGGAGGATTATTTGTTGAAAGAAAATTATTAAGATTCCATGTAGATACCTCCTGTTTAAAAAATGAGGGTCCATGCCACCATAACTCGGAATTAAATAAATCATGACAGTATGTACCTCGAGATAATAAATCTCCGGGATTTTGAGTTGATGATACGTGATACCAATTATTAATATTGGTCAGCTGCTGGATTTGTCCAACTCGGTTGGCTACGAAGGTTTTAAATTTTCATGGTTCGCCTCGTATCCAAGATAGTGTTATAGTAGAATCCGACCAACAATATGTTTTATGAAATTTTATATTTATTGATTCGCTGACCCTTTGGATCAATTCTGAGAGCAAAACTGCAGCACATAACTCAAGCCTCGGCAAGGATATTTGTTTTATTGAGGCTACACGTGTTTTTGCACAAAAAAGGTTAGATCTGATTAGATCTACTGATCCAACGCATCTAATAAAGACACATGCACCATATGCATATTCTGATGAGTCAGAAAAACCATGAAGTTTGATTATTTTTGAATTAGAAAACAAAATTTGTCTGGGAATTTTATTATTTTTTAAATGAATTAAATCATCCTTGAATTGGCACCATTTAATGTATATATCTTGTGGAACAGTTTCATCCCAAGTTATCTGTAATTTCCTCATTTCTTGAATAATTAATTCAGCTCTAATTAATAAAGGTCCTAGAAGGCCTAAAGGGTCGAAAACCTGACATATTGCTGAAAGTATTGATCTTTTAGTTATTTGATTCTCATTTAAAGACGTATTAGTCATTGTATATATTATGGAATCAGATTGTGGATTCCACTGAATACCAAGTGTTTTATTATTTTCATTTTCACCTATTTGTAAAACATTTTTATCTAGTTTTTCAATAACGTTAGTTTGATTTAGATTGTCTTATCATTAATCATTAATTCAAATCCTGCGGACTGTAAAATTAGTGAAATTTGCTTTTAAATATTAATTAGTTCTTGTCTCGTATTTGCTCCTGTTATCAAATCGTCTACATAAAAATCATTATTTATTGTTTTACTGGCTACTGGATGTATAATTTTATTTTCACTAGCTAATTTTTGTAAACATTTTACACTTAAATATGGAGCCGAAGTGGTTCCATAAGTTACTGTATTTAATTCGTAACAATCAATTTCAATGTCACTTGATTCCCGCCATAGGATTCTTTGGTAACGTCGGTCATCTTTATGTATTAAAACTTGGCGATACATTTTTGATATATCTCCAGTAATCACAAAATTATAAATTCGAAAACGTAAAAGAATGTCTAGCAATTCATTTTGAAGTTTTGGACTACTAAACTGAACCTCATTTAAAGATATACCAGTATCTGTTTTAGCAGAACCGTCAAAAACTACACGTAATTAAATAGTTAAGCTCGACATTTTTATTACTGCATGATGAGGAAGATAAAAATAATTACCTTCAAATGGATTATAATCTTTGTTTATTTTAGTCATGTGCCCTAACTGGAGATATTCCTTCATAAAATTTGAATATTCCAATATTAAATTGGAATCTGCATTTAATTTTTTTAAAGAGTCAAAAGCCTTCTTTTTGCCATGTGATATGATTTACCTAACTGTTCCTTTAAATTATTGAAGGGAATTCTAGTAATAAATCGGCCGTTATCGTTTCTAATAGTGGTTTTTTCAAAATAGTATTTGCAATATTTTTCAGAGGCTGTTAAAGGAAATGATTTTAATTTTACCCCTTCTAAATTCCAGAATTTAGTCATTTGATCATTTATTAAAATATTTTGGGTAACATTTAAACACGAAATAGATTTGTTTTTATTCAGAGAACAAATATTGCCAGCTATAATCCATCCAAAGTGAGTTTTTTGTAAAATGGGTAATTCTGGACATAATTTAATTTGTCCTATACACAAAAGGGACCAAAAAACTGAAGCACCAAGTAGTAAATCTATTTCTCTACTTTCATGGAACTTGTGATCTGCTAATTTTAAATGTTGAAGAATATTAAATTTATTAATATGAAATGATTCTAGTGGTAATTTTTCTGTTATTACCACTAGTACTAGACAATTTATGTTTACTCTAAAATTATTGTAACATGATTTTATGTTAATGTTAACTTGCTTATTGATATTTTTCAAATTTTGACCGACCCCTGTAATTGAAAAATTTACTTCTTTTTGAGTCAAATTTAATTTTTTACATAATTTTTCGGTGATTAAATTACTCTGAGATCCATTATCTAATAAAGCTCTACAATAATGAACGTTATTTTTGTTATCCATTATGTGGATTAAAGCAGTTGACAAAAGTACATGAGATGGTACCTTGTCTTGTGTAGAAGCATGATTTGTAACTGTTGGATCTGCAACGTTGCCGGACGCAGAGTCATCAAAATTTAATTCATTGGTATCAGATGTAACTGCCAATATTTCACCAGCTACTTTGTCTGATTGAATTGGTCTGCGGTCAGAATTTGAGAAATCCAAATGTAATAATGTGTTATGAGGCTTGTTGCATTTTTTACATTTGTGAACATTACAGTTCCATGAAGCGTGGTTATCCTTTAAACAATTTAGGCATAATTTTAATTTCTTGATTTCCGCAATTCTTTGATTTATTAATAATTTTAAAAACTGTTGACAAGTATAAATGACATGATCTTTACTGCTGCAGTAGAAACATTTATACTTATTTGATATCGATGTATAACTATTAAAATTTTTTCTTTTAAATTGATTATTTGGTTGAGAATTAATATTTTGTGGCTGTTTATAAGAATGCTTTTTTGAATCAACATTACTCAGAATTTTAATTCGTTCCTTTAAGAAATTATTTAAATCGTAACTCATTTTTATATTTATATGATTGCCATTCTTTATCGGTTATATTATCAAATTTATTGGAAATAATTTGAATTATAATTCTATCCCAATATTCGGTTTTTTCTCCTAAATTATTGAGTGAACGTAAATGTTTATTAACTTCCACATATAAACCTTTAATCTCTACATATAATTCTTTACTTATATTGGAAATATCTAGTATAGCTTGAATATGGTCATGAATTAATTGAGCTTTACTTTCATTATTGTCAATTAATACTTGCCAACCTATTTTATAATTGTCATCCGTTACTTGTATGGCTTGTAAAATATCTTCTGCTCATTTAGTGTTTTTAAATGAAACTCTTGGTCTCTAGTTAATTCCACAATATAATAAAAGTTATTGATTTATCGAAACAATTGTTAATTTTTTAGAATTTTCAACAACTTTTATTATATTGTGGAATTAACTAGAGACCAAGAGTTTCATTTAAAAACACTAATATGAGTATATTCCACGAAGTAAGGGTCGAGACAGTTAATTTCATTATCTGCTGCTTCATCTTTGCATGCCATTTTTAAATAATTAAATTTTTCATACTTAGAAAGTCAATCATCTGAATCGATTAAGGCCACAAATGCATCTCGGAACTCTAGCCATGTACCCGGTTTTCCTTTAAAATTTGGCAACGTTATTTTAGGTAAAGCGATTCGACTACGCGCATTATTATTATTGGATCTTGAGCTGCTAATGCTACCTTCAGCAGGGTTTAATTCTTTGTTTAAAATAATATGATCGCTATTAGTATCACATTTTTGAATTAAAGCTTGCGCATCTGCTAAATAATCATAATAATCATCTTCAAATTGGTTTCTTTCATAAGCATTAGTAACTACCCGTTGATCCTCTACACTGTCGGAACTTTCGATTTGGTTTTGAATTTCATTAAACTCTTCTAATATCAATTCAAATGTTCGTAATCTAGTTGTTAATCGTTAGATTGCTTGTTCTGTTAAATTATATTTATCTATCGCATCAAAATAATTTTTAAATCGAGTCAATTTTGATTTAATTTGACCACGGGCAATTATTAGATTCGCCATTTTACACAAATTGAACCTGTTTAATATATTTGAGAAAGATAATGATTTGTTGGATAGTAATAATAGGAATAATTGGGATAAACTAGGAAGTTGAAGATCTTTCTTTTCTTGGCACTGAATCACTTTATTTATGATCGGCAGTAAATTTAATTGTTTATTTAAATTTTATTTATTACTTCTGGACTGGAAATCCGATTCTTGAGGACCAATGTTGAATGTTGAATGGACTGTAGATATATTTTTTCGTTCAATATATATTTTTTATTTCAAACTCAATACATAGACATTATTATATATTATTTCAAAATTATTATTTGACAGTTGTTGACAATTCACTTTTTTTACTCTTTCGTTATTCCGTCGGGAGACGTAACAGTTTAGAAGTAACGAAATGAGATACATGAAAAATTAGTATTATTTTATATTGTAGACTTATTTTTAAGCACCGATACGAAAATGAAAATCTGCGGAAATGCGTTGTTTCGCCACTATACAGTGATCCTCTTCCCTACCTTTAACACAGATCAATGAATAATATCTATTCTTATCAACTGAATATCGCTATGGTCAATCAATGCGAAAATTTAAAAAACGTTGTCAATAAAGCATGAAAACGGCAATCCTGATAAAGCATAAAAGGTAGGTAGGTTTACATTGTACATATATGTGAATTTGATAATCTATATTCAGTGTAGTTAAATCATTTCGTTCATATTTACGTTCATATTATTTACAAAAATATCGACTCAAGTTGTAGAAATGGCTCTTCCTCGTTCGCGACAAGAAGGTTATGAATTCGGTCTTCTACATGGTTTGTTGCATAAACGCCCCCTATGTAAAACCAAATGTAAAGGGCATGGTAACAAACCTGATATTTTTTCCCATTATTACCAATGGGAAATAGATCTAGACATATACCGTTGTTCAAAATCAGCAAAGTGTCGTCCAGATGAAACTGTCGCAAAAAACACGTGGTTTGAACACATCCATTTATCTCCCGAAATCGAAATAAGGTACGTTTTTTTCTTCTTTAAAAAACTCATAATAATATGATTAAATATTTTAGAGTTTTGTTTGGTTTTGCACACAACGAGTCGTTCTAACGAAATCTGTTTTTTCTGTGAATTATAAGGCGCAGTAAGAAGGTAAAAATCTCCAATAAGTGCAAAAAAAACCGCACATATATAATATTCCCCACTCAGCACCCCACTTCACTCCACGATCCCGAAAGTATGTAAAAAAGTTGAGAATACGATAGAAAACTTCGAAATATTGAAGATTTTCTATTACACCGCCCTTATGATAAATTTCCGCGGAAAAAGTTATATAGAAAAGTTATTGCATATTATTAATCAAACAAAAATATGTAGTTTTTATCTTCCTATCACATTTCGGCACTTCTAAACCCGGAAAAACCAATAAAAATTATTGTGATAAAAATAAATTTTCGAATAAAAATTAGTTCACATCGTTATATTGAATGTTTTTACGTCATTCTATAACAAAAAAACTATTAAAAACACCGTAAAGTTTCGAATTTTAGGTAATAGTAGAAAAATTAAAAATTCGAGTTTTCTCAGAAACGAGGAATTTCCACGGCAAAAATCAAATTATGTAGTACTCGCTTTCTTGTATAGAATCATCCTATAAACCGATAGTCCATGTAACTGATTTCGGCTAAACGAAACTTGAGTCAATAAAACATTCAAAAAAAGATGCATCATTCTGAATTTGTTCCTTCGCACACCGACAAAATTCAATTCTTTTATTATAATCATCCTCTTTAAGCTCTTGATGCAGTTCTCCCTACACTGCGACCACTAATTTCAAAAGCATTTGCAATTTCCCTCGTACTAATATGTTGTTTCTCAGTGACACTAAGAATAACATTTAATTGATTTTTTTTTTCGTTCAGATCTCTGGTAATTTACGTGTACGGTCCGTTGAAATCGTTCTAATACACTTTGAAATGTTTCTGTTCTTGGTTGTCGCCTATCAGGGAATTGCTGATGATAAATTCTTCTTGCCAGTAACATATTTTTGTTACATTCTCCTAGTACAAAAACCATAGCAGACAGCTCTTCCTGAGAAAAATTCATGTTGATAATAGTAAGCAGGAACTAATAAAAGTAATCTAATGTCAAATTTTTAAACCAGTTTATTGTCAAAGTCATAGCCAACTAGAATAATGTGTGATTTTAATAATATTTTCTACACCAACAATCTTAAGTACTCATGTATTTTCGTAATTAAACTAATATTAATCAATTATGCGTCAGACTAGATTGATTTGTGTTTTTTTTTCTTGAAAATTATTTTTGGTTGAATATTTCCAGCGTCAAACTAATAAAATGTCACATAATATTTGTTTCATTAATGTTTGGCTGAAACTATCATCAATAACTCACAAATTAGGGCAATTAGGTATAGGGAATGCTTAAGAAATAATAACATGCCATATAATACCATTTCATTACGATACTAAAATACAGGGTGTTCCATTTAAGAAAACCCAGTAAATGATCATTCCGATTTATGACCAATCCTGTATATAAAGAACGAATATCGCGCTATCTTAATAATTTTGGAGAATAGTACACTATATCAAAAATCGTTTGATCGTAAATGGATTCCTTGATATCAAATCTATACAATGGTACAGGGTATTGATGTTACTAGGAAATTACTAATAAAGTACTTATATCTTTTACATTACCTCGTATAACATTGCAATACCTCATATCCCACAAACAAGAAAATCGAGGGGAACAAAATAATGTGGAAATATTCCATTTAAAAAAAGATAAGTTAGGTTCATCCTGCCAATATGGGTGGCCCTGTATATTTGAAAATATTTTCAACATATGGTCTTATATATGGCTCAACTTTTATCCAAATAAAGTTTTTTCGTATCTCTCACCACAAGCACCGTACATAAACAAATGAATAGTAAGTTCACTCGACGTCGGCTCTTTGATGTAACGCTGTTAAAGGCTTTCCGAAAAACGATCGTAAAACCGAGTATACAGGGGTCGCGCGAATTACTACCGTCATAGCTTGTTGATTTATAAATTGAGTGTTTGGTACGGGGAATAATAAAAATGTACATTGTTAGAAAACTATTTCAAAAAACGATAGGTATTGTTTTGTTATGAAGGGTATGTTTTAGTATTTAATAGGGAATATAAAATTACTCATAAGAAATAAACTATAATCATCAATTAAAATAGCTTTTATTACATTATATAAATAAAATAATTCATCAAAAATGTACAAATATATACAGTAGAACCTCAATAAGATAAAGACCGAGGGAGACGTTAAATAATTTGAGTTATTGAGGATTCTATTTACTAAGGGTTTAAGTGAAGGCATTTTTATTGGTTTATATTTTTAATTACGGAGGTCCGTTTATGAGCTTTGTTCAGGAATTATAGAGATAGACGGCTGCAAGCTAATGATACAAATAAGTTACTGTACTGAGCCATTTGGTAACCACGTGTTAATTCATTTCAAATGACGACTCATTGATTGATGATTCAAGTTACAAAGATCGTCGTCGTTACAACTTTGAGTTACTGACGTGCGATGCCCAAATTATTCGTTTAAGTTATAGAGGGTTCGTATTTTATGTAAAGGAGGTTTTGGACTCAGAGGGGAAGGTAGCACAAAATTTAATGAATTTATAGAGGTTATTATGTTATCGAGGTTAAAGTTATCAAGGTTCTACGTATATAAATACTTAGAATAAATCAAATCCTCATGTATACATTACAATATAAAAATAGGAAGCATGAACAACTATATATTTAAAATAGTTAAAAATTATACCAGATTCTATAACATTCTTTAAAATTTGTTTTGCATATAAGAACAATATTGAATAATAACATATAGTTAAGAATGTAATCCTAAACCAAACTTATGAAGCAAAGCAAAAAGGAATAATTACAAATTTTGTAATATTTGTAATTTTGTATTGGGTTTATAAGATTTTTTTAAGTTTTATTTCACGATTTGCAAATTTAATTGTGTAATATAAACGCACTCTTGTATAAAGAGATAAGAAATAACTTAAAGGAAAATGTTTACAAGGATGCGTAAATGATACATTTTTAAAAAGATCTTTTAACGTTGCTCCGATAAAATTTTTACATGCTAATTTATTGAAGTGAACTACAAATATATCTTCAAGCTGGGTAACAAATATATCTTCAAGGTATCCAACAAAACTCTGGCTAGGTACATTGAGCCCACCAAATGGAAAATTTGTATTGCTGACTTAGGCTTTTGTCTGAGAAAAAATGGTTGATTCTTTTCTTAAAGTATTTATTTCATTAAAAGCAATACATATGTCGCAGGAATGTTGCTGCATACATTTTTCTAATAAATAACCAGTAACGTAAACTAACGCATTGCCATCGGTACTGTTTAGATTTCTGTAATCAGTT
Source organism: Galeruca laticollis (assembly GCA_963921935.1). Taxonomy (NCBI): domain Eukaryota; kingdom Metazoa; phylum Arthropoda; class Insecta; order Coleoptera; family Chrysomelidae; genus Galeruca; species Galeruca laticollis. The sequence continues at coordinate 63,242,910 of OY998181.1, read as the reverse complement.
GTAAAGACTTTCAAAGGATTTGATGGTTCTATTGACGGTAAAATGAGATCTTTACAGTTTTCTGCCAAGTCTGGAGTAATATTTAACAACAATTCATTAATGTCATTAGTGCAGTTGGCGCCGTCAACATGGTCTAAATACTTCAGAGTAAACAACTTTTTGAATGCTCTAGAAAACTGTATAGGTGTAGGGTTTCTTGAATTACCACAACAGTTTCTAACTTGCCCAAAAAAGTTTTCAAGACAGTCTTGGTTTAAATTTCTTGTCAGCAAAAAAGTGTAACCCTTTGATTTCAATATACCCCAAAGGGCTTTAACTGATTTTATTGTAAGCCTCCACCCAAATATAAATTTCATTTTATTTGTTAAATTTTTTCCTTCACTGTTAACCACACGGACATTTTTCAGTAAAGTTTCAAATTTTTCCATTAGCTGAAACTGTTGTTGGGTACCCATGAATGCATTGAAATTATTTAAATGGCACGAATTTAATAAATCGAAAACATCATTCATTGTTTTAATGAATTTAGCAGTTACTTTGGCATCTGCAGGCAAAACTTCAAAATTAATGTACGTATTAAGAGCAACTGTAACAGAATGACTAAACATCTGAGAAGCATATTTTACTTTCATTGTCTGAAAATTGTTTGGAAACATATGCTCGTCAGTTAGTTTTGGACAGAGTCTAAATTCCTTTTTTTTTCATAATTGTAAAAAGTATCCAAATACATTTTATTGGTAGTTCCTTCTGGTAACTCAAACCAGTAAGAAAAAAAATTGTTCCTAGTAGATTCAAGTAAGTGTGGCACGTCAAAAAAGTAAACAAGCTTGATGTTATCTACGTAAAAAAACATTGTCTGTGCTCAATTTAAGGTAGCTTTTAACTAATGTTTGGAAGTTAGAACCCTGATCGGACACCACACCTATCACATTTAGACCGACATCACGTAACTTTCTAACTGTTTCGAACAAAATGTCTTTTACTTCATTTGAAGGCGCCGTTGATTTATAAAAGAAGTAGGCAAACGGTTGTTTCCAGCTGCTTGATACACCCCGTGCCATAACAACTAATGCACTAGTTGCTGGTTCGGATTCGTTTTCTGCTGAAAGTGATTCTTGGAAGCCCCACTATTTTATCCTTTGATAAATCATAAAATAAATGAGTTTTCAATGACATCTCATCAAGGCATATAAAATAAATTCGTTAAAGCCTGGGTTTACTGCCCAACGGCGGGTAAACCGGTTGAGCGTGCTTTTGGAAGGTAACCGATACAAAGTAGAAAATTTCTTGTATGCTTTAGGTCCTAAAAAGTAAACGCTCAAAGCAAACTTTTTAAAATGTCTGTGTACCTACAACCTTTAGGTGATTTATTTAATAAACTTATCTGAGACGTTAGAAGTTTGCAGGCATCTTCTGAGTAGTTAGTTTTCAAATATTTGGAAATATCTTCAAACGATATTCCGATTTCCAACTTTCTTGAACATCGAGCAGGCACAGTTGATTTTTTCAAACACTTTATCTCCTCTCTCAACACTTTTTTTCGAGGAGTATTGGCCGTAAGCGTCATTGAGGTCTGTGAATGTTGATCTAAGACAAATCAAAAGTTCTATAAAGGATTAAACTTTCGCCACCACTTTTAAATGAGTATTACTTATCAACCACAAAATCATAATAGACGTAGAAATAAAAAATGTTTTATTTAAATCATTCATAGCGTAGCTTTTAGAAATGTATCTAGCTATAAAAAACATTAAATACCTCTGGTAACCACAGAAGCTAGAGTAGAAACATCGTTACCACTTTCAACATTCTCTGAAAAAAATTCGCCTTCTGTTTGAGCATAAACATCTTGATATTTCATATCGTCCGAACAATAAAATTGCTATAAAATACTTAACTTACATATATTTATTTTATCCAAAACACGACATCGGTAAGTATATTAACATACCTTCACTGTGCAGCATTGTCTTAAAATCAGTTTGAACTGCGACTTCCTTTAAAGTTATACCGCCATCTAAAAAATTTGCAAATTATTTGAAATACCTAGTAAAAATATACAAGACAAAATCCTATTTGGGAAGTATTTTTTTGCAAATTCAAGGACGGAACTGCATTATATTGCAGATTTGTTCTGCTATTACTGCACATATAAATATTCTTGGGAAAAATGTCTATCGCACACTCTTAATGTTTTGTTGCATTGTTCTGAGTCCAAATTGGCATACCTGTGACAATCAACAAAGCCTAATGCCTGTTTCCAACGTTGACATCTGAAAAGATATATGGGTAATATTTTATTTCGAAATACAATAACATCTACTACACTGCTTCTTATAACAAAATTACTAATATCCTTTGCTAAATAATATTGTAAAATTTACCTTGTGTCATCCTTGGGAAATCTGAAGGAAGATGTTTTTGCCCAATCTCTACTTCTACAACCGTCCACACAACACATTCGTGGCATTTTCTTTTTAATAAATATCCCGTAATAAAATTCACTGAAAAGAAAGTCCACCCGGTATACTATCAACTCCGCTCGTACCTTCAACTACAAAAGACACACGGTAACTGTATATCGAAAGATTCGGAGTTTCAGGATACCGAAAAAGAGTAGCATCGGAGACCGAGTGAGATAGACATCGCGCTAGGAGGAGCTTAGAGTGAACCTACTATTCATTTGTTTATGTTCGGTGACACAAGGGAGTGATTGGACTTCTTCGCACTAATGCCGCACCCTGTATATTCATGTGCGTAGCTACATACTGAGTACCACTATAATGGTAAGCTAAATTAGACCTAATTATTTGAAATTGATTGCAATATATTTTTATAACTAGGAAGAAAAATGAGTAAAATGGATTTTATAGCTTATTTTATCGCAAGAGAAAGTAACAATACGAAAAATTTAAACTGTCAAATAGAAAAAGGGGTTTATTATCTGTTTTTTTGCGTGCCACAATTTGTAGCATAGGGATATGCAAATTCCTGGTAAGTCACGACAAATAGAACCGTAATATCCTGACCTTTTTCTTATATTTTGCTTTGTACAATAGCGACACCGCAACATACCACTTTTATTTTTTTCTGTTATTGGAACCATTTCTGGGTAATGTTAAAAATTTGAACTTGGATTTACTTGAATCACCGGCACAGTGTCAGTTTTGATAATATCCTTTAGTATGTTCTCACGAAATTGCAAAAAGGTGATTATTTTATTTGTTACTTTCTTGTAGATATAAAAACTATTCCAGATGCAGATATATAACAGATGAAAAAACACTTTTCTATACCAACGAAGTGTGTTCCGTGGTGTTGAATAATATGATAGCATCTGGTCTGCTCGATCGATCCCAGACATATGCTTATTGTAATCTAGCACACAAACTGACTTTACTTTCACAGCACCTCGTTTACCAACAGATTCGGTCATGACATGCTTATGTTTAGTGCTAATCATTCTGACATCACGTTTATGCTTCCATTTTGTAACCAACACTGGACCTTTACGTTTCCATATAGCTTCCCCTTGCTTTGATTTCTTTTTCTACATAATCTTAGGGTTTCCTACTCTATCTTCGCGTAGAGTTCCAACAACATGTGTATTTTCCTTGAATAGAGTTTCAGGTAGATCTACGCTATTATAAAAATTGTCCATGTATACAACATGGCCTTTGCCCAAATAATCCTTCATTAAATATTTAACAACATCTCCTGTACTTAAGGATCCTTTTCTGGTATATACTAAAAGGTCTAAAATATATCCATCGTTAGTGGTAATCTCGAATAATTTTATTCTATACTTGTGGCGTTTTGTGGATATATATTGTCGATATATCAGACGACCACGCCACAAGATCATAGCCTCATCAATTGAAAGCGCCTGACCAAGATAAAGCCAATTTTTTATGTTGTTTAGAACTGCATCCAAAATATTTCTAATTTTATAGAGACGGTCCTCAGTATTAACACCAGTATGATTTACAAATCGCAGCATTTTTAAAATTCCTAGAAATCTATCACGGAGCATAGTCGTTCCAAAAACGGGGTGGTGATAAATACTTGCCCTACTCCACTGTTTGGCAAGGGAAGGCGATTTCACGATGCCTTCTAAAACACACAACCCTAGGAACTTCCGAATCTCTTCATTGGAAACTTCTTTCCATACACTTCTTTTTGGTAGAGGTGGATTAGGCATTGATTCATTTGCCCTTCTGTTAGTTTCACATACAATTGTGTCAATGATGTCATTGTCGAAAAACCTATTCAGATAATCTATGGGTTTCGCATCGAATGGAAGATTTACATTGATACTAGGTGATTTAGTGAAGTCAAACTCTTCTGCCTCTCTTTCTACTTCATTCCAACCGTAATATTCATCCGAAATGTACTTTTTTGATTTTATGTTTGGAATTGAACTTGCATTAGGGCCAATCTGTTTTTCATCTTCTAGGTCAAGATGTTCATCCTCTGATGCACTATCTTCGGACTTAGTATCTTCATAACTGCTGTTACTTTCAGCGACACAGGTCTCGTCTACAACGGAGTCATCATCATAAAAGTCCTGGTCAGACTCACTCGATTGGTGACCTTCTGTCTCTACTAAGTTTATGTCATCCTGCATTTCACTTGCTGTTAACGGACGATTTGTAACATACTTTGGACGTTTACGTGTATTTATACCACTTGGACTGAAAAAAAATAAAAAAATTCTCTAAATTTTTGAGCCACCATGTATAAAAAAAATCTCAAAACTAAAATTCTTCAATTTGTTTTTTTAGTGACGAGGGGGTTAGGGTTCAGGTGCCCTAATTGTTGCCGCTCAGCCATTGATTGGCTTATTGTGCACCCCCACTCACAGGTATTAAGCAGAGTCCCATCCTTAATTCTTAGCGAAACATTGAGATTCGTCGGACTATGTTTTCCTGCATTCCCTCCTGATTTGTGCCTAGGAAGACATCTAGACAGGAGGCTCGTCTTCTGCACAGTGCAGGGCAATCGAAGACCACGTGCTTTGCGGTTTCTTCTACTTCTCCATACATACTGCAAATGGGATTTGTTATTTCAATCCCCATTTTCACTAGGTGTGCGTTGATTATCCGGTTGCCAGTTATGAATCCTACCACTTTTCGCAGTTCTTTCCTACTCAGTCTAAAAGCATTTGCTGCGTAGGAACTCGATGGTTCTTTTAGCAATCTTTTGGACTGAGCATATCCCGTGTTCCAGCGCTTTTGGTGTTCAAGCGACACCCAGTTGGAAACAGTTTTTCGTACGGCGCTGTATGAAACGCCGTATGCTGGTTCTGGTCCCATGAGGTTGAGATGAGCTGCTTTCTTGGCACACTTATCAGCTCCCTCATTTCCAGCTACCCCTGTATGGTTTGGCAGCCAAGTAAGAATTACTCTATTGTCTTTTGCCAAAGTTTTCAATTTGTTGGGTCTCCTTGTCGGTATATAGGCCGAAATCAACGGAATTTCATAATATACCGTAAAGCAGGGTGAATAGGGTCAATTTTCAACTTTATGCAGCTGTAACTTTTTTCTGGTAAGGGGTAAAAAAATGGTTTGAATGTCAAAATATGAGTCTTAACTTGTAGGTTGGAGTTCACCTATCAATTCACACTTCTGTTGAAATTTGGAATCGTTATATTTTTTTATATGCTCTGACCCGATTCACCTCAAAGGTGGGGTCAAGTAGATCATAGGCTCGAATTGCGTCGTACTCGTATCCTGTCAACCGCCTTGTGGGTGGAACGGGTTAAGAAAGGAAGTTTTAAAAAAATAAAAAAGGCAATTGTGAAGTAATGAACTTTATTTATACATAACAAGTATTATATAATTGTATAAAAATAGCTAACTCAAATTCGTATATTCTGTGGATAATGAATAAATAAAAAAACTATTGTTCTAAATCTTGGGCATTCAGGGTAAATTTGAGAAGGCCTCTGAGGTAGTTTTCTGGGGGAGAAAGTTTCCCAACCACTTTCTCGAAGTGGAAAGTGTCCACATATGGAACATCAGGAAAGGTGTAAATATAGGCGTAGAAATTTTTGGTTTGTTTGGGTCTGACAAACTTTCCTTCGAAATAACCATTTCCCTTCAGTTTTGTTATCTCACCAATGAAATAATGATGATCAGGATTTCGAGAAGTTCTAGAGATTTCGAAATTATAGGCTACTACCAACCAATTGCCTATAGCAACCTCATATTTAGAGACTGGAGAAACATTGTCGAACGTTTTACCAAATTTTGTCACCTTTGAATAAATAGTAGGCGCAGTATTTTCATTACTAATATATTGACCTTCCCGTTTTTCGTCGACGGTACTGTCATCCGACTCGTCATCCAACTCGTCATCCAATTCAATTTCATTGTCCGAACCATCTGTACTACTAGCGTCGGAAACCGCTACACTTCTACCAGCAGCAATGTTGCATTTCTTTCTCGTCTGACGTGCTCTAGGCTCATCTCCATATCTCATCTGACGTACAAGATCTGTTACCGAATTTTCAATGGCTTTTGTGATATCCTAGTTATTTGGCTATTGTTCTTTAGGTAGCATGCTTAAAACTTGATTTCTGTCTACTGGGACGATTCCAGCTTTACGAAATCCAGATTTGATATTATTCTCTAGGTTATTTTCAATTGCACGACATAGTTTGTTCAGAAGTCTAGGAAACTGATCTTTTGGTATGGATGGTTTCTTCATACCAGGTCTTTGTTTCCGATCAGTCAGAATTTTTCGCCAGGCTCCTTTCAATGGTCGAAAAAAGCTATATCCAGTGGTTGGGTGAGATGCGTTGAATTGCTGGGAAGAAATACAAACCGAATATCATTTTCTTGGCAAGGCTTTTTGCCTCCGGAGCAATGTGTGATGATAAATTATCACCTATCAAAATCTCAACCCAGTCAGTGAATTTTATCATATCAAACCAACCACTAGCCGTAACATTGTATCTAGTATTTTTTGGACCTCCTTGCATCCAAGTTGTATAGATATGTTTGGCTTGATAAACCACGTAGCTTGGTAATAGTACACCATATCAAGAGGCAGCAAACATTATTGAAACTGATGATTTTGTTTGATTCATGATTCTTTCAGGATACTTGCAGCCGCGTTTTGCAATTATCTCCTTCCTTCCTGGATCATTGGTTAAATTGGTTTCATCATAATTAATTATATTGCAGGGTGTAACATCAGTCAGGGTTCCCCCAAATTATCAAAATATTCATTAATAACTTGAGGAGAGACAGATGATCTAGACCGCTTGATATTCTGGCAAATTTGAACTGCAAGTGTATCTTTATATCGAGGCAAACACCCCACTGCAAATTTCCTACCTGGTCGATGAGTAGGCACATGTTGTTGCTATAGTAATGTAATATAAAGCTGTCAGTGGACACTTCCAACAATATTAATTTATCTTTTACAATTATTGCGTCTCCGGCTGCGTTTTAATTCCGGATTGATAAGCAGTTTTATCGAGTAAGTTCACTTAAATATCAACCAATTAGTTCCTAAATTAGTGATTTATAGAAATGCAGTGCACACCGCCGAAAATTAAAGAGGCAAAAGGAGCAGTATCTATCTATGTTGCTATAAGTTCTGGCGGAGAAAAAATGAAACTTTACGGTCGCCTACACAGTCGAAAAATGACGTTTGCTAACGGAAGTCAGTTTTGAAAAATGTCACTTTATATGTCAAATATATATTAGATAAATAATATTGAGTACAAAATTAAACAAGTCGCTCTGCCCCACTAGGTATTACATAAAGTTATTCAACCACAGGATGGTGTACCTTTCATTTGAACAGGTAATTCTTTGTACTACACCTTTGAACCATTTGGTTTGTTTTCACTAATTCGCTATATTTTCAAGCACACGTGCGATTATTAATAAATTTGTTTCCAGCTGCTTTTAAAGCATCGGAAAGCGAACTCTATTGATAAGCATTTATTACCACTAGAATAGTTTCTCGTTTCACCTTCAGACGTGACTTCGTTGACTTTGTTTTTATCAAAATTCTGTTTATTAGAATTTTGGATTTTGTACTCACACTATTTAATATGTATCAGCATATTATGTTAATCAGTATGCAGTTTGAAATTCAAATTATTTTAAAAGCTTTGAACATGTCGCAGCTAAACAACCTTATATTGTTTATATTATAAAAGTAATAACTACACAACTCATATTATCAATTTATATCTGCTAGCACCAGTGGAAACGATGATAACTCAATGCGGAAAACATTTTCAGGTCATATTTTCCTTTCTATGGAAAACTAAATTGCTTACTCAATACATACCAAATCAAAATAGTCTCTACCAAGGTTGATGGATAAAACCCAATTAAAATAATATAAAAACGAATGCCATTAAAGAATACAAGAATGTGCTGTATGTATACTCCTAACTGGTATCCCAACAGGACTGCCATGTGATGAATGACGTTTCCATGAATTAATAGAATCGTAGACTTACCTCAATCAGGAACTACGGGTGAAAATAAACCATCTCATCACAATATCACTACTATACACTTACATTACTAGTTAACCTCAAATTAAAATAAAGACATGACCTGTATTACTCTACGAACGATCAGTTCAAACAAAAAACAATCCACATCAGACCGATTCGTTTGGATTAAAATGAATGTCCTCTCTGTTTACATTTGTTCTCAATTATAGTGAATAAACTCCTGTATGTTATTTTAAACATTCTATACCTTGTGCAAACAATTGATTTTATCCATAACAATAATGTGTATTATTTATTAAATGTTTAGATGTATTAAAAATACTAATTGAATTATAAAAACACTGCTCGAGGCTAGGTTCACCTAAGTTCCTAAGAATATTTTCTGACCTTCGGGGTTAATAACCACCACATCACCCTATCTTAGGAGAGAAACATTACAATTGGAAATTTTCCAAAAATCACAATGTTTTCTCACTGCATTGTCATTATCAGTTAAAATTTTTAGGGTTTATTGTCCCTCAATTTTTACGTGTAACTACATTACACTTTTGTCGTCGCGACCTTCATCTTTTAGAAGTAATGCTCACTCGTTATATTTGTATAATCTGTTTTTAAAACGATTTTATTTACCTATTTCTATTTCGCAATTGACGCCTTCTATTATTGTTATTTGAAATGGACTTAGATATTGAGAGTCAAATTTTGTTCTATCCTCTATCTTTAATAACACTAAGTCTCTAACTTCAAAATCTGCAGGGGATGATTCTTGTTCTATCTTAATTTTTCTCACTACTCCATGTTTTATTAAAAACTCCCTAGCTGGTTATGTCAAAATTTAGAATCGGCAATTTCTTTTTAGGTAAGTTCTATTATTTTTCGTAATTGTTGATTTATTCGTTCCTCTGGGTATATCCGGCAGATTTATTGTTTCTCCTGAATTTTTTAGGCTATATATTTTATCATTTATATAAAGGGGTTGAAGATTACCTTAGCTTTGTCTCCTTTTTCTCTTGTCTGTTTCGAATTCTTTATTAGCTGTTTTCTTTGTTCCTGTATGTCTTTGGGGTAGTCTTAATCTATATATAACCTCATTCCTTTTAATTTATTTCATTCTTTCAAAGTTTCTACTTTTTTGTTCCAGTCTCTCATCTCTATTAGGACTGGCTTGTTTTTGTTTCTGTTTTTATTTCCTATTTTTCTACATTTCAGAATATCTGCTTTTACATCTACTGTGTTATTGACCTTCCTCAATACATATTTTAATTTGCTTTCTAGTTGAGCAGCACTTTCTTCAGTGCCTTCTTCCATTCCGTCTATTATCTTATTATCAAATTCTTCTTTCTTAAATTTCTCTCAATCTGAACCATCTTTTCTGGCAATAATTTTGTTTTTCCCTTCAAGTTAATATTTTTCATTTTTAATTGATTGTTTTACTTCTTTACTGTGCTATTTGTCGGTACATATAATCAATTTTATGTTCTATCTGGGCGTTCTCATTAATACTGCCACATATTCTTTCGTTTCTATGACGATAGTAGTTGTGATGCTCATTGTATCTCCCACTCATATTCTGATATTTATTATAATTATTGCTTCTGTTATATCTACTTGATCATGCTTGGTAATTGTTAGAGTGGCTATTATTATTTCCTCTTCTATAATCGTTACCATCACTATAATAGTGTAATGTTTTTCCAATTTATTTAAACAGTAAACCACTCACTAACACTCAATTTATATACACTTACCTATTGACTTACATCTAATTTATATACACACAAACTTAATTATTAATTTATATCAACACTTCACTGTTCGCTATTTTGGTGTATTCTTGTTTATTTCACGAGATCACTTTATAAACTAAACTAACTCCCCGTGGTCGGTACTTTATATATTAGTGCCTTTTTTTACTAGATAATTCTAGATTTCGGCTTACACAAAAACAATTGGCTCTGGCATTTTCTAGGTAAGACTGATCACAAAAACAATGTCTAGATAAGATAGTCACAAACGTAAACAATTCTAAGAAATCCCTGGGCATCCGCCATAATTTCAACTTTCATACATAGCTTAGATAGAGTCGGATTCAGGGACTATACCAGTGTGCTGTTTCGTAACTATAGTAAGGCTTTCAACTCAACTGATACAAGTTTAGTTAGCACCTCTCGAGGTGTCGCAAAATTACCAGCTGCAATTATTGTTTTCGAAGATTTTACCATAGCATTTAGTGATACCGATTTTACCGTGCCTGTGGGTTTTCGTTTCTTGAAATTCAGCTATAAAGAAGTTAATTTTTGTGTCTCTCCGTGTCCATTGGAAAATGCGGACTTATGAACGTTGCTTAAGCTGAATATCTAACAAAACATGTTAATAACAACGTTTTACAACAAACTTGTTATATAATTAAATGAAATCAACTGTCTCGACCCTTACTTCGTGGAATCTACTCATATTTGTGTTCTAAATGAAACTCAATGCTTCTAGCTAATTCCACAATATAATGAAAAATATTGAAAATTCAGTTATCGAAGCAATTGTCAATTTTTTAGAATTTTCAACATTTTTCATTATATTGTGGAATTAGCTAGAAACATTGAGTTTCATTTGAAATACTGTTATGTAACTTGTCTTGTGTAACTTGTTATAATTTAGCAGAAGCATCCAGTCTATACTTATAACAAAAGACAAAACAAAATAATGCAACCTAATTTTTGCAGCATTTCAGCGGGTAGGAGGTAGTATGTAGAAGAGAAATGTTTCTATAACCTGTTGTTAAGTGTAGACAAGTCGGGGCGTGTTTTAGAACAAAGTTTTATAACTTCCTTTGACCTTTGGCGACATCGGATGGATAACATTAAAAATGCTATATAAAATGTTGTACAGCGCTGTGTTTTAAAACTTTTTTTTCTACTTCCGTTACTAAAACCGCACTTTGAACACGGGTTTGACATGCACAAAACGACTCTTTAAACACTAGTGTTTAAAATGCGAAAAGTCACATCTCGTTTATCTTTTGTTTTTTAAACGACAAATCAAGTGTATCTTTTGTGTGTTAAATTTCATGCTCCTTGATAATTTTGTTATTCTGCGTCATTTGATTTATCAGTCAGCTGTCAATCATCGTCCGTCATGTAATGATATAATTCAAATATAATATAATTTTTTTCCTCCCGCGGGCGAAGAAAAAGTATAGTAAGCACCTCGAGTTAAAAACGTATTTAGTCACTCGTTTCACAAGGAACTCGTTCCGCTTCGCTCCACTCGTGCCTAGTGAAAGTCGTGACTAAAGTAACCTTTTTGACACTTGGTACTTGATATACTATTATTTAAAATACTCTAATTAATATATTGTACATTTTTGTTATTTAACATGTTTTGTTACATACTCTGGACACGGCTTTAAACTTCCGAGTCAACCTTGATATTTTCAATCCATATTTTTATACATTCATGTTTATTCCGTTTGTAAAATTTGATTGAATTTGACTATATTTATGTCTTTACGTAGTATATTCAAGGTATTTCATCGCATTTTTATTATTTTGTCCAGAATAAATAAATAATAATTTATGAGAAGGATATCGTGTATGTAGATGCTACTACTGTGTTATTTATGATTTTCGGACATACATTCGTTGATAATTCGTAATATATGATTTATGTTTCTATTCATTTCATACCAATTAGATAAACTATTGACCTAAGGTGATAATTAAGACATATTTTATTGCCCACAAATTTGAAAACTTGATTTTTTATTGATATTGCAAAAGTAATTATCTTTTTTTAAATATTATTCATAGATACACATTGAAACGAAGGGAATTATCGAAATTAACAATTTTATCGACCTCTAACAACGATATAACTCTCTAAAGGCCGAGACAATTATGACCGCACCGCGCCCACAGGCAAATCTGCCAACTGTCGGTGACGATAAAGCGAAGTATTAATTTCTAATCTCCTTGTTAAGTAGTGAGAAGAGCCGAACTTATCACATGCGCAGAGGTGCTTCAATAATTAGAAAATAAAAAAACTATAAAAACGAATAAAACAACATCGAAGACGAAAACAAATAAAGCGTCAATCTGTACATTAACCACCAAGCACTATTGGGGACGAAAATGAAGTTTCGTTTATTTATCAAGAATCCGATAACGATGAATAGTTTTTGCAAGAGATACATTCAGATCATGAAATGGAAGAACAGTATGACGGTGAGCTCAAGACTGGGAAGTGCGTAATAGTTCAGTACCAAACATTATATTGGTACATTGTTAGAAAGATCTGAAAATGATTGGGCGATAAAGGTTACAAGAGGTAAAAACAAAAACAATGAATTTGTTTGGCCATCGAGTGAAGACCTTGATGCTCTTCCTGAATGTGACATAGTAAAGATAATTCCAGATCCAGTGGTGGATCGCCGAGGTGGTAAAATGAGATATAAACACATTAAATTTGATTGTTTAAATTTTTAAGAGCTGTATTATACAAAATGTATTTGTAATTAAAGTTTTTCGTATTTTTGATTTAGTTTCTATAAGTTAAATAAGTACGTGCAGTTTTTCAAAAGAGAATATCTTTTTACTTACAAGGTTGTGCTTTTAAAAAAAGTTACATTTATGTTTATTTTATAGTTTTGGTAACTAATAATTAGTGTTATAGGGTTCCTTACAAGAGTCAGAAATAAGATTGTTTATTCTTTTGATAATCGCTGAGGGTAAGAATGTTTTACAGCAAATATTAAGTTTCCAAAAATTATTTAATTTTTTAGGAAGGTGTTCCAAAGTACGTGAAGCTTTTAAATTGTTTATTTTTATCACAAGGAAATACTTGTTCTAAAGTCGGTTTTATTATCTTTTTATTCATGATATTGTCAATTAAATTTTGATATTAATGATTATTATTAACTTCTATTTTTTCTATGATATTTAGTTCTTTGTTGTAATTATTAGTATTTAACGGGACTGTTAAAAGTCTGTGTATCGTACTATTGAACGCTGCTAATTTATGACTGAATAGGTGGACTATTATGAATTGTAATATCTATATGTGATGGTTTTGGAAGTATAGAAAAATTATGTTTATTATTTATATTAGAAATTGTGAGGTCTAAAAAGTTTATAAGCTTATTTTGTTCAAGTTCTACGGTAAATTTGATATTATTATCAATTGAGTTAATGTAAGTAATGAATCTGTCTAATTGTCTAGTTGTACCGGTGAAGCTAACCAAAATGTCGTCCACATATCGGTGCCAGTACATACATTATTTACTAAGGGGATGTTTATGAATTTTTTTCTGTATTATCCATGAATATTTATGCTAATAGGGGGCTGAGGGGGATGCCCATAATCTAATCATATTTACTGCTATAGACCTCTCCAATGAAATGTTTATTTTGATTTAAACATACTTTTGATAAAGTTATAATATCAGAGTGAATTATAGGATTAACACAATTGTACGAGAGCAAGTTAACAACACGAGTTATAGTTTCTTTAGGAGGTATTCTAGGGAATAGATTTGTTACATCCAACGATATGAATTTAGAATATTATTAATTAATTCCGTTAAGTTTTTAACAGAACATAGAGGTTTGAATGAACAATATTCAATGAGAATCTTTGAAATATTAAATGAAGGTGCTGTGAAAAAGTATCAACTGGTCTAATTGGATGTCCCTCTTTATTAAGTTCAATTAATAAATAAAGTTCAAGGTGTTGTGGATTCAGTAAAAATAATTTATACTTTTCTTTATCGCTTATTATTGATTTAGAGTTATGTACTGCTAATTTTATTTTCTTCTGAATATTATTAGTTGTGTCTGCCTGTATAAAATTGTTGGTTTTTAATATACAATCTTCTTTAGGTAATGCTATTACCGTATTTCTGTATCTGCTTTTGTGAAAATAAGACTATTTGAGTTTGATTTTTGTTGAATTGATTTGGCGACTGATATTTCAAAGTTGGGTTTGTCAAACTTGACAAAATATTTTTTAATAATTCCTGAAGCTTTATGCTTTAGATTAGAATTATTTGGAAAATTATACAAGTTCTATTATACAGGTTTATTAGTTAATAAGGACTTTAATTTACTTTTTGTGAATTATTATTTTAATTTTCTCTCTTATCTCTCTATCTAAAATGTCAAACTGTGAGATGTAGAATATGTGATAGTTGTGAATGAATTACCTTAACATAAATACTGAAAAATATATCTTTTATTGTACTGAATTTTTTTTTATTCTTTTAACCACTTTTCTTTGCCATAGATACTTGTTTTGTTGGCTGAACTGCTCTTCCTGTCTGTCTTTAATTTCATGTATGTAGGGAATACCTGGTTTCTGGAACACTGCCCGAGGAACCACAAATTTAGTGTTAATAGACATCGATGTCTGTCATGTTCTTAAAATGCTCGTTTTGTTTAGGTGTGAGTTTTATTCTATTATGTGATACGTCCTAAACATCTATAAAGTATGTTAAATGATCAAATGAACGTTCTGTTGAAGTTTCAACAAATTTAATTACTGATGAAGGTCGTCGTGAGACCGAAACGTTGAATATGAATGTATTAACTACAAGTTAAATGTTTTTACAAATGATCCTTAAACACAAGAATACAAAATGAACTATATATTGTCCACACGGCTTAACCACACGTATTTTTATGTACTTCAAACTGACACTTATTGTAAAATAATTTCCGGCTAGCAATAGTTATAAGTGCGGAAAGTAATACTTTCCCGCACGCGACTGCCGTTGACCCGAACGACGCGAAGCGGAATTCGGGCAAGCAATCAAGGGCGGGAAAGACACTTTACGCATGAATTAGGAACATTATTTTTTCCAAGACCGCATAAAGATTTAAAAAGCACATTGAAAATATATATTTTATTTCAAGATACAAAACATTCCATGAAAATCCACTAATTACTATTAATATTAATGTTGGAAACACAATTTTTTGCATTCTGCAAATGCGTCAGAATAGCCGGTCCACAGTATTTTCTATTTCTATATTTAGCCGTTTTCTATCCTTAGGATATAGGCCTCTTTCAAATTCGTCCATCGGCTTCGATCTTGCGCAACTCGATACCAGTTCAGGCCAGCGACCTTCTTTATCTCGTCGTACCATCTTTGCTGGGGTCTTCCAACACTCCTCCTCTCTGCCCAAGGTCTCCATCTGGTGACATACCCGCTCCAGTTTTCCGTATACCTGGCCACGTGCCCTGCCCATTGCCATTTTAGGAAGTAGTTAATTGGTGGGAACTGGCTGTTAAGAGTAACACTCGTAGATTGCAAAGTGCATGAAGATGACGGAGACGGCATCGGTTGCAAGTTGCCAGTACATCATCATCATCATCATCAAACAGCCTGTCTCGTCCATTGCTGAACATAGGCCTCCGTTAACGATCTCCATTTATTTCGATCCTGGGCATCCTGGATCCAATTTGGTGTTACTCTTTTTATGTCATCCGTCCACCGGGTCGGCGGACGACCTCTGTTCCTGAACGCATCTTGCCTAGGTCTCCACTTTATGATCTTTTTGGTCCATCTTTCGTTGGTCATTCTTGCGACATGTCCAGCCCAGTACATGAAAGAATTTTATTCGAGATGGTTTTCTTCTGTTCTACGGAAACCTCCAAATAACTCTCAGCAACAGCAGTTGAGTTCCAGCGTCCAAGACGTTTTATGTTGGTTATCCCGTCGCCTGAATCTGCTAGAAACGTTGCCGAGGATCGTCTAAAACTGTGACCAGTGTAACGTTTTGGTTAGGGTTAGGTAGGCCTAAGTAAGCAGCGATCTCTGCCGGCATTTTACCAAATGTGTTTACGCCTACGCACTGAACAGAACATTTGCCTTTTTTGTAATTGATAAAAAAACGACGGTGCGTGGTGGTAGGAGGCCGTAAATTTGCATACTTTCTCTGGAGCTTCAAAAAGGTTCCATTATTTATGTCTTCACATATAACAAAGGATCTTGAGGTATGGTTTTTCGAATCGGAAATTTACACAATAATTAGGTTTCCTTTATCTTGAATATCGTCAAGCGTGATTTTCATAAGCTCCGCTCTGCGAAGAGCACCGGCTAAAGCATAAGATATATCTAATCAGGGGTAACATAAACTTGGATATGTCTTCTTTGGTAAAAATCTTCGCTTTATGTGGTCGAAAACCCATATTTTGCTTTTTTAGGAACGATGTCAATTTATGAAACTTGCTTATGTCCAGGTTTTATTATATTTTAATTAAACATTTCACTATCGAGTAACTCGACCATAGGGTATTGGATTTCAGTACCTTACTCAGCTGGGAAAAATACGCCAAAAAAAACCTCTTCTCTGAAGCTATTCATTCCTTTTTCCTTACGCCAGTTTAAAATTTGGTTGTATTGCTGTTCGGATCTTTCTCGTGATTTACTTGGTAACAGGTCTGAATTTACCTCATCTGCTGCCTTTAATATTGCTTCTGGGAGCTCTCCATTAAAATATTGCTTTTATTGAAAATAATTTGAAGAATGCCAGAATCGGACATTTCGACAACACTTCGACTTGAAACTTTGACGTCTTGATGACAACTTGGTTGTCATAACAAATCTTTGGTTACCACACCAAACCACTTGACTCAGCTTAGTTTGATTGTTATGTGGATTTACTTTGAGAAATGTATAGGGTAGATATATAAAAGTATCGCAATTTCTTCATTCCAATGAATGAAAAATAGTCTGGGTTAGATTGAATATTAAAACCTATATTAGTTTTAATAGTAATGTACAGGTAAAATCAATGAAATGTACATTTAATAAAGATACATTGTCATATTTTACTCCCCCGTACTAGTGTGTAAGAGCGAGTTTTCCCGCACTAGTGCGGGAAAGTGACACTTTCTAAACTAAAATGAGTGCGGGAAAGTGGGTAAAAACGCACGGTCGTAGAAAAAATAATTTTTTTATTATATCGAAAGGTGAATTTATTTACTTTTGAATTATTCTTACTCTTATGTCAGGTGGGTTCAATTCGGGATCAAATAATTTTTTTTTAAATTTTAAAGTATTTTACAAATTCATTATTAATTGTTAATTTTGTTCGGTATTATCTACCTAGTAATATCGTGTGACTATTTAGTCAAGATTATATAGGCTATTTAATTGCATTCTGACATTTAATATATTTCAATGATCAGTCTGTCATCATAATCAACCAAATGTCACTGTCAAAATTTTTTATTCATTTTATTTCATACGACTAAAGACGGATTCCCATGCATCCGTTTTCCGATGGGACGATTCCGAAAAAATCCGAAATCAGAAGAAAAGACCTGAATCCAAAAACCGTGTAAGATACACAACAGAAAAACTAAATGAAACACTTAATTCAATTAGAAATAGGTTACCTGTGAACACGACATAAAATAAATTCGGAATTCTAAAAACGACTCTAAGAGTGTACACTTACTCTGTAAAAATAAACAAAATAGTTCCTGTTTTCATCGGCTTCTTTAAATGTGATGATAAATAAAAATTTAACACTCTTTGAATTACTTTTTTTACTAAATAGTATTGGATTATTCATTCAGAATGCAAGAGTCGGTGATAGAAACGTAAAAGTCGATATTACAAATATTCACACTTTTAGAGGTCGGTGATAGAATTTTCTACCCTGTTACTGAAAACAAGAGTTTTTCACAAAACCCTTCATATTTCCAAAATATTTTTATGAATCGTGTTTTAGAAATTGAATAAGTATTGTGATATTCCCATCTTGCAATAGTAGGTTGACGTTAAATGCTTAATAATGCTAATCAAATGAAAAATTTGCTTAACGTTCCACTAGTCGCGGGTGCTGCTCAACAAAAATGGTCGCGGATGTATCCGACGGATACATAACTTTTATTATTGAAATACAATTCCAATTTTTAAAACGGTAAATTTTGTGTATTAGTAAATAATAGAGAGCAATGATTAAATTCGTTAAATATGTATTTTCAGTGAAAAGATGATTACATAAATCAATAATTCTTGAAATATATAAAAAATGAAATAATTTCCTGTTATTTGCATAAGTTGCGTATTGTGAGCCATTAATCCACATACCTTAATCTTCTAGTCTACTTTTCTTGGTAGACACTCCACAATTGTCTAGACAAACGACACTAGAGTGTTGGAGACAAAGATGTCTTTGGCAGGAGGAGCATTGGAATTTTGTTAACCTGGTGCGTTTTTCTCGCTGGCATGGCACTCAACGTTCACTTTTTTGCTCAGTGTTTTTATCATTTGGTTGCTGCACTTTTTCTTCTTCTTGTCCGACTACTTCTTTGAGTCTGGTTGATAGCTCGCGAGGTAGACCAGTGTTGGAGGTACTACATCTTTGGAGGTGTGGTTTGATTAGTTCGTTACCAAGTTTTCGCAAAAAATGCCGCCGACTTTTTGTTTCATTTCCGTTCCCTATATGAATAACTTGGGAGTTTATTCCTCCCACATTAAGTATCGAAAAAAATAGAACCATAGGCCAACGTCTTGTATTCCTGGCAACACTGTAAGAGGAACATAATTTATCTACAACGTCGACACCTCCTTTGGTTTCGTTATAGAAAGTAATTATTTTGGGTTTCATATGATCCCCAGTAGTATCGTCAATTTTGTCCTCAAAGTGTAAACTAGAAATTAGAACATGTTTATTTTTTTTGGGAACGTAGGACACTATTGTTCCTTCTTTTCTGAAACCAAACATACTTGATTTTACAGGACGTTCTTTCAAAACTTTCAACGGTGTTGGAATTTGCCACTTGTTTCTTCTTAATGTTCCTACCATGGACAACTTATGGTTTATAGCTAAATCATGGAGTAATGAAACATCGTTGAACCAATTGTCCATAGTGACGTTACGTCCAGTGTTGTGTATGGGTAAGATCATCCTTTTTACAACATCAACGCTTTTGTTGCTGATAGAATAGGGGCCATCTGGTTGTGTTCCAGCATAAATTTCCATATTACTGGTGTACTATGTTTTAGCATCAACCAGCGCAAAGATCTTAATACCGTACTTGGCCGGTTTTGATGGTATATATTAAATACAGTTACACCTGCCTCGATACGCTTCTAGCTTATCATCGATTGTTACATTAGCTTCTAGTAAATGAGATGTTTTACTGTTTTAAACAAACATCTCAAATATTTCTCGCACGGCAGCTAACCGATAAATTTTTTTTCTCTCATCTCTAGACTGTCGGTTATCGAACCTGATACAGCGCATCAGGAATCTAAAACGAATTAAGCTCATCGTCAATCTGAATATTTCAACACCGTTTCCAGTTGCGTCCCACAGCTCTTCTAAGTTCAATCGGCCGCCTTTATAAAGTCCAGCCAAGTAAAGTAGGCCTATAAATGCATGGATGTCGATCATATCAGTAATACGTGCGTCTCTTTCTCTGCTGAAATTGGGTTGTACACTTATTATATGCTGATTCGTGTAAGTGACTATGAGGTTTAGAATACGGTCATCGAATAGACACTTCCACGCTTCAAAGCATCCAGCAACTTGGCGAGCGTTGCCAATAACTCCTGGAAGACGTGCAAGTATGGTTTACTTCTCTAATCTTATTTTTCTGTTATAGGGTGTTTTTTTCCATGAATATTTGTCAACGATTTTTCCGTTCTTTTTTCTGACAGCAACATAACAATTTTCTTCTTCATCATCTGACGATATACTTGCATCCGTATCGTCTTGTTCACTATCTGAATCCTCCTTTCTTTCTTCTATGGCTTCGGAACAGTCAGTATCATAATCTTCTTCTAAGGCGTCTTCAACTGCGTCATCATCATCGTCTTCAAGAAGGAGTCGTTGGAGGTCTAATACGTCTGCGTCATTATTGAAGGTATACATTCACTTGGAAGCCATAATTCACTGCAAAAACCACAAAAATCCTTAATAGTTAGGACAATAATTTAAGACAGGCAAGAATGCTCTCGGGTATCTCACAGATACAAGTTTATTTTTTTCATGTTTTTTAGTAGCTAAGTATAAAATATTAACAGATGGTCTACTTGAAACAAAAAGCACTGCGCTTACATAAATTAAATAAATATACAAGCAAATCAGCAAAACTTACATGAATGATCGCAGTGTATCTCTCAATACAAGTGGTACTTTTTTTACAAACTGTTCACTCTACAAAGTTTGCCCCAATACTAACCTCAAAACTTCCCTCGAGCAGGTAGGTAGACGAGGGCACATCCCCACCGCTAAATAGGTGTTCGAGATATATGAGAAAAACGTATCGGTATGTATATCTCAGATACGCGTGACTACTGCAAGGTTAAGGGGTCGTTAATAGCCGTGATTACCTTACGGTCAAATAATTATCTAAGGTGGTTCGTAACTGAAAGTGAAGATGGCGCCAGCTGACTACATCTCGCACGTGTGTAACCACACTAGCCATATAGAACTTGTCGGAGGACGGAATCTTCAGTTCAGTTCGGAGACTCTGAATTAGAAGGAATTACGGCACTCTTGAAGAGTATTATTAAGGTAACAATTATTTATTATTACAATTATTGTTGTTACCTTAATAATGTTATTTTGCAATCAATATGTATACATCAACAATCCAATTGTTTACATCTTGGCTGTCATTCAATTCCTCTTTTTCGATTCTCATAGAGAGTGGACGTTTAAAGGGAATCTTCTCCTAACCATATATAATGCGGCTGAATCCTACCCCTTTCCAGTTCTATTGGTGTTGGTAGATAGAACCATATGGCGATGCTCTCACGTCTCGAGAAATTACTTAATGACGACTACCGTGAACTGTTGGTATCAGTGTTTGTCACTTACCTGGTTCCATTTCCGTCTTAGAGGGAAAAGCCTTCTACTTCTAACCTTGTAACGTCGGTTTCGTTTGTGGTTGTTCGACAGTTATTTATGTAACAAGTGTGTAAAGTGGCCTTTTATCGACGAATGTGAATGTTGTCGCATGAGCCGCAGGCATGAGTCGAAAAAAGGCATTTACACACGAATTGCATACAATATTTCTTCTACTACCGAAAATTTTATCAAAATACAGAAATTTAATACTAATTTTCTTTGCGCACTAAAGTAGGTTTAATTTTTCTTCAGAAGAAGTTATAACGCTTTTATTGATTCCCAAAAAAAGATATTTTATATTGATTTTGAACATTTTAATCAAAATTAGAACAAATTAACAAAACAACAGACGAATTCAATTATTAACAATACTAATATTAAAGGTGCAATTTGTGCACTAGGACATTTTCGGAATATTTTGTTACTTTATTTTTCCTACACCATTCTTTGAGCAAATTATATTTTGTTTAGTAAATGTTCACAGATTTTTGAGGCAATAATTCATTAGAAGCATTCTGTGCTGCGTGTGATATGTTTGGTGGTGTATTTTCCAAATAATCTTCTGAGAGATCGTCAGAGGAATCCATCTTTATAATTATATGTACCTACATATTCCGTTTTCTAAAAAAGAATTTAAAATAACATCATAGTTTACTAAAAATGGTCAATACTTAAATATAAATACATTTGCTTACCCTAGGTATAGCCGTAAAATCTCAATTTAAATTTTAAATGTCAAATTCAATGCACGAGGAAATATCAGTCCCTCACAGCCAACTTATAGATACCACCTATGCACCCTATTCTATTATTATCCAGTACCCAATATTTATTACGTATGTATTTTACTGAATTCTATATGTTTCAATCTCTGATTTAAAAAAATATCCGTTTATTATACGAACCTATATTTTTATAAGACTATAACTGTATAACTACATACAAATTGGAACTTTTTCTTTACGCACTAGTGCGTAAAGTAAAGTTTTACGCACTCGAAAGTGTGTCTAAAGTAAGTACTTTAAGCACGGTAGTAGAAAAAATTAGTTTACGAGATTAATTTCGTGCAAGTTTAGTATTTTTATTATATTATCTTATAACAAACAGCCTTAATGTGGTTAATATTACTGCTAATTTTGAATATCAATTTTCCCTGACTGATGCCATGTGATGAGTTCTTCAATCTTATGTTCTACATAAAGGAAAATAATTTCACATTAGATTTAAGTACATTATTGTCTCTTTATTGATAGAGTTGAGAAAAATTCTTTTTTTCCTTAATTTGTAGCATCCCTGATGATGAAAACGAACGTTTTCGAAAGCTTGGATAAAAACCAATAAACAATTCTCTTTTTTCCCTGTCGCTGCATTCCCCAATATTTCTGAGTTTTATGCATGTACTTTATGTTTCTATATTGAACCGACAACGCTCTACAACAGAGAGATGTCAATAAATGATTCATTTTGATAAAAGAATACGAACCCTAGTTGTTGAGATGTAGGGTGTTCAAAATTTTAAATCAAAATCAAAAATTTGCCATATGATTTCATCTACCAAGATTGTGTCAAATACACAGAATGTCACGAACTATTAAAAATATGACACGTGCCTACTAGATTATAATTTAGAAATATTGAGTAATATTTAATTACCTGTAGACTTGACTTTTGTTTAGAGGCAAATTTCTACAACACCGTTCATTTGAGCTCCATAAAAGGTTTTTCGTTTTTCAACTAAGAATAATCAGGCAATTTAAAACAAAATTAAAAAAAGAATTTGCTCCAGTGGCGTAAAAAATATAGGGATAAAAGTGACAACTAACCCTGACAGCGCACCACTGGTTAAATTTTTCTAAAGATTGTTTATGTCAAAATATCACTTTATCAAGGAGCATATTGGTAACCAAATTTGAAAAAAAAATTCGTTCTTGATTTATGGCAAATTTTTTATTTTGATTTAAAATTTTGAACACCCTATATCTCAGCAACTAGGCCCCGTAAGGGTCCGTATTCCTATATTAAAATTAATCATTTATTGAGGTCTCTCTGTGGTAGAGCCTTGTCGGTCGAATATAGAAACACTCTGTATATTCATTCACATAGACGGGTACGTTGCGTTTTCAGTGAGACATAAATGTTTTTCGATGGCAGGTCTCAATACGTGTACTCCTCAACGGATTTATGGTCTCCTGATGGTTTTCTTGTAGAACTGAAGAAAAACGCAATTTACCATGTACGTTTTTAAAGATTATGTTTATCCCAAAATAACCTTCGACTAGAGAAGAGTATTTAAAACTGGACATTGAAATGTTTCATATTCAGAAAATTTCGCATCAACCAAATTAAGTTATTTATTTTAGGTTTGGAAATTTTTATCATTTACTTTTTTTGTTTCAGCGGCCGTTATAATTGCTGTGGTGGGATTAGTAGGTGTGTTGGTAGGAACATTCATTCATATTGTCAATCCATATGATGTAATATTCAAATGGGTAAGTTTTACAAAAGTGTTTATTCTATTATTTTTCAGGGTCACAGGAGAGTAGAAGAATTTACTAATGTTTGTAACTCACATTTTTAAAAAAATTACTTGGTATTCTAAAATAACTTTTTTTTAAGTCTATACATATCGCCAGCAAGCTGCAAGTCATTGGACGGTTTAATTATCATAATGTAAAAATAAAGTAAACAAATACATGATATTAGTATTTTAAATGAAACTCAATGTTTCTAGCTAATTCCACAATATAATGAAAAATGTTGAAAATTCTAAAAAATTGACAATTGTTTCTATAACTGAATATCATCATCAGAATGACAGAAGTTACATTTCATTTGATGCCTACCTGATGTTTAGTATAGTTATTTTTGGCTAGACCAAGAAGTGACCCACCTTGTGATTGACTTAATATATGTTAATAGAGAAAAGAAGAAGATGTGATATTACAAATATTGAAGCTTAGATATTATTAGCCCTATGGTGATATCCTGGATATCTTTTTTCCAATTAAGATCAATATAACTGTGCAATGGTATAGAAAACCAGGAAAACTATATCTGCTGATCTTTACAATTATCACTTAAGAAGACAGTTTAATAGTGGAGAGCTCCCTAGATTTATCTGTTCATTGACGACTTCATATTGTGGGTTCCTTAGGTGTCTTCTAATTTTCAACTCTTCAAGGAAATCCAGTTCTTGTTTCCTATCACAAATATGCAGTTCTTCTAGTTCTGTGTTAGGTGTCAATGAATGGTTGGTGTCAAGTAGATGTTTTGCGAAATGAGATTTATCTAGTTGTTTTAATCTGTATGCTCGTAAGTGTTCACTGTATCGGATTTCAAAATTTCCAAGGGTCTGACCCAAATAGACAGCATTACATTCTGGACATTTGAGTTTATATATACCTGATTTTTGTTTTAACATTTAACAATTTGGTACTTACGTTACTTTCAGTTTTGAAAGAGATTGTTGTATTCGTTGCTATTGATATTATCTTTGAAATATCATTAGAAATATTTCCTGCATATGTGATGGTTTTATAAGTTTTTATTTCTTCAGTTTGTTTAGGAAATATTAGTTGTAATGCCACTTTTTCCTCTTTTTTATTAATTAGCTTATTTATCATATCTAATGGATAACCGTTGGAAGATGCTATTTGTCTAATTGTATTAGTCTCTCTATCAAAATTACATTTGTTCATAGGAACTGAAAATGTTCTATGTATCCTTGAATTGTATGCTAGTTTATGGGATATGGGGTAATTGGAAATATATGGAATTGTCACATCAGTGTGTGTTGGTATTCTGTAAATTGAATAATCAAGTACATTATTAACTCTTTGAATAAATAAAAACTTATAAAACATCACATATGCAGGAAATATTTCTAATAATATTTCAAAGATAATATCTTTAGCAACGAATACAACAATTGCTTTTGAAACAGAAAGTAACGTAAGTACCAAATTGTTAAATGTTAAAACCAAAATACCAACATTGAAGAAATCAGGTATATATAAACTCAAATGTCCAGAATGTGATGCTCTCTATTTGGGTCAGACCCTTAGAAATTTTGAAATCCGATACAGTGAACACTTACGAGCATACAGATTAAAATAACCAGATAAATCTCATTACGCAAAACATCTACTTGACACCAACCATTCATTGACACCTAACACAGAACTAGAAGTACTGCATATTTGTGACAGGAAACAAGAACTGGATTTCCTTGAAGAGTTGGAACTTAGAAGACACATAAGAAACCCACAATATGAAGTCGTCAATGAACAGATAAATCTAGGGAGTTCTCCAGTATTAAACTGTCTTCTTAAGTGATAATTGTAAAGATCAGCAGATATAGTTTTCCTGGTTTTCTATATCATTGCACAGTTATACTGATCTTAATTGGAAAAATGATATTCAGGATATCACCATAGGGCTAATAATATCTAAGCTTCTCTATTTGTAATATCACATCTTCTTCTTTTTTCTATTAACATATATTAAGTCAATCACAAGGTAGGTCACTTCTTGGTCTAGCCAAAAATAACTACTAAACATCAGGTAGGCATCAAATGAAATGTAACTTCTGTCATTCAGACGATGATGTTCAGTTATCGAAACAATTGTAAATTTTTTAGAATTCTCAACATTTTTCATCATATTGTGGAATTAGCTAGAAACATTGAGATTCATTTAAAACACTAATATGAGTATATTCCACGAAGTAAGGGTCGAGACAGTTAATTTCATTAAATACATGATAATTCCTGTGATTGTGATTTGTGATAAAACAATAATCTATTTATACATAATAATCATGTATTTGTTTTATTTTTCCAAATTGCTTATATATAGAGATAGACAGAGAGACACTCACTGAACTTGCAGCCAAAAGGAAGATCATAAAGGCAATAGATCGCGGTTTCGGCCTCCTTTGGCCTCGTCAGTACAGAGCGTATGCTTCCTCGATTAGAATGATGTATATGTATATTATTGTTACAGAAATTGGTATTTGAAAAAGGTGGGGAAATTTATGAGCTGTGGAGGGCACCGCCAGTGGAATTGTATCTTAAAGTGTATCTGTGGAATGTAACAAATAAAGAAGAATATATGAGTGGTTTAGAAGATAAACTGCGTATGGAAGAAGTAGGTCCATATGTCTATAGGTAAGTACTCACTAAAGTGACTTTATTTTTTTGGAAGTCCGTTTGAATTTATACTAAAATCGTTTCTGAATTTGAAACACGGAAAATGTACCAAAACATATTTCAAAGTAAAAAAAGTCTAAAATTATATGGTGGTAGAAAAAAGTACGTATGTTCATATTTTCAAGATACCTACAGAACCATCATTTTGAAATAAGTTCCTCTGCATCTGTAGACTGAAAAGTAAACCGGAGCTCTCAAAAACATTCAACCAAAGTGAAACAAACTAAGATCCAAATTGTT
This sequence comes from Galeruca laticollis, assembly GCA_963921935.1. Taxonomy (NCBI): domain Eukaryota; kingdom Metazoa; phylum Arthropoda; class Insecta; order Coleoptera; family Chrysomelidae; genus Galeruca; species Galeruca laticollis. Next base: position 63,216,106 of record OY998181.1, on the reverse strand, counting down.
GCGAATGATATTTTGTCACTCCGAAAAATACTTTATAAAGAACGAAAAATTACAATTGAAGACTATACAATTATTATTCTTTTTTATAATTTTTATCAAAATCACAACAAGTTTATTATCTTATATGAATCAACCTTGTCGTTTCTCAACTCCTCCGGCCAAAGAGAAAACTTTGAGATGACTGGAAAATTCTTGAAGTCCCTTTTTCCCGTTTTTTCTCATTCTTCTTATTAGTCTTCTTCTGGTTTCTCTTGCAAAATGTGAATACTACTAATGCCATGCTTAAAATGACTATAACATATAACAACATTGTGTAAAAACTGATTTTTTCGAAATGAACAGGAGCTAAGTCTTTGAACAATCCCGTTCAGGTTTTAATACTCGTTATATTTCCGGTGTTCAGTTCTTTAATAAAATTTTGATATTTATGATCTATATTGATCTTCTCTAGAATCTCTAATACGTTCCTCAACCGTACTCTATCAAAGGCTTTAGTAAGGTCAGCAAAACATACAAACATGGGCTTGTTGAACTCTATTGATTTTTCTGTTAGTTGCGGTATTATGAATATTGCGTCTACCGTCGATCTGTTCTGTCTGAACCCTTGTTGTTCTTCAGTCATCGGAATCTTGTTTTCAAGTCTTATCGCTATGATTTTTGTAAAAAAAATTTATACTGAGCTAAACAAAGTTATGTTCACCTGATATTGTCGGGATCCTTTTTTCCATTTTATTTATGTATGGGTACGGATATGCTTAACTCCCATTCGTTCGGTATGACACCGGATATTATAATCTTCTGAAAGAAGGTGACAAGTTCCCTCTTTATTTACCCTCCTCCATACTTGATTAACCCGTTGTTTATATTATCAATGCCAGGTGATTTTCGATTTTTCAATTTTGTTATTAGTTCCTCCAGTGTTATTTCCGGTTCGTTATGGTTATTATTTACTGAGATCTGTATCGGTGTATTGTCATTATCAGTAATATTATATGTGTTTTCGAAGTACCTGATCCATTCTTCTTCTGTAATGACATTTACTTGCACTTCCTCCACAACTTGTTTTTTTCTGTTACGTAGGATGTTCCACACCTTCTTACCTAACAAGTTTTTTGTGTTACTAAATATTAATACATTCGCCATCAAAATTGTCGCATATTTGGTTTTAGGTGTTTATTTTACAAATTATTAATTTTGTAGTACTACGAGTTTACTATAAAAATGTCCGTTCTGTATATTCTTCAAAACTAATATTCTGTTCCAATTGATAAGAAATTATCTATAATTTTTTGCAAATCCATAAAACATATGAATTTGGTAAAACGTACAATTGACTATACATTTCAGTTTATTTCGATTTTTTTACAAAAGCAAGTGTGTTCATTGATAATTTTCTCCTCCACATTAAAAAATGAACCCCAATCATCTAGAAACTCAATACATTACTCCTGAGGAGAGTGATGTGGTCGTTGTCTTACTTGACGATGGTTGGACCCAGGTTCAAGTGGATGAAAGATTCCATGTGGCTCAGTCTGTTATCTTTCGTACTCAAAAAAGATTTCGTGAAACTGGGGTCAACGAAAGGCAACCAGGACAAGGACGTAGACGAATTAGAAATCCCAAACCAAGACCATTTTCTACGACTTCAGGCCTTGAGAAGATTTGTTACCTCAACTTTGCTACGACAGGAGTTTATAAGACGGTATAACTTCCCAATTAGCACCGACACTGTACGTAGACGACGTGCAGAGGCAAATTTGAATACGAGGCTTCCAGCTAGAGCTCCTTCTTTTACACCAGTACATCGAAGAAGAAGATTGGCATTTGCTAGAAAACATCTAGGTTGGACAAATCAACAATGGTCCAAAGTACTCTTCTCCGACTAATCTACATTTTGTCTGTATGGTAACGACCGACGTCTACCAGTGTATAGACGCCATGGAGAGCATTATTCTCAATGTTGCATACAGCCAAGATATGCTTAAGGTGGTGGGTCAGTTATGGTATGGGCTGACATAAATATGGAGGCTCGTACCGATTTGGTGGTACCTCAAGGAGGCCGTCTTGCAGCTCATGAATATATTGTAGACATTGTAGAACCTCATTTTATGCCGATTGTACCATTTATCGGGGAAGATAGTATTTTCATGCACTACAATGCTCGGCCGCATATTGCAAATATGGTGCAAGAATACCTAGCTGAAATAGAAATCAATACAATAGATTGGCCAGCAAATATTCCGGACCTCAATCCTATTGAGCACGTCTGGGATATGCTTGATAGATGCCTTAGAGCGTTACCTAATTCACCTATTACCTTAGCCGAGCTAGCTTTACGCATTGTGGAGGTGTGGGATAGTCTGAATCAAAATGTTATCAGAAATACAATATTAAGTATGCCAAGAAGGTATCAATGTATCATTGATGCCACAGGAGGACCTACCCGTCACTAGCTTTATTTTTGAACCCTATTTTTAGAATATTTGTTTTTTTCATTTATCCTTGTTTTTGTTAACCTCCTGTATAAATTTTGTTTGTTTATAACTTACCCTCAAAATATACGGTGACTTTCAAAGATAAATATAGATAGATGTCTTTAAAAATACGATTTTTAAATTATTTTTTATCACGTATTTTCATACTATGAAAGAAATTTTTGTTATTAAATTTTCATTTATTTCTAAACAAATAATTTGTTATTAACACATGAATTTTTCCGCAATATTAGCTATTTGCAAAACAAGTGTCAGAATGACTCGTTTTGTAGTATGAGTACTACAAAAGGTCGTTTTGACACAAGTTGTTGCATCAGATCATAATATTTTGAGGCCAAGAATCTTCCATTTCACTTTGGACCAATACTTACGGAACTACCTGTATATTACCAGAAATAAATAGCAAACTTCCAGACTTTCTCATGCCATTTTTAGCTTTTAATTTTATTTTAGGGAACTTCTGACACACGAAAATGTAACTTTCAACGATAACGGCACATTGACAGCAATTCCCAAACATCCTTTAATATGGGTACCCGAATACTCACAAGGAAATTTGGAGGAGGATTTATTGGTACTACCCAACATAGCCTTATTGGTAAGTAAAACTTTTACTAGCAGAAGATTACTTTTATTTTAAAATTAATGTTTTATCAGAATCCGACTTTAATATCTTTAGTTAACTATTTCGGAATCGTGTTTTAATTTGTGCTGTGTGCGTTTACGCAAAAAATTCGTTTCTCATTTGAAAACGAACATAAAACGTAATCCAAATATGCGTTGATAAAAAAGCACAAACACGTTTCCACGTTGCCGAATCTCAAAAATAGTAAAATTTTCAACCACTTTTAAACTGAAAGATTGAAACAATTACCAGCATTACAATACATTTTTCAACTACTATATCAATTATTTTACAAACTCTTGAATTATTACAACTAAAAGTATCTTATGACTATTCCAAATATTATAACGAAGTGGTTATACAGTTAATATAAATCTAGGCACACTGTTAAAATTAGAGGTTATTGTAATACAAGAAATAAAGATTTTCATATCCTGTTAAAGTAAAGAGTGATACACTGATTTAATAGTTGTTCCTTTTTAACACATTGTCGCTTATGGCCCATGTTAAACTTCCATTTTCCATGTGACCAAAAAAGAACAAAATAAAATATTTTTAAAAACCGAAAAAATAGGCCGCAAGCGTGGAATTATGCAATCTACTGCCTCGACCCTTAGTCCGTGGAATCTACTCATATTACTGAAGAGATTTTACAGAGTAAGGGTTGAGACAGTAAATTCCATTAAAAAATCTTCGAGAGGCGTATTTGACTCGTCTATACCAGAAGTTACTAAAAAACGTTGCAAAGCATCACAAAAGATTTGGTTTAACCTAAAATGACAAATTATGTAAATATAAAATGCCATACTAAAACACATCAAGCACAAAAAGCTATAAAATGTGCTCAGCGAGTATGGTTTAAAGAAGAATGTGAAAAATGGTTTAAAATAAGAGACTCCTTAGACAACTACATAAAAGTTGTACTCGTACATTCTGAATTCACGTTCCAACTACATCCAGTAGAATTTCACTGTTTAGATGATTAAATCAGATAAAGTACTTCTGGTTCTGTGTCACCACAATGAAGCACAAGAAATTTAAGTAACAAGAACAAAAATTTGAACGCACACAACATATAATTCAATACTCTAAACATAATGACACTGTAAGTACTTACATACCAACACACTTTGCACCAAGATTGGAAAACCTTTCAGACACTAATTTGCGAATAATATTAAACAAATATTAGCTATAGAATCAGAAATAGCTTTAAAATTTAATTCAAATAATTTTCTTTGTGAGAAATTACACATTGCCAATTTAATCAAAAATATTGACCAGTCAAAGGCTAAACCTCAAACAAAAAATGATATTACAGTTTTAAATCCAATCAAAAAGAAAGTAAAATTGATAACGTAACAATTACAAAATCTGTCTACGAGAACGCCACTGTTATATTAAAAACTGAAGATTATATTTCTAAAATAAATAACTTTATAGAATCTAGCGATGTACAAATTCTTAGAGCAGTCATTACAAAAAAGTTTTTTAATAATATAAGAGATATTGTTGATACTTCGAATGAGCTTTTAAGTGATTATGAAAAGAAATACATCGTTAATAAAAATACCCAGTCTCCACAATTATATGGAACCGTTAAATTACATAAAATATCGAAACCAATTATAGACCTGTAGTTTCTTATGTTAATACTCCTGATAATTTATTAGCAAAAAAACTTAACAATATACTTAATAATTACGGATATAATCTAAATACTCAATTAAAAATTTAAAGGAACTAACTAAAAAATTAAAAACATTCAACTCACAAGATTTCTAAAGTCATCGGCAAACAAATATTTCCGATCGTGTAGAATTTTGCTTATTCCACCTTTACAACTAATATTCCCTAAACAAACTAAAGAAATAAAAAATTATTAAACCATTACATATGCAGGAAATATTGCTAATAATATTTCGAAGATAATATATTTAACAACAATTTCTTTGTAAACAGAAAGTAAAGTGAGTACAAAATTGTTGAATGTAAAAACCAAAATATCCCCATTAAAGAACTCTGGTATATATAAACTTAAATGTCCATAGGATCGAGACCGAACTATAGAGTCAGCACTTCTGTCGAAAGTAGAGCGCTCTGGTGTTAAATAAGAAAAACATTGTGATGTAAACAGTATAATAAACAACCCACAAAATGCAAAAAATGAATAGATCTTTTTATTTTCTTTGCCAGGAAAAATTGTTGGTATGTAAGATGGGTGTAGGGGATTTTCTGATTTTTGATTATTGACAAAATGAGCACTGCAAATTTTAGTTTTTTTATTTGGTTCCCAATCCTCCCGATGTTTTCTGAAATGTAATTAAAAAACTTGGAGTGGTTCGTTTTGTGCAAATGTTTACCCCTTAATAGTATTTAATTATTTGAACTTATTATATAATATTAAAGTCAGCAAACACATAACTAGTGTTTTAGTTTATATAATCTATGAAATCGTACAGAAAACAACATTTTATTCCCTCGATAATAATCTTTTATTTATGTAAAAAAAACATTTAGAACTTTTCTAATAGCTGCCCATTGTAGTATCATACTGTTTATACCCAAAATAATGGTTAATAAAATGTTTCAATTAGAACATTCTAATTACATATGGTTTTTTACTGTATTTATCCATTTATGACGTTTTAAGGTTATCCACGCATTGTTCAATGGACTTTCGGGGAAACTATAAAATTTCAACTGCGTAGTATTTTTATACAGCATATTTGAACAGCCATGAATACAGAAAGATACTTTTGATGACGACATCACAAACATTTAATATCAGTTTTGAAAAAATGAACATTTACTAATACTACTAATAGTGTTTACATCCCATTGTTTGTGTTTTTTCACGGCAGATTGCATAAATGTCATCTTTCTTGGTTCCTATGTAATGCTGTCTACTTGGGTCAAACCCTTAAAATTTTTGAAATAGGATACAGTGAACACCTAACACAGAACTAGAAGTACTACATATTTGTGATAAAAAACAAGAATTAGATTTCCTTGAAGAATTAGAAACTAGAAGACACTCAAGAGACCCACAATATGCAGTCGTCAGTGAACAGATAAATCTAGGCAGTTCTCCACTTTTAAACTGTCATCTTAAGTGATAATTGTGAAGATCAGCAGATATAGTTTTCCTGGTTTACTAAATCATTGCACAGTTATACTGATCTTAACTGAAAAATATATCCAGGATAATAATGTCTAAGCTTTAATATGTGTAATATCATATATTGTTCTTTGTTCTAATAATATGTATTGAGTCAATCACAAGGTAGGTCACTTCTTGATCTAGCTAAAAATAATTATTGAACATCCGGTAGGCATAAAATGAAATGTAATTTCTAAGAATTTTAAACATTTTTTCCATAAATTTTGGAAATATCTAGAAGCAGTTAGTTTCTTTTAAAACAGCAATGTAATATTAGTGTTTGTCAACGAAATTCACTATTTTCACATTGACATTTACTTTCCACCAGGTGGCGCTGCAGCATATCAACTTCTTTCTATATCGTTTACTTTTTCCACTATTTCTGCGCACGAGTTCTACACAATATTTTTCTACGACCGCGTTTATAAATGAAAGAAAAAGTCACTTATATAGGTATTTCAATTAAACTTTGAACAGAATGAATTAAAAAAATGAATATAGAATATAGAAGAATCGGTTAAACGTAGGTATAGTTATTAATGGAATTTGAACAAGAATGTCAAAAATTTTGACATTTATGTGGAGAAAAGTGTAAACAGTGAACAATGTTTGGCAGGACAATGTCTGCCGTGCTTCCTCAGAGAGCAGTGCCCTGTTAGGGGGCCTGCTATATTTCTTAACCTACTCCTTGGTAGTTTTACAGCTGCCCTAGCATGACCATTAATCCAAGCCCTCAATAGGAGCTTGAAACGCCTTGGACCCTGCATAGCATTCCAATGAGCGAGGTGTTGGTTTCCCAACTAATTCCTCGTCCACTTAGTGATTGATTGTTTTGTAAGGCCTAAGGTCGGGCCCGAGCCGCTAAAGGATGCTGCCGCACCTTCCACGGCAAGTGCATTTCATCACCTTCAGATCCAGAGTGGGCCAGAATCCATTCTAGCTACTCTACGTTTTGCCTTGATAAGTCAGCAAACCGTTCTCTACATTCAGCAGCAAGTGCTGAGTTGAGGGTATATACCCTCAGGGCCAAGATTAATATGCGAATCATCCAAGATAGCGTATACCTCAGCATGATATGCATAAACCTCTTTTCCCAAAGGAACACAAACTTATGTCTTTGGATTCCTGGTGTAAATTCTAGCCTCCGCCCCATCGTTGGAGCATGAGCCATATGTGTACCAGACGATCCCATGAGGTTGCCGATTTCCCACTCTTTCCCAGAATTCTCTATTCCGAATCTTCACTTCATAGGGGGTACGAAGGAGCACCTGTGCAGGCAAACATCAGACGCTCAAGCCAAAACTGGGACATCTCCCAGAGGTATGAGCTTCTTGACGTGCCTGATCCGTTCCTTCCCTAGTAGAAATTTACTTGGCACAATATTGGCCAGTTGGTGCCGCCAATATTCGACAATACTGGAATTAGAAAAAAATGTTAACGCTTTCCAATGCTCAACCAATATTTCAAAGGCAATATTAGAAAAAAACTAGATCCCATGTATATCCAATATTGGTGATATATTGTCAATATTGCACCAATGTCTTGCCAACATTCACAATAAAATATTGGCGGTATATTGAGAATCAATCTGAGGCCAATATTGCGTAAATATTGAAATCTTGCTGCAATATTGCGCCAATATTCCAATATTGGGGCGATGTTGCGCCGATATATAGCCAACATTGGGTTCTACTAGGGATGCTTCACACATATCCCAAACTTTGTATGCGTAGGAGTGCTCTCCCGGCCTCATCCTCTATCACATGGGGAAGAGGCCAAAAATCACCTCCAACGTAGCAGTTGGTGTAGTCTTCATGTAACCAGTTGCCCCCCCAAAAAATTTCACCGTGTGGAGGCGTGCCAGCTGTGATCTAGCCGTGGCCAAGCTTACTCTCGACCTCCAGACTAGAACCGCGAATGTGAGCATAGGCAGCATGATCACTTTGTAGAACCATAATATAGTCTTACGGGTTAGTCCCCATTTGAGACCAACGGCTCTCCTCCAGGCCCAGTACGTGCTAGTCACCTTGCCTAGGCGACTATCAAGGTGAGCCTTCCATGTCATTATCCATTGTCTTATCTAGAATCACTCCTAGATATTTCACTTGTTCAACCACTGGAAGTGGCACTCCACCAAGTTGCAGATACCCAGGTCTTATACCTATCTTCTTGATGAAAGCAACTACCTCAGCCCTGGCAGGATTCTCTGCAAATTTGTGATCGTTGCACCACCCCAGTACCCTACTCAGGGCCCTTTGCATTAGATTCCTGAGGACGGTAATATGTATTCCAACAATTAGGACATACCCAATTGCTAGAAAGCCCTCAGGGATCATCAATTACTAGGTTCCACAATGTGGGCGAACGGACACTCCCTTGGGGACATCCCCTTTCGACGACCATTTCAGCCACATGGTCCTTTCAGAACGATGATGCCATTTTCCAGCGCCTTTCCACCTGGGTTATAAGTTGGTGCTGACTTGCCATACCGGACCGCATCCTGATTGTTGTGCAAAAGATACCTAAGCCCAACCTTTTCCCTCACATACCGATCAACGAATCTCTCCAGTGTTTTCAATACGAAACATGTTAGGCCGATAGGTCTGAAGGACTTAGCCGCAGTGTATGTAGTACGAACTGGCCTGGATATAAAGACAACTTTTACTTGTCTCCACTGCTTGCCAAGCATGCCCGAAAGATATGTTTTGAGATTGAACAAATAGCCTCCCAGCCCTGCTGAAAGATTGTGTCCTTCCCCGGAGATTTAAACGTACGTATTGCCCAAGTACTCCGCTCATAGGTAACTATTTCCTTTGCTAGAAGATAGTCCCTCCTACATGGTCGTTGTATTCTCACACACCCCATGTCAGGAACCTCCTGCTCGACTGCTTTACAAACCCACCGTAAGTGATGTTCATTTGTGAATTGCACGCGTTAATTATTTCAACGTCCTCTATTAAACATACTTTAAGTGCTGTCAAAAGATATATCTCTATTAAATTGATGTATATAAAAAGACCATTTCTGTCTATACTTAGTATACCGCAATAAAAAACTTTTCTATTAAATTTGTTATGTTTGTTAAACACCCTTTTATAACTATAAACATAGTAGGTTGCAATTTTAAATAAATATAATCATTTTGTTGGTAGTGACCTTCATTTCAGGTACAAAGTCAATGCTATCCACCTACCTATATATATATAGCAATAAAAAAGCGTATGTTTATGGTTTATTTAATTACACGAAAAAATGCAAATCGTAATAGTTTTGTTTTGGGAGAAATTGACAGTGCTGCCGAATATTTGTAATTTAAAGGGGTTTTAAAAGTAAAATTAGTTTAAAGTAGCTGAAAAAGATTGTTTTTCATTCTAATTATTGGATATATATTTCTCAATTATATCGGTAACTGATAATATAACAATAAGATTTACAATCCAACAAAATTACAACCTACTTTCTTTTTTAGTATTTTATTAGTAAGCATAGCGATTGTATATAGTAACCTATAAAACTAAGGATTGTTACGGTATTAAAATTCACTAAATCATTTTCTTGTAATTAATTGAAATTCAAAATTCACATATTAAAATTCACTGAATAATTTTCTTGAATCTAACTTAATTGGATTTATATCACAAATAATTGTAAAATTGGGTTGCTTACTTTTAGGATATTTATTTGCAAATCGCTTTATCAGTTGTTGGCGATTAGCTGGACAAACCTGATGGTTAAATTTTATAGTCAGTTCTGTACTTAACTTTTCGGCTATCATCATTATCATTTAGGGTTTTAACTGGTTGCTGAATAGCACGATAGAGGATTTTAATTTTCTAAAATGAGGGGATGTGTTTGAGAGTCGGTGGGCATGTCTCTTTATCTTGGATACTTGCTGAGAAGTGTTTTCTGTGGAAGTCTGGCAGTGAAGATGGGTGAGTTCATCTCTGTAGTACTTCATCTACATTGTTTATTGAGTTCTGAAATTATTCTGAATTTCTAAAGTGGCAATTTTGGTAATGATAATTTTCGGAAGGAGTGGGGCTTCCGCCCTGTAGAACCTCTTGAAGCAGTTGTTAAAGAATAGAGATACGCCATTATTAGTGTTGTTGCTTTTGCTGTGCTCCTGTGGTAGCAAATTGTCTCCATAGCCTGTGGATAGGTTTAAAGGAGGATCCGTATTAAGCGGGATTTTGAGAACACCTGTTGTTTGGAGGATTGGAGGTGTTCAATCGTTCATCACGTCTAATTATTAGGATTTGAGATTTAGTGGGAGAGACGCCATTTTAACAAAAATCTCTATTCTTCGAGGTAAGTCTTTTCGATAATATTTCTCTTGCGAACCTACATCTACGTTTTAATTGGAAATTTCCCATTTCCATTGGAAAACCAGATATTCAGATAGTTCTCTGGAATCAACTTTAAAACAAGTTAGGAAGTCGGGGTAAGCCTTATAAAAATATCTTTGATGGTATGGTGTTCGCGATCGGAGATCTAGAAATATTATTTAATGCAGTGGCTACTTTCTTAGTCTGATGTATTTGTCGCCACATGTGAAAGTTATTTTCCATAGTATCCAGTTGATTGCTGCCAGCCTCGTGAAAACACGTTTTTGTACAGATAGACAAAGTTTTTTGGTCTTATCTGATTAGTGTTACTTTTATTTGTATATCTACATGTTTCTTCTTTCAAAATAATACTTTTAAATATAACAAAAATGAATTTGATAATTAAAACAATCCTTTATTGGTAATAAATGAAATAAATTAATCTTGGAGTTTACCACAACAAAAAAAATGTTGCAATCCATTGAGGATGCTTTTTAAACTTTAAATTATAGTAAGGTTTACTTAATATATTTGTGCGCTTTAAGCAATCGCTTCGAGTTCTTTTTTAAAGTTGTTGATATGGAATTTATTAAGGTTAAATGAAATTCATTAAGGTTCAATGAAACCTATTGTTTGCTGACTATTCTCTCGGACAGCTGTACTCAGTTGTGCTCAATTGTAATTTTAAATTGAATCTGAAACTGAATATTTTTATCATAGAATAAACGCCACTGCGTCACCTGAACTCTTTGTCTTTGATTTTTTTGAAACTACCATTATTTACATCTAGGGTAAGAGAATATCAAATTATTTAGTACACTTTGAGGTAAGTCATACGGGAGACCTGTGGGTACCAAACCCTAGAAGAGTTTTGTAAGACGCATCGGAGGTCTAGTCGTCCCGTCATCGAGTAGGCTCGGCTTCAGAGCGGATTGTGGTTAAGGTGAGATTACTGTAATTATTTTGTCTTTTCTGACTGGGTACACGTTGGCCCTCTTCATAAAGTTGATAATAATAAATAAATTAAAAGAAATAATAGAATAATGATAATAGAGTAAATAAATGGATAAGTAAATGCATAGCTGAAACGTAATAAAAGTTATAGTTCTTTTTCTTAAAAGTCCACTTATCATTAATTAGTTTGTGTTCATTAGAAATTTATATTGCTACGGCCCTTGGTATGTAGCAGGATGAGTGATCAAATTCAATCACCAGAACTTGATCTTGTTATTATTTAATAAGATACCCTGTAGTTAGAGCAATGTTTGTTATAAATCAAATACCTTTCCACTTGCATTGCTAACGATTTTTTTTTGTTTTCGTTCAATATGAACGACTTTTACTTGCTTGATTATTGACTGATTTCACTTGATTTGCTAATTATATTGAGCAAGAATTTTCGCAACGTTTGTAAACAATGATACAGTACATAAATAAGAGTCCATCTCGCTTTAATTCTAACTTCTAATAACGTTGAGATTGCCTAAAAGTGTAAGAGCTCCATAATTTTTGATCAGCATCGCTTTTTTCCCGAGCCGCAGGTGTTTGCTTACGTTTTTGGTTACGACTTTTTGCCGCATGAAAAACAATTCTGTTGGTCGCATTGAACTAAAAGTATATTTCTATGGCTATTATACAAGGGGACTCAACGAAAAGTACCCATCCTAAATAACTGCGGGGTAATAACTTTCTAAAAAAGTGGTGAAATACATCGACCACCCCTCTACCCTATACAGTTACCCCTCTGAAAATTCTAAATAGCAGAGGGGTCGAGTGATGTGAAACCTCTATCAAAAGATCTTTGAATTCTCTTCACAATCGTCTATAATTTTTTATAAAATGTATCAATGGGTTTGTGGAACTGTTTTAATATAATTTTCGATTTTAAAACTAAAAACACGAAGGATAGAATTCAAATTATCGTATATATTGTTCAAAATGATCTGCGTTGACTTCTGTACAATGGCATAATCTGTTTCCAAATGAACGATGAAATAAAACAATATAATTTGTTCAAATCTTCATTTATTTGAACTAATGTTCAATTTAAACTGGTTGACGCGTTTCACTAACACAGTAGCTTTGTCAAAACGAATGAAGGTATAATATAAAAATGTCTCAATATATACAGTGCATAAATAGAGAATTCTATTTACTAATCTTAACAGAGGTATTGAAAGAAATTACCTGGAAATTTATTCACTACAAACATTCCTAAGCTATCTTCTAGGTAAAAAGGTTTAATAATGATTGATATCTATTTGGTCATTAAGAAGATTGCCTAAATATTTATTTTTGTTAATTTCAAACTTAATCTAAAGGATTTATCGACTACATGGAGAATTTCAAATTTTGGGTCGAAAATGTGTTGGTTTTCTAATAAATGATTTGAATAGTTAGAATCTAATTTTTTGTTGTCATAGCTACGTTTGTGTTCCGAAATTCTAATTTTAAAAGTTCTAAAAGTTCTACCGATATTAATTTTATCACATTAGTCATTACCGCATTTTAATTTATATACTCCTGATTTGTTTAATATTGATGATTTAGATTTATTATTTTTAATGAATTTGAATAAATTGTAATCAGTTTTAAAGGAAACATTCATGTCTAAAGTTTCTGAAAATGATTTATTTTTTAAGGATGGTGTTCCAAAGTATGTTAAGCTTTTAAATTGTTTATTATTATTTTTATCTGAACGGAATACTCGGTCTAAAGTTTGTTTTTTCATCTTTATATTTATGATATTGTTAATTAAATTTGGGTCGTAATTATTATTAACTGCTATTTGTTTTATGATATTTAATTCTTTGTTATAAATATTCATATATAATGGGACTGTTAAAAGTCTATGTATCATACTATTGAAATCTGCTAGTTTATGACTGAATTGGTGGACCGAACTATTATGAATTGTAATATCTGTATGTGATGGTTTATGAAATATAGAAAAAATCATGTTTATTATTTATATTTGAAATTGTAAGGTCTAGAACGTTTATAGACTTATTTGGTTCAAGCTTTACGGTAAATTTGATATTATTGTGAATTGAGTTTATGTAAGTATTGAAGCTCTCTAATTGTCTATTTGTACCGATGAAGCTACAAAGGGGGTGTTCATGAAATATTTTTTCTATATTATCTATGAAAATTTCTGCTAGTAGGGGGCTGAGGGGGTTGCCCAGCCGTCAAACCGTCTTCACTGCTATAAACCTCTCCATTGAAATGAAAATAATTTTAATTCAAACACACTTTTAATAAAGTAATAATATCAGAGTGAATTATAGGATTAACATTATTGTTTGTGAGCAAGTTATCAACAAGTGTTATAGTTTCTTTAGGAGGTATACTAGGGAATAGATTTGTTACATCGAACGATATGAATTTAGAATTATGGGGTAGTATTATATCTTGAATATTATTAATTAATTCCGTTGAGTTTTTAACTGAGAATCGAGGTATGAATGAACAATATTTAGAAATGACATCTATTAGAATCTTTGAAATTTTGAATGAAGGTGCTGTGAAATAAGAAACAACTGGTCTGATTGGGTACCCCTCTTTATGGAGCTTACTTAATGAATAAAGGGTGTTGCGGATTGGATAAAAATAATTTATGTTTTTCTTTATCGTTATCTACTGCTAATTTTATTTCTTTTCGAAATTTATTAGTTTGGTCTTTTTTAAGTGTCTCAAAATTGCTTGCCCGAATGAATTTGTTGGTTTTTAAAATATAATTAATCTTATTTAGGTAATGCTATTACCGTATTTCTGTTTCTATGCCTAGTTTGTTAAAGTTATCAAATGAACATGTGGGTTGAATATTATGTTTAAAACATTTTTGTAATAATTGAACTTCTATATCTGAAAAAATTGTATTTGAAAGATTGACGAATCTATTAAAAAATTTATGTTCTGAGAGTTTGTTAATAGATTCGCAAATTTTTATAATTTTCCAAATAATTCTAATCTAAAACATGAAACTTCAGAAATTATTAAAAAAGAATTTGTCGAGTTTAACAAACCCAACTTTGAATTATCAGTCGCCAAATCAATTCAACAAAAATCAAAGTCAAATCTTCTTATTTTCACAAATGCAGATAAAGAAAATACGGTGATAGCATTACCTAAAGAAGATTATATTCTAAAAGCCAACAATTTTATTCAGGCAAGCAATTTTGAGACCCTTAAAAAAGACACAACTGATAAATTTCAGAAAGAAATAAAATTAGCAGTAGATAACGCTAAATCAATAATTAACGATAAAGAAAAGTATAAATTATTTTTACCCAATCCGCAACACCCTGAACTTTATTCATTAAATAAACTGCATAAAGAGGGGTACCCAATCAGACCATTTGTTTCTTATTTCACAGCACCTTCATTCAAAATTTCAAAGATTCATATGAATGTCATCTCTAAATATTGTTCGTTCATACCTCGACTTTCAGTTAAAAACTCAACGGAATTAATCAAGAATATTCAAGATATAATACTACCCCATAATCCTAAATTCATATCGTTCGATGTAACAAATTTATTCCCTAGTATACCTCCTAAATAAACTATAACTCTTGTTGATAACTTGCTCACATACAATAATATTAATCCTATAATTCACTCTGATGTCATTACTTTATTAAAAATGTGTTTGAATGAAAACTATTTTCATTTCAATGGAGAGGTTTATAGCAGTGAACGCGGTTTGATTATGGGCAACCCCCTCAGCCCCCTACTAGCAGAAATTTGCATGGATAATTTAAAAAAAATAATTCATGAACACTGGCACCGATATGTGGACGACATTTTAGCTAGCTTCATCGGTACAAATAGACAATTAGACAGCTTCATTACTTACATAAACTCAATTTAGAATAATATCAAATTTACCGTAGAGCTTGAACAAAATAAGTCTATAAACTTTCTAGATCGTACAATTTCAAATATAAATAATAAACATGATTTTTCTATATTTCATAAATCATCACATACAGATATTACAATAATTCATAATAGTTGGGTCCACCCATTCAGTCATAAACTAGCAGCTTACAATAGTATGATACACAGACTCTTAACAGGCCCATTAAATATTAATAATTATAACAAAGAATTAAATATCATAAAACAAATAGCAGTTATTAATAATTACGATCCAAATTTAATTGACAATATCATAAGTAAATAGATAAAAAAAAACAGACTTTAGATCAAGTATTCCCTTCAGATAAAAATAATAATAAACAATTAAAAAGCTTAACATACTTTGGAACACCATCCTTAAAAATTAAATCATTTTCAGAAACTTGAGACATGAATATTTCCTTTAAAACTGATTACAATTTATCCAAATTCATTAAAAATCATGAATATAAATCATCAAAATTAAACAAATCAGGAGATTATAAATTAAAATGTGGTAATGACAACTGTGATAAAATTTATATCGGTAGAACTTTTAGAAATTTTTAAACTAGAATTTCGGAACTCAAACGTAGCTATGACAACAAAAAATTAGATTCTAACTATTCAAATCATGTATTAGAAAACCAACACATTTTCGACCCAAATTTTGAAATTCTCAATGTAGTCGGTAAATCCTTTAGTTTAAATTTATTAGAGGCCCTTGAGATTAACAAAAATAAATATTCAGGTAATCTTCTTAACGACCAAATAGATATCAATCACTCTCCTTTATTAAACCTTCTTACCTAGAAGATAGCTTTGGTAACATTAGTAAATAGAATTCTGTATTTATGCACTGTATATATTAAGACATTTTTATATTATAGCTTCATTCGTTTTGACAAAGCTACTGTGTTGGTGAAACGCGTCTACCAGCTTAAATTGAACATTAGTTCAAATAAATGAAGTTTTAAACAAATTATATTGTTTTATTTCATCGTTCAGTATGGATCTTCATCAAGTAAAAGCCTCATCTATTCTATTTTCAAATGCTGTGCGGTCATTTTTGAGCATATCTGGAGTTAATAAATGGCATTCTCGAATGTAAATCTCCTAGAGATTCAGGTTGTGTTGCAAATATCATCGACGAAATGCTCTCAGACATAGAAACCTAAAGGGTTTAAATCGGTTGACCGGGCTAGCCACTCCAAAGGTTCTCTTCTTCCAATCCATCTACCAGAATTATTCGTTGACAGCAAAATGTGGTGGTGCACCATATTGTTGAAAAAACATTTCGTGCTCCAAAAGGTTGTTGTAGCCTTCAAGAATTTGGGTAATCATTGAGAGAGAGAGAGAGAGAAGCATTATTGTCATGAAAATTTTTTAGACTTTTATGGACAAAGCGACATAATTTGAAAATAGTTGAGAATATGAATAATAATATAAAAAATACTGACTATACTAACAATACAAAACATATTATATAAAATAACAATTTAAATTAATAGCATCCATGTAATTTTTCATTGTCGCCATCTAGGTTACCAGGCATGAATAACGACCCGACAATATGGTCCCTTAAAAAATACCAGCCCACACATTTAATTTCTGATATCTTTGGGTATGACTTTCAACAAATAAATGTGAATTAGTTTCACTCCAATACTTGCAATTGCGTCTGTTAACTTCATCATTTAATTAAAGAGTACATTCATCTGAAAAATATGTATATGTATATATAGTATGTGGTAACTGTTAACGTCTCGAATTGTGTGTATCCAAGCAAAGTGACAGAACTGTGAGTGAAGCCTTATTAAAATATAATTGTTAAGTTAATTGCTTTTATAATATCAAAATTTGTTATTTATAATATACTTATAAAAATATCCTGTCACAAAACCTGGAAAAGCAGATGAGGGTAGGGCTCCAAACAGTTAAATATACTGAAAGTATTGAAAAGTATCAGAGCACATGATAGTTTTCTATTCTTTTTTACTTAAAATAATTAGGTATAATTTGACTAAAGCAGACCACAAACGTCAAGTACTCAGCCAAATAGACTTATTATTATTAATGAAACAACAGTAAACAATTTATTGGGAGTAGCAACTAAGATAATTCTGGATGAGTTAAAAAATACAAAGAAGGAGCTGGAAGGCGATCGATTCTACAGAAACAAATTAATTACTAAAAATTAAAGAGCAGACTCAAAGACTAAGGGAACTTGTAATGAAAAACGAAAGTCTAAGGGTGAGAATAGAAGAATTATATTATAAAAAGCAGGACCAATAACAT
Source organism: Galeruca laticollis (assembly GCA_963921935.1). Lineage (NCBI taxonomy): Eukaryota > Metazoa > Arthropoda > Insecta > Coleoptera > Chrysomelidae > Galeruca > Galeruca laticollis. Next base: position 63,198,298 of record OY998181.1, on the reverse strand, counting down.
ATAATTTTTGGATTAAAGAAGTCTAATCAGGAATTAAGTCTTCAAGGACTTTGTACCGAAGTCAACAGGATTTTGAAAATGAATATCGAAGAACGTGACATAAACAATTTCTACCCTCTTCGACGCAACACCAATTAAAATTGAAATCGGATCGAACTTGAAAAATAAATATATTTTCAATAATGTCAAAACGCTGAAGGAATCGGGAGTCTCCTTGTCGATTGATTTAACCCCACAACAAATAAAAACTTATAATAAAATCAAACCTTACTTAGTCCACTTTCATAAGTATGAAAATTATTCAACAAGTTAGTATTAGACAACAAAACCAACAACTTTAGGAGGTACTTCTAGCAGAAGCTGCTGTACCAAATAGTGCTGCTGTCACTCCGAATTTATCGAGAATAGCTCGGGAAGAACAAATCACAGAGGTCGAAATTAAACAAGTTATAAACAAACCACAGACTCGCTCTGCTTCAACATCCACAAAATACATTTTACACTACCTTCTCTATCTTTTCGTCCTTTTTTTGTTATGAATTGTGTTTTGTGATTTCTATATACTTAATTATTAAACCTCTATGTATCAAAATATTAGAGGTATATATTTTTTGTATTTGCAATAAACATGCATCTCGGTATAACAATAATTTCAATCTTACAGGAACATAAAAGTGAATATCATGAATATAAATATGTTATTGAGCTGATTCTACGAACAGATCCAATTTTATTACCAATGAACATACACATGTCACAAATTAAATAAGGCATTTTAAATTCAATAAATGATCTTCAAATCCCATAAAAGAATATGTATACGGAGCAAGTTATAGTTCTCGCGGTAGAAAAGGTTGTTAAAATTAAACAAATACATTACGCTCTTCTCCCCACAACAAATTTAGTACTAAACATCAATAAAGTGATTGCTTCTAATTCTAACCTCAAAATTTCTACAAGTGTTTTAAATATTACAAGAAGGATCCTAGCCTCATTATTTCTCGACCAACGGTCCATTTATTCACAGTAATACAGTGAGACCAACAACTGGGGAATTTGAATTTGATAAATTAAATCGGTCACTCTGATAATTAATTTTACTAGGTCTATGAAACGTTGACCTCCTTCGACGTAATTTCATTTGCCAAAAATCCTGATTATACAGTTATCCTTAATACGATAAATAAAAATTATGGTTTTTCAATCATTTCTTATAAAAAAACCATTAACGACCATGTTAGAAGTTATGTTTTAATAATATAATTGGCTTTTTACATTAACATAACCTATTAGCAAATATGCATTTATTTTGTCCAGAAGATGATAGCATCAGACGTCATATTTTATGATAATGTGACAAGTTGACGAAGGTTGTTGCATTAGGAATTTTTTAGAATAAATTACAAATGGCTTTTTAATAAGAATTAGAGAATAATATAATAGGAAGCAATAATTTTGTTAATTCAACTAAATATATAAAAACATCCTGTACAATTTGAAGTTTTGAAAATAAGTAGAATAGCGTTAAAATAGAAATTTTAGTAGTAATAACAAAATATTTTTAACCGATCCCCACGATGTACCTGAAGTTTTCGCTGATCACAATAGTGCTATTCAATACTTCGAACTTGATTCCGATTTTGTTTATAATCGAAATCGAATACGGATTGATGTTTGTTGAACGACCAAAAAAAAGTGTCATTTGTCATGTCATTTTAAAATAGTTATTTGTGAAACAAGTGTCACAATGACTCGTTTTATAGTACGAGTGAAGTTTGCACAACGAACTGCGAAGCGGTGAGTTGTGCAAATCACGAGTACTACAGAAAGTCATTGTGGCACAAGTTTTACACAATATTTTTCATAATTCGCATTTATTTAATTATTTAAATAAAATACAATTTCATATAATCCCTGTTTGTAAACTAGGAGGAGTGGTTTGAATTAAGTTGGCAATTCTGTAGATTCCTAATTGGTCAGATCACAGATGGTTTTATTCAGCATTTCTGACTTTTGACATATTATAACCGAATAATTGTGTGAATTGTAAACAAACTTTCATTTAAGCAAAAAGAGGATGATTATTTGTTTAAAAAAGAGCTTCTTCGTATATGCCCTTGCAATCTATTTATATTATATCATGAACAGAATTATTTCTGTAATACATCTTCACATAAATATCTGGTAATTTATCCCAAAAATCGAACGTTTTGTATACCTATATATTGATCCTATACAATATAGAAATAAACAATTGTGAAATCATTGATAAATAAATGTTAGCGTACTTTATTCATTAATATTTTTAATATATAAATCATTCTAATTTACCTTTAATATAATAATTTGCTAGCTAGAACAACGCTAGACCATTTTATTTATAATTTGTGTCAAGGTTAAAGTCAAATGTCAAATAAAAATATAACTAAATACAATAACCAACTGTACGCTAAACATTATTATAACATTGTTCGAAGAGCTTCATTGTGACACTGTAAACAATGTTATAATGAAGTCTCTTATACGTGAATTATAAAAATAAAATAAATCAATAGTGACATAACCTCATCATCATTTTAGTTCATTTCGAGTGTATTTCACACTTTTGTAAAGTTCATTTAGTTTAATCACGTTCAATTTTATAGAAGTTGTTCTGTTAACTAAAAATGTAATATACAATTGCAAAATATCACTCACATCGCATAACCCATAGACAAACGGTAATTTATTTAAATTTTTCGACCAATCACATGCTTCCGATTTACGATTATTTTCAATAGCATCATAATTTTAGACTGATTATAATCAGAGTGATCGATTTACATCGAAAATATTGTTGAACATGTTGTTTTTTAAATGACAGGAAACGATTGTAATCGATTGTCGCGTTGAATAGCACTTTTGTTTATTAATGCAAATGTCAATAACTGTCAAAAGTTGAGCATCTCGTAGTTCCGATCTTGAGTTTTGTAGATCAAGTTCGACTCATTTTAATAGTCCTACCTATTATAATAATCGAGTGTATTTTTGGAAGTTTTGTTGTAACGGGGTGTGTAACCGATATACATAACATCGTAGTAGTTTTAAACTCCCGTGTTTTTAATCTTTGAAACCCTCGAGTACCTCATAAAACGTGTAGTTTTTTGTTGGCTCCACATTTCTGGCGACCGTGACAGGACGATGTTGTGTAGTGTATTAGTCTGCTCCCGTATTTCTGGATGTTTCTAGACTTTGTTCGTGCCGGTAGCCATTTCCGCGTTTCCCGTCATTAATAGAAACTAAGCGGTTGGACTGTGTTCGCTATGGCTGAAGTAGTTGAATGTAAGAAGAAAAATAGGCAAGTAATAGGGACCGAGAAAGATGACGTTTATGCCATCTGCCGTGAAAAAACACAAACAATGTGATGTAAACACTATTAGTAGTATTAGTAGTTTTGTATAATCAGCGTTTTTAAATGTTCATTTTTTTAAACTGATATTAAATGTTTGTGATGTCGTCATCAAAAGTATCTTTCTGTGTTCATGGCTGTTCAAATATGCTGTACAAAAATACTACGTAGTTGAAATTTTATAGTTTCTCCGAAAGTCCATTGAACACTGCGTGGATAACCTTAAAACGTCAAAAATGGATAAATGCAGTAAAAACCCATATGTAATTAAAATGTTCTAGTTAAAACAATTTATTAATTATTATTTTGTGTACAATCAGTATGATACTACACTTGGCAGCTATTAGAAAAGTTCTAAATTTTTTTTTGCATAACTAAAAGATTATTATCGAGAGAATAAAATGTTGTTTTCTGTACAATTTCAATGATTATATGAAATAAAAAACTAGTCTTTGCTGACTTTAATATTATATAATAAGTTCAAATAATTGAATACTATTAAGGGACAGAAAGTAAACATTTGTACAAAACAAATCACTTGAAGTTTTTTAATTACATTTCTGAAAACATCGGGAGGATTGAGAACCAAATAAAAATACTATAATTTACATTGCTCATTTTGTCAATAATCCAAAATCAGATAATCCCCTACACCCATCTAACATACCAGCAATTTTTCCTGGCAAAGAAAATAAAAAGATCTATTCATTTTTTGCATTTTGTAGGTTGTTTATTATACTATTTACATCACAATGTTTTTCTTATTAAACACCAGGGCGCTCTACTTTCGACGGAAGTGCTGCCTCTATAGTTCGGTCTCGATCCCTATACGCAGCGCGTTTACGCGTGTTTTTAATGAACTCGAGACCCTTCTTAATACAGAGACACTCGATATATCCGCGATACAAGTCACTTTTGACATTTTAGCATTAAAATATGAACAAAAAACGTTGGTGAACAATGATTTATATGAAGCTTTGTTAGACTGCGCATCTGAAGAGGAGCTGCAGGTAGAAATAGATAGTTGTGAAACATATATTAAGAAGTTTTTTGCAGTCAAAATAATGTGTAACCAGTTATTTGAGTCTAGAGATCTTGGCGACAACAGACAACCCTCTAATGCAGTTACTGATCATGATTGCAATCAGCAATCGAAATATGTAGGTATGCGTAGATTTCATTTACCTAATATTGAATTCAAACAGTATAACGGGGCTATTACCCTTTTGGAACCAGTTCAAAAAAATCCATGAGGATGAATATATTGCTTATTGCGATAAAATTGAGTATCTCATTCAAGCTACTGTGCCTGGCAGTAGAGTTCGTCGTTTAGTTGAGAGTTTTCCTATTATAGGTGCCAACTATCCTAAAATTGTCGAGTGTATGCGGAGTAGATTTGGTCGAGAAGACCTCCAAGTTGAAGTTTACATTCGTGAGCTCTTAAAATTAATTTTAACAAACTCTATTTCTAAGCAAAAAATGGATATTGCTTCTTTATAGGGTAAAATTGAGACTCAACTTCGTTCTCTTAAGGCCTTAGGTATAGAGTCAGATAAATGTTCTCCTATGCTGTTCCCATTAATAGAGTCATGTTTACCACAAGAATTATTGAGTATGGCAGCGTTAATCACATTTTAATATTCTTTCTGATTCAAATGATAAGACAGAATTTACATTAGACGATAGGCTCAAGAAACTCTTGGCGTTTCTACGAAGTGAAGTAGAAAATGAGCAGCCAATAGATTTGGCCACAAAAGGTTTAGGTTTGGTTAATGGATTGAGTTCGTCAAATGCGGGTAAGGGGGAAAATCTTGTTTTTAAGAAGCAAATTAAAGAGAAGAGTTTTGGTGTTCCGACAGCTATGGGCATGCTTAATGCTGAAATTGCTAATTGTGTTTTTTGTTCGGGCCAGCATGAGAGCAAATCTAGTTTTAAGGCACAAAAATAAGTTATGAACAGAAGAGGGAGATACTTTCTAGAAAAAAGCTTGCTTCCGTTGTCTCAAGATAGGTCACCAAGTCAATAGGTGTAGAAAGCGGTTAAGGTGTATTGTGTGCCAACGTTCTTATGAAATATTGTTATGCTCTGAATTGCCTTAGCTTATGAAGCATGACGTACCAGATAGTAACCAAAAGCAATCCCGAGTTCAACCCCCCCATCCAGCAGATGAATGTGAGAGGAATCAAGACCTGTCATATCAGACTAGTACTCACGTATTTTCACAGACTCTTCCAGTGACATTAAAAAGACGCAATCGTTTTAAGAAAGTTGGAGCTTTGATTGATAGTGCGTCCCAGAGATCGTATATATCGAAAGAAGCTGCAATGCAGCTGGGTTACTCTTATAAATGCTCTGAGCAGTTGATTCACTGTTTATTTGGAGGCAAAAGTTTACTAAGAGCCACGGTTATGTGACAGTTGTTAATGGTGATTGTTCATTTACCTTTGATGCACTTGAGCAAATAGTTATTTGTGGTGATGTCACTCCAGTATTTTTTATGGAATGCACCAAAGAACTAAGCTCTTGTAATATTATATTGTCTGATAACAACCGATCTGGCCCGACTGAGGTTCTGCTGGGAGAGGATGTCATTACAAATTTGTACACTAGGATTTATCTCAAATTGGCTTGTGGCCTACTTGCCATAGAAACATCAGTAGGTTGGACTTTGACCGGAAAAATTTCAGTTCCTTCTGTTAAATTTGATGACGTCATGACCTCCCTAAATATTTTTGTTAAGAATGCTTCTGTTAGTGATTTGTGAGAATTAGATGCCTTAGGAATTCAGGAGCCATCAGATAAGTGTACACGGGAGGAATCAGCTATGGCAGCTAAGGAACTAGTTATGGATAGCATCTCTAGAGATGAAGACGGCAGGTACGAAGTTCGATTGCCATGGCTTGAAGCATACGCCCATGTACCAACAAATTTTAATATTGCTAAAAAAAGGCTTGATGCTACTGTGAGTAAGCTCAAAAATGAACATCATTTTAAAAGACTTTTGTTCAATGGGAAACTGAATGTATTATAGAACGAGTCATACAACCAGATTCATAAGGTGATGTTCAGGGTCATTTCCTACCTCACAGGCCTGTAATCAAGGAGAGCAGTACCACGAAAATTCGCCCAGTATTTGACGCGTCAGCCTATGAAAAGGACAAGCCATCATCAAATTATTGTCTAGAAGAGGGTCTTAATTTGATCGTGCTAATACCATCAGTGCTATTACGTTTCCGTGAGAATAAATTAGGAGTTGTGTCAGATATTCGTAAAAGGCTTTTCTTCGGACTGTTGTCAGTAAGTGCGATCGAAGTTTTCCAAAGTATTCATGGTTTGATTCTCAAGGGCAAATGGTTGTTTTTTGTCATAAGCGAGAGGTTTTTGGTATCAGTTGTAGTCCCTTTTTACTTGGGAGTCACATTGCAATACCAGATCAGTCCCTGATGAAATGTGGATTATAGTCTCGCTGTAAAGAGACTGGTCCGAAGTTTCCAAGTCGATAATTGTGTCACTAGCTTATCTGATGAAACATTTATTGAACGGCTATATCATGAAAGAAGGCTGTTTTGATCTTAGAGAGTGATACTGTAGCTTAGGTATCGAAGAGGTGGCTGTGAATAATGTATCTCCAGTCCTTGGTATAAATTGGTATCCAGACGAGGACAATCTGACGCTTAGTGCAAGATTTTTAAGCGAGGAAAATACTTTTAAATTGTGTTGTCACTAAGAGATACATTTTGTCCCTAACTCACAAAATATTTGACCCAATTGGATATTTATCTCCCACCATCGTGGTGCCCAAGATAATGCTACAGACTTTATGGAAGGAGGCCCTAACTTGGGATCAATCATGATAATGATAACACTGCCCTAGCTTTTGAACAATGGGTGAAGGAACTACCACTTCTGCAGCAAATCAAATTACATCGGTGGAAATGTGCTGGTAAATATGGAGCAGGAGACTTAAGTATGCATACATTTTGTGATTCTTCCCAAGACGCATATGCTTGTGTCATCTTTTTGAGAGTTTCTAGAAATAAACACGTTTTCGTACATTTGTTAGCTACCTAGGCCAGAGTTGCTTGCAGCTACTATAGGAGCCAGTCTCCATGATCATTTTGTGAAAAATTTAGAGACAAAATGTCAAAGTTACTTTTGGAGTAATTCTAGTACAGTCATTTCTTGAATCCAGCGATTTACCATCAAGGGGCTGTTCTCCAAAACAGTTATTGATTTCCAGATGGTGGGAGGGGCCTACTTGGCTTTATTGTGATCCGGAAAATTGGCTTTTGACAAGTTTTACCTGTGATGAAGAGGAAATTATGGCTGAACGGAAGAATAAACGTATTACTACAGCTTTAAATATGCACATAATTGGTACATTTTTCCTAATATATCAAAACTGTACGGATGCTTGGGTGGATTTTTCGATTTATTTATAACTGTAGACGCCCAGAAGAAAAAATAAAAGACGAATTAGATGTCAAAGAAATTTGCCAAGGTGAAACATTTTTGTTGAAGCTAATTCTGGTGTTGATGACCAAACATTAAAACGTTTAAATCCGTTCTTGGATGCAGAAGGATTGATTCGCTTGAAATCCAGAGTGCCCCTTACAGATGTTAAAAAAAATTATAGCTTTCCTAATATTTTACCGTCGAAACGCTTGTTAGTTTATAATCTAATAATTTATAATCATATTAACTCGTGTCATATAGGTACACAAGGATTTCTTTGTTTGTTGAGAGAAAATTTTTGGATTCTGTGTGGCAGAAATTTCAATAATGTGGATACGTTGGGCATGCATACCTATCTTCTTCCTGGATATGAAGATGGACATAGAAAGTAAAATATACGAAGATTGGCGGAACAAATGGAATACGCTTGATGGACAACTGAGACGCAATAAACCGATGGCATTTCGCCGACATTACTCAACTAAGCCAACCAGAGTGTAAAACGAGCTCTGATTGGGGGAAGCAATCATTCCACCACTACCCGAATAGTGACACGAAGCGCTACGAAGTTGGCCGAATGCGGTAGGAGCACATGCGCTCGTCTATGCCGCCTCCCCCCCTTATAATCATGATCCGATTCCAATATTACCCCGATTAACGAAAGACTTAATAATCTAGAGTCTCGCCCATAGATAGGAGAATATTATATACACGGATAGATCGGAATCTTACGTTAAAACTCGAGATCCCAGAGAACCGGTAGCGCTCCTTACGGCTGGAGGATCAATTAAATTTGGCGGCGGCGGTTCTTTTGAATGAATAATTTTTCGATTTGAATAATTTAATAAGAGCCCCGATTCTTCAATCTAGATTGGGTGAAAATCGAATGAAATTATCGAGTGATCTCGAATATTGTCGAATCAAATATACCCATATTTGAGTTCACTCGACAATTTCAAACAACTTCAATAAAACACAATTTGAACACAATAACAAGTATATTACATATGAAATTAAGAAAAATTAAAAATTCATTTAGTATTATCACAAATACAATTTAAAAAAAACAAGGCAAGGAAATACTGTAGAAACGGTGAAGCTTTTCCATCAGGTGACTTGGTTGACGATATTATTCAACACACACTATGTTGGTACTGTCTTCTTCAAATAACAGAAAAAGAGGAACAGCATTTATATTATGTTGCTCATCAACTTGGTTTAAATTGTGTTCTTGAACTAACAAATAAATGTATAATTACTTTTCCTTCATTTCCACAAAATAATACAAGAATAAGTTAATCATTCATCTTTAATATTTCATTAAAAAAACTTACATATTTCAATGGAATTGCCCAATAGAGTGGGCACAGCATCAGCTTTTAATATTGATCCATATCTGCTATCAACATAAACAGCTTCTGGTCCAAAGTGTATGCCACAAACTCTATAGGATGCACGAATTCTTTCAAGAGGTTTTTCCTTCATATCCAAACGTCCAATTGCAGACAACCAAATATTGCACATCTAAAATTATAAAATAAATGCCGTTTGCTCAAGCTTATTCAATTACTTTTATTGAAATATTGTAGCAAAATATTCTCAAAAACAGTATACAATGTAAACCTTTTCTATAAAACCAACGTTTTTAGCTAGAGATATACAAATTTAGTTTGAAATATGTGTATTTTTATATTCAAAATATAACCATAGCCTAATAAACATATGCTGTGATATAACAATTAACTTTAGGGTATTTTTAAGGTTAACTTACTTCCTGATTATTCGGGAAACGATGCATCTCAAATTCTTTTTTAGTAGATTTAAAATAGTCTTTAACACAGCACACAAACACTAATTTTAATGGAAATTTATTCAATACAAATAACACAAATAAGAATATATTGGAAGTCGATGTAGACAAATATCATAGATATCATAGTTAAGAGAACATTATGACAAATACAGAAACTTATCACTTGCCAATTTGAGTCAGCGCCACTTACAGCTGGAGGATCAACTATTTTAGAAAGAACTGTCATTCTCATTCAAGTTTCCAGGGTATGGTCGCGCCCCACTCGTCTCGTGTACATCGACTGTCGCCCTTCTATGCAGTGACTCATTACGCAGAATAATAGTGTAGTCTGATATAAAATTATCTAATGTATGAGAAAACTTCTCTTCTAACTTTATATATTTTTAATGGAAGACTGTTGAAGACTATGTACACACTTGAATTTTAGAAGTAGAAGAAGGTTGATGGGTGTATTTTCTCAAAAGATGAAAGTGTGTAAATAAATTTTATTAAAAAATTTAGCTAAGCGCTTTCGGCAAATAAACATGCCATCATCGGAGCTTTCGTCAATGATAAAAAATACCTCTAAAAAAGGGAAACATTGAAAGGGGATCGACATCACAGGCACAATAGTTAGATGTACCTTTTCACAAAATTCACAAATAAAATGAAACTAAAAACCCCCTCTTTTATGGGGTGAAATTATTCACCCAGATCATTTTTATATTTTAAAGATGGAGCAACGAAGTATGCAAAATGCCTGTGATGCCGATCCCCTTTCAATGTTTCCCTTTTTTAGAGGTATTTTTTATCATTGACGAAAGCTCCGATGATGGCATGTTTATTTGCCGAAAGCGCTTAGCTTAATTTTTTAATAAAATTTATTTACACACTTTCATCTTTTGAGAAAATACACCCATCAACCTTCTTCTACTTCTAACTTTATATAGTTTTAATTAGTATATAAATCTGAGTGAAAACAAAAATTCTGCATAAAACGTGCTTGAATTTTTAGAGGCTGGCCTTCAAAATTTGCCGACCTAAAAATGTGCCGTTCTGGTCTCGGGCCAATGTGACCCATGCCTAAATCCGGCTATTTGACTTATGTATCCTTAAATAGTAATTTTATACGTGCCGAAAAAAATTATCCAATTAATGGTTTGTATTCTCAATTTATTGTTATCGGTATAGGAAGTATAAAGAATTATTTCAATAAATTAATATTGTCCAAGGAAAACATCAAAACTGACAAACTTATAAATAACAAAAACAAGCTATATTCGCGTACACTCCAACGTTTTTTAATGCGTGCTCCCTTGACTCAGTGACTTTCTCAAGGAAATCATCATAATTTGTTCAGATACAAGGTTAGGCTGCGTTATATTCATTTAAATGTTGCAATTTCGTGACAGATAGGTCATCCACACACAACAACTGTGAATAGTTCTTTTTTTTAGAAAAATATTCAACCATTAATCAATATCAAACATGATATGTGACACCGTAACTGTTCAATGATAACAGGATTTTACGAAGCAGTGTAATTACTTTTTAATGAAACTAACTGTTTCTAGATAATCTAGATAATTCCAGAATATATTGAAAAAATGTTAAATAATTCTATAAAATTGAGAAGTGTTTCGATATTGCTAAGTTTTTTTTGCTAATTTATTATTAGGAGAATTAACATAAGAAACTACAGGTCTAATTGGTTTCCATATTTTATGTAATTTAACGGTTCCATATAATTGTCGAGAGTGAGAATTTTTATTTATGATGTATCTCTTGAATTTGAATTATTCACAATCTCTCTTACATTATCAGAAAACTTTTTTTTGGTTGGTCTGCTCTAAGATTTTGTACATCGCTAGATTGTATAAAGTTAATTATTTTTGACTTATTATCTTCGGTTTTTAATATAACAGTGGCATTACCTTTGTCAGATTTTATAATCGTTAGGTTATCATTTTCTACTTTCTTTTTGATTGAATTTAAAACTGAAATATCATTTTTTGTTTGACGTTTAATCATTGACGGTTCAATATTTTTGATTAAATTGGCATTTTGTGATTTCTCATAAAGAAAATTATTTGAATTAGGTTTTAAAGTTATTTCTGATTCTGTAGCTAATATTTGTTTATTATTATTTATAAATTTTGGTAGTATGCTGTACTTTAAACCATTATTTAAAAACTCTATTTCACTATTTGCAAAATTAGTGTCTGAAAGGTTTTCAAATCCTGGTACAAAGTGTGTTGGTATGAAAGTACTTACAGTTTCATGACGTTCGTAGTATTGTATTCTATGTTGTGTGTATTCAAGTTTTTTTAGTTTTTGTTCGTGTTTCTTAAACTTATATATATATATATATATATATATATATATATATATATATATATCAGCACTAAAGGGCCAGTTGGCCCATGGCTTGGTTTGTGATTTTTTTCCATTCTCTTGTGTCCCTTGCCTTTTCTCTTCAAATAGTAATATGGCTCTGTTCTATGTCCCTAATTACTTCGTCTTTTCATCTTGCTTTTGTTGTACATCTTCTCTTTCTTCCTCCTATTCCGCTGTTAATTATTTTCTTTGGTATTCTATCGTCATTCATCCTCATGATGTGGCCTAGCCATCTAAGTCTTTGTCCTTTATCAACTGCGATTATATTTGTTTGTTTAAATAACTCTAGTATTTATCTATTTGTTCTTCTTTCCCATTCTTCCGTTGTTCTCTTTCTTCCATATATTTTCCTTGCCCATACTCCTAGCAGCTTCTGTTCTTTTGTCCCCAATGTCCATACTCACTTGAAAATAATATTATAGGTCTAATAATTGTTTTGTATATGCCTATTTTGAAATTGCTGGAAATACTTCTACTTTGTATTATTCTTTTCAGAGGATGAACGCACCGATCCCCTGCCATTATTCTTCTTTATATTTCTCTGTTTATTTCTGGTTTTCTGTAGAATTCTGTCCCTAGGTATGTAAACTACTCTACTTCTGCGAATTTGTAATTTTTTCCTTTTTCTGTTGTTATGTTTAAAGTACATTGCTGATTGTATTATTTTTCTGTCCATGTCATATATTTCGTCTTATTTCCATTTATTTCTAATCCCACCAGAAGTGCCATCTTTTCTAATACTAATATTACTTTCTGTAGTTTTTTTCCCTCTGGTTACGATTACTAAATCATCTGCAACGGCTAGACATTGATGTTTTTTTATTAAACAATAACCCATTTCTGTTAATTTTCACTCTCCTTATGACATATTCTAGTGCACAGCTAAACAATATCGACGACAGGGGATCTCCCTGCCTTAGACCTCCTTGCACGTTGAACTTGTCGGATGTTCTTGTTCCTACCCTCACCATACTATACGATTCTTTTAATGTTAGTTTTACTAATTTAAAGGGTTTCCCTTTTACTTCTAGTTCATTTAAGGCTATTAATAGTTGTTTTTTCTTTATTCTGTCATATGCTTGCTTAAAGTCTATGAATAGCACATATGTTTCTTTATTATGTTCGTAGCTTTCTGCCTGTAGCTCTCTTAAGGTAAATATCTTATCTATAACTGATCGTCCTTTTCGGAATCAACACTGGTATTCTCCTATTTCCTGCTCCAATTTCCTAGAAAGTTTATTTTTGAGATGTGTGGCTAATATTTTGTTTGCAACATTTAACAAAGCGATACATCTGTAGTTTGTACAATCCATTTTTCTCTCCTTTTTTATAAATTGGAATTAGTGCCGCTTCATTCCAGTCTTTGGGAAATCTTTCTTGCTCCCAAATTTTTTCAACCAGCAGGTGTATCCACCTGTTTATGCTTTCGCCTCCATTTTTAAGCATTTTTGCTGTTATCTGGTCCTTCCCTGGACTGTTGTTGTTTTTTAGCTTATTTATTATTTCTTCAATTTCGGTTAAAGTTGGTGGTGGGTCTTCTATATATTGGGTGCTTTCTTCTCCTAGATCTTCCCATTCTATATCATATTCCACGTTCTCGCAGGACTTAAGAGCTCTTTAAAATCTTCCTTCCATATTTCTATAATCTGTTGCTCATTTCCTATTAATTTCCCCTCTTTATTTTTGTAATACACCGGTCTCTGTTGGTAGCCTTTTCTTTCTCTTTTGATTCTCTGGTACATATTTCTTTATTATCGTAACTTTCTTCCATTTCTGTCAGACGTTTTTTTGTATACTCTCTTTTCTTATACCTTATTATTTTTTACAGTGTTTCCTCTGTTCTGTGTATGTTTGTTTTGATTCTTGTGTTTCTTTCTTTATAATTTCTAGTCTTCTGGCTTTTCGTATCTCTATTTCTTTTTGGCATTCGTCATAGAACCACTTTTTCCTTCCTGATTGAGTTTTTTCTTGGATATGTCCAATTGCTACTTCTGTACATTTTTTATGTTTGTCCAGATACTCTCTATGTCATTTGTATCGTGAGCTGCCCGTATAGCATAATTATTTATCATTTCTGTATACAGCTTTCTTTCTTCGTGTTTTGTCACTCTGCTCCCTGTGTTTTGTTTCTTCTCATTCCTTTTTTGATTTCTTTGCTGTGGTATTTCTTGTTTAAGCTTTATTCCTACAAAAAGTGGTCAGCGTCTGCATCTGGCCCTCTATAACTTCTGATATCTGTTATACACTTTTCTTCATCTTCGTCTATTAATACATGGTCTATTTGATTGGTGTATGATCCGTCAGGTGATCTCCAGGTGCCTTTTTTATATATTTCTTTCTTTTCAATATATGGATCAACTATATGGAATTGTCACATCAGTGTGTATTGGTTTTCGGTAAATTGAATAATCAAGTACATTATTAACTCTTTGAATTTTCAAATCAAGGAAATTGATTGAGTTATTTTCTTCAACTTCTAATGTGAATTTAATTTTTGGGTGTAAATTATTATAATGTTTGAAAAATATATCTAATTGTCGTTCACTACCTATAAAACAAGCTAATATGTCATCTACATATCTATACCAAAATAAAACATATTTGAAATATTACTGCCAAAGATTTTTCTTTCTAAACTGTCCATAAAAATGTTTGCCCAAATAGGTCATATAGGGCTTACCATTGGTAAACCTTCGTCTTGAATATATATCTTATGAAATAATTCTGATTAATAAATAGATCGAATAAATTTAGTATGTCTGATATTATTCCTGGATTAATATTTTTATCTTCTAGTATTTTCCTTACTAGTATTAGACATTCTTTAGGAGGAATTTTAGTGAACATATAGTAACGTCAAATGAAATAAGCTTAGAGTTATCTTGTAAGTTGGATGCTTTTAATTTTTTGATCAGTTCATTGAATTTCTAATTGAGTATTTAGATGCATATCCGTAACTATTCAGTATATTGTTAAGCTTCTTTGCCAATATATTTTTAGGAGTATTAACATAAGAAACTACAGGTCTAATTGGTTTCGTTATTTTATGAAATTTAATTTAACGGTTCCATATAACTGTGGACAATGACGATTCTTATTCATGATGGACCTCTTTTCGAACTCACTTAAAAGATAATTTGAATTATTAACAATATCCCTTACATTATTAGAAAACTTCTTTGTTGGGTCTGCTTTAAGAACTTTTACATCGCTAGATCCTATAAAGCTATATATTTTCGAATTCTAATTTTCAGTTATTAATGATCTTTTAAGTGATTACGAAAAGAGGTCCATCATATATAAGAATCCTCATAGTCCACAATTATATGGAACCGTTAAATTACATAAAATAACGAAACCGATTATACCTGTAGTTCTTATGTTAATACTCCTAATAATATATTGTCAAAGGAGCTCAACAATATACTTAATAGTTACGGATATGCATCTAAATACTCAATTAGAAATTCAATACAACTAATCAGAAATTAAAAGCATCCAACTTACAAGATAACTCTAAGCTTATTTCATTTGACGTTACTAATATGTTCACCAAAACTCCTCCTGAATAATGTCTAATACTTGTAAGAAAATTACTAGAAGATAAAAATATTAATCCTGGAATAATATCAGATATACCTAATTTATTTGATGTATGTATTAATTAGAATTATTTCACTTTTGACAATAAGACATATATTCAAAATGAAAGTTTACCAATGGGAAGCCCTATATCACCTAGTTTGGCAAACATTTTTATGGACAGTTTAGAAAGAAAAATCTTTGAAATTACTATCTCAAAAAATGTTTTATTTTGGTATAGATATGTAGATGACATATTAGCTTGTTTTATAGGTAGTGAAAGACAATTACATATATTTTTCAACCATATTAATAATTTACACCCAAAAATTAAATTCACATTAGAATTTGAAGAAAATAACTCAATAAATTTTCTTGTTTTGAAAATTCAAAGAGTTAATAATGTACTTGATAATTCAATTTACCAAGAACCAACACACATTGATGTGACAATTCCATATAGTTCCAATCACCCCATGTCACATAAACTAGCGGCATATAATTCAATGATACATAAAGCATTTTCAGTTCCTATGAACAAATGTAATTTTGATAGAGAGATTAATACAATTAGACAAACAGCAACATCCATTACATGTGATAAATAAGCTAATGAATGAAAAAGAGGAAAAAGTGGCATTACAACTAGTATTTCCTAAACAAACTGAAGAAATAAAAACTTATAAAACCATCACATATGCAGCAAATATTTCTAATAATGTTTCAAAAATAATATCTTTAGCAACGAATACAACAATTCCTTTCAAAACAGAGAGTACCGTATGTACAAAATTGTTAAATGTAAAAACAAAAATACTACCAATAAAGAAATCAGGTATATATAAACTCAAATGTCCAGAATGTAATGCTGTCTATTTGGATCAGACCCTTAGAAATTTTGAAATCCGATACAGTGAACACTTACGAGCATACAGATTCAAACAACCAGATAAATCCCATTACGTGAAACATCTACTTGACACCAATCATTCATTGACACCTAACACAGAACTAGAGGTACTACATATTTGTAATAAGAAACAAGAACTGGATTTCCTTGAAGAGTGGGAAATTAGAAGATACATAAGAAACCCACAATATGAAGTCGTCAATGAACAGATAAATCTAGGGAGTTCTCCACTATTAAACTGTCTTCTTAAGTGATAATTGTAAAGATCAGCACATATAGTTTTCTTGGTTTTCTATATCATTGCACAGTTATACTGATCTTAATTGGAAAAATGATATCCAGGATATCACCATAGGGCTAATAATATCTAAGCTTCAATATTTGTAATATCACATCTTCTTCTTTTTTCTATTAACATATATTAAGTCAATCACAAGGTCACTTCTTGGTCTAGCCAAATATAACTACTAAACATCAGGTAGGCATCAAATGAAATGTAACTTCTGTCATTCTGACGATGATATTCAGTTATCGAAATAATTGTCAATTTTTTAGAATTTTCAACATTTTTTATTATATTGTGGAATTAGCTAGAAACATTGAGTTCCATTTAAAACACAAATATGAGTAGATTCCACGAAGTAAGGGTCGAGACAGTTAAGCTCATTAAAATATATAACCAGGTATCTAATGAATTAGTTGTTATGATGTCATAACAAAAATAAACATTATTATTAAGATATGTTTTAAATAAAAAACTGGTTTTCTAATAAGAATTCAAAAATCCGGTATTCATGCCACTAATGTTAATTATCATGCATTTTTATTACATTAAACAGATGTAAAATGTTCCTTCTGTATAATGTATTGTGAAAGAGTTATAAGAATACCACATGTGTGGAATTATAAACTACAAAACAAAATTTAAAATGACTAAATGGTGGAATGAGAAAATTAAAGAAAAGAAGCAATCATGTAAAAAAATATAAACAAACAATGAAACAGATTTTTTTATAAAAAATTCTATAAATTGTACAGTTTAATAAAAATTTTGGCAGAAATAACCCACAGTCAATCGTTTCCATCTAGCGAGGCTTAAACTTTTTTAAATTTTAGTTATGTTTGAATATTTAACAGTTCCCACTCATGTGTCAAGCAGAAAAGAAAACGTACGTTTTTTGCCTATTCTATAAAGTTTGTTCTCACACGAGTCACAAACAATCAGTAACAGTCAGGATTTTGCGCAATTCATTTCTCCGCGTTCATACATAAGTTTCTGATTGTTTGAAAACAGTTGGACGATGTTCACATTAGTGATGGGCAGAATCGAATACTTTTAGGAATCGGATACATGGTATTCGAATCATTTTAGGAATGGAATACTTATCCAAGTACTTAGTTGTCGAGAATAAAGATTGTATATGGATGAGGACGAATACGAACGAACAGGAATACCGATACACCAACACATCAACGGATACCGGTGTCTGAGCGAACTCGTTTTGTTTTCACTGTTCTTAGGGCCACTTGCACCGTAGTTGTTAACTATGGTTTACGACCTAAACCAAATTTTGAGTAAATGATTATTTTGCACCTCAGAGTAACACTACAAATAGAGTCCGCAAGCCATTCATAAAACTATCCGAAAAGACAGCTAACATTCTATCACCAGAGATATGTTTCAATGAATGACTTTCAAGGAGTGGAAAGAGACTGTCGGACTCTTAGACTTGGAAAGAGAGGGGACGCGTAACTATCTATGCAAGCTGTGTTGTCAGTATGAATACCTATATTAAAACCGACGCCATTTTTTGGTGGTAAACGCTATAGTAAACACCAGAGAGTTTTTTGCGATTACTTAGCGATAAAAGTGATTTTAAAGTGAACTTTTGATTTTGTTAAGATGATTAATTGTTGTGCTTACCAGTGTAAGAGCTCTAGCAGAAAGAAAGAACCTGAAATTTCGTTTCATAGTTAAGTAATTCCTAGCTAATTTTTTTAGTAGCTACTTTTTTCTTTATATCTCAAGAAATAAGCTTTTAATCATAAAACCCCACTAGTGAGTTAAAACATATTTCATAATAAATTCAATTATGTTAGTAGAAAAGATATTATGAAACTTTTTCATTGAAAATTAACGAATTTATTGTTCAGTTTCTCGGAATTCCTAACCCCAAAAGATCATAATTACTAATTACTAATGCCTACAATTTTGATATAAGTTAAATAAATCAATATAGTTTTATTTTTAAATTTTCCATGTATAAAGATTAATTTATAAAATAAAAATGTTAGTCCTTTAGAACTATCATATAACGACAATGAAGTTTGTGATTTGGTGGGCATTGGTATCACAATAGTTACGAGTCCCCTCTCTTTCCTAGTCTAAGGTCGGACTTGTCGGACCATGTGCTTCACGGCTTATGCCCATAGGCGTAGTGAAGAAATAAATTAAATTAACTAAATGTTCTATTACAAAAATTTTAGTTTTACTTTTTATGGCGATATAATTAGAGATTTGAAAACTTTAAAAAAAATAATTGAACTTTTAATAGGGTTTGCTTTTTCGAGGAAATTGTAATATATGGGATAATAATCTTTAAAATAAAACAATAAATTCGTTTAATAAAAAACTGGTTATAATTTGTCGTAGATAATTTTATTACAATTAATTATATGCATATATACGTACATATTTTTGGCGTTCGTATAGTAGTAATAACAAATAATTAGGACCTATTCGTAACGTTTGGCATAGCCGAATATAGTTGAATAAGGGTTAAGAAAAAAAGATATATTTTTAGTACTCACTAACAACGAAATGCCTTCAGTACGCGGAAGCAAAATCTAGAAAAAAATCAACACATGAACTACTTATATTTAATTTCCTACATATTGATTATTAATGTAATAAAATCACTCATTCCTAAATAGTATCGTTTTTGTATTTATACTTCTCGACCTAGGAGCTGAAGATGATTCCAATTTTTCGTTCGTAATGTATTCTAATTTTAAAATAATGTTTTAATATTAATTTAATTAATGGCATTGCATGGCCATTTAGAGCATCGTCATCAAAAAGGTGATCTCCAAAGGCATTAAGAACATCTGGTTGTATGCTTTTTAATTTGTTTATCACTAATACGTCCATCATATTTTTAAATTTTTATTCGAATATATTATTGGTTTTTGAAAACAGTCTAAAAAACTTTTCTGCTGATTTACATGTACTTTTTGTAATATTAGAGGCTTTTACCAATTTTCCATAAGTTTTTTTTTTGCAGTGAGCTAAGGACAGTTTCTGATTCTAATATATTTAAACATTTTAGACATACCAAACAAGTTTTTAGTTTTCTGACTACGAAACCAGAAATGTTCCCTACGATATCTTCCACATATAATGTAAGATCCCAAGCTGAGGAATTGTGAAAATTATATTTTTCGATATCTGCATTAATTTGTTTTTCTATGTTAAGAAAAAAAGTTGTATCTTCCAAATTTCTCCCACATTCTATTTCAGTAAGAAGCGAGTCCGACCCACATGTTAAAATAGAAATCTGTTGTAAATTCATGATTTTACAAGAAGTCTTTCATAGGCAGCTTCAAACTGCCTGGCAGTTGGATTATTATTGAAACCTCCCTTACTTCTAATTGCCCCAAAAACAGCTCTAAATGATCTTGTGACAGCCGATAAGTGGTAATATATTTTATATTTTTATTATGAATGACATGAAAATCGTATAAATCTTTTAAACTTTGAATACAAATTAGAAATCCAAGAAATTCAGTTTTCCTGGCCAATTTCAAAACAGATACATTTTTAAGTTTAATGCCCAAAATATAGTTTTTTATTTCATCGAGAAATTGAAAAAAGTGGCTTTCAGTTGCATTTGATAACGGCTTTTTATACATATATTTTACTAATCTTGTTTTTCACCACTGCCATTCTCTAAAATTTTCATCGATGCCAGGCAATTGCGGACCAATTTTATCATGTGGCATGGATCACAAAATATATAAATTGCTTCATTTGTGATTGGCTGCTCAAAACTTGTTTGTAATTTTGTGACATCACTGAAATCTGCCCCAAGCTTTTCTGCCATGCTGACATTTGATGCAGCGCCATCAAAAGTTAATGAGGTTATACGAATATCAGATTCATGAATGAATTCCAAACATTTATTTACTAAATTCACCTTTTCATTTGCTGTTATTCCATTAATTAAAAAGTATCCCACTGGCAATTTCCAATTACCATTAAGGCAAACAAGTAAAAAATCTAATGCCTCTCTTGCTGGAGGTAGCTCATCCGAGTCCATCTGCGTTCCCACATCTACATACCCTGTAAATCGACTGCCATCCCATTCTATTCGTTTCCTGATTGCCATCTCATCCATAACAAGATTGCACAAGAGTATTTTATTACTCTCAGCGCATTTTATCTTTAGGACTTCTAATGCTTCTTTTGTGAAACCTGGTTTCCCATCAATGGAGTAGAGTAGTACTACAAAAATGTATTATAATATATAATGTACTATGTTTATATCGCAACTAATAAGTTTAACTAAATAACTTAAAAATTATTATTTGGTGTGAAAATAAATAATACAGATTAATTAAAGTTGTGATGTTTTTATAAAAAGGACATCTTTAGCACATAGTAGTTTTATGTTAAAATTTAAAATTGTTACTGAGTAATAAAGTAAATGTAAAATTAAATTTAAATAGGAAAGTAACGCCACTGGCATAGCACTATTTACTTACAGTTGAAAAGAGAGGTTAGGAAAATTCCGACTACTTTTTTTGCAAATTTGGCAGTGACGAACCATGATTTTCACAAAAAAATATTGTTTCGTATAATGTCTGTACGCACACACACACAAAACCTCATAAATATCACTTGAAAAGACGAACACACGAGTTTCAATAAACTAGGAACGTCAAAAGTTCGTAGTAAAATTGATAGTAAAATAGTTTCCGCCCCTTTCTCGGTGTTGCCATATTTCACATAGACAAAATTATTAACAGATATTTGTTTCGTTTAAACCTCAAACGTTTCAAACAAAAACATATTTTTATTACATAAACTACTTAGGAAAATTATTTTAAAGTCGTTTTCATGTAATTTATTGAAAGTACCTTTTATTTTGCGCGTTTCTATCGTGTCCTAAAACTCGTTTGTCGCAATACAAAGGAAAAGTAAGAACTTTGGCAAATGGTCGGCAAGTTACCTTAGAATATGATGTAATGTTGGGTTCACTTTTAAATGTAAACAAATGTATCTTTTTGATGTATTAATCTCAGTCTTGCACCGTCACTTAAACCGAGTTTAATTGCCTTAACTAGCAGTTAAATTTAATCTTACAAATTCGAGGGATTATTCAACGTTTAAGGCTAAGCCAGTGAACTGTAGTATACAGTTCAGTGGGATAAGCTTTGATTCTTAACCCTACATTTTATGTGTGTCTACGCCTACGCTGCCTACAAGTGGTCTTTTTTTGTATAAAAATATGGATTACTTGGAATTGGAAGAAGAAATTTCCTTAGAGGATTTTTCAGATACTTTGGAAATTAACGATTTCGGCTTTCGTAGGCGTATTTATGAAAGTTATTTGGATGACTTGGATGAATTGAGTTTTTCAGAAGATTCAGGTTATTAAAAGGGACAGCTATCACTTCTGGAAATAATAGAAGATCAACTAGAATATCCCCATTATTTGTAAGTTTATCATAGAATCATTATTTTTTGGTTAGTGATAAGGAAAAAAAGGAAAAATAAAAGTACAGAATTACTACTTCCTTATTTTTTAGAAACCATATACCGTATCACCAATTAATCAGCTCCTAACCATCCTAAGATTTTATGCAAGTTCAGGAATTTAGACCTACACAAAAAAAGGATCCCACTTTTTGTGAGATTCTTTTTTCTTTTTGGTTCAAAGAGAACTTATTTAGCCATTTTTCGGATCCTTAAACATTTCGAGAGTTTAATTTTTATTATTAATCCTAAATTAATCGTCCGGTTTATCTATACTATATATTAAAAGAAAAGAAACTGTCTGGAGTTTGATGTTAGCTCACCTTTGAGAACCTGTCCAGAGAGAAAATACACAAAAATATTTAATCAAAATAACAAGCTTTTTGTTCTGTTAAACCCGTTTCAAGTTTATCCAAACCAGATAATAAAAAATTGTTAAGTAACAGTGGTCACAAAAAATAATTAATAATTAGAAAATATATATTAAGGTATTTATTAACAAATTTCTGAATGTCAAATGGTCTTTTTGACTAAACCCTGTTTTCCCATGTACAGGGTCATGATTTATGTCATTGCTCGGCATACAATTATCGACAGAAGATTTTAGAATCCCAGGATTACTGCACAAACTAAATACTCCCACATTGACACATTTATTGGCCAAACAGGTATAATCTAGGTTACGAATTATGCAAGTGAAGATAGTCACAGTACCAACTCATAGAAAAATTACCAGAACTGTGGTTTAAATGAATGACGGTGCAAGCCAAACAGTTAATCTAAGTTTTAATAAGTTAAACCTGGTTTTGTTAACAGAAGCTTTGCACTAGTACGGTGCAAATGGTCCTTAGGTGGTTATTTGTTAATCTCTGTTTTCTCTAAGGTAGCAGTTTAAGATTTTGGTTTGTTCGTTAGACAAGAGATTATAGAACAATTGACTGTAATATAAATATTTTGAAGAAATCAAAACAAATAAAATTGGTCGTGTATTTTAATTTGAAATAAAAGTTCAGGGTTTCTCTTAAAATGTTTTTAAAGAAAATATAAAATATTTAACAGGATAGTGTACATGTTTAGATAAATGTAAAATTAATGAAGATTCTAATAAAAGAACAAAAATAAATTCTTTAAGAAATAAAAACGAAAATAAATCAAATAAAAAAATAGAAAATATTAAATAAATGGTATAAATGTAAAAATAATAAAGATTCTCATAAAAAACAAAAATAAATTCTTTAAAAAATAGACAGAAACTGTTTAAAAATATAATCCTTATTTTTTGGAGAAAATGGTTTCGCCTAACATTTGTTAGATGTCCGGCTTTGGAAAATACTCTCTCAGAAGGTACAGATGTAGCTGGAATGGATAAATATTTGGTTGCCCCTTCATAGAGTTCTGGAAACATTGAATTGTGTTTTTTCCAAAAATATATGCGGAAGTTGCAAATACTGTCTAATTGACAGTACTGATGTTGTGCTGGGAGTAGTATGTGATTTAACTTTTAACACTTAATTAAAAAAGAATGCCCATATGTCATCTACTTTTCTAATATCAGTAGTTGATGTCGGAGGAACTGTTGTTGACGTACTCGTAGATGGAATTTCATTTAGATCCTGTTGAGCTGCATGTTTTAAATTATTGAGATAAGTTAGTTCGTCTGTTATCCGTGTTTGAGCATTGTTAGTATTATCCTCCAATCCGAAACCAACTTTTTTTAATCTAGGGTCCAAAAAAGTGGCTTTAGTGACTATTTTCTTTTCTTCTAAATATCCAAGCCGACCAGAAAAAACTTCTAAGAGCTTTAGTTTCCATGCTCCGAAGCGAATGTTGGAAGCCTCTGACTAATGGAATAATGATGGATAAAGTAGGGTATTGCTCACCCGAGAGTATTGTTGTTAAAACCTCGGCTGGTTTTAAAACCGAAGTACAATCTTCTAGAATTATCCATTCGGAAGCATCTAGACACTCAAGAGCCTTTGGCAATTTGGCCACACAAATTACGAGGCTGTCTTTAACTTGTAAGAGTCTTTCCATCATAATTAAACTGGAATTTCACCGTGTGGAAACATCCTGTTTCACTTTCATTATAGGAGCATTCATTTGTATTTGAGTGTTTTTTGATGTTTCTGTCGCCAGAACACTATGTTTTAAATACGTCACCAAAGCTTTGCACTTTTTTAACAGACGGGATAATATTTCGTTTGAAGATATGGCGTCGATAACACATAAATTTAATGTATGTGCCACACACGGATGATGATGTTTTTTCAAATGTTCATTTATTGCTTTTTTCGTATTAGCTGCATTATCTGATACAACAGTAACCACTTTGTTAAATAAATTCCATTCATCTAAAATTGTCCTAATAACTGTGTTAATATTTTCGCCTGTATATCTTCCCAATATTTCCCTAATGGCGATATTATATGAATGCAATTTATGATTAAATATAAAATGAGCTGTTACAGAAATATATGCCCTAGCACTATCGGATGTCCAAATTCCAGTTGTAATAGATGCATAATTAACAGCATCGAAAATACTTCGCCAATTTGAGACCGATTCTTTATTTAAATTAGGTATCATGGTCTGCGATAAGACTTTTCTACTGGGTATTTTATACGGACTGTTAAGATTTTGTGTATATTCCCGGAATCCTTCATTTTCCACAATCGATAATGGTTGATAATCTGTTACAATCAGTTTTATTAACTTACTGTCTATTTCCGTTTTCTTGGCATTGGACATTTCATTTTTACTAGCACTAATGAACGTTAGTTGGCGAGGACGCGTAACAACAGGTGGACCTATAAGTAACTTATCTTGTCTCTGCTCTTCTACTTCTAGTGTCCTTTTGGGTGTCAAATTTACAAATTCCTTAGAAGTTGAAACACCTGCAATTTGAATTGGCGCGTTATTTTCGTCGACACTTTTTTCTTCGTCTAGGAGATTAGTACTTTCAGCAAATTGTATAGGATGTATTCTCATCAGATGTTTTTTCATATTTGTAGTATTTCCAAAATATTTTTGCATAGTGAACATCGCACTATGCAAATAAATATTACAGTTATGTTAATTCAGCATCACATTGTGATAATGCTCTTCCTTTTTTCCTCTTGTTTTCATCACATGCATATCTATACAACCGCTTACAGCTTGTGGCTGTTAACTTTTGTGATGTTTCAACTTAACTTCTCAGCAATGTTAAAGCGCTACATGTTTACATTACTGTGATGTTACTAGAACTTCCTCAAAAGGAAGTCTTTATAACGAACTAAAAACAACAATTCTGTTACATTCTGAAATGCCTTTTAACTTCTCGTCAATGTTAATGCAATGTCTAAAAAATAACATCTTATCAATGATCTAAATGCGACATATCAAAAACAATACAGTGTATTCTCTTAGATGTTGTATGGACATAACTTAAACCTCTAAATAACATACCTCAAACATTCTAGAAGACATCCTATAGATGTTTCTGTGCCTAATCAGCAAATACCGGGTGAACAACTCAGAACGCCGGCTGTTTGCAATATTCCAAAAAATAATCATGGTACAACTTAAAAAAAATACCTTCAGGAAAATGACCCTGAAAAATCGCTGGAAAGTATTTCTGAATTCCTAAAATATCTGCTATGGGGTGGAATGAACACCTAAAAACATAATACTGTGATTATCTCCAAAAAGATATACTAAAGGTATCCTAGAAATACAATTTTTGATATATTGATGGGATTATGAAAAAATGTAGTTAGGGACTTTTGGTCCTTATTCTTCAAATAAAGGGGGGGGGGGTACAACCTAAAAAACAAATGCCGTTACACTTTTTTGTTTTTTAATCGATATCAATGTTTTTGGCGTAATTTAAGAGTTTTTCCTCTTTAATAAGATATATGCTTAACAAAAATAACAAAATGGAACATTTTTGTCAACGCTATGTGAAAAAGTCGGCAATTTTCCCATTTTCTCGGAAATTTCAAATGTAATGACACATTTTTTAAATTCTGATAAAAAGGGATTTACGTTATCAGATATAAAAATTAAAAAAATGCTTCAATTTACATTTGAAATTTCCGAGTGAATACCAAAATTATCTAATTTTGTTATCCATCTTATTAAACAGAAAAACTCTTTTAAATGCAGCTAAAATCATTAATATCGGTTAAAAAACGAAAAAGTTATCCATTTGTTCATAAGTTTGAACCTTCCCCACCCATTATTTGGAGAAAAATGGCAAACAATCTCCTTAATTAAAGTTTTTCATAATCTCTT
This sequence comes from Galeruca laticollis, assembly GCA_963921935.1. Classification (NCBI taxonomy): domain Eukaryota; kingdom Metazoa; phylum Arthropoda; class Insecta; order Coleoptera; family Chrysomelidae; genus Galeruca; species Galeruca laticollis. The sequence goes on along the minus strand of OY998181.1, from coordinate 63,171,741 downwards.
CAAGATTTCAAAAATTGTATTTTGTATTCCACCCCTAGCGGATATTTTTGAGACTGCAAAATATTTTCCAGCAATTTTTCAGTATCGCTTACCTAAAGTTAACCTAACCTAACCATGATTCTTTTCTGAGATGTGGCATACAGTCGTTCTTAGTTGTTGACCCTGTACATTTAAAATAAAACAGCAAAAAAAGCTATAAAGGATTTAAAACGTTTATTCAGTTTTAATGAACAGTACAGTAAATTTGAAAAAAACAGGTACAAAATTAGAAAAAAATATCTTGTCCAGGAATCCAACCTAAAAAAAATAAAATTGTGTAAGCATATTACATAACAAGTGTGGAAAGTGGAAACTATTGAACGCATCTAGTGAAAGCGAGGAATAAAAAAGGGTATGTTAATCTGTAGTTGCCGTAATTTAACATACTTTGAAACTGAATTAATAAAGTTTAACGGATACCTACACATACACTACAGCTAGTTTACAGAAAATTCATTAGAACAGTTTTTTAATGATATAAATAATAAAAATTTTACACCATAAAAATTTTATGAAACATTACGTTAAATCAACATACATCAAATCTGATTAAAGAAAATTCTATCGTTTACTTACGATTACTTTTTCTTACGCAATAGTCGCTGTTTCGAGTGCCTCAACCATTCCATAACGTACTCTTCAAAATACCTATCTGTGAAACATTTGAAGGTGTTCTGAACAGCAGCTAATAAAATAATTACTTTAGATCAAATTGTGCCCATGGAGACCTTTGATCGACCATCATAAACTACATCAAACTTGATTTTCAGCCAATTGACTGAGACCCATTTTCCACAAGATAGATGCGGGGCTCTTCAAAGGAATAACAACATATTTCATTTCGAGAAGTGACTTTTCATGATTTACCTCCTATTACATGCCTCACTCGGTTTCGCAGGTAAATTCAGGTGTGCCATGAAAATTCATACTTCTTTTCTGTATAAAATAATATAGTATTCTCATCTAGTTATTTTCATCCTGGAACATATTATATATTAACATCGTGGAATTGTAACTTAATGAAAACTAAGCATTATTAATACACTGTATACAAAAAAAATTACTTACGAAGAAGAGATATGAACACATTATCAAGTTTAATGAGTTCATAATGAATTGTATCCAATTCAGTATCCAATAGCTGTGTTTCTACAATAATACATAATTGAATTCTGTTTGTTGACTGGAGCATTCAGTGCCATAAGTTACATATTCTTCAACTAGATTATTGTAAGGTACAGCTTTTTTATTGTATTCAGTGTATTTTCAAAGGGAAATGAGCTTTTTAACAGAAATTTCTGATTTTAAAGTCTTAAACAGTCTCTAATTGTTCACAAGAATTGTTAGTATTAATGTTAAAACTTTCTAAACTTGCAATACTATATTGATGGCTATGACTGCTACTACAAAAACTAGAACTAGAGATAGTCGATTCAATATTTTTTGTACTGTTTAATACAATGTTTGTATCAGACTATCTGAAATAGTTACTCCCCTTTACATAATTACCAACTATTTGTTTTTTATTTTATTTATGTAAGTAGCTTCTGAAACATCTTGAACATTGAAAATATTTTCTTCTAGATTAAAATCTCTGCCAACATATGAGCATGTTTTATTATTGATAATAATATCTACCCTAATGCAATATTAAGTTTTTTGTAGGGTATAATGCATATCTAGGATTTAAAATATTGTGAATCGTTTTTAAAATATACTTACTAACTAAAATATTTTAATAGTTGAAAAAACCCTTATTTTGTAAACTCTATTATATAATGTTAGTGTACAATTCCGCCACCTGGAATTTCAATGTACAATAGCCGATTAAAGTCTTGAATGAGTATTAAGTTTTAATAATTATGATTTTGGAATAGGTACTTACCAATAACAGCTGTTGTTCGTACATTATAACAAGAATTATAATTGAGCATAGAAACTGAAGCTAAGTAGGAGGTAACGAAAACGAAGACCACTTTATTCAAGTAGTTACAAAAAATTTGCTACCTGCAAATAAAATATAACACAAAACTGAAAACCATACGCCATTTCATGCTTGTCATTTGTGTCCACAGATAAAACTACTGTTTGTTTCGTTCGTCAGTTCCTCTTCTGTTTTCTTCTTTTTTTATGTTACTGGGATGTTTAATATGAGATATTACTGAGAGTTTTGTGAACTAACATCGTACAGACGTAATCACACGAACTTACTAAAAATTATTTCGAAAGATGTAAAAGTAACTGCAACATGTGATCATCTTAGAAACATGTTAATTTGTAATATTACAGTAACGTTCTGCATGTGATATTAGTGAGAAATATACAAATTAACATCGTATGAATGTTTCCTATAGGAAGTTGCTAAAAAGAAGTTCATAGGATGTGTATGTAACTTCGAATTCATGTATTATTGTGTACATCAAAAATATGTTTTATTTACATGACATGGATGTTAATAGAGTCGGTGATAAAATTAAGACATCTAGGAGATATCTTATTAACGTTTTAACTAAACATCACGAAAAGTCTCTAAAAAGAACATCACAAAAAAGACTTGTTATGTTTCTTGTTTAGTGAGTACTTTGTTGTCCTTCTCCTTTTTAAAATATTGCCACACAACAGACTTAATGCAACCCGGCCTCATCTTTTTATTTTTAAAAACCGCTATCTCAAAAAATTCTAAAACAGCACTCTGTAATTTACCGTATAAATCAGTGTTGGATATATAAGTATATTATAAATCCCACCGCATGTATTTTGTGAATGTGAATCCCCGTATTCCCACGAACCTACCTTACAACTAAATGCATGCGCATGCGATATGAGTTCTCAATTCGTCCGAGCCGAACAATCCGTTCGAGTCCTCAATCGGAATCTGCTGACAGTGCTGACTGTTATTTTCGAGATTATGCGATCAGCCATGCCGAGATCCGAGAACAGCCGGTATTCGAATACTTGGATAAAAGAATCGAATACACCGAGTACTGTAAAGAATCGAATACTTTCCGATTCTCAGTATTCGAATTCCCCATCACTAGTTCACATAGGGTTGACTGATGGTTTTCCAACGTCTAGCTGTTTTCAAACAATCAGACACTTATGTATGAACGCGGAGAAATGGGTTGCGCAAAATCCTGACTTTCTGATTGTTTGTGACTCGTGTGAGAACAAACCTATTGTCGGTTGCAAAGTTCACGGATTCTCTGCCAATCAGTTTGAGGGAATGCGCAGCACTTGGAACATATTTCGCGGATTTATCTTTTTGTTTTAGTAGTGCTTGCACACTATTGTAATCTGTGGAAATTGAGCGTCAGCTATACACCCCACTCTCCCATTATCTAGGGACGTATTTAAGTAGCTTGATGCCGAGCATACGTAAAAACTTGTTTGAACTGGGAAACTGGGAAAGCTGAGAAATCTTAACAAAGCTGACTTTTACATATCAAAAATAGTTTCTATTTTACGAGGAAATAAGAAAGTGTGTAATTTGAAATAGAGCGTCAGCTATACACCTCGCCCTACCACTCTCCCATGTTATACACCCCACCCTACCACTCTCCTATACTGTACACTCTACCCTACCACTATTATCTAGACACTCACTTAAGTAGCTTGGTGCCGAGTATACGTGGAAACTACATAACTGGTGAACTCTAGTGGAAATTGTTTGAACTGGGACATTTTTCAAGTAACAAAACTGTCTTTTAACACATCAGAAATAGTTTCTGTTTAATGATGAAATGAGGAAGTTTGTAATTTGAAACAGAGCTTCAGTTATCCAGTAGTAGTTCATTTGTTTATTAAGATGACTGAGAATATTAAATAAGTGTAAGCTAGTATAATTACTAATTTTAATAAACGATCACATCTTTCAAACACATTTAGCCTAAAACAGTATCGCAATACAATAGCAAGTTGGCCATTGTGAGACAGATCTGTGGTTGAATCTATTACAATTGAATAGTACTTTGTGTCGTCGATATTTATTTTAGTTATAATTTGTTTAATTATCCGTTTACCCAAGTTGGGGGCCTGCAGTTTAAAAAGCCGCTAAGCAGATCCGCTATTTTATTTTAGCCTTTGATTTCTATAATTGAATAAAACTTTGTTTTCAGAGTATCGCAGATGTGGTTTCCGATAAATCATACTTCACTAGGTTCGGTCTGAATTTACTCGTTACACAGACAGGCAGTGAACCCTTGGTTACAATGACGGCAAGAGAATTCATGTTTGGTTATGCCAGCAGTCTCATGACATTAGGAAATAATTTCATGCCTACTTGGATCAGTTTTGATAAACTCGGACTTATTGATAGGGTGAGTATTTTTTTTAATAATGCTTCCAATTTTATGACTAATGTTGACTATATATATCAACTAAAATTCTATTGCGAAATTCTGGCATAATAAATTCGTAATTCGCAAATTAAAAGTATTTTTTAACGAGATTATTAATAAAATTGAAGTCTAGCAATGCCTAATTTAATATTTCACATTTGAAATGTTTCCAGGTTCTCCATTTTCATGATGTTGTTAATCACTTTGCGATCAAACTAGGTTTAAAGTAATTAAATATAGAATAATGTAATTTTGTTATTAGCTGATCAGAAATTAAAACTGACAGTAATTTGATTATGTTTAAGTTGCAATAATGACACAACACAATGTAAGATCTATAATTGTATTTAAAAAACCACAAGTTACTAATATCTTCGTAAAAAATGTGGATCTGTCAATATTGCAAATGTTAAATCTGGAATTAATATAATTTTGTTCTATTAATTAAAATAATGTACCGTCATCCGGGTTAAAATCGGACGATTTTGGAGTATTTTTGCAAATAGCTTCTGCACTTTTTATATAAAAAATGTGAAAAAAGTAAATTAGATACTTGTATTCTTTATCTTGTCCTTTCATAAAAAATATGTCCATATATTAATATTTTTTCAATGTATAGTGTCCGAATTCACCTCTATGTCTGGGGTGATTTTGGACACTTAATGTTTGTAGTTTAATAGTCCAGGGAAGTTAGGAAAAATTGCGGAAATTTTTCGGCACAGCAGATATCGAGATGCGGTTTTCTGCATTGTGTTCAGGAAGGTTCCAGAAAACGACTCGAGGAATTCTGGTTCATGCATTTTTTGAAAAATGTCTTCTGGGCCGGAAAATGCATTTTCCAATTGCATCATTACTTGCACCATTTTAGAAACGACTGCAAACTCGGAAAAATCGCTCGGAAATCGTTCCTCGGGAGGTTCTCGGGGCTGCCGAACTGGATTCTTGCATTATAATTACCCGAGGGTGCTCGGGGGCGGCTCTGTGTGGGTGCGCGGGGGATGGATTGAGGGGAGAAATAGCAGCATGCCTGAAAATCACTCCAAACTTGTTACTCGGGGGGTTTTCGGAGCTGCCAGACACGATTCTGGCATTGGAATTACCCGGAGGCGCTCGAGGGTGGCTCTACAGTGGTGTCCGGGGGGCATTTTCGGAATTCGCCGACACATTAGCCGCTCGGAACGACTCGGGTAATGCGAGTCTCAGACTCGTAAAGTCCCGACGTATTGGACCAATGCGTCGGGGAATCACCTATGTAAAATACATTTGCGCATTGCCAAGTAAGTACGTGTATATTTTCTAGAACAGTAACAAGCTATAGGTACTATTCAAGTAAATATAAAAATAAGTAGGGGAAACCGGGGATGGTTTGGACACTTTTTGGGTTTTATTTTTTATTTATTTGTCTAAAAATGTTACCTTTATGGTTTTTAGGCTAATGTGTAGACTTGTCCTTTAGGTTTATATACTCATAATATAAACTTTCCAAGATTGATATATTTTCAGAAAAAGGCCAGAAATTAGAGGCACTACATCTGTCCAAACTATCCCCGTGTTTGGGGATACTTTGGACGGCACCTGGGGATGGTATGGACAGAACACAAACAGTGATAGGTACAGCAACAGAAACATTTTTAATTCATATTTTGTCTAAATATAAAAGTAGAAAAGTAGGTATATCAAAATAAGTCACTGCAGGCAGAATCCCGATAGGTCAGTGTTGAAATAAAGCATGCCTTTGAATCTGGGACGCTTGTCTTCTATCGCTTTCGGAAGGATCAAAATCACTTGTGAAAAATCCACAAATGAAGTTTCTTCGGCTGTAGGTTGAAAGCGATTAGACGGAAGCAGTCGCCTGTAGAACTTTACTTCAAGTCCGTCTCGCAACTTACTTTTTACTTTTGCCACATAATTCATCGCAAACTTGCCTTTCTTCGATGGAACTTTTACAATTAGAAAGTCATCTTCAACGGCATCGTTGCCACTTCTAAGGCACTCGTCACTTTCTGCCTCCTCTTCCCATTCAGAAGAAGAATCTTTCATGATGACTTCTCCCATGTCTTCATCTGAAGAATCTTCTTCGAAAACAGTCTTCTTTTTTTCAAATACCTTCTTCTTCACTACCTTGGCTTTCTTTGCCATTTTCACTCTCTCTTTTAGTTCGAGTTCTTCTTTTTCTGGTGTGTCTGTTGCGATCATACTTCTCCCACGTTTTCTGCCACCCTTACCCAATTTCCTTGGCTTAGCTTTTGGGTACGGATTCAATTGTTCTGGAGAAACGAACTCCGATTGTGCCGATGTAGAAGCAACTGGTGTGGGAAACTGATGACTCGATGTGGGAACTGGTGTATGAGCCTCTGTAGAACAGTTGATTGTAATAGAAGGATCCACAGCAGCAGTGTCTCTGCCTGCTCCTTTAGATGTTGACACGATAGGTTCCGAAGAAGTACTGGGAACAAGAGGGTCCGGAAATGGACGATCCGAGACCGCAGAGCAGAGAAAATCGTGGTCTTGGAAAATGTTTCTATCAAATGGCGAGATACCACATTTCAGGAAACCTGATTTCACATTTTCAGGAGTTGCAGCACGATCCCAAGCTTTGGAACATAGCTCAGGAAGTGCGTAGATTGATAGAGTTTCATTGGGATGGGCCAACATCCATGAGTGGACTGCTTCACTGTAGTATTTCTTAAACGGGCCAAACACGCAACGGTCCAGGGGTTGTAAGTGGTTGGAAGTGTGCGGCGGAAGTGTCAAAATTGTAGTTCCATTATCTCGGCAGAAATTAACACCTTCCAAGCTTATATGAGACTCGTGATTATCCATCAATATCAACACAGGATGTTCTTTATCACACCTCACATTGTCTTTAAAAAATTTCAATACTAACACGAAGTTATCGGTGGTCATCCAACCAGATTTGTGGACCAATCCTAAAGCTCCAGGTGCTGCTCCAGCCATCATTCGCTGTTTGTCGAAGCGGACACGTGGGAATATGAACACGGGAGGTAAAGAATTGCCATTGGCACAAATTATACCCACTTGAGTCATCAGTTCTCCTCGCTCTCTCGAAGTCACTTGGCCAACTTGCTTTTCACCCTTTTGTCCAATTACTTTGGCCACTGGAGGCACTGTGGTGACTCCCGTTTCATCAAGATTAAATATATCTGAAGGTCGGAACTTCTTCCTTTGCATAACATTGTCCACTTTGTCAAAAAAGTCGCCGACCGTGGTTTTATTGAATGCAGTCATTCTGGCAAGTGAGGTTGCCTCAGGTTTTCTAATGGATAACGTAGGATTTCTCTTCATAAACCCAGTAAACCAGTCACTACCAGCTTGCCCTTTTCTTTTCCAGGATTCAGGAAATTTTAGATTGTTTACGTCAGCGAATTGTAAAGCTATTTGTCTGCATTTTTTCGGTGTCACTCCGTAAAATATTTTGGAGCATTGTAGTAAATACCCCGCCAATGCTTTCTCCATTTGGTCTGAGAACACCTGTCTTCTATGGAAATTTGGTTTGAACGACAGAGTGTCTATGCCCATTTCTCTGGCATTCTTTACATAAAGTGCAAGACGAGACTTCGTCACGTTTCGAATAGCTGCCACATGGCGCAAACTTCCACGATTGTTTAAAACATCTTCAACCGCCTGCTGTAGATCACCTTCAGGAAAGGTTCGTTGAGTTTTTCTTTTGAATTCCCGTGGCATCTGGAAAAGATGAAACAGTTCACATCAACAGATACATCGGGGATACATTGGACAACGTGTCCAGTTGTCCAATGTATCCCCAACAGGTGTAATCACACATTTCTGGCTGTGAAATCTGAACCAAAAATTGCATCTTCACGAAACATACTTGAATATATTCCTACTAGTCTCCATTGCATGCAAATTGAACGCCAAACAGAAAACATTAAACTAAGTTACAGAAAAACCTTACGTTCTTACCTTAAAAAGTTATATCATAGGTGTCTAAAAGTAAACAAGCACTGTAAAAGTCACAATTTTATAACGACGGTTATTTGTTTCTGTCAACTGGTCTCTCGCAGTGTTACCAATATGTACAATCAATCGCGGCAGTAGAATTCACTTTAGGGCGGGAAATTTGAACCTGTCCACTGTATCCCCGTGTCCAAACCATCCCCGGTCTCCCCTATTAAAACTAATATAATAAAATGGATCCAGGGACATTACCAAATGTGCCTTACAAAGATACGTCATCCAATACGATTAGGTTGCAAATAAGTGAGCAAAAAGATTTTGAGGTATGTAGATTTTGGTACTTTAAGGTTAAGTTTGTGTAATATGATATATTTGCCGAACTGTAAAATCAAAAACATAGGAAATATGAATATATTAATAGGAAAAATAATAATTATAATTTTTTATTTATGAATTTGGAATATAGAATCTTATTACGTTGAAGAATAAACAGAATCTTAAATTAATTGGTTTTTTGTTGTAGAAATGGTTGACTGAATTAAAAAATACTCAAAAAGTAACTTGGAGAGTTTCAAAAACCTTTAAGCTTGGTACTGAAAAGTCACGCATAATCTTTAAAAGATTATACCATTTTAATGTAAAGCAAAAAAAGATAAATGAAAATTCAAGGAAAAGGATTTCTAGAAACATAAACTGTCCAGCAAAATTATCGGTAACTATAAAGCGATATAATCCAGACACAAAATCAAAAAACAATTATGTTTATATGCCAAAATGGCCATGTGTTGTTGAATTTCGGGATGAACATAATCATAATTTAAATTCTGCTGCAGCACTTAGAGAACGACCACTTGCCCTGGATGTAAAAAATCGTATTATTGAGCTATTTGAGAAAGGTCACTCAGTAGCCTCTGCATATCACTCTTATATTTTATCAATGATGGAGGAACACGGCGACAACTATGAAAATATTGTCATAGATAGACATTTTACTCCTACTAAAACAGATGTAGAATCTATATGGAGAAGCCATTTAAAAAAAAACTATGGCGAAAAGACTGGAGAAAATATGTTATCTCATTTAGATAATATGCTTAGGATGCTAGGAGAAAAAAATGGTACTCTTTTTAAAATAATTCGAAAAGAAGACCATTATGCTGTGGCACTTTGTACACCAATCATGCAAAGAGTTGCAACACTTCCCCAGTCGTCAGAGATTATGTTTGTTGATTCCACAGGCAACTGTGATACGCAAAATCATAAGGTTTACTATTTTATAACACAATCAGCTATTGGTGGATTACCTTTAGGCTGCATCCTTAGTAGCAGTCAAGAATCGAATGTATTCTTAGAAGCTGTAGGTGCTCTTCATGAAATTTTTCCCATTAAAATAAAACCACAGGTTATTCTTACGGATGACGATCTAGCTGAAAGGAATGCCTTAAAAAGGGTTTGGCCTGATTCTTGTTATTTATTGTGTACTTTCCACGTTTTAGAAGCCTGTTGGAAATGGCTTAAATCAGGTAAGAACAAAATTTCTTCAAAGGACGTACAAAACTGCTACAAATATTTTCGAAATATTCATGTAACCAAAACATATGAAGACCTAGAAAATTCTTGTTTGGAATTTACTAAAAATTGCAAATATGATAATTTCACAAAATACGTACGTAAAATGATGGAGAGAGCTGACACTTGGTGCCTTTTATATCGGCAACATTTACCACTAAGAGAAACTGACTGCTAAAAGATATACCCTTGGAAATGACGAAAGCGTTTAATTTACCCCAACTTTGCGACTTCATTACTACCAACTTTGAATTTCATTATAAGCAACGAATTTTGAATATTTTGCTAAAACGAGCATCTAAGACAGTTATTAGTCGTTATTTGCCCGATCAAAAGAACATGACTGCTGGAAATATAGTTCAACTTAATGACTTTGAATATGAAGTTAAAAGTGAAACCGATAGAAATGTCACCTACATCGTCGATTTACTAATTTTCAAGTGTACGTGTCCACAGGGATTTATCGGTAAACATTGTAAACACCAGGCAGCAGTTGTAAAAAAATTTAATATACATTCAGTTTTTAACACCTTATCATTGAATGTTAAATGCCATCTTTACCATATTGCCACCGGAAAGCAGGCAGGTGCACAACTATTTTCGCCAATTGAAAATGTTTCAATGGGCCAAAACACTACTAAAGTTGTTTATATAAATTCAGTTTCTTCACAAAATTGTAATTTTGTTATGAGTATTGTTGGTGATAAAGTTGATGACATTAAGTACGAAGATCATGATATTGCCGAAATTAAAAAAAAAAATGGGAACAACACTCAAAAAAAATCATGGAATATTTGGATAGATGTCCATCATTATTCTATCCTGCGATTAAAGAATATTTAAAAAGAATTGTGATAAACATGCTAACTCAGAGCAGACTTTATTATCTGGTTTGCATACAGCTTTTAAATACAAATGCGTAGTCTGTGAAAAGAAACGACAGCATTCTACACGAAAAAGAGGTAAAAATATAACTGTACAGCCTACATCAATTGGACGAAGAAAGACAGGAAAGAAAGCAATGTGTAGTGGAAGAAAGTCTCAAAACAATTTAAAAAAAAACCGTTAAAAAAGCACCCCATTCCTTGGCGATATGTGTTGAAAATAATGTGGGTTTAGAGGGGAATAAATCAAAAAAATGAAAATATTATCTTTTATTTTTCAAATTTTTTTTATTAATAAACGTTGCAACAATTTTTTTTATTTATTTTTGCGAATATGTACCTACATATAGTGAGTTTTTTAGAATGGTAAATGTAATTAATATTCGACCTGTGTAATTTACAAAAAAAAAGCTCAGACGCGTTAAATTTTAAATTTAAAAGGGCATCTTGTTATAATGGGACGTCATCACTACATATTTTTTTTAATAAGATGGCCATTCAAATTTAAAATTTGACGTGTCCCAGGTTTTTTAATAAAATTAGATAGGCAAATATTATTTACATTTTCCAATCTAATAAACATCACTGTACATATACGTACATACCTATGCTAAAAAATACTGACAAACTGACGTTTAACGTTTTGTAAATCCCCGACGCATTAGTCCAATAAGTCCGGACTTTACGAGTCTGAGATTCGCATTACCCGAGTCGTTCCGAGCGGCTAATGTGTCGGCGAATTCCGAAAATGCCGAGGCTGATTCGGGGGAAAATTGCAGAGTCCATGGAAATGGCTCGAAAATCCTTACTCGGGGGTTTTCGGGGATGCCAAACACATTTCCAGAATTATATTTCCCCGGGGGCGCTCGGGGGTCCCTCTGTGGGTTTGTATGGGGGTCATTATGGGGGGGGGGGGGGGAAATTGCTTAGTCCATGTAAATAGCTCCAAAATAGTTACTCGGGGGTTTTCGAGGATGCTGAATTCGTTTCCACCATTAGATTTCCCCGGGGGCGCTCGGGGGTCCCGTTGTGGGAAACGGCAAAGGAGAAAGTGAAAAATCACAAATTATGAAAATAATACTTTATTCAAATAACAAACAGTAGTTTTCATTAACGTTGAATTTTTGATTACCAACTTTGATCAGATCCTTTGGTTTTTAGGATCTAAACACTGAAGTTTTCGCAAACTTGTCGCGAGTTACACTAAACTCTCGCTCAAGAGTCTGTGTGTATAAAATTTAATGTGACGATTCTTCAATACATATATTTATCAACATATACATGTATTACATATATTGCGTGAATGAGTTAAATACTAGATCTATATTTTAAAAAAATGTAACTGATACATCCCAAAAATATTGCAAGCTGTGTTGTCATTTAACGTCTCGTGAAAATATTATATTAACCCTTAACCACGGACAAGGAGTCTGACCCTTTTTACTTATTTCGTCTATGCGTTTGGGTACCTTCCTAGTTAGTTGTGTCTGATCGACTGTAAGCGTAATTTATCTGTGACCCGTGGTTATCGTAATTTATACATAGGAAGGAGTATCGTAGACTCCTTGTCCGTGTTAGTGTACTAAAAATTCAGAACTGTGAATATGGCTAGTTCGTCGAAACGTATAAAATTAGGTGATCCAAATTTCGAAGAAACTCTTTTACAGTGGTATTTTGAAGCATATGTTGATAACAGTGATTCTGAACCAGATGAGACTGTCTGTTTACAAAGTAATCATGATAGCGAAAGTGAACAAGAAGTTAGTGGCGACGATAATGATCCTAATTATAATCCTGTAGAAGATACATCAGAAGGAGAAAATGAAGAGAAAAAAAAACAAAGAAGAAGAGAATATGGAGGAAGGTGATACAGAGAACAACCTAGAAGTGGAAGAAGACTTTGAAGAGGTCGAGCACATTGAAATAGGCGGGAGCCGAAGAACTAAGAAGCAGAACTATTGGTTCGGAAAAAACAGATATAAATGAAGTAAAAAGAAACCTACCCGGAACGTTCGTACTGCAGCTCGTAATATCATTCGTCTCCCACGAACACTTTTGGATAATAATCTAACAGATCCTTTAGACTTTTTCGATAAATTGTTTTCTAATTAAATGTATGACTGTATTCTACAATGGACTAATAAAAAACTTATCACTATGGGAAATCGCTACAAACGACGAAATAAACCAGAATTTGCTGAACTTTCCCGAACAGAGCTACGAGCTTTCATAGGGTTACTTTTATTTACTGAGATTTTCAAATCCAGTGACGAAGATATAAAAAGTATTTTTGCCACCAATGGTACGGGCAGGGAAATATTTAGAGCGGTAATGTCGGCGGAGCGTTTTTCTGTATTACTATCAGCCCTACGGTTTGATAATCCCGAAACTAGGCTAGAACGAAAAAGAAACGATCCAGCTGCACCAATTACCGAATTTTTTTCTTTATTTATAGAAAACGCGGAAGCATGTTACACAGTCGGAGGTTCAGCATGTGTAGACGAAATGTTAGTAGGATTTCGTGGGAGATGTAGTTTCAAAATGTATATCCCATCTAAACCGGAAAAGTATGGAATCAAAATTATGGCATTGACAGATTCTAAAACCAGCTATTTGTCTAATGAATATATTTATACCGGAGTAATGTTACTAAGCGGGTTCTAAACCACTACTTCGAAAAACGTCCGCTAGTCGACGGTGGCGCTGGTGTCGCTGTCGGCGATTACAGATTTCTTTTTTCTGTCGTCCATATTTCAGTCGGCAGATTTCTTTTTTAAATTTTTATTCCAGTAGATTACAGATTTCTATTTTTCTGTCGTCCATTTTTTATCCGTTTGTGCATCGAAAAAAATGTTTGCCTTGAGTGAGATCCGAACCCGGGACCTCATCGTCAGATATTGATTTATCGAAACAATTGTCAATTTTTTAGAATTTTCAATAACTTGTATTATATTGTGGAATTAACTAGAGACCTTGAATTTCATTTAAAAACACTAATATGAGCATATTCCACGAAGTAAGGGTCGAGACAATCAATTTCGTCAGAGTTAATGTCTTCTTGTAGACTTTTGTTATTAATCGTTCTCAGAGTCACTAAGAAATTCCATAACACTAGTAGATTTGTCAGACGATCCTGCATTTACATTAAACTTACAGAGTCTACACCATCAATAAAAATTTGTTCTTTTTTAATCCATTCAAATTAACAAGTCTTTACATATTCGCAAATGGAACATCGTTCTGGAACAGATACTTCAGAAAATTTCTTCCTGACTAATTTCAAATCTTTACCTGATACATTGTACCATCGAAATATTTAACCTACATGAAGGAAATGTTGGCATTATCCTTACCAGAACCTAAAGTACCCACTGATACAATCACAGGAGTTTCAGTAACCATGACAAAATACGATAAGGCGAAATTAAAAATACATGAATATATTACCACAGCATATTCAGGCTGTGATATTACCCCAAAAACCAACACAGAGTTTGAAGTATTCAACTTCAGACAAGCAAAACAGTCACCAGGAGAATCATCATGTCTATTTTGACCGAACTATGGTAATTCTTTCCTTACACTTTGATTATTTATTTATTCGTATCTCTAAATACATTTAAGCTACTTTTAATTCCCGGTCTAAACATATAAAAAAGCGTTTTTGAAATCGGCGACTAAGAACCTGAACCGCTAACAGAATCTCATAATCTTCGGTGGAGCTTGTGAGGATGTTTTTTTCCTATTTTTAGATGTCGAAATTGAGTTAACGTTCGTTCTTGTTTCGACTATAAATCTGAATGAATTGATTGCTGCTTTTAAACACACAATAAAGTGATACTTTTTAAACAATAAGAAACAGAACAGGTTTTTAAAAATTACTTAATTTATGTATAGTAGAATAGTTACATTCAGGTATTCGGTGATTGATGATATTGGTTGTAAAGGGTGTCCAAAATCCGAGACATCAACTGTGTGGTCGAATTATTCAATGATTTAAAGTATGATACAATCCAATAATAATGTAGATATTTCAAAATCTTTCAAACTAATTACATTTCTGAAACAAAATGGGAAATGTTACACGTCCAAAAAAGCTGCGATTTTTACGGGTACGTACACATATTCGTGATTTTTTAAACAATGCTCCCGATTAAGTTTATTTAATGATCAAGGTTGTTGTATTTGGTATTGCAAGAACTTGTCGAATTTGTGAAATCAGCCTGGTAACATTAGATATTGAAGATTCAGGAACGTTGTTAATTGTGAAACATAAGCAAACAAAGGATGATGTAAACAGGAGATTTGTAGTTAGTGAAGAATAAATATTAGATTAGATTTTAACGGGGTTACAGTGCACTGAACCCAAAGGTTTATTTTGCCCCCCCCCCTATCAGAGCTGTTCTCGCTACTACTACAGCTCGCCTTCCAGTTCCAAGGTTCTAATGAACTCTAGTATTTGGAACGGCTTCAACGAGGTTAGGTACTCACTCTTACAAGTTTCTTGTCCAAAGTATTTCTTGCGTTGGCTTCCAGAACTAGGTTATTCGGAGTTTCATCCTCCTCCCCACAGAATCTACACTCGTCAATCTCTGCTAGACTTTTTCTCATTAAGTGCTTCCTAAGGCGGCAGTGTCCTGTGAGAAAGACCGTGAGTGTAGCTTATCTTTACTGAGGTCCAAATATTTATTGGATATAGCAGTGTCAAAGTTCCACAGGAACTTTTTGGAATGTTCCAACCCGGGAACTCACCGCCAGAGTGCTTCTCTTTCGGTTTCCTCACTGGGAAGATTCGCTGATGAGATGTATCTTGTCAGAGAGGACCAAGCTCCCTGATTTTAAATACTCTCACTGTATGAACTTTCCTTAGATATTCTAAGAATTGCCTCTTAGGCAGATCTTTCTATCACCAGATGTAGAGGTGTGAGATCTGCAATGATCTCAAGTGCCCTAGTTGGACACGTTCTAATAGCTCCAGTGATGCACACACAGGCAAGCATTTGAACTTTGTCGAGGGTCTTCCTCGTGCTGTACTGACTTGCTTTTGTGTGCCAAACAATTGCCCCATACGTAATTGCTGGTCTTACAATCATGGCGTACATCCATCGCAGTATTTTTGGGTTACAGCCCCACCTCTTACCAGCTAGATTCCTGCACGTCATCAAAGCTCTTTTGCTTTACTAGCAGTTATTTCAATATGCTTATTCCACAGAAGCTTACTGTATAGGGTTATCCCTAGATATTTAACCTCTGATTTCCATTCTATGATTTCCCCGTTTAAGGATATGGGTTTCATGACTGGAAGTGTTCTTTTCCGAGTAAATAGAATTTCTATGTTCTTGCTTGGGTTAATGTTTAGTCCCACTGACAAGCACTATTGCTCTATAATTCTGAGGCCCTTTTTTAATAAATCGCACAAGGTGCTCTCGAACTTGCCTCTAACTATTAAAAGTATGTCATCGGCGTAGCCCATACATTCGAAGCCAAGCTCCGTTAGCCTGTATAGTAAATCATCTACTACGAGGCTCCATAGAAGGGGAGATATCACTCCCCCTTGAGGTGTTCCCCGAGTGGCTTTAACTGAGGTGGTTTGATTCCCCACCTGTGTCTCAGCTATCCTCGTTGTCAACAACTCATACATCCATTTTACAATGGTTCCATTCACTCCTCGCCTTTTTATGCTTCATTGACAGACACATGAGTTGTGTTGTCAAAGGCCCCTGATATATCCAGGAATGCGCACATTGCGATTTGTTTGTTGTTTAGAGTTCTCTGGATGACTTCGGTCCTTCGGTCAGCTGATACAGAGCCGTCTCAGTTGATCGACCCGCTCTGTAGGCATGCTGACATTTATGAAGTGGTATATTCTCCAGATTCTCTGTTCTTATGTAGTTATCCATTACTTTCTCCATCGATTTGAGTAGAAACGATGTTAGACAGATTTGTCTAAAAGATCGGGGATCAGTCCCATCTTTTTTCCCTATTTTTGGTATGAAGGTTACCCTTGCCCTTCTCCATTTTCTAGGTGTTAGACCAACTGCTAGACTACTTCTTGCAATCTTCAGCAGATGAGGAAGAATCTCCTATATCCCTTGCTGTAGGAGTGCTGGAAATATTCCATCCACGCCTGGTGATTTATATGGTTGAAAGGTACTTATTGCCCATTACAACCGTTGTCTGGTAAATATTTGCTTAGCAATGTCCCAATCTTCCTTGCGGGATTTTTTGGTGTAGTTCATTGCTATTTCGGTGCTTGTTGCTGGTTCACTATCTGGGAAGTGGGTTCTAAGAAGAAGAACCGATCGTTCCTCTCCACCTTCCGTGTATGATCCGTCTGGCTTTTTCAGCAACATTGTGGGGTTAAATCCCCCATTTGCCATCACCTTTGGTAGTCTGGTCGCTGTGTGAGTAGAAGTGATCATTTCGCAAAAAGCTTGAAAATTAAGCCAATTACAGTCACGTTTGGGTCTATTTAAGAGCCGACGGATCTCTTTTCTGAGGTTTGACAGGTTCTCATTCCACCAAGGAGCATCCTTTTCTGAACGAGCTTTTGAGAGTGGGCAACTGGAATGAAAAGCTTCCATTATTGCCTCACTGATCTGTTCGACTCTTTGTTCCAGGTCGTAGTGCGGGTGATTTACCTCATTCACTTCTGCGTGTTCCAAATTGTCCTTCAGATTGGTCTTGTAAAGTGATGGCTCGCTCATCACCCTCCAATCTTTCACATTTTTCAAAGCAGCAACATTAACAATTGTTACGTCCAGGACCTCTTCTCTTGCTCTCGTGACAAAAGTTGGGGTTGTCCCCACGTTTAAGGTCTCAAGGTTATTTGCTAAGAGATATTCTAATAAACACTCACCTTTTGAGTTGTTAATGGTGCTTTCCCACACGGTATTGTATGTGTTGGAATCAGAACCAATTATAATTGGCAGCCGTCTGCTTACTGAAGAATATAATATGTACATATTAAAATTTACTACATGTACACAGCCCTTCGGCCTAAGCACAGCTCGTATAGTAGTTTTAGACATCAGGGATGGTCATGAACACTTTACGAGCGTTTTGTTTGACTGAGGCCCACAGTCTTCTTTTATAACCCAGGGATTATTATTAACTTTTAAGTTGCCTGGAAGGAAAGTTAATATCTCCTTAAAAGGAATGGGCAACTCTTGATTTTGCAATAAATTAAAATGTACACTTGTAGAAAAATCAACAAATGACTCCTTGATATGTACAGAATGGAAAACACGGGGTATCTATATACCTCACATTAACATTAACGTTATTCATTGAAACATACCTCAAGGCATTTCTTTGGCTATATATTTCAAATATAATAAAATTGATCTTTTGATAGGAGCATATTTATTTTGGCGTCTTTTAGGTCCTGACAAAATAATGCTTGGTAAAAAAAGCCTATCCTTGTGGACACCCAATTGGGACATGTTGTTAGCACACCTTTTAATAGTCCAAGTTTGAATTCTATTAGTTGTAAGTTAGTAACAAGTACTGACTTGCACAATTCTTTAATTAAATTATGGGAAACAGAGGAACATTCATAACAAAAGCTTCTTTCTTCTGACGAGAAGGCTAGCGAAAAACATTTCAGGGAAAACAGCGCAATGAGGATGGTGGATTAATTGTTTCACTACCATTAGAATCACCTTCAAGTATAGGAGAATCAAGGTATATAGCTTCTAAACGTTTTTTCTCTTTGTAAAGCAAATTAAAGAAAAATAAAGTTCTCTCAGATCTGTATACCCAATTTATGGACGCAAATCTAGCTTTGGGTCACATGAGCGAATGTGCGTCAAAATCTTCCAATACAAAGGTAGAATACTCATACCTCACCATGGAGTCTTGAAGGAAGATAGCTCTACTACTAAGTCTTCAATGCCTCAAGTTTTTAGAAATGAAAGAAATGTATATAATATTGTGATATCTCTGGAACTATGATTCGTAGGGGAAATGTATTGAAACAATTTTTGTAGATATTTCTATATTCTACAATTTTTATTTCACCTATTTTTGCAAAAGCAATCACTGTTTCATCTTTTCAATTGCAAATATTTCCAATGTATTATACCAGGGGTCTCCAAACTACGGCCCGCGGGCCAGATCCGGCCCGCCACTGCCATCAATCCAGCCCGCGACAGTTTAAGACTCGTGTCATCAATCTGGCCCAAGACAGCCAATGTTTTACTGTTGTTACTATTGCTGTGATTATTTCACTCAATAGAAAATACGCGCCTTAGATTGGTTTAAATATGAGGATTGATATCTGAAAACACCATGTTTTCGATTTTGTATTTCGGCACCTGATTGGATACATGCAATTTTCCTATCTGTGTGTTTCGCGTTGTCATTAGTTGTTTTATTCGATATTAAAAATCTAGTGACTAACAGAAAATGTCAAATTAATAAAGAAACTTCAGAATTATTGTATCAAGAATGAATTTTAAAAACCGTTTTGGTCTGTTTTATCTAAAAGAGGTTCAATAGAAAGTAAAGGAACAAATCCCGCAAAATACCGTGCGATCTAAAAAGTACGTGTGGAAACAATTCATGGAATTTTGCAACGAACGTCATCCTAGCCGAATTTTAATTGTTTTCGTGAAATAATCTTGACAAATACAACTCGTGTAATTAATGATTATCGAAAATTTCTTCTCTTTTTCGAAACAAATTGTTGTTGTCCAAACAACAATTTGTTCCTCTAAATCGAAGAAATTTGTCTTTCGATAATCATCATTACACTTGTTGTATTACTATTGATAAGTTGAATGGAAGAGAATTAAAACACAGAATGATAATCACTCGGTTTTATATACTTGCAAGGTATAACTTTACGACAGAAATTATGCCGCAGAAAACTCAACTTAAGTATTTTAAGCTTAAGCATATTAATAACTAACAAATAATTGAATTGAAATTAATCCCACTAATAAGTCGAAAAAAACACTAATGAGATTTATGTAATTGTGATTTTCCATCGACAATTTATTGTTTGTAGTTGTGGATTAATTTTACTCCTACCAATTATTAAAAGAGATTTAAGATGCTCATCAGTTAGTTTCGATCTGTAAACATTTTTTGTGTACTTCATCTTGGAAAACGTTTTCTCACACAAATACGTAGTTCCAAAAACAGAAAACAACCCACGAGCAAATTTATGCAAAGTATCAAATTGTGCCAGTATAAAATTCCAACAAAGATGAATTTTGATATTTGTTTTTAAACATATCACTGCACTGTAAATCAATAATTTTCATTTGGACTTTCGGAGCCAGGGTTTCAATGTCAAAATCAAAAAGATTTTCAAAAAGCCTAATTTTATTCACAATGACATCAAAATCTGAGAAACGAGTATCGAAATTTATCTTTAGAGCACTCAAAGTTTCGACTACAAAATCGACTGGAAATTCAGTCTCTGTAGTGTGGCTGAATATTTCACATGTTTTAAAATGTGTGAAACATTTTTTACGAAACTGCAATTGAAATAGTATTATTTTCTGCCTGAACCATTTGATATTGGTGTATAAATTTGGAAGAAGCTGATTTTCTCCTTGAAATCTCAAATTCAGTTCGTTCATATGATTTGTCAAATCGACATAGAATGCTACTTTCCACATCCATTCATTATTTCCTAAATCGGCACAAGGGCGATGCTTCTCATTCAAAAAAATTTCGATCTCTGCTCGAAGTTCAAAAAAGCGCTTAAGGACTTTTCCGCAACTAAGCCAGCGTAGAGCAGTATGAAATGGCAAATCATTTTCTCCGATCTCTTCAATAAACTCGCGGAATTGTCAATGATTCAGCCCAGTGGATCTGATAAAATTAACAACTGATATGACTGGTCTTAGAACTTCAGACAAATCCAAACATTTTCCGCACAAGGACTGTTGATGAATGATACAATGTAATACTAATGGTTTTGAACCACCATCATTTTCTACAGACTTTGACACAAGTACTACCACTCCTTTATTTTTACCACACATATTTTTGCCTATATCGGCGGTGATATATTTCAAGTTTTTCCATCTAAGGTTTTTTTTTATTAATTGCATTTTCAACTCCCTTGAAAATATCTGCCCCAGTAGTCGTGCCGATACTATCAATATCAAGAAGTTCTTCATTCACTTCATAGCTTTTATCGACTCCACGAATAAAAATTAAAAATATTGTAGTTTTATTCCAACTTTTGCTTTAATCGTGAATTTGTTCTACTCGTTCAACATTTTTCCACATTAACAAACTAATTTTCACTTTAACACTTGCATCTTCAATAACTAGTAATAACTACTTACCTAAAACCAATTCTTTTTAGCAGACGCCACAAAGAAGTTTTACTTAGAGTAAATTCAGGTAAAACAATGTTTACTTTCTGCAGAATACATGGAAAAAATGAATATACTTATACTTTAATATAAAACTAATTTCTAAAACACTATTAAAAGTAATTCTGTCTTAAAAATTCGTACTAATAGTAAACTTGCAAAAGTTTCTTGTAATTAATTGTAATGTTTTTATTATTATTAAATTCTATGAAACTAACAATTTAAAGTAGGAGCCCTTTTCTCAAGGATGTAGAAATTATAATAATTCGCAATTTTCCAAATTTTAGTGCTTCCAGTACCTTTTTTTCCTTGGTCTATATTGTCGAGGAGATGCGAAGGATGTAGATACCCCTCTTTTAATAGCTAAGCTTCCTTTTTATTTCGGGTGTAAGTACTTTTACTCATACCAGTTGCTTTTAGAGTTCGCTCTCTGTAATTTAAAAATATAATTATCAAAAATAAACGATATTTTCTCTATTAGTGTTTTAAACAATACTCACAGTTTTTAGATAATTCCACAATATATTTAAAAATTGTTAAAAATTCTAAGAAATTGACAATTGTTTCGATATTAAATATCATCGTCAGAATGCCTACTTGATGTTTAATAATTATTTTTGGCCTACCCAAGAAGTGACCTACCTTGTGATTGACTTAATATATATTAATAGAAAAAAGAAGGAGATATGATATTACAAATACTAAAGCTTAGATATTATTACCCCTATGGGAATATCCTGGATATCATTTTTCCCAACTATGATCAGTATAACTGTGCAATGATATAGAAAATCAGGAAAACTATATCTACTGTTTTTTACTATTGTCACTTAAGAAGACAGTTTTTAAAAGTGAGGAACTGTAAAAATGAGCAGTAAAACTATTTATTTGGATTTTTCAACCTATCAAAACCAGTAATCTGATCAAGATATGTATTCTACAGATTCAAGAAATGTAATACTACAACATAAACTTGTCTTGCTGTGAATATGCAAAGCATAGAGTATTTCTATGTTTGAGATAATTAATAAGCATTATTATTTTCTTAACAAACAAAACATAAATCATTCACTTACAAGAATTCATGTATATCTACTACTTTTCTATTGATCTGCTTGAATGAGATACATTATTTTTCATTTGATCTACCGATGTTTTTGTATAGGGATTTGAGTTCCACTTCAGATTGCATGAAAGCTGCACCGTTTTCTACAATCTGCCGTCCTTGACTACGGATAGTTTTTCCCCTGGCACCAACAAGTTTTTAGAATACATGTTTTTATTTTAAATGAAATACCCGACACTCACTTACAAACTAAGCGTCTTAAAATAAACAAAATCAAAAATATTCAACAAATAACCTCAAAAATATTCAACAAATAACCTCAAAAATATCAAATATTAAAATGGCTATTGACATAAATCATCGTCCTACGCCAGTGGTCGTTACTAACCGACGTAGATAAACAAGACAGTATTTGGTTTCTGCGGTTATCAATGTTCCAACTTCTGGTGGCTTCAACTTTCTTTAAATGGATTCTAGGTATATACTTGTACAACATGAATGCAATTTATAGATTTATCCCGAAGAAATTATTGCCAACGTGATTATTTGCCGACCGTTCAACCAATTCAGCTTACCAACCAAAAATTCAAAGCCCGGCGAGCGAGAAAATATCGATGTGGGAGCTAGTGCAGCGTTGTCAAAGCAATGTAAAATGACTTTATCACCAAACCTAACGATTGATCGCATTTTCCATTGATTTATGAATGACTTGGTTCGTTTATCCTTTAGTTGAATGTTTTTGTAAAAAACAGACTTTACTCATCTGAACTGTTTTTATATAATGTATAAATTAAAATATAATTAATAAACGGACATTACATGGTTCTCGAAACTCGCCATGCATTTAGATGTTTATGATTTCTTCCAAGCTCCAAGTTAATGGTGTATTTTTTTAATGTTTCTAGATGTATGATTTCGAAGGAGATTACGAAACGGTTTACGACGGTCATAAATTCGGTGTCAGTAATATTGGTTTGATCGAAAAATATAGAGGGGAAACTAAAATTCCTCAATGGAACAGTCCTTGTGGAGATATATCAGGATCTTCAGATGGTACAAAGTTCCAAGGGTACATATCACCCAACGATACCCTTTTGTTTTTCAGGAAAAGTATGTGCAGAGCTAAAAAACTGGTGAGTTACAATTTAACAGTTCTTCAGTCCTCTTATAATATTTTACTAAATAAAAGTGGCATTTTGCGAAAATTACAACTGTACAACAAGAGAACCATTTTAATCCAGTTTTACGTTTAATTGTTCCAGGTAAAAGTAAATGAAACAGTTTCTGGAGGCCTTAAAGCTTTCGTCTTCCACTTTGATCCTGAAGCCGATGACAATGGTTGGGATCGTGACTATAACAAATGTTTCTGCAGAGAGGGCACCAATTGCAAACCCAGAGGTCTGCTAGATGTACGAGGATGCTACTACGGATTCCCTATTGCACTTAGTAATGCTCATTTCCTCGATGGTGACAAGAGTCTTTCTGCTAACGTTATCGGAATGAATCCGGATCCAAAGAAACACAGGAGTTACTTTGTCATACAACCCGTAAGTGGAAAAATTATTTCTAATACTTTAGAAGAGCCTCAAATGAACTAAATAATGTAGGTTTTTATCTGATGTTTTCTTGCAAAATGTGAGATATAAATATACTTATAACTGATCGGGAAGATAATTCAAGCTAGTTGAATTAGTATTATATTTTATAACAAACATAATTTTTATTTCAATTCACAATAACTGTCAAAGTACTTAGAAAACCTTTTTATATTGCAGGATTCTGGTCTTCCTATCGAACTGGCTGTCAGATTTCAAATTAACATGCATTTAGGAAACATAAAAACCATTACCAATTGTGCAAGATTCGATAATATAGTACTACCTCTACTTTGGGCTGAAATCGTAAGTATTATATAACATTTCAAAATCTTCAAGAATCCTTTCAAAAATTACAAAGCTGTCGATGATGACTGACGAAACAAATACTCCAACTTAATTTAGTATATTGTAAGGTTTTTCTTATCTATTTTATCGTATCATTGCAAATTAATGTTCCTTTAAACTAAATCTTTATTACAAATTATAACCATCACAACACATACTTATTAGTTATAAGAGATACTAATAAAAGTGTTCCACGGACTTCACTAAAGCCAAAAATTTTCTTCTCGTGACGCAGTAGTTTCGTTCTGATTTATAGAGGACTTTACTGATATATTCGAGCACTCTTTTTTGCCCTCTTTGGATCTGTGAGAGCACATTTCCAATTCCTAAGTTGCTTGCATCAGTGTCAAGAATAAAGTCCTACTCTGGTAATGGATATCTAATATCGGCGCCGTGGTTAAACATCTCTTTAAGGTTTCAAAAGCCGTTTGACGGTCTTCGTCCCAATGGCCAGCTCTTGTTTCTTCTGTAAGTCGAGTTAGTAGCTCGGCAATATTTCAACACTTTCTAATAAATCTTCGATAGAATGTGCAGAGTACAAGGAAACTCTGATTTTAATAATTGTCGCGGCTATTGCTGAGTGGAAGCAATTTTGTCTGGATCCACCGCAACTCCTTCATTGCTCACTATATGACTGAAATAGTTGACTCGATTTTGGAATAACTGATATTTCTTCGGGTTTAACAAGAGTTGGGCAGTTTGGAGTCGTTTGAATACATCTTCCAAATTTTTCAGGTGTTCCTTAAATATCTTCCCCATGTCGTCCAAATCGACCAAGCATGTCTTCCAAAATAACCCCCTCAGGACATTTTCCATGTTGCGGGCGCATTACAGAGCCCGAATGACTTGAATTGACATAATCAAGATCTGGCGGTAAAAGGAGACTTCTCTTTGTTTTCTGGGTCCATCTCTAGATTTCTAGTTGCCAATAACCTGACTTCAGATCCAAGGTGGAAAACAGTTTTCTGCCGGCCTAACTGTCTGGGTATCGTTGATTCGAGACAAAAGATATCTGTCTTTCCTCGTCACGTTGTTTTGCTGGCGGTAGTCCACGCAGAATCTGGTAGTTCCATCCTTTTTCTTGACGAGCGCTACTGGAGACATCCATGGACTAGTAGATGGTTCTATAACTTTTTCTCCTTTCATCTCTCAAATTATCCATTCAGCTTCCTTTCTCTCCACTCGTGGTAGTCTTCGAGCTGATTGCCTAATTAGCTAGGCGCCATCAGTATTGATTTTGTATTTCACGGGTGATGTTCTACCAGTTTTCCTTCCTTTTGGTACGAATAGATCTCGATACTGCAAGATAAATTATCTCATTTTTTTTTCTCAGCTCGATTCCAAGATAATATCTGTACGAATCTGGTATTGGAATTTTCAGTTGTCGTTGTTTGACGAATTGTAAACGTTACAGGACAAAGGATCCAATCCTGCTTTCCTTCTTGATGGTAATTGGGAAATCGTTCACATTTATTACACGTACAGTGATATACTTTGCCGACGTACCCAATCATTTTCCAATTAGTGCTCCTCTGCCAACCTCTTCGTCGTAGCATCATAACTCCATCATAACCGGTGTATCTTCCTCCATGATTCAGAGTAGCTGAGCTACTATCGTGGTTTCGCTTCGTGTAGGTAAAACGGTATTTTCCTGCACAGCTCCCAACACCGTGCTGCCTTCATATGGGTGAAGGAATACCTCTTCGGAACCTACTGTAATGGTTGTGTTTCTACAGCCCAGCTGAAAATCATGTAGATTCATTACGTCCATTACCATAATCACGTCTTCTTCGATATCAGCTACGATTACCGTATGTCTGAACTCTTCTGCTCAAATTCCCAATTTGATATTTGTGTCTCCGTAAACGTTGGCACTCTCACCTGTGGCGGTCCGCAGTCGCAATCTCGTTAGCAGAAGCTTCTTCTTGAAGTTTATTATATCTGACTGTATAATTGGTTCCAGTTGGTCCAATGTCTACCAGCAGAGTATATTCTTGCCATTTACTTCGCCATCCACATATACACCGCTATCAGTATGAAAGGGTCTTTGGAACGATCCTTGGTTGGTGCTGCCTCCTCGTAGCCGACCCATTCTAGTTTCCCTGTGTCTGGGCTTTTTGGTTTGCAGGGATCCTGGTGCGCTTAAACGAACTTCGTACTCACCCTAGTTCGCCACAATTCCAGCATCTGAACGAACTTTTTAGGCTTCTTGTCTACTATACTCTTTATCAAGTTGGCGATCTGGTTAAGTCTGTCTTCTTCACCTTCTTCATGGATGGTCCTAGCTTTGTTATACCCCGTAGCCTTCGTGGCTGCTTCATATTCAATAGCAGCAGTCAATGCATCGACTTATGTTTAGGAATGGATTAAACGAATCATTCTCTGCATATTATGGTCACGTAAGTCCTCAATAAAGGCATGGATGCCCAAACATTCCATCATGTTCTTTGGTGCTGATGGGTAGGCAAATCGAATAGTCGGGCAATATCCACTTCATACTCTTGAAGGGTTTCATCACGTTTCTGCCTTCGGTTCATCAGCTCGGATTGGTACAAGTGCTCTAGATGTTCTTGATCTCCCCGAAGCGCGATGGTTAAGTTCACTGCCTTCTCCTTGTCGGATCAGTATCAGTATTTTACATAATTGATCCACGATGTTTTTCCGTCGAACGTTGGGGCATTGACTCGGGCAAATCTGCCAATATCTTTTATCTTGGGGTGTGTTTTTGGCTTGCGGAGTTTTATTTGTTCGATATCATTTTCTTCTGATGCGTACTTAAATCTGCCATCTTTCTCTCTAGCTCCTTGATTTTCTCGTCTATCGTTGTCATCTTATTCTCCATTTTGCCATCTAACGTTGTCATCTTATTCTCCATCTTCTCGTCCATCGTTGTTATCTTATCCTCAATATCCGATTTGTTTCGACGTCAGGAGCAATGTCATTTTTTATTAATAAGATATCGGCAGAAATCTTCTCCATGTTAGCAGAAATCTCGTTCTTCTTAGTTGACATTTTCTCGTCCATATTAGCAGAAATATCGTTGTTCATATTTGAAACCTTCTCTTCAATATTAGCAGAAATTGACGAGATTAAGGTGGAAGCCTCGTCTTTGAATAAAAATGTTGCTGCACACCGTCATTTTCCAGCGCCATTTTGAGTCTTTATACACTAATTCACTCTTCTTTCCGGACGTTTATAAGTCGCGATTTTCTAATTCGGCTTATAGTTCCGTCACTTTCAGGTCACTTAGTCTCTTGGCCATTTTTACCTAACTCTTTATTTATATTATCCCACTTCTGACACTAATGTAAAGTTTTTCTAATTTATTTAAATAGTTTTTATCACGAATGATGGGATAAATTTAGACACGGTATATCTACTTACTCAATTCATTTGTATACTTAACCAATCACTTATACTTAATTTATGTAGACACTCAACTTCTAATTTATATTAATTACACTGCTCACTATTTATATTAAACATATTTGACTTTTATGGTTCACTTGTTCTGCTAACGAGTTGATTAAAATGTAGACTGCCTCACGGTTCGCACGTAGTCGCTTGTATATTAAAACCCATTCTGGAACATTCCGATTCCTAAAATTTCTAGAATGTGGCTCCCAACAAAAAATCGACCTTCTTAGAGATGTCTCTATGAAAACAATCACAATAAATAATCTCTCCAAGAAACCTGTGCGATCTCGCTAGAAACTTTCAGATATCGGATTAGATCATTACATTACTGTGTGGTTTCGTAACAATATGTTAGATAATTATGAGATAATACAGTCATTTAGATCAAAAGAGCCCCTTAACACCAAAATATATGTGTTTACTCCTTTCCGAGTTCCATGTCTGTGTAGATTCAGAGATTCGGATCGAATAATATCTACCTAAACATTAGTATTTAGGTAGAATCATTGAAAATTCCTGTGGCTAATGGACTTGCTTCCTAGCCATTTTCTTTCACACACAGACAGACAATAATATCTACCAAATGTCTTCAATATATCCTTTTTTTTTCTTCCAGTCAATGGATAAACTGCCAGGCTACTTAGAGACTCGCTTCAGGATGTATCTAAACGTACTTCCAGTCGTAGAAAAATGTTTAATGGTAATATGCCTAGCAGGAGGTGTACTGTTCTTCTTGGTATCCCTGTATAAATTCATCATAGTATCAAAGACTCGATCGCAGCACCAAGATTCTTGGATAGAAGATGAATTGGTTTACAACATGGATAGAAAACTCGGCAGTTACATTCCCGCTAGATCGTCCAATTTAACAGCGAAAGAACTGGAAGTTTATATTGATAGTATGGTGCCTCTCACAGAAAGTGAGCATAGCAATGATGAAAATGAACAAGAAATTGAAACGACTCACGAACAAAGCGCGTTGGTTGGTTAATAGCGGATTCTTATTTTTTTTTAAAACATGACAGTGAAGAAATTGGCATTGTAATGTGTTTAAAAGACATTATTAAGTCTGTTCCTTTTTATAGGGAAAAAAACGATATTGTGATACAATTAGAAATAATTTTTATATGCCATATTAGTATAAATCATAACAATTACTTTTGCTGCATTTCTTTTAAATATTTTTATATTTATTGGTTTCTATAATAAATGAACGCTTGGTGCATAGAAAATACAAATGCAAATCTTGTGGTGATTCTCCCAATTTATATAATCGACTTTTCTAGCGGTCCTTCAAAATTACCACATCCTGTATGAGAAGAAATTATTATAAAAAAATACTCCTCTACCTAAGAAGGTGAAAGACTAAATAATCACGATTGTTTTATAAAAATTATTTTAATAGATTTCTGGCCGATTTCACAAAACAATTTATTGCTTCATTAATATTTAACGCTCACATTAAATTAAATATTTAAAATTAACTGTTTCGACCCTTACTTTGTGGAATCTACTCATATTAGTGTTTTAAATGAAACTTACTATTTCTAATTAACTCCACAGTATATTGATATTGACGAAACAATTGTCAATTTAGAATTTGTAACATTTTTCAATATACTGTGGAGTTAACTAGAAACAGTGTAACATATGTTCCCCCCGGCTTGGGACTCTTCCTCAGGTTGTGGTATTCGACTCCAGTTAATGTATTCTTATAGCAATCACTGGGATGGGGCGAACAATCGATATTAAGTTGGACGCCACCAGTTTTTTAAGCGATACTTTTATTAAACAAAAAACTAAAAAGGATAAAAACTGGAAAACCTTATATTTACTTTAACTTAACAAAACGAAATACTGAATATATTTTAACGCGATGGTCCAAGTTAATATAAATTGCTGAAAATCAAATATCAAATGTTCAGCAAATTATATTTATTTATAACTCAATAGATAATTCACATTAACTGCATATCCAAAATACAAGACGAATACGAACGCCGTTATACAATAAAAATCTCCAATTCTAGATTTCCATGAATTGAATATAGGACAAAGGACTTATCTTGGTGAGGTTCTGGAATTATTCAGCTCTCAGCTAGGTCCTAGTCGATGGAGATAGGGTCTTTAATCCATCCCGGCCGGTTTTGTGTTGTTCTATCGGTGTTGTTTATTCATAGGGCCTACGCAGGGGCTGCAGAGCTGAGGAAAGAAAAAAAGAGTAAAAATCAAGGAAAAATTCTGGGAAGGAAGGAATAGGTAGAACAGATAGGAAGCTTATGCTTCAACAACATAAAAAACTGAATCTAGTTTTTAAATGAAACTAACAGAAGTCTGTTCTATCATATTCGCTTTGTTCCCTAAATAAACAGAAAATGCGGAATTATGAAGCTAAAAAAGAATGAAAAGAAATTATTAAAAATTTGCTTCAAAAGAATATAAAATGTTTCTTTTTTACAATAAAAAGAATTGAACATACAAAATTCATCAAACGCCAGCCCATATTATAATTTGAAATAAAACAGAATACACATGGAGAAAAAATATTCCAAAAATCTAACTCACCAGCAAATACTCGTATGTGAAACCACTACGATGTAGGTACTAACTTATAAATTTTACTGATAGGAAGAGACTTTTCCTATGTACGATGTCGTTTAAATATACAAAATTTGGAAGTGAAACAAGTTTTTTTAATTTCAAATCATTAGTACGTTGAAATTAAAATACCATAGTCCGATGGAAATCGTAACAGCCTATCGGCTTGTTACAACAGTAAGTTTCATTTAAAACACTAATCAAAAATTTATTTCGCAAAATTTTCTAATGCTCTGTAAGTGAAAACATAACCTTACTTTCTTTGGCTAATTTTGCGATTGTTCATTGTATAAAACAAGAAGTGATATTAAATTATTCGCATCGGGAAGGGAAGACCAAAAACATATAACATCAGAAAAAAACCTGGAAATATACGATGAATTTGATTTTTCCCAAAGATTTGGTATTACCAAAGAAAAATTCCGCACTCTTCTTGTCCAAATTGAGCATCAAATTAGATCTGCAACGAATAGGTAAGGAACATATCCACTGAGATAAAGGTTATGGGAACATATTATTATGCAAAGAAGCGTTGCTGAATTTGTTAGGGTTTCAACATCTTCTACACATTCGAAAAGTAACACAAGCGATAGCCGCTTTACGATCCAATTATATAAACATGTATGAGGCACACGAGGAAATGTACAGTAGTGCTGAGAAAATGTTCCGGATTGCAGGTTTTCCGCGAGTTATTGGTGCAATAGATTGTACCTTGATAAATATTCAGACACCTATTGGATTGCCTCTAACGCTGACCACACTTTTACCACCAGTTGTTTAACGTTCGATACTATCGATATACGAAACAGTACCAACCACGTAATCTGTCAGCATAATTCCCACGCACTTGTGGTACCAACTTAACAAATTCTCCGTTTGTTAATGTTGCTTCATTTATGAAATAGAGATATTTAACGGGATTTTTAACATCTCTATTAAGTTAATTGTTACATTACTTAATGTAGCATTATCGGTAAACTTATGGAATCGACCCTTACACATTAAATATGTTGGTATGATCAGTGATACCAATATCCGAAAAATTAAGTTGCCGATATATTGCCAAGTTTAACTGAACTTCAGACATGATTTGAAATAGATACATCGGACGAAATTTTTATGATTGATAAAGTTTTGTAATATTAATTTTTATATTTTTTGAAAATTTTATACACAAAAAGTCAACTATCTAATTATTTTTTAGTATGGTTATTTAGGCAAGTTATCAATTATACTTTTTTTAATTAACCCGTAACCACAGACGTAACAGTTTAGTCACGCTTTACCAGACGTGACGTCTCCTGGACGGCAATTTTATTTTATCAAAAATTGATATACTGCTTTTTAAATAATATTATTTATATATATCAGATATGATTTTAGGATTACTGACTACAAAATGAGGTTATTTAAGTTGTTAAATACTAACACGTTTGTTTACAGGAAAATATTTTCTTATCAATGGAGCAGCAATGTTTGAATTTTGACGCATAATATATTTCATCTGATATTATCTGCAACAAAAGAAAACCCGGTACTGATTTCATTTGACTCACATAATGTACTTAATCAAAAAATCATAACAGTATGGTTCACAAAGATGGTATAACAAAAATTGCAGGGCATACGTTTTCTTATTTCCGGGTACATTCCAAACACACTGGACGCTTGCACATGATACACAAATAGGCCGTTCTTTTTTTTGTTGGATGGAAAAATCCTACAGGTCTCCCTCGCCGCCAATTTCTCTTCCTCACCAACCTCTATTTCTTCTTTTATATGTAGGATGCGCCCTATGTTCATGCGTATTTCTCGAGAAATACGCGAGTTGTTAAAACGACGTTTCAACTCCGGCGTAATCAACTGCATTGTCCCCCGATTTAACCTGCCTTGATTTTTATCTGTGAGGCCGAATAAGAGATTTGGTGTATAAAACTCGACCAACTATGTTTTGCATTTTCCTGTTTTCTAAAGGAATAGCAAAAATACGGCAAGTCGTATTCACTTTTATGTTTATAAGCTCTTAAGGACCAATCGTAATGTTACGATAATAACTGCTTCCATATGTATGAGTTGTTGGTTATGTTAAATGAAAATCGATGTGTATATGCACTTTTCTTTATATTTCTATTACTTTACACTTTCTTTATTTTGCGTCACAATTAAGATTATCACAAATGCTTATGATACATTGTAATTGAAAAGTTTTTACTTCTTTATGATTGATTTTTTGACAATGAATTTTAATTGAATTTTTTATTACTCGACGAACAACCTTTTTATATATGATGAGAATGAAAAATTGAATGTGTGTTGTTATAGATATTTTAATATGTCGTTTAACGTGGGTGATAACAAGGAAAGTTATGTGAGAATGTAACCAATGAGAAATAGAGATTTAAATGAAACTGTCATATGGCTGTTGAAACTCAGTAGATACATATAGTTTTGTGGACAAAGAAATTGATAAATAGTTATCTGTGGTTTTTTATATGAAATGAAGTTTGAAATGGGTTTTGTAAAATTATCAATACAGGGTGAAGACAAAGTAATAATTTATGTAAGAATTAACAGCAGGAATTTGAGTGTTAACCCTTTCACTGTGGACCAAAATTACAGCCATTATACCAGGTGCGGAGCAGTTCTTTTTTATTTTCATTATTTTATTTTTGTTAATCATTTTGAGTCATTTGAATTGTATTCATATGTAAATAATATCAATTTTTGCCTTGTTTTTTTTTAACGCACTTGTGCGTCCTCCGCACATTTTAAATGAACTATGCCTTATGTGCGAAGAACGCACAAGTGCGTCTTGGTATATACGGATTGTTGTACTCAATAATAAATGATGAAATCCAATTGTTTTTTTAAAATTAAATTGCCATACAAAAACTGTTATAATATAAAAATATTGAAAACATTCTACTTAGAAATAATAAAACTGAATAAAAATATTGTCGAGCTGAAACAAATGAAAATATATAAAAAAACACATAATAGACCTATTCTGAAAGCAGACAACACGAATTTCATAGAATATTTGAATACTAAACTTGGCCATAATGAATAATTAGTATTTGTGGTATTCAGCAAAACATTTTTCCAGGCATAGACCTGGTTTAAAAGGGCAGGTTTCGCAGTGATAAATGGTATCCTTTCTCTTTTTCTGTTTTGTACATACGCGACACCTTTTTCTAAGAGTTTTGCCCGTTCCGCTAGTTTCGGTGATTTTGCTTGGTAAATGCTGATCCTTATTTACCATCACCTCAGCTTCATTTCCTTCTTCAGGTAGCAGTTTTTCCAAAACAGCTAAACGAAAATCATAAAGTGACATTTTTGCCGCTATATTTTTCATACAAAATATAGGAATTATGGAGCAGAATATGCAATACATGTATTCCCAGTTTCTTATACCAACGCAGGGTTTTACGTAGAGAGGGATAATAAGACATTAGTTGATCTTGTTTGTCTATTCCGCCCATAAACTGATTATATTTTATAATAGGCTATTGTTTGAGTTTTCATTGTCCTCTTCTATTTTGCGTTTCCACCATATCGCACTTGAATTCCGTGGAAATGAATAAAACGTCCCTGTTATCTTTCCACTTGCCAATTGTAACGCCATTGAGATATTTTCCTTTGCACTCACCTATAATAATGAGAAAATGAAATTAACATAAAAAAAGTAAATTGCAAAAGAAACTGACCCTTCTTCAATTTTGCTGTAGTGACATCTTCTGGTGATCCTTTTCTATCCCCACGTAGTGTACCTGTGCAATAGGTTTTGTGTTCGACAAGGAACTTAGATAACGAGAATTATAAAAATTATCCATGTACACAGAATGTCCATTAGATAATTTACCATGCAGTAATGCCTGGACAACTTTTTGTGCATGCCCTTTTCCCGCAAAATCATCCAACTGGCCAGTATAGACACGAAAATTCAATACTAGACCATCAGGTTCGGTCAACATATATAATTTGATGCTATACTTATGGCGCTTGTTCTTGATGTATTGCCGAAATACGAGCCTTCCTTTCCACAAAATCATCGACTCGTCCAATGCCAAATTTTTACCAGCGTAATAAACTTCACTCATTTTGTTATTGAAGTAGTTCAGAACCATTCGTATTTTAAATAAACGATCATCTGAACGTGGTTCACCAGTTTGAGGATTTCTTACAAAATGCAAACATCTCATTATCAGCAAATAACGATCCCGGCTCATATATTTTGGAAAACATTTGAAATTAAAAAGTCTGTGCTTTTTCCAGTAGTCGCTAACTCGATTCAACTTCACTGTTCCCATATGAAATATTATCCCACAGAAACGAAGCAATTCATCCGTTGTCAGGGGTTTCCATTCTGAAATTCTTGATCGCACTGACACATTTGTGGAACTAAATATTTATTCTGCATAGCGATTTGTTTCTGTTACCACTGTATTTACAAAATTTTCATCTAGAAGCATTCTAAAAAAAATCGTATGGTTCTCCATTTACCGGCGCATCTACTACTAACTTATTTTCTTTTATGAACGGTAAGTCTTCCATTCTGTAACATATTTCGTGCCAAGTAACGTCATCCAATATGGGAGGTGCCAAATTAGGGTCACCAACATTTTGGACATCATTTTGATTATCATTATCGGCTTGATCATCATTTTGTTCTAAAGTTTGGTTGATACTCTCATCACCGTCTGATTCATCTTCAGAAGCTTCATCTAAAAAATTATTTTGTCTCATATAGAAGGGGAAGAAAATATATAACATATCACTTACCTGGAACGTAATCATCATCGCTGGAATTAACCATTTCATCCTCATCCTCAGATTCATACAAATACTGTAACAAGTCATCTTCGGTGAGTCTTTCAGGATTTCTAACAACATGTACTTTTGGTTTTTTTATGCCAGAAGGTCCAGCTTTATCATTATAGGAATCACCCATTTTAGCAACGCCCACACAAAACAAAAATCCTTAAAATTGAGAACGGCACAAATTTTCTACACGTGTAAACCTCATTCAATGTGCGGACAGCAGTACAATACTATCACCAATGCGGAAGACACACTGCTGTTCGAAAACCAAATTTATAAAAGCCGCACATGTGCGCGCTCCGCACATAGTGGGGGCACGATACAAAGCGCATGTGCGTCCTCCGCAGTGAAAGGGTTAACTCAAATTCGTACAAACTACTCGAGAAGACTTGATAGTCCGAATTCAAAACGCCATAAATAAAATACCAAGAGCGGAAATTGAGGCAGCTGTCAACTCCACCCAGAAAAGATTGGACCAGTGCATTCAAAATAATGGACAACATTTTGAACATTTACGACAAAACTTTTAATTTATTTTTAACGTTTATTTCTAAAGTTCTGTAATCCTGTTTTTAGTGTTATTGCTCCTGCTGTTGTTGAACAGTTTTATTAAGAATTTTCTTCCAAATATGTAAATTAGTATGTTTCGAGATATGGGCGCCCCAAGTAAATTTACTTGATTTTTTAATCCAAAACCGTTTGTCTAACGAAAAAAGTCAGAAGGTTTGTTAGCAACTAATAAGTAATTACGAAAATGATTTTTATTTTGATAAAAAGCAGTGGCGTGCCATCTTTTAACGGTTCAAAAAAAGGTAGATGATTAATTTTTTTCATTAAATTTTAGAAAACTGTATCCTCTTTTAAAATATGAAAAAATGAATATACCATTACATTTGTTTTTTTTTGAAAAAAAAAATTTGCTACCATTCCAGATAACGCCATCTAGCGGCGAAGACGAAAGTCAAGAAGTCAAAACCAAGTAAGCGTTTTGTAGTGTAAATTATGCTCTTTCATATGAGCCCAAATTTGTTAAAATCGGTCAAGCGAGACGGGTGAAATCTTGGTTACTTTAAAAAAACAATTGAACTTCCCCCACCGCTTTATTTTGATAGATAGAACAAAACATTTTAGTCGAAAAGTGTAGGTGAATAGTCAGTTCATTAGGCAAAATTCTATAAAAATCCAATTTTTCTACTTAGTGTTAGCTGTTACGCCATCTAGCGGACGTTTGACAAACTCGAAAATAATTTCCAGCAATTTCTCTTGGCGACTTTTATCATGAATTTTTTTTTAAATCTATACGACCAATATCTTATGAGGTATGGCCGCTCGCTACCCTTAATTGATCACCCGGTACAGACACCAAATGCTTATTGGCAAAGTTTTCTTTTTCTTCTTTGGCGAGTCCATGTCTGGTGATGTAGGACCGTCTAGACTTTAGTACCTGATGCAGTTTGAACTCATTTTCTATCGGTTTCTCGGGATCTACCTCCCGAATGCCCAAAATGTCTTCCGATAAATCAATGTCCACTGTATTTTCTGCCTTTTCATTATTATCCGTGATTTCCGGATTTTTTAGCGCTCTAGCCATCGCCGCATCATTCAGATTACAGCCACTGCCAGTGTTTTCGGAATTTTCAACGTCTACAGAGTCCTTCAAGACGCGAGCTACGCTGATTGCAGCCGAACTCGTATTGCACGGGTTACGTCTTTCGAACCTCGCACGCTTTGCATTTGGCTGTTCATTTTCTGATTCAGATGGTGACACACTCTGATCACGACTGCAAATCTCGTACCTGTCCTGAGTCGACTGTCTAGATCAGTGGTCGCCAACCTCTCAATGTGTTGAGCTACTTTGTTAATTTTGGAATAAACAGCGAGCTACCCACACGGGAGCCACGTAACGCAACGTAAATGAAATAATCCACAGCTAATTTATCATTATATGTATTTATTTTACTATTTAACTGGTAATACATAATACATAGGTACTAATAATAAACTAATATTATTAGTACGTACTTGTTCATAGCTACATTCCTACCTACCAAACGAAGGTGTTTGAAAAATAAACAAAAACTTTCATCCAGCCACAACGGCATGTCACGTAAGATTTAAAAATAGTTAATAATAACAACAAAAAAGTAACGCACTATCATTAACATAAACATTGACAAATAAAAAAGCACGTTCAATGAGAAGGCTGACACTCGGACTCATCGAAATTTTTTTTAATGTTTGCAGTATAATTTGATACAGCCATTCGAATAGAATTATCCAAATGTTCAACTGTAAGTCGATTGCGATATTTGTTCTTAATAAAATTCGTATTGGAAAAAGAAGATTCATACAAATAGGTCGGACTGAATAATGCTTTCACTTTCAAGGCAACACCACGGTATAGAACTGAATATTTGTCTTTACTAACAATAGGCCAGGTACTTTTGGTACTTGGGACTAACGATTTTAAGGCTAAATCATTTTTAAACTCAATTACTTCCATTTCTGTTGCAGCGATGTCTTCGCTAAACTTCTGCATAACACAAGTTGCAAAATGTTGGATATCAATTTCCATATAGGGTGAAACAACAAACTGCGGTACTAACCCTTAAAACGATTTTTGAAGTTATTCTTCAGGGTAGAAGCTATTTCTACATGATATTTGCTGTCATAGGGTTCTAATGGATTTTGAGATGTTTTTTTCTGAAAGAATAGGAAAATGCTTGGCATCACTCTTAATTAGGTTTTGTTCCCAAAACTCCAACTTTTTGATAAATGCTTTTTTATCAGAAATCATTTCCGCTAGTTCTTTGTCTCTCCCCTGAAGGTGCAAATTAAGTTCGTTTAATTTCTCTGTAATGTCCACGAGAAAACCAAAATCTTTAAGCCCGATTGAATTTTCTAGTTCCGGAGTCGGTTCATCGCGTTGTTTGAAAAATTGAACTATGCCAGATAGGACATCATTAAAACGTTCCAGCACCCGTCCTCTACTTAACCATCGGACTTCAGAGTGAAGGAGTAGGTCCCCGTATTGACAGTCAACTTCATCGGCCAAAGTTTTGAATAATCTTCTTTGTAACACTTGAGCTCTAATCTTGTTCACAATTTTTACCACTAGTTTCATAACGTTGTTTCGTTTCAGGAAATTTCCACATAATGCTTACTGATGGATAATGCAGTGGTAACAGAGATATTGCGGAAAAGTTTCACGCCACCAGACCTTTATCACAACCCACCATAGCTGGAGCGCCATCGGTTGTCAAGTCTACCATTTTCGATATTGGAATTTTCTCGTAAGAAATAATATTTTTGAAATGAGAAAACAACTCCTGTCCAGTAGTGTGTCCTTTCAGTGGAATAAACTTCAAAAGATCTTCTTTAATCGTAAAATCACTAAAAACCATCCTGACGAACACGGCCATCTGGGCAGTGTCAACGACATCTGTTGATTCATCCAGTTGAAGTGAAAAATAAACACAGTTATCAAAGTCAGTTTTTAACGGTCAAAAAATATCATAGCTCATTACTTCTACACGTCTCATCACTGCATTAGCAGAAAGTTGGATAGATTTTATAGCTGAAACCAGCTCGTCTTTATTTCTAAAGTTGGCAAATAACGAATCAGCAGCTTCTAATAACGCCTGTTTTACCGTTTCCACGTCTTCATAAGGTTTCTTTTTTTGTGCAATTATCTGGGACACACGGTACGATGCTTCAGTTGCGGCCTTATTTTTGTCGACTGTTCTTAAAAATATTGATGGTAGTCCAGTTAACTGCTTTTTTAATTGTTTCAGTTTCTCATTTCTGGCGGCAGAATGTAGTGGGAATGATTTTTCAAAATTAGAATGTACAGTTTTATGATGTCTCTAAAATTTTTTTTAGCAACGGAGACCGAAGTATTACATAACGAACACACATTTTTATCTTTAACTTCTGTAAAAAACTATTGTTCTTCCCATTCCGAATGAAAGTGGCATGTTTTTACCTTCTTACAGCTGCTTGCCATATTATATTTTGTTGTTCTCTACTAACCCAACCGCTGGACGTTGGTTACGCGTTCAGTTTCAAACTAAGCGCAATGTCGCCGCGCCGTGCGTATTTATCCGGTTCAAAGCAATCCTGATCGTTCTCGACCACAAACGCGCTGGTCCGGCTGGTCGGTTTTAGCCGATTCTAGCTTGATGGCGTCAGCGGCAGATCTCTCACCGCAACGTTGCCGCTGTCTACGTTCAATATGATGACAATTAGATTTTCTTATGGAATTTTCGGAAGCTTCCTGATTTTTGCAGTTTGTATTTTTTAAATTAAAATCGTTGTGAGAGCTACCAGAATTGCCTCCGCGAGCTACCGGTAGCTCGCGATCGACAGGTTGGCGACCACTGGTCTAGATTTAGAACTAATATTACTGTCGCAGATTTATTTCCCTTTTCAAGGTTTTTGGACGTTCAAGAAGAACTTTCCTACGCGTATGTTTACCCATTTGGAGCCCTAAAATCTATTAGAAAAAAAGAAATTGGAATTAATTTGATGCTTACGTGGTTTATAACCTTGCTTTCACAATACACGGTTTTGAGGCAGACGCATTGAACTCGAAGGAAGCAAGCATCGTATGTGAACTGGAAGCTCTCTCTTTAAAGACAGTGCGGGGTATCGCGTTAGAACCAAGACTACAGGGTGATTCACTAATATCTGAAGGACCGTTACACGTTGTGCAATTGAAAACAGTTGATTATATTCAACTCTTAATAATCATAAAATAGGGGTATATAAATACTCACAGATTGCCTAAATAACTATGAAATAATAATCTGAAGACCCAGATTCTGTTATACAGGAATAAAACTTGACGTGAGCTTTCATAATGACACAGTTCGATTCACATCTGTATGTTAAGTAACCAAGAAAAACCATAATATATTATTAGAGTAGTTTTGTGCTTCTTGATGTACATTCTACTACATATTTAATCGAATGCTACTATCCCTCTATAGGGTTCTAAATTATGCTAATATGGTATATAACCTCAAAAAAATTATATTTTATTCTAGTAGGAATGGTCTAGTACTTTATCTAAATATAGTACTTAGTAGATTTTAGTTTTAAAACTATCAGCGATCAAGGACCTAACATCAACTGAATGTAAATACTTTCTAGTTACATGCTATTTGTAAAAAAGGTACTTGATTGTATGGTTTTATATATTGTTCCTCGTACTAGATACTACAGGGTTTTTAATAGTGAATGTTGAAAGGTAAAATTGAACTTGGCAAGCCTCAAATACTAATTCATGAATCATAAGAATATTTGAAACGTTCTGATTGTATGATACGTAGGACTGTGTTCAAATAGAGCGTAGAATATTGAGGGAATAATGGATTATGTTGGAGAAAGTGGAAATACTGTAAAGAAAACTCAAATTAATTATGAATGGGTAGGGTATAACTTAAGGAACAAGATACAGCAATTGACAACAATGATGAACTGAGAAAGGACAAGAAGAGAAAGGATATAAATAAAGTAATCAGCAATATGCAAAATAAAAGATTGAATAGTTATCATTAAAAAAC
Organism: Galeruca laticollis; assembly: GCA_963921935.1. Classification (NCBI taxonomy): domain Eukaryota; kingdom Metazoa; phylum Arthropoda; class Insecta; order Coleoptera; family Chrysomelidae; genus Galeruca; species Galeruca laticollis. The sequence goes on along the minus strand of OY998181.1, from coordinate 63,131,221 downwards.
ATTACAGGTGATAGATGTAGATATAGATGTTGCTGTTTAATCATTATAAATATTTTTATGCCCAGTAATGTTTTTATTTGACGATTTTTATTGTAATTATTTGCCTAGTTTGCTAATTATGTATCTGTAAGCTTCTGATTTGGTTTATTGTTGTGCAGATTTTTAGTGTAATACTAAATACAAATTTGTAAATATTAGTGATAAGTTTTTAATAAATATTTATTTCAAAGTAATGACCTTTCATTGATTTCATCATCACCCCAGCTTAGGTAGTTGATATTAGGTTTTAATGATTTTACTTTTTTCCTAATTTTGAGTAATAAATGTCAAGTATACAAATTTTTCTCTAGCGTACATAAAATGGTCCAAGTTTGTCAACAACATAGAATTGTCTACTAACAAACCACCTATTTTATTGTCTGTTTGAAATAAACAGGAAGTAATAAAACGTTTACCGAGTGGGTAACTAAAACTCCAGAAATTTAAAACGATTTACATTAAAATTGATATCTTTATTCTTTTATTTTCCTACCCAAACCTGTACAACGCCGATATACAATAGAAATTCCATGGTCGGGTCGCTTCTAATCCACTTCAAATAAAGCCCTCCAGGCATACTCCGATGTCTTTACCGAGGATGGACCGCCTACTCCGTATGCTGAACATTGTATACCCACAGGTGAACACGCGCCCGTAGCTAACGCCCCATATCGGCTGAGTCCTGCCCGTCAAAACATATTAACGCAAAAGCTTGACGACATGCTGGATAAAGGCATAATTGAGGAAAACGATACGCCATGTTTATACCCCGTGCTCCTCGTACCCAAAATGGACAACGACCTACGAGTATGTGTCGACTACCGTAAACTTGATGCCATCACAGTACCTGATAAATATCCACTACCACGGATCCATGATTTGCTCCACGCCGCTAAAGGCTGCCCGTTCATGTCGTGCCTCGACCTCCAGTCGGACTACTGGCAAATACAAATCCACGACCGTGACAAAGATAAAACAGGATTTATAACGCCTTTTGGAGTCTATAGATTTGCGCTTGAACTTTTCTCCAGTTACCTAAAAGTTCGGAAACAGGTCGTCAAAATCAAGGCCAAAATAAACCACGAAAACACAATCAGCCACGGAATACCCCAGGGTACCGTTCTAGGCCCTATATTATTTAACCTTCACATAAATAGCTTACTTACCATGCAAACAACCGGTGAAATTATAAGCTTCGCTGATGATACAGCTGTCCTATATTCATCAGACTCTTGGCAGAACCTAAAAAATGTCGTTCGAAATGACTTCAAGAACATGGCGGACTGGTTTAATTCCAAATTATTAACCATAAATTTTGATAAAACACATTTCTTACCCTTCTCTAGCTACAAAAATGGACTACCCGAATTTAATAAATTACTGATATCTAACCAAATTGAAATTAATATAACTGATAAAATTAAGTACCTTGGTGTTATAATCGATTCGCACCTAGTGTGGGATCATCAAGTCTCTAACATATGCAAAATTATTAGATGTCTATTGCCAAAATTTAAATTTCTACGTACCATTATGAATTACACTCACCTGAGAACAATTTATTACTCATTAGTACAGTCACGGCTACAATATGGTATCTTGAGCTGGGGTGAAGTAACTTATAGTCATCTGAAACAACTGGAAGTTCTACAAAAAAAAATATTGGAAGTAATAACCTTAAAAAAATTTTCTTATCCGTCAGATGAATTATTTGTAGAGACACGAGTTATGGATGTGAGACAGATGTATATGTAAAATATGATACTATATCTATACAAAAACAGAAAAATACTTGATCAAGTTGACCACAATTACCCGACGCGTAACAAACTGAAAGATAATCTCAAGATACCGCCAGCCAACAAAACCATAGGCCAGAAATATTATCTGTATTTGTCATCAAGAGTATATAATGTATTGCCTGATATATACAAAAAGTACCTGAAATCCATAAACTCAGATGACTTATTGAAAAAAATATTTGAAACGGATATCCTAGATCTACCTAGAACCGACGTCAGAAAACTTGTTGAGTGGACTAAGTTTGGACTAAGTAAAATGGAATAAGGTTGATGGATTGGTACCTAATCCACAACGATTCACCTAGTAAATTCAGTGTTGCTATTATTATTTTGAATGTTTGGGTGTCATGAACAGAATAGTTCTTACTTTTTTCATCATTGTTTTCCTCCAAATCAATAGCTAATTGATATTATTTCCTTCTGAACCATTATTGATCAACATGTATGGCTACCGCATTTATTGTTATCACTAACACCACAGTTATATTGTTTTTATAACTGTTCATATATATTATATTGTTGCTATTGAGCAGAAAATGTATAACAATGTATTCCACACCTAAACATGGATAGTTGTAAATAATAATGTGAAGGGGACCCATGTACGACCATTGGTTCTAATGGGCTTACTCTAAATGTTTGTTTACAAGTCTCACTAACCATTTCACGATAATCTGTGGTGTGCTGTTATCACAATCTGTTATAATTGTAAATAAACATGTATGTATTATATAATAAGGTGGCCGTATGTCGTTTTTATATATTTATGGTGTTTTGTAAGTTATTTTTAATTATGTAAAAATATCACGTACAAGCGTCTTTGGCGCTTCAGTGATTCTTTATTTTGTTTATTCATGTATTTTTAACAATAATTACTTTTTAAATTATTTATTATATTGTACACATCTTTTATGTATTATTGTATCAATCTTTCATTGAATAAAATTATTAATAGGATGGCCTTTGGATTACAAAACGCTCCCAGTAGTTTTGAGCGCCTGATAGACAGGTTCAAAGCTATCTTAAAAGAAGTCACCGTCTTAGTTTACCTCGACCTCATTATCAGGTCATCATTCGACCAGCATCTCCGTGATTTCGAAAGAGTCTTTAAACATTTACGGACCTATCGACTGAGGGTAAAGAGAAAAAAATGCAATTTTGGTTGTCCCAGAGTAAGGTGCCTTGGACTTATTATAACTGACGATGGCATTACGACCGACCCCGAAAAAACGTCGGCTATATCCAATATGCCAGCTCCAAAAAATATCAAACAGCTCTTGTCTTTCATACAGATTTGCTACTAGTACAGGCGATTTATACCTAATTTCGCGCAGATTTCTAGACCACTAACGATTCTAACAAAGAAAAAGCAGTATGGAAGTGGGGTCCAGAAGAAGAGCAGGCGTTCGGAAATATGAAAGAGAGACTGGTATGCTCCGATACTAAAACAAGCCGACATCTCCAAACCATTTATTATTAGGACGGACGCCAGTGCATATGCAATAGGAGCGGTTTTGGACCAAGGTGAGAGAGAAAACGAGCACCCGATAGAATACAGTAGTCGCTTACTGATAACAACGGAACGGAATTATAGCACTACGGAGCGACAAGCGCTTGCGCTAGTTTTCGCAGTAGATAAATTTCGAGGATACATTGAAGGTTCAGAGTCAATACTGATAACAGAGCACCAACCCCTCACGTGGTTAATGAGTCTGAACACGCCAACAGGACGCCTAGCACGATGGGCCCTGATATTACAGCCATACGACCTCACAAACCAATATTCACCCGGGAAAACAAATGTAGTAGCAGATTGCCTATCTCGACCCCTCATGCCAGAAACCTAACGATGAGTGTCAGATTTGCAATTTGACATCCCTAAGCGAAGTGAAAAAAAGATGCGTCACAAACAAACAGAAGATCCTGAGCTTGTTCCGATCGTTGCGGTCTTCGAGGACGCCGCAGACGACGAAAAAAACGCTGAATGGATCAAACGGGGTTATTTCATGTAAATGGGAGTACTTTATCGGTATACCCAGGAACAGAAGGATGCCAACGCAAGGCTAGTGGTGCCGAAGGAGGAACGTCCAAAAATGTTGCGAGCCTATCACGACCACCCTATTGCCGGACATTACGGCGTAGATAGAACGTTAAATCGAGTGTGTAGGCGGTACTTTTGGACAGAAATGCGCCAGGACATTGTCAAGCATGTATCTACCTGCTTAGAATGCCAGAGGTATAAAGTCGATAACATGCATCAAAGGTCATGTATAACTCATAATCATCAAACCTGGTAGGTTTTTTGACTATTCTTTTACTTTCTGATTCATTCCCAATCTCACTCTTATCTTCATTCCTACTCTACTTCGTATCAGTCTCCCTACTTCCTGCCTCTGTTTCTTCATTTATATCTGTCTCATTTAAACTATCACTATATTCCATACATTTATTTTCTTTATACCAAAACTCATTTTCGTTGAACTTTACATCTCTTGCAATAATTAGATTGTGATTTTTAAAATCCCATAGCCTATATCCCGTCTGAGTATACCCCTACATTTCTTTACTTTAGAGTCAAATTTACTTCTACATTCCTTTGGTATATGACAATAAGCCATACATTCGAAAACTCTGAAATTAGTCACATTTGGTTTCTTACCATACCGAATTTCTGCCGGCGTTTTGTCTGGTTTTTGTGATGTTCCTCTGTTCATCAAATAGTTAACTGTCAAAATAGCTTTTCCCCAATAATATTTTGTTACCCCTGATTCCTTTAATATTGCCCTGGCTCTTTCAACTAGGCTTCTATTCTTTCTCTCAGCTTTTCCGTTTTGTTCGGGTGTATATGCTACCGTATAATCTAAAACATAAGTCTTTTCAGCTCAATATTTTTTAAACTCATTGGAAATATACTCCCCACCGTTGTAACATCTTAAAGTTGCTATTTAATTGGTTATTTTTCTCCTTTATGAAAAAATAACAATTATTAAAAACTTACTTTTCGTGCTGGCTCATCATATTCCAATATAGGTTTCACCACTGATTGGGGATGGGGTTAGATGGAAAGAAGTGGTTTATTCTATAGTCCAACCGGTTATATCGAAATATACACCTTTTTATATTAATTAGACCGTAAAAATGTGGTCTCCTCAAAACACGATTCGCTACTGATTCGAAATAAATATTCTAGTAGACGCATGACAATTATTATTTTAATAAATTTGTTGGCTTATACCGGATAGGCAACATTAATGCCAAAACACTATTCATTTATTAAATTCACTCTCAACCATACTTGTATACTCTTTAAACTTATCGAAAACCTCCCTTTTTTCTTTAATTAAATAAATGACACCAAAGTTTGGAAATATCTACTGCCATCATGATTTGCAGGAGTAATGGGGCCACAAACATCGGGATGAATAATTTCTAAAAGCCTCTTACTTTTCGATCTCTCAGTAAAAGGAAACCTACACATTTTTCCACTCACACATGGCTGACAAAATTCTACATCTCTGATTTCAATATTTTCAAGACCCTCAATTTATAAAATCATTCTCATCACTCTCTACATTCATGCATTCAACATTTGATTTTAAAAATTCTATTCCATACAAGTTCCCTCTTTTACCCATACATACCATCATTATTTAATATTTTAACATGTGCATTTTCAAATAATATTTTCATATCTGACATTTCAAGTTTTTTAACACTTAATTAATTTCTCCTTAGATTAGGTACATATAAAACATTTTTAATAGTACAATCTACTTTTTCAGTTCCTAAATTAATTATTACTTTTATGTTGCCGACTCCTATGGCTAACAAAAAAACATTATTTTAGCAGCAGCAATGTGTATGGGTTTTTTTAATATTAATAAGCTTGAAAAAATTTCTTTTTGGTTAACCATATGATCGGTGCAACTTGAATCAATATAAAACTTTAATACTTCCTGTTTATTTTCAAATTTCTCTTCTGGTTTAGTTTCTCCCATAAAACTTATACTTGTATCCTCTTCAGGGTCAGGTCCAGAGCATGATTGGGGCGTTAGCTCTTCTACTAAATTGCTATGAATATTTCTTGGAACATCTTGGTACTGATGATTACCTACTCTTGCTCTAATAGCTCCTCTTGTAAAGCCTCCCTGAAGACCTTGTCCTCTGGTGCCTCTAAAACCTGTGTTACTATTTGAGCCACTTGTCAAATTATTATTTTGCCTGTTGTAATGATTTTGTTGCAATTGGTCTGATGGAGTGTATGAATGGTTTTGTGGGCAATATAGTTGTATGTGTCCTAGTAGACCACATTTATAACATTTTCTCTGATTTTCCATTGACAAAAATGCACTCTGTCCTACTGTTCCACTATTGGTGTTCCTTTGAAATAGTACTCTCTTTTCACTTTCTCCTAACAACTTATTGTTGGCTTCCTCATAAGTTAGATTACTGGAATTCTCAATTATGACACTTACTGTTTCGTAAGATCTTGGTAAGGTTAACAACAAGCTGCCTATTTTGTCGGAATCAGTCATTTTACAACCTGAATTACTTAATTGTATAACAAGGCTCTCAAAATCTCCAACATGCTTCTCTAGTGATTCACCTTCTTTCAATTGTAATGACAACATCCTTTTCTTCAAAAATATTTGTCCTAGCAATCATTTCTTTTCGTATCGATTCCGTAAAGCTTCCCATATTTCAAAAGCATAAGCACCTATAAAATCTAATTGGCTATCATCCAAGCACTGTACAATGATTGATTGACATAATTTATCCTTTTTCTTGTCCTGTTCCCGTTTTGAATCATCTGTATAAGCACTCGGTGTAAATTCATTTTCCACCCATATACCAACTCCCTTTTCTTCAAGCAAAATTTTAATTCTGAACTTCCAGGCCGCATAATTGTTTCCATTGAGTAATTCTATATTAAAGTTGTTTTTGTTTGCCATTTCTTTTACGTTTTTACTTGACCTTGTCTTGACCTTTAGTTGCTGCTTTGAAATCAAATTCTGATTACTATGGCCGGCCTAGGCCCATAACCTTTTGTTTTTTTTGGTAAAATAACACGTTCTACACTCTCATTTCTGTTTCTTTATTTGATATTGCAAAACCTTTTGTGTTACATGAAATCAAAATTTTAACAACTATATATCACACTATAACATCTAACGTCACTTCTTCTTTTTCTATCATAAAACTGTCTAAACTCAATAAACATTTTAGCGCAACTATAACAAAGAATCCAAAGAATCCCACTTCATTTACAAGACTACGTTTCAGACAGGCAGGGGTGAATGATATATAATTAAAGTGTCTTGTTGTTTATTGTATCATATTATCTGTCACTCAATTAATGCCTAATTTCTGAGGTTTAACGTATTCATGTATCAGCTGGCTAAGAGATACCGGGAAAGGAGATTCATTCGGTATCGAGCAGGCAGACGGTGAACAGACAAATAGAAAATAATTGTGTTTTATTTATGTATACCTTATCCCGAAATCAGATATTGACGATATGATAAAAGAGCGAATACCACACATAGCATATGATTATTCCTAACAGGATATTCCTATCGCATGTATAGTACCTAAAATTGTTATCTGGTGGCAAGAGACTCAAATCACCTGGTGACGACTTTCCTTAGTTTCTTACACTCTCTAATTATACCAAAAAAAACTCCACAATGTTTTTTATTTTGTAAATCTTGCCGGTTAAATGGTTAATTACTAATACATTACATTTATTAAACTTACTTGTTGTTCAGCAAAAAGATATAATTAAAAGAAAACTATTTGAAATAAAATTACTGTCACGGCGCCTCTGATAGAAATTAATAATTTCACAATGATTTCACGGATATCGTGGATCGTGTAAAAAACCATAACAAATTAATCGATTCGCTTTGTGAATGCTTGTGAGTGCCAGCATGTTGCCGACTCTTCAAAATTATCTAAAGTATATAGTAATATACGCCTTATTGCTAATTGATACATTTATAACATGTATTTTTTTTAAATATTTCCAAACTAGCTTTCTAAGAATGTCAGGAATTAACAGTTTACTGAATAAAAGAGAAAATATATCTGACAGCATTGCTTTTTTTATGTCTTCACACTCACTTTAGATAAAGTATACCTAAAAATCAATGATTTGTTGTGGATTCATGCGCAAGATCATGTGGGGTATTTAAAAAATGTTCCAAGTGAGCACAAAAACAGTTCAAATAGTTTAGTGACGATTATGGAATCACCACTTGAAACAAACCTAAGGTAATACTAAAAATTTACTAGTAGCTGGAGCATAGTAATTGTTAATTATAAAACAAAATCTGTATATTTATAAACTATTCATAGGTAACTATATAAGATATCTGTTGTTGCATCTGATCTTCGTTGCCATATCTTTTATATAGTATGAGGATGAGGGTAGGTATTTAAAGTGTTTTTTTGGCATATATTATTTGTCAATAATAGAACATTAAAGAAGAAGTTTCATAAGGCATCATTTTATCGCCCGCGTCCAAGATTAGAAAACGAGCCGAAGGCCAGTTTTCTAAATAAGTGCCATGGGCCTTATGAAAGTTTTTTACACTATTTTTCCTACTTGGCGTATTTAAAAAATAGGATTAATTGAATTGATGATGGGAGTTTTGTATTCATGACGTAGCAGTTGGTAATGCTGACATTAGCTTGAAACATTATGAAAATCGAATAATTGTGTCAACTTGGAATTAAGTTTGTCCTTTCTACTATGTTTAAGCGTCTACCTTCGTGGAAAATGATAGAAAATTATGAAAGGTGTACCCCATCTGAATTGATTGTTGTCTTATTTATTGATCAATGATGCACTATGTTACGATTAAAGCGTTCCTTGTCCCAGTCTCTCCTCGTATTTAGCATCGTAGTGGAATTCTTTTAGATACTTACTTTCTTGATCATTTCGTCACTGGGAAGATTCGCTGATGAGATGTATTTTGTTAGAGAGGACCAGGCTCCCTGATTTTTAATACTCTCATTGCTTGAACCTTCCTTAGATATTCTAAGAATTGCCTGTTGGGCATTTCTTTCCATCACCAGATGTAGAGGTGTGAGATCTGTAATGATCTCAAGTGCCCTAGTTGGACACGTTCTCATAGCTCCAGTGATGCACACATAGGCAAACCTTTGAACTGTGTCGAGGGTTTTCCTAGTGCTGCACTGACTTGCTTTTGTATGCCAAACTCTTGCCCCATACGTAATTGCTGGTCTCACAATCATGGCGTATATCCATCGCAGTATTTTTGGGTTACAGCCCCACCTCTTACCAGCTAGATTTCTGCACGTCATCAAAGCTCTTATTGCTTTACTAGCAGTTATTTCAGCATGCTCATTCCACAGAAGCTTACTGTCTAGGGTTATCCCTAGATATTTAACTTCTGATTTCCATTCTATGATTTCCCTGTTTAAGGATATGGGTTTCATGGCTGGAAGTGTTCTTTTCCGGGTAAATGGAATTACTATGGTCTTGTTTGGGTTTTGTTTAGTCCCACTGACAAGCACCATTTCTCAATGCTTCTGAGGCCCTTTTGTAATAAATCACGCAAGGTGCTCTCGAACTTGCCTCTGACTATAAGAACTATGTCATCAGCATAGCCCATACATTCGAAGCCAAACTCCGTTAGCCTGTAGAGCAACTCATCTACTACGCGGCTCCATAGAAGGGGAGATATCACTCCCCCTTGAGGTGTCCCCCGAGTTGCTTTAACTGAAGTGGTTTGATTCCCGACCTGTGTCTCAGCTATCACCGTCGTCAACAACTCATACATCCATTTTACAATGGTTTCATTTACTCCACGCCTTTTTAGTGCTTCTTTGACAGACACATGAGTTGTGTTGTCAAAGGCCCCCGATATATACAGAAATGCGCACAATGCGATTTCTTTGTTGTTCAGAGTTCTCTGGATGACTTCGGTCAGCTGATACAGAGCCGTCTCAGTTGATCGATCCGCTCTGTAAGCATATTCTCTGTTCTTATGTATTTATCCAATACTTTCTCCATCGTTTTGAGTAGGAACAATGCTAGACAGATGGGTCTAAAAGATCGGGGATCAGTCCCATCTTTTTTCTCTATTTTTGGTATAAAGGTTACCCTTGCCCTTCTCCATTTTCTAGGTGTTAGACCCACTGCTAGACTGCTTCTTGTAATCTTCAGCAGGTGAGGAAGAATATCCTCTATCCCTTGCTGCAGAAGTGCTGGAAATATTCCATCCACTCCTGGTGATTTATATGGTTGAAAGGTACTTAGTGCCCATCCCAACCGTTGTCTGGTAAATATTTTCCTAGCAATTAGGAAGTCTTCTGGCCTTTTTAATCTCTTTATTGTACTGAGTAAGCTTCTCAGTGTACCTCTGCCAATTACCGTCACGTTCGGCTCTATTAAAGAGCCGACGGACCTCTTTTCAGCGGTTTGACAGTTTTTCATTCCACCAAGGAGCGTCCTTTTCTGAACGAGCTTTTGACAGTGGGCCACTGGAATGGAAAGCTTCCATTATTGCCTCACTGATTTGTTCGACTATTTGTTCCAGGTCGTAGTGCGGGTGATTCACCCCATTCACTTCGACTTGTTCCAAATTGTCCTTCAGATTGGTCTTGTAAAGAGACCAATCAGTATTTCTAGGATTTCGGATTGTATGAATCGAGGTAGTATTTCCCTCTATCCTAAATTCGATGATGCTATGGTCGGAAAGTGATGGCTCGCTCATCACCCTCCAATCTTTTACATTTTTCCTAGAAGCAACATTAACAATTGTTACGTCCAAGACCTCTTCTCCTGCTCTCGTGACAAAGGAGGGGGATTGTCCCCACATTTAAGTTCTCAATGTTATTTGCTAAGAGATATTCTAATAAACACTCACCTTTTGCATTTTTATCAGTACTTCCCCACACGGTATTGTGTGCGTTGACATCACAACCAATTATAATTGGCAGCCGTCTGCTATTGCAGTGTCTCACTAGCTCTTGTACTTCTTCTGGCGGTGTCATCGGCCCGTCTCCAGTGAAGTAGGCAGAGGCAATGACGATGTCTCAGTCGATACCCCCAATGTTGAGGCGAACCATGATTGGAACAAGGTCACGTGACACGTATTCTGAAACACAAATATATTTTATGTTATTTCTTATAATCACACAGGCACGCGGAGATATTTGCCTTTGATCATATATCAATTTGGAATCCTGGCATGCCAAACCTTTGATTTGGCCTTCTTTGTTGATCGATGGTTCTTGGATCAGTACAATACCCAGTTGTCGTCTAGCGAACAACCTTGCAATCACGGCTGAAGCTCCCTTCGCGTGATGCAGGTTTCTTGATCTCGAGTCAGACTCTCGGCCCCCAGGCTGCTCCGCCCAGTTTCCCGAGATGCAGAGGCGATATCCGCATCCCCAGTCACCCAAGCAGAGCCGGAGGAGATCTCGGGCTGACCCAAGGTCAAGCTTCCGCCTTTTTCCCCTTTTCCAGAGGTTCTGGATGTGGAGGGTATCTCCATGTCCATTGGATTTGGACATTAACGACGTCATATATCGGACTGCTAGAGTTCCCAGGGGATAGCCTACGGTCATCTATCATGATCGTCTGGCGCTATTCAAGGGAACCCATCTTGAAGAAGAGCAAGTTCAACAACTTATATTTTGAAACGGAAAATCCAGTTGAGGCCAGAGTCACTCCAGGAGGAATTATTTTAAGGAGGGCCAGTATAACGAACTCGTTAATGACAGTGACAGTGTTAGATTAGTTAGATATTACTCTTTTCCCTGTTAATTAGTTCTAGGTTAGGAATTTTTCTTTCCCTTTAGAGTTTTCCTATGTCAGCAATATAATATTCTGGATTGTTCTTCGATAATTCAGGAGAGTTCGAAATGTCATTCTGGAATATTCTGGAAGCTTGAAAATCATTATGTAAGGGGGTATAACGGCGAGAAGAGTTAGTTGACAACTGTGACGGGAGTGAAGTTGAACGATTTAGCGAGACATTGTAAACGAATTGCAAATTGTATTTCTTGTTGTGAATAAACTATTTCTAAAATCCACAATCGTGTTACAATATTGTTACTATAAAATTGAAAATCGGGGACGAATGTGTCGGTTACGATGATTTAATAAAAGCTGTTTTAATGTTCATGAACGAACAAGTTTCGTAAAATTTTATAAGATATTCAATGAAATGGAAAAAATACTGATAATGAAAATTGTATGTACTCTCATACATAAAATTTGGCTAAGGAAACGTTCGAAGTGGCTCAATGGGGGTGTCAATCGATGACACTCGACAAGGTGAGTTTAAAAATACCAGTTTCTACTGACGGAACCTGCCACAGTCAAAAATTACGCCCACTTGAAATTTCAATTTTATCTTGATGGAGAAACAAGTTGAAGTGTTATCAATTCCCTAGAGGTTTACCGGACTCATGTGATGAAATTCCAAAAATTGCGTGCGTGCATCGATGTTATACATAGACGAAATTCGGTGAACGAGTAGAAGTTCAATAGGTGAGGTTAAGTTAGGTTGTTAGGTTCGTAATATTTAAAAAATAAAGATAAAAAAAAAGATAAGATGTAAGGCGGGAATCGAACGTTTGTCCTAATCATCTTCGGCTGTCTCATTCTATTCAGCTCTTCATTTGCTGTCGATTGCTACAACTTTCACCCCATAGGAGACGTTTCCTTAAAGTGCAGGGCCGGCTAAAATTTTCTGGCAAATATGGTGGTGAGAAATTTAGAAGCAATTCTACTTTAAAGAAGGTTCCTCCATAGGATCACATAAATCTACATATTTTATTCCCCCAGTTTAATTCGCTGCACTTTCATTTACTTTAAAAGATTTTCTGCATTGTTTTGCTTATACGCAAGAATTACACATCCGATTTTTTTGTTTTATTTCAATGTTATTACGTTTCAAAATGTTACTTACATATCTGATGACATGAAGCTTTATGCCACCATGTAATATCCCGATCACCGGTTACGAAAATAACAATTTTTTTTATCAGAATTATTACTTTTGAAGCGTTGACATGTGTGCTCAGAGAAACTGGCCCCATTAAACATAATTTTGAAAAGTTTTTGTGGATTGCCACTGCTACAGTGATGTTTTCTTAGCTTACGAACTGTGCATTTGTGGCATCTGAAATCAATGATAGGCCCTTGTCTGAAGCATTGCCTTGTGAAAATAAATTAACTTTAAGTTGTGATACAACGAGAACATCGTGTAATGTGACACAATGAAAAGTCCTACCATTATAAACTAAAATACAAATATTACCTTGTTTATCGGCTTGTAGTGCAAAACTGCAAACCATATCTTTCTCTTTACACATGTGCTGTGAAGTCCCACTGTCTAAGAACCATTCCATATTTACTTGGAACTAGATATCACTTGAAACGACAAGTGCAAAGCCTTCGCCTCTATTATCACTGTTACTGGCTCTATTTCTTTGGTTTTTGTCCCTTTCTTATTTATTCTTCCTAACAAAACAATCTTTAAGTAAATGTCCTTTTCTTTTACAATAATTGCACTCGATATTTCGGCATTGATTCTTCAAATGGCATTCTTTTCCGCAAACAAAACATTTTTGTCAATTTTTATTTACATTTTGGTTTGACATTAACTTTGGTCATGATAGATGACTAGTCTCAGCTGATCGAGATGCCATTAATGCCACAGGATCAGCTTCTTCTTTTTTTAAATCTTTCTTCCTCAATTAAAAGTCGGGCTGTTAAGTTATTTAGGGTTTGATTATCTGAGCCAACACTATCCCATGCTGAACGAAAATGTCTAAATTTATCAGGAAGTGCCGTTATGATTTTAGTTAAAACCATTTTCTGTGGAATATCTTCTCCTAACTACTTGAGTTTTGCTTGTAAATTTGTAACTTTTGATATAAAACTATTCACTGTCTTATTTTGATACTTCAGATTATAAAACTGTTCGTTCAAAAGATGTGTACTAACCTCAGATTTTCGCTCAAAAATGCTTTCCAATTTTTTCCACATTTGTTTTGCGGTTTCACACTGCATTACATATGAAATAATTTCATCTTCCATTCTCAAAACTAATACTTCTTGTGCACGAGCTTCTTTTATTTTCGACTTGGTAATTTTGTCTTCATCGTCAACAGGTATAGATTCATTCCCGCAGGTAATTTCAAATAGTCCCTTCGCCAACAACACAACTTTGACAAGGAATCTCCAAATATTCCAATCGTCTCCACTTTCTTTTTACTATGGCGCGCAAGCCGAGATTGTAAAAAAAACTTCATATTACTACCACAATTCGAACACTGGGCCTATAACCTGTGGTGGAAGCTTATGGTGGTAATAATAAAATATCTCCTTTAGAAAGAAAATGTTTACTTCGCTGAAATTACAATATAGCATAAAAAGATTTACATTATTACGATATGACAACGATTCACTCAAATACATACTAACTAAACATTTGAATAAAGTAACATTTTAAAAGCTTCGAAACCTTATGTTGCAATATTAATATTGTCTTTGATATTAAAATTTTGATTGAGTGGGGGTGTAGTGGTAACACTCAAAATTGTATTATGGGTTGGCACTGCTAACGGACATATATCTAGTTAGTGTGTATTTGAGGGAATCATTGTCATATCGTAATAATGGAAATGGCGTAAATGAAAAAATATTTTTATGTTATATTGTAATTTCACCGAAGTAAACATTTTCTTTCTAAATGAGATATTTTATTACTACCCCCGTAAGCTTCCACCACACATAGGCCTGTAGTCATCTGGTAATCCAGCAAGTAATAAAGTTTAAATCCATTCTTCACTTACAGAAAAATTAATACCAACAAGTTTATGTGCGGTACCAATGATTTTATTAACGTATTCTTCCACTAATTCACAACTTTACAGACGTGTAGTAATAAGAGTTATGAGAAGTTCTACTAGACGAGTCAAACCGCTATCTTCAAAAGTCAACTTCAAGATATCTCATACATCTTTAGCGGTTTTTGCATTTTGTATGTGTATGTGAATAATTTTTGATCTAGCTTTGGTAATTTTCTTGTTATCTGTTTCGATACCTAAGACAGCATCCCATAACTCTTCATGCTCTAGATACGTCTGTAGAGCAAACTGCTATATGTTGAATAATTTTCACGTCCTCTCAATTTTTCTAGGACAGGCAAGGCATTTGATGAAGACATTTTCTTTTTTGACCAACTCACAACACTTGTCAAAAAAATATAAAATTCTGGATATTTTTCGGAGATATTATTCTGATCACCTAATGTTCTTCAGACTGATGGAAACGGATGCTAATAACCTGATGTAATGTGATTTACCGTGTGAATTAAAATTCTTATTTAAATATACTAAATATATTTACTAGTGCTGTCCTATTTTATATTACATAAATTGACATATATCTGTTATTTTTTATCTATAACTACCATAAAACAAAATATATTGTTACATGATGTTCTTATCCTCTAACACTTTTCTTTCAAAAAATGACCGAACTTTAACGTGAAGATAGCCAGTTGTTAAAATGTTGACAATCAGGTTTGCCATCATGCATCACAAAAAGTAAAAAACTAACTTCATTTAAAGTATGCAAACAAGTTGATTATAAAAAAGGATGACTATTGAGTTCCTACAGTAACTTTATCTAAAGTGAATTTAAGGAGTTTATTATGTAAATGATAGTTAATTCATGTAAAAATACACATAGTATAATTATTTCATAAACTGCCAATGGCCAGGAATAAACTGACACTGACACAGAATACAATTTGCTAAACGTCTAGTTATTAGGTTAACAATATTATGACATTATGACACATAGCATTATAATCCCGGCTTAATCGCAGACCAGGTTAGAACATCACCATCTTAATATTTTTTTGGTAAACCCAATGTAGCCAACTAAATTGTTACGAGGAGACTTATAAGGTACACTCATTTTAGTAAAGCAATCCATTTTGTTTACCTATATCCGTGATCAGATATCGTGACAAGCTGTGACCGATTTTCGTCAAATTTCTTTAAAAATATGTATAATTTACTTAGAAACCAAGAAATGTCACAGTGATTTTTTTTTAAATCAGCGTTTGGTGTATTTGGGGGAATAAAACTACAAAATTTAAAATGTTGAGTTGCATTAGGCCTACAGTACCCCATTTGTGGGGCGCGATGCGCGGGCAATATTTAGGAGCAATAAATAAATTTGCGGTGCATAGGAATATTTTAGCCACAAGTGTCAGGCACTACGGTGAAGATAGTGGAAAGTAAGTAATATTATTATAATTATTTTACAAACACGTTATGTTCATTATAATTTAGTTAAGAATTCCTACTTTATTTCCAATCTGTCTAATGTAGTGACGTTGTGATACTAATTTTTGCAAGTTGTTTGGTAATAAACGTTCCCAAACCGCCGAATTTCAATTGTCCAACGCCTCTTTGTCCATTGCTCCATTTCAAATGTGTTGGTCTTCCTTTTCCATTGTACAAATATACTTTTCACTTAATCAATAAATACTTTTTCGATACTTTTCAAGACTGTGAACTCACCTCCATATTTAGTCCAGTGCTCTAAACACCCTATTTTCATTTCTTTGATGAAATCAATTGTTAGGTCAATGTAAGCCTATTAGTGGGTAGATTGTTCAGTTTATTAAAATAAAACTTGTATTGAATTCCTATCTTATATATTTCAACCTCGTTGTTTACATAACCTAACCTCTTCTTCTAACCTCATAGTTATCCCTCGACTCATTCCTTATAATCAACCAGCTAAATAATACACCAATGCAGATATGAAGATAATTTTCTCGTTTAATTAATATCACGCGAGTTTGAACCTTTTGGTCAGAGCCAGGGTCAGTCAGATATACATTCTGGTATGAAGGCTAGAAATTTTGTTGTGGATTCTCACTATAGGAAGTAAATATGCTCGGGGGTGACTTAGGCAGGTATCAGGTAATAAAGGTGTGCAATAAATACACTCGCTCAGGTTAAAGTATAAAGTCTGGCATTTATATATTTTATTTAAACAACATGAGACTGGTTTTTCCTTAAGGGAATCTCTCTACGTTTGAACAGAAGTACCGGTGTTGGAGAGATTGGACTGTGGGGGACGTCAACGGCGAAGGAGGGGTCCGACCGACTCAGAAAAAGAAAATGGCATGATCATTGACGCGACGATGAAGGTTACTAGCTTTGAGAGAGCACCATAGCCCAATAAGGTCAGGGGGAAATTATTTCCTGGCTGAAATCTAACACAAACTTACAATGCGCTCAATTTACCATAGAATTCGTTCTGCAATCTCTAAATCTTTTTCTAATTGGTTCGATTTTTCAGCGTTCTAGTCTGCGAGCATTGTGGTTGTTTGTTAATGTAAAATTAACCTTGGCCGATGACACGGCGAAAGTTATATTTGTATCGAGTAATTGCCCGTTTGTAACAGAGCCACTTATACTGGATCTGGAAGTGTGTTAGACACTTCAGTATCGTTTGCTTTAATAAATACTCTTTTAGAGGGTGTTTCCAAAAGTTGACCCCCTTGCTAGGATAAATAGAAAACTGCAAAATAAGTTGGGTTCGTCCGATAAAAAAATATCGTAACAGCATCCGTTTTCCAGATACAGAGTGTCGAAAAAATAATTCTTATACACATTCTTTACGATTATATTTAAACTACTGGCGACATTTTAATGAAATTTTGTACGAATTTGTTTTGGAAGTTTTCGGATCGCATAAATTTGTTTTTATATCTGCCTCTCACAGAGGGCGCTAGTTACACTGTTTATACAGAGTGGTTTTAAACATATATTATTTGAGTTTGGATTTTGTAACCCAAATCTTATGTGAACATTCAATTTTACACCAAACATGTACTTTTTGTATAACACCATACTGTGTACCGTTTTTGGAATATTTTGATTTTAAAATGATGAAGTAATAACTAATGCTATTGACCTTCCATGTCTCCGGTTGCCTTAGTTTCTTTTTACACTGTTTTGTCCTTCTTGCGATAAAGTCTCATCACGTGGATTAATATTTTGACCCAGATTGTGATCCTCGTACTCGAGTCTGGTGGACTCGAACCGCTAGACGAAGATGGAGGGGAGCGAGTTCGTGGCATTTGTGAAATAGGTGAGTTACGCAAGGAAGAGAAAATTATTTTTCCTTTGGGAATAGGGTTTTCATAGTGCGGATCTACATCGGAATCGTCGAAATCACTTTCATCGCCGCTATGGACTGTCAAGGCATCATACTGACGTTTAGGAACTCGTCGTCGTCCCTCAGCATTTGTAGGCTGCTTATTAAGATTCACCGAAGATTCTAAAATGCTCGGTGATGGAACTAACTCGTTTATATTATTGAGCGTTTCTATACCCACAAATAGAATAGGTCTTGAATCATCCGCTGCTATTGGTTGCTCAGGATTCTCTTTTCCCACGTTAATCATGTGTACCATTAGTTTTCCTGTCATTATCCTAAAAATAAATAATGATCAACTGCAATAATGAGTCTACCTACTCATAAAACAACTCAAAAGCACGCATTATGTTTAGTTACTGTATGAAAAATAAAAAATAATAATTGAACTTGTTATAAACGACCAATTTTCTCTATAAAAGTACATATTCCACTGAACAAGCTAATATAAACAAAGTTAGAGTTAGATTCAACAAAATTACGATGATTCGAAATTAACCTTTACTTTTATGTAAATCTGAGGCACTCAAAATATAAAATAAATATTGCTACATAAAATCATCAAAGCCCCCGCAAATCAAAATTAACGATTACTTCTTACAATGAGTTTTCAGCAAAACTCAACTCAACATGAATAAGAAAACTATAAATTTCCAGTAAACTCCTGCAAATCAAAATCTGCCACTATTCAAATGTGCGTCACTTACGCCAACCAGATCATAACTAAAAATGGGGCGGACTTGTGCTCGCGCCTTCCGGGGTAAAGCAGCATTTAGTGTAATCTTTTAACAGCGATTGAATGTACACTGTGGGTCGAAATAAAGGAGTACATTTATTAATTGAAAATAATGTACCGGGTCGGACTTATAAAAAAAATTATATAACAGTGCATTTGACCACGTTGCAAATGAAAACTGACTTAGCTAAAATTGTGCCAATATGCTTTTTCGGTAGATAAAATATCCAGAAAACTTCAGTAAAAAGGAAATGTTCCGAAATTACCGGATTCGCGAAATACCATTTTTTTATTAAATAACATTTTAACAAATAACACATTTATGAAAACAGTTTAGTAACTTAAAAAATTTGGAGTAAAATATTATGAATGTGGCCACCATTATTGTTTACCACTTCTTGAAGTCGTCTGCGCGATAAATTGGTAGCCCCATTTATTGCACCCTGTTCAAAATTGTTCCAAACAAACTGCATTCTTCCTTTGAGCTGCTCGATTGTTTCAAATTGTTGTCCGTGATAAAAATTTTGTTCGAAAATTCCCCAAATTGAATAATCAACCGGATTTAAATCTGGGCTGTTAGGTGGCCACATTTTTGGCTTAATATTATCCGGGAAATTTTCACTGAAGAACATCTTTGTACTGTGGGAAGTGTGCGAGGGAGCACCATCCTGTTGAAAAGTGTAATCGGAACAAACATCTTCAATTTCTGGTAATAGGTGCTGCAAGATTTGTTTCTGAATTGAGTTTTTCCCCAGCATCAACAAAAATCAGACGATATTTTCCCCCAACGTGGATACTGCAACAGAGACCATTTCACCTTTCGAGAAATTATTTTTTTCAATCAAAAGATGCTCTAAAGGAATTTCTTTCTCAAATTGTACGTCAGAATATACCCTATTATTTTGAGTATTTTTAGGTGGCCGTAAATGAATAGTATATCACGTAACGAGTGCGGAAAGTGACAAATAACTTTCGCTCTAGTTATGTACACTATTTTTCCTACGATCACGCGATATACTTTTACCGAATCAGGCATGTACAATCTTGCGTTTTTATGTAGATGTGAGAGGTTTTATATATGTGTATTTATAATTACTTTGTATAGTTTTGACTACTTACCTTTGAAAGTGGCCCAGAAAATTGTGATTTTTATGCGATTAAAAAGAGTGCCTTCATAAAAAAGTTAGTATAAATATTGGTACACAAAATATTACGAACATTTATTTTAATAACTAACAACAGTTGGAAACAGAACATCAGAAATAAAACTGTTTTTGTTACATAAATATTGCGATTCAGAATTAATTATTTATTTGAATCACTGTAAAAATTAGAAGTAAAATTATTATTAGTGCAATTTATAAATTGCAATGGTGTATGTGCAAGATTGTTTTCGATATTTTCTCGGATGTTACTTGTAATTGTAGTCGAAGTTGAGGGATGCTGATTAATATTTTCTAATATCGCTGATTCTGCAGTATCTTTGGATCCTCCCTGCACAGCGTCTACAATTTTGGATGCAACATTTATTCTATTGGTAGTCGAGTCGCCTATATATCCCTCAGCGACAGTAGAGGATTTCCATCCTCTATGTCTTTTAAGAGTTGTAATATCTCCTCCTGCATCTACCAATATTGTGGCGGATGATCTTCTAAGACAATGACTTGTGTATGTTTTTTCATTGTCAAGTTTTAAAAATTTGGCAACTACAGTAGGTACAGAACGTATTTTGTTTATACCTACAACTTGTTTGGTACATTTTTTGTTTTGGTAGTTGAGAAAAAATCTTTTCTCATGCGTTGCAGGTCTTAAATCAGCGTATTTTTTATATTTTTCATAAAATATATCTGTTACATTAAATTTCCTGTCAATTTTATATTTTGTATTGTAAATTTTAATTATCGCTGCAGAACCCAGATCTTCTATATCATCTACACTAATGTTTACTAGTTCTTGTTTGCGGCATGCTCCACTAATTCCAAAGATTAGAACTACCTAAAAATTAATATAAAACTTATTAGTAAAACACGTGAGCAATACAAAACTTTTTTAAATTCACCTTAATGAATAAAAACTGATCTTCAGGAGCTTGTGTTGTGAAATCGTTTATTTGCAAGGTGGTTAAGTTGGACGATTTCTTTGGTTTATAACAATTATTCTTTCTTTTTAAAAATGCCTTTGTTTTTAGATATTTAACAATATCTACATTGTGGTTTATAT
Source organism: Galeruca laticollis (assembly GCA_963921935.1). Classification (NCBI taxonomy): domain Eukaryota; kingdom Metazoa; phylum Arthropoda; class Insecta; order Coleoptera; family Chrysomelidae; genus Galeruca; species Galeruca laticollis. The sequence continues at coordinate 63,110,190 of OY998181.1, read as the reverse complement.
ATAAAGTAGTACGCAGCATAGAATATATTGACCACAGTGTATTTGGCCGTACTTTTTTGGATAATTCATCCATATATGCAAGTAGTACATTTTCTGAAAATGAACTTTTGATATCTTTACCTTTTCTCCAGTTTATAAATTCTTCATATGTACGTTCATATCTGGCTAGTGATTTTGTAGGTAGGATTTTTAAGCATGTTATTTTTGCTGCTTCGGAAATTTCTGGCGGAGTGCATTCACTATCGCTATTACTGTCGTCCGTATCCATAGTTTTTTTAGGTTTCTATCAAATATTGTACAGCTGTACGAAGATAATCAATAGATAATTTTAATATAGTCACTGTAAAAAAATTTTTGACACTTTACATGAATTGTTCGACGCCTACTTTTTCAAAAAAATTAATTAGCTGTTTTAAGGATTCATTGTTCAAACCATACTCCAAATAATTGAAAACAGATATTTTTTTATTCAATAACATGAAAGTCCAAGAAATGTCTATGTAAACACACTTTATTTTTAAGAATAAATAAATTGTTGTGTATATTTTCTTAGCGGTATAAGTATCGTTGATAACAACTTAACGTAACAACGATACAATGGTCGAGTGGGCCAAGCGTGTGTAGACTCGGTTTCTGACAAAACAGTTAAGGTGCTTCGAACCCGGACTCCGTGGATTTTTTTTTAATTTTAAATGATATAAATTATATTATATGGACAAATCAACTTAGAAAATACGCATTTGACATATACATAAATTTGCGGGGTACATAGACTAGCATTTCAACATTCATTTGACAGCTTTTTTATCCGTACACGTACGGATAAGTTTTTTTTCCGTACGCGTATGAATAAATGCCACTTTCCATAGAACTAGACAGTGAGATATATGTCACTTTCCTATGTGGTCGTAGGAAAACATTTTTTCATCTGACTACCATATTTTTCTAATGTCTTCGCGAGAGCGGAATCTTCGTAGTAGGAAATTACATCGTTCCAATCGTGTTTCTCTTACATTGGCCGTAAGTCTTTGATAGTAAACTTTTTTAAATATTTTGAGATGGCAGTTTTCTTTAATGATTCTTCGAACTGACATACGGGAAATCCTAGTTATTTTTGCGATTTTCCTTGTTCCAAGATATTGGCCAGGTTGAAAATTTCCTAAAACAACCCTTACTCTACCAATATTTTCTTCAGTTCTTGAGCTTCGGTTCCTTCCTCTTCCACGTTTATGTTCAATAGACCCATCGGTTTCCCTTAGATGTCTTAAGAACATTCCTATCGTTCCAATATGCCAATTTTTCTTGCACCATAATTATATTTTTCACGAAATATTTAATTAATATTGTGTCTTCTTTGCTTAAAAGTGGCATTATGAACTGACTAATTTACTTATTTATCTGTAAATGTCAAACAACTGCCATGGCAACCTGAGCAGTCATGGCCTGTTTCCATAAATGTGTTATTTGTTAAAATGTTATTTAATAAAAAAATGGTATCCTGCGAATCCGGTAATTTTGGGAAATTTCCTTTTTACTGAAGTGTTCTGGATAGTTTATCTACCGAAAAAGCATATGAGTACAATTTTAACTGAGACAGTTTTCATTTGGAACGAGCTCAAATGCACTGTTATATAATTTTTTTATAAGTCCGACCCTGTACATTATTTTCTCTTTCAAATGTACAGTCATGTTGAGGACATGTTAGGTTATTAGCCCTGCAAAAAGAAATTAAATCGCCCAAAAAAAAATATTTTCAATTAAAAAATGTACTCCTTTATTTCGACCCACAGTGTATAGTTACGCGAGTTATACTGATGTATAGGTAGTCGGGTCAGGAATTCGAAAAAGCCACTAATTCAAAACTCGTACTTTTTGAGTTGATGGGGGTTTTATATAGGGGTGCGATATGATTAAAGCTACTCGGTATGAACCGTGTAAATAGCGCCATCTGAGAGAGGCAAATATAAAAACAAATTTATACGATCCGTCAGCTTCCAAAACATATTCGTACAAAATTTCAATAAAATGTCGCCAGTAGTTTCAACATAATCGTAAAAAATGTATATAAGAATTCTTTTTTCAACGCCGTGTATCTTGAAAATGGATGGTGTTCGAAATTTTTTGCTTAATTTGCAGTGTTCTACCTATCTTAGAACGGGGGTCAACTTTTTTTGAAACGACCTCTATATTCGTTGTTTAAATATCCTTCATATTTCAACACATATCTAACAGGTCCTAGTTTTTAATATATTTTAGCACATGGAATTATCAAAGGTTAAAACAATCATGTTTACTTTAAGCAAATTTTTTGCTCGAATCATGCAATCAAATTTATTTTATGATGTACATACGTTACGGTTTGTTTCTATGTAATTAAAGTTAAATGTATAATATTGAGGCTTATAATTGCAATAAAATAACTGACACGATTTATTTTTTGGAATATATGGCTTAAATTTCGTTATAAAGTCGGTTGTAAACTTATTACATATAAAGAATATCCCATTCTATAATCTCATTATCAAATTAGTAAGTAGTGAACTGAGAAATGGAGTAAGTGATTTGTCTTTTAATTTTACTACGCTATACCATGCGTCGGAAATAATAGTCAGTGACTAATTTTTAGCATATAGGTATCTCAAGGGAGGCAAGGGCAGAGAGAAGCAATTCCAGTGGCGGAAACAATTCGCTTTTAAATAAATTATGTGTAATGACATATTATTTTGAGCCGCTCCTAATGTACTGTTTCCGAACTAATGCTGACGTCACTGACTATTATTTACAACTTCTGGTATAGTTTATCATTAACCATAGTTTCGTTTAAAGGATGAGTTCCAAAGAGGACCATCTCTTTATTATCCTTCTGTTTTTAGTTTTTCGCATAAACGTTTGTCGTTGCCATCAAAATAAACAAATTCTTTTTTAAGTATTGATACTTAAAGATTGGAGCCCCTATTACTTGTTTTTAAGAATATCCATACTTAGCTCTTGGACTTCAAAATAAATTTGAAATATTCATACCTGGTTATCTAACGTTTTTCTTGGCCATTGTACTGTTCCGTGGCAGTTGATACTAATATACTTCCTTGGTTGAACATTAAGATGGGTCCTTAATTCTTTGAATTGACTTAGTGCAGTAGCTTCCATGTCTTCTAGGAGGCAAACTAACAACTATTCCAATGGTAGACGCACATAACGCTGGGAAGGTCTGAGGCTAGGACAAGAATGTAGTTGAGCTGTCTTTTGTCTGAATTCAAATAATTTGTCCATTAGGGTAATTTTTGGTAGGCTCATACACATGCTGCAGGTTTATTTGGTATTTTCATGATATACTCAGTGACATAGAAACCCGAACACCCAGTAAATATTATTTTATTCCAAATATATTCCTGTTTTTATTTCAATTATTTTTTTGCTGTATGTACTGGACGAACCGGCCCATTTCGATATCAGAATACATTTCGAGTGAAGTGGTTTGTAACATTGCCTTACAAGAATTCACAAGTATTTATTATGCCCAGAGTGCGAATAAATGCAAATTATCGGCAGTTGGCTGAGTTTTAGAGAGATCGAATTGTTTGTCTTCGGAAAGCTGGGCTATCGTTCCTAGAAATTGCTGGTAGAATAAACGAGAGTGTGGATACTGTTGTCAGATGTTATCAGGCATGGCACGAATAATGCGGATTACGAAGATCCAGATGTACAGGACGAGAAAGCAGGATAACAGAGGGCCAAGATCGTCGCCTAAGGTTATTAGCTCAAATAGATCGTTTCTCATCGACAATGACAATAGCAACTTAATGGTTTGCAGAACATGGAAAGGTCTTTCGAATGCGAAGTGTTTATAGACGGATAAGAAGGTTCGGATTTTTTTATACCGACCTCAGTTGGTGTTATCTTTAACTCTGGAACATAGAAGAAATGGCCAAGAATGACTAGTGTGGAATCAGGAATGGAAAACTATCCTCTTCAGTGATGAATCCCGGTTCTCGCTAGACATGAATGATGGTCGAGCGAGGGTGAAAAGGAGACGAGGCGAACGTCATAACCTCAAATTTCTTGTGAGTGCCATGTAGACAGCATTGAAGTAACACATTTTTGGAGAAGTTTCGGTTGTTAGCACGATACAGCCTCCGGAGTATATACAAGTTACCAATTTTATGATTGGATATTGTTCTAATAGATGAGCCCTATTATTTTGCAGCTCACCAGAGCCCGTAAAACAGGTGCTATGGTACTTAAAGTACCACATTTTTGTTATTTTTGTCATTTTCGTCGTCATCAGTGTTTCAAGTCAGGTACAGGAAATGTTACAATAAGGTTCATCATGTTACAACATTAAAACATCACAAACATCTCCATACAAATAAAATAAAATGTGGAATAACCAAGCGGAAAAAAATATTATTATATCTGTTTTTTTTTGGACGATTCAACTTGTAGCATTTCTGAAAAAAAACGTCAAAGTTTGAGCAAAATAATCATAAAGGTACTAGATTTACAAAGTAGTGGCCACTGAACCTACAGTAGATGGTGAGTACCATCCGTTACGCCTTCAAATAAAAGAAAGCTTACAAAAAGTTATGAAAAGGGTGCAGAAAAATAATGTGTCAAAATATACTTACATACATTGGCCTAGCGTTTGCCACGGGTTTTACTTTTTTCTCCATGAAAACACTAAAATACTAGACAAATACTATCCCGAAATATGTTTACAACGCGTGCTAAATTTTGAGGTTAGGCAATTACTCAAGGAAAGGATTCAATGATACTGCAACTAACATCATTAATGGAAACAGTAATTTATTTCAACATTATTCGCTATATAGCGCGATACAGTGTTTGTAAATAAAAATTCTGCGGGTAGGTCACCACTGTGCATGCGTGGCCAGTGTTCCAGACTCTCCCCTAAGCCAATATTTTTCTCGCATATTAGATAGGGTTGGGCGGAGAAGTAAAATGAATTTCTGTATACTTATGGTTACTTTTCGACAAAGTGATGGACTTGTCATATCTGTGCACAAGCTTTTCAATACCCTCTTCATAAAATGTAGCCGCCAACGAAGTGAAATAAGGTTTCACGTTGTCTTGAAGTTCCTGGTTAGTTTCGAACCGCTGCCCGCATAGCCATTTCTTGAGCTCAGGAAAAATATGAAAGTCACATAATGCTAGTTTCGAGCTGTATGATGGGTGAATAATTCGTTGGGTTACAGTAGCACTGTGCGACTGGCATTGTCATGGATGAGAACAATTCCAGAAGTTTCTTCTTTTGTTTTGAATAGCTCCTCATTAATTGTGTTTCCTTGTGGTATTAACTAGACAAGTAGCACACAGTTTTGATCCCAAATGACGTTTTTTACAACCTTTGGGTTGTTAAAGGTTTGTTTGAATTTTTTTGGTTTGTTTAGCGAATGTGTGTGTATCCATTGCTGTGCTTGTCGTCTTGTTTCGGGTGTGTCATATTGAATCCAGTTTTCATCTCCAGTTACTATGATTTAAGTGAATTCTTTCCTCCATCATGATAACGCTCAAGCAACTCAAGCAATTCTACGAGTCTTGTGGTTGTCAGTCAGTTATTTTGGAAAGCAGCGGGCACAAAGTTTTCTGTAGCACAAGTATTCAGTAACAATTGAGTACAAAGATGATTTTGAACATTCAGGAAATTCTACTAACAAATCACTAATTGCAAATCTACGGTTTTTTCTAACCGCTACATCAACTCGTTGCCCAATGTCTTTGGTGGCAATAATAAGTTGCTTGTTCTACTTAATGAACACAGTGTTTCATTAGGAAATTGGTATCGTTTTTTCACTAGATGATGTCACTAATAAATGAGCACCAGTAGAGATTTACCACCACCATTATGTCGAAACGAACATGCAATTGACAATTAGTGAGGATGGAGTAGGCAACCGTACGACTCTGAGCGGTATAAGGGGGATGACTGACATGGCCGTCTCAATATTGATAGATCTGTAGTCAACAGACGATTTTTTTCAGAGTAGTTTACAAGAAGCTCTTAATCAAGTAGCTTCGGGTCAAATGTCTCTAAATGCAGCACATAGGCAATACAACATTCCTAATTCAACTCTACATAATAAAATTCATTATAAAGTCCCCCTTCTTCGACAAATAGGTCCTTCTCCACAGTTAACAGGAGATGAACAACGAAAAACTGTTGGATGGATCATAAATAAAGCTATTCTTGGTTTTCCAATGCATCCCGAGGAGGTGTTTGATACCATACAACGCTTTCCAATCAGTACAAACAGAATAACCAAGTTTAAAGAAAACAGATCTGAAAAGAAATGGCTAGAATTATTTTTAAAGAGAAATCCCGATATACAGAGATTATTTCAAAAGCTAGTGCTCCAGTAAAGGAGGAAGGTGTCAGAAATTGGTTTAGTAACTTCAGCAACATTTGAATGGTGAAACTGCTTCCGATATACTAAATGATCTCTCTAGAATATTTAATGAGCATGAAACTGAGATCCAAATATATCCCAAGACTGGCTTAATCTTAGGACCGAAGAATTAAAAAGATACGTACGAAATTGCACCTGGATAGGAGAAAGAGTCCATAACAGTCCTTCGTAATTTTTGGGCCAATGGTGTAGATGTCCTACCCTATATTGTTCATCCATATAAAAGGATCACCCGAGATGTAGTAGAATCAGTACCAGACAGTTGGTCAAATGAGAGATCGGACACCGGCTGGATGGTTTCCCCAACATTTTTTGCATACATGAAATTTTTTTATGGTTGGCTAATAGAAAATGATATGAAACTCTCAGTGTTGCATTTTTTGAATGGACACAAATCCCATATAAACAAAGATATCTCTGACTTTTGTGAAGAAGAAATAACTTCAATAACTATTGCTGATGGTATGCCACTACAATTTATGGGTTTTATTACCGTTCCTGTTACTGTAAATAATGTCACAAAAACAAATAAAATTCTGATTATGCCTTCGATTAATCATCGTCTCATTTTGGGCATAGATTTTTGAGTCTATTTAGAAGAGATATCAATTTTCATGATTTATCTTCCTCTCTTTTGTCTTCTACTTGTGCTATAAAGACAATTCCGTCATTTTCTAGTCTCACTTCACTAGAAAAAGATGAACTAGACAAAGACATACATTTGTTTTCGACATTTGCTCCTTCGGACCTAATTTCATTGAGCATGTTATCGACACTGGCGATGCAGAGCCAATTTCGCAACGTCAATATCCTTTGTCTTCGGCCATGCAAAAACTTCTTATAAAAGAAGTAGAAGAGATGTTGAATCTCTAAGTTATTCAGTATTCCAACTCCCCGTGAAGTTTGCCTCTTTGGTTTGTCCCTAAGAAGTCCGGAGAATATCGTGTTTGTTTTGATGGTCGAAAATTGAACAAGATCACCGTTTCTGATCCATATCCTATGGCGCGAGTCGATATTATTCTTAGTAAACTCCGAGATGCAAAATTTCTCTCGTCTATCGAGTTAAAACGGCTTTTCTACAAATACCCTTTTCTGAATCTTCGGGTCTGAAAACAGCTTTCGCTGTGTACGGTCTAAAACTTGGAATTTGTTACAACTCTTTATGGTTTAGTTAATGCTCCTAAAACTATGGCTCGTCTAATGGACATAGTTATAGATCCTTCTCTTAGGCCGTGTTTTTGTTATTTGGATGACATTATTATCGCTACCCCTACCTTTGAGCTTTTTATGGGAACTCTTAATAAATTTTATCTTAGGCTACATGCAGCTAATCTTACTGTAAATTTTGAAAAATGTGATTTTGTCGTGAATCTCTTAAGTTTTTAGGTTTTGTTGTGGACAAAAATGGTCGTTGTCGAGATGACGCCAAAGTCTCAGCTAATTTAACTTATCTCGCTCCTAAAAATAAAACGTCTCATAGGTCTTATTGGTTGGTATTAGAGGTTTTTCTACTGTTTGTTCTCCAATCACTGAACTTCTTCATGGCAGAAAGAAAGGCTAAACCATTTCTTGGACTCCGGAAGCTGAAAATGCTTTTACTGAAGTTAAGAAACGTCTTACTTCTAGCCCTATTCATACAAGTTCCTGATTTTTCTAAACCTTTCATCATTCAAACTGATGCTTGTGAAATTGGTCTGGGTGCAATTCTGTATCAGAAATGCGTCGGTCTTGAGCACCCTATTGCTTATGCAAGTCGTACTTTGAATAAAACTGAGAGAAAGTACAATACAACAGAAAAATAACTTCTAGGAGTTATTCTTGGTGTTTCGAGGTTACGTTGAAGGTACTCATTTTATTACTCTTGAGACAGATCATTCATCTTTGCAGTATCTTTCTAAACTTTCGAATCCCTCAGGTCGTTTAGCACGTCTTCTTCTTAGGCTCCCCCAGTTTGATTTTGGAATCAAACACAGAAAAGGAACCACTATGGTAGTCAGTGATGCTTTATCTCGTTGTTTCTTTGAAATTTCCATTATTGACGTAAGTACCTTTTAACCAGATGCTATGATTGAGAAGGTATCGAATAATCCCGATTTATATCCCACATTTAAGGTTGACAATAATATTTTGTACAAACATATTTTTTCGTCTAATCTAATTTCTAGTAAGTTATCTAATTGGCGAATTGTTGTTCCTACCGTCAACCGAATTAATATATTTAGGCTATTTCATGACAATGAATTCAGTGCTCATTTAGGCATATCTAAAACGATTTCTCGTATCTCTGAAATTTATTCTTGTCCAAAACATAGGAGTTCTGTATCCGCTTCGTTGATAAATGTTCTGTTTGTAGTTCTTGTAAACTCAAAATCTACCTAAACCTGGTATTATAGGTCAATACAAAGATATTAATTATCCTTGGCAATGGATTTCTGCTGATTTTATAGGTCCATATCCAACGTCAAAATGTGGTAACAGATTTGTTTTAATAACCGATTGATTTACAAAACTATGTCTTGTTCATCCAATGCCACACGCAACTGCTAAGGGTCGTTATCATCCTCAAGCCAATCACACAGAACGAACAAATAAGCTCCAAGGTTTTATATTCATGAACATTCGTCTCATAATAATTGGGACACTTCGTTACATAAGGTTGCACAAGCAATCAGAACCGCGAAACATGACGTTACGGGTTATTCTCCAGCTTTTCTAAATGTTGCTCGAAACGTTCCGTTAAGTGGAGATTTTTACGGTGCAATTTCTGAAAACGCGAATAACATTACTAACATCGGTAAAAAATTACAATTAATTAATATGTTCAAACACTTCCTAAACTTATTGTTGAAGTTCGTAAAAAGTTGAGAAACGCATATGAGAAAAACGCGAAACATTACAATTTACGAAAGAGAGATTTGCAATTTCATGTTGGTGACAGATTATATTTAGCAATTGGTTCGGTCTTGTTGATTTTCTTCTCTCCAAACTTTCCGAGGGTAGGAAAGGGGGGAAAGGGAAAGTATACGATTTAGTTGTTTTTATCTTCCCTGTATTTCGATACGAGTAAAACAGGTTCTTTTTGTTGCACGACAATTTATGGATTATTTTGGTGTACTGATACATACTGATAGTATTTTTTTTGCGGCATACTTTTGTTTTCTGTTTCCGTTGTTGACAAAACTATTTTTTGGACGACTTTCTATGTGGTTTGCAATACCATAGTTTACAATTTCGTACTTTCATATCGAAAGTGTTTTCAATTTGTAATAATAAGTTTGCCTATATAACTTTCTATTTGGTTTTTGAGTATTCTATGTGTGTTATCGCTAAATTTTTAGCAATTGGTCCTGTCTTGGTGGGCTTCTTCTCTCCAAACTTTCCGGAAGTGGGAAAGGGCATGCTTTGTTTTTTTCTGTATTAATTTTTTCCTTATAGTTACGTAATGTATTTTAAAAACTCACACACACTTTTAGTCACATTAGAAAATTTTCTTAGTAGTTTTCTGTCCCTTACCGTGTATTTTTTTAAACAATTCTGGCAATGATGTTTAATATCGAAACAATTGTCAAATTTCCTAGAAACGCTAACGTTTATTCATCAATGATTTGCCAATTGTTTATTTTTATATTGTATATGATCAATATATACATAAATTTCGATTTTTGCGATAAATTACCAGATATCTATGTGAAGATGTATTATAGAAATAATTCTGTTCATGATATAATCTAAATAGATCGTAATCATATACGAAGAAGCTTTTTTTTAACAAATTGTAATAAGCACAAAATATGGCAAGGAACTTTAGGGACACCCTATATAGATATAATTCTCTTGGAATCAAATATAAGCTGAATTCAATTATTATAAAATAAAACGACCTAGAGCTAGAAAAATTAAACAAACAAACCACAATGTCGACGAAAACAATTTGAATCAAAAACACACCGATGTTTGGATTATATAAAAAAAATACAGACAAATTTTGCAACTTAGCATAGCGAAATTTATTAAAACTAACCTTCAATCATGAAAACAAAAAATGGAAAGACAAGGGCAAAATGAATTGGATGTTTTGAATAACAAATCTCGTCCCAAATCATTAGAAATAAATAAAAGAAAATTTGGACGAGAGAGGCAGAGAAAATAAGAGAGTTGGCAGGCACCGTGTGGCCTGGGACTCCCCATTTTCGACGGCCCGAGTGAGTACAGTGATTTATTTTTATAGTGATATTTCAAAACGTAAGTTTTTGAACATTTTTTTCTTTTAAACTAAAAGCACATTGATATTGATTTAATTTTTGGTGTCCGACGATCAATCCTGGTCATATACGTGCACTACTGAGACTTGAGCCCCATACTACCATAACTGGTAAAGAGTACGATTTGTAAATTGTTTATTTTTTTGTAACCATAAGATTTTATTCAAGGGAGTGTTCTTTTGTGGTCCTCTAAGGTATTATACAGAGATATTTATTTACGATAACCGTCTATTTAGGTCATAATCAGGGGATGATATTTTTAGACCATGAAATATGTTTCATTCTAAACTTGGTTGTTTTTTTTTAAACTTGTTGTTTTTTTAAATGTATTACACAGAGATATTTATTAACGGTAACCGTCTATTTATGTTATAAGCAGAGATAGATATTTTCAGTTTAATTATACCTAAAATTACATTCAGGTAGGATTTCATTTGTTGATTTCGAACCTTATCGGGCAACGGAAGTTTTTCACTCAGACAGCAGAAAGGTCGGTATGGTAAAATCAGCTAATTGTGAATATCACGAAATTCCAAAGTAACCGTTAGATAGGTCCAGGTATTAATCATATTTTTTTTAATTGCTAGTATAAAAATCCTGACCACTTTCTCTGATGAATTAATTCCGTTGTTGTTACCGGACAATTATCACTATTATTATGTGGTACCCTATACCATAGGCATCAGGGTTAAGCTATTGTTTTGTTTATTTATTTAGTTATATGTACATATAATCCACCCAGACTGTTTCCTTTAACAACAAACCACTCCACTCGTACTAGTTGGATTGAACCGGTCAACGCGACCTGCCTTAGAACTCAGGCTTGGCACATCGTATAAGCCCAAGAGGCCCTACGAATACCCTTCCGCCCGTGCCAGGAAACCCCCTCACCCGAGGTTACCCACAGGGAAATCCTGGCTCTATTGTGCCTCATCAATCATCAATCATCCTCTATTTGCTTGAATGAAAGTTTGTTTACAATTTACACAATTATTCCATCATAATATGTCAAAAGTGCTGAATAAAACCATCTGTGATCTGACCAATCAGGAATCTACAGAATTGCCAACTTAATTCCAAACAACTTTTTCTAGTTTAAAAACAGGGATTATGTAATTCTATTTTGTCTAAAAAATTAAATGAACGCGAATTATAAAAAATATTGTGTAAAACTTGTGTCACAATGACTTTCTGTAGTACTCGTGAATTGCGCAATTCACCGCTTCGAGGTTCGTTGCGCAAACTTCACTCGTACTACAAAACGAGTCATTGTGACACTTGTCTTACAAATAATTATTGCAAAACTGTCTAAGTCTAATAATAAGTCACATTACTGTAAGTTTATTTATCTACATTAAAGTGACACTTAGGTCACTAGAATTTATTACAACGAAGTGAAAGTCCATAGTAATTCATAATGTTACGGAAAAACATTAAAATCATGTTTCTTGTCCAGTAAAAAATCAAGATAGCTGGGTTTGCAGGTGGAGTACTCATTTGACACCCCTGTTTGTTTATGTATATTTTTAAGATCGAACATAATAGATTTTACCATGATATTATTAGCTATTGCCAGGCCGCCTAGTCTCAAACCATTATAATTTGATATGCCATGAATTGACAACATGTGGTTTCATGAAATCTTCTTTGCCGATCTTAGCGTTGAATTCACCATACAGTACTAGTCGGTCTTGTTTTGGGACATTTGCAATTACTACTTCCAACTAATCGTGGAAAGCCACCTTGTCATCTCCATCATGTTCTTCGGTTCGTGCGTACGCTGACATGAAGGAATGTTTGTACCAATTACCTTTAAAACGGAGGTAGGATATGCGTTTGCTTATTGGTTGAAATGTTGTGATGATCCGCTACTACAAAACCCGTACCAAACTTATGTGAGTTTTGTTGGCTGCCACTGAAATCGACCTTGGACCTACTAATTCTTACGCTTCCAGATTTGGGCCATCTTACTCCCTGTATAGCTGCATTGTCCATTTTCCTCTTTTCCAGTTGTTCTATATAGACTAAGAGATGGTGAAAGAAAATGTTCTCCCATTTTCTCCTGCATGCATTTTTAGAAATTGATAACTAACCCTTAAATATGAAAGATAGAGGGGTTACTAGCCCTTGCGCGCTTGCACGTCATAAAGAAAATGGCTTCTCTTTGTGTGAAGAATTTTAGTATTTTTGCGTGGCATTGAATTGCATGCCTTTGTAATATAACGTAGTTGGAACACATTTAAGCTATAATCATTGATGGCATGCATGCAATGCCCGACGGGGCTAAAAGGGTTACGTAGAAATGAAAAAAAATTAACATTTTCGTGTTTACAAATTGCATGCCGTTGTGAAAAATTATTTTTTTTATTTCAAAAATACTCTTTGAAAATTGGCATGCACCCCTCGTATGACCAAGGGTGGAAAATATTAGGAAAATGTTGTGAAAATTCAATACAACTTTTCTGTGATTTCAAACTACTTCTAATAAAAATAAATAATAATTTTAAGACGAAATAATTCTGAAACACAAATGGTATGCATGTTGCACATGATCATTATATTATGAATAATAACAAAAGTTGCAAACAATTTAATGAATATTTCCGCGTTTTTTATTTGCATGTCGTTTTGTATTTCATAAAAACATATTATTTTAAGTATATACCGAAAATGGCATGCGTATTAAATAACACTAACGAATTTCAAATAATAATGAAAGTTTCATAAAATATATGAAAAATTTCCGTGTTTTTAATTTGCATGCCGTTTTGCATTTCATAATGACATATTACATTAAGTATATATCGAAAACGGCATGCGTATTAAATAACACCACCGTATTTTTAATAATAATGAAAGTTTCATAAAATGTACGCTACAATGTACGCTATAAATGCACACTACAAAAAAATGTTCGAATGTCGATGAAGCTCGATTAAAAATATTCACCTCGACATATACTAGTAACATCGAGCCCACGGACGAGTTCAAACAAAAATTAAAGGACATTGACGCTTGCACACTACCACCTTGTAAGCGTGAACTCAAGGAGCAATTACTTCGAGCATCATAAATTGGACACATGTGGAAAAATGCCTTTTCTCCAGTGCCCAATGAAAATCTAAATATTCTGGAATTCGGCTAGAAACTCGAAGATGATATGTATTCCTTCCAGTGGTTCGAGAGCGAGGACGTACCTTCAAATATTCAAGAAATAATTGGAGGCATTTTATTTTTTTATTCATACTTTCATAACAAATAGGGGGAAAATACGTCAACTCTCCTAGCGCGGCGCGCGAGCGCTAAATTCTGTTGTTTTCAACTTGCACTGATGGTACGAAAATATACGTAGAAAAGATCCCGTGAGTTGAAAACAATAGAATTTAGCGCTCGCGCGTCGGGCCACGGAAGTTGAGGTATTTCTCCCCATTGATAAAATTATTCAAATTGATACTTAAAAATCAAAAGTTAATTTAATTTGGATAGATCCAGAAGAAACAGATGCAGATGATGAATTAATAACAACACCTAATTTTGAAGATGTGGAGGACGAAACTGATGACGATGACAGTGATTGTGGATCCGACATTGGAGAAACTACGGAAGATGAATCAATGTGTAATGATACGGAAAGTTCTAATAATTAATAATGTATAATAAAAATAATATTTTATTTAAGTTAGGTATTAATACAAGTGTACAGTTTCGAAAAAAAATGTTTTCAGTTTTCCTCCGGAAAACAATGCATTTTATATTTATACGACTCGTTTTTTTTCATATAGTAATTTTTTATCAATAAACATGCATGCCATTTGTTATTGAAGTTTAAAATAATATTAACAGACAATGTACAAAAAGGCATGCAAAAAAAACAGGGGAATGTTCCTTATTTTTATTTTCGTTAAAAAACTTTTTTTTAATTTTATTTTTGCACCAGTTTTTTTATGTCAGGCTTGTGTAATATGTATGCCATTTTTTTATATACTTAAAATCATGTTTTTTAATGAAATTTTGAATGGCATGCAAAATAAAGTCACGGAAATTAAAGCAGCGTTTTTTGCAATTTTCGTCATGCATGCCACTTCTTTAATACTTCCTTATATATTTTTAATGACCGTTAATACTCAATATTTCTTATATTTTCATGGGTTTCGGTCAGAAATAAAATCACTTGCTTATAATGGTAACGTTTCGGTCTATTTTATTTAAACCATTTTCAAACCCTTTTATTGATTTTGCCTCCGTAGAGGCTTGTCTACTACTGTACTCACAGTAGTAGACAAGCCTCTACGGAGGCAAAATCAATAAAAGGGTTTGAAAATGGTTTAAATAAAATAGACCGAAACGTTACCATTATAAGCAAGTGATTTTATTTCTGACCGAAACCCATGAAAATATAAGAAATATTTAATACTTCCTGTTGTGCATGCCAAATTTGCTAACGTCAATAAATTATAAAAATTAAGTATTGTTCAAATGGCATGCAGTTTGAAATCACGGAAAAGTTGTATTGAATTTTCACAACATTTTGCTAATATTTTCCACCCTTGGTCATACGAGAGGTGCATGCCAATTTTCGTAGAGTATTTTTGAGATAAAAAAACCAATTTTTTACAACGGCATGCAATTTGTAAACACGGAAATTTGTTCCAACTACGTTACAAAGGCATGCAATATAATGTCACGGAAAAATACTAAAATTCTTCACACAAAGAGAAGCCATTTTCTTTATGACGTGCAACCGCGCAAGGGCTAGTAACCCCTCTATCTTTCATATATAAGGGTTGGTTATCAATACCTAAAAAGGCATACAGAAGAAAATGGGAGAACATTTTCTGTCACCATCTCCTAGTCTAATAGCGTGAGGGGCTGCTCCTAGTCTATACCAGCTTAATACATTTTATGTTCCGAAATTCATATTAGGTTTTTGTTGCTTGGTTCGTCTATGTTTATGTTCTGTCCTATTCCGAGGCTATTTTCCAGTTTTCATAAAAATGAGTTTTTACGAGGAGGGGTTGTTGGTCCCTCATTCAACTCTCCTCCTTTTTCCTGGCTTGGAACTAGCAATGGTGTCTCCTGAGCTACTCAATTCACATATTTCTCTCCACTGGAGGAGTTGTATGCCAAATATTACCGAAATGAAATAATTTTTACTGGGTGTTCGGGCAACTGAGTATATTTTGCTGCTCTCCAAATATATAGTACTCGTTGAAAAAGTGAATTTTAATTTTTTTTAGTGAAGTAAAGATTGTTAAATTGACTTCTCGTATCCAACATGGCGAAGGACCATACTGGGACCTGGAAAGTAATGCTTTGGTCTACACTGATACATTTAAAGCGACTTTGTACAAATTAAAAACTGATAAGGAGGGCATTTCACCAGATTGTTTTAAATTACGTAAGTAGTATTACATAGACTGATTTGGATGCTGCGTCATCAAATATCTTTGTTTCGCCCGTTTTTTGTTGCATTTTCATCTTCTTCTGACTTTAAGGTTCCCAAATACATATATTCACTATAGTCTCTTTAATTTTCTTTTGTGGAAATGCACATTTCTTCTATTTTATTTATTTTCTAGCATTTATCCACGATTTATCTTTTTTCCCTACTAATCGTACTTTTTTTTGTGACGATCATCATCTTTCTAGAAAATATCTAAATGTTGATGGGATCTTTTGAAATTTTTTCAGCAAACCATGATTCCGTTGGATTTGCTCTTAGGATAAAAGGGAAAAAAGATACTTGGGTAGTATGTGGTGATCGTTTCATGTACGAACTAGTATGGCCGGACAAAGGTAAAGTGACCTTCAAACAAATTCACATGATTGAAAAGGACAAACCGCAAAATCAGTTTAACGATGGTAAAGCTGATACTCTTGGACGCATTTGGGGAGGTAAGTAGCATCTGATTAAATGTCAACGTTGTGTAATCCAACCACGATATATCAAAAGAAATATATCTTAAAATTATTATAGTCTAACAAATTAAAAATGAAATTAGTTAGCTACATTATCAGTACATAAAAATATTCAAATTTAAGCGCCAGTGTCCAGTTCGTATTAACAGGGCATATAGTCCGGTCAATTTAGACAATTGAAATAACAAAAATTCCGGCAGAGCCAAGTTTTGATGGCGACCGTGGGTTTAGCCTAAAAAATGAAAATTTAACAGTCCCCATCAATCCCATGTGAGCTTAGAAATTTATTCGAGGTCAAAGGTCAAAATTTCAGGTTTTTTGGTAACATTTATCATAAAAATACTTCAGACCAAATTTGTAGATCATAAATTTTTCTACAAAAATGATCTTAATGATTTTTTCTGTATCACCTTTCCTAAGATACCGCGATTGTTAGAGTCACGTTCTACATAATATGCACACATTTCCACACCACCTGTGAGGTAGTGTACTCGGCGAGTTTTTTAACGTGGTTTCCCCGGTAGGCTTATTTCACAAACCATTATGATGTTTATTCATTTATTTAGCGTATGGCGTTACACACCACGCAACAGGGCAAAATAAAAAATTAAAATTAGAATTAAAAATTAAAATTAAGGTATATACAAAAACACAAACTGGAGTGTAAATAACAAAGAACGAACAAATGAAATAAAATCAAAAACGAACATTAACATTACATATATAGTCTTTTGCGGCGTCGGTTGCCATCAGAAAATCTCAGAAGTTTCCAGCTGCTTGTATTGCATTCGTATACTATGTGGTAAACGGTTTGACGTTCTGCTCCGCAATCACAGCCGGGATTCGGTATTTTTCCTCATTTATGGTGGGAATCTGCATAAATTCCATGGTTGGTGCGAATACGATTTAGGGATGACCATATATGGCGAGGCAGTTCATACCCTGGTGTTTCTCCTTGATGCAGGGGAGGGTTTGACAATTCCCGGGGCCCACTACCTGCCATTGTTCTCTCCAAGATTCTATGATGATAAACCCTGTTCGTTGCATTTCCCTGGCTGTTACTATTGCTGGGTGTCTGGACCGAAGTCTGCCGTTCTTCAGGTCAGGTATGTCGCGATGTATGGGTAACTGTGTGTTGTCAATCAGTTTCTTGTATTCCCGAAGAAGAGCATTCCTCGTCGGAGATCTGCGGGTGGTATGTGGCTCAAAACAGGCAGCCAGTGTGTTGGAGTTGAGCGAATGGTTCCACTTATAATTCGCATAGTGTTGTTGAGCTCCACATCGATTTTGTTTGTGTGAACACTATTCAACCATACCGGGGCGCAGTATTCCGTTGTCAAGTAGACCAGTCCAAGTACTGTAGTGCGTAACGTGTCAGCCGAAGAACCCCATGTGGTACCGCACAACTTATGGAGAATATTATTCCTCGTGATTAATTTAGCTGCAGTGTTTTCAAATGCCGTTTATAGGTGAGCGACCAAATATTTCGGACACGGATTGTTTCGAAGATGGACGTTTACTCTTCTGTTTGCGGATTTGTTGCAGATATCGAAGCAGGTGGTTTCTGTTTTTCTGTTGTTCGGTTGTAACCTCTATTTACGAAAATATCTGCTCAGGGACGTTAAATCAGATGACAAGGTTGTCTCCATTGCTTCTAACGTTGCCAGGACCCAGTCAACCGCATATACGAAACTTTTGGAAGTTGTATCTGGCATGTCGGCGATATATAAGCTAAACAATAGCGGAGCCAACACAGAGCCTTGTGGTAAGCCATTATTTAAGACTCTTTGGGCACTTGACTGTTCCCCTGCTATCACCTGGAATGTTCTATCGGCCAGCATGCTGTCAACGAGTTGGGTAATCCTGTGGTAAGGAATCACTCGGATGAACTTGTAAAGCAGGCCATGTCTCCAGACAGTATCGTATGCAGCAGACAGATCTATAAATTCAGCTGATGTCTTTAATTAATTTTCAAAGCCAGCCTCTATGTAGGTTGTTAGTAACATAACCTGATCTGTGAAGTTGCGACCGGGGCGGAATCCAGCCTGTTCTATGAGAACCGCTGCCATGATCTTGGTAGCAATGCGGTTGTAAAGAAGTCTCTTATAGACTGAACTCATCAGTGCAACTGGCCGATATCTATTTGATACGTTACTTGGTTCTCCTGGTTTTAAAAGCGCAATGATTTTGGAGTGCTTCATTTGCTGTGGTATTTTACCATGTATCATCATACCTGTGAATAAGTCGGCCAACCATCCTCTCGCGTATCCTCCACAGATTGAGAGGATTTTCGGGTGGATTCCGTCAAATCCAGGCGCTTTCCATGACTTTACATCCTTTAACGCCATTGTTATTCTTTCTGGTGAGAATGGATAGGAAAACTGCGTATGTTCTTCAATTGTTAATTTAAGTGCTTTCAGCTCGCGTTTGATTTGCGTTGTGTGAGCTTTGTCTCGCCGAGCTTTGGAAGTTTGTATAATATGTGCAGCGATTTTGCT
Source organism: Galeruca laticollis (assembly GCA_963921935.1). Lineage (NCBI taxonomy): Eukaryota > Metazoa > Arthropoda > Insecta > Coleoptera > Chrysomelidae > Galeruca > Galeruca laticollis. The sequence continues at coordinate 63,091,086 of OY998181.1, read as the reverse complement.
GGTGGGTATCGTTGTACTTTTGCGTGCGCTCCTCTTCCCAACATTTAGCTTTCTTAAGAGCGACCAAGCTTTTCTGCTAGACGTTTTAAAATCTAGTGCTTGTACAGTTTCCTCCCATTTCTCTCGTCGAACTATATCAAGGTTGCGCAGCAGCTCATCCGCGATTTCAGTCGTTACTGTCGAGAAATGCCTTATATTGGTTTTGGAGGTAATCGTTCCATCCCGGTTTATATTGTTTTCGGTATCCTCTAGGTGTAATCTTTTTTGCTGAACTTTCGATTGCTCCTACAAAACGTTACGTTATTAGAGACATTCTCCCATTTTGACTTTGGAAGTTCCACCTTGGGAGAGGAAGGAAGGTTACCATGGGGATGGTTATGCCGACCTCTATCAAAGCCGATCGATGTTGGCTATGTGGAAAGTCTGTCAAAATATTGCGAGATGCTTTCAGTAATAGGTTATCATTATTTGTAGTTACGAAGCATAGGTCTGGGTTGTAACCCCATTTCCAAACTGCTGAGAAAAAGGAGTCTCGATCTTTTGCGTCGAATACGAGGTAGATATTATTTACGTCTGCCCATCTTGTAAGGGCCTCACCATTTTCATCATATTTCCATTGTGTGTGATGGCTGTTAAAATCGCCAATATAGATATATGGATGCTGGAGCAGGGGTAAGACTTGTGGGGACCCCAAAGCTGCCGGAGGTTTGTATATATTGGCCAAGGTCAGCCCTCCCATTTGGATAGTCACATTATGTATGTTGTTGTCAAAGGAAGCAGAGCACAAGTTAGCATTTTAGAAGCTAGACCGCACATAGGTTGCATCACCATAAGCGCGGTGATATGTGGCTCCAATTAAATCGTTACCAGGTATCCTATCTCTTCTGATGAGTTGTTCTCATTTTCCGTGGAGTTTCCTGAATGGCAACGACGTCAATGTCATTATCTTTCAAAATCTTCTGCGGGACATCACACTTCGCCCTGCTTATGCCCTCTATATTGATTTGGCAAATCCGGGCACAAGGTCCAAGATTTCTTGTCGATTGGTCGTGAGAACGACCGTTGAAATTTCTTTGTGACATATCAGAGATGATGTGTTTCAGATAGCCAGGAGATCAAAATGATTATCTGGCCGCCAATTAGTGCTAGCTCATTTAGTTCACGTTGTTAACAACGCTATCCAGGGTGCACCACGGGGAGGCCAACTAGCATTACACCCCCATTATGGTGTAATTTTTATAGACAATACTTATTTAACTGCATCAAAAATTATGAATATTGATTTTGGTTATTCAATTTAATTGCCGTTCTGGTTTCTTTTGATATTTCAATCTGATTCATACTCTTCACAGTCAAATTCAACAATCATGTCTTCTTCGATTTCTTCTTCTTCTTCCTCTTGCTGGATGTTCATAAATTGTTCAAATGAAGATGAATCAGTTGTTTCCTTTTCAAAATCACATGAATCTCCCTCTGTTGTATTCAATTGGACATTTGAGCAAGACTGACCTTGGCAATTGGTACACGCTGGAGAACACTCTAACCCGACTTTTCTACTGCCGCATTTGGCACTACAACCTTTATTGCAATTGCAAAAAATAGCGTTAAAAAGTTTTTCTGGCGCAGGGGCAATAAACTTTGAATCGATTCCAAAATATTAATTATTAATTTCCAACCCCAGTCTTCGGGTTTCAGTTGATTGCCTTGCCACGTCTGAACTTGATAGTATACTCGATACAAGTGTTGAATAGCAGATGCCTATGTTGGAGAAAGACAAGATAGTTGTACTTGCTTCTTGTTTCGTGTATTTTTGACAAAGGTTAAATATCTGTACTTACCAATGCAATCTATTTTTTTGGAGCTCCATAAACAGCAAGAAGAAAGCGAATTCCTTTCGTAATTATTGTTTGAAGTGAAGAATCAATTTCCGTAAATACTTTTGCACAGTCAATTAAATCTTTTTTTTTTCAAATAATTTTAATACTGAAGTTTTGCCCCTTCTGTACATTACCGATGTAGTATCACAACCAGTTATGACATGTAAAAATTAAATATAGTTTTGATATTTTGGATAAGCGGATAAACTTTTTGATGAATATATTTCTGTTCGCTGTGGAGCCTATCCTGGTTTCAGAAAGTAAATAATTTTATCAAGTGGAGTCCTTGCGGTAAATAGTACCAACGATTCAACATCTTCACCCATGACAATATAATTCATCTAACTTAAACTGGCAGTCGTCACTATTTTCGATGACTTTAAAAATTTCCTTTTAAATACTCAGTAAACTCTTCATTTCTCGCAACACTTGCATCTATTAAAGTTTGCATTCAACGAATAACCACAACAGTATAGAGAAATAAACATATTAAGAGAGTGTTCGTTCCCGTATAAACAGCTGGCATCGCGTCGATCTCAGCGCACCCCTTGCGGTTGTCGGAACTAATTCTTACAGGCGGGATATTTAAATTTGATAGTTTGGATAATGGGTAGGTAAATTTTACAGTTTGTCTTAAAATTGTTCATTATATAATTATTTCATTCCAAAAAATAAAATTATATTTAATTTTTTGTAATGAAATAATTATAATAAACAATTGTGAGACAAAGAATTTTGGTAATAAATAATAAAACGGCATTCATTTAAATTTTTTATTAACCAGCACATAATATAAAAACAAATTATTAAAATATTTAGATGAATAAGAAAATAGCAAACATTTGATTTTTATATTAACCTGCACATAATAAAAAATTTATTTATCACAAAACTACATATTTTTACTAAAATTACATTACATTATATTTAAGAGAGTGAACTCAATAGAATTCAGACCAAATTGCTGAAGTTATTTTAAAATTACCGACAACAAAGATTTTAATAAAAAGTAGTTAAAAACTAATTTCCATGAAGACAGGAACAGGTCTGAAATAGGAAAGAAATTAAACGTAGTACATTAAGTTACCGAAAAAATATTTTTATTTGTTAGTCCTTTTACCATCATCATATTTTTTATTAATAAGGGGACACAAACTTTCAGGAATTGAGAAAATACGTATGATTTATGTTCTCGACAGGTGAACCAATCAAAATGTATACGACCTTTTGCAAAGTGTTCAGTTTTTTCAGTAATATTTTTTACATGACCTAAAAGTAGTAAAATATGCAGTATTGAAATAAATTTAACTTCTCTTTGTACATAAATCAGATGTTTTCTTTGAAGAACTATGGTGGATGTCTAAAATATCTGTCAGCAAATTAGCCTTACATTCTTCGCAATTAAAAGTTTTGTTTTTTTACAAGGTAACCAGAGACATAGCTTATTGTTTGAGTGTCAAAATTTAAATCATTTAGTTATTAATTGTAGTAGTTAATAGTGAATGGTTTTGGTTTATTCTGAAAAGTTAAAAAAAATACAATAAACTACAGTCATCTGCTTCATAATTTGTGTTGTAGTTCTTGACTATCAATATTGTTACAAAAAATAAGCTTTATTTCCACGGATGATACAGTACTTTGATTAATGTCAGACGAAAGTTTGAAAAATGTTTTGTTCTCTAACTCCAAATTGCCAAGTGGCCAAAAATATTTAATATTAAAATTCTTTTCAATACAACTATGACGAATTATGCCCGGTAATGACATTTTAAAGGTTCACATAATTTTATTACAACCAAAATCCTAAATAAATTAAGAAACAAACTGAAAGTTATCCTAAAATACTCACCATTGTTTGTCACACCATAACCATATTTTTAACAATTTTTTGACTTTGACAAATATAAGCCATATTCACACCAACCAATGTAAGATTGATTTTTCATATTTTCATTTTTTCTGACGTAAGAGTTAATATACTAGGATATTTTATAATATTTATCCACATTAAAGGCGATATGTTGAAATGTATTGAAATTTATGATATTTTATTATATTTTGTTTGCGTAAAACAGTCTTGTAGTTCGCGACAGTAGAGACTCCATGCGCGGGTCAGTTGCGCAGAAAAGTTGTACCACATACCACCTATGCATCAAACGGTCTCTTATATTATTATTTGTCTATGCACAACAGTTTCATCTTCAGTCAAAAGTTTATTTCAAGTAAATCAAAATGTGACATTTTTTTTTAAATATTGATCAGCATAAACTCCAATAGTAGATGCTTGTAACAAATACGTATATTCACTCGAACAGAACGTTTAACAGTGAAAGAATCAGGTATAAGAACGACACCACCCGGACAATAGAATAGCCAGATGTTGTTCAAGGCCACATGCGGGTAGAGAGGATTCTGTAAGGGACTGACTTTTTTTTAAATGTATATTTTCTCAATATAATATATAATTTGTATATAAAAGAGTCACAAATAGGTATTTTTACTTGCTTGAGCACCTAAATATGTATATAAGGGGGAAATATGTGCATATTATGTAGAACATGACTCTTACATTCGCGATATCTCAGGAACGGTGATACTTAGAGAAAAAATAATGAAACCATTTGTATAGAGAATTTTGAGATCTACAACTTTGGTCTGAAGTATTTTTGTGACAAACCTTACCGTTTACGAGAAAAATCCTAAGAACCTGAAATTTCACCTTTGACCCCGAATAATCACATCATGGGGACTTTTAATATTTTGTTTTTTAGGGTATACCCTAGGTCTCCACCAATATTTGGTTCTGTCGGAATTTTTGTTATTTGACCACTATTTTTATGTCTAAATTGACCGGATTAATATTCCTGTTGCAGTAAAATCAGTATTAATATTTTTTTCAATGATCGACAAGTTAAATGCAGATTTTGTTATATGTGGGTTATCACAGATGGTCATAGCTTTTCCAGCATTTAACCGCATCCAATGTTGAAGTGAATCATTCCTTGTGGAAGTAAACTCGTCAGGTCGTGTGTAAAAATATTTTTAGTACAAATATCATATTTGTCGGACTTGACAATTCACCACTTAAGGCAGCTTTATATCTAACGATTTGTCGAACGACTTGTCTGGAACGACAAGTAGCTACGTTTTATCGGAATTGGATGCACCTGTTTAGATGCTCGGTCTTGCCGTCCAACCTCCGGCGGTTCTCTACTACACTCGCATTTTACAGGTCTGGTTAGTACGGTTTTGTGTTGTTACCTAAACAATGGAGGAATTTTTATTGTTGTCCGGTTATGTTATGTGCCTTGCAACATGTGTGAAAAAGAAACGAAAAACAAGACGTAAGTGGTGCAAGAAATGGTTAGCAAAAAAACATTTTTCTCATGTAGAGTTGTTAAAAGAAAGTAGCATTGAACCAAATGAGTGAAAAAATTACTTGCGAATGAGTGAAGAGGCCTACGATGAATGATTGGTTTTGGTGACTCCTTTGATTATGAAGCAAAACAGAAAATCCATATCTCCACATGGACAATTGAGTGCTACATTACGTTTTCTTGCAACTGGGAGAAACTACAAAGACTTGAAATTCGCCACACTTATTTCAAGACGATCTCTATCAAAAATGATATCTGAGACCTGCAAAGCAATCTACAGAGTATTGAAGAGGTTAATTAAGGTGAGTGAAAAAGAAACAATGTTTTGTTAATATTAAATCAATTGTATTGTAGTTTTAGCAAAAAGTTGAACAGAAGCATAACATTTTAACACCGAAAACTATTTCTAAAAAACTTTATTTTTACAATATAATCAAAATTACAATATTTTTGAAATAATATATCTACTGACTACTATCTTAATAATCAACTTAACAACCTTAATAATAATAATATTTTGAACAAGATTCCTATATATTTCATCATTCCTATATATACTAAAATATATGCTATCTCTGCATTTCTTATCTTTTTACAGTAACATAATCTTATTTATTTCTAGAGTTTTCTCGTCTTATAGCTCTTCCATAAAAAAATAATGGATTTGTTTTTCGATTTTGAGTTTGTTTCCTCCAATTCAATATCTTTTGTCTTGATATTTTCTGTCTTGCTTCTTCGTGTTCTTCATCTACTGCTTCGGAATTTTCGAGAGAACGTAAATATTATTATACTTATACAAATAATTAAAATTGTTGTGTGCTGTTGTGGAATTTGTATTTCTTGAATTAGGTTATAATTAAGTTTGGCGAATTATATGTTTGAACTTCTAAAAATTTTGAATTGAATTTCGTCCATATTATTGATTTCCCTTTTCTAATTTGGATATTGGTTGAAAATATTTCTTCTCCAACTTGAATCTTGCAATCTTCGGGATTTCGGATGATTGATAGTTGATTAATTTCTAAATATTGATCGGAAGTACATCTTGTTAATATTTTTATCGGTGAATTTGGAATAATTAAAACATCGTTATTAGTGACTTGTTCTATTATAGCTTCTTTGAGATGAGCATCGTTAGCATAGCAGTTCGTAGGAGAATGGCCATTAAATAATTCCATACTACAGTTGTCTCTCGATTTCATCTCTTGATGACAGTAATATTTGTCTTCTAACATCGGACACTCTTCTTTTATGAAATTGACTTCTTCTGGAGTTTTTGCCAAGTAAGGTTGTAATGGAATAAATATTTTTTTGGGTTTGGATGATGGGCTATAAGTGGTATAATTCTGCGGAATTAGATTTCAGGATGGGTACATGGACAGCAAAAATTATTTTGAATTTGGATAAGGTTACTTGGGAACCCAAAAAGAGATAATATGTCAAAATATAATTAAATTTTGGGATTTGTTCTTCTTTATAGATTGTATGCAAATACTTTATCGTTTCTACAATTTTTTTTATTATTTATTGTCGCATCAACTTCAAAGGTTATTAGCGACATGTCAGCTGTCACAGTTTGTGATACAAATTAGTGTCCTTTGGATACTTAAGTATGTTTGTAATATTACTATTTTCATTTAATAAGGAGGTTATATTGTTCGAACATTTGTTAAGGAGTCTTTCGTTTCTGTACTTTTGACAGTTTAACAATAAATGCTGTACATTTAGGTTTGTATTACAAGTTTCACATATCGGTGGATTTTCTCGGATAAATAGGTATGAGTGTGTCACTTTAGTGTGGCCTAGTGTTAGGCGATCGATTTTTATTTGATCCGCACGACTTTTGAAATTGCATTTCCACGTTTTAATGCATGGTTTGATTGTTTTTAATACTGACCGCGATCTGTTCCACTCACTTTGCCACTCGCACTGAACTTTTGTTTTGATTAATGCTTTATAGTCAGTGACTATCACTTCGCGCACCATTACTGCTTCGTTGTTATCTGCTGCTTCTTTGGCACGTTGGTCCGCTTTTGCATTTCTTGGAATATTACTATGCAATGGGACCCAAATAATTTGGACGTCTGCCTTAGTTTGGTGGAGAAGGTATAATTGAGCTTTAATGAGGAGACTTAGTGGATGTTTGGGATGAAGTTGTTGAATGGTGTGGATGGAGCTCAAAAAGTCCGTTATTATTGCTATCTTATTGTATTGGTATCTTATAGCGATGATTAGTGCTTGTAATATAGTTCTACAGTGTGGACACTATTATGTGGAGATAGTTTAAACATGTGATTTTTATTTGCTAGTATTACTGCTGCTCCTAGGCCATTAGGTGTTTTGGATGCGTCGGTGTACACAAAATAGTATTCTTTATTGATTCTTCCATAAGTGTAGGAAATGATTGTACTATTAGAGACTGATTTGTTTCTTCTTTTTCAAAAGAACTCATATTTACGTTAATGGTAGGAATAGGGATTATCCAAGGAGAAGGGGTTAATATATTAATTGGGAAGAAATCTGGTAATTCAATTGTTAGAGTGTTTGTATATTGGCGAATTCTTTCGTAAAAGGGGATAGTTGTCTGCTTGTTTTCGAATAAGTTTTGAAAGCGATCTGTTCAAATATTGCGGTTAACAGGATTATTTTTATTTGATAAAACTGATGTTGCATAGATCATACTCAGTTGAATTCTTCTAAGTCGCAGGGGTTGTTCTCCAGCAAGACAGTGGAGGCTTGCTATCGGCGTTGTTCAAAATGCGCCGGTAGCGATTCTTAATGCAGAGTTTTGCAATACGTCAAGTTGTTTAAGATATGTTTCCTCACTCCATGCGTGAACAATGAAACCCTAGTCAATTCTTGATCTTATAAGTGCCTTCTATAGGTTTATGAGACACGTAGTATCAGCGCCCCATTGATGACTGGCAATTGTTTTTAATAGATTTAGAACATTTTGGCAGATTTTCTTAAGGTAATTACTATGTTGTTTCCAGGTGAGTTTGTTATCAAAAATCATGCACGAAATATTTATACTTTCTACAAATTCTAAATTTTGACCGTTTAAGATTAGTACGGGTCTTTCCCATATGTATTTTCTGGAAAAGAGGATTCATTTTGTTTTAGTTTCTGGGAATTTCAATCCATTGGTGTTAGACCAGTTACTTAGATTGTCTATAACGGTTTGTATATGCGTTTGAGTAGTAGTTATATTTCTCCCTTTTGCAAATAGTACCAAATCATCGGCGTACATTCTTCCTTTCACCAACGGAGAGCATTTTTTGAGGATATCAGAGATAGCAATAAGAAAAAGGGTGGTGCTTATTGTTGACCCATGTGGAATCCCATTCTTCTGTAATCTTTTAACTGATAGGCTTTTATCTATTCTTACTTGGAAGTATCTTTTTGTAGGGAAATTGTTAATGCAATATAGAATGTTTCTTCTTAGGCCCCATTGGTGTAATTTTGAGGTTATATTGTACCTCCAAACCATATCGTATGCTTTGGTGATGTCCATGAATACTGCTATGCATTCTTGTTTATGGGCTATTTCTTCGCTGAATGCAGTTTCTATGTCTGTCAGATTATCAGCTGTGCACCTATTTTGGTGAAATCCGCTTTGTTCTTGTATCAATAAGTTATTTTGTTCCAGTACGCAGAGCAGTATACGATTGATAATTTTTCCCATAATTGTGCATAGAACGTTAGTTAAAGATATATGCTAATATGAATCTGGTTTTGTTCTTGCTTTATCGGGTTTCAGGAGTGGGATTATCACGGCTTCGCGCAACTTGAAGGAAATAATTTATTATTCCAAATGTAGTTGTATAGTTTTAATAGATAATTTTTGGTGATATCTGAAAGTTTCTGTAGAAATACTACAGGTATTTGATCTGAACCAGGAGCAGTACGTTTTTGTGATCCCAGAGCTTCATAAAGGTCTGTTTGGCTGAACATGCTGTTGATAGGATTTGTTTCTGTTTCATTAAAATCTTTTTTTTTCTTCGATATTTGAATCATTAGAGTTATGTTAATCTTGTAAGACTAATGTTTCTGCTATTTCAATTGGATTTGTGATGAGAGTGTTATTTTTAAGTAAGAACGTAATTCTTGGGGATTGTTTTGTTCCAGTCATCTTCCGGATATTTTGCCAAAGGATGGTGGAGTTGAGGATGTTATCGTAGATACGAATTCATTCCATGACTCTTGCCTGTTCTTATTCATAATATATCTTGCTTGAGCTCTCTGTTTTTTATATTTAATTAAATTTTTTGTTGCCGTATTCCGTTTAAATTTGGTAAAAGAGGATTTGTGTGTTCTTGTTGCATTTTGACAGTCTTTGTTCCACCAAGACAGCGGTTTGTTGTTTATTAATATTTTATTATATCCTATGTGTGTTATTGCCGCTGCTATAACCATGGATCTAAATGTTTCTATAAGATTTTCTACGTTTAAAATTGGAATATCTTTTATAATATTAGCATTTTTTAGGTTCCATTTTGGGTTTGGTAAGCTATTAGTCTCAGAGTATTTTGATGAATATGAAATCCTTATGGGAAAATGATCACTTCCAAATAAGTATGGTATTATATCCCACGTTAATCTGTGACATAAAACTGGTTCGCATAAGGTGACATCTATGGCTGAGCTGGTGCCAGTATGTATGTCGAGTCTTGTTGGTCTTCCGTCATTTAAGATGTTAAGATTTTATCACCCTTTCAGTTGATTTACCTTTGGCATTAATGTGGTTTGATCCCCAATTGGGATTGTGGGCGTTATTGTCTCCTAAAATTAATCGTGGAATGTTATTTACAGCTAAATTAATTTTTTGTGTGTTATATTTATTGTGGACGTATATTGCTACGCCTTCAGATGCTTTACCATTATATGCTCTATTTTTGTGGAAACAGGTATAATTTTTGAAGTTGTGGCAATATGTTGATTTTTAAAATTGGTTTCTTGTAGGCAAATTATGTTAGGTGATAGTTCGGAAAGTAGGCTTTTAAGCAGTTCAAATGTTTTGTAGAATCCTCTGAGATTCCACTGTACAATTGAGGCAGTCTTACACAGCATCCTGAGATGATTCAATTGACGTTTCGGAGTAGTCTTCAGTTTCTTGTGCGATTTTTGATGGGTGTAGGCTTAGTTGACCCATAATTTTTCATCTGATATTGTACTCTTGCTTTTCATTCTTTTGTTTGTATAGTACAGATGCATGTGTGAAATAAGCTTTGAAATTTTTTTTGTATCTTCCGTATATATTTTTGATATACTTAATAGGTCTATTGATCCTATTGCATTTTCGAAGAAATCACCTACTTCCTCGAAAGTTAATATTTGACTTTCGTCTTCAAATAGTGGTATTGCTGTCTCCATTAATTTGTTGAAGTATTTTTCTGTGAATCCGTCTTCTTATTTATTGTTTTTTTGGCTCTTTTATTATGTTTCGATTGGTTTATGAAATGTATCTTTTGCTTGTGGTGTAGCTGAAGATGGAGTTGTGATGTCCGATGGAGTGCGTTTTGTGTTCATTATATCTGCATCCATATGTGTTTCTGCAGATATTGTTAGTTTTCTGCATTTCTGTTATCGCTTAGGGATTGGTTGGTGTGTTTGGGATAGGTAGGAGCAATGTATGATTGTGTGACTTCTATTTAATTAGTTATATTTCTTGTGCTTGTTGTGGTAGAGTTCGAAGTTGGTGTAGTGTTATTTATTTGGTTGACGATGTTTGCTGCGCTTGCAGTATTAGAGTTTATTCGTGTTGATGTATTATCGGATGCGGTGCTTGTTGATGCATTCTGACAATTATTAGAGCTATGTCCTGGGACATTGCATATGCAGCACAAATGGCTCTACCATGCGTTAAAAAGATTCGATAAGGTGTGTTTTCAGAGTTGATAAGAATCGAGGTAGATATTGGTATTTGGGTAGGAGATATGTAAACAATACGGCGAAAACTTTAAATGTGTTTGAGGTTTGGGTTAGATGTACCAATTTTCAGGAATGTTATTGTAGAGGACAGGTGGAGGCCTAACTGTCTATATTCTTGTTCGATAATTTGGTGTGGTATAGTTCGACAGACGTTGGTCAAGAGTAGTCTTTCACCAGATGTTATAAGTCTACGTACAGGAAAAATTTCGTTATTGACTTCAATTTTTCCATTGCATTTTGTTAGGAATTCGTCTACTTCTTCTTTTGTCGATAGATATACGCATATTCTATAATTGGTTATTCTTGATGAAAATATAATTTTGTTGGGGTTGATAATAGTGCATATGGCTAACAGGTATTCTTCTAGTTTTACTCCATTTAGTGAGCTGATTACTATTGCTTGTTGTTTTGTTGGAAGCATTTTTTTTGCTGTTTTGTAATGGTTGAAGTTGTTTTGCTGATAAGCGAAAGGTTTTGTACTTCGATTAATAACAATCGAGTTCGATTGCTACGATTCAAATATTAAATTCGTTGTTATGATGATATAAAATATGCTTACTTTTAGATGGATATATGGGGATGATGATTTACCCTTGTGGTTATCGTTCTTTCACTAAATAACTATGGTTACACTTGTAAAAATGGTTTATCGACGGGAGCTGATTTTTACACGACTTTACGGTGTTTTTAATTTCTACAATTTCTTTATTTGAAATCACTGTGCTATGAATAGAATTTAATTTGGAAAATGTGATGGAATTTTCCATGTTATGAATTAACTTGCTTAAGTTTTGACAATCCAGATTAATCTGTGAAATCGTGCTATAAAAGGTGATAAAAAGTTTTCCAACTTATTTTATAAATTCTGTTGATTATGCCATAAGGTAGTTAATGATGTATTATAGTGATCAATTAGTTTTTTGTTTAAGGATATTTGCACAATAACTTCTTGAATTATTTGTTTCTGGTTTTGTTGTAATATATTTATCGCGTTATCATATATCTCTTCATCATCGGAGTAAAGAGTACCAAAAAGCCATTTATCAACTTTTCCAACAGCGTTTATTAATCCTGTCTTTGATCTAATATGTCGATAAATATTTTCTGATTTTCTATCTAATGTGTTGATTAAACTTTTCGTTCTTTTCATCATTTGCTCGGCCAAAATATGGTATGCAATAGGGTTTGTCGCATTAACTTCTACTAAAATATTTCTTAACTTAAAAAAATATTGCTTAACAGTTTCTATTAGCTTACTAACTTCTTTTGAATTTCTATAATATATAAAAGTATGTTTAGTATAAATAAGCTTACATAATCATAGATTAGTCGATAATATTAAGTTATTTAATTCAGTATCTTGTATGTCTGTGGTTCTACATTCGATATGAAGAACCAGGAACAGGACTACAATAATCATCAGTTTTATTTTCCTGTAACCATTTGTTAGAATTAATATTAGGTTTTCTAATTCTATTTGTGTGATAATTTCCTTTATTAGTTTTTAAAAGTATGCCCGAGTCTTTAGTAATTTCTGCTCCTTTGAATTTTGGTAATTTTTTATATCTGAATTTCGTTTGCATGTATGCTGCTTCTTGGTTTGTATAAGATGGTGGATCAATTCTGTTTTCATTTCTTTTATTAATAATTTTTTCTTTAACTTTAGCTTTTTTATCTCATATAATAATTTGGAGAATTCTTTGTGATTTTGTACATAATGGGATAGTACCAAATGATCATCCAAATGAAAAGTATTTATTTAAATCGTAATATTATTTTAATCAAAGGAGGATCATTTAATTCAAAGAAAAATCATTTAAATTGAAGAAAAATTGTTCAAATCAAAGGTGATCTTTTAACTCAAAGTTATCCAGATCCTTTAATTCTTTCAAAAAATCTCAATTTACACCCTAACACAATGATTAAAATTATTACTCGAAAAAATTAAATATTTCATATTATCCTTTGAAAATTATTATTATATCTATATATTTCTATGTCTAATTATCGTAATGTTATTAATTTAGAGTTCTACTGTAATAGTTAAATAATAATTATTCAAATTTTCATTATTGTTTTTATGATATTAATTCTCATATCTATTCTAATTATATATGTACATACGTTTTCCATATATTTGAAAGATTTTAATTACTTCTTGTATTGAGAAACACCTTAATGCAAAGTGTTCCCAATGCTTTCTAACGAAATCTTGCAATCCTTGAATGTCGGATTTTCTTCTTATGTTATCTTCACCATTTTGAATCTTCTTTTTCACTTTTTCGTTGCTTCCTTAATTCCTATTGTTTACGCTCTTGTTACTCTCTTCTATCTTCCTATTTTTGTCAACAATTTTCTTATTTCTATTAGTTTTTATGTTGCCACTTATTTTCTTGTTACCTTCTTCTATTTTCTTATTTCTACTACTTTATATTTTTATTAGTTTTCTCGTTAATTTCTTCTACTTTCTTATTTCTATGAACAATTTTCTTATTTCTATTCTTCTTTATATTTTCGTTCATTTTCTCGTTTCCTTTCTTCAATTTTCTTATTTCTCTTGTTGTTTAAATTTTCATTTTTCGTATCATTTCCATTCACTTTACTTACTTCTTCCATAATTCGTATATTTTCATTTGCTTTTATTATCTCCTTATCCATTCAATACAATACTTTTATTTTGTGATTTTATTGGAATACATTTCATTCATAATATTTTCATTATTCTAAATTTTAATATTTTCGATATCAAATAAATGTGACAAATCAGGTACTGAATCTATTGCACATGCAGTAAAATCGCAGCTTGGTTTTATACCTTATAAAGAACTAATCGCATGCTTAGATTTACCTTAATGTGTTTTATTAATTAAATTTTTTCTATTTGCTTTATTGTCAGGTAAATATTTTAATTTTAGGTTCTTTATTTCAATGTATGGTAGCGGGTTATTTGAAGTAATATTTGTTTCTACTACCTCGGATTTCTTTTCTGAGGAGCATTCCGAAAATTTTGATTTTGTTGTTTATCATCATTTTCTTCTGTACGGGCGAAATTTTCAAGATCATCTGCCAATTCTACTGTTTCTTCTATTTCCTCCATTTCGTCATAGTTATTATTATAAAGTTTTTCGGATATGAAGTTTGGCCTTTATTATTTTCACTAATCTGTCCATTACTATTATGAATATTAGTGGGCTCAAGCTATGTCCCTGTTAGATTCCTCTTTTTAAATGGAATCTTTCAGACTTTTCGCCATGTATTCTTACCCGTGCTTTAACATTTCGATATATATTATTTATATTAATTATTAGTTTTTCTGGAATTTCTAAAAGTTGCAGTGATTTTTTTATAGTTTTCCTCCGTATTGTTTCAAAAGCTGTAAGTCGATAAATGTTAATATTAGATGTTCTCCTGTTTGTACTCGTCTTTCTATTATGTTTCGTATTGTAAATACCGTGTCTGTCGTGAGCCTGTTTCGTATTATAAATACCGTATCTGTCGTGAGCCTGTGTGGTCTAAAGCCCGTTTGTTCCTCCTCCAATTTATTTTCAACTCAATTTCTAATCCTTTGTTCTATAATTTGGGTATACATCATACTGGCGCTAGACATATTGCTCTATAGTTATCACATCCAGTAGCATTTCCCTTTCTTAGTATGGGCAAGATTAGGTTATTGTCTTCACCGCTGGCCTTTCCTATTTTTAGTTTTTCTATAGCAAATTCTAATTCATCCGTACTTATGTCTTCATATATTTCTTGCCTTTGATTTATGTCGTCTTCTATTTCTGTTTCTTCGTCTACCCCAAACTTTTCTACATAATATTCCTTCCACGTTTATAAACTATGGGTTGTTCCTACTAGTAATTCTTTATTCTTGTCCATTATTCCCTCAATTTCTCTTCTTTTCTGTCCTCTCAGAGACTTCATTTTGTTCCAGAATTATTTATTTCTATTCCAAATGTTTCCAACTTTTTTGTTCTGCCATTTTTATTTCATTTTTTACGATGTTCCTGCTTTTTATATATTCTACTTTATTTTCAGGCACTTTTATTTCTATATATTTTTTCCAAGCTTGTTTCTTTCTTTTTACTTCCACTTTTATTTCTTCGGTCCACCACCTTGTTCTTTTGTTATTTTCTATATATTTAGATATTCCACATATCTCTTTCGCTTTTCTATACACTATGTCTTTAAAGTTCTTCCAGAGTTTTGTTCTCTTTCATATTTTTGCCAAATTCTAGGTTTGTTTCTACTTGATATTTTTGTTTTAACTTCTAATTTTTCAGTTTATTTGTTTTTATTCTGGTGTACTCTTTTTTGTTATTTTGTTCCTTGAATCTACTTTGGATTTCCGCAATTACTAAACGATGCTGTGTGTTTAATTCCGCCTCCTTTATTATTTTTACTAATATGATTCCCTGTTCCTTTTCCGTTGTATATACTATATAATCTATTATGCTTCGGGCATTTCTTTTCTCTGCAACGAATGTGTATATTTCCACCATTGGTTGGTTAAAAAAGGTGTTTCCTATTTTTAGGTTATTGATTATGCCAAACTAAAGCATCTTCTGTCCATTTCTGTTTATTTCTTTTTCTACATATTTACCAATTTACTCCATAACTTTACTTACATCATTTCCAACTCTGGCATTCCAATCTCTTATTATTAGTATGTTTTCTGTTTTTTTCTTTATATTGTCTAAAGTATTCTGTAGTTCCTGATACAATTCCTGTACTAATTTTTCCCTTAGTTGGTGCGTACATTTGTATAATATAAATTTTTTTCTTTATATCTATTCTTAGTTCCATTATCCTTGGTGTCTTAGCTTTCCACTGCGTTATATATTTGTACCTTTCTTTGTTTACTACTATCACCACTCCTTCTTTGGCTCTAGTGTTTTGGTCTACTTCTGAATAGTACATGCTGTAATTTTTATTTAACTTAATACATCAGTTTCCATATTTTCTTATTTCACTAAATCGTATCATTTGAATTTCCCATTTTTCCATTTCTTCGATCCATTTCCTTGCCTTTTAACGATGTTATATTCCACGTTCCCAGCTTTATTTGTAGAATTTCTTCCTGGTTTCTGTTTACTGCATTATCTTGTTTTATAATTTTACTTTCCTGTTTACCATGTTCCTTGTAATTCTGTTCTATATTTTACCCATTCTTCGTTTGTTCCTTTAGTAGGTATTGAGAAACGTGTTAAGAAGAAGAGAGCGGTATCGTGTCTTTATTTATTTTATTCTCATCATTACTAGCCTCCCAAATTCTATTGATAATTCTATTTATATTTATATCATTTTCTTCCTTATTGCCTCTATCCCCTATTTCATTATTTTTAGCTAGATACCTAAACTTAATTTTGCTATTATTGTTACCGATATTTTGTAAATCCTTATATCTATAGCTATTTTTTACATTCCGGAACCTATCATTAGACTTATTAAGGGCCCTCAATATATTATTAAAACTAAGTTTACATAAATTATCGTTATTGTGTCCTATATCATTTTTCTTCTCCACTAATTTATTCGATATTTCTTGCTTCCTTTATTAGTTTTTTGATACTGGTTTTTCTACGATTTTATTTTCGTTTTTATCCCATCTCCATTCGATCTCATCTACACTGATTTTGTTATATCCTATTTTCACTACTTTCCTTCCTTCTTCCTTTGCTTTATCTCTTATTTGGTTGTTTGTATATTTCGGCTCTAGTTTGATCTTCATTTATGAAAATCTTTTGAGTCTGTATATTTTTTAACTTGTACTCATTTTTTAAAACATTTAATTTTTCTTTTTCGTTTTCCTGTTCAATTAGACAGGTCTTATCTTCTATTTTGGATGTTTTCTTGATTATAACGTTAATGCCGAGGTGCTCTTCCATAAGTTTTTTCATTGACTGTCATCTGTATCCAGCAGGATTCCTGTTACAACTATATTATTTCTCCTTTTCTCTTTTTCCATAATTTCAATTGTTTGATTTATTGCCCTCAGTTCTTTTCTGATTTACATTTTTCTTCTTTTATTTCCTTATTTTCCTCCTTAAGTTCTTTATTTGCCCGTTGAAGTCTTAGAATTTTCTTATTGAATATATTCCCTTGCTCCGTTTTCATATCTACAATCATTTTTAGTACTAGGTCTAATTTGTCAAACTCAGTTATCCCCCTCCTTGTTGGCGTTCTCTCAGTTCTTTTGCTTTTGTTAAATAGGTCGATCAGTTCTTCAAGCGCCTTTCTTTTCCTCTCATCATCCGCATCCATACTTGCTTATTAATTAATAATTATTATATTAACTTAACAACTTTAATTATTTAACAAATAATATTTTGAACATCAGTCCTATATATATTGAAATATATGCTAATTCTGATATTCTTATTTATTTCTAGAGTTTTATGGTCCTATAACTACAGCAATGTATTTTTAACTACATTGAAATTGAAGATTAAAAAAATATTAATTATAAACAAAAGCTATATATTATGTATAATAAGTATAAGCAAAGTTAAATTTTGGCTTTTCAAAAACGTAAGTAGATATACGATACCGGTCCTACGCCACTACTTCGAAAAACGTACGCTAGATGGCGCTCTAGTCGACCGTGATGTGACAGCATGTATTGTATTTCATCTATCTCCGTCGTCCATCTTGTGTATTATGACATATATCATTATGTATTGTGTGTCGTCTATGCTGTGACGTAACAGCAAACAGCATGCATTTTATATCATCTATCTGTGTCGTCCATCTTGTGTTGTATGTCATTCAAGTTCGGTGTCCTATATCATTATGTATTGGGTGCCGTCTATGTTCTGTGCGTGACGTATGCAGCACCTTCATACGATTTATTGAATTAGAAAAAAATTCCTGCCACGGCGAGGAATCGATCCTGCGACCCACTGAATCAACATCGAGTACCTTATCTGTTACGCCACGGAGACCATGATATTGCAGTGTACTATAAATGTTTAGTACCAAGAATTTACTATTTAAATACTGTTTAGTTGGAGTAGGGGTTAAAGAATTCGTTCACCAAATCTTGTACATTGCTGTTGCTTGATGTAGGTGTAGACATCGCCTTATGTTGGGTGTCTGTGGAGTTATTTTTAATACCAATTGGTGTTTGCTGAAAGTTTGAATAGTGATATCTGCCACAAACAGAACATCGGATATTGAGCAAATTTGAGTTGACTTGGCTTAAAGTGTCGAATCTTTTCGGTTACGTACTTCGCGAAAATATCATGTGCCTCATCTTTCACGGACTCAATTTTCTTACCTACTTTTTTGCATAGTTTCCAATGTGACTTGTTCAATTACATTAAGTTTTCTCTTACTTGGCCGGGAAAGCGGACTGTCTGGCAATTACGGAGTGAGTTTGGATCTGTTGTCTTCTTGTCTTATCAGCTGGGTCCAGATCATCAATATCGTTCTCATTACTGGTTTCGTCCATCTAAAACAAAAAATGTATTAGTATTGATACTTGTACATCAAATATCAATAGCTTAACGTTTTTGTTGGTGAAGAAGCCTTCACGTTTCATCCATATTTATTGAAATGTTTTAGTAGAGAATCGCTAACCAATGAAAGAAGAATATTCAACTACCGTTTATCAAGAGCCCCCCAAGTAGTAGAGAACACGTTCGAAATATTAGCATCTCGATCCCTATTTTCATATACTGCGATTAATTTAGAGATTGAAAACAATGAGTGGGTTGTTTTAGCATGCTGCGCTTTACATAACTTTTCACGCAAAAAACTTCGTCCTTCTCGCCACCAGAAATTTCTGATCATAAAAGCACTAACTAGGGAACTATACTCGAAGGAGAAAGATGTGATCCAGATAAGCTGCATCAACTATAGGAGGACACATTTTAAAATCAACAAAACAAGTTCGGGACGATTACAGTGCATATTTTTACGGTGAAGGGTCTGTTCCATGGCAGTGGAAAAGTGCTTTAAATGCTTAAAGCTTTAGAAAGAATATTTAGACTTATATATATTAAGCTGAAGATTAAAATGCTACATCACTCTCTATCATAATATTCCTTTGGTTAGAAATTTAACTATTGACATGACTGATTAATAAGTCTTAATAACACTTCATGTAATAATTTTTATTTAATCACCTCGTTCCACCTCTCTTCAACACATTCGTCGTCGTTCGTATTTTTAGTTTTCGTTTAAAAAGTGTATGAGGTGAAAGTGCCACGATTGAGGTTTGTAAACCTCGTCAGAACCTGCACAATTTACCAAGCTCCTTTTTGTGAACAATACGAAAAGAGTTCATTTCTGTTTATTACTGTTGCACGATCTGAAGCCGGGTCCACCTCCCTATATTTGTATACTAGTTCTGTGTACGCCAATTCTTTTTTATCCCAATAGACCTTGCATTTTACTTGCCACAAACAGGAAAATCACATTTCAATCTATTATCAATTTATCATATTTAAAGTAAGCTCTACTTCCGTTTTCCCTTAGTCGGTTGATAAACTGCATCATGTATTTCCGGTCTTCCTGTACTTTTTTTCGCAAATCATCATTTAGCCAAATGTTTGTACCTTTTTGGGGTTTCCTGTTTTTTCATTATTTCCTACTTCTTTTCCCATTGAATGAGATTTCTGATTATAGGTCTCTTAGTTCTATTATTGAATTCTCCTATTCTTCGTAGATCGTTTACTCCATTTTCCAAGTCCACTTCTATTCCTGCTTCTATTAATATTCCTTCGATTTTCATTTTTGTGTCTCCAGATCTTTCCTTTTCACTTTCTTCTATTCCCTGTATTTAATTATATTGTTACTTTTTTGTCTCTCGTTCCATCATTTCTATTCTTCTTTCTTGTGTTTTTTTCATTTGTTTCAGCCAATTATTTTCCTCTTTCAGCTCTCTTATTTCTTTTATGTTATTTCCTAGTTTGTTTTTGATTGTTGTCATTTTATCAGTCATACATTCTTCTTATTCCAACCATCTCCCCATTCTTTCTTTTTCAGCACCATATTTCGAGAGTCTCGTAAACAGTTTTTTTACAGAGCTACTAAATTCACCCTTAACTCGTAGGCGAGCTCAGTTTTTTACCGCGACTGATTTATTTATTTCTTTTGATAAATTTCTGTTTATTCTGCTCCTGTACTTTAATTTTATATCTGTATAAAATTTCTTATCGTGTTCCGTGTTACCAGTTTTTATATGTATAAAATTTATTTCTTGTTAAAATTGATGAATTTTGGTATTGCTCATGTGTTTCGCAATTTACGTGTTTTTTGTTTTTAAAATCATAATTCACACAATTTTACTTACGTCTTTCTATTCCTGGTTGTTTTATCTTTTGTATGATACTACTTTCTGTATTTGTTATTCGCTAATTCTCAATAAATTTTCACTTATTATCAACCGTCACATTAAATTCACTGTGCCTTTTGCTTGCCAGGACAGTACCTGATCTCCGATTACAACACCAAAATACATGAAATATAGTCCAGGCAATAGATCAGTAAAAGTAGGTTGTAATGGATGTTGTTTGATAACGCAAAAATTTTTATGCACAAAGTTGCCGAATATTGTGTACAACAATAATCTATGTTCGCCTACTCCAAAAAGTGCTTGCTAAATGCTGTAGAACAACAAATGTACCGAAATATCGAAAAATGACCAATTTTTCGATACATTTGTGTCTAAAACTTTGAAACAAAACCTTAAATCAAAAAAATTTACTGTTTCTTTTTTGTTAACTTGACGATTTCCTATAAGGTTATGAGAATCGCGAGTCGAAAAACTTTGATTTTCCATGAATAATATGCGAAAATTAGTAAAAAATCATACGTAAACTTTGAAAATTTTTTTCGGTAACTGAAAATTGATAAATATTTATCAAATTTTTAGAAAAGATTGTTAAACATATGACAATTACGCTCAAAAATTTTTGGAACGATCGATCGCGTAGTTTTTCACTGCCACAATTATTAATTAACAAATTATAAAAAAGTTGATCGCGCGTACCTTGTTTAAACAACGGTGAAAAAGGAGCACGCAATTTTTAACAGTTACTTAGTGTCATAACAAATAATAAGCAATTATAAAAATATCCATTTTACGTTTTAACAATTTTTTACAATTTTTTTAAATTTTGTAAAATTTTTTCCATTATAAATAATTTCTCGTTTACAACATCGGTTCGATGTAATTTAAAAATTGTTTCCCATCTGAATACTGCTTTGCAAACACTTTCATTTTAGTCCAAAACGACAAAATTTGACCGTGTAGATCCGGAGATAGATGCCCACAAACTTAATAATAATTTATGGCTTACTCAATCGTTAAATCGAAATAAAAAAAACTCTTTTATAACTGGTTGCAAATACTTTCTATATCCGTCTTGTGCATTTTCGACAGATGAAAGCCTAATGGAAGAAAAATCGATAAAAATACCGTAATCACAGGAGTTCGTCGGCCGAGCGGCGTGGGAGCAGAAGTGGGGATGGTGGAGAGCAGCTGTGCTGTCGCGCGGCCCGGGTGTGAAATTACGAACGCGCGGTAAAACATAAGTTATCTCGGCAACGGTAGCACTTATCGAAACGATTTTTTTTTAATTCGATGACGCGAAATGAGAGGAATCAGAATATGTCATCAAAAATCAATATTACAAAGAAATTTTGCACGAATTGCAAGATCAAAAAAGTATGCTATTTTCATTTGCATCAAAAAAATAGTTATATGATTGAAGAATTATTTTGTTGCTTATTGTTCATCAAATCATGCAACTAATTAAACGTTTCAATAATAAATATTGATAAAAAGTATATTTTCTTTCTTAAATGGTCTTTGTTTATCATAACTAACCGTCCTTTTTTATAATAAATTGTATGAATATGGTAGCGCTTTTTTCCCATAAAATGACATTAGTACAGTACAATAAACATTTTGCAATAATAAGACTGCAGCCCAGGTATACATACTGCGTAGGAACAAGTAAAAGCATTGGGTTACTTTGATCCAGATAGATCGCAGTTCCCTCCTTGGTATTCATAACTTAGACCCCGCCTACATATAGGTTCTTGGGACTCTAATATCGAACACGCTCATTGGTTACATCGGACCCGACTAGCCAATTAGGGATGCTGTCTATTTCAAAACTGCACAGCACACGCAGAACTTATGAACAACATCCATCGGATGGCATAGCATAGAGCGTCCTTTAACGGTCGTCTGCTGTTTAGTCGAAAAGCGTCCTTGATAGTGTCAGTTCCACAGTTGAAAGTATTCTCAAAGCATATTTACTTGTATGCAGAGTATGCAAATATTTGCCGAAAAACTTTGATTTTCCATGAATAATATGCGAAAATTAGTAAAAAATCATACGTAAACTTTGAAAATTTTTTTCGGTAACTGAAAATTGATAAATATTTATCAAATTTTTAGAAAAGATTGTTAAACATATGACAATTACGCTCAAAAATTTTTGGAACGATCGATCGCGTAGTTTTTCACTGCCACAATTATTAATTAACAAATTATAAAAAAGTTGATCGCGCGTACCTTGTTTAAACAACGGTGAAAAAGGAGCACGCAATTTTTAACAGTTACTTAGTGTCATAACAAATAATAAGCAATTATAAAAATATCCATTTTACGTTTTAACAATTTTTTACAATTTTTTTAAATTTTGTAAAATTTTTTCCATTATAAATAATTTCTCGTTTACAACATCGGTTCGATGTAATTTAAAAATTGTTTCCCATCTGAATACTGCTTTGCAAACACTTTCATTTTAGTCCAAAACGACAAAATTTGACCGTGTAGATCCGGAGATAGATGCCCACAAACTTAATAATAATTTATGGCTTACTCAATCGTTAAATCGAAATAAAAAAAACTCTTTTATAACTGGTTGCAAATACTTTCTATATCCGTCTTGTGCATTTTCGACAGATGAAAGCCTAATGGAAGAAAAATCGATAAAAATACCGTAATCACAGGAGTTCGTCGGCCGAGCGGCGTGGGAGCAGAAGTGGGGATGGTGGAGAGCAGCTGTGCTGTCGCGCGGCCCGGGTGTGAAATTACGAACGCGCGGTAAAACATAAGTTATCTCGGCAACGGTAGCACTTATCGAAACGATTTTTTTTTAATTCGATGACGCGAAATGAGAGGAATCAGAATATGTCATCAAAAATCAATATTACAAAGAAATTTTGCACGAATTGCAAGATCAAAAAAGTATGCTATTTTCATTTGCATCAAAAAAATAGTTATATGATTGAAGAATTATTTTGTTGCTTATTGTTCATCAAATCATGCAACTAATTAAACGTTTCAATAATAAATATTGATAAAAAGTATATTTTCTTTCTTAAATGGTCTTTGTTTATCATAACTAACCGTCCTTTTTTATAATAAATTGTATGAATATGGTAGCGCTTTTTTCCCATAAAATGACATTAGTACAGTACAATAAACATTTTGCAATAATAAGACTGCAGCCCAGGTATACATACTGCGTAGGAACAAGTAAAAGCATTGGGTTACTTTGATCCAGATAGATCGCAGTTCCCTCCTTGGTATTCATAACTTAGACCCCGCCTACATATAGGTTCTTGGGACTCTAATATCGAACACGCTCATTGGTTACATCGGACCCGACTAGCCAATTAGGGATGCTGTCTATTTCAAAACTGCACAGCACACGCAGAACTTATGAACAACATCCATCGGATGGCATAGCATAGAGCGTCCTTTAACGGTCGTCTGCTGTTTAGTCGAAAAGCGTCCTTGATAGTGTCAGTTCCACAGTTGAAAGTATTCTCAAAGCATATTTACTTGTATGCAGAGTATGCAAATATTTGCAGATTTATAAAATTTTCAAATAAAGGTTAGAAAATATCTAACAATGTCATACTTTTTTGATCTTGAAATTCGTGCAAAATTTCTTTGTTATTTTGATATTTGATGGCATATTCTGATTCCTCTCATTTCGCGACATCGAATTAAAAAAAATCGTTTCGATAAGTGCTACCGTTGCCGAGATAACTTATGTTTTACCGCGCGTTCGTATTTTTTAACAATCGGGTCACGCGACAGCACAGCTGCTCTCCGCCATCCCCATTCCTGCTCCCACGCCGCTCGGCTGACGAACTCCTGTGATAACGGTATTTTTATCGATTTTTCTTTCATTAGGCTTTCATCTGTCGAAAATGCACAAGACGGATATAGAAAGTATTTGCAACCAGCTATAAGAGAGTATTTTTTTTTATTTCGATTCAACGATTAAGTAAGCCATAAATTATTATCAAGTTTGTGGGCCTCTATCTCCGGATCTACACGATAAAATTTCGTCGTTTTGGACTAAAATGAAAGTGCTTGCAAAGCAGTATTTAGATAGGAAACAATTTTTAAATTACATCGAACGGATGCTGTAAACGAGAAATTATTTATAATGGAAAAAATTTGACAAAATTGTAAAAAATTGTTAAAACGTAAAATGGATATTTTTATAATTGCTTATTATTTGTTATGACACTAAGTAACTGTTAAAAATTGCGTGCTCCTTTTTCACCGTTGTTTAAACAAGGTACGCGCGATCAACTTTTTTATAATTTGTTAATTAATAATTGTGGCAGTGAAAAACTACGCCATGAATCGTTCCAAAAATTTTTGTGCGTAATTGTCATATGTTTATCAATCTTTTCTGAAAATTTGATAAATATTTATCAATTTTCACTTACCGAAAAAAATTCTCAAATTTTACGTATGATTTTTTACTAATTTTCGCATATTATTCATGGAAAATAAAAGTTTTTCGATTCGCGATTCTCATAACCTTATAGGAAATCGTCAAATAAACAAAAAAGAAACCGTAAATTTCTTGATTTAAGGTTTTGTTTCAAAGTTTTAGACACAAATGTATCGAAAAATGGGTCATTTTTCGATATTTCGGTACATTTGTTGTTCTACAGCATTTAGCAAGCACTTTTTAGAGTAGGTAAACATAGATTATTGTTGTACACAATATTCGGCAACTTTGTGCATAAAAATTTTCGCGTTATCAAATAACATCCATTTCGATTGCTCTATCGCCTGGACTCATAAGCCTTTTACACATTTCCAGATAATGATTTGGCTTGTGACTTCACCATAAATTCTCCACAAAGACAACAAAATTTGTCAGGAGCATTTTTGCAGCTGCGGCGTCTATGACTTGCCATTTTTGTCGTTAAAACATTTGTCTTTTTTTAAGACCAACTAGAAAACGTACACATTCTGGACAATTTTTCGTCCAGAAAATAACGTTTTGCCGATCAAGACCGGAAAACGGACGTGAGGGACCGGCAAAATCTTTTTCCGGTCCCAGCTTTTTCCGGTCCCTGCTTTTTGATTTTTCCAATCGCACTTTTATAGTACAATCTACCTTGATTTCGTTACTATGATAACAACGTTTAGATATATTGTCGAGTGATAACAGTTCGTTGATTTTTAATTTGTCGTTTATGTCAAACTTATTTCGCGACCGCGCAAATTTAACAATAATATGAATTCAGATTTTGAATTATCCGACACGGGAAATGATATTCCAGAAGAAATTTTGGAAACAGTGAGGAAAGCGACTTACGATATATTACCAGTAAAATCAGAAGTCCGTTACGAGAAGTCGAACGACGCATTTAAAAATTGGTGTCGAGAAAAAAAGGTAAAAAATGTAAATGAAGAAGTCCGTTTAGCATATTTTGCTGAACAGTCCCAAAAACTGGCTTCTTCAACATTATGGAGCTTATATTCAATGCTAAAATCTACTTTGGCCATGAAAGGTAATGTGAACATTATATACATAATTTCTTCAAACTAATAGCTTTCATTAAAAAGAAGTCTATTGGTCATAAACCGAAGAAATCTAAAATTCTGTCAAGAGATCAAATTGAAACGTTTCTGAACACTGCTCCCAATAGCGAATATATTTTGCTTAAGGTAAGTTAAAATAGAAAACAAGTTAAAAACTCGTTACAATTTACAATGAACCTTAATTCTGTTTTAGATGCTTTTGATTATAGGTTTCGTTGGCGCATGTCACCGCGAGGAACTCGTTGATATGACACTCGATTATATCGAAGATAAGGAAACAAGGTTGATAGTTAAAATTCCCATAAGCAAGACAAATACCACCAGGACATTCATTGTAAATTCCGAAAGAGATTTGCAACTTTATAGGAATTAT
This sequence comes from Galeruca laticollis, assembly GCA_963921935.1. Lineage (NCBI taxonomy): Eukaryota > Metazoa > Arthropoda > Insecta > Coleoptera > Chrysomelidae > Galeruca > Galeruca laticollis. Next base: position 63,064,701 of record OY998181.1, on the reverse strand, counting down.
TTGCAATTGAGACTACCACATACTAACCATAAACGGCTTTTAATTTTTTTTTAAATGGGAAGTGCTAAACCCAAGTAGTAGGATTGAAGTCTGTGGGAAAAGCCCCTAGCAAAATCGCGTCTTATTTTAAATTAGAAAATCCAAGCGAATTTACCGGACACTGCTTTCGTCGAACTTCAGCAACTTCACTAGTAGATGGAGGAGATGTCATTCATTATACATTTAAAACGGCACGGAGAATGGAAATATTCCACTGTAGCAGAAGGTTACATAGAAGATTCAGTAAAAAACAAAATTGATATAGCAAACAAAATCCATGTGGGATGTTCCAAAGACAATATACAGGAAACTAATATTGTTACTACCACTATGAAAAATATAACAATTTCCAGCATTTCAGACACATCCTCTCTTCAGATATTTAACGTTCAGAATTGTACATTTAACATAAATATTCAAAAATAACGGACTTATGCAGTTGTATCCAGTATCTTTATTATTTTATCTGGTTTTAGTTTTGTTAATCACTTCGTTATAAAAAGTAGAATGAATAATTAAATGTATATCGAAGTGCCTGTCTTAAAAAAAATATTGTACGTCACGCAACCGGAAATTAGTGTTTTTCAGGTCTCTCCAAGCTTCCAGGACTCGCCTACGGCTCACCCTGGAATCTGCTTGTCTCGACCTGAAAAACACTACTTTCCGGTCTTGTAACGTGAATTAATATTACTACACAGATCCATTCACTTTAAAACTGAAATGTAAACTTAATAAGAGAATAAATAACCCAGTATATGCAATCTTTTTACTTATACATACAGGCCAATTTAATAGCCCCTCATAAAACGTAATACCTGCAAACAAAAAATGATCTAAAGAACATATTGAAAAGTGATATGTATTAAGGCTTTATAAACATTTTTTCTATTATTTGGAAGGTATTGACATTATGAAAATAATTAATTGAACTGTGATACAAAAATCGTGTCGTCCAGTGATATCAATCATAACAGTGATATATAAAACAAAACATATCCAATATTTTGAATTATAATGATGTACTTTTGTGTACAGATAATGTAGCTGACTAATTTTATCTTAAGTTTGTTAGACTATAACAACGTGTCAACAAATTTAAAGTACTTAAAGCCATTTTTCATCCAACAATCCGAGAATGCAAATTAATTTAAAGCAGTAGGAATCTCATAATAAATAATTTCAAATGTTTCAGAATGATTCAAAAATATCGTTCTTAAAATAGGTAAACCCAAATACTAGATAACAATAAATGAACACTCAAACTACTCAAAATGTAATAATATCTATTTTTTCACTAAATATGATGATAATGAATTCATAAAAAGGGTTTACGCACTAACGCATTAATTATTTAAGTCAAGAGATGGCAGTACAGTGCCTTATTTAACTCAAGGTTATTTTCAAATAATACTTTTACGTATTCATCTTTTTTAATGCAAATATTTTAATTGGAATTAAAATATGAGTCATTTCAAAATTAAAAAGTATTTTGGCATAAGATTGGTGATATACAATCTAAGTAATTTTTTAAACAAATACACTTGAAATTGCTGTTGTTGTGAACTACAATAGGTATCTGCATTTTTTTTCTAATATTGGATACGTAAAAAGTTAATTAATAGAAGTACTCAAAAGATGGCAGTGTAACAGTTTTATAGTCTATTCTTTTAGTGTGCGAAGCAAATTACTACTTAATTCGAACTGTGCTCCCTACCTCGCTACCAGGACATTGCCGAAAAAAATCCATCTTATTCTCTAGCTCAATATGCTATACTTTCGCATACCTACATGGACGACATCCTCAGTGGAGTCTCTGAAATTGATCATTCAAAAATTCTTTATTTCGAATTAAATACTATTCTCAATACACACGGTTTCTATTTTCATAAATGGCACTCTAACTCGTTAGAATTTCTCAAATCTCTCTCAATTGATTCTGATCTCGAATTAAACTTGAACTTTGAAAGGCTTCCTTGCAAAATTCTTGGAATGAAATGGAACTCGGACATGCTTCAGATTTGTTTTTCTCATCTGCCTGATTTTAATACTTTAACTAAAAGGATAATTTTATCCATTATCAGTAGTAGTTTTGATCCAGCTGGTATGGTGAATTCCTCGATCTTATTTGGAAAGTTGAGTATACAATCCATCTGGCAAAGAAAGCCTGGATAGGACACTCCTATTAAGGATATTGATATTTTAAAACAATAGCAAACATTTGTTTCTACGGTTTCTCATCTTTCCGAATTCGCTATTCCGCGTCTTCTAACTGAAGACAAACCAATTTGTAAGATTTCCATGCATGGATTTTGTGATGTTTGTCAGTTACTAGTATATAGTTGCTGCATCTATTTAGTAGCCTCTTATTCTGCTGGTTCATTTTCATCCCGTTTGATCACTTCTAAATCGAGGGTAAATTCCCTCAAAACTAAACTTATGATCCTTGAGCTTGAACTTTCTTGGTCCTTTTTTCGAAACTTACTTATGAATTGGTAAAGTTTTTGCGTTCAATTACACATTCTTCTCTGTTAATCTATGGTCTGACTCGATCATCTCTCGAAGCTGGATTAGATATACAGCAAGTAAGTTTACTCCTTTCGTGTCCATGGCATTCAACAGGATTCACGTGGCGACACATTCGCTCTCATAACAATCCTGCAGACATTCTTTCTAGAGGAATTTTTACAAAAAACGTCTGGCGTTTTTGGCTTCATGGTCCTAACTTTCTACGCGAAACTAATGAATTTGCAGCTCTTGACACATTTACTTCTGTAGATACCTCACCGGAAATTAAGAAGGTTACTTTACTTGCTATTAAACCTCTCAAAAATGTATTTAAAGAATGGTTCCCCGAATTGCTTGAATTCTCGAAATTACAAAGATCTCTTGCGGGAGATTAGTGGTGGAATTGCTACTTGATGAAGTGTTAAATTTGCTCTGGATTAAAGTCTATCTAAATCAGTGAATTTTCAGTTTTAAAATTCTAATAAGTGCATCATTGTATTCAGTTAACCTCTGTATGCTCCTGTTGCTAAAGGTAAGTAATAAAATCTAAGATTTGAGCTGTTCCATTGACATTTTTTGTGAGAAACCATTTAAATAATTTAATAACAACAGATTTGCTGAAATACCGAATTTATTCCACCACGGCAAAAATTCTATTTAAAGTTCTTGAATAAAAGTGAATATAAATTCGAGAAAGTGTACTACCTAACATCATAGTGCACCATTGTGTGTATTTGAGACTCGTAAGTCTCGATAAATCGCACGGGCCAGGACCGTACTCAGGTACACATGACCCGTGCCAAAAGTTTCAAATATTGAATTGAGTCCACCAAAATAGGGGATATCTGACTACAGGAATCCCCAAACCACAACGATGGATACCAGAATAGAGAAATCCAACCAACAAACCGAAAGAAACATGTCATATTCTTCAGTACTAAGTAAACAACAGCCAACAAAGAAGAACCAAGCTATAATATTTCCTGCGATTGAAGGAACCAAAATCCAAGAATATCTCCTAGCCTTAGGAATACTCGTCAACCCTAAACACATTCTGTTCGCATCTAGAATTTCGAATAATAGAATTTGTATATACCTCGCCAGCCCAGAGTTAGTAACTACTTTTATGAATGACCACGGTGCAATTGGTTTCAACAACCAAATTATACGAGCCAGAAGATTGATAACTCCATCTGAACGTTTGATCCTATCTAACGTGAGCCCAACAATCCCACATTCACATTTAGAGCAAGCCCTACAACAACTTGGCCTCAGCCTATTATCCCCTATATCCTTTCTCAGAGTCAACATGACCAATCCAGATTTTGCACATATAATGAGTTTCAGAAGGCAATTCTACATTAATCCTCCCGAAAATATTGTCATCCCGGAGTCTATGTTGGTCAACCATGAAAATACCTCCTATCGAATATTCTTATCATTAGATAATCTAACCTGCTTCAAATGCAAGCAAAATGGTCATATATCTTCTCAATGTACAACTGAGACACCTGAACATCTAAATGAACCTCCTGCAATGCCCCCTCCAGAAAATCCAGAAGAACCGCCAGAGTATAATACAACCTCCCTAATTCCAGAAGATTCCCCCATCACTCCCGACCAAGACAACTTGACTAATTCATCGAATAAGAGGAACCTCTCAGAAATATTAACTCCTACGGAAGATATACCATCTGACCCATTCCGAAAACCATCGTCGAGTATAAGTAAGAAAAGTCGCCCTGAAACCACAAGTTTCGAAGAACACATGCAATCAACTAAAGCATACATTGATTCAGAAAATTTTGTAATCAACTACAATCAACTCAAACACTTTTTTGAAAACGTATACGGCTCTAATGACCCTCTGAGTGTGGCGAAGCAGTACACAACCGATGTGCATGATCTAATTCATATGCTGAGTAGTGTGAACCCATATTTTAATGACAGATGTATTAAAAGTAGGTGTACCAAAATTAAGAAAAAATTATCGAAACAGTTGCTAGCAGAAGTATCGCTAACTTCAGATTCTGAAAGCGACGCATCGTCACAAGAAAAACATTAATAATATCAACATTCGAACTATCCATCATTCAATGGAACCTTAATGGGTTCTTCACACAACAAGAAATGCTAAAACTGATTATCTCCGGAAACAAACCCTCGATCATATGTTTACAGGAGACCCCTTTTAAACAAGACTACTCACAAAATCTGAGGAACTATCATTGTTTCCATAAAAACAGACCAGATCAAAACAAAGCAAGCGGTGGCGTCGCTACTTACATACACCAAACTTACGGTGCAATCGAAATCCCTATAACAACCCACCTTGAAGCAGTTGCCATTAAAATTTTGGACCCTAAAGAGATAAATATTTGTAATATCTACACTCCACCAAATCGTGACGTGACATACAAGGAGCTGAATGATCTCTTTCAGCAAATACCCAAACCGAGATTATTATTAGGAGACTTCAATTGCCATAACACCCTATGAGGATGCGACTCCACACATACAAGAGTTCGTATATTAGAACATGTTATCGATGATAACAATATGACGTTACTTAACAATGGAGAAAAAACTCGTTTCAACTCGTTTTCAGTAAACTCCAGTGTTATAGATCTCAGCATTAGCGACCTCTCACTCCTCACTCAATTCAATTTTACCATATTTCCCTATCTATATGGCAGTGACCACTTTCCCATCTCACTCACAAGTTCACAGCATGTTGTAGAAGAACCTAGTGTGACAAAAAAATGGAAACTAAAAAGAGCTGACTGGAATATTTTTGCAAATATTATAGAAACCAAGGTTAGTCACTTCCACATGCGAGATAGTATCGATGAATGTGTTGATGATATTACCAAAATCATGACGGATGCAAACCAACTAGCAATAGGGAAGACAAAGCAACTAAACAACCACACTCCCATTCCTTGGTGGAATCAAGAATGCGACCAGGCAATAAAATCCTCTAAACACGCTTTCAACAGACTAAAAAGGCACCACACACCAGGAAACCTGATAACTTTTAAGAGTCTGAGGGCAAAATGGATCATGAAAAAAAGTCGAAAAGAATCATGGGCAAGATATGTATCATCCATTAGCAGTTCAACACCACTAAGTACGATCTGGGACAAAGTGAAACGTATTAAATGTAATAAAACAGACCATGGAATCTCACGGATTGAATATCAGGGAAAATCAACTTCCAGTTGTACCGAAACTTCTCAAATTTTATCAGACATCTATGAAAAGAATTCTAACAGTGCAAACTACACACCCGAATTTCTGAACTACAAAAATGATGAAGAATCTGAAGGGATTGATGTTTCCCAAGATGAAATGAACCCTTTGAATGTACCTATATCCTATGAAGAATTCCTCGAAGCCCTGGTTTCTTTCAAAAACTCCAGCCCAGGACCTGATGATATCCCGTTCATTTTCCTACAAAACATGCCAGATACAGCTAAGCATATTCTCCTGAAAATATTTAATAAGATATGGACAGAAGGGGTCTTTCCTGAGAAGTGGTCAGAGGCAACCATAGTTCCGTTAATAAAACATGGTAAACCAAAGACAGATCCTCAATCATACAGACCAATATCCTTAACTTGTACAATGTGCAAGCTGATGGAAAAAACTGTTAACAATCGACTCACTTGGTTCTTGGAGAAAAACCACCTGCTCACACCAAAACAAAGTGGTTTTAGGAAAGGTAGATCAACATCAGACAATCTAATTACCTTTGAATCATATATTCACGAAGGGTATGCTAACAAACAAAACACCATAGCAACCTTCTTCGATATAAGTAAAGCTTATGACATGACCTGGAGATATAACATTCTTAGAAAGCTGAGCTCCTGGGGTATAAATGGCTATCTTCTAAAATTTGCTGAAAACTTCGTGGGAGGAAGATTCTTCAGAGTTAAAGCTAATGGAACACTTTCCGGGAAAAGAGTGTAACAGAATGGTACCCCTCAAGGTTCGGTTTTGAGCGTCACCCTCTTTCTAATTGCGATAAATGAAGCTGTGAAGAATATCAAACAATCTGTAGAAGCTAGCCTTTATGCTAACGATCTTGTGGTATACTCGCGAGGAAAAAATCTTACCACAATCCAAAATAACTTGCAGGAGGCAGTGATTTCGATTGAGTGTTGGCTGAAATGCACTGGTTTCAAAATGTGCCCAGAAAAAACTGAGTGCATGTTTTTTACTAAAAAAAGAGATCTAGCACTGCCTAATCTGAAACTATGTGGCCGGAATATCCAAGTGGTGGAACAGATGCGTTACCTAGAAATGATTTTCGACAGAAAGTTAAACTGGAATGCCTATCTTAACCCTCTCAGAACATCATGTCAGAGCGGCATCAATCTACTGAGAATTCTGTCAAACCAAAATTGGGGTTCCGACAGACAAACGCTCTTACTTCTCTATCGAGCTCTAGTAAGATCCAAAATCGATTATGGCTCTATAATATATGCCTCAGCAAGTAAATCAGTTCTGAAAATTGTTAACACGGTACACAATACAGCAATACGGCTGGCCCTTGGAGCATACAGGACAACGCCCGCTGAGAGTCTCTACAGTGAAGCTGGGGAGCCATCATTGCAGCTGCGACGACAGCAGCTGAGCTTAGCGTATGCATCTTTAGTCTCTACTGATAGTCAGCATCCAGTATATCATAACACCTTTTCAAACCGTTTTCGCAATCTATATGAAAACCGAAGAATACTAACATACCCTTTCTATCAGAGGATCAACAAGTTCAGTTCCGAATTGAATGTGACTTTCCCAGTTACCCTTCCCAACAACAGCTCAGACACGCCACCTTGGCTTATTGCCTTGCCACCATGCAACCTATACTTCTCCAAATTCAACAAATCTGAAATTATTCCTAGTCTGCTTCACAATCATTTCCTCTCATCAATAAAGGAATATTGTGATTATACTCACATCTACACAGACGCTTCCAAGTCAAACCAAGGAGTAGCATCAGCTTTTTCAAGCCCGAATACATCCAGTGGATTCAAACTACCTCCACAATGCAGCATTTATAGTGGTGAACTTTTTGCAATCCTTCAAGCAATCAAATACGCCGCTCATGAAGATATCCACAATAATTTAATTCTTACAGATTCGTTAATCTCGTTACAAGGTATACAACTCATTTATTCAGATCATCCCCTGATAAGGCTCATCGAAGAGTATGTTCACACAATTAGGGAAAAATCCAGACGATTGGTCTTCATGTGGGTCCCGTCACATGTTGGGATCTCTGGCAATGAGCGGGTTGATAAAATTGCACGTGAAACCATGAATGAACCAAATATTTCAAAAGCAAGAGGGAGTACCGTATACTGATCTGAAAAAAATATATGAAATATGTGATCTCTAACTACTGGTCATCTGTCTGGGCAGAATCTGGAATGAAACTTAAAGAAATTAAAGATGATATCAAACCATGGAGAAACATCCCTAGCCAAAGAAGACACCAAATAATAATCACCCGTTTGTGCACTGGACATACAAAGTATACCCATGAACACTTGCTGAAAGGAGAAGAAGACAAAATCTGTGATATGTGTCAGGTGCCAATGTCAGTTAAACATTTCATGGTCGAGTGTCCGAGGTTCGCGGAACAACGCCGGACGTACAGTATAAGTGCAGATTTAAAATCAACTCTTGGTGTGTACTGTAATTTTGAAAACACAATTGGATTCCTCTTTGAAATAGGTTTAGTCAACAAAATGTAAATTACTATGCTCGTTACCATGTTGCTTATTACTGATTCTTATCTTTGATATGATGCTATTCAAATATTATTGTATGTTATAGTGATGTTACCAGCCTAAATGTTATTTCATGTTACTGTTATGTCATGTTGCTAATAACCCTAGTGGTGGATGCAACTATTATTTTCTAAATAAAAAAAAAAGATCTCTTGCCTACCTCTTTAGATTCGCAAACAATATTAAAAAAAACAGTTGCAAACTATGTGGACCCTTATCTATAGAAGAAATTCAAAATTCTCACAATTTTATTATCAAGCAACTACAAAAGGAACACTTTTCTAATAAATCTGAACTCCTTTCTGAGAAGAAATCTATTACGAGTAAATTGATTGTATCAAAATATCTTTTTGGATTGTAACGGAATTTTACGAGTCGGGGATACATGCAAAATGCTGACCTGAATTATGACAAAAAATTCCCGATTCTGCTACACGCCTTTGATGTCCTAGTAAAACTCATTATTGAAAATGAGCATGCTAGACTCGGACACAATGATCCTCAAAACATGTTGGAGAATCTAAGGCAATGATATTGGCTTTTAGGTGGAATACGCATATAATATCCAAATGTATTACTTGTTACAGATTTAACGCTCAATTTGCTTCTCAACTCATGTCTTCTCTACCGAAAGACAGAGTGACTCCTACCAGACCGTTTCTAAAAGTCGGTGTAGATTTCACTGGACCCATTTCTCTGCTATCTATATAGCCATATTTGTTTGTATGGTGACCAAAGCCATACATATTGAGCTGGCCACTAGTTTGACTACTGCCACATTCATACCTTCTCTAAGGAGATTTATTTGCAGAAGAGGATATTCTCAAGTTATCTACAGTGATAACCGCACCAATTTGATTGGTGCTTGTAATCAACTGAATGAGCTTTCAAATTTTTTCAAATCTCATTCTTCTTCCGATCAAACTTCTTAATTTATCTTGTTAACCGAAATTGCTTGGAAATTCATTCCCGGACAATAACCCTATTGGAGAGGTCTTTGGGAGGCCTCTATCAAGAGCACCAAATCCCACTTAACTCGCTTCTTAGGCACGGCTACATTCACTTGTGAAGAGACTGTAACCATTCTTATTCAGATCGAAGCCATTTTGAATATTCGTCCACTATATCCTCTTTCTAATGACCCGAATGACCTTCTACCGTTGACACCCCGACATTGTTTGATTGGTGGTCCTTTGACAGACTTTCCGGAAAGAGATATTTGTGAAACTCCTTCAAAGAGGTTGACTTTTTTGAATCTATGTACCCAAATCCTACAGCGATTCTGGAAACACTGGTCTGTAAACTATTTGCATCAGTTGCAACATCGTCCTAAGTGGCAGAATGTGCAACAAGACCTAACTGTGGGGGATTTGGTTTTGTCAGAATTGTGGAATTACTCCCTAGTCGAGATGGCAAGTTCCGAGCGGCCAGAGTGGAAACCTATGATAATATATACACTCGCCCTATAGTCTAGCTTGCTAGACTACCTCTAGAAAATTAAGTTGTACATAAATAGGTTAGTTTTTTTCTTTTATTATTGCCGCTCAGAAGTAGGCATTCCTACAGCATAGGAACACTCTGGGAAATGTTTCCCTTATGGTTAATTGTTGGTCTATTTTTATCGTTGGGTCGATTTTCTTTTTGGTTGTTTGCTTCATTAAACACCCCTTCCCCAGTATGTAAAAATCACATTTTAATAGATGCTAAGGCCCCGCCAATGTTCAAACCAAATCCAATGCTTTATTTTCATATATCGGGTAAACTCGTTTCCGTCCGTCGTTTGCCCTCGTGTCATTAGCGAATTTAGAGAAAAGGCCTGTAGGAAACGAGTGTGTCTCACTTCCACTTCCAAAGAGAATATAAGTGCTCCGCAAAAAAATTTGTGTGAGCTCTTACTTAATTTGTTGCTAATAATCAAAATAATTGCTTAATGAAAAGTGCCTTTGTAAATATGGAGTAAGATCCAATCTAAATCGACTTCAAAAATAATGTTTATTATCACAAAAAATTGGAATGCTACGGGCAAATTTTAATTAAACAAAACAATATATCACTTCCTTTACCGCGGTGTCGCCAAATTATATCATTTACGCGGGATAACAGTATAACTAACTCTAAAATTTTAATTATTTATATGTATCTGCATATAAATATCTGGAAACTGAGCTACGTGATTTGTATGATTTGAAGAAATAAAATTCTCAGTGATAAACATAATGAGCGATAGTTTGATTTCTGCTCCTTTGTTCGTGTTATACACGGTGCTCTTTTGATTATTGATTTGCAACTTTCCACGAATACTATGAATATACTTGTGCCAGCAATTGCTCATTTTTTCTGATAATCAGTTAACTACTGCTCCATATGTATCCTGTTTTATTCAACCTGAATGAAACGTTAGTTTTCAACCAACTGTTAATTAGTAATGTTTGAAATAGGCTTCTAAAAGCTTTTTTTCAACGCTGAAAAACAGAACCAATTTTTGACGTTGATCTATGAAGTTAGGAAATGACATATTGCAAACATTTTTGATAAACCTGAATGAAACGTTAGTTTCCAACTAACTGTTTAGCAACATTCGAAATAGGTTTCAAAAACATGTTTTATCAACGTTGAAAAACACAACCAATTTTCAACGTTGAACTGTGAAGTCAGGAAATAACATGTTGAAAACGTTTTTCATAAACCTGAATGCAACGTAAGTTTTCAGTCAACTGTTGAATAGCAACGTTTAAAATAAGTTTCTAGAACGTTTTTTTGCAACGATGAAAACACAACCAATTTTCAACAGTGAACTTTTAAGTTATGAAATAACATATTGAAAACGATTTTCAAAAATTAGAATGAAACGTGTGTTTTCAACCGACTGTTGATTGGCAACGTTTAAAATAGGTCTTTAAAATGACTTTTTTCAACGTTGAAGAACACAACCAATTTTTAACGTTGAACTTCGAAATTAGGAAATGACATTTTGAAAATGTTCTCGGCATACGTGAAAAAAACGTCAGTTTTCAACCAACTATTGAATAGAAAATAAGTTGCTAAAACTTTTTTTTCTACGCTGAAAAACAACCAATTTCAACGTTGATCTTTGAAGTTAGAGAATAACATTTGAAACGTTTTTGATAAACCTGAATGAAACATTAGTTTTCTACTAACTGTTGGTTAGCAATGTTTGAAATAGGATTCTAAAACGTTTTTTATCAACGTTGAAAAACAACCAATTATCAACGTTGAACTTAAGTTAGGAAATAACATATTGAAAACGTATTCCAAAAACCTGAATGAAACGTTAGTTTTCAACCAACTATTGATAAGCAACGATTAAAATATGTTTTTAAAGCGTTTTTTCAACGTTGAAAAACACAACCAATTTTCATCGTTGAACTTTGAAGTTTGGAAATAACATATTGAAAACGTTTTTGGTAAACCTGAATTAAATGTTAATTTTTAACCAACTGTTGGTTAGCATCGTTTAGAATAGGCTTCTTAAAAGTTTTTTTGTCAACGCTAAAAATATAACCAATTGTCAACGTTGATCTTTGAAGTTAGGGAATAACAGATTGGAAACGTTTTTGATAAACCTGAATGAAACGTTAGTTTCCAACTAACTGTTGGTTAGCCACGTTTAAAATAGGGTTCTAAAACGTGTTTTATCAAGGTTGAAGAACACAACCAATTTTCAACGTTGATTTTTTATGTTAGGAAATAACATAGGGAAAACGTTTTTGATAACGCACCCCCTCCCTCATTTTAACCAATTGTTGATAAGCATCGTTTAAAAAAGGTCTTTAAAACGTTCGTTCTCAACGTTGAACAACTCAACCAATTTTCAACGTTGCACTATATGGAAAAACTCGACAAAAAACATAATAACAGTAGCCAAGTATTTATTTTTAGGTACTTTGAAACGAGAAACTGATTTGTCGGTACCAGATTTCGGCGGATCACTGTACTTGATAGATAATAGCCTCAAAGAACGGGAAATATTATCGAAGATTAGTATAAGTAACGGACTTGCTTGGTCCAAAGATAACAAAAAGTTTTATTATATAGACAGCGCGACTAGAGATATCGATGAATATTCGTTCAACTTGGCAGATGGCACTATATGTAAGTAATGAAAAGCTAAGTATCACTTCCCGTGTGGAATTTGCACCCTCCACTATCTTGAATTATGTTCAGATTCAGAAAAAATGCCAGAATTGGTCAATGTTAATCTAGAAAGCCTCAATTTTTATAGTAGTTTCAAACTTCATTATTAAATGGCAAGACGTATTAAGTAACACATTTAGTGGTAAACAGGAACTAGTGTGTTTTATTGAACTAACTGATTGTTCTCTTAGTGTAAAGTGCTGGTTCTTGTTACCTCGTTCCGTTTGAGAGTTTTTACGTTGTGTTTTGGGCGTAGGAGATGCGATTATACACTAATTCAATTCTCACTCATTTTATTATAATATTTATCACTTTGTTTACTACACACCGATTGAGAACTTTGTAAGGTAGAGTTTGTTGAGATTTACTTTATAAAGAGATTTACTGCATTTTCCCTATTTAGTTATAATTTGGGCACTCCTCGCACGGTGATTTTCGATAAAATGCCCACTAAACAGGGAACATAACAAGTCTTTTTTGTGATGTTCTTTTTAGAGACTTTTCGTGATGTTTATTTAAAACGTTAATAAGATATCTCCTGGATGTCTTAATTTTATTACCAACTCTATTAACATCCATGTCATGTAAATAAAACATATTTTTGATGTACACAGTAATACTTGAATTCGTAGTTACATACACATCCTATGAACTTCTTTTAAGTAACTTCCTATAGGAAACATCCATACGATGTTAATTTGTATACTCCTCACTAATGTCACTGTAAGATTATGAATTAACATGTTTCTAAGATGATCACATGTTGCAGTTACTTTTACATCTTTCGAAATAATTTTTATTAACATCGTACTTATTACGTCTGTACGACGTTAGTTCATAAAAAGAAGAAAACAGAAGACGAACTGATGAACGAAACAAACCAGTAGTTATCTGTGGAAACAAAAATGACAAGCATGAAATGGCGGATGGTTCTCAGTTATGTGTTATATTTTATTTGCAGGAAGCACATATTTTGCAAGTAGTACTTGAATAAAGTTCTCTTCGTTTTCGTTAGTTCCTACTAAGCTACAGTTTCTATACTTAGTTATAATTCTTGTTATAATGGACGAACAACAATTGTTATCGGTAAGTACCTATTCCAAAATCATAATTATTAAAACTTAATACTCATTCAATACTTTAATCGGCTATTATACATTGATATTACCTAGTAAGTATATTTTGAAAACGATTCACAATATTTCAAATCCTAGATATGCATTATACCCTACAAAAACTTGATATTGCAATAGGGTAGATATTATTGTTATTAATAAAACATACTCATATGTTGGCAGATATTTAAATCTAGAAGAAAATATTTTCAATGTTGAAGATGTTCCAGAAGCTACTTACACAAATTAAATAAAAAACCAATAGTTGGTAATTATGTAATGAAAGGGGAGTAACTATTTCAGATAGTCTGATACAAACATTGTATTAAACAGTACAAAAAATATTGAATCAAGTATCTCTAGTTCTAGTTTTTTTAGTAGTAGTCTTAGCCATCAATATAGTTTTGCAGGTTTAGAAAATTTTAACATTATTACTAACAATTCTTGTGAACAATTAGAGACTGTTTAAGACTTCAAAAACAGAATTTTTTGTTAAAAAGCTCATTTCCATTTGAAAATTCACTGAATACAATAAACAAGCTGTAGCTGTCCCTAACAATGGTACCTATATTAATCTAGTTGAAGAATATGTAACTTATGATACCGAATGCTCCAGTCAACAAACAGCATTCAATTATTTATTATTGTAGAAACACAGCTATTGGATACTCAATTGGACACAATTATAAACTCATTTATTTTGGTAATGTGTTCATATCTCTTCTTCATAAGTAGTTTTTTTGTATACAGTGTATTAGTAATGCTTAGTTTTCAATAAGTTCCAATTCCACGATGTTAATATACAATTTGTTCCAGGATGAAAATAACAAGATGAGAATAGTATATTATTTTATACAGAAAATAAGTATGAATTTTCATAGCACACCTGAATTTACCTGCCAAATGGAGTGAGGCATGGAATAGAAGGTAAATCAAGAAAAGTCACTTCTCGAAATAAAATATGTTATTATTCCTTTGAAGAATCCCGCATGTATCTTATGGAAAATGGGTCCCAGTCAATTGGCTGAAAATCAAGTTTGATGTAGTTTATGATGATCGGTCAAAGGTCTCCATGGGCACAATTTGATCTAAAGTAATTGTTTTATTAGCTGTTGTTCAGAACACATTCAAATATTTCACAGATAAGGATTTTGAAGTATACGTTATGGAATGGTTGAGGCGCTCGAAAAAAGTAACCGTAAGTAAACGTTAGAATTTTCTTCAATCAGATTGGATTTCTGTTGATGTAACGTAATGTTTCATTAAATCTTTATGGTGTGAATTTTTTATTAGGTTTAATATAATTAAAAAACTATTCTAATAAATTCTGTAAACTAGCTGTAATGTATGCGTATCCCTTAAACTTTATTAATTCAGTTTCAAAGTATGTTACGTTATGGTAACTACGGATTAATATACCCTTTTTTATGTCTTGCTTTCACTGAATGTGTTCAATAGTTTCCACTTCCCAGACTTGTTATGTAATATGCTTACACAATTCGATATTTTTTAGGTTTGATTGCTGGACAAGATATTTTTTTTTCTAATTTTGTACCTGTTTTTTTTCAAATTTACTGTACTGTTCATTAATAGTGAATAAACGTTTTAAATCCTTTATCGCTTTTTTGCTATTTTATTTTAAATGTACAGGATGAACAACTAAGGACGACTGTAGGCCACATCTCAGAAAAGAATCATGGTACAACTTTCAAAAAAATTACCTTTAGGTAAGGCATCCTGAAAAATTGCTGGAAAATATTTTGCAGCTTCTAAAATATCCGCTAGTGGTGGAATGAACACTCGAAAACATAATACTCCAAAAAAAACATACTAAAAGTGTACTAAAAATACAATTTTTGAAATCTTGATGAGATTATGAATAAATTTAATTAAGGAGATTTTTTGCCATTATTTGAAGAATAATGGTTGGGAAAGGTTCAAACTTATGAACAAATGTATAACTTTTTCGTTTTTAAACCGATATTAATGATTTTAGCTGCATTTAAAAGTTTTTCTGTTCAATAAGATTGATAACAAAATCAGATAATTTTGTATCCACTCGGAAATTTCAAATGTAAATTGAAGCATTTTTTTAATTTTTATATCTGATATTGTAAATCTTATATATTGGAATAGATTCCTATTTTTTTAACCCCTTTGCATCAGAATTTAAAAAACGCCTCATCACATTTGAAATTTCTGAGAAAAATGGGAAAATTGTGGACTTTTATCAAAGCGTTGACAAAATTGTCCAATTTTGTTATTTTTGTTAAGCATTTCTTATTAAAAAGGAAAAACTCTTTCAAATGAAGCCAAAAACATGGATGTCGATTAATAAAAAAAGTGTTATATTTGTTGTTTTGTATTTCTAGGATATGTTTAGTATGTCTTTTTTGGAGATAATCACAGTATTATGTTTTTAAGTGTTCATTCCACCCCATAGGAGATATTTTAGGAACTCAAAAATACACTACTCCAAGAATTTAACGCACCACCAAAAAATAACCAAAAGTTTAAAGTAAATTTTTGTCTAAACTGCTTGTCCGATTTGAATGAATTTTTTTTTGAATGACAGGTTGACACTTCCAGAGAGTTAGTGTACTACTGTATTTGCATACTAACTTATTTTTGTATAAATACGGGGTGTTGCAATGACAACCTGATTTTTTCATAAAATTTGTAACACCTTGTGGAGTTCAACAGTAACAATATCAACTTAAAATTAAAATCAAACTGTGACTTTAACTTTTTGTAACATTTTGTTTTTTGATTTACTCTATTATCTTGGCCACAACAAGAGACAATCAATTTTATAGCATAACATGTTTTTTATTAAAATTTATTATCTAACTTTAACAACGAAAAACAAAGAAACAAAACGTAAAAAAAAGTCAGTAGCAAGTATTTCCGCCTCTGGCAGAAATAACTGCTTGGCATTGACGGCCCATACTTAAAATAAGCGACCGTATATCATTTTGGTCAATTTCTTCCCATATTTCAATCAGTCGTCTCCCCACGTCTTCCAAGGTGTTCAAGTACCGTTCCTCTCGTAACCTTCTTCCAAGAGTGTCCCAGAGATTCTCTATGGGATTTAAATCAGGGCTTCTAGCTGGCCATGCCATGGTATCGATGCCAACTTCCTCTAGATAATTCCTCACAACTCCAGCAACATGAGGCCTGGCATTATCGTGCATCAACAAAAATCCTTGCCCTATATATAGCGCATATGGCATTACATGTTGGTCTAAAACCTCCAATATGTACCTTTCAGCCATTATTTATGACCACAAGTTCTGTGCGACCAGTCAAAGAAATACCTCCCCAGACCATCACAGATCCTCCTCCAAATAATGTGTTATTTGAGAAATTACACTGAGCATAAGGGCGTCGATATACACGTATGCACCTGTCATTATTGTACAAACAAAATCTTGACTCATCCGTAAATAATACCTGTTGCCATTCCGCTTCTAACCAGTTACGATGTTCCATGGCAAAATTCAGCCTCGCTCTCCGATGATCTCTAGTTAGAGCTGGCCACCGAGCAGCAATTCTAGGTCTCAAATTGTGTTCTCGTAGTCGCTGACGAGCTGTTTCACCACAAATTTGTACACCAGTAGAATCTCGAAGCCGGGTTTGAAGGGTCCGGGCTGTTACAAAACGTTGTCTTAATGCCGATAATCTTAAAAAACGGTCCTGATTAGGGGTTGTTATTCGATTCCTTCCTTGTCCTGGTCTGCGACCATGACTTCCAGTGTCTCTATATGTTTGTATAACTCGTGAAACAGTTGTATGGTATACATTAAATCGTCTACCAATTCTTCGGTAATTCCAGCCTTCCTCGAACAATATTAATGCTTGAGCACATTCTTCGCCAGTAAGATTTCGTGTTTCACGTTGCATATTAATGAAAACAAAGGTTTTTACAAAAAAAACGTAAGGGCTAACACTAAAAATACACTTCTATGAAATGCTTTTTGACACCTGTATTTAGCTAATGACAATTTACTGTAACTTATTGTTTTTCATAGCCTGCTACTCACTTTTATTATTATAAATTTTAATAAAAAACATGTTATGCTATAAAATTGATTTTCTCTTGTTGTGGCCAAGATAATAGAGTAAATCAAAAAACAAAATGTTACAAAAAGATAAATCTATAGTTTGATTTTAATTTTAAGTTGATATTCTTACTGTTGAACTCCACAGGGTGTTACAAATTTTATGAAAAAATCAGGTTATCATTGCAATACCCCGTATTTATACAAAAATAAGTTTGTATGCAAATACAGTAGTACACTAACTCTCTGGAAGTGCCAACCTGTCATTCAAAAAAAAAATTCATCCAAATCGGACAAGCAGTTTAGACAAAAATTTACTTTCAACTTTTGGTTATTTTTTGGTGGTGCGTTAAATTCTTGGAGTAGTGTATTTTCCAGCGATTTTTCAGGGTCATTTTCCTGAAGGTATTTTTTTAAAATTGTACTCTGACTATTTTTTGAAATATGGCCGACAGCCGGCGTTCTTAGTTGTTCACCCTGTATTTGCTGATTAGGCACAGAAACATCTATAGGATGTCATCCAGAATGTTTGAGGTATATTATTTAGAGGTTTATGTAATGTCCATACAACATCTACGAGAATACACTGTATTGTTTTTGAAATGTTGCATTTAGATCATTGATAAGATGTTATTTTTTAGACATTGCATCAACATCGACAAGATGTTAAAAGGCATTTCAGAATGTAACAGAAATGTTGTTTTTAGTTCGTTATAAAGACTTCCTTTTGAGGAAGTTCTAATAACATCACATTAATGTAAAAAGTCAGCGCTTTAACATCGCTGAGAAGTTAAGTTGAAACATCACAAAAGTTAACAGCCACAAGCTGGGCATAAGCGGTTGTATAGATGTGCATGTGAGGAAAAAAAGGAAGAACATTATTACAATGTGATGTTGAATTAACATAACTGTAATATTTATTTGCATAGTGGGTGAGGTTTGAGACGTATTTATGACTGAATGATATATAAGGTGAAAGGGGGGTTGCTTTCCGAAAGTTCTAGAACGAATTTCATGATGATGTTAACGGATTGTTTTGCGATGTTACAGGGTTGCCAAGAGGAGGATGTATGACTAAGAGCAAATGTATAATTAATTAAATTACTCAGGTTGGATTTCAAATCAAATATATTAGGTTCACGGGAAAGAATGAAATAATAGCTCGAAATGGGTGCAATAGAAAACGGGAAGAGATTTCGAGTGTGTATGTTAGAACAAAAGCGGACGAATTTATAAAGAGAATAGTTAGTTACAAAATAATTTTTATATTGGCTTACCTCGTGTACGAAAACCAGTCTCACGAGTCTATTACAGAAGAGGGTCAAGAAATGGTCTGGTCAGGAAACGATCGGAATGGTCAGAAAATGATCAAGAATGGTACCTATGCAGTGCTGCTTTGCCTTTTTATTAATTTTAACGCTCCCACTCACGAGGACCCTAATTAAAATTAGAAAAATGCGCATAAATTAACGGACTGGTCTGTGCGAACGCGGCAGTGTATCTAATAGAATAATATACCAGGTGTTTTAAAAGTAATACATCTATATCAAAAAATGATTCATAATTAAATCTTAACAACTATATACTGAAGAGGGGTGATTAACTTATTAAACAAATGGAATGAATGGATTGAGTGAATATTTTTGTTGTTAGAGTAATAGGGTTTGATATCGATTGAGGTGTCAAATGAGTGAGATATGGGTTTCGATGTATTTTCTGGATGGAATTACGGTGTGGCAGACTAACGATAATTGTATGGATTGATGGAGTGTTAAATTTTTTGTTATTTTATTTTTTTGTTTGAGAGAAAGAGAGAAGAAGAAGGAGCCTAGTGGCAGTTTTTTTGGGCCTTCGTAAGCTATATACCAGCAGAGGCTTACCCGGTTCGATTGGAGTATCTATATTTTAAAAAGTTTTGAAGGGGTGTAAAACTCCATGAGAGAGCATTGGGAGCGCATGTAGGCATTTTTCCGTTGTGTAAGTTGTTAACAGAATGACTAATCCGGGGTGAAAAATGGAACGTTTTTCCACGGAGAACGTGAAAACTCCAGTGTACCTGTTGCTACTCCCTCTCTACGCGGAAGGTTAAGTTATATGGTGAAGACGTGAGAGTAGTTGTTGATTGAGTAAGTAATGAGTGGAAGATTGAGAGAGCAAGTGAGAGTACGAGTCCGACTTGACTATGACAGTATTCAAATCAAAGGATAAGCCGAAACTTCAAAGTTCGCACTATCTCTCTTACGTTAACTATACAAGTACGGGTGCAATTGTATGTGTGAGTATGTGAGTAAGGTATGCGTGTGAGTACGGTTGAGAGTCCGAGGGCAAGTAGAAGTGCGGTTGCGATTACAAGTGAGAGACGCCAAGAGTGAGTGTGACCACGAGTGAATGCGAGTGGAAGTTCGAATGTGAGTGCGAATTCAAGTGTCAGTAATAATATGGATGAGACCAAGTGTGCAATTTTATGCGAGTGCAAGTAAGAGCTCAGTTCTAAGTATGCGTAAGCGTGGGAGTACGATTCAGAGTGCGAGTGAGATCAAGGGGAAATGTGACAACGTGTGCACGAGTAGGTATAAACGAATCTATCTCTGACTCTAATGAGGTTGTCTTTGTCTATAAATGGATATTGTGATGAAGGCGTTCGTCTGAAGGGGCCCGGTTCTTATGTAGGGAAAGAAAGAGGGTTGAGAACTTGATTATAAGTTATTGTATAAGGAAGGGTAAGGTTGTATCTAAGTCTCGTCAAGAAATCTTTTTTTTGGTATTTTAAGGGGGAAGTGCTTTTGTGTTATATCTTATTATGGAATTACTAGTAATTTGATTCCAGCACATCCTTGCTCTTCGAAACTTTAAATTTCCCATCACAATATGAATTCCTATAAATCGCTTCATTTCTCCTTTGCATGTCGGGGAAAATTGAACTATACTTTTTTGGGTTGCATACAAATTGGTTTTCTCTGACATATTCTCAAACAATGAATCTGGCATATATTTCAGAAAAAAACTTATTGAAGCAGGTAATTCATGTATAGGCTTGGGTTCAGAAGTCAACCATTTGACGGGTCTTGTTTGTCCATCAGTAAAATTATTAAGTTTATAAAGTTGTTTTCACCTATTCGCAATCTCTTCCGCACTCATATTTTCGTTTTCTTCATGTCTCGTTTGGTCGTTATTTGCATACTCTTCTGATTGTATTACTTGGTCGTTATTTTAATTTTCCTCTGGTTGTCTTATTTGTTCGGTAATTTCGCTTTCCGTTATTTCTACATAATGTATAATATCATTATCAATTTCCAAAATATTATCGCCTAGATCGAGATTGCCCAGGTTGCCTACATCATCAAAATCAAAATTATCTTCTTCGTCCGATAAACCCATTATTTCCGAATCATCGTCAGTCATTAGGCAATGTAAGAGTTCTTTTACTGTCATAGGCCGGTTCCATTTCTTTCGTTTACTGGTTGAAGGTAAATCCATTGCGTTTTATATTGTCTAAAAGAGAAAACTGAACGGAAGTCTACTGCGAAAACCGTTAAAATGTAAGATAGGTTTTTTGACTTAGGTCATTATGTCCATCATGATGGACATACTATCAACTAAACTGTAGTTTTTACTTACCATTAGTAATAAACAACACTTTATTTTACGTTACTTATCGTATTATCGTATTTTCCTGCGAAGCTGTACAAAGGAGCGTTCGACAGCCCTATAACTGAAATCAGAATAACGTTTCAAAAGTCCGGCCTATCGGTAATAGATGGCGCCACTACCTATTATACGTGTCTAAACACGTGGAGAGAGTTGCTTATTTCAATAAAAAGGTATTTGAATTTATATGAAATTGATGTCCACTGTAATACACGCGGTGACTGAAAGGATTAATATCGAAAAAGCACCCTAATATTCAATCGAAAATTATCGCATCAAAATATCAGCTTTTTAAAAAAATCGGTGGGCTTTTTGTTCGTTGAAATCTCTACTTTCTGATGGTGCAAAAAAATATACATTACTGTAGTAAATATTCTCTCAAAATGCAGAGAATGGAAAAAAACTCGAATCCGAACTTTTTTTAATCTTTATGTACAATTTTGAGCTATTTATTAAAATTTACACTTCAATTACATGAAAAACGTAAGATAACATTACATTGAATCCACTAATATTTTAAAAATATCAATTGGTAAAAATTAAATCATCTTTTATATTGGAAAATCTCCCACCCACAGAAGGTGCAGCAGAACAACATTGTTACAGGGTATATTATCAGCTTCAAACTTGGTTGAACTGAGATCAACTGATTGGGGCTGGAAGCAACATCAACGTGGCATTTTGCCCAAATCACAAAAAAGGAATTAATTCCGGAAATATTTCTCAAAGCTATTTGCTACAGCTGTGACACTGGATATAACAGTGTAAAATGTGGCTACCGAAAACATGGTTTAAAATGCACAAATTTATGCTCAAATTGTCATGGTTCTGAAAAATGCTTCAACATGGAAGAAAACCTACGAGGAAGTTAATGATTCAGATGAAATTGTGGATGAAGAACCAATGCAGACTGGAAATAAAATTGGAGACGAAGAACGTGAAGGTCTAGAAGATTTCGAAGATCTACTAGAATCGAGAAGGTTTGTCGAATCTAATGATGAAAAAATGCCACCAAAGAGACAACAACGAATGGATAAAGTTTTTATAAATAACATGATTAATGTATTTAAAAATATTATAATGAATAACATTATCAGTATAAAGTATCTACATTCAGTAGTTAGATTTACATGTATATTTATATATTATGAGATTATCTATGGCATAAATTTAATTAGAATTCAATAAATAAACTTTTTTACTGAAAAAAATTGCAGCAGTCACATTTTTTAGATGAAATTGTACATAATGATTAAAAATATTTTCGAATTCCAGTTATTTTCATTTTCTTGCATTTTCTGAGAACATTTACCATAGTACTGTATATTTTTCACACCATCAGAAAGTAGAGATTTCAATTAACCAAAAGCCCACCGATTTTTTCAAAAGAGAAGATATTTTGACACGAGAATTTTTGGATTCAATATTAGGGTGCTTTTTCGATATTAAGTCAAAATAAGGCGAAAAAATAGATGTTTCAAATCAAATAAATTACAACGTTCTTGGGGCATGAAAAGGAAAGTTTTCAACAAATTTCTTGAAAAAAATATATTTTTTTGTAAAAGATAACAATAAAAAAACAAAAACTTGGTTATTTGAATTTTTTCACATAAATTTTAAGGTTATGTGGAATAAGTGTTAATAAACTAGTTGTAGATATTTCTATTACCTACAACTTTGCTATTTAACTTTTTTCTATAGGACTCGTAGTTTTGCTGGAAATCGAGATAAACCGTTTATACCCTTAAAAAAACGTCTTCCAATTCCCGACCTCAGATCGACCGTAAATTATTTTTCCTCTTATTTCTGTTTTTTTTTAGTCTTATAGTTATTTTCAATTATTTGTAAATATATAACGAGGTACAAAGTTTTCAAGGTACACACAATTAATTTTAATTCTTTATTATTTTCCGAATTTTTTTTCGGAGAATATCTATATTTTTCTTCATTTTGTCAAAATGCACACGTGCATTTGGCGGGTGGAATGTTCGTGATAGCATTACGATTGACTCAATATTTTATTTTACTCTATTAATTTCATATTTTCAAATTCAACCGCGCTACGATGACATTTTCACCTCATCTTGCATTGGGTCAATCAGTCGAGACCTGACCTAGACTAAAAGTATTACGCGAATTACCTCTGCCCAGAGCAGAACCGTGCTTGTGCCCATATAACAATCATCATGTGGTAATCAACAAGGTAAAATATCGTTTTGTAATAAAAATTGATTATTCCACACAACCAAAAACTTGTTCAAATTTTGAACGAAAATGTTCACGGATGACAATTTCAAAAATCACAATAATCTTGAAAGAATTTCGTGTTTTCGAAAAGAAAATCATTCAAAATAATAAAAATATCAGGCTTGCATAGACAATTAATTGCCATCACTTGCCATTTAAGGTTATTCAATGAGTTGTTCTGGACGCTACAGGGATGAATAAAGGAGTTTGAAACTACAATAAAAATTCAGCTCCCTGTCGGTTAAAATTGACCTGTTTCGGTAATTTTTATCAAAGTTTGAAGAAAATCGAAATGTTTGAAGATACAAATTTTAGAGTATGCCAAGTGCGCAGTCTCTCGAGACACATCTCCATGACTTATACTTGATACTCTGTTTGTAGGTAATAAAAGGGTAATTATGAATATAAAAGATCACTGCTATCCTGGTATAGCTGACGGAATGACTATCGATGAAAATGACCATCTGTGGATCGCCCTGTTTGGAGGTCATGAAGTACGTATAGGTTTTTACGTTGAATAAAAATTAATATACATGCAATAAACAGGAAGTTTTCTTATCTAATTTTCAGGTAATCCAGGTAAATCCGGCGTGTGGTAAGATAATGAGAAAAATAAAGATGCCGGCTACGTACGTGACATCCGTAATTTGGGGCGGACCTAAGTATGATATTTTGTATGCGACTACGTCAAATCTCCATCTTGACGATAAACAAATGGATGAAGAACCAGATGCGGGTTGCGTGTTCGCCATTCACGGTTTAGGAGTTAAAGGATTTCCACCTAATGAAGCAGTAATAAAGTGTTAATAGGAAAATAAATTAACCAGTGAACTTTGTTAAATTATTTGTGATCGGCAGTTCTGTCAGTTTAATTTTTAACTGAATAAATTTTATTGGAGTTCAATTATTATTCATATTTCCTTTCAGAGCAAAGATAGTAGAAAAAGAGAGATGGGAGAGAGAGAGAGAGAGAGAATTGCATAAACAATGTTAAACACCTGTTCAATTCAATATCTCCTCCACCAAATATGTCTCAGTCTTCGAATACACTTCATTGTTCTGCTTGCACAAATAGTTTAAGCAGCTCTACGGTTATGCTATTCACAGCCGTAGTAGAAATCAAAGAAGCTTGGGGAAACTTTCAAAAGGTTATAATTTTATTACATACTCTAGTATGTTTAACGCCCTTTTTGACACCTATTGAGGGTATTAATGACCTCCAGCTCGAAAAAATGTAGCATTCAATGCATGATCAAACCTTAGGATAAACCTGTGCCTATCTTCACTTTTGAAACGATTGTTTTACCAAAGGTTTGTTGCGAACAGTCCAAACTAGTTATTAGTACGCAAGGTTGGTCACATATTAAAAATCTACCCTTGCAGAGAATGAACGCCACATTCCTGGTCCTATTGACATTTTTGTTGGAGCAGACCATTTATGTTAGGATCTTCTCGGATTTTCGCCAAGAATGTCAACCCGTTGCTCTTGAAACTTCTCTCCAAATACATCATTATTTAGTTGCCATGCTTTTTCAGAACCTCAAACCTATTTCACACTAAGTAAATTCTGGGAGACAGAACAACCTCCAATTCTCTAATATAATATCCCCAGATGATTTAAAACGTGAAAATATATACCAACAATCTGTTTACCGAGAACAGTCTGGTAAGTTTGTTGTACCACTTCCTTTTAAACACTCAGTTACTCAGTTTGGAGATACACACACTCGAGCATACCGACGTTTCAAATCACTGGCAAATCGATTATATAGAATATACGAACTTCAAACTCTTTATTCAGATTTTATAAAGGAGTATCTTCAAAATAGTTAAATTTCAGAAGCTTCGTCTTCAGATTATCAATACTCTTCAACCTATTATTTACATCATAATTGTGTTCTAATGCCAGATAGCATCGGTACCAAGATTCGAGTAATATTTGATGCTAGGCTAAATATATACAAAAGGGAAAAGTTTAAACGATACATTATATACTGGTTCTAAGCTTCATGAAGACTTATCGAGTATTTTACGTACCTTTCGTACATATCGAGCTGTATTCTGTGACATTAAACAAATGTACAGTGATCAGTTAACGGCAGCGAGCGGCCATATCTCATAAGATATTGATCGTATAGATTTAGAAAAAAAAATTCATGATAAAAGTTGCCAAGAGTAATTGCTGGAAATGATTTTCGAGTTTGTCAAACGTCCACTAGAGGGCTAACACTAAGTAGAAAAATGGGATTTTTATAGAATTTTGCTAATGAAAGTATATCTATGATATTATTTTCATATTTACTGACTATTCACCTACACTTTTTGACTGAAATGTTTTCTTCTATCAAAATAAAGCGGTGGGAAGTTCAATTGTTTTTTTAAACAAACCAAGATTTCACCCGTTTCGCTTGACCGATTTTAACAAATTTGGGCTCATATGAAAGAGCATAATTTACACTACAAAACGCTCACTTGGTTTTGACTTTTTGACTTTCGTCTTCGCCGCTAGATGGCGTTAACTGAAATGGTAGCAAATTTTGGAGTTTTAAAAAAAACAAATGTAATGGTATATTCATTTTTACACATTTTAAAAAAGGAAAATTTAATGAAAAATAAATATTAATCATCTCTTGAAATGTTTATATTGAACAAAATATTATTTTATTACATTAAAAAATGGCACGCCACTGCTTTTTATCAAAATAAAAACGGTTTTGGATTGAAAAAATAAGATAGGTTTACATACTGTTTAAACTAACAACGCATTTAAGCGAAGCAGGCCATGATCTATATTAAGAAAGAAAACACCAAATTGTCAATCACGCTGATATTCATTTTGACAGTTCCTGCTATTAACATCTAGTTTAATGAAATTGACTGTCTCGACCCTTAATTGTGGAATTAACTAGAGACCTTGAGTTTCATTTAAAAACACATCTAGTTTAATGTTATGTAAAAATCATTTTTACAACAAATCATGCCTTCTACGAATGAAAAAGCCTTTGATATGTTGAGAATTTATTTTCAATGTTTTGAAAATGCGGCGATTGCTTCTAGGCAGTATGCACTGCGTTATCCCCACTGAAGACGGCATTCGAGAATGGTTTTTCGTCGTTTAGCCTTTCGTTTAAGGCAACATGACCAAGTGCATCCAACTCCAACTTTGAGAAGAAATCGTAGAGTAAGAAGAGGAGATAACATTATAAATGTGTTAGCTTATATTCATGCAGGCCCCCATTTAATCATAAGAGAGATCTCCAGATATTTAGGAATATCCTATGGCTCAGTGCAAAAAATATTAATGGATTTTAAAATGCATCCGTATCACGACGTGATTCATCAATCCTTAATTGCCACTGACTTTGAACGTACGCTCGATTACTGCTACTGGCTTAGAGATTTCATTGCAGTAATGGCAGGGTAAATATTCATAACATGCTTTACCGGTCGGACAGTAATACACACTGGTTACATGAAGATTATCAGCAGGGTCGATGGAGCGTCAACGTCTGGTGCAGTGTTATTAATGGTACTATTATCGGGTCCGCACATCTTCAATGGCAATCTAACCGGTGACGTGTATTTGAACTTTTTATTGAACGATTTGCCAGGACTCTTAGAAAATTTGCCTTTAGAAGTCAGAAGAAACATGTGGTTTCAACAAGACAGATGCCCGGCACATTATTCTCGAAATGTGCAAGATTTTTTGAACAGGCATTCTCTCAACCGTTGGATTGGTAGAGGCAGTCTATTTTTCTAGCCATCACGCTCCCCCGATTTAACCTGCCCTGATTTTTATCTGTGAGGATGAATAAAGGATTTGGTGTATTAAACTCGACCAACTACTCGAGAAGACATGATAGTCCGAATTCAAAACGCCATAAATAATATACCAAGAGCGGAAATTGAGGCAGCTGTCAACTCCACCCAGAAAAGGTAGGACCAGTGCATTCAAAATAATGGACAAAATTTTGAACATTTACGAAAAAACTATTTTAATTTATTTTCAACGTTTATTTTTAAAGTTCTGTGTTCTTGATTTTAGTGTTATTGCTCCTACTGTTGTTGGACAGTTTTCTTAAAAAAATTTTCTCTAAATATGTAAACTAGTATGTTTCGAGATATGGGCGCCCCATGTAAATTTATTTGATTTTTTTAATACAAAACCGTTTGTCTAACGAAAAAAAGTAAAAAGGTTTTTTTTTGTTAGCAACCAATAAGTGATTGATAAAAAGCAGTGGCGTGCCATTTCTTAATGTAATAAAATTATATTTTGTTCAATATCAACGGTTCAAAAAAAGGTAGATGATTAATTTTTTTCATTAAATTTCAGAAAAATGTATCCTCTTTTAAAATATGTAAAAATGAATATACCATTACATTCTTTTTTTAAAAACTCCAAAATTTGCTACCATTTCAGTTAACGCCATCTAGCGGCGAAGACGAAAGTCAAAAAGTCAAAACCAAGTAAGCGTTTTGTAGTGTAAATTATGCTCTTTCATATGAGTCCAAGTTTGTTAAAATCGGTCAAGCGAAACGGGTGAAATCTTGGATGTTTAAAAAACAATTGAACTTCCCCACCGCTTTATTTTGATAGATAGAATAAAACATTTTAGTCAAAAAGTGTAGGCGAATAGTCAGTGAATATGAAAATAATATCATCGATATACTTTCATTAGGGAAAATTCTATAAAAATCCCATTTTTCTACTTAGTGTTAGCCCTCTAGCGGACGTTTGACAAACTCGAAAATAATTTCCAGCAATTTCTCTTGGCGAATTTTATAATTTTTTTCTAAATCTATAAGACCAATACCTTATGAGATATGGCCGCTCGCTACTCTTAATAGACCGAAAATGCTATGACGTCATAAACATAGCCGCTGACAGTTACTGAGGGAAAACAAATATTTATTTACGTTCATTTTACGTTTGTAATATGCTTAAACATGGCTATTTTTAATTTGTCGAGCATTGCGGAGCAGTTTTGTAATGACATTAAAGTGTTAAAGGAATGCGGAGACAGTTTAAACAGTGGATATGTCATAGAGATAGAATATATGATGGAAGTTTAGGAACGAAGCAATAAAGCATTATTTCTTAATAGTCACTGCAGTGGCACTTTACAAATGGAAAAACTAATAATCTTTTAAAATATTACAACGGTCAAGACAAGACATAAGTTAAATAATTGATTTGTTTTCCCTCAGTAACTGTCAGCGGCCATGTTCTGACGTCACACTTTTTCGGTCTATAGATCACCCGGTACTGTCAAATTTATGTTAAGCCTGAACAAAGAAAATATCAAAGGTTGCTCTGGCGTTATTCAACCAAAGGCGCAGTTAAGAAGTATACCCCTAATGTGATAACTTTCAGAGTCTCTTCAGTTCAATTTATGGCTCTTAGAACCAAAAAATCATACCTTAGCCTCGGAAGTACTGAATGAGTCAATTTATGTTGATGATATTGTATGTGGCGAAGATTCTGTCTTCTTCTTATAGTGCCTCCCATCGGAGGTATGCTATCATCACAGCAATCCGGACCTTGTTGACTACAGCTCTGAATAGCTGAATACAGCTACAGATAAAACAATCTTTTAGGTTCTTTAACACAACAAAACGAATTCTCTGGAGAACTTGTATTCTCATGCATTAAAAAATTCGAATATTTTCCAGGGCTTGCTCTTATGAGCAATTAATGAGAGAATGTTCACTAGTGAACTTTCCCCTCTCGTGAACTCGAAAATAAGCGTCCTGTAGACGGCGCCAGCACTTTTGCTTTTGAAGGGTCCAGGAAATTGCCACTCTGGTTTTAATCACACAAACACTATGAATGACTTATTTAAATATTTATTTGCTTACTACAAAATTATTAGAATCGTGTTCGACATGTGTATCTTAAAATTATTACAATATCGCGGAGTCGATAAAATGAAATTAACTAAACAATTATAGTTTCCGAATGTTGTGAGTTGTTGGGTTTTTCCTGTAGCAATATTGAGAATTGGGAAAGTTGTCGAATGAGATTGAAAATTCTTACATATAAAATTATTGATCTTAAGACGGCTGTCAATTATAATTGGTTGTGATGCCAACGCACACAATACCGTGTGGGGAAGCACTAATAACAACGCAAAAGGTGAAGGTTTATCAGAATATCTCTTAGCAAATAACCTTGAGACCTTAAATGTGGGGACAACCCCCCCTTGTCACGGGAGCAAGAGAAGAGGTCCTGGATGTAACAATTGTTAATGTTGCTCTAGGAAAAATGTACTGATTGGCTCTTCACGAGTCCAATCTGAAGGTCATTTTGGAACTAGTCGAATTGAATGGGGTAAATCACCAGCACTACGACCTGGAACAGAGAGTTGAACAGATCAGTGAGGCAATAATGGAAGCTTTTCATTCCAGTTGCCCAGTGTCAATAGTTCGTTGAGAAAAGGACGCTCCTTGGTGGAATGAGAACCTATCAAACTTTAGAAAAGAGGCCCGTCGGCTCTTTGATAGAGCCAAACGTGACGATAATTGGCAGAGGTACACTGAAATGCTTACTCAGTACAATAGAGATATTAGGAAGGCCAAAAGGCTTAATTTTCAAGCCTCTTGCGAAAATATCAGTTCCACTTACACAGCGGCCAGATTACAGAAGGTCGTGGCAAATGGGGGAACTAACCCACAATGTCGCTAAAAAAGCTTGACGGATCATACACGGAAGGTGAAGAGGAACGATCGATTCTTCTTCTTAGAACCCACTTTTCAGGTAGTGAACCAGCAACAAGTATTGAAATAGCCATAACTTACACCAAAAATCCCGCAAGGAAGATTGGGACATTGCTAAGAAAACATTTACCAGACAACAGTTGGAATGGCCAATAAGTACCTTTCAACCATATAAATCACCAGGAGTGGATGGAATATTTCCAGCACTCCTGCAGCAAGGGATAGAGTAGATTCTTCCTCACCTGCTGACGATCACAGGAAGCAGTCTAGCAGTGGGTCTAATGCCTAGAAAATGGAGAAGGGTAAGGGTAACCTTCATACCAAAAATAGGGCAAAAAGATGGGACTGATCCCCGATCTTTTAGACCCATCAGTATCTGTCTAACATCGTTCATACTCGAAACGATGGAGGAAGTAGTGGATAACTGCATAAGAACAGAGAATCTGAAGAATATATCACTTCATAAATGTCAGCATGCCTACAGAGCGGGTCGATCAACTGAGACGGCTCTGTATCAGCAACAAAGAAATCGCAATGTGCGCAATCCTGGATATATCTGGGGCCTTTGACAACACAACTCATGTGTCTATCATAGAAGCACTAAAAAGGCGAGGAGTGAATGAAACCATTGTAAAATGGATGTATGAGTTGTTGACGACGAGGATAGCTGACACAGGTGGGAAATCAAACCACCTCAGTTAAAGCCACTCGGGGGACACCTCAAGGGGGCGTGATATATCCCCTTCTATGGAGCCTCGTAGTAGATGAGTTGCTCTACAGGCTAACGGAGCTTGGCTTCGAATGTATGGGCTATGCTGATGACATAGTTCTAATAGTCAGATGCAAGTTCGAGAGCACATTGTGTGATTTATAACAAAAGGGCCTCAGAATCATTGAGTAATGGTGCTTGTCAGTGGGGCTGAACATTAACCCAAACAAGACCATAGTAATTCCATTTATCTGGAAAAGAACACTGCCAGCCATAAAATCCATATCCTTCAACAGGGAAATCATAGAATGAAAATCAGAAGTTAAATATCTAAGGATGACCCTAGACAGTGAACTTCTGTAGAATAAGCATGTTGAAATAAATGCTACTAAAGCAATGAGAGCTTTGATGGCGTGCAGAAATCTAGGTGGTAAGAGGAGGGGCTGTAACCCAAAAATACTGCGATGGATGTACGCCATGATTGTGAGACCGGCAATTACGTATGGGGCAATAATTTGGAATACAAAAGCAAGTCAGTACAGCACAAGGAAGATCCTCGACAAAGTTCAAAGGCTTTCCTGTGTGTGCATCACTGGAGCTATGAAAACGTGTCCAACTAGGGCACTTGAGATCATTACAGATCTCACACTACATCTGGTGATAGAAAGATCTGCCCAAGAGGCAATTCTTAGAATATCTAAGGAAGGTTCAGGCAAAATGGGAGTATTAAAAATCAGGGAGTCTGATCCTCTCTAACAAAATACATCTCATCAGCGAATCTTCCCAGTGACGAAATGATTAAGAAAGTAAGTATCGAAAAGAATTCCACTACGATGCTAAATACGAGGAGAGACTGGGAAAGTGAATACACCACCCAAACTCTCAAAGAAAACACCATTAGATGGTATACGGATGGTTCAAAAATGACCACTGGAGCAGGCGCTGGAGTATTTGGGCCTGGGCACTAGATACTCATTATCGTTAGGCTCCTTCTCGAGCGTCTTACAGGCAGAAATACTTGTGATGGAAAGATGCGGGGAAATGAACCTAGAAAGAAACTATCAGGAATGTAACATATCGATCCACTCTGATAGTCAAGCAGCTATCAAAGCATTGAGCTCCCATGTCATTGACTCAAAGTTGGCATGGGAGTGCCAAAGAAAGCTTGATGAATTGGGCAAGAATAACAGGGTCTCTTTAGTCTGGGTGCCTAGCCACTCGGGAATCACAGGAAATGAAGCGGCCAATACACTTACCAGGAAAGGAGCACAAACGCCCTTTATTGGCCCGGAGCCTTTCTGTGGTGTAGAAAAATGCTCCTATAAGGAATAGTTTCTGAAGAAGGAGGAAACCGAAAGAGAAGCACTCTGGCGTTGCCTTCCCGGGTTGGAATATTCCAAAAAGTTCCTAAGGAACTTTGACACTGCTAGATCCAAAAAATATTTGGAACTCAGTAAAAACAAGCTATATCTCCTCCCAGGCTTTCTTACAGGACACTGTCGCCTTAGGAAGCGCTTAATGAGAATAGGTCTAGCAGAGATTGACAAGTGTAGATTCTGTGGGGAGGAGGATGAAACTCCGGATCACTTAGTTCTGGAATGCCTCGCCATTGCAAGCTAACGCAAGAAATGCTCCGGGCAGGAAACTTGTAAGAGTAGGGATATAACCTCGTTAAAGCTGTTCCAAATACTAGAGTTCATTAGTACCCTGGAACTGGAAGGCGAGCTGTAGTAGTAGTGAGAGCAGCTCTGATAGGGGGGGCACAATAAACTTTAGCTTTCAGTGCAGTGTAACCCCGTTAAAATCTAATCTAATCTAATCTTCTTCATCGGAACTGTCCTGTACATCTGGTTCCGGTACTCTGTCTATTATGCCAGATGAGGTTGCCAATCCCTGAAACCAACCATGATACTCTTCTGGTATGGTAAGGTTCTTACATAGTGTCAGATCTTTATTTCTCGCTACACCTCAAAACCTTTGGATGTATTGGCGACGCAATAATTTTTGTGTTGTCGGTGAGTTTTATTCCTCTTTTTATTTTTCCTTCAGAGGCAAAAATGATAAAAGATGCTGTCATGGAAAACTATTCGAGCAAAGACGTTTAACTTTTTGTATGGTCCAAGTATGGTCGATAATAGGTTGGGTAATACCGATCATTTTCATTTTGTAATGTTTTTGAAATATATTTTTTATTTTGTTTAATATCTATGTTTCCGCCTTTTCTTAGTCTTCTATAATTGTGCTTTGTTAAATTTTGCACAAAATAAGTTTTAAATTCCAGCTAATTTGATACATATTAATTATTTTCCTTAAGTGGTTGGTATTTCCTATTTTTCCACTAGCTTAAAATTTTTAAATTGTTTCCTCTTTTAGCTGTGTTCAAGAAATTTATTATTAATAAAAGTAAACTGTTGAGTATTTATCTATAAAACTCCAAAACCTCGTGTTTCGTATTCCGTGAGTCAAGTTTTATTAAATAAATACATAATTTTAGTGAATTTTAATTACTTCTGAAAAGCATACATATACATATTTTCAGTTAAAAAATAGGCACTTAGTATAAATTCAATTCCAGCTGAACATTATTCAAATGATTTCCATTTATTTGTTTAAATATTTAAACATTTAATTGTGATATTTACATCCATGCCCACATAAGTTAAGTTGGACAAATCTCTTTATCTAATCTTTTGTAATAACGTCAATGACGAAAAAATAAATGTCGTTAAACACCTAACAGTAAACAGTGCATTAATACCGAAAATTCGTCGAGGTTTGTTACAGTATGATCGAAGATTGGATCGAAACTATTTTTTTCTTCGGCGTTTCTTTCTTAATGATGTTGATTCTGTTCATGTTGAAGTATCTGCAGTTCCATAAGGCAGAAGTACGCGCTAACGGTGAGCCAGCATTTTTCTTTATTAGTATGAATCAGTTACTAGTCTCAATTATCGATTTTTGACAAGCTAATTACATTATAGACTAAGAACCGTACGTCGAGGTAAACAGGCTAGACATTTTTGTCACTAGTAATAGTACATTTGATAGGACCTTTTTTCCGCCAGCATGGTCTAAACGCACATGTCGCTGTTTGAGGATAAGGCAAGTTACATGATTGTTTGAAGGTACCACCCACTATGCAAATAAATATTACAGTTATGTTAATTCAACATCACATTGTAATAATGTTCTTCCTTTTTTTCCTCTTGTTTTCATCACATGCACATCTATACAACCGTTTATGCCCAGCTTGTGGCTGTTAACTTTTGTGATGTTTCAACTTAACTTCTCAGCGATGTTGAAGCGCTGCCTTTTTACATTACTGAGATGTTACTAGAACTTCCTTAAAAGGAAGTCTTTATAACGAACTAAAAACAACATTTCTGTTACATTCTGAAATGCCTTTTAACATTTTGTCCATGTTAATGCAATGTCTAAAAAATAACAACTTATCAATGATCTAAATGCGTCATTCCAAAAACAATACAGTGTATTCTCTTAGATGTTGTATGGACATTACTTAAACCTCTAAATAATATACCTAAAACATTCTGGATGACATCCTATAGATGGTTCTGTGCTTAATCAACAAATACAGGGTGAACAACTAAGAATGCCGGCTGTCGGCCATATTTCAGAAAATAGTCATGATACACCTTTAAAAAAGTACCTTCAGGAAAATGACCCTGAAACATCGCTGGAAAATATTTTTGAGTTCCTAAAATATCTGCTATGGGGTGGAATGAACACTTAAAAACATAATACTGTGATTATCTCCAAAAAAGACATACTAAAGGTATCCTAGAAATACAATTTTTGATATATTGATGAGATTATAAAAAAATTTAGTTAGGGACTTTTTGTCCTTATTCTTCAAGTAAGGGGTGAGGGAAGGTTCAACCTAAAAAATAAATGCCGTAACACTTTTTGGTTTTTGGCGTGTGGAAAGAGGAAACTATTAAACGCATTCAGTGAAAGCAAGAAATAAAAAAGGGTATATTAATCTGTAGTTGCCATAACGTAACATACTATGAAACTGAATTAATAAAATTTAACACATACACATACATTACAGCTAGTTTACAGAAAATTTATTAGAATAGTTTTTTAATTATATTAAAACTAATAAAAGTTTTACACCATAAAGATTTTATAAAGCATTACGTTAAATCAACAGAAATCCAATCTAATTAAAGAAAATTCTATCGATTACTTACGGTTACTTTTCCTCACGCAAGAGTCGCTGTTTCGAGTGCCCCAACCATTCCATATCGTACACTTCAATATCCTTATCTGTGAAACCTTTAAAGGTGTTCTAAACAGCAGATAATAAAATAAAATAAAAGTAAAAATCGTAACTAAATACTGCTGATCTAAGAACAATAAAATATTTATCGACACTCGCGTTTCAAGGCGTAAGTTTCGAGTTGCAAAATTCCAGATCTTTGAATCACCTACAATGTTTATTTATTTTACTAAATCTGAAAGAAATTTCTGATCACGTCTGAACAAAAGAAAACAATTTTAAATTATTTATCGGAACAAGTTAGCTGAAACATAAGAAAAAGGAAAATCATACGCTCCGGCCCTTTAGATACGAAGTACAAATTAACCTTGCGGTAACTCTTATTTCTGTCCTACCTACGAGGGGGAAGCGAATTATGTAGCGCAACAAAATATTAACTAACTAATTAGAAAAAAACCTAACTCTTGTCAGGTAAATTTTATATATTACAGAACGAGCTGTGCCCCAAATTGTGAGCCTGGACATTCAATATTTAACTGAAAGCGACCAAGTGTGTCCAGTCCCCTTGAAAGAACAGACAATAAAATAAATATATTTGTTATCGCTACTCCCTATGTATAATTTATAACTACCAAGTTCAGAACCAGCGCAAAATAATGAACGAATAAATGTCTCATAAAAAAAAACAAAGTTTAAATCTCAATTTGTTCAAAAACTTACGGCGTTGGAAAACTTCCTTTCTCTGGCCTTGCTACTGCTTATTCTTCGCTATCTTTTTGGCCACTGTGGGTAGTGCCAGTAACCGGTATCGTGCTATGTTGAAAAACTTAGCGTAGAGGGCGATTCTTCCCGTTTTGTGTCACGAAGGGGGACAGTGTTCACCGTCAAGGATATCTAAGTATCCCTATTACACCGTGACACAACGGAGAGAACTTTTCCTCTGAAACCGCTAACACTAAAAAGAAGTGCTACCCGTTACCGTGACAGGGAAAGGACTTTTCCCTTCGCGTATTCGCCCCGACATTGTCT
Organism: Galeruca laticollis; assembly: GCA_963921935.1. Taxonomy (NCBI): domain Eukaryota; kingdom Metazoa; phylum Arthropoda; class Insecta; order Coleoptera; family Chrysomelidae; genus Galeruca; species Galeruca laticollis. The sequence continues at coordinate 63,028,429 of OY998181.1, read as the reverse complement.
GTCTACTGCCGCCCTCTGTACTTGGTTTTTACTATCCCCCCGAATTTGGTTTGGGGTTTTTTTGTTGAGTTGCAAAATCAACTTTTTAGGTTATTAAATAGTTGTATACAAAACAATTATTTCATTTTGACCTAGTAAAATGTTTTATTTGTTTCAAAACTGTTTTGGTTTCGTATCATTTTTCTAAATAAAATGTGGGTCGCATTCTACTTTTTATTTTTATTTGAAATAAAATATGTTTTACCGTGTGTTCTGAAATTTATTACATTAAATTTATCTCTTTGGTATTCGTATTTATTACAGCACCAACAGAAGTTGTGTTGATTTTAGTTTCTAAGGCGATTTTGACTTTTTGGGTCAGGTGTGAAGATAAAAGCATCCCACAGAGTTCAAGTATGAGAATTGAGATACTTTTCAGTGGTGCAACACGCGATTTTGCAGATGGCAGAATACATGAAACTGTTTTATCAGTGTAAATAGTTCTGACGTAGACACATGCGGTAATCGCATCTGAAAAGGAATGAAGCTCAATTTTGTTCATTTCTTTGCGATTGAAAATAAAACGAGGAATTTTTAAATGCGTTATTAGGAATTCTTCCGATTTTCGTAATATTTTCTTATCGGTGATTTTATCATCCCAGTTACATTTTAATTTCCAGATATTCTGCATCATTTTTCCTTTCACGATTGCGGGATTTACAAAACCCAGGGGGTCATAATACTGTGAGATATGCGATATAATTTTTCTTTTGGTGATGTTATCCTCACGAATGAGTTCAGATGGTATGGATATTTTGGAATTCATCACTTATGGGATTCCATTTTACGCCCAAAACTTTAGACGGAGATAGTTCTAGATTGATATCAAGTTCAGTTATTTGTGTTTGCAATATTTTTACTAGAAATGTTTGAGAATTAGATCCCCATTTATGCAAGTTATTTTAGTTCCAAATATAGTTTTTCAAGGGATTCGATGGAATCATACCCTGCTGATTTCAGTAAATTGATTATTTCTTATTGTGAAGAAAAACGTAAATCAAGGAATGAACTACGCCCAAAACAGTATACAACAAAAATTAGTGAGTCCCGAATTTGTGCTGCCCTCTTTCCTAGTTAGCAAGCTCATTTAATATGCGAATACATAAGTACGGTGAAGAAGATGGGATGTAGGTAACGGTATTCAATCTGTAAGTCTGTAAAGATTGACTAGAATCAAAACTCCAAAGTATCATTTGAAAATCCCTGTATTCAGGGCGCAATAGAATATTTCGTAAACACTGTTTTATATCGCTAAAGAAAACTAAAGCATAAAATCGAAAAATAATTAATAAGGAGTTGATATCCTTTTGTAACCTGGGTCCAGCTAAAAGTGTTGAATTAAGGGAAATTGAATTACTACCCCTTGCAGCTCCATAGCTCCATCGAAAACAACTCGCAATTTGGTTGTCACTGCGTCATTTCTTATAACGCAGTGGTGTGGTAAATACCAGGAACGTTCAGGAATAGAAAACTCATTTAATATCAAACTCATGTGTCCTGTATCCATATAGTCTTGCATGAACTGTGATTAGAACATTTTTCTTTCAACGATTTTCCAGTAATGTCTACGAATACTAGTTATGAGCCTCGTTTTCTGATTGGATTGTCCATCATTTTGGTTACAAAATAATATTGTATTCACATTGATTCAAACTTAAACCTTATTCCAACAATAAAATTGAAACTTAAAACTTGTTTTATGGAAAATACTACTCATCATGCCAAGTCATTATACGGTTTAACAGCTGCTTATTTCTGTTCAACTTTTTTAATCTCTTTTTTATCTTATCTGCAGTTAGTGAAAAACTTAAATTTCAAACTTTGCAAAAGCAAACATACCTGCTAATTGTTTAATATTTCGAAAATATGTTAGACGTGTTAGATTTTTTTGCCATTGGAATGTTGATTTTATCAATAATTATTTTCGTCTACGTTATTTCGAAGAGTAAAGCTTACGAAAGAGAAAATTTGCTAGTGTATGAGATTGCAGGTAAGCACCATTGAAATTTTTTCGCTGTTCAAAGGAAAAATAACATTTAATTTCGGTATAGTTTTTGTTCTTGACTCTTTAACTACTAGGAGGTGAGTCAATTGCAGTTTTTTCCTTTGATGAGTGACAGGATCTAGAAGTTATCGTAGTTAATCTGAATTCAAATTGAGTTTACTATTAATAAACTTGCAGATTACTATATTGAAGTCAATCTCTCACTTTGTCGTTATTAACTACCAACCGATCCTGTTCAAGAAAGTAGATAACGAATCTTCTCACCTATGAGAGTTCGACTTCAACTTAGTAGAACTGTTGAACTAAAAAACTTAGTGAAGTATATGGCATTTTCTAGTTATCAGATACCTTATGGCACGCCATTAATTTTTTAGGCGGGTCGGTTTCCCTAAGCCTCCTCAAATTATTATTGTGTTAACAATAATTAATCACACTGTTTTTGATATGTTTTAGCATATTATAACTTTTTAAAAAGATCAGTAATGTTCAATAGACTAATTGGATACACATTAGTACTAGAAAAACTTCTGACGAAATTGATGTGTGAATCTAATAATTATTTTCCTCAGTGGTTGGCTTGTCTTCTAAATACACGTTCTCTTTCTTTCAACCGCAGAGGAAAAAAAGTTACGGTTTCCTATCAAACCTTGTTCCAATCCATGGACCACTTACTCAGTTCAGTTAAGTTGGCACCTGCACCAACAGATATTTTAAACACAACCATATATGGTCGTATTTGCACTCCTAGTGTACCAATATACTTCATAAATGATTCTCTTTGCACCATATTTCTTGAAGAACTACAGCTATTTGTTCAAATAAAAGCTAGATTCGAATATTTAAAACGTGAAACCCTTTATTAGAACAGAATACAAAAGAACAAAAACAAAATTATACTTGTGTGTGCCACAGTTCAAAACAAAGTCCTGGACAAAGCGGTGGACGTTCAACACATTTTTTGCACCTATAACTGGTTTCTCTTTTCCTTCCCTCTTTTGTACACTGCTTACAGCGTAGAAAGTACTTGTTCCTACTGTTATTCGCTGGACGTGGCACAGTTTCATAAAAATGTTGTACATTCAAATTTTCAGCACATGCAGCTAGATTTTTATTTGGTGTATGTAGTGGAACCAAATTTATGATAGTTCTTGCATCCTTATATTCGGATCAATTCCTAAAAGATGATGAATAAGCAAGTCCCTGAAATCAGTAAATCGAAGTATTTTTGCCCTATTTTATATAAAAAAAATGCATTCCCTACGGCCATATCTAAGAGATGCAATATGACCTTTTTGTACCAGAAAATGGTTTTTCTTGGGCACGAGAAATAGGAGATCATTTGATCAGATATGTCTATTCCGGACATGTATTTATTGTAGTCGGCAACTTCTATGGGTTTCATATTTTCTTCTGTTCACACATTTTATTAGTTTTGGGTGATGAGAAGTAGTAATGGCAAGCACGATTATCTCGCCCGTTTGAAACATATACCTTTTCTTGCCTTCTCCAAACATGTTCTCGATCCTCTACTAAGTTTAGCTTTACTCACTAAAGCAGGATTTCGGTTTTTTCGAAGAGTACCAGTTACATGAGTTTTATATCCTAGAAGTCGATTAGCTAGTGATACGCTATTGTAGTAATTGTCCGTATAAAAGTGGTACCCTTCATTTAAATATGGTTGCATATGTTTTACAACAACTGCCTCAGTTTTAGACATATATTCATCGGGGATCTCTCCCCTTGTCCTTTATAAATACCTATCTATGTTTAGGATATATCCATCTGCACTACAAAGTTTGTAAAACTTGATGCCATACTTAGTTTTTATTTTATTTTTCATGTACGTTCTGAAAGATAATCGTCCTCGAAATCAAAGTAACTATTCATCTAGAGATAATTGTTGTGGAGGCTTATAACAAGCCTGGAAATTTCTGATACAAAGGTCTAGAATGTTTCGTATTTTCTTCAATCTATCAGTCTCTGTAGTGAGCTCTTGTTTTTTATGCGCTGAAAAGCATCGTAAAATATGTTCGAACCTTGTACCCGCCATTGTAATAGAAAATATCGGAGAATAGTTTAATGGATTCAGGCTGAAAAGTATTCGTATATCGCCATTTTTTGTCTGCCCTCGTAATAAACATAAGCCTAAAAATGTAAATAACTCCTGCTTATCAATTGGCTTATATGACTGACTATTGGAATTTCGGATTATAGGGCGGGACTGCTGACACAGAGATTTTCCGTAGTGATTGGTACAATCTACTAAAAGAGTCATAATTTCATCATCCCACAATTTGGTAAATATTTCATATGGTGTATGAACTGAACCCTCAATTGTTATTTGTTCTTGTAAAGGTTCTTCAGTGAAAATATCAATGTCAGCAACTTCACTGTGCCATCCAACATTTGGCTCTTGTAAATGTTCATCTGTACATTGATATGAGGAATCACTTTCAAGATTATCATCGTTTGTATTATCAACATTCGACGAATAAAGAATATTTTCATCACTATCTGGTCTGAAACTTTCACCACTTTCTGAATACGGCTCTGCTTCGTCGTCAGTACTTACTTCTTCGTATAACCTCAAAAGTCGTTGATGTTCTCTAGACTTCATGCCTAAAATAATATTTCCTAATAATAAATATTTTCGTATAATAATCAACAACTTACTTCCAACAATAACAAAAAGTGAAAACTGTATAACAATATACGAAATGTAAGTGAAAAAAGACGAAACATACACTAACACACTTGTTTTTGTAACGTTTTTCGAACCACTGCCGGCCATCAACAAATTGAAGTGTTTACTAGCTAAAGAGCCGGATATGCATGCAACCAATATTGCTATCTGTGTACAGGGACACCTTAAATGATTCTAAATAATTTTTAGATCCTTTGTAAGACGGGTGTCACCGTGATGGCTTTTTAAAACGTGACGGGTATAGCAGGACTGTCACAGCAAGCAGGACGGTTGTAGCAGGTGTGTCCAGGAATGTGTTAAGACGAAAAGTTCTTATAAACATGTCTGATAAGTCTTGTCTATAATTAGATACAGGGTGTTGAATTGTTTGTAATAAATGAGCTCTGACTGTAAGTAAAATTTATTTTTCCTGGTGACGCTACTGGTCCATAGAAGTATTACGAAATAACATGCTCATTCTAAGTGGCTGTAATGTTATTCGTAACAATCCTGGTATCTTCGAACGTATTCGGCAATCCATTAGACGTCGAGCGGATGCTTGCATTATGGCTGGAGATGCACATTTTGAATATATGCTCTGAAATGTACTATTTCTTCTTTATGTTGTTGCTTCTAATAAAATAATAAACGAATTCAACACCCTGTATCTCATTAACGACAACGCTTATCACACATGATTATAAGAACTTTTCGTCCTTAAATGGAGTGACGAAGCGTATACTACAATATTTTACGTTACTTAGGAAATACCCTGTATAATAAATATGTACACTTACCCAAATTCCTCAGAAAAACACTACACTCTTTCTTGATGTCAGACTACCAACTAAAGAGTGAACATCTGTTGTGTTCGAAAAAATCGTCATCATAAAAAGATATAGAGTTATAGATCAGTAAAATATGTGAAAAATAATAAGTTATTTGAAATTTATCCTATTTCTTTCGAACCTCATAACTTCCGAGTTACCCTGTATATTCTTTTGAAATTTGGTACACGTAATAACCGTTACCTAGAAACTCCTTAAAAAGCATCTCCAAAAAGATAATGCAGGTCCGGCTTAACAAAAAATCTCAAAACTCGTCTTTCCTAAAAACAACACCCTATATATAATTTTTTTTAAAATTGCTCTTTATAATTTGAAAGAGTATAAAAAATCGAATCAGCTGATTTCCTTTTTATTTTTCCGCAGACAATTTTACTACCAAAAATTTACCGTCAAAGTTATAATTTATGCACATTTTGGGGGTTAACAATGGTATCGGAGAGGTTTATTTTATTTTTTTATTTCTCCGGAGAGGTTTATTTTATTTTTTTATTTACAAGAAAGTCGCATCTACCACTGGGGTAATAAGCGACATAAATATGGGTTGTTTATAGTTTAGTCAATATGTTAATGTCACTTAGATATTTGAAAAGGTTCTGTGTATTACAGTTTTCGCCAAGAACTTGGTCTAAATTGTTGCTGAGGTTGTTATTTGTTATCTTGTCTTGATTGTTGGAATTTTGGGCAATCGGTTATTAAATGTTTGACAGTAAGCTGGATCTTGCATAATTCACATTTTGGGGGTTCACTTTTAGTAATTAAGTAACTATGAGTAAGTTTGGTGTGGCCTATTCGTAACCTAGTCAGTTTAACTTGAAGCGATCTTTTGTTTGTTGGCTGCGCTCGAGGTTTCACTTCCGGTTTCACGTCGCGTAGTTTCGATTGGGACGATTGCCACTCGATTTGCCACAATTTTAGCACTTTTGATTTAAGTAGCGGTTTTATGTCGTTATACACTACCGTTTGCACTTCACTGACGGTTTCACTAATTGCTGCTTGTCGTGATTTGCGGTCGGCTTTTTCGTTTCCTTGAAGGCCAGTATGAGAAGGAACCCAAAGTATTTCCACAAAGTTATTGGAATGTTGCAACTGCGATAATTCGACTTTAATTTGGAGGGCTATTGGATGTGTGGGATAAAGTTGATTGATAATATGGATTGAGTTAAGAGAGTCTGTTATTATGAGGGATCTTGAAGTATTTTTTGTTTTTATGTAAGTGCTTGAAGAATGGCGTATAGTTCTCCAGTGCAGACGCTGCTTATTTCGGGTAACTTGAATTCTAGTGTACTGTTTTGCATGATCACTGCCGCGCCTACGCCATCAGAGGTTTTGGATGCGTCTGTATATGCGAGGTGAAATTGTGGATATTTGTCAAGTATGGAGGCAAATGTTTTCCTAATTAGGGTATGGGGGGTTTCTAGTTTGTTAAATTTGCACAGTGAAGTGTCGCTGGGAGGGATATTGATCGACCATGGAGGGGGAGTTTTAATTTTGTTGGAAATGAAGCGGGGACGTTTGATCTGGAGTTCTGTGAGAATTTTACTAGCTCTTGCATAGAATGGTGGGTCTGTTTTGATATTTGCCGAATATAAAGTTTTGTAGTGCTTGGTCAGTATGTTAATGTAGACTGGATTCTGCTGGTTTGTCCTGATGGATAGTGCGTATGAAGCGGCAAGGTATTTTCTCCGAAGTTGTAGAGAAGGTTCCCCCGTTTCGCACTGTAGGCTTTTTATTGGACTTGAACAGAATGCTACTGTTGCTATTTTTAGTGCTGTGTTTTGAATGGTTTCGAGTAGTTTTTTTAGCTGTTGCGTATACTATAGAGCCGTAGTCTATCTTTGAGCGAATGAGTGTTTTATATATGTGCATTAGACAGGTATAGTCAGATCCCCAGGATTTGCTTGAGAAAGTTTTCATAAGGTTTATACCGTTTTTGGCATGATTTTTTAATATGTAGTATGTGTTTCTTCCAGCTGAGTTTTTTGTCAACAATCATTCCAAGAAATCTGATGTTATCGACATAGTTTAGGGAAATGTTGTTAAGTTTGAGTTCAGGAGACACAGGATTGTGTTTTCTAGAAAATAATATTCATTTGGTCTTCTCTGTTGAAAATTGCAGTCCCGTGAGTTTAGACCAGTTTTGAAGTTGGTTTAATGTTTCTTGGATGTGTTTCTGAATTGAGTCGATGTTCTTACCTTTGGAGAATATTACCAAATCGTCAGCATATAACCTGCCTTTGACTAGTTTGGAATGATGGTTTAATATGTCGTTGACCACGATCAGGAAAAGTGTTGAACTAATGACTGATCCTTGGGGAGTCCCGTTAGTTTGTTGTTTTACAGTTGAAGTTGTGTTATTGGTACGAACACGAAAGAAACGATTATTAAGAAAATTTTGTATGCATTTTAGGATGTTTCATTTGATGCCCCATGAATGAAGAGTTTTGATAATGCCATGACGCCACGCTGTATCGAAGGCTTTTGTGATATCGATGAAAACTGCAAGGCAATCTTGTTTATTCACGAAAGATTCGTGGATTTCGGATTCCAAATCAATGAGATTGTCTAATGTTGACCTGTTTTGACGGAAACCGCTTTGTTCTTGTATTAAAAGGTTTCTGTCTTCTAATGTCCACAATAGTCTTTTGTTTATGATTTTTTCCATTATTTTGCTTAGTGCGTTGGTAAGAGATATTGGTCGGTATGAAGTTAACTTAGTTCTTGGGTAGTTTGCCTTTGGTATGGGTATGACGATTGCCTGTGACCACGTGGATGGGAAAATATTTTTGTCCAGATTAGGGTGAATATTTGGAGAAGGTATGACTTGGCAATATGAGGGAGTTTTTGGGGAAAGATTAATGGAATATTATCAGGTCCTGGGGCAGAATTTTTGGTTGTGTCTAAGGAAAAATTAAGTTCGTCTATAGTTAACGGGATATTAAGTATGTTGTTGTCATGGTCATCGTAATCTAAGAATTCGGCTTCTTTAGTAGTTTCAAATTCCAGAAATTCTTATGAGTAGTTTGAGTTGCTCGAGTTGTGCTCAAAATGTGTTGCAAATAATTCGGTCATGTCTTCGTTATTTGAGACTGTGCTATTGTTGTGAGCTATAAAAGGAATTTTTGTAAGTTTGTTTTTTCCTAATATTTTTCTTAGATTTTACCACACGGTACTTAAAGGTGTAGAGCTGTTTATGTTGGATGCGAACGCTTTCCAGGAGTTTTTTCTAGCATTCTTTGTGATGTATCTTGCTTGGGCTCTTCTTCTCTTATAGTCTACTAGGTTCCCCAGTGATTTATTTCGTTTTAATTTATTAAATGACGCTTTGTATTGTTTAATAGCTTTATCGCATTCAGTATTCCACCACGGCAATGGCGTATGTTTTTTTAGTGCTTTTGTTTTTCCTATAAATTTTTCTGCTGCATCGGTGATAATTTTTGTGAATGAGTTCAAAATGTTGTCGATGTTATCGTTTTCTAGATTAACGGGAAGAAGAGCGACGTTTTCTTCAATGTAATTACTGAAATTTGGCCAATCAGCATGTTTTATTTTCCATTTTGAAACAGTAGGGTATGTAGTGACGGAGTTTTGATCGGAGGTCGTGATTTTGATTGGATAATGGTCGCTTCCATATAAATATGGTATAGTGTCCCAGGAAATTAGAGGTGAGATAGTTGGATGGCATATTGATAAATCGATTGCTGATTTCGTGCTTGTGTGAACATTAACTCTTGTAGGCCTACCGTCATTTAAAATATTTAGATTATGTGCATCTAGGATGTTTCCGATTGTTCTGCCTTTTGCGTTGAAACGTTAAAGCGTTTTATTTTTTAGCTTGAAATGAAATCTATTTATTGCATCTAGAGAAGCATCCTAGAAATTCAACTGAGTTTGTATGCTCACGAGTACAGACCACTAAAAAATGTGATTACAGGGCCGTAATTAGGACATACTCATTCAATATGTTTAGAATATTTCGAACACCCTGCATATGTATCTGGAAACTATGCACTTCTACATTTCCGTCTCGGAAAGGTGGAAATTACAAAAAGGATACAACAATATCAACAAATTATAGGAATCTTTTAGAATCAGAGTTAGCGTATCATAAGAATCGAAGTTCCTTAACGAACGTGCATACGGTAGCGACCGTACAACAACGGAATCAGGAGGAGTTAAATACCAACAGCAGTGCCACTGAACCGAGGGTAGAAGTTAATCCAGTTGCTAACACTGACAACTCTGTTAGTCCCACTCCATGGCCTTCTAGATGTTGAATTGTTCGAGAACTGGACATCGATTTAGAAAATGCTCAAAACCTCGACGTCGATTCTGTAACACCTGTGTGCGTGAAAATACCACCTTCTACAGATGTCCCTATTGTTCAAAAAACGGGAAAGATGGTCGGGATACGGCTCTTTCTTCATCGCCCGACTTAGATCGCAATAAACTTATCATCGACTTTACCATAATGCACGCTATAAATGATAACCGCCTCTATAAAAGTTAATATCTACGAATGTGAGTTCCTTGGATTCCTGGATTAGGCCTGTACCAAATCAGTTAGTGGGAGGTATGGCTGGGAGGTCCTTAAAAATGTTTGTACCCTTAATCCAGTGTAACTATCCTAAGATTACCCGGCCTTGGGACTCTCCTCAGGTGGTGAATTCACCCTCAGTTACACTATTTTTTATTACCTCAATTGGGATAAGGTGAATCATCAAACAAAATTTCTGGACAAATGGATTTCTTTGACACAAAAATGAATTTACATCTATAACTATGTCCATTAGACGAGCCGTAGTTTTAGGAGCATTAACTAAACCATAAGGAGTTGTAATAAACTCAAAAAGTCCTACACCGTATACAGCGAAAGCAGTTTACGGACGGAAAGATTCAGAAAGGGGTATTTGTAGAAAAGCCTTCTTTAAATCAATAGACGTCAGACATTTTGCGTCTCGTAACTTACTAAGAATAATATCGACTTGCGCCATAGGATATGAATCAGAAACGGTAACCTTGTTCAATTTTCGACCATCTAAACTAACACGATATTCTCCAGAATTCTTGGGGGCAAGCCAGAGAGATAAACCACACGGAGAGTTGGAATGCTGAATAACTTTGAGATTTAACATCTCATCTATTTCATTTACAAGAAGTTTTTGCATGGCCGGAGACAAAGGATATTGACGTTGCCCAACTGGCTTTGCATCGCCAGTGTCGATAACATGTTCAACGAAATTAGTTCGACCAATTCGGTCCGAAAGAGCAAGTGTAGAAAACAAAGCGATAACTTTGTCTAGTTCATCTTTTTCAAGTAATGTGAGACTAGAAACTCACTAAATTGTGTTTATAACACAAATAGAAGACAAAACTCACTATGCAAATAAATATTACAGTTATGTTAATTCAACATCACATTGTGATAATGTTCTTCCTTCTTTTCCTCTTGTTTTCATCACATGCACATCTATACAACCGCTTATGCCCAGCTTGTGGCTGTTAACTTTTGTGATGTTTCAACTTAACTTCTCAGCGATGTTAAAGCGCTGTCTTTTTACATTAATGTGATGTTACTAGAACTTCCTCAAAAGGAAGTTTTTAGAACGAACTAAAAACAACATTTCTGTTACATTCTTAAATGCCTTTTAACGATGTCGATGTTAATGCGATGTCTAAAAAATAACATCTTATCAATGATCTAAATGCGACATTTTAAAAACAATACAGTGTATTCTCGTAGATGTTGTATGGACATTACATAAACCTCTAAATAATATACCTCAAAACATTCTGGATAACATCCTATAGATGTTTCTGTGCCTAATCAGCAAATACAGGGTGAACAACTAAGAACGCCAGCTGTCGGCCATATTTCAAAAAATAGTCATAGTACAACTTTAAAAAAATACCTTCAGGAAAATGACCCTGAAAAATCGCTGGAAAATATTTTTGAGTTCCTAAAATATGTCTTATGGGGTGGAATGAACACTTAAAAACATGATACTGTGATTATCTCCAAAAAAGACATACTAAACGTATCCTAGGAATACAATGTTTGATATATTGTTGAGATTATGAAAAAATGTAGATAGGGACTTTTTGTCTTTATTTTACAAGTAAGGGGTGGGGGAAGGTTCAACCCAAACAACAAATGTCGTAACACTTTTTTTGTTAATCGACATCCATGTTTTTGGCTTCATTTGAAAGAGTTTTTCCTTTCTAATAAGAAATGCTTAACAAAAATAACAAAATTGGACAATTTTGTCAACGCTCTGATGAAAGTCCACAATTTTCCCATTTTTCTCAGAAATTTCAAATGTAATGAGTCGTTTTTTTAATTCTGATGAAAAGGGGTTAAAAAAATAGGAATCTATTCCAAGATATAAGATTTACAATATCAGATATAAAAATTAAAAAAATGCTTCAATTTACATTTGAAATTTCCGAGTGGATACAAAATTATCTAATTTTGTTATCAATCTTATTGAACAGAAAAACTTTTAAGTGCAGCTAAAATCATTCATATCGGTTCAAAAACGAAACAGTTATACATTTGTTCATGAGTTTGAACATTTCCCACCCATTATGCTTCAAATAATGGCAAAAATCTCCTCAATTAAATTTATTCATAATCTCATCAAGATTTCAAAAATTGTAATTTTAGGACACTTTTAGTATGTTTTTTTTGGAGTATTATGTTTTCGAGTATTCATTCCACCCCCAGCGGATACTTTAGAGGCTGCAAAATATTTTCCAGCAATTTTTCAGGATCCCTTACCTAAAGGTAGTTTTTTTGAAAGTTGTACCATGATTCTTTTCTGAGATGTGGCCTACAGTCGTTCTTAGATGTTCATCCTGTACATTTAAAATAAAATAGCAAAAAAGCGATAAAGGATTTAAAACGTTTATTCACTATTAATGAACAGTACAGTAAATTTGAAAAAAGCAGGTACAAAATTAGAAAAAAAATATCTTGTCCAGCAATCCAACCTAAAAAAAATAGAATTGTGTAAACATATTACATAACAAGTCTGGGAAGTGGAAACTATTGAACACATTCAGTGAAAGCAAGAAATAAAAAAGGGTATATTAATCCGTAGTTACCATAACGTAACATACTTTTAAAATGAATTAATAAAGTTTAACGGATACACATACATTACAGCTAGTTTACAGAATTTATTAGAATAGTTTTTTAATTATATTAAAACTAATAAAAATTTTACACCATAAAGATTTAATGAAACATTACGTTACATCAACAGAAATCCAATCTGATTAAAGAAAATTCTATCGTTTACATACGGTTACTTTTTTCGAGTGCCTCAACCATTCCATAACGTACACTTCAAAATCCTTATCTGTGAAATATTTGAAGGTGTTCTAAACAACAGCTAATAAAACAATTACTTTAGATCAAATTGTGCCCATGGAGACCTTTGACCGATCATCATAAACTACGTCAAACTTGATTTTCAGCCAATTGACTGGGACCCATTTTCCATAAGATACATGCGGGGTTCTTCAAAGGAATAACAACATCTTTTATTTCGAGAAGTGACTTTTCATGATTTACCTTCTATTCCATGCCTAACTCCATTTGGCAGGTAAATTCAGGTGTGCTATGAAAATTCATACTTCTTTTCTGTATAAAATAATATACTATTCTCATCTTGTTATTTTCATCCTGGAACAAATTGTATATTAACATCGTGGAATTGTAACTTAATGAAGACTAAGCATTACTAATACACTGTATACGAAAAAAAACTACTTATGATGAAGAGATATGAACACATTATCAAGTTAAATGAGTTTGTAATTAATTGTATCCAATTGAGTATCCAATAGCTGTGTTTCTACAATAATGAATAATTGAATGCTGTTTGTTGATTGGAGCATTCAGTATCATAAGTTACATATTCTTCAACTAGATTAATATAGGTACCATTGTAATAGACAGCTACAGCTTATTTATTGTATTCGGTGAATTTTCAAATGGAAATGCGCTTTTTAACAGATATTTCTGTTTTTGAAGTCTTAAACAGTCTCTAATTTTTCACAAGAATTGTTAGTAATAATGTTAAAATTTTCTAAACCTGCAAAACTATATTGATGGCTAAGACTACTACTAAAAAAACTAGAACTAGAGATACTTGAGTCAATATTTTTTGTACTGTTTAATACAATGTTTGTATCAGACTATCTGAAATAGTTACTCCCCTTTCATTACATAATTACCAACTATTTGTTTTTTATTTTATTTGTGTAAGTAGCTTCTGAAACATCTTCAACATTGAAAATATTTTCTTCTAGATTTAAATATCTGCCAACATATGAGCATGTTTTATTATTAATAATAATATCTACCCTATTGCAATATCAAGTTTTTTGTAGGGTATAATGCATATCTAGGATTTGAAATATTGTGAATCGTTTTCAAAATATACTTACTAGGTAATATCAATGTATAATAGCCGATTAAAGTATTGAATGAGTATTAAGTTTTAATAATTATGATTTTGGAATAGGTACTTAGCGATAACAATTATTGTTCGTCCATTATAACAAGAATTATAACTAAGTATAGAAACTGTAGCTTAGTAGGAACTAACGAAAACGAAGACCACTTTATTCAAGTACTACTTGCAAAATATGTGCTTCCTGCGAATAAACTATAACATATAACTGAAAACCATCCGCCATTTCATGCTTGTCATTTTTGTTTCCAGAGATAACTACTGTATGTTTCGTTCATCAGTTCCTCTTCTGTTTTCTTCTTTTTTATGTTGCTGTGATGTTTAATATGAGATATTACTGAGAGTTTCATGAACTAACGTCATACAGACGTAATAAGTACGATGTTAATAAAAATTATTTCGAAGGATGTAAAAGTAACTGCAACATGTGATCATCTTAGAAACATGTTAATTCGTAATCTTACAGTGACATTAGTGAGAAGTATACAAATTAACATCGTATGGATGTTTGCTATAGGAAGTTACTAAAAAGAAGTTCATAGGATGTGTATGTAACTGCGAATTCAAGTATTACTGTGTACATCAAAAATATGTTTTATTTACATGACATGGATGTTAATAGAGTTGGTAATAAAATTAAGACATCCAGGAGATATCTTATTAACGTTTTAAATAAACATCACGAAAAGTCTCTAAAAAGAACATCACAAAAAAGACTTGTTATGTTTCTTGGTTAGTGGGAAGAGAGTAAGGTAAATCATGAAAATTAATGTCTATTTTAAATAGACTCAAAAAATCCATGTCCAAAATAAGAGGATGATTAATCGAAGGAATAATCAGACATTATTCACAGTAACAGGAACGGTAATAAAACCCATAAATTGCTGTCGTACGCCATCGGCAGTAGTTATATTTATTGAAGCATCATATTCAATAGGTACATGTAGAGAATTAATAAGCGAATACACCCCAGATGCTGTATCGGGGTAACAAACCAAAATTTTCCCAACAATGGCCAAAAATGTAATATATCTGGATTTATAGGACCCGTTGTACTGGCTTTGGTGAGCTGAAAATCAATAGAGGTCTTCTGTGAGGTACCATGAACAATATCTCATCATAAAATCGGTGATTTGTATGCACTCCGGTTATCCGGAGGTTGTATAGTGCTAACAAGACATGTTACAAAAAGTTACCGACGATATACACACAAGATTTTTTTTCTAAAAACCCGTCGCGGTATGCCATTTTGATACTAAAAATGAAATCCATAAGAATGTTATTATGGTACGATGAAAAATAATATTAATTCGACAAAATGTTGGGTCATGTTTGTAAGGCGGCTAGTAGAACTCATAAATTGGGAACATCAAACGGAAAAGATAATATAAGCACCAGACAATAAATATTTATTTAACAAAAGCACCCGTATTTTAAACGGGATTTGTTATGATCCGTACCAAATATTTTTGTTTACGAATTCATAATAAAAAATTATTTTTCGAGCAATCTTATGATAATACCGCCATTTAAACAAGCTATTTAATTTCCTTTGTAGTGTTTGTTTTACTCCAACATTTGCTCCTGCATATTGGAATTGTGATAACTCAAGAATAGCGATACGCATTAAAAAGGTTATGGCAATAATTTGAGGGAAGACTTTTTACGACAATCATTGCAGTTTATCAAAAAAAGACATATTTTTATGATTTGGTTAAATTTTAGTTGAAATTGACTGTTTCGACTCTTATTGTGTGGAATCTCCTCATATTCGTCATTCCAACGATGATAGTAATATCGAAACAATTGTCAATTTTCTCATTATATTGCGGAATTATTAATTTAGAAACAGTTGAAACAGCTAAATCACAACAGCGATAAAAGCAAAAACTTATTCTCTGTTCATGAAAGTTACTGATTCGACCCATACTCTGTAAAATATGCTCATAATACTCTTTAAATGAAACTAACTGTTTCTAAATAATTCCACAATATACTGAAAAAATGGTAAAAATTCTAATAAATTGACAATTGTTTCGACATTACTATCATCGTCGGAATGACCTGATGTTTAATAACTATTTTTGACTAGGCCAAGAACTGACCTTCTTTGTGATTGACTTATTATATATGACTAGGAAAAAAAAGAAGATATGATATTCTTTTTCCCAATTAAGATCAGTATAACTGTGCAATGATATAGAATGTCAGGAAAACTATATCTGCTGATATTTATAATTATTACTTAAGAAGACGGTTTAAAAGAGGAGAACTCCCTAGATTTATCTGTTCAGTGACGACTTCAAATTGTGGGTCTATTAAGTGTCTTCTAATTTCTAATTCTTCAAGGAAATCCAGTTCTTGCTTCTTATAAAAATATGTAGTACTTCTAGTTCTGTGTTACGTATCAATGAATGTTTGGTGTCAAGTAGATGTTCCGCGTAGTGCGATTTATCTGGTAGATTTAATACTACCAAAACTGCTATCTACGAATATCAGTAAAACTTTGCGCCATGTACACGTCTCAAGTGACTCTAGAAAGAATAAAATTCCATTTAATAGACAATTCAAATACCTAATTTAATTAAAATCTCAAAAAATATTGAAATCACGTAAAGTACCATGTCGTATATTAAATGTATCCACCTTTTTCTATTTTCAATTGATATTTACAAAGAAACATTCTTCCAAATAATTCTCAATTTATTGACTGAAATTTACTCAGATAAATTTTTTTATATACATAGTTATCCAACTAATTTTAAGCTGATCTAAAAAATCATTTGTCAAGAAAAAAAATTTATAAGACTTGCCCCAATGTTTGGTATAAGGCGACATGGTATTTTACGTGATTTCAAAAATTTTTGTGATTTTAATTCAATTGGGTATTTGGATTGTCTATTAAATGGAATTTTATTCTTTCAAAAAAATTCTATAAACAACAAAATATACGTTATTTAATATAGTAAACAGTTATCGAACAATTATTTGAAGAATAAGGATCATAATGGCAATAAAGAACTTTCTGAAAACTTCATAATACAATTATTTATTGATTTCACCTAGAAAACCACAACTAAAATGGAAAACCTTCTCTTCAATTCTGAAAAAAAACTATTCAGATTTCTATTTTAGAAATATTACTATCAAACTATTCATCAAAAAAAATTTAAAATACTGAAAGGTGAAATTTCATACCGACAACCCAGAAATTTAAATATTCCACATTTAAAAACCCCAAACTTGCTAATATTGTTACAAAAAACTCTATAAACAACAAAATATACGTTATTTAATAATATAAACAGTTATCGAACAATTACTTGAAGAATAAGGATGAATAATGGTAATAAAAGAACTTTCTGAAGACTTCATAATACAATTATTTATTGATTTCACCTAGAAAACCACAACTAAAGTGGAAAACCTTTTCTTCAATTTTGAAAAAACTATTTAGACTTCTACTTTAGAAATATTATTATCAAACTATACATAAAAAAAATTAAAATACTGAAAGATGAAATTCAAGACCGACAACCCAGAAATTTAATTATTTCACATTTAGAAACCCCAAACTTGCTAATATTGTTACAAAAAATTCTATAAACAACAAAATATACGTTATTTATTAATGTAAACAGTTATCGAACAATTACTTGAAGAAAAAGTATCAATAATGGTAATAAAAGAACTTTTCGAAGACTTCATAATACAATTATTTATTGATTTCACCTAGAAAACCACAACTAAAATGGAAAACCTTCTCTTCAATTCTGAAAAAAAACTATTCAGATTTCTATTTTAGAAATATTACTATCAAACTATTCATGAAAAAAAATTTAAAATACTGAAAGGTGAAATTTGATACCGACAACCTAGAAATTTAAATATTTCACATTTAAAAACCCCAAACTTGCTAATATTGTTACAAAAAATTCTATAAACAACAAAATATACGTTATTTAATAATGTAAACAGTTATCGAACAATTACTTGAAGAATAAGGATGAATAATGGTAATAAAAGAACTTTACGAAGACTTCATAATAGAATTATTTATTGAATTGAAAAATTTTGAAAAAACTATTCAGATTTCTATTTTTGAAATATGATTATTAAACTAAACGTGAAGATGAAATTCGAGACCAACAACCTATAAATTAAACTTTTTCACATTTAAAAACACCAAACTTGTTAATATTGTTAAAATTCTAGAAACAACAAAATATACGTTATTTAATAAATAATTATAACAAAGGAACAATTTTGGATTCTGTGTTATTCAATCTTTGTATAAATGAATTGTTTTTAGTGAGCAGTACCGGATATATACAATTAGAGTCGCAGACGATACAGCCATTATTTATGAAATAGATAATTGGTATGATTTGAAATAGTTGAAAATGATCTAAGATTAATTAAGGATTGGTTTCATCATAAATTACTTAGTCTAAATTTTAATAAAACATAATTTGCCATTTCTTAATTCTAGAGACCATAAGAATAGCTTCACATATTTTTTATAGAAAAAAACTAGAGATTATGCTTTATAACTTTAAGTGTTTAAAATATTTATGTATCATGTATAATATCAATACTTGCAGATATTGTACTACGGTCTAGTGGAAATCCATCTCAGGTATGGCCTATTTTCTTGGGTATGTGCTTCCAGAACATTTATAGGTCCCTTTTAGAGATTATACAAAGAATATTTATTTAGATTATTATGTCTAGTTTCAGCATGTGCCCTAGTGACGCACTGTATAATATAAACAAAATCTTTGACTTAAAGAAATTATGTTTTCTTTGTGTATCTGTAAAATATCATACTATGAAAAATAAAATTAAGTTACCTACACATACATATGAATCCAAAAATAAAACACGTATATGAAGCTCCTATTAACACAACCAAAAGTTTTGTGAAATTAATATCTGAAATATCTCTTCAGTCTCTGCAATGTCTATCCACTTCATAGATTTTATGTAAAATTATAGTGTTTTCTTATTTACCAAAACATATGTTGAGGTAAATTCGTTCATCTCTGGCATACATTTTTTAGTATTTATAATTAACAAATTGGCTTTCATAAGTTGTTCGGGATACTAATGTTCAATTTGGGTTTAATACTACTGATTAACTGATTGTAGAATTCATTTTTATAGGAGAAATTGATAACATTTGAAAAACTTATTTAAATTTGACGTTACAAAATGGCAGATGACATTCGTGTTGTTACGTCAACTGACGCTGTTGTGAGGACGATACAATTCGATGATTTTAGGAACGGTGCTCGAGAATATCAATTTTAGGTACTATTCGCAAATAGAGCATTCACAGGCTTGCGTATGCATGACGTTGGGAACGACGTCAAGAATAACGCCCTGATTCCAGATTCAGGGCATCAGTGCAGATGAAACTCAATCATCGACCACCACACCTGCAAGAAATGAATCACCGGTAGCGACATTAATTATCTTTCCGAAATATCGAGACCACACATGACCAACGTTCAACTTTAGAAATATTTTTACAAAACTTACAACTTTTATTTTTTAGAACTGAATATCTTTTTAATGAATACATGGAAAATTATCATTGATGCTGCAAATGGAAGATCATATATATATATATATATATATATATATATATATATATATATATATATTATATGGCAAATGTATGCATACTTTGCCCGTAGATAATATAATTTTCAAGTAGTTAAAAAAAATAGAATTGCGGGGACAGGAGAAAGACGAAATTTACGGTATAAGAGTGTCTGTCGTTACATAATATTTCAAGGTTTGACCCAAATGGACATCATTACATTCTGGACATATAAGTTTTTATATACCGTTCTCCTTTCAGAAGGTGAATGTGGGTGAGGTTGGTATGGCCTATTCTCAAGCGCATTATGGTAACTTGCCCCCGTCTACTTAGGTTGTTTTTCTAAATCCATGGTTCTTCGGAGGATTTGATATTTTTCAAGTATCTATCAATTCGCGACCATTCCACCTGCCATTGGTTCAGTACCTTTTTCTTGAAATGATTTTTCACATCGTCTGGGCAAATGATGATGTCTTCTGGTTGTCCGTTTCTCGCAGCGGATTGTGCTATTGCATCGGCAATTTCGTTCCCTTCTATTCCAGCGTGACCTGGGGTCCAGATGAACGTCAGATTTTTTTTCGTATGTCTCCACCACTCGAGTGTGGAGAGAATTTGTTTTACTAACGGGTCTCTAGAGAATATGTCCGATATAGCTTCCATTTTGATGTTTCCCAGGTACCAGCATATCTCATTACTTGCCAGATGGCGTATAATTCTGCAGTATATATTCTAGTCATCTCGGTAAGCGTTCACGCAAAAGTACTGTTTGGTGTTGATATCGCGCTTCCGACTCCTTCGACAGTTTGTTGATATACGATAGTGTTGATGTCGTTTTTCCAAAACTTCGTGCACTCTAAGTTTATGTTTGGTGCTATGTGTGTCCACGGAGGTGATTCGTATTTTCCCATTTGAATGGTTAATACGATGGTTTCGTTGAGTCAGTTACACTTTCAAGGAGACTCACACCTGTGGGACGCCTGATTGTAGGTCTCAGTCGGAAGGTAGCATATTGTTCTGTATCGAATAATAGTTTTTTATTTGGATGATGGTGTAGGCTGGACATTTCAATCCCATAGTTCATTATCAATTGGGAAAATCTGGATTTTAGTGGTGGAATACCTGAGTGACAGAATATTGACTCCAGTGGAGTTGTGCAGAAAGCTCCAGTAGCCATCCGAATACCTGCTGCATGAATCCTTTCTAAGATTTTCATGTGGGTGGGCCTTGCAGCGGAATAGACTATTGCTCCATATTCCAGTTTCGAAAGGACCAATGCTCTGTATAGCTTTAACAGGGTTTCTCTATCCGATCCCCATTTAATATTTGATAGACATCTTATGACGTTCAGGGCTTTCTTGCTTTTAGTGGCAAGGTTTTGGGTCTGAGGGACCCAGTGGAGTTTCTTATCGAATATAACGCCGAGAAATTTTATTTCATATTTGCATTGTATTGTCTGCCTATTTATATTGAGTTGTGGGTTATCATGTGGAGTTCTGAGTCCGCAGAAATGGGCATACTGAGTCCTCTTTGCGGAGAATCGGAATCCCCTTGATTCGACTTTGGTGTTGATTTGGTTTATGACATTTTGTAGAACTTTGATGCATAAAATATACATAGATCTTCTACATAGAGAGTTTTGTGAACTCTGGGGTCGATATTCTCAATGAGACTACTCACGGCTATAGCAAATAGAGTCACTGAGCGTGGATCCCTGTGGTCACCTACCAGTACTTGTATTGTCCTTTATTGCAGAAAGCTCTCGATGAATCTACCCATATTGCCCTTTATACTCCATTTGCCTATTGTCTCTAAGATTCCATATTTCCAGGTCATATCATACGTTTTTTCTAAATCAAAGAAAATAGCTATTAGGTGTTGTTTTTGTGCGAAGCTATTCTATATGGTATTTTCTAAGTAGACAAGTTGATCTGTTGTAGATCTGTGCTCTCTGAAACACATTTGGGAATCAGACAGTAGTCCCTTTTCTTCAACGACGAAGATCAGGCAGGTATTGATCATTTTTTGTAAAATTTTGCTGAGGCAGCTTGTTAGTGATATCGGCCTGTAACTGTTGATGTTATTGGGGTTTTTTCCTGATTTGAAGATTGGGATTATAATAGCTTCCCTCCACTTGTTTGGATATGTACTGTCTGCCCATATTTTGTTATACACTGATACTAGTTCCACTTTAGACTGATAGCTGAAGTTCTGTATCATATCATAACAGATTTGGTCTGGCCCGGGGATATATCTCTTGGTGTTTCTAAGAGCGTACTCTATATGAGCCATGGCAAAGGGTATATTATACTTGGATGGTTCGTTTTCATCCCAATCAATGATTGTTTCATGGGCTTTCTTCTGTTTTTGGAATGGGTCATTGTAGTTTTCGCTACTGTTTATCCTTTGGAAATGATCAGCAAATAGTACAGTGACTTCAGTTGTATTTGGTATGTTGTGTTATTGACAGTGATTATTGGGTGCTGAAATATGTTTCGTCTTCCATCGAGTGCCTTCATCTTTTCCCATACCTCAGAGAGTGTGGTTTTATTATCTATTGTTGCAATGTGACTTTTTACTTTCTAATATGATCCGGCGGGCATTCGCTCTGATGCGTTTGAAATTTATCATATTTTCATGAGTGGTATATCTTTTGAATTTATTGAAAGCTTTCTTTTTATTTCGTACCGCCTCTGCTGTATCTGTGTTCCACCAAGGTACCAGAGGTTTTCTTGGATTTCCTGATGTTTTTGGGATACCATGTAAGGCAGCGTTTACTATTGTCGTTGTTATTGTATTGATGGAGTTGTTTAACTCGGCATTTGTTCCGCTCAAAACAGCTAGTTCTTGAAATTGAACCCAATCTACTTGTTGTAGTTTCCATTTTTTAGGTAAATTGATCTGGGGTCGAGGTGATGAGCAGTCAATCGATAGGGGAAAGTGGTCGGAGAAAAAAATTAATCTTTCCGTGAAAATTTCAGTGTAAGTCCTGGTGAGCATAACGATAGGTCAAGTGCGCTCAGTTTATTCGATCTGGATTTGAGGTAGGTGCCTTTTCCGTTATTCAGAATGACTAAATTAAATTCTTCTATCAGCTCTTCTAGATTTCTGCCTCTTATATCCAGATGATCTGTCTGATGCACATAGGGGATTGTGTGAATTGAAGTCTCCCACTATGAGGCATGGACTTGGTATTTGGGAAAGTAGTCTTTTCATCTCTACAATATTCCAATTATTGTCGGACAAGTATATATTACAAATGATCATTGAGAATGGGTAAGATATTTTTACAGAAATTGTTTGGGTGTTAGTATTGAGTGGTATTGGATGGGCTGAAATGTTTTCTTTCAGAAGAATAGCCACACCTCCTCTCACTCGTCTGTCGGGGATTGCTTCTTTTCTGAATATTTTATAGCTTTTAATGCTATAATTTTCGTCTGGTTTCAGATGTGTTTCTTATACGCATAAGCAGAATGGTGACTTATCTGTCAAAAGTAATTTCAACTCTGGGTAGTGGAGCTTTATTCCGTTGCAATTCCATTGAATTTTGTTTTCCTTTGGGATCATGAAAATATTTGTTTGATTGTATGTTACATTTATTTCTTTTTCCGTCTACCTCGTTTGGCCGGCACTTTACCCTTAGAAGGGATGAAATCTCTGTTTGTTGTTTCCGATTGAGAAGGTATATCATCTGAGTCTAATATATCTTCAAGTGAAGACGTTGATATTTTCCGTTTTGGTTCAGATTGTATGTCGTCTGTTCCTTGATTATTTTCTGAAATTGTTGTAGTTTTCCTTAAGCTTGCGTTCTCAAGAAGTTCAGCAATGATACCCTTGATCTGAGGAATGAGTTCTTTTAATATTTCCTGTGAGAGTATGCTATTATCCGACGACTTGACGATTTGTGCGTAGCTAGTTCTAGTGTTGTTGTTGGTGATTCTTTTTCTAGCTTCGGTGTAATTGATTTTTTCCATTATTTTAATTTTTGGACTGCTGTATCTTCCTTAAATTTAATACAGTCTTTAGAGTTCGCTATGCGAGGTCCGTCACAGTTCACATATTTGATATCAGTGGCACATGGAGTTCCTTCATGTGGAGTTGCTCCACAAGCACAGAGTTTCTGATTCGTGCATCTGACAGCTGTGTGACAAAATTGCTGACAGTTGAAGCAACGCATGGGTGAGGGTATATAAGGACGCACCTTCAGTGAATATAAGGCAACTTTCACCGTGTCTGGGAGTTTTGGAGAGCTGAGTTAAAATGTGAGATGCAGTCTCAACAAGTCGACCATCTCTTCTCGCAAGAATACGTCTCACATCACTCACGAAGAGCCATACAACCATCGGCACCGTACGGATGACACCTTGGTTTACGGTTTTTCCTATGTTTTTTCCTAGTGAGCTGTTCTTGGCTCCCCTTCTCACCCTCGACCTTACCGGCATGGGTGGCCCTACCAGGATATTATATTATCCCGCTGGCATTACTATTGGGATCATGGAAGGTACTGAGCCTTCTCCCTCACCAACGTCAAGGTCCTACAGCTCCTCGGGAGGGATTTAAAATAATAATAGAAATATTAACAGCATATGTGATGGTTTTGTAATTTTGTATTTATTTAGTTTGTTTAGAAAATATTAGTTGTAATGCCACTTCTTCCTCTTTTTCATTAAGTAATTTATTTGTAATATGTAATGGATTACCGTTCGATGTTGCTATTTGTTTAATTGTATCAATTTCTCAATCAAAATTATATTTGTTTATAGGAATTGGAAATGCTCCATATATCATTGAATTATATGCTGCTAATTTATATGACATGGGATGATTGGAATTATATGAAATATTCACATCAGTGTATGTTGGTTCTCTGTAGATTGAATAATCCAGTTATTTTCTTCTACTTCTAATAAAAACATGTTCTCCCAGTTAATTGCCCCAAACCGTACCATGCTCAATCTGTTAGCCACTGTCATCAATAAACTAAATTCATTAATATACTCCGAATAGCTACTTGGAACGCCAACGTACTGCTAAATCATAAACAGATAAACAAGAACTAATAATATTCTTAGATGTAAATAAGATCGACATTTTGTTAGTATTGGAAACGCATTTTAGAAATGTAACGGTATGTGGTATACCGAAATACCCCACATATAACACACATTATCCAGATGGCACCGCCCATGGTGGATCAGCAGCTCTAATTCGCAAGTCCATTCCACATCATGAACTACAAAAGTTTCAAACAAACAAAATTCAAGGAACAAGTATAGAAAGAACAGCTGTACCTTGGAACCTCACTGTTACAGCCACCTACAGTTAACCACGGCACACGATATCAACTGACGAATATAAAGACTTCTTCCAAAGTCTTGGCAACCGATTTATTGCAGGAAGCGACTGGACACTCACTGGGGATCCACACTCATTACAATGAAAGGACTCAACCTACTAAGAGTCATGTCAGCCAACAACCACGGTTACCTTTCCAACGGAGTCCCTACTTACTGACTGAGCGACCCAAGGAAGCTACCTGATCTGGACTTCTTCATAACAAAAAGAATTTCAAGAAATAATTGTACTACTGAATCCCACTTTGATCGTAGCTCAGACCATACTCCAGTAATCTCAAATATAAGCACTACAATTATCAAAAAGTCACTTTCTCCAAAGCTGAGCGCCAAAAGCACAAACTAGAATCTATTTCGCTCCTAAACCTTAAACTGAACTAAAATGCCCGGAGGATATTGATGAAGCTGCCCAATACTTCAAAAAAATGATTCAAGAAGCAGCCGGGAAGCCCACTCCGCAGTACAACAAGCCAGCTAATTCAACAATAAATCTGCCACTACACATTCGCCAACTCATTGTAGAGGGAAGACGCGCCCGAAGAATTTGGCAAAGATCCAGAAACGTACTCGATCAAACATGTTTATAACAGATTAAGTAAGGAACTATAGATAACTCTCAGAAAATCACAAAACAACTCGTTTGATTATTAACTAAACAACCTCTCGATACATGACCAAACATTATGGAAGGCAACCAAAAACTTGAAAAGACCACAAATAGCTGTACCACCCATCCGCAAACCAAACAGGGAGTGGACCAGATCGGATAAAGATGAAGCCGGTGTATTCGCTGGACACCTGAGAACAGTGTTTACAGAAATCGGAATATTAGGAGCCATAAATAGAACATTCCATTAACGCTCCTTGCCAAATGTCACTTCCTATAAAATCCTTCTGTCCAATTGAAGTAAAGGAAGAAATAGATTCATTAAATAATCGTAAAGCTCCTGGGTACGATATAATCAACGGGCATACACTGAAACAACTCCCGCGAAAAGCCTTTGTTCTCCTAACAACTATATTTAATCGTATCTTAAGCTTGTCTTATGCCCCAACCATTTGGAAATACGCTGAGATTATAATGGTACAGAAACCCCGACATGAGTCATCATCCTATAGACCTATCAGACTGCTACCTACATTAAGCAAAGTACTTAGCGACTTCTTTCAAAAAGAATGTATATGGATCACGAATTCCTAGAGTAACTGCCTAAGCATCAGTTCAGATTCTTAGAATATTATTCCACCACACAGCAAGTCCACAGGCTAAATAATGAAATATTTAAAGCACTAGAAGATAATAAATACTGCACTGCCGTATTTCTTGATATCTCAGATGCCTTTGACAAGGTATGGCACAGAGGCCTACTGTTCAAATTAAAAAACTGTCTAACAAGTAATTATTACCTTCTTCTTAAATCCTACTTATCAAATAGACGTTTATCGGTTAAATACTCTGACCAGCAATTCGATTTCTGTCCCATCAAAGCTGGCGTTACCCAGGACAGCGTCCTGGTGCCACAGCTTATCTTGATATACTCATCAGATATGCCAGAAACAAACTACACCAAAATACCCTCATTCGCTGATGACGTAGCCATCATAGCCAAAAGCAACGATCCAGTAGTAGCCTCTCAAAACATGCAAAATCATCTTGACTTACTTAACGAAAGGTATACCAAGTGACGAATTAAAATCAACAACAACAAATCAGTTCAAGTCACATTCACGATGCGCCTGAATGTTTGCCCACCAGTAACTATGAACAATACACGAGTACCTGTGGCTACAGAAACGAAATACCTTGGCCTCCATCTTGACCAGAGACTCGCTTGGAAAAAACATATCGAGGCTGAGAGAAGGCAACTAGACATTAAATTACTCATCTATAAAGCTATTCTTTAAACGATGTGGCAATACGATATTCAAATTTGGGGATGTGCCAAATCAACATCGATTAACATAATCCAAAGGTTGCAATCCAAGACACTAAGAACCATAGCATATGCTCCCTGGTTTGTTAGCAATCACACCCTTCACACTGGCCAGAACATCCCTCATGTTGGAAGCGAGATTCTAACCATGACAGAATCATATAGCCAGCAAATAGAAAATCACGACAATCAACTAATAGCACAACTACTCACCACCGGTCCAGATACGAGAAGACTACATAGAACCTGGCCACATGATCTAATGCAATATTGAAAAAGTTTGTCAATAAGGAGTAGCATCAATGGAGGTTCCCCTTTCAAGCCAAAATAAATAAATACATCAGTTACTTAATACTTATTTATAATGTAGATTGTAAATATGCAAATGACAATAAAAAAACTTGTAATGAAAATTTTATTTTTGGGTGTGAATTATCAATATTGTTGAAAAACACATCTAATTGTCGTTCATTACCTATAAAACAAGCTAATATGTTATTTACAAATCTATTCCATAATAAGATATTTTTTCAAATGTAACATTCACAGATTTTTCTTTCTAAACTGTACATAAAAATGTTTGCTCAAATTGGTAATATCGGGCTTCTCATTGGTAAACCTTCATTTTGAATATATAACTCAACTGTGTCGACCCTTACTACGTGGAATCTACTGTGTTTTAAATGAAACTCAATGTTTCTAGATAATTCCACAATATAATGAAAAATGTTGAGAATTCTCAAAAATTGACAACTGTTTCGATAACTGAATATCATCGTCAGATTTCATTTCATTTGATGCCTATCTGATGTTTAGTAGTTATTTTTGGCTAGACCAAGAAGTGACCTATCCTGTGATTGAATTAATATATGTTAATAGAAAAAAGAAGAAGATGTGATATTACAAATCTTGGAGCTTAGATATTATTAGCCCTATGGTGATATCCTGGATATCATTTTTCCAATTAAGATCATTATAACTGTGCAATGATATATAAAGCCAGGAAAACTATATCTGCTGATCTTTACAATTATCACTTAAGAAGACAGTTTAATAGTGGAGAACTCGCTAGATTTAGCTGTTCGTTGATGACTTCATATTGTGAATTTCTTAAGTGTCTTCTAATTTCCATTTCTGCAAGGAAATACAGTTCCTGTTTCTTATCACAAATATGTAGTACTTCTAGTTCTGTGTTAGGTGTCAATTAATGATTAGTGTCAAGTAGATATTTTGCGTAATGGAATTTATCTGGTTGTTTCAATCTGTATGCTCGTAAGTGTTCACTATATCGTATTTCAAAATTTCTAAGGGTCTGACCCAAATAGACAGCATTACATTCTGGACATTAGAGTTTATATATAACTGATTGCTTTAATGGTGGTATTCTTGTTTTCCCATTTAACAATTTTGTACTTACGTTACTTTCTGTTATAAAAGAAATTGTTGTATTCGTTGCTAAAGATATTATCTTTGAAATATTATTAGAAATATTTTCTGCATATGTGATGGTTTTATAAGTTATTTCTTCAGTTTGTTTAGGAAATATTAGTTGTAATGCCACTTTCTCCTCTTCTTTATTAATTAGCTTATTTATCATATGTAATGGATAACCGTTGGATGTTGCTATTTGTCTAATTGTATTAATCTCTCTATCAAAATTACATTTGTTCATAGGAACTGAAAATGCTCTATGTGTCATTGAATTATATGCCGCTAGTTTATGTGACATGGGTGATTGGAACTATATGGAATTGTCACATCAGTGTGTGTTAGTTTTCGGTAAATTGAATAATCAAGTACATTATAAACTCTTTGAATTTTCAAATCTAGAAAATTGATTGAGTTATTTTCTTCAATTTCTAATGTAAATTTAATTTTTGGGTGTAAATTATTAATGTGGTTGAAAAATATATCTAATTGTTGTTTACTACGTATAAAACAATCTGTACCAAAATAAAACATTTTTTAAAATATTACTTTCAAAGATTTTTCTTTCTAATCTGTCTATAAAATGTTTGCCATAATAGGTGATATAGGACTTCCCATTGGTAAACCCTCATTTTGAATATATATGTTATTGTCAAAAGTGAAATAATTTTGATTTATACATACGTCAAATAAATTAAGTATGTCTGATATTATTCCTGGATTAATATTTTTATCTTCTAGTAATTTTCTTACAAGTATTAGATATTCTCTAGGAGAAATTTTAGTGAACATATTAGTAACGTCAAATGCAATAAGCTTAGAGATATCTTGTAAGTTGAATGCTTTTAATTTTTTGATTAGTTCTATTGAATGTCTAATTGAGTATTTAGATGCATATCCGTAACTATCAAGTATATTCTTAAGCTTCTCTGCCAATATATTATTAGGAGTATTGATATAAGAAACTACAGGTCTAATTGGTTTCGTTATTTTATGTAATTTAACGGTTCCATATAATTGTGGACAATGAGGATTTTGTTGGGTCTGCACCACAATTTAAAATCCTTTCAGACACTAATTTTACAGATAGTGAAATAGAATTTTTAAATGAAGGTTTAAAGTACAGCATACCACCCAAATTTACGAATAATATTAAACAAATTATAGCTACAGAGTCAGAAACTACCTTAAAATCTAATTCAAATAATTTTCTCTATGAGAAATTAAAAATTGCCAATTTAAACAAAAATTATGAATCTTCAAAAGTTAAACGTCAAACAAAATATGATATTACAGTTTTCAATGCAATCAAAAAGAAAGTAGAAGATAATAACCTAACAGTTACAAAATCTGATAATGGGAACATAACTGTCATATTGACAACTGAAAATTATAATTCAAAAATATATTACTTTATGGAATTTAGCGATGTAAAAGTTCTTAGAGCAGACCCAACATAAACGTTTTCTAATAATGTAAGGGATTACAAAAAGAGGTCCATCATAAATAAGAATCCTCATTGTCCACAACTATATGGAACCGTTAAATTACATAAAATAACGAAACCAATTAGACCTGTAGTTTCTTATGTTAATAATCCAAATAATATATTGGCAAAGAAGCTTAACAATATACTTAATAGTTACGGATATGCATCTATATACTTAATTAGAAATGCAATAGACCTAATCAAAAAATTAAAAGCATTCAACTTACAAGAAAACTTTAAGCTTATTTCAATTGACTTTACTAATATGTCCAGTAATATTGCTCCTAAAGATTGTTTATTAATACTCGTAAGAAAATTACTAGAAGATAAAAATATTAATCCAGGAATAGTATCAGGTATACTTAATTTATTTGATGTATGTATTAATCACAATTATTTCACTTTTGACAATAACATATATATTCAAAATGAAGGTTTACCAATGGGAAGCCATATATCACCTATTTTGGCTAACATTTTTATGGACAGTTTAGAAAGAAAAATCATTGAAAGTAACATTTCAAAAAATGTTTTATTTTGGTATAGATATGTAGATGACATATTAGCTTGTTTTACAGGTAGTGAACGACAATAAGAAATATTTTTCAACCACATAATAATTTACACACAAAAATTAAATTTACATTAGAAGTTGAAGAAAATAACTCAATCAATTTTCTTCATTTGAAAATTCAAAGAGTTCATAATGTACTTGATTATTCAATTTACCGAAAACCAACACACACTGATATGACAATTCCATATAGTTCCAATTACCCCATGTCACATAAGCCAGCGGCATATAATTCAATGATACATAGAGCATTTTCAGTTCCTATGAACAAATGTAATTTTGATAGAGAGATTAATACAATTAGACAAATAGCAACATCCAACGGTTATCCATTACATATGATAAATAAGCTAATTAATAAAAAAGAGGAAAAAGTGACATTACAACTAATATTTCCTAAACAAACTGAAGAAATAAAAACTTATAAAACCATCACATATGCAGGAAATATTTCAATATTTCTAATAATATTTCAAAGATAATATCTTTAGCAACAAATACAACAATTTTTTTTAAAACAGAAAGTAACGTAAGTACAAAATTGTTAAATGCAAAAAAAATACCATTAAAGAAATAAGGTATATATAAACTCAAACTCAAATGTCCAGAATGTAGTGCTGTCTATTTGGGTCAGACCCTTAGAAATTTTGGTTAGAACACTTATGAGCATACAGATTAAAACAACCAGATAAATCCCATTACGCAAAACATGTACTTGACACCAATCATTCAATGACACCTAACACAGAACTAGAAGTACTATATATTTGTGATAAGAAACAAGAACTGGATTTCGTTGAAGAGTTGGAAACTAGAAGACACTTAAGAAACCCACAATATGAAGTCGTCAATGAACAGATAAATCTAGGGAGTTCTCCACTTTTTAAACTGTCTTCTCAAGTGATAATTGTAAAGATCAGCAATAATAGTTTTCCTGGATTTCTATATCATTGCACAGTTATACTGATATTAATTGGAAAAATGATATCCCGGATATCACCATAGGGCTAATAATATCTTAGCTTCAATATTTGTAATATCACATCTTCTTTTTTCTAATAACATATATTAAGTCAATCACAGGATAGGTCACTTCTTAGTCTAGCCAAAAATAACTACTAAACATCAGATAGGCATCCAATGAAATGAAACTTCTGTCATTCTGACGATGATATTCAGTTATCGAAACAATTGTCAGATTTTTAGAATTTTCAACATTTTTCATTATATTTTGGAATTATCTAGAAACATTGAGTTTCATTTAAAACACTAATATAACTTATTGCATACATCAAATATATCAAAAATATCTGATAATATTCCTTGATTAATACTTTCATTTTCTAGTAATTTTCTTCTTTCCTTTGGAGGAATTCTAGTGAACATATTGGTAACATCAAATGAAATGAGTTGAATGTTTGCAATGTTTTGAGTAGTTGTTTGTTGAATTTTTTAGCTAATTTATTATGAGGAGTATTAACATAAATAACTACAGATCTTATTGGTTTAGATATTTTATGAAATTCAACGGTTCGATCTAATTGTGAGGAGTAATGATTTTTATTTATGATGCATTTCTTCTTATAATCACTCAAAACATAATTTGAATTATTCACAATTTCCCTTACATTATTAGACAACTTTTTTGTTGAGTCTGCTCTGACAATTTGTACATCGCTATATTCTATAAAATGATATATCTTAGTTTTATGGACTCAAGTTTATAATCGAACAGTGACATTACCTTTATCAGATTTCGTAATTGTTAGGTTATTATTTTCAAATTTGTTTTCAATTGAATTTAAAACTAAAATATAATTTTTTGTTGGACGTTTAACCTTTTACGGTTCTATATTTTTGATCGAATTGGAAATTTTATTTTCTCATAATGAAAACTATTTGAATTATATTTTAAAGCTATTTCTGGTGCTAATATTTGTTTAATGTTATTCGGATATTTTGGTGGTACGCTTTATTTTAGGCATTTATTCAAAAATTCTATTCCACTATCTGTAAAATTAGTAGGTACTTTTAGGTTGTCTTAAATTTCTCACGTATCCGTAACGAACTGCGCATGTGTATATCCGTTACGGCTAATCCGATACGATACGTTGACCAGATTGTTTCTTCACCTACTCCGTATACGTAAACGTATCCGTATCCCGACCCAAATCAGTATTATTTGGTATTAATGCTATTTTACAGGTTTTCTTTGATATTGGTTTTCTTTGATTATAACCACAAAGTTATTTTTAGTTTTACTGTTCATTATTTTTTCACTTTCACCAAAGCAGAGTGCTTTGACCATCCTGGTTTTAAAATAAAAGTCATGAGTGTTAAATGAAAGCGTCTTTTTTACGGACCAGAGGATGACCTTCACCTCCTGAGAGAGATGCTGACGTCCTCGTGGCGGTCACAGCGATTATGGAGGACACAACTGGTTCTCCGTTTTTGTTGTGACGACCGACACTGACGTTCTTGTCATCCTTCTCGCCAAGGATCACGACGCAACACGGATACAGCTCGTCTCGGCACCGCCAAGACTGAGGGAAAACGCTTCGTCATCAGCGAAATTCAGTCGGAAATCGGCGTTGCAAGAAAGGCTACCCAGTTGGTCCATGCCAAAACGGGCTGCGACACCACTTCAGCACTGAAAGGAATAGGAAAAGCAGCTCTCTGGAAAATGATGCAGCAAAACCCCGATTTGCTGAAGTACGCTCTCGTTTTCAACTAGTCGGCATCGTCTCGTGAACAAGTAGCTGAAGCGGGAAAAGCCTTCATCAAGCACATATACGGCTGTGGTGACACCAAGGTATCCATCAATGACCTTAGGTTGTGGATGTACACTAAAATCGTCCGTTCCCAATCCGGTATGCTCTGTTCGAAAATGTAGTCTAACTGTACGGGCAATAGCTGCTCAAACGATTACATAGAAGAGAATGCAGGTACAGCTGAAACAAAAGATTGAAAGGAGTACTGCCATCCGCTTTAAGAAACTGGAAGTAAAACAATACATAAGAGTATTCGACTGTACTCTGTTAATATCGTCTGTTTTCCTTCAACATGATTTTCAGCACTGATGGGGTGCAGTACCTTCATGAAATCAACTGCTTTGTTCATAGGAAAACCTATCCAAAAATATAATAGCATATCGATTTTCTTCCATTATTAAAATAACAAAGCCTACGTACCTACGACAGAACTTGAAAAATATATGAGATCCCTTACACGCTACTTTTCGTATAAAAACGCCCAATACTCACATGCTCAGAGCTCAGTAATTTTTCGCCGTCTGAGAATGTAAAGGAAATATATGAAAAGCTTATTGTATTTTCTACACAGTAATATTATACTGCTCGTTTTTACATATTCGCAATGAGAATGCCTGCACTTCGGATAAGGTAAGCAACATCAACCTATTTTATGGTGAGGAAGGGGAGTAGGGGGGAGATAGCTTAGGACTCAGTAGCCTCCACCAAAAAAACAACAAATTTCTGTATTTCTGGGCTAAAAACATGACGGGAGGTCAAAACACTCGTTTTACGAGCTTAAAAGAATATTTGCATAACTTCGTGCAAAAAGTCTAAATTTGAATTTGGCGCTTTAAGGTCGTATCTCACCTATCAGCACAGCACCTGACAAGCATGATCACATCACCGGCGAGTGGTCAACTTGACGATCATGTGTAGGTTCATATAACGCCTCGACATCACAACAGCACCGCCGCGGGATCGGACTCTAAGCTTCACATTATATGTGCATATCTGCTTGTATGTATTTTAGTAGTTGTGTTTTGTTTCTAGAAGATTGATGTGCTCTTAGAAAATGTTCCGGTTTTCAAATTTAGAATTAGCTTCGATTGCGGTAGCATTAGATGAAGCGGCGAATGATAAACGCCAAAAAAATAGATACTGGATACACCCGAGTTTAAAATTCCGAAAACAAGAAGGGGAATATTTTACTCTATATCCACATCTGTTAAGTGACGAGGAAAAATTTTATAAATATTTTCGTATGTCGCAGACTCAATTTCAAACATTATTAACGAAAATTAAAAATGTTCGAAAAAGGAGAAGCAATTACGCTAGTAGAAAAGTTAGCAGTCTGTTTAAGGTAAGTAAATAAACATTTATTGCATTATTTCAAAACATTTAGACAGACAACGTAATAGAAAAACTCCACAATACTTTAAAAAAAACACTATATTAAAAATTAATTTCCTCTGCTGGAGAATTCGTCCAGTCTTCCATAGGAGATTGTATTGGTATACTGGAGTAAGAGCTGTTATATGAATGGGAGCTTGCCGCCTGGTGCGTATCCATATGCCTTTGTTGGTGTGCGTTGTTTGGGATGCTATCAGAGGAGGCGAGCTGAACGGGAAAGAAACCAGAGGGTGGCCTTTGTTGAGTTGTAGTTTGAATGTTGGGAAAGGCGTTTTGATGTAGTTCTACCAATTCGAGTTCGGAAACAATGGCAAATATTTTCGATTTTGCCACAGCAATATTAATCGGGGTCAATTTTTCAACTGTAGCAGCCATACTTTCAAAAAACATGTCAACTTCATATTTTTTAATAGTGTGGCTCTCTTGGCTATTATTGTTTGTAATTATATAATAAACGTGAAGAAGCAGTAACCGGTGCCTTTTTTTATTGCGTGAAACAATTTTTTGTGCAGATGGAGTTGTGTTGTTTTCTGCAACTGCATTACTTGTATATGGCTCATTTTCGGTATGGCTTAAATCTACCGTTACAATAACTTCCTCGTCAATATCATTTGCATCACTGCTTTCGCCACTAATATTAGTTAGCCTTTCTCTTTCTTGGTAGAAGGGCAAAAGAAATGACATTTCCTCTTCGTATTTCCATTTCCTGATTTTTCGGGCTGGATCACCACTTTTGGAAGCTTTCTTTTTCCGGATTACTCTTCTAAATGCCTCACGCAAATTATTCCATGTTTTTTTGCATACCTTAGCTAAAACAATAAAGATTATAATTAAAATCTATTTACTTTTCAGGTTTTTAGCAACAGGAGACAGTTCCAGAACAATTGCTTTCAGTTATCGATTGGGCGAAACTACTGTCAAGCTATCTGGAGGTGTATGATGTCTGAATATATGCCCAAGCCTACAACACAACAATGGGAAAAATTACGGACGAATATTGGTCAACTGGGAATTTCCCTAACTGTTTAGATGCCATTGATGGCAAACATGTCGTTATAAAGGCTCGAGCCAGTAGTGGATCTTTATATTTCAATTATAAAGAACTTTCTCTATTGTATTGCTTGCCTCAGTTGACGCAAACTACAAATTCATTGCTGTTGACATTGGTGCGTACGGCAAAAATAGCGATGGAGGAATTTTTTCAAATTCAAAGTTAGAAAGAACTTTGGCTAAATTAAAATACAACATTCCTAATGAAAGAGCTCTACCAGGTAAATACATGTCATAAGAACTTGCACTGTTCTCACGCGAATTGATTATGTTTGTCTCGAATACAAACCTAGTCGTAATCTAATTATGATGTTAATAATTTTATTAAATAGATCTTGTGAGACTATTTCATATTTTAATTTTTTTATAGCAAACAAATAAATAATCATTTATTTCAGGTACAGACATTAAAATGCCTTTTGTTATCGTTGGTGACGAAGCTTTTCCTTAAAAAAATTATTTATTGAGGCCGTTTCCTGGACCACAAGTAGTTGACAACAACGTAAACAGAACTTTTAATTACCGTCTCTGTCGGGCCCGAAGAGTTGTCGAAAATGCTTTTGGGATATTGATGCAAAAATTTAGAATTTATGATAGACGTTTGAACCTAACACCGGAATTTGCCCAACTTGTAATTTTAACAACTTGCATTTTGCACAATTTTATCCGTTCGACAATATCTTTAAATATTCGATATTACAATGATGCAGAAGTTGGAAATACAAGTGACAACAACAATGTGTTTGCTATTCAAAGACAAGGAGGTTATGCGGAAAATTCGTCATTTGAAGTATGAAATACTTTTGCGGAGTATTTTTCAAGTCTTCAACGAAGAGTGGAGTGGTAAGATCAGTGTGTATAATAATTGAATTTGTAAGATTGTTTAATTGTAATAAACGTATTTACTTGATTATTTCAATTTTTCACCTATTTCTTTCCAAGCGACTTCTTTTTTTTGCTATCGCTGTATTTACTATCACTTATATCATATAAATAAATATAATTTCTAACGGCCTCTATCAGCTTTTCGGAATTCATATTAACGCCTGCACTCTGTTAAAATTACTACAAGACTGCTGCAATAGTGTAATATATACCTAAACCTATAAAAGCAATTGGTAAAATATGTACTATTTTGAATCGTATAAAAAATCCGAGGGCACATTTTTGAAGCTTTTTTTGTGTGGGATAGAATTTATGTTGATCATTTACTCGATAGATATGTGCCTTCGTAACATCGCTACGGAGGAAAAACCAGAAGGCCAACTTCGATTTCTTGAATTTCGCGGTGTTTCTCCATTTCCGGTCGGAACGGAAGTGCGAAAACGGTGTTAAGCGATAGAAAATCATCGTGAAGCATTGTAGCCCTAACTGTTTTCGAGCCTTCTCAGTTCCAGGACTTGACAGAATTTTTCCAGAATTCCAGGCCCTGGAATTTTAATAAGTGGACAGAGGAAATGCGGGGAGTTTTGATATGTTGTTCATAGGGTCACATAGAACAACTGTACCAATTTTCAGCGTCCCAAAATTTTTTAGGGTAAAATCCTAAAATTCCTGGGCTAGTAATAGACATATCAACATTTAAAAACTGAGAAAATTGCGTCATTGGTGTCCATGGTGGTACAAAAACCATATTGATTAAATGATAGTATATTGAGTATCTCAATGTTTTAATCAATATTTCTATTATTTTTAATAAAACGATCGATCCATAGTTATCTGGAATAGTGTTGCACTTGGTATTTTGTTATCAGAACAATTTAAGCAAAATAATTATTGTTCAAACTTACAGAGCGAGTCAACATTCATCGAAATTGACAAAAAAAAATGTTAATACCTATGTGACAACGTCAGATATTAGTTAGCAATTTTTACAGGTAAATGAGTGATACTATTTGCCTTTTTGCAAGCTGATTAGGCTCTTGCTCATTCGAATTTCTCAGAAAAAAGACATAAATAGGGTAAGGGGTTTCATTGTTTCATAATAGCTTGCTGTTTCCAAATGAAAGATTAATTGTTTGTGAAAATTAGATTAGCGTATTCTATCATTGAGAACAGACCTCCCTCTCCATTTTAGAATAGGTGATACAAAAAGTTTTAAATGTTAATGTTTCAACAAAATTGAAATGCGCCACCAAAGAACCACGGTATTAACTAATGTTACAAAGCATTTTTTGGGAAGAATAGGACGTCTGATATATTCATTAACAAACTACATTAAAAATAATGCAATATAATGATCATTAAGAAAATCCCATAAACAAACGTAGTTCATTAACGTTATCATGAAAATTTCCGTGGAACACCTGATTTGTTCTACACGTAACATTCTAAATATGGCCGATTTGTTGATCACCTACAGAACCTTATGTAAATTTATTTAACATCGTAACATTTTATCTAATCAGTTTTACATCTTTGTCGCTTTTATAAATAAAGAATTAATCTGTTAGAAGTTGCGTCGAGTGTTAAACCAACCGACATTTTGATT
This sequence comes from Galeruca laticollis, assembly GCA_963921935.1. NCBI lineage: Eukaryota > Metazoa > Arthropoda > Insecta > Coleoptera > Chrysomelidae > Galeruca > Galeruca laticollis. Next base: position 62,990,286 of record OY998181.1, on the reverse strand, counting down.
TAGTATATTTCCCGTGAATATTTCTTTCCAATGTTGATGTTTTTCGATGTGGAAAATATGATCGAAGTCAGAGATCAAATTGGTTTCGTAGTGTTAACTGGAATAATTATATTTTTGCTGTTGTTGCTTAGGAAGTTCATACAAATAAAAAAAAGACAGTTTAAACGAGAAATTGAAAGGAGTTCACGTCAAGGTGAGTTTTCTTTTTTATTATTGAATAGATTTTTCGAAATAATAGCTAGAATAAATAATTATATAAATATATCGAAGTAATTATTTAAGAGAAAGTTCACCACATCAACATGTTTTGCGCCTGCGCACGCTGTTTGGTATCATGGTTAAATGAAGCCTTAGCTCTTGAAGCAGTAAGAATTATTGTTTAGATACTATGTCAAATGCCAAAATTTCCATTCCATTTTTAAATGTTGGACACTCTGCTCCACGTAACATATCTTGTTTGCTAGGTGAGAAAACATGTTTAGCTTGTGGCAAAATAAAGTTTTTATTAGAGCCGGACCTCAGTATAAACCATAGTGTCGTGGATGGTTGGTGGTATAATCATTACAGCCCATTGTCTTACATATTAACTATGATAATAAATAATGGTAATAATACTAATAATGATTAATTACTTAAGGAGTAAATTACTTAGTTTTCCCTGAAACCTTGTCGACCGAAGTATACATATCATTCTTGGCCATACACAATTTACTTTGTGACACGTAATTATATCGGCTTCTTTGTTGATATAATAATAATAATAGGATAGTTTATTGACGTTTAGTATACAAATAGTACATAACGTCACAAATTATGAAGTTTTCTAGATATCGATATAATAATTAAAAACACTTATGCAATTTTCATAGTCCACTAAAATATAAGCATATAATAACACAATAGCAATAAATAACATAAATATATAATACGTAAAAACAAAAATAAATATGCAGATGTCAATTAGTTTAACACAGTCCAAATACATAAATAGTCAAAAGAGTGACAGATAACAGTCAAATATAACATTAAAAAATCATTAATTAAAAAAATATATGAATATATATATACAATTTAAAATCATCCGTTTGGGAAGTCAAGGGTTACTGCAGAACGCAATAAAGTCATCCACACTATAAAACCAGTGTGCCAATAACAATTTCTTGATTAATTTCGAAAAACCAATTTTATTCAATCTTTTTATGTCAGTGCCCTTATAGTATTTTTGCAATGTATTATATAAATTATAATTCAGCCTGTTGTTCTGAGATAAACAAATTCTTGATCTCTGAGGCACAATGGATGTCGCATTCCTAGTGTCATATCCATGTACGTCCGAGTGAAGTAGTAACAGATCGATATTGCCATGAATACTCATCAGACACTCGTAGACATATACACAAGAAAGCGGAAGTATTTGTAATTTTTTAAAATGTTTTTGGCAAGGATCACCATATTCGGCGTTTACGATTACACGTACAACCATTTTCTGGAGTGAGAAGACTCTCGCTACATTAGTGGCACTGCCCCACAGTACAACATCGTAATTAAGGTGACTATGTACATGGGCGAAATAGACTGTTCTTAAAACCTATTGACTAAGACAGGTCCTCATTTGCTTTAAGGCAAATATTTGGGAAGCAAGCCTTGAACATAAGCCCTCTATGTGAGCCGTCCAATCCAATCGCGAGTAGAGAGTTATCCCAAGTAAGCTGACAGGCTCCGAAATTGTTTTGAGCTTACTAGATGTGAAACAGATACTTTGTGTGTTTTCTTCATTCAGCTTTAAATGGTTGCTGTTAAACCATGATTTTAGTATCCTCATGCTAGAATTGTTCAAAGTCTCCTCACCCTTAACCAATGTGGTCGTATCATCTGCAAAGAGAACACAACGTTATTTTATCTGCAATTGATACTAAAAAATTATTTAGATCATCCGAAGTCAGTTCGGCGACAAGAGCACCACTAGTTTTAGTTTTTGTATTCCTTTCGGAATTTATTATACTCCAAATAGTTTTACTCTTCTCATCCGATTGTTGTATTTTACCATAGTAGAATTCCCGTTTTTGTGTTTTTATGGCTTTTTATATTTTATGCGAGCGGTACGATAATTGCACCAGTCTGAATACCTCAGTCTTCATTTCCCGCAGACTTTCACTGAACCATTCGCATTTTCTAGCTTTTATCCTACAAGTTGTTAAAGGCATACACATGTCCACATTTAGCGTTAAAACACTCATCAGCTTCCGAGTTGTCTCATTCAATAATAATAATGCGATATCGTCCGCTAGCAGATGAGGTAAGAGATTTATGGAATTTAAGAAAGGTGTGAAAAAAAATAATAATAATAATAATGACTTTATTACCATGTTATAAGAATCCAAGCAAAGGCGACGTTCGCTCTTAGATGATGTTTCGTTCTAGAAGCACCCCCTAAATAGCGCTCTTCCACGCAACCGCAGAATGCAAAAATAAATATTAAATATGCTTTCGTACAATATCTTACATGCTAAGAAAACATAAAACGCAAAACTAAATATCAAGTATCCTTTCGTACAATATCTTACATGCTAAGATAACAAAACTTATGTAACCTAATTTTGTAAATATTAAAATGAATAAGGCCAATTTTACCTGCTTAAAATTACGTGACGTACAATTACCTGTTTGTTGGGATATCACATTGCTAATTAATAGTACTCTTTTTTCTTTAGCTATGTGATGTCTCAATTCAATTTTTTAATTGTATTGTAGCTTTTACGTAAAGATATTTATTTCATTATTTTGTAGATGATTTGATAATGACAGTAGTATGGTGAAACGTACGTCATAAATATAAAAAAATGTTAAAAGAAACCTCCAGAGTTTGTTAATTACCTTTAGCCAAGAAAGTTCCATATATATATATATATATATATATATATATATATATATATATATATTTATATATTTATATATATAAGAGTATAAACGCTATCAACACACAGTTAAAAATAAAAGCAATCACGAGCATATTACATGAGGTACTCCACCAGCAAGTGAGGCATGAACTATTTGAAAACTTGGAATTCTTAATAAAAACAAAATACCTGATCACTACTAAAACGATAATTATTTCTTTTGTTCTTTTTTATAAATTTTCTCCTTATTATAATAAAAACTTCTTTATAATTTTTATACAATAGTCCAGTGAAAGTTAACGAAAAAAAATGAGGAAAACAGACAGAATGTTATATTTTAAGAAGGTTCCAGTAGATGCTACTTGATTGGTTCACATCTTTTTTGTAGTTGACCACATGTGGTTGCTCTTTAATTTCACACATTTTAAGGAAGGAGACTGTTCCTTGGAATAATTATCGTTTTAATTCATTGTGATCAGGTATTTTGTTTTCATTAAGAATTCCATGTTTTAAAATAGTTCATGCCTCACTTGCTGGTGGAGTACCTCATGTAATATGCTCGTGATTGCTTTTATTTTTAACTGTGTGCTGATAGCGTTTATACTCTGATCTGTAAGTGTGTTTTATCATGGCATTTCATTATAGTTGTAAGTGACAATATATTATTTTAGTTAACTCCTGATGAAGCAATAAAATCATTGCGAGATATTGAGATCTAAATGGAAATGAGTTTTATTTATGTATGCACAGATTGGATCCCGATACCCCAAACACTAATTATAGTTATAACTATAATGAAATGTCATGATAAAACACACTTACAGATCAGAGTATAAACGCTATCAGCACACAGTTAAAATAAAAGCAATCACGAGCATATTTCATTAGGTACTCCACCAGCAAGTGAGGCATGAACTATTTTAAAACTTGGAATTCTTAATGAAAACAAAACACCTGATCACAATGAATTGAAACGATAATTATTCCAAGGAACATCCTCCTTCCTTGAAATATGTGAAATTAAAAAGCAACCACATGTCGTCAACTACAAAATAGATGTGAACCAATTAAGTACCATCTACTCGAACCTTCTTAAAATATAACATTCTGCCTGTTTTTCTTCTTTTTTTTTCGTTGACTTTCACTGGACTATTGTATAAAAATTATAAAGAAGTTTTTATTATAAAAAGGAAAATTTATAAAAAAGAACAAAAGAAATAATTATCGTTTTAGTAGTGATCAGGTATTTTGTTTTCATTTAGAATTCCAAGTTTTAAAATAGTGCATGCCTCATTTGCTGGTGGAGAACCTCATGTAATATGCTCGTGATTGCTTTTATTTTTAACTGTGTGCTGATAGCGTTTATACTCTGATCTGTAAGTGTGTTTTATCATGACATTTCATTATAGTTGTATGTGACCATATATTATTTTAGTTAACTCCTGATGAAGCAATGAAATCATTGCGAAATATTGAGATATAAAAGGAAAAGAGTCTTATGTTTGCACAGACCGGATCCCGATACCCCAAAAACTAATTAAATAACGATAGACGGTCGAGAAAGAACTTACGTTGTTTCCATATATATATATATATATATATATATATATATATATATATATATATATAATTCTATTCATTTTTCTTGGGCATCAGGTTAATCGTAAATTCTTTATCAATTTATATTTTTATTTGACGTTTCGCTCTCTAATTCGGAGCATTTTCAAAAAATTTTACATCGATGTTAAACAATAAAATGAAAAGGATTGATATATATATATATATATATATATATATATATTAATACAGTTCCTCTATCTAAATTCTAAAGAAAACCTTAAAATAAGGAAAAATATGTATATTTGTATGTAATACTTGTGATACACACTGTATAATCAACAATTTGAAAGATTCAATATACAAATAAAATTTGACATCTCAATTTCGGATGACATTAATGCAGAATATACTTAATGATATATAGATTTCATAACGATTTGAAAACAAATATTTGAAGTTTCAAAATACAGATATCTCTGCTAGAAAAATTGCAATTATAATGAAATAATGCAAATCTCTCTTTGTTATAGGAAAACATAAATTTGTTTTTTTTTAAAAAAGGAATTTTTGGTAACCAAAGGAGATGAGATATATATATTCGTTGCTTATTATATATAATTTAGAGATATTTGTGAGGATGCAGCAATTGGCTTGGAAATTAAACTCCTATTTTAATTTAGTGAAAGCTTTCGTAATAGTTTTATTACTTCGTCAGTCACTCCAAAATACAATGTATAACTAAAAATGAAAAATAAAAAAATGGGTACCTACATCAAACGAGTAAAAAATATAAATTGAAATTCAGAATAAACAGTGTAAAAATATTGACATATGCTTGAGACTTCAAAAATTATTGTCAATATGAAGTTGACAAATGGATGATATAACAGAAATGTTCGTAAAAATTATTGTAAAAGGTTGAACTAAGATTTTGATGAAAAATTATTATTAGATCTGTGATTCTTTTTATTTAATTTTGTCTCAATGTCCAGAATATTAGAGTAAATAATGTTTAAATTTTGAAAATCACTTTTCTTGTTCAATCTATTTGGTTCATTTTTTATATAAACCATTTCTAAAAAACATCTTTTAAACAAATTATTTTCTTTGGTTAAAATAGAAATGTTATTGATATCTATGGAATGTCCTGTTACATGAACGTGCTGTGATAAAGCACAAGCATTCGGTCTTAAAAGAATATCGCTCCTATGTGAATTTCTTGAGGTCTCACCAATATATATTTTATCAAATTCTTGACAACTGATTTTATATCTATCTTTTAATTTTGTGAATAATGAGTTAACAGTTTTAATAGGTTTATTAGCCAGAACTATGTTTTTTTCTTCTTTTAATACATTGATAATTTTGCGAGTGAGTTCTTTTATGTATGGGAATGATCGAATTTTTTTTTATGATATTTTCATTATCATTTATAATATTATTTGTTGAAAATATTAATTTATAAAGTAGTCGTTTTGGGTAGGAAATTTCAATGAGTAAATAAAATAATTTCTTGAAATTTTTCATTTTCAAAGTTCCATGACATATTTTCCCATACAAAAAAGAACTCACTCCCAAAATTAACAATGTATTAAAAGAAGAAAAAAACATAGTTCTGGCTAATAAACCTATTAAAACTGTTAACTCATTATTTCAATAACATTTCTATTTTAACCAAAGAAAATAATTGTTGATGTTGATGTTTTTTCGAAATGGTTTATATAAAAAATGAACCAAATAGATTGAACAAGAAAAGTGATTTTAAAAATTTAAACATTATTTACTCTAATATTCTGGACATTAAGACAAAATTAAATAAAAAGAATCACAGATCTAATAATAATTTTTCATCAATATCTTAGTTCAACCTTTTACAATAATTTTTACGAACATTTCTGTTATATCATCCATTTGTCGACTTCATATTGACAATAATTTTTGAAAAGTCTCAAGCATATATCAATATTTTTACACTGCTTTTACTGAATTTCAATTTATATTTTTTACTTGTTTAATGTAAGTACCCATTTTTTGATTTTTCATTTTTAGTTATACATTGTACTTTAGCGTGACTGACGAAGTAATAAAACTATTACGAAAGCTTTCACTAAATTAAAATAGGAGTTTAATTTTCAAGCCAATTGCTGCATACTCACAAATATTTCTAAATTGTGAAATAAACAGCCGCTAATACGAATTATTATATATATATATATATATATATATATATATATATATATATATTTTTATATATATATATATATATTTATATATATATATATATATATATATATATATATAGTAGTAAAGGAGCAACACCGGTTCTAGCTCATTCCTTATGCAAATTAACATGGGAAATCGCCAAGGTCCATCGTGGTAATTTTTTACTCAATTCGATCTGCGCATGCGGCGGCCGTCAGCAATTTTTGGTGTAAGAAGCGAAGGGGTTTGGGTAGCACGGGGGATGGGGGTTTCGGTTGGGGTAGCGGCTACGGGGGGATGGGGGGGCCCGTTCTGCCAAAGAAGAAGCGAAGAGGGAAGGGTAGCGTCTGCGGGGATCAAGTAAGGGTGTAAGAACTGAAGAGGGAAGGGTAGCAGGGGGGATGGGGGTCTGGTTGGGGTCGCGGCTACGGCCCGGGCGGGGTCGCTCTTTGCGGGGGTTATGCAATGATTTAGAAGAAGCGAAGAGGGTTGGGTAGCACGGGGGAGGGTAGCGCCTACGGGGATTACGCAAGGGTGTATACAAGAGAAGCGAAGAGGGTTTTAAGGGTAGCACGGGGGAGGGTAGCGCCTACGGGGATTACGCAAGTAAGGGTGTATACAAGAGAAGCGAAGAGGGTGTTAAGGGTAGCACGGGGGAGGGTAGCGCCTACGGGGATTACGCAAGTAAGGGTGTATACAAGAGAAGCGAAGAGGGTTTTAAGGGTAGCGTCTACGGGGATTACGAAGGGTGTACGGGGGTTATGCAAAATCAGGTGTCGCTTGCCTTCATTACCATAACGGCGCTAACAACTATTTGTCACCAGAGTGCCAAAACGGCCGTGGGTAGCTGGGGTAGCGAAGCTACTTTTCCCGTATACTGCGCATGTTTTCCGTTACATATAGGTCTAAAAAGACACATTTCGACGATCTGCGCAAGTGCTAAGGGCCTTTCTTCATATCTCTGTTATTATTTGTCGGATTGGAGTCTAATAAACGCCAATATGATTGTTCGAATATTATCGTATACAGGATGTACAAAGATGCCATTAGGGCACTAGCACATATCTCTGCTATTGGTCAGATTGAAGTCAAATAAACGATATTATATTTGTTAGAATATTATCGTATACAGGATGTGCAAAGATGCCTATACTAGCACATACTAGCAAGTAATGACGGTAGCGTCTACGGGGGTTATGCGAAAAGTGTGAATGTTATGTGTTTAAGGTAGAGGGTGGGTTAGAAGCGAAGGGGTTTGGGTAGCGTCTACGGGGATTACGCAGGGTGTACGGGGGTTATGCGAAAAGTGTGTATGTTGTTATGTGTATGAGGTAGAGGGTGGTTTAGAATAAGCGAAGGGGTTTGGGTAGCGTCTACGGGGATTACGCAAGTAAGGGTGTACGGGGGTTATGCAAAAAGTGTGTATGTTTTTACGTGTATAAGGTTTGGTGGGATTGAAGTGGAATAAAATACGAAGAAGACAAGAGATAAACATGTAAAGCCATAAGGGCACCATGCTGATGACGTCACCCATGCTCAGTCGATAATGGGGGGATCAAAATAAAGAACAATTGAATAAACATTTTATTGTACAATATAAAATTGAAAAGTCAACATCCATGTAGGCATCAATGGAATAGTGGCCCCATGTTAAGGTTTCATCGGAACCAGGAAGAATAAATCGCTTATCATCCTCAGGACTTAACGCTACTTTATCTTGAACAATTGAATGGACTAGATGTTTGTCGGCATGAATTAGATGTTGGGAAACGGTTTTCTGTGTGAAGGTGTCAAGGCAATTTTCATAGTCTTCAAACGTGATTACGGTCTTCACAACTGATGATTTTACCCCTTTAGCTTTCTTAGTTATTCCAACGTTTCGAATTAGACAGTCTATTTCTTCTTTCTCAAAACCATCATTCGCAAGACGTTTTCGTTTTTCTGCTAGATCATCTTCAGAGGTAAGTAACCGTGTTGCATACAATTTAGACCGTAACCCAACATAATCAGTCATTATGATACCATTGTTCTCATCCTTCATCATCCCAAGAACCTTCTTATGAACTTGAGAAATTCCATAAACGTTATCAAGAGGATAGTGTGAGGTGTCGAAATATTAATAACAATCAATCTTCATTACTTCATATGGATCTTGATCTCGAATCTCATATATAAGACTATCGGTATCGGTGTACAGCACAGTACAGTTCTCACTAAAACGATTCATCATGTACTCATAGTGAAAATCATAGATCGTAGTTTTAGCCAGATCTAAAATTGCCATTCCTACATATATCGGTTTATTTAACCATATTTGCAGCTTCCGTAATTCGATGGCAATTAGGTTTTCGCTGAAAATCGTACTATTTTTAAACTCGGGCTTAGCTATGTACGATTCAGCACCATATCGACCACTCCAATGAGAAATTAGCTTTACATCAACACGTTTGCGCACGTTCTCCATGGTTTTACCTGCAACAATTAGAAAAAAGTGATTAGTATAGAAATATTTATATAAAACTAGCAATACTCACCAAACACGGCATTGTTCATCAGTTTGAATAGGTTCTTCTCAAACTCATTCTTTGCAGCCTTACGTACCTCAGTGTTTAAGTCAATGTAGGGCTTTAACCATGAACTCTGCTTGAATTTCAATACTCGATGTATTTTTGTTAATAGAAGCCCATTCTGTAACGCTTGCTTCAATGCTCGGTAATGTATAACGTATTTTGTTTTATTAGTTAGGTTAGCCATCAACTTAGTCTCCTCATTTAATCTTGTAGCAGGCATCATGGTCTTAGGATTTAGGTGTTCAGGACAAAATGGAATATCCTTATGCAAATCATGTAAATGAGAAGGATACTCCAAATCAACCTCGAGCATGTATCCCTCAGAAGCATCATCAGCAATTTCTGTAATGTCTATATTGGAGCCACACCATTCAAATCCTCCATAAGGGAGATATTGTGACATAGCCCATCCATATTGATTATTCACATCATTGTGCATTAAATATTTCGGTGCATTTGAAGGATTATAAGTGGGCATATACTTATTGTTAGCTCGAGCACGACGTTTTTCGCAAACTTGACTAAGTCCACCGCGTATACCACGCTCAACAAACAAAAACATGTCTACATCGGTGAGAAGTTCCAATTCTTGTCTAGTATGTCTCAGCATAGCATCGAATGTAAATCCTGGTAATGTATAATAATGCGCGGGATCGATGTTATACGTAGCAATACAACTAGAACGAAACTGCTCAAAAACGTCAGCAAGAAGAAGGATATCAGTCTTCATATACAACTCTACATATTCACCTAAGGTTTGTCATTGAAACGTATTCCAGACGCATTGTGCTCTACTATAAAGTTTACGTGAGCAGGGTTTATCTTCGAGATTATTATAGAAAGATTCGATAGGAGGTAACATTGTTTCTTCAAAGCGGTCGAAAGAATTGAAATAGTCATAAGGCATCACCCCCTTCTTAGTTAACATTGTGAATTCTTCGTCGGGAGCACCAGGAAACTGTGATCTCAAATTAGGAAATTCGGTTAAATATGAGGCGAGTTTATCGAGAGATGATGCCATGAATCGGAAACTATTGATAAATCTGAATTGGATTCGTGCATCTTCAACATGTTTTGTAAAGGAAATATATTTTTCTTTTGTAATAGGAAGCAAATCAATAGAGCCAGTCATGCGGGTAGCAATGTCTTCGATGATGAAATTTGCATCATAACCAGATAAGTTGTGGAACACTACATTAACAGTAGGCGAATCCTGATAGTTAATATTGCACCCCTCATGCGCTGCACCTCTATAATTGTTTTCGGGAATGAGATGATCATGATCTCGGACTTTCTTATCAGTAGCGGAAAATGGTGTTTCACAAATATGACATTCGGTAGCAGCTTGAAACTGGCGTTCTTGATTAGGAGTCATATGAATTCCATAAGGACAAAGGAACACCATACTGATATCTTGAGCAAGCAGATTCAGCTCATCAGCAAACCAGCGCATACAATCTTCACCCAAATAACTCTTATAAAAAGAAAGCGAATCATCATATGAACACTTGAAGTAATACCCAACGGCTGCAGGAATATGCTGTTGTGGCTTCTTAGAATCCCCAGTCTGCTTCAAAACACTCTCGAGATCTGCATATACTATAAAAGGTGCCTTTACCTTATTCTTATAGTTTTTGAATTTAAGAACGTTTTTCCCCAGTTCTGGCATCTTAACAGCACAGTCATTCATTTTCAAACAATCTACAACGTGAGCATCCAACTGTTCCGCTGTAGTAAATGGCTGTAAACTTCGTTCACATAAAAAGTCCATTCGACCCTTGCAACATTTAAGATGAACATCTCGTTTTTCATGGGATCTGAAATAGCGTAGGCAACGATCACAGAAGTATTTTTTAGCGTCTTCTTTACTAAGTTGTGAAGATAGAAGTCTTGATAGATTCTTTATCCAAACAAAGTGATATTTCGTTGGCGCTTCATCATATTTATCTTACACCATCAACAAATTTACATGTTTATTCATCTTATTTCTTGTAAGGTAAGTTGGTAGAGTAATGAAGGTCTTTTTATCTTTTTGTAGAATGTAAACATTTACGGATATATTATTTTGCTTCTCAAAATTGGGGATCTGCTTCATAGTCATAGGAAACTGAATGCCCTTTAGTTTTAATATGGTCGAATAGTGGGGGTATGATGAAATTCTAGCTGCATTTTTCATGGCAGGAAACAGTGCCGACGTCACCGCCCAAGCAAAGCAAGAATCATCTTCATTATTGACGTTAATACATGCCTTCCTCTTTCTTATTTCTGCTGGTAAATCAATATACGAGGATCCCAGTTGTGGAGTATATTTATTGATGTTAACGCCTAAGTTCACCACCTTCTTCAATGCCCAACCACTATCACGTTCTTGAAACTCCTCCTGGTCTTTAAGGATAGGTGCAACGACTTTAGTATCAAACCAGTCATCAATGTTTGTATCTTTGTAAATTGGTGAATTGTTCGTTGTAAAATATTTAAACTCATTGAGAATCTGACCTCCTTTAACAATTTCAAATTCACCTCCGAAAGCCACATTCACCTTAACAGCTACCTCCTTTTTTTAATATATTATGTATACGTCGTTTAAAGAGAGCCCTACAATCTTTGAGAAATGCAATGGGATCCTTATGCTTCAGGTTTGAGATGCTACCAGTTCTGATGCGACCGTTAAATGCTGCATCCAGATCATGCCATTTTACACGATGTTTTGCAGTTTCAATATGAGATGATAGGTCTTCACAATGTTTTTGAATATATTTAAATTGGTTATGAAATGATTTGATTTGAGTTATACTAGTTGAGGAAGATATGATGTATTCAAGTAATGATTCCAATTAACAGACAGTGATTGAAACAAGAAGTTTATGATCTGTATCTGTAGGCTACGATTCAGCTAGACTACAAATTCCATTCCGGCAACCTTCAGGACCATTGATTATGAGAAAAAATTACCATTCGAGGAATTTTAAAAGAATATTAAATTACTTATAAATTGAAAACTTTTCGCCTATTATGATATTTTTACTTGAGGAGGATATGATATATTCTACTAATGATTCCAATTAACAAACAGTGAAATAAGAAGTTAATGATCTGTATCTGCAGACTACGATTTAGCTAGACCACAAATTATATTCCGACAACCTTCAGGACCATTGATTACGAGAAAAAATCAGCATTCGACGTATTTTTTTAAAGAATAATAAATTATTTATAAATTGAAATCCTGAATTTGTCGATCACGAATTGTTTATTATTTTTTCTATATTGACTATTTACCCATAGTTAAACATATACTATTATTTATTATCTATTTTTTATATGTGAGGTCGAAGGAGATTCTTTAATAGCCTTTAGGCAACAATTTTCCCTGATATGTGATGAAAACATACAGAAAATACTATACGCACTTGAACTAATAGATAACCGCATGTTTTGTAGGCATGTCTTACAGATATCCTAGTTAAGTACTTATCCCACAATGTGGTAACTGCCGTATTTCTGTGCGGAAAAAAAGTCGATCCCCCGTTTTATATCCGAAGAGACCTCAAAAAATACTTATATGGTTAAGAGAAATCGATATACGAGACCCACTACTTTTTTCCGACCAAAAATTCAATTACAATTTAAACTACAATACATCTCAAAAATCTATATAAAATTTACATATGAGGTCATAGGCACTCTTCAATAGCCTTTAGGCGACTCTACCCCATAACAGAAGGATACTGTTCGTACATAACTCAAAAGGTGACTGCTCGGGTTGTAATCGAGTCTAACCGACACCCTAAGTTTTTTGTACTCCTCCCACTGTGTGGTACCTGTCATATCTCTGTGTAGGAAAAGTCGGTACCCTTTTTATACCCGAAGGAACCTCATTGTATGCTATCAAAATTATATATCACAACTAAAACAATAAATATTTTTGTAGGTAAATACTCAAAAGATACTTACTCGTTTGCCTATTTCCTTCTGCAGCAATCTTCACCCCAGGCGCGAGCTGTTGTGTACCACACGTCATCGCAATTTTAGAAGAGCCCATCTAATTCGGACGTCAGACTAGAGATAAAAATTTATTAGTCTAATATTTTACTAACCAAAATTTTTAACAATTGACAATTAAACTTTTTTGCATAAATCTATCTACATCCCATCACTTTTTATAACAAACAATGATGATCTTACCACACAAACTATTACATCGTCGCAGACTAGTGAAATTACTAGTGAAAACAATTATATATGGGTGTATATTTCCATATTAATTAATTTTTTTATGCAACTCTAAATAAAAAGGTTCAAAATATTCATAAAAAAAGATCTCCTCAGATGTCTATTCTACATAAGAATCAATGCATATTTATGCTTTCATCTAAGTCGATGACGTCATAGATTCTCGTTACTAATAACATACCTTATCAACGAAAACCGACAAGTCCAAACAAGTTCATATTAAAACGGATACATGATTTCAAAAAACTTGGGTTATGATGAAAAATTATATGATTGTGATTTTTCATTATGTCCAAAACATAATATTCCACCTAGTTCAAAATATAAAAAGTTATTGTCTACCCATTATCGTAAAAATAATTATAAAATTCACTACCGGACACTAAACGATTGACATTGAAAAAGATACATAGGTTTCTAAAATTCGAGCGGAATTCTTGGTTGAAGACATATTGATTTAAACAACCATTTGAGAAATTTAGCAAACAATGATTTTGAATCATCATAAACTTATTAATAAAACAATGGAAAATTCTCGAAAGTACCGTTATGTTAAATTACTTAAATCTTGAAACGGCCGCTACAGCATAAAACATTTCATTGCAATTCCTTTGTTACATTATAGTACAATTTTTAATGAAAATCTAGTAGCTATTAAATTAAAAAGGGCTGAAATAGTTTTCGGTAAACCTCTTTATATAGGTGTGACTATTTTTGATTTTATGATACCGAAATTGGATCTTAAAGACGTAAATTACTAAAAAACAATATGTACGGCCTTATCTTCCTACATCAACTGATATTTTTGATCCAAATACATATTTTAACCCCAAACTCACGTATACATTAGAAGCGTAAATAAATTATAATCTACCCCCATCCATCGTTCGTATAAACTTTTTAATGAAATTTTTACTAAAAAACAATATGTACGGCCTTATCTTCCTACATCAACTGATATTTTTGATCCAAAGACATATTTTAACCCCAAACTCACGTATACGTTAGAAGCGTAAATAAATTTTAATCTACCCCCATCCATCGTTCTCATAATCAATGGTCCTGAAGGTTGCCGGAATGGAATTTGTAGTCTAGCTAAATCGTAGCCTACAGATACAGATCATAAACTTCTTGTTTCAATTACTGTTTGTTAATTGGAATCATTACTTGAATATATCATATCTTCCTCAACTAGTATAACTCAAATCAAATCATTTCATAACCAATTTAAATATATTCAAAAACATTGTGGAGACCTATCATCTCATATTGAAACTGCAAAACATCGTGTAAAATGGCATGATCTGGATGCAGCATTTAACGGTCGCATCAGAACTGGTAGCATCTCAAACCTGAAGCATAAGGATCCCATTGCATTTCTCAAAGATTGTAGGGCTCTCTTTAAACGACGTATACATATATTAAAAAAAGGAGGTAGCTGTTAAGGTGAATGTGGCTTTCGGAGGTGAATTTGAAATTGTTAAAGGAGATCAGATTCTCAATGAGTTTAAATATTTTACAACGAACAATTCACCAATTTACAAAGATACAAACATTGATGACTGGTTTGATACTAAAGTCGTTGCACCTATCCTTAAAGACCAGGAGGAGTTTCAAGAACGTGATAGTGGTTGGGCATTGAAGAAGGTGGTGAACTTAGGCGTTAACATCAATAAATATACTCCACAACTGGGATCCTCGTATATTGATTTACCAGCAGAAATAAGAAAGAGGAAGGCATGTATTAACGTCAATAATGAAGATGATTCTTGCTTTGCTTGGGCGGTGACGTCGGCACTGTTTCCTGCCATGAAAAATGCAGCTAGAATTTCATCATACCCCCACTATTCGACCATATTAAAACTAAAGGGCATTCAGTTTCCTATGACTATGAAGCAGATCCCCAATTTTGAGAAGCAAAATAATATATCCGTAAATGTTCACATTCTACAAAAAGATAAAAAGACCTTCATTACTCTACCAACTTACCTTACAAGAAATAAGATGAATAAACATGTAAATTTGTTGATGGTGTAAGATAAATATGATGAAGCGCCAACGAAATATCACTTTGTTTGGATAAAGAATCTATCAAGACTTCTATCTTCACAACTTAGTAAAGAAGACGCTAAAAAATACTTCTGTGATCGTTGCCTACGCTATTTCAGATCCCATGAAAAACTAGATGTTCATCTTAAATGTTGCAAGGGTCGAATGGACTTTTTATGTGAACGATGTTTACAGCCATTTACTACAGCGGAACAGTTGGATGCTCACGTTGTAGATTGTTTGAAAATGAATGATTGTGCTGTTAAGATGCCAGAACTGGGGAAAAACGTTCTTAAATTCAAAAACTATAAGAATAAGGTAAAGGCACCTTCTATAGTATATGCAGATCTCGAGAGTGTTTTGTAGCAGACTGGGGATTCTAAGAAGCCACAACAGCATATTCCTGCAGCCGTTGAGTATTACTTCAAGTGTTCATATGATGATTCGCTTTCTTTTTATAAGAGTTATTTGGGTGAAGATTGTATGCGCTGGTTTGCTGATGAGCTGAATCTGCTTGCTCAAGATATCAGTATGGTGTTCCTTTGTCCTTATGGAATTCATATGACTCCTAATCAAGAACGCCAGTTTCAAGCTGCTACCGAATGTCATATTTGTGAAATACCATTTTCCGCTACTGATAAGAAAGTCCGAGATCATGATCATCTCATTCCCGAAAACAATTATAGAGGTGCAGCGCATGAGGGGTGCAATATTAACTATCATGATTCGCGTACTGTTAATGTAGTGTTCCACAACTTATCTGGTTATGATGCAAATTTCATCATCGAAGACATTGCTACCCGCATGACTGGCTCTATTGATTTGCTTCCTATTACAAAAGAAAAATATATTTCCTTTACAAAACATGTTGAAGATGCACGAATCCAATTCAGATTTATCGATAGTTTCCGATTCATGGCATCATCTCTCGATAAACTCGCCTCATATTTAACCGAATTTCCTAATTTGAGATCACAGTTTCCTGGTGTTCCCGACGAAGAATTCACAATGTTAACTAAGAAGGGGGTGATGCCTTATGACTATTTCAATTCTTTCGACCGCTTTGAAGAAACAAGGTTACCTCCTATCGAATCTTTCTATAATAATCTCGAAGATAAACCCTGCTCACGTAAACTTTATAGTAGAGCACAATGCGTCTGGAATACGTTTCAATGACAAACCTTAGGTGAATATGTAGAGTTGTATATGAAGACTGATATCCTTCTTCTTGCTGACGTTTTTGAGCAGTTTCGTTCTAGTTGTATTGCTACGTATAACATCGATCCCGCGCATTATTATACATTACCAGGATTTACATTCGATGCTATGCTGAAACATACTAGACAAGAATTGGAACTTCTCACCGATGTAGACATGTTTTTGTTTCTTGAACGTGGTATACGCGGTGGACTTAGTCAAGTTTGCGAAAACGTCGTGCTCGAGCTAACAATAAGTATATGCCCACTTATAATCCTTCAAATCCACCGAAATATTTAATGTACAATGATGTGAATAATCAATATGGATGGGCTATGTCACAATATCTCCCTTATGGAGGATTTGAATGGTGTGGCTCTAATATAGACGTTACAGAAATTGCTGATGATGCTTCTGAGGGATACATGCTCGAGGTTGATTTGGAGTATCCTTCTCATTTACATGATTTGCATAAGGATATTCCATTTTGTCCTGAACACCTAAATCCTAAGACCATGATGCCTGCTACAAGATTAAATGAGGAGACTAAGTTGATGGCTACCCTAACTAATAAAACAAAATACGTTATACATTACCGAGCGTTGAAGCAAGCGTTACAGAATGGGCTTCTATTAACAAAAATACATCGAGTATTGAAATTCAAGCAGAGTTCATGGTTAAAGCCCTACATTGACTTAAACACTGAGGTACGTAAGGCTGCAAAGAATGAGTTTGAGAAGAACCTATTCAAACTGATGAACAATGCCGTGTTTGGTGAGTATTGCTAGTTTTATATAAATATTTCTATACTAATCACTTTTTTCTAATTGTTGCAGGTAAAACCATGGAGAACGTGCGCAAACGTGTTGATGTAAAGCTAATTTCTCATTGGAGTGGTCGATATGGTGCTGAATCGTACATAGCTAAGCCCGAGTTTAAAAATAGTACGATTTTCAGCGAAAACCCAATTGCCATCGAATTACGGAAGCTGCAAATATGGTTAAATAAACCGATATATGTAGGAATGGCAATTTTAGATCTGGCTAAAACTACGATCTATGATTTTCACTATGAGTACATGATGAATCGTTTTAGTGAGAACTGTACTGTGCTGTACACCGATACCGATAGTCTTATATATGAGATTCGAGATCAAGATCCATATGAAGTAGTGAAGATTGATTGTTATTAATATTTCGACACCTCAGACTATCCTCTTGATAACGTTTATGGAATTCCTCAAGTTAATAAGAAGGTTCTTGGGATGATGAAGGATGAGAACAATGGTATCATAATGACTGATTATGTTGGGTTACGGTCTAAATTGTATGCAACACGGTTACTTACCTCTGAAGATGATCTAGCGGAAAAACGAAAACGTCTTGCGAATGATGGTTTTGAGAAAGAAGAAATAGACTGTCTAATTCGAAACGTTGGAATAACTAAGAAAGCTAAAGGGGTAAAATCATCAGTTGTGAAGACCGTAATCACGTTTGAAGACTATGAAAATTGCCTTGACACCTTCACACAGAAAACCGTTTCCCAAAATCTAATTCATGCCGACAAACATCTAGTCCATTCAATTGTTCAAGATAAAGTAGCGTTGAGTCCTGAGGATGATAAGCGATTTATTCTTCCTGGTTCCGATGAAACCTTAACATGGGGCCACTATTCCATTGATGCCTACATGGATGTTGACACCATTATTCCTTAAAGATTTATATAAAAAGTATTGTTATTATTTTCATTTATTATACTTTTCAATTTTATATTGTACAATAAAATGTTTATTCAATTGTTCTTTATTTTGATCCCCCCATTATCGACTGAGCATGGGTGACGTCATCAGCATGGTGCCCTTATGGCTTTACATGTTTACCTCTTGTCTTCTTCGTATTTTATTCCACTTCAATCCCACCAAACCTTATACACGTAAAAACATACACACTTTTTGCATAACCCCCGTACACCCTTACTTGCGTAATCCCCGTAGACGCTACCCAAACCCCTTCGCATCTTCTAAACCACCCTCTACCTTATACACAACAACATACACACTTTTCGCATAACCCCCGTACACCCTGCGTAATCCCCGTAGACGCTACCCAAACCCCTTCGCTTCTAAACCACCCTCTACCTTATACACATAACATACACACTTTTTGCATAACCCCCGTAGACGCTACCGTCATTACTTGCTAGTATGTGGTAGTATTGGCATCTTTGCACATCCTGTATACGATAATATTCTAACAAATATAATATCGTTTATTTGACTTCAATCTGACCAATAGCAGAGATATGTGCTAGTGCCCTAATGGCATCTTTGTACATCCTGTATACGATAATATTCGAACAATCATATTGGCGTTTATTAGACTCCAATCCGATAAATAATAACAGAGATATGAAGAAAGGCCCTTAGCACTTGCGCAGATCGTCGAAATGTGTCTTTTTAGACCTATATGTAACGGAAAACATGCGCAGTATACGGGAAAAGTAGCTTCGCTACCCCAGCTACCCACGGCGTTTTGGCACTCTGGTGACAAATAGTTAGCGCCGTTATGGTAATGATGGCAAGCGACACCTGATTTTGCATAACCCCCGTACACCCTTCGTAATCCCCGTAGACGCTACCCTTAAAACCCTCTTCGCTTCTCTTGTATACACCCTTACTTGCGTAATCCCCGTAGGCGCTACCCTCCCCCGTGCTACCCTTAAAACCCTCTTCGCTTCTCTTGTATACACCCTTGCGTAATCCCCGTAGGCGCTATCCTCCCCCGTGCTACCCAACCCTCTTCGCTTCTTCTAAATCATTGCATAACCCCCGCAAAGAGCCCGCCCGGGCCGTAGCCGCGACCCCAACCGGACCCCCATCCCCCGTGCTACCCACCCCTCTTCGCTTCTTACACCCTTACTTGATCCCCGCAGACGCTACCCTTCCCTCTTCGCTTCTTCTTTGGCGGCCGGGGCCCCCCCATCCCCCCGTAGCCGCTACCCCAACCGAAACCCCCATCCCCCGTGCTACCCAAACCCCTTCGCTTCTTACACCAAAAATTGCTGACGGCCGCCGCATGCGCAGATCGAATTGAGTAAAAAATTACCACGATGGACCTTGGCGATTTCTCATGTTAATTTGCATAAGGAATGAGCTAGAACCGGTGTTGCTCCTTTAGTTATATATATATACATCATCATCATCATCATCATCATGTGCAGCTCATTAAGCCATTTTCTAGTTATGGTGTAGCCTCCCCTTACATATTTATATATTCTATTTACATTTGTGCCCATTGTTATGTATTGCTAGCTTTGCGGCCCCAAGTTGATCCTGCGATTTTCTTTATATCGTAGTACCATCTTAAGTTGGGGCGTCTTCTTGGTCTTTTCACGCCTCGGGGATACCATTGCGTTATCTTTGTGGTTCATTGATCATCTGTCCCTCTAGCGAGATGTCCCTCCCATTGCCACTTTAGGGATCTGATTCTATTAATGACATTTATCACTTGGGTTTTCTGTCTGATCCATTCAACCCTTTTTCTATCTCTCCTTGTTATTCCAAATATGCATGGTTCCATAGACCTCTGTGTTACCTGGAGTTTTCTAATGAAATCAGTTTCCAGGGTCCAGGTTTCACAGCCGTACGTTAGTACTGGTAGAACGCACTGATCAAACGCTTCCTCTTTCAAACGGAGTGACATTCTAGACTTCTAGATGATAGAGTTCTGTCCAAATGTTCTCCATGCTAATTTGGTCCTTCTATTTATTTCTGGAAGTAGAGAGCCTGATATGTGTATTAGTTGACCCAGGTATATGTATTCCTCTACTATTTCCAGGGCGGTGTCATTAATTATTATTTCTTGTGCGTTTATTAGTCCGTTATACGTTACCTTGGTCTTACTCAGATTTATTTTAAGGCTTACTTCGTTGCTTGCTGTATTTAATTCATTTATCTGTTCTTGCATTTCGCCAGGGTTACTTGCTATCAGGATTATGTCATCAGCAAATCTTAGATGGTTCAAGTATTCTCCATCTATATTCAGACCTGTATTGTTCCAGTCTAATATTCTGAAGATGATTTCTAGCCTTGCCGTAAATAACTTTGATGATATTGCTTCTCCTAGTGTAACTCCTCTGCTGGTGGGGAATTCTGGAGTGCCCTCATATATACTGATTCTCGCTTTGGCTTCCCTATATATATATATATATATATATATATATATATATATATATATATATATATATATATTTAACCCTGGTACATCACACTTATTTTTTGAGACATGAACTTCACACTCGGGTCTCAGAAACCCAAAGCTATTTTTTAGCAAAAAAACAAAAAATTTAAATATTTTATGGTTTCGGGAGAATAACTAAATTTCGTAGTTTGCGTAGAGAAAAAATATAATCATGGTGTTTTATTTCACAAAAAGATATATTTGTTGAAAGTGAAAAAAAAAACAAAATAACATCCAAACATAAAACATTTTTTTGAAAGAAAAATAACATGAAATTCAAATTATTATCTACGAATACAAACTCTATATCTATCCTTGTAACAAAAAATAAACTCTTTTGACATTATCAGTCTTAGTTATTCTTAGCCAGGTCTTCAGTTTCTTGGATCTTGATGTTCGCATTCACAGCATAGCTGGGCTCTATATGCTCCATGCAGTATAGCATGTGACACGCATAACACGCAAAATTAGTTTTTCTATCTTTCCCTTTTGGACAGAAGGAGCATCTAACTTTTTTTGCCAAATGAACATCATGTTGTGTTTGAGAATTTCTGAAATTTTTTGCCGCAATGGTTTTTGTAACGTAGTAACTGTCAAACGTTCTCATAAACATGGTTCAATTAGACTCATTCCTAACTGCTTCAAAAAAGATTTTCGATTATTTTATCTATCTTCTTTCCAGTGTGTATTTGCGAGAGAAAACAAAACCATTGCATTTATTCCACTAGCATCAAGTATATTGAAAGAAACTCGTTTGAAAAAAACTCGTAGCGGCCAACGTCTACTCTTTCGTGAAGTAGTGTACGAATAGCAGAGCTGATCGAATGTATCTGTCCCTCTCTTTGTTTCATTATAAGAATGTATAATATTGGGCTTCCCAGTAATGGCATTTAGGGAGTCATCAGAATGCAATGTTGACAGCAAAAGTACAATTTTGTTTGGTTTAGGAGTGTATGAAACAAGAGTTTTATTTCTATCAAAAGCAAATAGCGATGTACCTACTTCTTTTTTTTGTAGAAAGGAAGTAGGTATGTCTCTCTTATTATTTCTCAAAGTTCCTAGGAGAGTTAATTGATACTGTTCTAACATTTGTTCAGCTAGGGGAATTGACGTAAACCAATTGTCAACTGTGAGGTTTCGATTAGTTCCATGTATTGGTTCTGAAAGTTTTCACACATAATAAGCCGGTACTGATTCATTGTTTTCTGTAGTTACTCTTCCTGCGTATGGAATTGCATTGAGCATATAATAAGTTTTTGAATCATTCAACATCATTATTTTAATTCCATACTTATCAGGCTTACTAGCCATGTAAATTCGCAACGGGTATTTCCCTCTGTATCCTACGAGCTGTTCATATATAGAACAACATTCATATGGTGTATAGTATGATTTACAATTATCCACAAAAATGTCAAATAATTCCCGTATAGGTGCAAATTTATCAACCAACCTTCTTTCGGCTCTAGTATCTTTACTATCAAACCTTAGACATAATGCAATAAACTGAAATCGCTGCTGTGACATTGTCGCCCGAAATATTCCATTTCCAAATTTTACTGACCAAAGTTCATCTAAGTTACAGTTTGATACGCGTAATGCACCTGCTAAAAATAGCAGCCCAATAAAAGCCTTGACATCTTCTTTATTTACTGGCCTTGTATAACTCTGTTGTCTAATATCATTGCATTTACGAGTGATTTCTTCATTTGTGTATAAAACAATACTATCTATCATTTGTTCGTTGAACAACAAATTCCAAGCTTGTTCAGGAGACTGAACTGTCCTGGCTTCTCGTTTAGGGCCAAGTAAATGCATTACATTGTTTTCTTGTCTTGTACGACTCTGTCTTGCTGGGGATTGTGTGCTCCATCGATGACCATTTTTCCCCTGTAAACTATGGACATTTCTAACTGGTTCATCCAATACTTCGTCTTCATTTTTGCTTTGGTCACTGTTACTTTCTGAGAGCTGCTCTTCAACGTAATCTTCGTCAGAATCTTCTCCTCCAAACATATCGTCAACGATCTCGTTTTCGCCCTCATTCTCCCATACATTTTCTGCCTCTCTCTGTAATTCCACCTCGGTTAATCGACGACGATTTTCTCTGCTAGTGGACGCCATTATACTAAAATAAATAAACGTAAGTAAAAACAAAATAATTACCATAAACATCACATTGGGGTCTGTGGAACCCATGCTCGTATTTTTGAAAATATCGTACCTCGCTGTTTCACTCCAATGCAGCAAAACACCCGTATTCTAAGTCGGCTAACTGTAGACTAAATTTACATAGACTGGCGACGCAAACAAACCACTCATGCGCATGTCACATTACAATGAAGGACGCTCTGGGTTTCTGAGACCCAACACTGCAGTTCCAGGGATATACATATATATATATATATATATATATATATATATATATATATATATATATATATGCTAGGGTCTCAATATATGGCTTGTCGACCCCTTGTTCTGTTAGGGCATTTATTACTGCTCTGGGATATATAGAGTCAAATGCTTTCTCAAAGTCAATGAAGGCTAGTGCTAGTGGTTGGTTGTATTCTCTGGTTCAACTCAAAACCTCTTTGAGGGTATGTATGTGGACTATTGTACTGAAGCCTTTGCGGAATCCAGCCTCTTCTCGTGGTTGGGCCGAGTCTAGTGTGTTTTGTATTCTGTTGTAAATGATCTTTGTGAATACCTTGTACGTTACTAGTAGTAGACTTATTGCTCTGTACTTGTTAATGTCTTCTTAGCTGCCTTTCTTGTGCATCAACACTATAAGGGCGTTGTTCCACTCTTTAGGTACGATCCTGGACATTAGACAGCTCGTATATAGTTTGGCAAAGTTCTTCCATGTTTTAGCTCCTGCATATTTGAGTATTTCGGTCGTGATGCCATGATTTCCAGCTGCTTCGCCATTTTTCATGTTTTTCAGTGCCATTTCTACTTCCTCCACCAATACTTCGGGTATGGCCTCTTCTGAATGTCCTATTATTTCTCCCAAATTTTGAGGGGCCTTGTATAGGTCTCCATAGAATTGGGCTACTAGGTCTATTATTTTATTCCTGTCTGTGGTTCTTTTGTTTCCATCAGTTAATGCAACTATCTGTCTTTTCCCTATTTTTAGTGCTCTTTTTGCATGTCTGTAGCTTTTACGGTTTTCTATTGTTGTTTGTACCAGTTTCTCGTTGTAATTCCTGATATCTTTTGCGATTTTCTTTCGTATCGTCTTGTACAGTTCGGTGTATTCAATACTCTAAATGTTTGTCCTCTTTTTCATTTCTCTTCGTTTTTGTAATAGTGCTTTTGTTTCCGGAGTCAGTTTTTTGAGTTCACTTCGTTGTTGCAGACCTCCCACTTCTGCGGCGCAGTTTCGAATTGTGTCCATCAGTTCAGGGTTGTTATATTCCACTTTTTGTAGTCTTTCTTCGAGTAGTGCTTCATATTGGTGAGAGTTCTCTTTCGGTCTTTCTTTGTTTATGTTTTTCGTTGTGGTGGTTTTGATTAGTCTTGACCTTCCTAGTTTTATATCTAAGACCAGTCGAGCTTTAATGAGTCGATGGTCGCTTCCTGTAGTGAGCTTGTTGAGTGTGCTTAGATCTTTCACTGTGTTAATTTTATTGGTGAGGATAAAGTCTATTTCGTTTCTGATAGTTGCACCCAGGGTTTCCCACGTCCATTAGTAATTAGGGTTATGCTTGAAGAAGGAGTTTGCCACATATATGTTCTGAAAATGTGCGTACTGTATTAATCTCTCTCCTCTTTCATTCCTTTCTCCAAATCCTTATTTCCCCATTCCTTTTTCTTGATCTTTCCTGTGTCCTACTTTGGAATTAAAGTCGTCACTATGGCTAATTGTTGAGACGTATACCGGAATAATCTGGATAGTATATCTTTTTTGAGAGTCTTAGTATTATGCTGGCTACTCTGTCTGAGGTGCTTGTTATCCCTATGATTCTATTTTTCCAGGTTTTCTTAATTAGGAATCCTACTCCGCTTGTATATATTAAAGTGATAACCGAAAGTTAACAAAAATAATTAAAAAGAAGGGGGGATAAATGAGACTCTTAATTATAAATTTTTTTATGATATAGAAGTATATAAATAAAAGGCAGTGTGAAGTCATGTGTACATGGCAAATATTTTTACAACTACATTTAAGACTTTATTCATTTTTAACAACGATTTGAATTTTACAAGGGTAAAATCAGTATCAAAGAAGAGTAGTAAAAAAAGTAGATTGAAATAGAGATTTAATACGAATGTGGAAAAGACATATAAAAAGTAGAATCAAATTGAGAATTATAAACGAATTCTGAAGAGAAATATGTAAAATAGATGGAAGTCGAGAATTGAAAAAATATTTGAAGTTTAACGAAGAGATATTATAAAGTAGATTGAAATAGAAAACTGAGAAGAGTCGAAAGGTATATATATATATATATATATATATATATATATATATATATAAATATATATTTATATATAAATATAAATATATATATATATATATATATATATATATATATATATATATATATATATATAAAATAATACCATATTAGAAATATCATCTGAAATTTATACAAGTTCGCAACATGGATTGTAATAATAATATTTAGTCAAGATCATAAGCAAAATTTGTAAGTGTAGTAAAGTTGAGCTGGTTCATGAAGAAGGTGTTTAAGAAGATAGAGGATAAATTTAGAGTGAATATTGGTCGCCTTGTCATTGTTTACTCGTTTACTAGACGATACTCATATGTGTCCTCGTGCTCTCAACGAGTCCCTAAAATGGAGAAGAAATATACAGTTGCCGTAAACTTAGGCTCAGCTGTTAAAGATGTAGGTAATTCACATTTTCCTTTTAAAATTACAGTTAGCTTATATAAATCGACAGGTGGACAAATGATATCGCTGCAACCACAACATGTTTTCTGTCTACTCGAACAAATAACTTATCAGGAATTTTGAGCCTATACACTTTGGAATTCACTTTTAATAACACAAAATAACTGAATTATTCAATGAGCATCTGAGAAATGTCTGGTAAAACTAAGTCTGCGTAAAAAAACATAATACAAACTATAAATCTGGCAACATTATTTTCTGTATATAAAACTTGAAAAAAGCTCCTTGTAATGACAACTACTCCACATTATTATGTACTACTATAAAATACAAATTCAAAATGATATGCTATTATCTTAATTCGATGAAACGATACTCGTCATTTTGGATTTTATCTAATCAAACTGTAATGAACACTTAACGAAACATTTAAATGATTCCTTGAAAATAGACAAGTAGTCCAAACAGTTTAAGTATGGTATTAAAATTGAACAATAAATTTGTTTCAAATAATCAATATGGCAAAACATTACGGTAGTGATGAGTTCTTTTATGCTCTTATTTCCATCGGGTTGGTACTTCTTCTGTTAATATTTACGTGTATAAAGGAAAAGTGCAGACAAAAATCTAACGCTTGTAAGTAACACTTTTGATATATTTTGTAAACACAATAACTTACGAGTTTGCGCTACATTTTTATCCTGTCGACTCCTCCTTTTGTGTTATTATAAAATTCTATAATTTCTGGCTTAGCGGCTCCAGGATCATTTGATACGTTGTGATGAATGGAAGAGATCAATAATACAACACGATTTTCATTATCGTGTATGACAATAATGTCATATTAGTAAAACCATAAAAGATGGAGCCGACATCTGTTTTTTCTATGTGGTGAAAATGCAGTAAGTATCTCGCTCTTATTTCTTAAGCGTTCCTACATAAGTAAGCTTCTTACTTTTCAGAAGATTTACTAGTTCTACTCTCGAAAACCAGTTGTCAGCCGTCACATTTCTGTTGGTGTTTGTGATTGGTTGTTGAATCACCCCAGTATCAGTTTTGAGTATTTATTTTCTTTGTTAGTTAAAATATAACCGTCAGAATTTCTGCCACAATATTTATTAGAATTATATAAATATCCTGTTCTGGCATCTATCAAACCCATGAGTTTGAGACCATATTCCGCCGGTTTTTTTGACATACACATTTTGAATTTACATCGACCGCGTAAAGCAACTAGCATCTCATCCACACAATCATTGGCTCCAATATTGTACACACACTGAAAATTTAAGATAAATGCATTGAAAATTTCCGAGATATTTCCTACTGGGTTATTTTTTCCGCTCGTTTCTTGTTTCAGCATTATCTAATCTAATACAAGTCAGAATAATGGCAAATCGATTTGTGTTCATTACCGAACCAAAGATCTCTCTACTAAATCCGTCTGTGGCTAAAATGGATCGTATATCCTCGTGGTTAGATTTAATAAGATTTATGAAATGTACTGCGCCTTCTTGTTTTTCAACAGGTTAACATTTTCCAAAAAGATAATTTACTTATGACAAAACTAATAAATTAGGAGCAAATATCAATTGTTTACCTTATACTTAATTTAGTGAATCATAAAAAGAATACGTAATTTTTCGGTCTGCTTCTGGACATTATATTTCAGCTTGTGGTAAGAAATTAATAAAAGTTGATTTAGGATTAAGAAGATTTTCCCTCTATTTTTACAATAGCTGATATTTCTCGCCGTATTATTGGTGCAGATTTTCTTTATCATTACGGATTTGTAATAATATGGTCTTATCGACAATGAAATCTCAGTTAAACCAAAAGGTCATGTTTTAGAAACTATAAATATTTCACTTAGATTATTTGCTGTTGAAAATATATATACTGAATTTTTCAAAAAGTATTCCCAAATATTTCTTCTCCTGATTTTTTAAACCCATTTTTCATAATTTTAAACGTTACATTGTCATTGAAGATCATCTGCCTCATAGTAAATCCCGCCGTTTAGATTCTAAAAGACTAAAAATTGCCAAGAACGAATTTGACACTATGGTTAAGTTAGGAATTTGTCGCCCCTCCTCATCTCCAGTTACATCAGCATTACAACGGTTCCTAAAGAGGATTTTGACGATTGGAGACCGCATGGAGATTATCGGCAACTTAATTCAGTTACTGTTCCAGATGTTAATAGCAGAATGCAGAATTGTAATATTTTTTCCAAAGTTGATTTAGTTAGGGCTTATCATCAAATTCCTGTCGTTGAGGAGAATGTTTTCAAAACTGCGATTACTAAGCCTTTTGGTAGTTTTGAGTTTAACAGGATACCTGTCGATTAACCGAATACATTTTTGGAGTTGATGAGCTGGCTTTTCTTGGATACACTATTTCTTCAGACGGAATTTCACCCATGAAGAAAAAGTTAAAGATATTATACATTTCTCCAAACCCAAACACAATAAAAAAATTACAAAGGTTTATCGGAATCATCAATTTTTATCACAAATGTATACGTAGTTTTGCAGAAGCAGTAAACCCTTTACATAATTTTGTAGCATATTTGAATAAGAATACATCTTTTGATGCATTGTCGGAAGCTTGTTAAAAATGTTTCAATTAACCGAAAAAACTAATTGAAACGTCTTTATTGTCACATCCTAGTGAAGGAGCAAAAATAAAGTTTATCTGAGTGCTTCAAACAGTGCGATTGGAAGTGTTTTAGAGCAAACATTTGATAGATTAACGAAACCAGTAGCTTTTTATTAAAAAAAAAATGAGTAAAACACAATGCAAATATTCAGTTTTTGCAATTCCAGATAACAATTTTAGATACTATACATGTGATAGGAATATACTTTTAAGAATAATATGCTATGCATATGCGTTGTTTGTATTCAGCATGTACTAAAGATATTCCAAGAATATGGAAATGTCCCGCGTAAGCTTGTGCAACAGACATTTTATATCACATCTTTTAGTATTTTGTATGGAGCAAACATTGCACATGTAGTATGTACAATTGCTGGAAATGTGATTGATGTGAAATATTCTATAGTAGAACACACTCATATCCTATGCATGTGCTATTCTGTACTCAAAAGAATGAGTTTAGTATAAATACATTTTTTTCCTTGTTTAAATATTCTATTACAATTTGTATTGTACCAAAAAGTAAAACGGTGCAAATCATTGTGATAAAATAATAAAATATTCCAGAAATTGTTATTTACTGTCAACCTGAACATCTAAACAGAAAAGACCTACCATATGAAAATCAAACAATAGCCTAAAATGATTGAAACCCTATATGAAATTTTCTAGAAATATAATGTCTAACAATAAGTTAAGCTTGTCTTTACACTCCCCGATGTACATGCATAGCTAAAAAAATAAACATTCACAATATCTTTCAAAAACTCTTTATCTTTATTAGTAGTACATTTCGTCAAAAATTTCTGCAAATGAACATATGGTACTAATTGTGGACTACTTATTTCCTTAATGTTTCAGGCAGAGACAGTTCTGCTTAAGCTGCTATATGTGTGAAAAATGTTTAATTATTTTTGTAACTATTTGTGTTAAACAGAAAAATCAATATATAACTTTATACTTTATTCTATCTCCAACTTGATCATGACCTCGAAATCCTAATATAAGACGTACATACAGTAATGATTTTGTAAAAACCGTGAAAAAGTATTGTTACAAATATTACAATGTAGTTGCCAGTAATATTCAAATGATACTCAACGTCGTATTAACTGATATATAATTTAATAACGAAATTCATATTTTTTAATAAACAATATAAACAATAATGTTCTGCATTATTTAAATCAAATATTAATTCTTAGAATAAAGCATTTGCATTCCACTTCTTAGTCCTCACATCTTTACTCTACCTAAAAATAAAAAATATATTCAACTAGCAACTAAGCATTATTGAGTTGTATTATTTATACTACTTTTTGATTTTTCATCATGTCTTCGGCATTCACAAGCTACGTTTGAATGACACTAATAATGGCTGTTTCTAAAGCTTGCCTAAAACAAACGTTTACAGCATCTGCAAAAAATATTCATAGATATTACCATTGAAATATGTTTTTCTGGGTTTCTTAATAATATATAGTACGTTTTCACGATACAATCTATGAGCACTGACTTACCTGATATAATTTTTGAGAGAATTAAGCTGTTGAATGGTTTTTTTTTGTTTCACCCCAACTCAAGAGAATTTATTAGCAATATCATTACTCAATATTTACCAATAATTGAGTATCCGCACTTGGAGTATATAAAGCCGATATTCTCTTATTTTCTAAGCTCCTATAGTGCCTCGAACTATATATATATATATATATATATATATATATATATATATATATATATATATATAGCATATATATATATACAAACTGAAAAATATCTTATTGGGGATTGCAGCATAAGAGGAAAAATACACTCTATTCAATTCTCCAAGCTTTCGTAAATCTTTATTTACATCATCAGGGAACTACAATAATGAAAGAAAAACATAAATTATAAAAAGTGTTCATAAAAACATTTCTACAACTTACATTGATCGAGATTGCATCATTGATCTTGAACACAGGAAAAGTGCACAACAGAAAGTCATTAAAGAAATAGGTCCAGTCGGCAATACATTTGCCTATTACTGGTAAACATTTTTATTAAAACATTATTAAAAAGTAAAAAGTTTAAAAAACATTTAAAATCGAGAATCCACACACCCACGCGGACTTGTGAGAATAATGGCGGAAACTAAAAATGTCAGGTTAAGTACACCAATCATCATTACTAAATGAATGAAAAGAATCGATCTTTGCAATGACGCGAGACACTGAAACAATCGAATTGAAACTTTAAAGAGAATACAAGGGTGGTACCAAAATTATGGAAATGTATTTGTGTAATCATTCCAATGAAAAAATTATTTTAATCACGAGAATTAATATGTGATTATTAACGTTATTAATTATTATTATAAATATTATTATGGAGCTAATAATAATGGGGGAACACCTACAAAAAGGGGGGGAACACCTACAAAAAGGGAACACCTACCATGATGCCACAAGTAGGAAACTAGTGAGAATTATTCATATTCTCATTATTATTATTATTGTTATTAATATGGAGACAATTGTGCTTATCAAGCGTTAGGAGGAGGGAGTAGAGATTACTCAAATTTTGCATGTCAGTCTTCCTATTCATACAACCTTCTTCCTGGAAGATGAAAGCCATTTCCAAAAACAGTCTTTTATTATAACTTCTCTCACGAGAAAGGATTTTAACTCCCTCAAAATCAATGACATGATCCAAAGAGGAGACATGATTAGCCAGAGAACATCTTTCAGGATGTAACCTTATATCACTCTTATGGAGGGATACACGGCTTGAAATTTTTTGGGAAGTTTGACCAATATATGATAGACCACAACTGTTACAACAAAGCTTATAAACCACATTACTACAATCCACAACAGGTATCTTGTCTTTCAAAGGACTATAAATTGACTTAACAATCAAAGAACTCCTGGAGGCAAACCTAACATTCTGTAAGTATTGTGAAAAAATTCTAGCAAGTCTGGGCGTAATTTCCTTTATATAAGGCAGAGAAACCGTTAAATCGGAAGGAATCGTTCTGGAGGATGAGAGAGGATCCAACTCAGTTGCACCTGCTGCGTCAATTGAATGTATTGAGGTTTGTGACAAAACAGAAGACGTATTGAAGATGATCTTTCTCAGTAACTGTTTTGGATAGGAATTGTCAAGGAACAAATTAAAGAGAATATTACGATTCTTATTTCTAAATACAGGGTCAGAGAGGTTCATAACTCTAGCTGTCATTTGTTTAACCAAGTTAACCTTTATGCTAAATTTATGGTAAGAATTGTAGTTGAGATATCTCCCAGAGCTACTTTGTTTTCTATACCAATCAATTATAATCACATTATCAGGAGACCTAGTCCATAAAGTATCTAAAAAAGGGACAGCCATGTTAGAGTTTTCTGTTTCGATAGTAAACTGAATGTAAGGATCATAGCTATTAAAGGTGAAAAGGAGATCTTCAGTGGAGTCCACAGGGCAAGCTAGGATTATATCATCTACATATTTCTTGATGAAAGGCACATTGAAAGGAAGTACCGGAAGGACCACGTCCAACAGATCATCCATTACATAGCACGCTAATATCGGAGAAATACTAGCACCCATAGGAGTACCAAAAGTCTGTTTGTAAAATTTATTATTAAAAGAAAAGCAGGTAGAACTGAACAGGAATTCAATCAACTCAGTGAACATGTCAATATCATATATATATATATATATATATATTTCATCAAATATTTCTTGACCATTTTATATATATATATATATATATATATATATATATATATATATATATATATGTATATATATATTTATGCGTGGAATTTCTTGGATTGTCATAATTAAACTTTGGGGGTTTCTTTCAAAACATTTTTTTCTTTATTAATAATTACGTGCGTTTCGACAATAATTTTGTCATTATCAAATTATCAAAAAAATTTTAAAAATATAAATTATATTTTTACAACGTTAAGTATGTTACAATTAAAAAGTAAAAACGGTAAAATTTATTATTGGTACAAACATTTAAAAACTGATACTTCACATAGAAATAAATTACCTGTCTGTTAAGAAATTACATGGTTGAAAGATTTTAACGATTTTTAAAAATGCTTTTTAAAAGTATATGTTTCCATGTCTAAACACCATTCCTTCATTATCAACAGTTTAATTCGTTTTAAAGATAGTATTTGTAAAATGTACATTAATGTTCTTTTTTTATAACAACATATCAACTACACATTGAATTTTTGTTTTATAGTACCAGCGATATTTTACAAGTTTTAGAGTATATTCAATAGTAAGGTACAAAAGTTTTCAGAGTTGGTACTCAGATATTTATTTGTGTGTGAAATATTTGATGAAATAAATATAGGTTGGGAATAAAATACAACCAAGGAAATACTTTACCGAGATGAAAGGCTATTACAGAGAGTTGGAAAATACCATTGGAAAACACCAAACAGACCTCATGAAGAAGTACGCTCACACAAATAAAAAACTTGTTAAAGAGAAAAACAGACGAATTTTTCTGGTAAGGTGCAAGAACTCAGAGTTGGTACCTTCATTTCTCAAATTAAAAAAGGTTTACAATTTCAAAAATAATCAGAACGTAAGTAAATTCAGAACTGTTTTAAATGTTTTCTATTTCAAATTATTACAACTATTTATTACTGATTCAATTCAAAGTATTGATGCTTTGAATAGGGATTTGGCTACAATTAAAACCAAAATGAAACAATATATACCTCATAACATTTTAAATACCTTTTTTGAATACCAAAAAAAATCGTATGAAAGTATTTTTCAAAAAACGAGAAATAAACAATAAAATAAAATAGATAACCTTAAACATAAACAACAACCTCATCTATGTACAAAACTGAATAAAAATTGGATCACAAATTTAACTAATGATAATATACCAGAGGACATTCTATATACTCTTAGTCTTGGTCAAAATTTTAACTATAAATCAAACAATTTACCAACTGAACATATTATTGCAAATCTAGAAGCAGACATAAGTAATTTTACAAACGAAATTAAAAATGATATTAGATATAAAGTAAATAATGTTACTGAAAATTTCAAGAAAAATATGAAAAAATCTATTACAAATAACACACGATATTTTAATAATCTGTTTAAAAAAGCTAACCAATTCCTTAAGCAAAATTACCACATTCTCATAACTTATGCAGATAAAACAAATAAAACCGTAATTATGAACAAAACAGAATATAAAGAAAAAATGTCTACTTTGATTAATGATACAAGAACATATAAAAAAGAACGTTTCAACCCCACAGAAAAAATTCAAACCAATGTAAACAAAATTATCAGTAAGTGGTTTCAATTACAACTAA
Organism: Galeruca laticollis; assembly: GCA_963921935.1. Lineage (NCBI taxonomy): Eukaryota > Metazoa > Arthropoda > Insecta > Coleoptera > Chrysomelidae > Galeruca > Galeruca laticollis. The sequence continues at coordinate 62,956,463 of OY998181.1, read as the reverse complement.
TTGACAAAAGGACAAAAAGTCAATTATGTGTACACAATGCACAACCTCCAGCTATTTATGGGTTACCCAAATTACACAAAAATGGAATACCACTTCGACCTATAGTAAGTAATACCCAAACAGCCACATATAATTTGTCAAAATACTTGTCCAATATTTTATCTAGTATAATTGGTAAAAATGACTTTTTTACAAAAGACTCCTGGGAATTTGTAAAATTTATAAGAACACAAAAGGTACCACAAAACCATATACTAATCTCTCTTGATGTAACATCTTTGTACACTAACATTGATACAAAACTTGCTTTACGTATATTGGAGGAGAAATGGAATGAAATCAAATATCACACATCATTGAATTTGAAAGAATTTCTTAATGGCGCACAATTATGTCTCTCGTCAACTTATTTTCAGTTTGAAGATAAATTTTACTCTCAAATTTATGGAATTGCAATGGGATCACCTCTTGCAGCAACTATAGCTAACCTGGTCATGGAGTATGTTGAGAAACAAGTTTTAGATTCCTTAAGTTTTCAACCAGTTTTCTTTAAAAGGTATGTTGATGACATTTTGACTTGTGTACCTATTGATTAAATTGATGAAATTTTGAATAGTTTTAATAATTTTAATGAGAGACTAAATTTTACAATCGAAACAGACAATAATAAAACAATCAATTTCTTAGACACCACCATCTCATATGACAAAAATGGGAATATTACAACAAATTGGTATACAAAACCAGATGCATCTCATAGATATACAAACTTTTATTCAAATGCACCATTATGTCATAAAAAGAGTGTAATAAATAATGTAACTGATAGAGCTATTTAACTCTCACACCCTAAATTTAGAGAAGCTAATTTGAGAAAAATTAAAACAATCCTAGCAGAAAACAACTATCCACTACATTTCACTAATAAAATAATCAATAAACGAATTCATTCCATTTATAACAACTTCCAAACTAATAAAAAATCCAATACTTACATCTCGCTTCCCTACGTAAATGGTCTGTCAGAAAAATAAACAAAATAACACAAAGGGAAAAAATATCAATTTCCCACAAATTGAATAACACCAACAAGATATTTTTCTCAAAATTGAAACCAAAAATAAATAAAAACAAACAAACACATACAGTATATCAAATTCCTTGCCAAGATTGCCCCAGTACATACATTGGTCAGAGTAAACAATACTTACAAAAGAGAATACAAGCTCATAAATACTCCAAAACAGATGTAACAGCACTCTCAAATCATAGACAACAAACTGGCCACTCATTTAATTACGACCAAACTAAAATTCTCGAAAGGGAAAAAAATGATAGGGTTAGAACTGTTTTGGAGATGATACATATTAAACAGGATTCCAATAGCATAAACTCCAGAAATGACATAAAAAACCTTAGTATCATTTACGACGGTGTTTTAAAAACATAAAAAAAAATTATAACACAAATAAATATCTGAGTACCAACTCTGAAAACTTTTGTACCTTACTATTGAATATACTCTAAAACTTGTAAAATATCGCTGGTAGTATAAAACAAAAATTCAATGTGTAGTTGATATGTTGTTATAAAAAATGAACATTAATGTACATTTTACAAATACTATCTTTAAAACGAATTAAACTGTTGATAGTGAAGGAATGGTGTTTAGACATGGAAACATATACTTTTAAAAAGCATTTTTAAAAATCGTTAAAATCTTTCAACCATGTAATTTCTTAACAGACAGGTAATTTATTTCTATGTAAAGTATCAGTTTTTAAATGTTTGTACCAATAATAAATTTTACCGTTTTTACTTTTTAATTGTAACATACTTAACGTTGTAAAAATGTAATTTATATTTTTAAAATTTTTTAAGATAATTTGATAATGACAAAATTATTGTCGAAACGTACGTAATTATTAATAAAGAAAAAAAAGTTTTGAAAGAAACTCCCAAAGTTTAATTATGACCTTAATCCAAGAAATTCCACGCATAAATATATATATATATATATATATATATATATATATATATATATATATATATATATATATATATGACCGTTGAATCTATGATATGCAATTACTACATTTAGTACCTACTCTAGAGGAGGGTGGGGCACAATGGAACACAAAAGTTGGTTTTGCCCATAGCTCCCCACATGAATTTTTTTTTCAGCATTTTAATGATTTTTTTACCTAAGGATCTAAGCTATGAAATAAATGCATGAACCGTTATTATAGAAATCATATGTGACCGTGAACGGCCCTTTTCCAAAAAATGAATTTTGTGTCGTGCCCTATTCCTGGGGTACACTGACACAGGGCATGGGGTACTTTGGAAAAATTGAGAAAAACACGATAATTCATAAAAAACTTCATTTTTTGAATTGAAAATGCCAAGAGAAGGCATTTAAAAAAAGAGGTAAGGATCTGGAATTGAAAACACAAAATACTTTTGTTTAGCCAATGTTCAAATTGCCAAAATCAACGTTAAATGAGATGAAGCCCTTTTGTCTTTTAGTGCCCTGGACCACAGAAGGATTTTCTAGTAGAATCTTTATGTCTTTGTCATCAATAGCGGTTATGTCATCCACAAGAGGTTCGACAAAAGTGTTGCATTTCCGGTATCGTAGGAACTTGACCTCATAGCCCCCCTCATCAACTTTCATCTTGGTGATTTGACCAACATAGAATTTAGATTGGCTTTTAAGCTTGAACTCGATCAAAACATAATCTCCCAAAACAGAAAGTCGATTCAATTCTGCAAAATGGTCGGGCTCAACAGCAAAAATCTCATCTGTTTCCGTGTCGTCGTCTGTGTCTGCATATTCAATGTCATCATCGTCTTCTTCGTCGTCCTCTGATAAATGAACTGGAGCATGTTCATTAGATTTTATCTTCTTCGTTTTTGGTTGATTTACGAACACCTGCCTTTTAACAGACAGTATTCTGGAAGTTGAAATCGGCTGCTTCTTCTCTGCAATGGCTTTCATTTCTGGAGTACTCGTGGATATCATACTCCTTTCTTTCTTCCGCTGCTTTCGATTAGTTTTTCGTTCTCCTGCTTTTGGATAACCACCAAAATCTTCGGGAGATAGGAAAGCATAACTTGGACCAGCTCCTGGATCAAGGATACCGATGTCTGTATGATTTGCTTCTTCCATAGAAGCTGCTCTTTCTTCTAGGGAAGCTGCTCCTTCTTCTTCTTGAGGGAGAGAACCGTTGAGCAAATCACTTGGCACATAATTTCTCCCAGGTGGTTGATCGTCCACAATGGTAGGAGGCCGTCGGTCAGTCACATAATTGCATAAGAAGTCTGATTCTGCAAAAGTATCTCGATCAAACGTATATATCCCACTTTTTTTATAACCTGCAATTATGTTGGAAGGTGTCATGCTTTTCTGATGAGCTGTGTTGACGGAGGATGCTGTATTATAAATTGAAGCAGTTTTGCCAGGGTTTTGCATCATCCAAGAGTCAAGTGCTGCATTATAATAAATTTTGAAAGGCTCGAAAACCGCAACATTCAGTGGTTGCATTTTGTTGCATGAATGGGGAGGTAAAGTCAAAACTGAGACACAGCACAGTTCTCCTTACACAGTATAAGAGCTTCCAGGGACAAGTGACTTTCTACATTGTCATAGATTAATAGAGTGGGGTTCTCTCCAGAACTGCGAGTGTGGTGAATGAAATGTTTAATAACTTCCACATAAAGTTCTGATGTCATCCAACCGCTAGGGGTGGCTAAGGCCAGTGTGCCTGGAGGTGCTCCTTGAGTCATGTGGTCCTTAACATGAACACGTGGCAAAATCATGACTGGCGGAATTGTGCTGCCAGACGCATAAATTATGGACACTGTAGTGACGTTAGTGCGTTTTCCCCACTTGCTTGACGCCTTTTTCAGCCACAATTGGCTGAGGCTTCTGCACAGTTGATGTGGCTGTTTCATCCAAATTGAACACCCTTGTCCCATCTCCAAACTCTGGGTGTTGTCGATACAGTGTTTCCAAGTTATTGAAGAACATACAAACATTTGATTTGGTGAACGAAGCAGCACGAGACCAGCTGCAAGCATTAGGAGTTCCTTTGCTGAGTTTGGGTTGCCTTTTCAGAAAACCATAAAACCAGTCAATTCCAGCAATTTTCTACTCGCCCCATTATATAGAGCATGGTATTTTGTTCATAACTGCCATTTCGTATGCAACTCGTCTGCAATATTCAACTGGTAGGCCATAAAACATTTAAGAGCACATAATGAGGTAGTTTTCCAGTTTTTCCTCCTGCTTCAGTGTGAAGACCATCCTAACTGTGTAGTTAGGTGCATATTTCATATTCTCTTCTCCACCATCACCATATTCTTTTCTTCTCTTCACATATCTTGATAAAGTGACATAACTAACGTTCTTCATTGTAGCAGCACGTCTATAACTGTTTCTATTCATGACCATTTCCACCGCTGCCTTCATGTCATCTTCCGAGAAGAGCCCCTCGGTACTCTTGCGCTGTCGATTTCGCACCATTTCTGAAACAAGAAGAAAAATCATACTTACTGCACAATGAAAAACACATAGGGCACAATGAAACATTTCATTGTGCCCCAAATTCAACTGTTTCAAGGAACCCCAAACACGCCATTTTGCTTTCCCATACTCTGTACCACAAACGTGAAGCAGTAGAAATGCGAAAGTCGAGCAAAAACTTCAGGGATAGATGTACAATGAAATGCCATAACATCCGATTGAATTAAAAATTCACTCTTACCTGGAGGCAAAAATCCGTTGGCGCTAAATGTTCACTTTCACAGCGAAAAACAACACATTACCTCGTCAAGTTTGGCAATCTAGTAAGCAAGTCCTTAGGATGCATCATTTTAAGCACATCCTTTTTATGTACTAAAAGTAATGTATGCCTTGCACCTTCTCATAAGTATGTACTTGGCAAGTACTTATAAATTTTATTACAGTTGTTATTACCACATTTTAATTTATAAATTCCCGATTTGTTTAATTTGAAGAATTAGATTTGTTATTTTTAATGAGCAGATAATAATAATTACGATCCAAATTTAATGGACAATATCATAGATAAAAATATACAAAAACAGACTTTAGAAAAAGTATTCCCTTCTGATAAAAATAATAATAAACAATTTAAAAGCTTAACATACTTTGGAACACCATCCTTAAAAATTAAATCATTTTTAGAAACTTTAGACATGAATATTTTTTTTACACCTGATTACAATCTATCCAAATTCATTAAAAATTGAAAATCTAAGTCGTCAAAATTAAACAAATCAGAATTTATAAATTAAAATGTGTTAATGACAACTGTGATAAAATTTATATAGGTAGAAATTTAAAAACTAGAATTTTGGAATACAAACGTAGCTATGACAACCAAAAACTAGATTCTAACTATTCAAATCGTTTATTAGAAAACTAACACATTTTCGACCCAAATTTTGAAATTTTACATGTAGTCGGTAAATCCTATAGTTTAAATTTATTAGGGGCTTTTGAGATAAACAAAAATAAATATTCAGGTAACCTTCTTAACGACCAAATAGATATCAATCACTCTTGTTTATTAAACCTCTTTATCTAGAAGATAGCTTAGGAATGTTTGTAGTGAATGAATTTACAGGTAATTCTTTCAATACCTATATTTTTTTAACATTAGTAGAATAGAATTCTGTTTTTATGCACTGTATATATTACAACATTTCTAATTTATACCTTCATTAGTTTTGAGAAAGCAACTGTGTTAGTGAAAAACATCAACCAGTTTAAATTGAACATTAGTTCAAATAAATGAAGTTCTAAAAAAATTAAATTGTTTTATTTACATCGTTCAGTATAGATCTTCATCAAGCAAAAGCCTTACCTATTCAATATTATTAAGGTATCATTTAATCAGTATATTCTTAGATTTGGGATGGCTTTTTCAATAACACATGATCAAGGCAGACATTTCGAGTGGCATATTTGTATAGTCTTTAGTAGCAAACTAGGAATTAAAAGCTAACGGTATTATATAATGATTCCATCGTACTCTTTAAGTTGGCAATTATGGCTAGGAATAATAAAAATTGTTAAGATGAAATCCCTTCAATTTTGTTAGGTATTAGAGCGACTTTAAAAGCTTATCTTAAGTGTTCTTTAGCTGAGTTAGTATATGGACAGCCATTAAGACTCCCTGAAAAATTCTTCTTAGATTCTTGTAATGAGGTAGATTTATATCCTATTTTATGTAAATTGCGTGAAACATTTGCGAATTTGAAAATTTCTCAAGTTGTCCGTTGCGGTTCGTAAAATACTTGGTATCTCCGGAGCTGGAAAATGCAGAATTTGTTTTTGTTACTGTTCCGGGTATTAAATCTTCTTTTACTCCACCTGATGAAAAGTATTTCAAACTTAAAAGTGATAATAAACTTTTTACCATTTTGTAGGATAACAAAAACGTAATTATAAATATTGATAAAGTTAAACCTGCTTTTCTGTTAAAGGTTGTTAAGGAGTCAATTTCTTCAAATAATTCGAAGAAAGATCCGTTTGTTTTCAATTGATCTTGATGGAGGGGCGGGGGGAGATATATGGTGCTTTTAATTTTGACAGACACTCCACTTGTCGAGCCTATTCCTGTCTATCATTGAATGTCAACTTTGGTGTGACACATAAACTGTGTTGATGTTTTGGGGCTTTGATTACATTGCAACGACTGCTGTAATAAATACCAAAATAAGAAACATGGGGAGAATCATCCTGTATAACAAATTACTTTTTACATTGTAACGTTTAAACTATAGAAAGCGGTTGTTCACATTGATACAATGAAAAAACACTTATCTAAGCGGTCTGTCTGGTTGCAGAAAGAAAAAAATAATATTTAAACCGGAAATAATAATTGCGTCCAAATAACGAAATTTTACGGAATAAAATAAAAATTCAATTGTTAATCGAGGTAAAAAACCCATTACACAATTACGTCGAAGGATAAGTTCCACCAATCAAAAAGTAACGGGTACAAAAAAATAAAAGATTGCTGACTAGGGAGAAAGGTCGAAAACGGCGAAGGTGTAACAATTGAGGGGCAGTTGGTAGAAACTCGTGGTCGGGAACGGTCTAGTTTTTTCTTGGGTTTCGCGGATAGCGGTTTTTGAGGAGTCCTGAGTTTCAGTAATTTATAATTGAAGTAGTGTTTCCGCAATCTGGTATAATTTTTTTTTCGAAAGAGGAAAAGAAGATTACTGTACGCGCTCTGAAAGGGTTTCTTTTTTTATTCGAAACGCGAATCGTGTCCGTCAGCGTTTTTTTGAACACCCAGTCCGGGAATTGGTAAGTCTGATTTCAAAATTATACTAACTGTGTATTATGATTTTTTTTTGTAGTTTGGTCAGATTATTAACATTGCATTCTATGATATTATATCTATATAATTTAATTTGTGTTATGATAGTTCATAGCATACGAGTATTTAATGGTGATATCTCACCGTATGAATTAGGAATAGGAAGCACATTTGAGGTTGAATATTAAATTGCTAAAATCAAAGTTTCATATATAGGATACGCAAAAATATTCAGGTTCTGGCGATTATTTTGAAAATAACAAATTTCTTTTTATTCTGCGAGTCACTCGCGTTGATTTAAAAGGGTATCTTAAGTTTTCTCTCGATCCTATCACTGGTTTTATTTAATTACAGTCAAAAGACTCTATATACAATTATTCCTAACGCTTTGTCAATTTGGTGTAATTTATTTTTATTTTTCCTATTTTTTTTATTTCTTAAACGAGTTCAATAAAACAAACAAAAAGAAGGAAAAAAAAATGAGAAAAATAAAAATAAATTACACCAAATTGACAAATCGTCAGGAATAATCGTATATAGAGTCTTGTGACTGTAATTAAATAAAACCAGTGATAGGATCGAGAGAAAACTTAAGATACCCTTTTAAATCAACGCGAATGACTCGCAGAATAAAAAGAAATTTGTTATTTTCAAAATAATCGCCAGAACCTGAATATTTTTGTGTACCCTATATATGAAACTTTGATTTTAGCAATTTAATATTCAACCTCAAATGTGCTTCCTATTCCTAATTCATACGGTGAGATATCACCATTAAATACTCGTATGCTATGAACTATCATAACACAAATTAAATTATATAGATATAATATCATAGAATGCAATGTTAATAATCTGACCAAACTACAAAAAAAATCATAATACACAGTTAGTATAATTTTGAAATCAGACTTACCAATTCCCGGACTGGGTATTCAAAAAAACGCTGACGGACACGATTCGCGTTTCGAATAAAAAAAGAAACCCTTTCAGAGCGCGTACAGTAATTTTCTTTGCCCCTTTCGAAAAAAAAATTATACCAGATTGCGAAAACACTACTTTAATTATAAATTACTGAAACTCAGGACTCCTCAAAAACTCATTTAAATCAACGCGAATGTTTCACAGAATAAAAAGAAATTTGTTATTTTAAAAATAATCGCCAGAACCTGAATATTTTGTTAATAATTTTTAACGTTTTTATCACTTTGATATTTGTACTTTTAAACCTGTAGGTGTGTTTCTTGTGTATACTATAAAATATTGCAATTAAATGAGTATTGTCCTTGCATACATAAATTTTTAAAATATATGCTAGTGTTATTAGGCCAGAAAAAGAACAATTTATTATTACTTTAACACAATCCTGCACTATTATTTTTAGAACTTGATGTTTAAATCATCTTATTTTGTAATGGAGTGTAAGAATACATGAAAGTACAAACTATACTAATATATTACCTAAACTATTAATTAGAACTTTGACTGAAATCTGGTTGTTGGCTGCCACTTTCTAAAACAACAAAAATAAAATGAAGTGGCTATCAAAAATAATATGTTTATTTTTATTCTTTATCAAAAACCAATCATCTTCACAAAACACACTAAATTATCCTCAATTATTTCAGGAATTCTAGTATATACCCACTGATAATTAGGAATTTTACATTATTTAATAATCAATCAACTACAGTATTTACCAGTTTGTCCCAAGTATAAAGTAGGTACTGCATCTCGTTTTAAATTTGTTCTATTATTTTTGGCTTGGAATTTCCAATCCTCAGAAAAGTGGAAATCACAAACTCTATAGTTCCGAATGACTTTATCTTTATCCTGGGTGAGTTAATATTCATGGTTAATGTTATTCATCCACATACGGAAAATCTAACAAAAAAGAAATTATTAATTATAAGTAAATTCCTATCGGCACATATGAAGTAAAATAATGCAAAACACCTTATTCAAAACTATTTTTATTGTGAACAATGTGACAAACAAGTTTATAATGTGAAAGCTATGGGAATATATTTTTTATATACATAAAAGTTTTATATTTTTTAATGCGAAAATTTGCGTTGACAAAAAAGATATAAATATGTTATGCTTCATTAGTCCTACATTTTTAGATCTTTATAAATAAAAAATTATAGGTTTGCAATTTAACTTACCTCAAGATCTCTAGAAAAAGCATGCGTTGGCTTTTCAGTGTTCTTAAAAGAACAATTAGGTACACAAATACCATTATTAAAATGAAATGAGAATCAAATATAATATCAATAATATTAAAAAAAGATAAGAACATAAATTGAAAACACGAAATAAATTTATCCATTAAGTTGACGTTAAGATCGACACGGAACCACCGTGATATCGAAAACAGTGGCTTTACCAACATTAAAATATAATTTATTACCAGCAGCGGAACAACAGCGCTCAGTTGTTTTTCTTCAGAACTAAAAAGTGAACAACCCCTGAAGAACATCTGCAACTTTTCATGGTGACAATGGCGGTGATATTCGGGATCTCAAATGGTATGGGGGATGGCGGTCTACAAGCGTAGCTGAAGGATACGTGGAAGAAAGCATTGATAATAAAATGAAAAATTCTCAAAGGGTATTCAACAATGTCCAATTGGGATCAACCCATGAAGTCCCCAAAGGGATTGTGGTGAATGAAAAAAATGTTCAGCAACAACTAGTTAATAAGAAGAGGTCAGAAGTTGTATTCTTTTCTAACTTTAATAATTGTTTTTTCATTATTTATTGTAATAAGATTTAAAATAAACGAATTTCTTTCTTGTTAAATTGTGTTTTGAATGACATTAACGTTGCTATGCTGTAAAGTGACCCATTACTGTATGAATTTGAGGTCATTAATCTAGTGCACTACTGTATAAAATGCGAAAAAAAGTATTTTAACAACAAACTTTGGTCTAATCATTCGTAAATATGTACTAAATTCCTATTTAAAATACGAGACATTCCCTTCTTATCTCTCTTCAAGAATCAACTTTTTGAAACAATAAACGCTCCAATTGCTATTTTCAAAACCCAAATGATAAACAAACCATGGGCGTAGTGAAAAAGGGCATTTAATGTTTTAAATGAAACACTGTTTCTAGTTAACTCAACAATATATTGAAAAATGTTACTAATTCTAAAAAATTGACAATTGTTTCGATATTACCTAAATATCATCGTCAGAATGACAGACGTGACTATCACTACCTAATGTTCCAGAGCTATCGTTAGCTATGTCCTTCAAAGTGTTGGCCGGATGTTTTAATTAACTCAACAGTTTGAAACCTCTGCTTCTACGATCCATAGCTGAAACAAAATACTTGTTTATACATACGTTTAGCCACAAAGTGTAACGCCACTGGTAAAAACGACCTGGTAAAAAAGCCTCCGGTAAAAACGACCCCGTGTTACATGTTTAATATCTTACCTGCTTAGGTTATTGAAAACAATAACAAAACGAGGAAAATTCTAAGTGAATAATATTAAGATAAAATTTAATTAGCATGGGTCTCATCCTTGTAGTAGTTCAACTCTCGAATTCCCCTATGGATAAATAAATCTCGTTAAAAAAAACCTTGTCTCTCGAAATCACCTGAAAAATAAATAATACTTTCAGATATTCAACTACTCATTTAATAATTATAAACAAATAAACTTGACCTTCAATTAGTGTATTCTTGTTATTTTATATAAAAATGGTACTGGCCTAAAGGAAAAGAAGATATTTTGTGTGACAGATATTTCCGTTTTCCCTGTTTGGAAGCAACGATTGTGGAACAACGTGCTACGCTGTAAGCGGATTTATTAAAAGGAATTTTGTGGTGCAATCAAGGAGGAAGTGGCTTGGATATATGTTTTAAAGCCAGCAACAGATAGTTGGATATATTTCTCTGATAACACTTAGCAAAATTCCAGTTTAAACGAAACTTCTATGGGAAGTCACATCTTAAGGCCCCATACCAACCGAGGTGAGTCGCCAGCTAATTATGACTAAAAGAATAAAAATAACTATTCGTTTAAATACTTATTAGAATTACCTTTTCCTTTTTAGGCCTTTTTCTCATTAGTTTCACTTTTTCTTGGTTCTCGTTAATTTCTGTTCTCCCAAATTCACGAGTACTTTTCTCTGTGTGAGCTCTACGGGAAACCACTTTGGAACTGGGCATATTCTGGATGATATTTCCCTGACGAAGGATCCCAGGGCATAGCAGACAAGTTTAATTGATCTCTGCACATTTTTGGACAGTGTTTTTAGACTTCTGAATGTATGTTTCGTTACACACAGTAACCTCCAACAAAATTATTTCGGCTAAACTGCAAGTCATATATATAACATTACCATAGTTGAAAAGTAAATTGTTAGTAGAGTATCAATATTAATTTACATCAATTTATCAACATAAACATTGTTAGATTGAACCCTATAATATAGGACATAAATTAAAGCTAAAATACTTACTTAAATTTTATTTGTACATATCGGGTATATGCATATAAACGGTATAGTAGATATACTCCTTGTATATAACTGTATGTATACTTTCTTGTAACACACTTGAATTCTTTTCAAATTCACAATTGATAAAGCTTGGGTCAAATTCATTTGGATTGTTTTCTTTAATAGTACCTACCAACTCGTTGTTTACAGTGGCAGAATTACCCAAAAACTATCCCTGAGATAATTTGTCGTGTATTTAATTTTATTTGATCCCTATCAACTGAAGGGAGTAGCACCCGGTATTGTTCAAATGTATGAATTACAAAAAAATATGTTATTATTATTATCAGGGGGCTTTTTTTGAAATTAATTTTTTCACTGGGGGCTATTAACGGGGGCTTTTTTACCGGAACGTTTTTAACAGCGGCTTTTTAACCTGGTATCAACATTTCTTAACCAAACTTGTTTCTTTTTTATACCAGAAAGAGGGTTTACTAAAATACCTCAAGATTTGACAAGAATTTCCATTTACGCGAATTGTTCAAAACAAAAAAAATGTGAATTTCTCATCATTCTTTTCAGTAATTGGTTTTCAAAATGCTTAGAAACATGCATAACTCCCATGAGTTCTAAATATATCAACAGTGTGAAAAATGCACAACTCCTTAAGTTTATAAAAATAGCATTAATCCATTCTAATGTATGATAACACATTCAAAAAGCTTAAATTTACATAGTTTGTACTTACCTAAATGATATTGAAGCTCGGTTTGACAAAATAACGGCCAATTCAAAGCATGACAAACTAAAAAACACAACACCAAACATAGACAGAACACCAACGTATACTTTCTAGGACTTATGCAACTTTCTTACTGATGTACAACGAGTTGGACTTACGTGCATTCCATACTTTTCTTTCTAGCGCCATCTAAATACTTTTTGCAGAGTTTTTTATATGAATGTATAGATACGGTGCTTTTCTAACAGATGGAGCTAAAAACCAAGTTTGTGAAAAATGGACTTATGCAATTTTCACATTAGGCCGACGATATTGCGTTAATTTTGTCCATGAGTATATATTTTTATTGATAAAACCAAACAGAGGTATTTCACAGTTTGCAATTATATCAAGATTTGTACAAGTCATTATTTTTTTTTGTTCCGAAATAAATCTAGAATTGATTAATCTATAAACAAACCACTTCACTCAACAAAAGCATACAAAAATAAATTGCATTTATCACATCTATTCCTCTTAAATGTATCCTAATTCCAACAGTAACAAATTATTCTGAAAATGATATTTTGAATGAGAAACTTGATACTTCAATATACCAATATTTTTTGTCTCGGAGTTTTTTTCTATCTAAACTAGCTTATATTGTGTCTATTAATTTTTAAACCAGATAATCCTTGACTGTATAATTTTTATTGTTATTTGTTGATACCCTACCAAGGTTGATGGTTATGATATATTTTAAACTATTTCACAACAGCAAACAATATATTTAATGAATTATTTGTTAAATAACAATTGAAACAGATTCATCACAATATTTTGAATCATAACAAGCTTATGGGTATCCCAAGTTATCGCGTATAGGCAATATCTCGCTTATTGAACAAGATAATAAAAAATTTGCTTTGAATGGCATTAAAATACCTTCCAATTGACTTATAAGATTATTTACATTTGTTAGCCCTGTGGTAGCTATCCCTCAGTTTTTATTTTCAAGTAGCACCCCCCGTAACCCCGTATATTGTAATTGAAAATTGCGTCTCATTCTATTTGGAATGCAGCGATAGCACATACTTGGCATTTTTGTTATTAATAACAACAAAAACATTAATATTTCATGAATAATGAATTTCAACTAAAATACCTATGATGCAATTCTAGAAACGAACAAAAAGTTACATCGAGGGTTCAAAATTATTTCCTGTAAAATCCATGCAAGCTATAAAACGTGTTAAAAACATTCTTGTGCCTGAATCATAGCTGGTGTAATGATACGACATGCTTCACGAATGCGTTCTTTCAGATCATCTAAATCATAGGTTCCCAAAGTGGTCCATTAGGCATTAAATCTGCTTTTCTGCCGTGTGAAACATATAATTTTTTCTTCAAATTTGTTCCAATTCCACGCAAAATTGACTTTTTCATATTTAAATTGCATTTCATTATCAATATCCAAATAACTAAATTATTTTATCAAAGGTAACTGGGCCCTGCGTTACTATGTTTACCGCTGATGACGTTTGTTGAATATGTTTGTTTACTGTTTACTTTGTCATTGTCAATTTTGAAAAGTTGTCATGTTAGAAATGGATTCACTGCAAAGTGAGGATGAATTGATGCAATTAACACCACCTGAGATAAGAGACCAGGCGCGAGATGTGGAATTTAACCTTTTACCGGAAAAATCAAGAACTGTATATGTATGTATTCACCATAAATATATCTAATAAATAAAAATTTCGTGTTGTAGTTTGTAGTTTTAATGCAATAAAACCAGTTTATTATCATCAGCATCATTTTGAGTTTTCTCAATGTCATTGTCAATTTTAATTACCAGTTTGATTTAAATTATTACTTGGAAGGTTGCCTAGCAACGAACTTTTTCTGCCTAGGCAGTAAAAGTGGACTTTTTCTGCCTAGGCATTAAAAGTACAACTTCTAAGCCTTCCAAGTGTCATTAAAAGGCCGCTTTTAATGTCATTTGGAGAAAAATTATATTTGTTCATAGGAATTGAAAACGCTCTATATATCATTATATACATACATTATAAACTCTTTGAATTTTTAAATCAAGAAATATGGTTGAAATATACATCTAATTGTCGTTCACTAACCTATAAAACAAGCTAATATGTCATCTACCTATACAGTGTGACCCATTTAAAATGGAACTACCTCTGTAAAATACGCATTTTCTAATCAATCTCCAAAAAATTTAGTAGTTCATTGGTATTCACCACAATTTGTACCCCTGTTTGGAAACGAAGTGAACGAACCCAGGATGAATTTTGGTTAGAACAATTGTTATGGAAGCGACTTTCATCACTCCAAAACATTTGATTTTAAAGCAAAGGTTTATCGGCAATCATATTATCAATTAGAGAAATAAAGTATAATCTTCGTTGGAAGTGTCTTCATAATTCTCTGTACGCAGAATTGTTCAGGAGTGTTGAGAGATAAACCAAGAAATGTAACTTAATGTGCGAAAAGCTTTTGAAGCTCGATTGTATTATTGTATGGTAGTCAATTGGAACACCTTATGAAATCATTTTTTTTCTTTTGTGCTAGATAATTTCTTAAGAATTAAATTGTTTCTATAAGTAAACTGATATAATCCTGAACTCCCAAATGATTTATTTTCTACTTAAGGTATTATCCATTTTTCATGTCTCCTTTTATAGGAGAATATAAACATATACAGGCATTCCTTGAAAAATGAGGGGTGTGGCCAAAGGGAGAAGGGGAGGCAGTTATAACGAGTGAATATGATTGAAAATACACCTTAATTCTAACGGTTTTTGTTGTGTCAAGAGTAGTAGTTTTAAGTAATGAAAAATCAGAGCGATCAGATGTCAAATTGGCAAGGTTTGACAGCACGATAGTTTTCGGTAGTTTGTGAAATAAAGCTATAATAAATACTTAAAAACTCTTGATCTTTTATTTATAAGGACCCAAACAGAACATGGTGGTAGCTTGGTGGTCCTCACGAGTTGACATTGTATAAAATCAATCGGCTAGGCCGATATATCCGATGAAAAAAGCTAACTTATCATTCGATAAGAAAGCAGTGCGCGCCAATGTATTTTCGACTGAAACGGTGTTGAAATCATACACACGAAAATAAAATGTCTACAACAAACAACCCAACGACAACAACTTCACATGTACAAGTAATGTATTCCATCAATGTTACACCACCGGAAAAATTTAATTTTTCAATGCCAGCAGTATGGCCAGGTTGGAAAAAGAGGTTTTAAAGGTATATGTCAGTATGGGATTCCTTTCCAAACCAGATAAGGAACAAATTGACATACTAATGTATATTATGAGGGATGAATCTGAAGAAATTATTGCAGTTCCCAAACGAATCAATACTATATCAAGAAACCATTCAGATGTTTGAACATTTCTTCATTCCACGTAGGAATGTAATATTTGAAAGATTTGAATCTAATTCAAGGATTCAACAACCAGGTGAGACTATTGACTCCTTCATAACTAGTCTTCATACATTACCTGAGCATTGTGATTATGGGCAACTCAAAGAGGAATTAATCCGAGATAGGATAGTAGTGGGTATGGTAGATACAAAAATGTCTGAAAGACTTCAACTTAGAGAAAAACTTACGTTGCAACAGTGTACTCTAGAAGCCAAACAAGCGAAATACAGGCTTCGCAAAATAAAGAACTCTTAAGTAACCACAGGCAAGTTGGTCGTGTACAAGCTGTGGATAAAAATGAAATTAACTGTCTCGACCCTTACTTCGTGGAATCTACTCATATTAGTATTTTAAATGAAACTCACGGTTTCTAGTTAATAGCACAATATAATAAAAATTGATTTATCGAAACAATTGTCAATTTTTTAGAATTTTCAACAATTTTTATTATATTGTGGTATAAACTAGAAACCGTGAGTTTCATTTAAAACACTAATATGGATAAAAATAGTGCTACTGGTTCTAGTACGCTAATAAATAAAGACAAAAAGTTATCCAAGTGCGGATTTTGTGGTCTACAGTCTCATTCACGGGACAAGTGCCGGGCTAATCAGTCTGCATGCAATAAATGCTAGAAGAAAGGACACTGGGCTTCCGTTTGCAGGAAATTTAATCAGGTCAGATCTCTTCAAGTTGATAAAAAACTAGATTTAGAGAATAAATATAACTCCGCTGACTATGATTCTGACGAGGAATCAGACGTAGGCGAAGTTGGACTTGGAGGGGGGGGGACTTCATGGGGTCTATTACAATCGATCATCATATTAATCATGTAGATTCTAAGGAATGGTTTGCCTCAGTATGGGTTTCTGAGTTAAATGAAAATTTTGATTTTTTGATTGACAGCGGTGCGGACATTAGTTGTCTTCCCAAAAAAATTATTAATCCTGGTCTGTATAGTTATATTAAGCCATCTACTCGAATTGTAACTGGTCCATCTGGGGTTAAATTGTCGGTTCTTGGGACACTTGATATCAGTTTAAAACATAAAGATCTCACCTTTGAAACGAAAATTTACATTATTGATAGATTATCAAAACCGATTCTTGGAAGATTAGCTATTTTAAACTTGAAAGTTCTGGACCTAGTCTATAATGAAGTTGCACCGATTAAAATAACTGATTCAGATATTACAAAAGAGCAAGTTGTATTCAAATTTCCTAAATTATTTAGTAGTGTAGAAAAATTTAAAACTGAATTAAAAATTAAGTAAAGGGAAAATGTTCAACCCTATATTCAGTCAGTACCAAGAGTTGTGCCTATTCCGCTTCTGAAGCCTTTAAAAGAAGAACTTGATAGGCTACAAAAATTAAAGATAATCGAGTCGATTGATTGTCCTACTGACTGGGTCAGCCCCATCGTTGTGGTTCAAATAAGAATATTAAGATAAGGCTTTGCGTGGACTATACTCATTTAATTAAGGCAGTCCTGAGGGCTCACTACCCTATCGGAAAAGTAGAAACAATATTGGCAAAAATTTCAAACTCTAAATTAAACTCCAATTCCGGCTTTCATCAAATTAGATTAACCAAAGATTCCCAACTTCTGACAATTTTCATTACACCGTTTGTAAGATTTTTTTCAAACGCTTGCCCTTCGGAATAACATGCGCTCCTGAATACTTTTCTTGTCTTATTAATAAAATTTTAGAAGGTATAGAGTAGTTGGTCATATTAACGATATTTTAATTTATGCACCGACGCTTGAACAACATAACGAAATCTTGAACGAAGTTTTAAAAAGAATCGAACGAGAGGGTATAACTTTAAATCCACAAAAATGTATTTTTGGGGTCCAGTCTTCAACTTTTTTAGGCCATGATATTTCTAACGCATGAATTTTAGTAGATCAGGAAATAATTCGCGCTATTCGTGAATTTCCGGAACCTAAAAACAGAAAACAAGTTTTGCAATACTTGGGAATGGTAAATTTTTGTAGTAGATTTATCCCAAATCGTTCGGAACTTCTTTACTTAATAAAAACGTAAATTTTATTTGGGGAATTACACAAAAGGAAGCTTCTGAGAAATTAAAAGAAATACTTTCGAACTGCCCGACATTAGCATGTTTTGACCCCACCAAACAAATTTCGATTCAAGCCGATGCTTCATCTTTCGGGATTGGGGCTTGCCTAATGCAAACTGCTAACGACAAAACTGAAACTGTTGCTTATGTATCAATATTATTATCGGACACTGAGAAAATGTATGCTAAAATTGAGAGAGAAGCACTGGCTTTAACATGGGCAGGGGATAAATTTTCAGAGTACCTCACTGGCCTACCATCTCTCATACTTGAGACTGATCATAGACCGTTATTAAAGGGTTTACAGGCAAAACCAATCGACGAACTAACACTGCGTTCTCAACGCTTCAGATTATGCTTCTCTTCTCTCTCTCTCTCTTCTAGCCGTTTTCTATCCTTTGGATATAGGCCTCTCTCATATTTTTCCAGTTTTCCCTGTTCTGTGCCACTTGGTTCCAGTTAAGTCCGGCTGTTCTTTTGATGTCATCATACCATCTTTGCTGTGGTCTGCCGGTGCTTATTTTCTCCCCCCAAGGTCTCCATCTTGTTATTTTTCCGCTCCAGTTGTTTTTATTTCGGGCAACATGTCCGGCCCAGTTCCATTTAAGACTGCCTATTCGCCTCACTATGTCCTCTACCTTGGTTCTATTTCTTATACACTCATTGGTTTTATGGTCTTTAAGCGTTATTCCTATCATTTTTCGTTCTATTGATCTTTGGTGTATCTTTAATTTATTTAAGATTTTCTTTGTTAGGACCCATGTTTCACATCCGTAGGTTGTTACTGGGAGAATGCAATCCATGTAAACCTTGGTTTTTAGTTTGAGGGGTAGGTTGGAGTTGAAGACGTGTCGCATCTTCCCGTAGGCCGCCCATCCTAGATGTATTCTGTGGTTAATTTCAAGTTCTTGATTGGCTATACCCAATGTTAACTCTTGACCTAGGTAGACATAAGAGTTCACCTCCTTTACCTGTTGTCCTAGCACATTTATACTCTCTATGCTTAATGCGCTATAATTATCAAGTACATTATTCTTCAGGGAAAGACCTCGTGGTAGCGGATGCCGTATCACGAATTTTTTCTACAAGTGCAAAAAAACCAGAGAAAGACGAATTAGAGTCCGAAACCGAAGCGCACGTCAATTTAATTTTACAATCGATCCAAGTAAAACCGAATTTTCTAGAGCCAATTAAAATGGAACAAAACACTGATCCGATCTTAACAAAAATAAAAGAATACTCCGAAACAGGTTGGCCAAGCAAAAAAAAGTTGCCTGACGAACTTCTATCGTATTATCAATATAGATTTGTGTTTTCGGTTTCTGACATTGACATCAAGCTTTGTTATCCTATAGAACTACTCCTTTGGAATGCAGCTTTTCGCCCGAGGAATTGTTATACGGTAGAAATATTAATTCATTTTTACCCATGTTATCAAGCCAACTAAACTGTCAAGTAGATTTAAGTTCTCTGAAAGAAAAAGAGAGTAGGTCTAAGGATAAGAGTGCTAAATAGTTTAACCACAGACTCCGGGCAAAGAATTTGTCAAATTTGAAAATAGGAGATTACGTCTAGGTAACTGACCTTAGAATCTATGCAAGGATTATAGATTTTCCGCAGAACCGCGTTCATATTTGATTCAATCCAATTCTGGTCACATTTACCATCGTAACAGATGGAATACCCGCTCCCTATTATACCAAACCTAATCAGTTTATTCCGGCATTAGTCTCATCTGAACCAGTACAGAACGAGTCAAATTCTTCTGGTTCTGAAAGTAATGGTAACGGAAATAGGGATAGAGAAAATATATGTACTTCCTCCCATTCAAATGTTGAAAAAAAAACTCAGCTGTTTTAGAAAATAACTTAAACAAAAGTAATATGCCAGTGTCTCAATCTGTGTCACCTGAACCTAAAGTATGTGAGTCGCCAACTTTCAATGTGCATTCGTCCCCAAAAACTCAATCTGTGCCTTCCAACACTCCAGTTTTACAAAGACCCAAAAGAGGCATTAAAAAGCCCTCTTGCCCTCTTACCTGAGAGACTATGTGGGTTAAAACTTTGTGATTTCTTGTGTTCTTGTTTGATAAAAAATTGTAAAAGAGGTAGATGTTGTGTCAAGAGTAGTAGTTTCAAGTAATGAAAAATCAGAGCGGTCGGATGTCAAATTGGCAAGGTTTGACAGCGCGATAATTAATAAATACTTAGGAACTCGTGATCTTTTATTTATAAGGGCCCAAATAGCACAGTTTTCATACCTTCATCTTTTGTAAATTGTCATTCACGTATTTACAATGATATTATTTCTAATCATTTTATAAATCATTATATAGATGTACGGTTGCGGCAAATAGAAAATGGGACAACTCTTAAAGCAGATTTTTGTCTAATTCTAGCTGCTTGAATTTGTGTTATGAATAAGTCATATGTCAACATTGAATATTTGACGTCTGTCAGGCAATTCAAAATTCGAAAGTAACGATGGCGCATATAAATTCAGTGACAAAAGGTGGAATAATCGCAAAAATAGACGATGGGTGGTCAGTGAGGCAAACTGCGGCATTTTACAATGTAAGCAAGAACTCAGTATCAAGTATCTTAAGAATATAGCGAAATGAGGGATGAATTAATAGAACTCCAGGCTCAGGACGTCCGAGAAAGTCAACTGCTGAACAAGATGCTGCTTAGATTAACCATTTAAGAGCAAATCCATTTGAAACAGTAGTTCAAGCTGTTCCAGCAACAAATTTTCCAGCATCTTGTCGTACGGACCGTCGCAGAGTAGCACAGTCTAAATTAAAATACCACGCAGCAACAAAGAAACTATCATTAAACAATAGTCACAAAGAAGCAAGAAGGTTTGTTGGAAGTTTTAAATAATGCTTGGGATGAAATAAATGAAGAATATTGTTCCACATTATGTAGATCGATGAGCAAAATGGCGGGATTACTAAATATTAATTAATGTTTTAAATGAAACTCACTGTTTCTAGCTAATTCCACAATATAATAAAAATTGTTGAAAATTCTAAAAAATTGACAATTGTTTCGATAAATCAATATCATCGTCAGAATGATATTGATTTATCGAAACAATTGTTAATTTTTTAGAATTTTCAACAATTCTTATTATATTGTGGAATTAGCTAGAAACAGTGAGTTTCATTTAAAACACTAATATGAGTAGATACCACGAAGTAAGGGTCGAGACAGTTAATTTCATTAAATATTAATTGTAGTTTTTTATTGAAAATTAAAAATTATTTTGTAGCCGTTGATATTTAATAATGAAAAACATTATTTACACTTTAATGTTATTGTTATGCAAATATACCAATAGCAGTAAGTAAAACCCGACCGCTATTTACCTACAGACTACATTCGAGATGGATAGTGGAACGTTAATATTTCGAATATTAATTTAAATAAATAATTTTTCAACGAATGTTAAATTTATTGGTGGAATAGACCACACGTCTTCCTAGTCTATATTTTCAATACCACTAATTAAGTGTTGGTGGAATAAACGTTAAAGTTATCTCGTCCAAAAAAATCCTTAATAGGAAGTCAGAATCACAGATAACCCACAGATAGATGAGACACTGATTGTGGCGCCATCTATAGAGCCTGTCGAAACAATTGAGTGATTTTGAAAAGATTTCTGTAATTTTAGGTTTTGGCGGTATATTCAAATTTACTCTATTTTGATTATTTCATAACAAAATAACCTTTTATAGTCCATCATTTAACATTTCATTCCATTTAACTCAGTAATGGTTAGATGTTGTGTTAAATTAAATGAAATATCAAATGATGGACCATAAATGGTTAATTAAATTGGAAAAAATAAAACAGTAATCATATGAACAGTTTATTTATTTTGGTATAAAAATACAAAACAAATAATTTCTTTCACAAAGTACTTTTCTTATAAATCAGAATGACAATAAATAAACTATAACGTAAAAACAATGCAATAATTAAAAAATAATACATACATTCTAGATTGGAGTATCATTAAATTTTTAAACTTAAAACACATATTTATTTCTTTACTGGAAGTATTAAATAGGTTTATATCACAAGCTTAAACCTAGTATATTGCATATTTGTATATTTCTATATTTAAAAGCATTCCGTTCTTATGAAACCATCGCATAAGGCAGTTTAAGTTACTCTGCAGCTCCTGGCAGTCTATGATTGTTAAAATGTTTCTAAGGGCTCTTAAAAATTTCACCGTTTCGTGGAAGTCCTTTCTCGTTTCTGGTTGAGGTTCTACACAAAATAACAACAATAAATAAGTAAACACACAGATATGTTTGGAAATTTATGTCAACAAAAGAAAACAAAATGTGCTTACTATTGAAATAATAAGTGTTTACACATGTTTTTGTACTAAGCCAAAAAAAATATCAAAAGATGTTTGAATGTTTATATTTTTTTGTTTTTTTTTGAATTCCTTTTTTTGGAGCTTTCGATTTTCTCAGGAATTCTTGATTTTTTGGTTTTTAACTATTTTTTGATTTATTGTTTTTTTTATTTTTTGTCTTTATTGGATATTTTGGATTTTTGGTTACCGCTAGACCAAATACTTAGACGTAATGCCTCAACAAAAGTTAATACTCACTTTCATTTCCCATAAATTGTCATACCATGGGCTATATATATTAAAATCGGCAAGGGGTCAATACCTTCCATCCCATAGCTGGTGGAGGGGATAGCTATAACATCAAATAAAATCCAGATTATTATTTCTTCATTGGGTACTTTTTAAAATGGAATTGTCGGAGTATGGTGTACACACTAGATATAAATTGAGTGTATGAAAAGTCGAGTACTGAGTGTGTCATTTTATTAAAATTCCAGCTAAGCGCTTTCAGCCATTAGGTCATTATCAAAGCTGTCGACAAGAGAAAAACATACAACAGGTACAATGTACATACAATGAAATAAAATGTTTGATGTTACATCATTATTTGAGTAATATTTGTTAAAATTACCCTATAAAGAGGGTGTACACACAGATCATTTAGTGGATAATTTCAAATTAGACGTTTAGTTATGTGAATTACAATTTTACATGCTCTGTATAGAGTAATTTTAACAAATTTTACTTAAATAATGATGTAACATCAAACATTTTATTTTATTGTATGTAGCAGTTACAGGGTTTGATGTTTTTTGACACCTTCTGTATGTTTTTTTCTTGACTAGAGCTATCCGAATGGCCTAATGGCTGAAAGCACTTAGCTGAAATTTTAATAAAATGACACACTCAGTACTCGTCTTCTCATTCACTCAATTTACATTTTAAAATGTCCAAAATTATAGCATGCTATATTGAATACAATAAAACTTACCATCAATTTCTGTTAATTTCCACTCATATGGGAAGGCAAATCAAACTGCCTTAATAACCTCTCTGCGTCTTTCTCAAATCTAAAGAAACACTGTTTTTGAAAATGAAGGGATCATATCCTTCATCGTTTCCTCGTCGACAAATTTATTGATTTATCACCACTGCTTTTCAGCCATATTAATTTTATATTACTGGGTTGGGGAACAAAACTGTAAAAAGAAATATTTACTTTATTAATGCAGCAATTTTCAGTTTAGCTAATGTGAAAAACAACCATGATCTCTAAAGTTGTCGATTAAATTAGTAAAAATTCAGTGTTTTATAAAAATAACGATAATGGTTGTTAATTGTGAAAGAAAAAATGCTCAAATTTTTTTAATAAAACTAACCGAGTACACCACTTATTAGACTCCTTCAGAATACACTTAGACATTGTCTTTTCAATTAATAACAATAAAGCAACGAAACAACAGATAAATATTACATTATAGGAATTAAAAAATACACCAAAATACCGTATCCTTATAATAACCTCTACACATGAACTAAGAAATGATAACAGTATAACTTATAACATATAACATGTGAGGACGAGCAATTTGATTACTAACGACGTTACAGTTTTCGTTAATTTTTTGGAATTATCTACCGATTTTAGTTACTCGACAGGCTCTATAGATGGCACGGTCTGCAGTGTCCCTAGCCTGGTCGTAATGCGGCACTTTACAATACATTTTTCGAGAGAATGGTTGATGCAGAAATTCCGTTAAAAGTTTAAAGATTTAGTTTGATCTAAAATAAAGCTTGTTCCTTAGAACACATTCGCTGGGATTACTAGTATGTTTTACATTTTTTCTATTTAAAATTTACTTGAACTGATAAAGGTTTTTGTCCAGTACGAATCTTTAGGCTAGATTGTATAATTGTAAAAAAATATACGAACACACTTGGTGTCATTATAGCGGAAACTCCAGGACTCTACAATATTTGCGGGTAAATTATACACAAATACCTGACTGAAACAGTGTGTTGGTGTATTATCACCAAATAGTATGGTCTTACATATAATGGTTGTACTGTAAGAGCTTATTGAGGACTTAGTTATTCATCTGTCTAGAGTACAGATAATTATTTAACTGAAGAAGATTTCCCGGATTACTGTCTTCGAATATCAACTTTTGAGTTAAGTAATTTTATTTTGAATGGCTTCACCAATATTATTTTATCTGTACGTTTAAGGTTAAAATTTCTTTTTCACACATACTAACCACTTTTTCTAAAATTTTCTAATTCGTTTTTTTTTCATACATTCATTATATTTATACATATTTTTTATTTAGTTGTTTTATTTATTATACAGGTATACCTGAAAAATTGCCTTCAGCACATTTTTTCTAAAACATTTTCTAAAACTAGCAGAGAAGAGCAGTTAAGAGTTAGCTGATATTTGAGGTTGATTTTTTTCGAATTTTGTTTACGAACAAAATTTGTGGCGCCCTTCATTAAATTACATTTATCTGTATCTTAGTTTTTTCTCTCTTTCTTTTCTTCTTCACTTTAACTAACTTCTTTCAGATAACAGAGCCCTGAGAACTAGCTTTGTTATCTCCAATCTCATTATCAGTTTGGAAAGAACCAACTTTCTTTTTATTTCTTCCTTTCTTTTATATTTTTTTTACCCTGAGAGTAACAGTGTTTGTTTCAATAGTATCTTCCATTTGAATAAACGAAAAAACTATCCCATTTTTCCTGGAAACGGAATAGTCACAGTCCCACTAGGCAACAACAACTGTCCCATTTTTTGTCCGCAACTGTACATAAGTTATATTAGGTTAATAACATTAACTTATAAAGTATATTTCACTGCTTAGTTACTACATACGTGACATATTTACAACCATAAGATTAAGAACAATTCGTAGACCATAAAAAAGGAGCAATGTGCAGTGGAGTTGCCTACATAAGTTACAAACATCAATAACAATATCTTCCAATGAATTTATCGGGATAAGCAAGTGCTTATTAAATTCTTAAACGTATTTCTGGAATGAGGACATTTTATATAAATAACAAATAAAGGAAACCCATAAACATTAATCCCATTTCTTGTTTATCTAGTGACTGTTAATCCGATAATACGAAAAAAATGATATCAATTAACGAAATACCCTAGATCAGTCTATCGATTATCGTGTAGCAAAAGCTTGTGAAGTTAGTACCTCCGCGGAAAAAATATGAGTACTATGAATGCGGTAGCCATATCATATTTAGGAGCGGTTGTTTTAATATTGATAGTTTTATTAGTGATAATAAGAGTTAAATGTAGAGTACCAAAGGAATCAGCAAATGTACAAGCGACAATAAACAGTAAGTTTTCTTTATAAATGAATTTTAAGACCAAAACATGTTTGTGCTATTATTATCTATCATCCTTATACTCGGTCACATGTAACCAGACAAACCGTGGATTACTTCCATCAGGCTCGATTTCATCTCCTACCTTGAGCCTAGATGCATTAGGGAATGTGTAAGAAATCGTGAAGCTGGGTTTCTATGTCACTGAGTGTGTATCATTTGATTAGTGAGGTATGTTTACCGTTTAAATCATGTTTGGTATGTTTTTATCAAGTAATTTATTTGGGATTTTATCAGACACATGAGTCTTGGAGCTTATAATCATACCTACTTCTTTAATAATTTTTTTCTGTACCTCATGAAAGAAAAACGACTATTTCTTCAGCTTTTTTTTCTAATATGTATTATTAAATCGAGGCCTTGTTAATTGGATGGATGATCTCTTCTTATTTAACTAAAGATTTAAAAAGTAGGGGAGAAAATGAGACTCTTAATTATAAAATTTTTTATGATGTAGAAGTTCATAAATAATAAATAAAAGATAGTGTCAAATTATGTGTACGTAGCAAATATTTTTACTACATTAAGACTATTCATTTTCAACAACGATTTGAATGGTAAAATCAGTATCATCAAAAGTATTTGATTTCGTCAACATGAATTCACTTGCAGGGAAAATGAAAAATAGGTACCAAGATCCAAGAGCAGCTATTTTTAAATCTATTGATCCTAACGTAAATAATAAACGGTTTTAAAGACTTTTCCGCATCTGTGAGATGCCATGAATAATATTTTATCATAAAATTGTCACTTGTACACTTCGGGGCACGTATTGTGCTAACAAACCGAAATTTCTCCAAAAGTAACAAAAACGCAGTATATCTGGATTTATAGAACCCACTGTACTCGCTATAGTCAGCTGAAAATCTATAGGGTACATCTGTGACACACCTTGAAAAATATCCAATTATAAAATTGGCCACTTGTATACACTCCGGAGGCTGTATCGTACTAATAATCCGAAATTTCTCCAAAAAATGTGGCACTTCAGGTACCATACCACCCGTTGTACCAGCTCTGGTGAGCTAAAAATCAATAAGGTCCATCTATAAGACGCACTGAACAATATTCGATCATAAAATGGGTTATTTGTATACACGTTGGAGGCTGTATCGTGCTAACAAACTGAAAATTCTCCAAAAGTGATACCTCAAGTACCATAGCACTCGTTGTACTGGCTTTAATGAGGTGAACATCAATAGGGTTCATCTTTGAGACGCCCTGTATAATATCCAATCATAAAATTGGCCATTTGTATATACTCCGGAGGCTGTATCGTGCTAACAAACTGAAATTTCTCCAAAAATTACAAAAATGTCGTACTTAAAGTACTATAGCAACTGTTGTACTAGCTGTGGTGAGCTGAAAATCAATAGGGCTCATTTGTGGGATATTCAGTCATGAAATTGGTGACTGTTTGCACTCCGGAGGCTGTAGCGTGCTAACACACTGAAAATTCTCAAAAAATTTCAAAAATGTCGTACTTCAAGTACCATACCATCCGTTGTACTGGCTATTGTGAGCTGAAAATCAATAGGGTTTATCTGTGAGATGTCCTGAACAATATTAAATCATAAAATTGGTGACTTCTTGCACCCCGGAGGCTGTATCGTGCCAACAAGACATGTAACGAAAAGTGGCCGACGACAACGACGGCATACACACAGGATTTTTTTTCTAAAAACCGTTTTTTCGTGTTATTGTTGATGGAAAACGTAAAAATAACTCAGAAAAAATTTTCAAAATTCCAACTTTTTTGTGGGTAAACCAATACTTTTCTCGCATATGAGATAGGTTGGGCGGAAAAGTAATAAGCAGAAGCTGCTTTAAAAAATGCCTCAGGAGATAAAAATGCAAGGAGAGGGAGGGGGGCACCTTTCAACATGTTTATGTTTGGATTGGTGGTTGCTTGAATTAAAAAGCAATAAATCAGTAACTAATATACAGAGACATCATTTTATGTCTAATCAATGGTTTTTCACAGATAACGATGGCTTAATCTAGTATGATTCGATTTTACGAAGTTTTCAAAAATGTTATTGTAATTTTTGAAAGGTCCTCCCCATGGGGCACATTTGAACGCAGGTGGGGGCACTTCTGAACGCAGATGGCACACATATGAACAGTATGAGAAGTACACAATTTTCAAAAAACTTGTAGACTGTTTCAAATCAAAAGTTTATTCTTAAAAATCTCAAATGAAGATTATTCAATAATACATGAAATAAAGCAAGTTTGATAAGTATAAACTACTACCTATCGGAAATTGTACATTGATTGGTTGATATTGAAGGAAATTACAGACTGCGTTCTCTCAGTACCTCTAATGTTTAAAGGAACTGTTAGTTTTCGAAGCACATCCTCAATTTAAAACGTTGGAATATCATCAATGACAGGAAAATAAAATTTGAAACCTTTTCGTCTTAAATATTTAACCTGCAATTCATTATAATTTTTTTTCATTATCTGTCCAACAAAGTGCACAACTGTTTTTTTTTGTACAAAACTTTACAACAATGAAGTCGCCAACCGACAAATCTTCATTTTTCACTCCAATTTGGCACTCTTCTTCAAAAGAACCTTCGGACAATGGTCCGTCCGAATCATCGTGAACAGAAAATGAATCACTGTCGCTGGATATTTCTTTGATGTTGAAAACATTTTTTGTTACCTTTGCGTTTTTCTTTTTGTCAATCAATTGTTGTTCTAATGCATTTTTCTCAGATGTTTCCGTGAGAATCTTGGATTTTCCCCTTTTACGGCCACGAGAGTTTTCGGTTCTTGCGGGTGCTTTAGGAAACGGACGTATGGATTCGACAGATACATTGACTGAGTTGTCAAATGGTAGCGATAAGTTGTGTGCAGTTTGAGGAAAGGTGCTGCATGATGGAATTTCTTCAGGTGGCAGACTTATTGGATCTGACTCTTGAGGTACTGGAGCTGGTACATTGGGCCTGTCAGTGACATTTGAAGCATCGAAATCTTCATCGCTAAACGCATTTCGGTCAAAAGGATATATTCCTGGTTTTTGAAAACCAGCAATTATGTTTTTCATGGTGAAAGAGTTTTCAAATGCCTTGCCAGCTATATGAGCAACATTGTGGATACTTATCGTTTTGCCTGGATGTGAAAGCATCCAGTCATTATGAGCCACTTTATATTTTGCCTTAAACGGTCCCATGACCGATACATCTAAGGGCTGCAGCCGGTGTGTGCAATGATGTGGGAAGGTTACCATTACGATTCTATTTTCCTTTGCATAGATTACAGCCTCCAATGAGCAGTGGCTTCCATAGTTATCCATGAGAAGTAGGATGGGATCTGGCATGGAACATCTCGTATGAGTGACTAGATGCTCTATAGTTTTCAAAAAGAGTGATGCGTTTATCCACCCACTACTTGGACTGTTCACCAGACCTAAGCTGCCTGGTGGAGCACCTATTATGAAGGTTTCATGAAATCTGGCTCGCGGAAAAATAAAAACTGGCGTTACAGCATTTTCAGATGCACTCACTATTCCCACCATAGTGACAAGACTTCCACGCTCCCCAGAAACAGCCTGTCCCACCTGCTTCGCCCCTTTCGCTGCAATAACATTTGGCGCTTGCACAACCGTCATCACGTCTGTTTCATCGAGATTAAATATTCTCTCAGGTTTGAAAGGATGTTTATCCAAAGCGCGGTGTAGGTTTTCGTGAAACATCATTACATTCGTCTTGTTGAAACTCGTACTTCTTGAGAGACTGGTGTTTTCTGGTTTCCGTAGTGAAAGGTTTTGATGCCTTTTCATGAATCCTTTAACGCAGTCTATACCTGTTGATTTCTTTTCATTCCACTTTTCTGGAAATTGTCGTTGACGCCTGGAAGCATATTCGTAAGCCAGAGTTTGCAGGATTTTATAGGTTAGTCCGTAGTTCATACGCGAACACTTCAAAATATATGAAACCAAAAGTTCCTCTTGCTCGTTGGTAAAAACCTGTCTAAAGCTATGCTTAGACGAGTCCCTTGTGGTTCAACACAGTTTACATTTTTTTTCAGGCGGTAGAAAAGTGCAGTGTGTGTGACACCATAAACTTGGGCAGCTCTTTTTTGGGATAGTTATTTTTTCTTGTAAGCTTCTATAGCCCTTTGCATATCGTCTTCACTGAACTCTGGCATAGATCTTTTTTTTACATAAGTCCTTACCATTGTAGAAGTCTGAAAAAAAGTGAAAACAAAATTTATTAGCTCTTTTACTACAAACAGTTGAAACGGGGCACCTTTGAACATTGTTCAAATGTGCCCCTGCTGTCTTGTTCAATTGTGCCCAACCTAGCAGCAAATCAATAAACAAAAAATTTTAATATTTTAAGTGTACCTACCTATATATTAGTAACAATACAATAAATCTTGACAATCGAATATGTGATGGAAGAAAAAAATTGAAACACACAATCTCTAGATTAAAATAACAAAAACTTGCCTCGTGATATCTTATAAATAAGCAGCGTAAAAAAAACAATGTACCGCGTTCCGGCGCAAATAACTAACTGATCACGACATTTGTTTCTAGAGGTTTGTAAGAATATGGACAGTGTTGCCAAATGGTATTTACTAAATACACGGCATGCTGGAAAAATTACAGGGCCTGTTCAAAAGTGCCCCAGTTCGAAGGTGCCCCCTTCTTCCCTAATGCCTGATCTACACTCACTCAATTTGATATTTATGACAATGATTCTTAAAGTATTCTAATATTCTAATTTACTATACGACTCATTTAGTCTTATCAAATATCTTGGAAATTGGACTATAATAATTTAATTGAATTTAGTTTTAATAAATACATTATTCCTAATTTTTTAAAATTAGTTAATACGTAAATAGAATTTTCAGATGACATTTAGGATAAATGATATAACTTTTATTGGAATCATGTAGGGTATTTGGTTGTCATAACAATATTAAAATTTGTATACTGTATGTTGTGTATATAGCCCAATATACGAGTATGTGAACGCCGCCTAACAAGTATGACGTAGAACACGAATAATGACAGTGACAGACAGCACATTCGAGATAGAGAATTTAAACCTGCTCGTGAAGTGATTTATTTCTCATTGTCAAAAAGTAATGAAGAAAAAAAGTAAATTTCATAAAATTGCTAGTTTAACTAAGTAAAGTAATATAGTGTTTACCTACTAAAATATTAGAAGTAAAAAACCTTCAATTGTCGATTTTCTATTTTTAGATAAATCAAATTGTGCGTTATTTACTCCCGTATCATATAACATATTACGTCTATTGATTTATGAATTAGAAAGAAGGTTGTCAGTTTGAAAGTTGAATGAAGAGATATATAAGAAAAGTAAATTAGAATCGAGAATTGATTAAAAGAGTTTGGAAGTTTAAGGAGGAGATATAAAAGTTATAGAAACTTGGTGAATAAAAAAGGAAAATTTTATATAAAAAGAGTAATCGTTTGAATTTATGAAGGTGTTTCTGAAGATAGAAGATAATAATTTCTCCGTTTAAAGGATATATCTGGTGGAGATATCGAGTCATTGATTGCAAATTGTGGGGAGAGCCTGTCAATAATTTTTTTGACTTTCATTTCAAAATTTATAAATGCATTCATGAACAGTAGTTTATAAAAAAATGTAATTGTCACTTAATAATTAAAACTGTCAAGTTTTTAGTAAGTTTTATATTTGGTTGAAACATTTTTTATAAATTCTTTGATAATTAAAATGAAAATTAGGAATAATTGGTTAATATAATAATTTTCATTATCAAGTAATTTAAACAAAAATGTTTTACTAATCATAATAGAATATAACCTTAAAAAAATAATACATTAAAAAGAAACTGAGTCATAATACTGATATATATTTGGCAAACAATTTCAATTCTCGTTACCAACGTGGGGCATCGAAAAAGTAGGTCAAACAAAGTCAGATTAATAAGTTTTCAAAGGAGTTGCTAAAAAGTTGAGTAGAAGGTGTAAGTGAGAGAAAATGTATTTACGAGATGGAAAGAGAGTCTGTTTGGAAGGTGCAGGAGAGAGGAGAGATTGTAGTGAACAAGCGGAAGCTAGTTAAATGTCAGGAGTACAGTGAGACTGCAGAGAACAGAACAAAGTAAAAGTATAGAATGTCAAATGAATATGTTGATGGGCTTTATTGCAAATAATATACAAAGTGTGAAGGAGGGTTTGAGAGAAAATATGCAGAGTATGGAACGAGGTATAGAAGAGCATATGAAAATAATCAGAAATAAGACAAGAAACTTGAAGAACATTATCAGAAATTAGATAAGAAACTTGAAGAAAATAATTAGAAATTACATATGAAACTTGAAGAAAATAATATGATATTAGACAATAAGAAGAAATTCACAGGAAAATAGAGGAAAACAATATGGTTATAAGAGAGATGAATAATAATCCAAAAGATATGTTAGAAGCTCAGATAAGATCTACATGACAAGAAGTAGTGGAAATAGAGACATAATGAAGCACGAGAAAATGAACATAAATTGGACAATTTTACTAAAAACATAGAAATGGTTAAAAAAAAATTGAGGGAAATCATGGAAGAACATAGATATCAAATGGAGAATAAAATGGAAGATAGATAACAGAAAACCACAAAATGGAAACAATTTGAAAGAATTGATGGACATAAAAGACAACGTAACAGAAAATATACAGCAAATACGTGATTTAGCAAGTGGTGTTACAGAAGCACGAATTGTCGAGGGAGTAGAAAACATAACAGAAATTAGAATAAGACAACTAGATAAATATTTAAGAAGATAACTGAAGAATAAATTAATAAGGCAATTGAATAAAATGAAGTTAAGATAACGAAGGGAGAATAGAGAAATAAGAGAAGAGAAGTAAAAAAAGTTTAGAAAAAGTGGATGAGTATAAACTATAAATGATTTACTTATCATGGAAGACGTCATTATTGCCTAATGACGGGATACATTTTCAATAAAATTAAAATAAAAGATTTTTAAGAGGAATTATTAAATATAATATAAAACATTTAAAAAAATAGTAATGAGAGAAAATGGTATGGAAAATATAATTAAAAACAAGATAAATAAAGGTGTGGCAGTATACGTAAAATATAATGAAAAATGGAAATGCCAAGAATAAATATGGATATGAAATATAGGGGGGATGAATGAGATTATAAATAAGGAATTAAATAAATGATATCAGATGAATGCCTTATAACGGAATAAATAATAGCTAATATTTATTTTATTTACTACAGAAGTTGATATAGAATAATATTGATAAGATATTGACTTATGAAAAATAAAATTAGTATTACATTGGAAATGAGATAAAGAAATTAAAATTTTGCTAAGAGGACCGTTTTATTGAAATCTTAATTGGGTGGGATTAAAGTGGTATACAAAAGTTAAAAAAAAGAATTCAAAAGTAGGGGGGGGTAAATGAGACTCTTAATTATAAATTTTTTTATGATATAGAAGTTTATAAATAATAAATAAAACATAGTGTCAGGTCATGTGTATGTGGCAAATATTTTTTTAACTGCATTTAAGTCTTTTTTCATTTTCAACAACGATAGAAAATTTAAAAGGTACCGTAAAATTTTCTATTACAGATTTCTAAAATTCATGTGGCCTTTATGAATGCATTCATCAACAGTAGTTTATAAAAAATTGAAATTGTCACTTAAGAATTAAAACTGTCAAAGTTTTAAAAAGTTTTATATTTGGTTGGAACGTTTTTTGTAAATTCTTTAATAATGATTAAAATTATTAGTCAATATAATAATTTATTTTTAAATTATATATATATATATATATATATAACAACAAAGAGAATCATGGGTAATTCACGCAAAGTAAAGGGCTACTGAAATAGAGTGGTAACCGTGGACATGCATGTTTCTGGCTCATTTTGCCTCATCAGCACGGCAGAAACATGCATGTCCACGGTTACCACTCTATTTCAGTAGCCCTTTACTTTGCGTGAATTACCCATGATTCTCTTTGTTGTTGTTGTTAACATATCACGCGATATTCCTACATCTTCTTTGTTATATATATATATATATATATATATATATATATATATATATATATATATATATATATATATATATTAAATATATATATTGAAGCACTTTCATTTGGTTCTATTCAATTTAATAAGGATTAAAAGTATTACTGAAATAAGTCATATTGATTTTTTCAATCTTGTACTTTATTAGCCATCATTTTAACGAATATTTATAAATTGTAAAAAAAAACATGTCTAAATTAATTATAGATGCTGATAGTAAAAACAGTGAACAAGATCCTCACTATAATACTGAAGAAAATCTGACCAAAGATATTGAAACAGACCATATACTCTTTGAACCGTCAGAATCGAAAATATTGAAATCTGATTCAGATACAATAGAGATTGAAATTAATAATGCAGTACATGATGTAATTTCAAAAGCATCCGTTGAAATTAGAATGAAATTCAAAATAATTTAAAAGAAACGCGTTAAATTTTCATATAGTTAGTAATTAGGTTATTTTATGCAAGGGATTTCAGGAATTTTAATAAATAGTAAATAAGTTATGTTAATATTCATATGTATAAAAATCTTTATCTCTATATGCTAATTTCTAATACAAAAATGTCATTTTCATGTTTCATATACGGCTTAAAATTTCATGGTAATATAAACAGTGAATCGTCGTTAATCACACAATATCTATACAATTCATACGATATAGAGAAGTTTCGATAGCAACCCGCAACGTGATAGATTATAATGGAAATGAGAAAAGTCAGTTGGTTTTTAAAATGTCAAAGTGAAAAGTGGTATTATAATTGATCTCGTCAAGAAGAACGTGCTAATTTACGCAAACTTTTCGGATTATTGTGGAGAAACGACCTCGTTCGAATTACAAGGAAGCATACAGTATATATCATCTGCCAGAAACAGTAATAGTTTATGTAATTGGGTAATACCTTCACCAGAAAATACAATAACTACATTAAGAATATTAAAATTGAACTTCTCAAGAAATTCCACATGCTTGTCAATTAGAAACTTCGACAATATTCAATTGAACGTGTGCAGTAACGACATACTACCCAAACCTGTTGTACTATCTTCAAGAAACAAACTCTCCGTAACTTTAAATATAATAACCCAGTGTTTTTTTATGTGTTTGGATTGATCTGGTTGTTACAATTCCACAAATATTTGTAGAACAGCAGATTTCGTTTGTACAGACCATTCTGATTTCACGGGGTGTGCTATTTGTAATTCATCAACTACCCCTTGCAGTAATATTTCTATAGATAGATGTTTCGACCCGTATAAAGACAAATGTGACGGAATCATTAATTTTCCAAAAGGCGAAGACGAAATAAATTGTTCAGAACTTTATCCTCAGCTTATCAAATGTCCAAATGAAGATTAGTTTGAAGTGGATACAAACCTAGTAAATAAAAGGTACCATTTTAAAATATTATATTAGAGATCTCTAAATTAAAAAAGGCCTTTATTTAAAAAACATTTTAATTGTTCAATAGTAATAGTAGTTTTATTTTTTTTGTAGTATATCTGTACACATTTTCTGTTTGTAAATTTCTATGTTTTAAAAAAAATTCCTGAAATCATAATTTTGTTCATTTTAATTTCACAAACCAATAATTAGAGTAAATTTGAATGGCGCACTTGAACCCTACCCTTTGATAGAGTTGGTATACATGTTTAATGATTTTCCAGTGTCAAATAATAAATAATTATTGAAACCAATACAATATATATATATATATATATATATATATTTATATATATATATATATATATATTATATAAACAGAATTATTCAATAAGTCTGAGATATTATTTAAAAAATATTACATATACAAAAACAATAATTCATGTTGTAGTTCAAATATTATAGCGATAAAAATAATCCCTTTTCAAAAACTCATTTCATTACAATTCTGTGTATATAAAAAAAGAAAGGACTTTTTAAAGTGGATTTATAACTATATGCGTTCTTGGAATTTTGAAAGTGCAATAAAAAATATATAGAACTTTATATACCAGGAAAGAACGTTTTATCTATGAAAGATATTTCTTTAAAAACGGAAATGAAACAAAAATCCAAGGAAACAGTCGGCTTTGAAATAAATACTTTATTGATAAAAAACAACAGAAGATCGGTGTTACTTGGGTATGGCATAAAAAGCAATAACAGACTAATTTCTTAAGAAAATTCAAGTAAATATCTATTAAAACCAAGTCAAAGTGCATGCAATGCAATCAGCTGATGTTGCCTGTTTAATTTCCTCTGAATCTCGACTTATGTATATATATGTAATTCTCATGTATAAATCCTTTTATAATAATCATCATCACATATACGATTATTAGAACAATTTATGTGTGAATATTTTCCTAATAAACTCCATCAAACATTCTAACAACGCTGATAATTGTTCGGGATACATCGATTCTATGATCATGCGCAATAGAACTCTTAGATAAATTCTGACTATGGGTTATTAGATCAGACGCGTAT
Organism: Galeruca laticollis; assembly: GCA_963921935.1. NCBI lineage: Eukaryota > Metazoa > Arthropoda > Insecta > Coleoptera > Chrysomelidae > Galeruca > Galeruca laticollis. The sequence continues at coordinate 62,920,045 of OY998181.1, read as the reverse complement.
CAAATGTGTATTTTTGAAAATAAATTTCTTCTATAAATTGAACTATTCGAAATCAATGTGCTTTTATTTAAAATAAAATAAGAAAAAATAACATATTGCCAGAACTCAAAGAGAGAGTTAACGGGTTAAAAATAAAATAAAAATAATAAAGTTTTTAATAGGTAAGTAATAAATTATATAAAACATACATATACAAATAAATCATGTCATATAAGTAAATAGTAAATAATTTATATAAATACCCTTCTTGGGCCTCTTCAAGAGCACCGTAGTGCCTTCGAGTTCGGAGTCTCTAGTCCAAACTGAAGATTCCGCCTTCCGACAACCTGTATTTGACTTGTGTGGTTACACACTTACGAGAAGTTGTCAGCTGCCGCCATATTCACTTCCGATTGCGAACCACCACCTCAGATAATTATCCGACCGTTGAAGTCGTATGAAGTAAAATAAATTATAAATTCATAAAATACGAAGTGTGTCTATATGAAAGAAAAATTTCGGTTTTCTACTATACATCTACGTTTAAATCTAAATATAATTTCGACATATTAGTTTGACCTTTCTTTAAAGAAGACAACAACTACTATCCTGGCTAATACCACGCAGAATATTGAATTACATCCCCTTCGAAGAACGTGACGTCGATCGACCCTTTTGTCGATACCGACATCTGTGGTGATTCGCAATTGTAAGGAGAAGGGTATAAAATGTTGACCGGTTTCGACCTTCTTGGGTCACCAAGCTTTATTATTTCCACTTTTTTGGCGTATTTTCTATCGAGTCTGCCAATTGTTTGTAAACTTGTTATTTGATTTGTGCAGTAGAGTTATTAGAGTTATCGGTCGGGGCGTAGATGCGTAACGCTCTCAGTTTATTGTTTGAGATATTCAAATTTAGGGTGATAATTCTTTCGTCAACTGCATCCCAACTTATTATTTTCTGAGTAATTCCACTTCTTTCTTATAGCTACTGTTCGTGATTGAATCCAGCTATGCATTATATATTTTAAATTCAACCGCGCAACGTTGACATTTTCACCTTGTCAAAGCTTTGTACCGATTGTGTGTAAATTACCGTACCAGTAAGACAATCACCGCGCGCTAGAGTACAACGGTGTGTGAGTGAAACGACATCGATATACAACGCCGGCCGGTTAATCTCCGAGAAATGAGTAAAAGGTAAAATGTCAGCCTATAATTAATTATTAATAATGAAAATTACAGTTCACTTCAATTGAAATTTAAAACAAAAAGGAAATTGCTATGGTTCCGAACATTGGCCCTTCTAGCCGGATAGTTATTTTTTAGCCTCGAAAAAAGGCACTTTTATTACTCTCATTTAAAAAAAAATTTCATTATAATACGTTTGCTTATTTTTACTATTTCGAATAATTTTTAAATCGATCTACTTTATTTCAAAAGTGAGTAACCTTGAAGATATTGTACTTGATTTTCATGATATTGTAGCTGGCATACCGAACAAAAACTGGTCGTTTGATTATTGAATATTTTTATAATTTCCAAACGGAGATTTGAACAGACGTGTTTTTCTTTGATTAATTACTCAATAGTTTTCATTTTTTTTCTCATTCTGTTATTATTTGGTGCAATTTTATACAGGGTGAGCCCATACATTATCTGGTCAACTAGTATGAGTGATAAATAATTCAAAAATTTTTTCGCTATACTTTTATTTAATTATCCTTTTGCCATCTGCGCGTTTTTATCGAATTCACATTTTTTCTTTTCTTATCAACTGTTCAATTTCATAGTCATTACTTATTTTTCTACTTTACTTTTTCTATACTTTTCGCTATACACGGTGATTCAAAAATTCTATTAAATCATTTGTGTATTTCAAATTTTACAGTTAGTAACCGGTAGTTTGTACAATATCATTTGAAATTTGATTCAATTCATTCGCAACAATTTATTGAAAATTTGCTTCCTTTGCTTCGATATTTCTGTTTATTTCATTTACAATGGATAGAGTCCAACAGTATCGTTTTCATCGTAAAGCCGCCTTCAATGATCTTCAAATATTGAGCGGTTTAGCCAATCAAAGTAGGACTGACAAGTCCGTTCGTCCTCTTTTACAAATTCGTGCAACTAAATTAGAGTCAATTCGTGATACTTTTGAAAAACATCATGATTCAGTGATTGCCAAATTGATGGCGCTTCCAGATCCACCAGACCTCGAAGCTGAAGACCAAATTCGTGTAGCTTTTTTATCGCAGTATTTTCAAACCAAACTAATATGTTCCGAGCTTTTCGACATTTCCAGTTCCCAATCTACTGCTAATACTAGTGCTCTTTCACAAACTAATTCTAATATCCAATTACCAAAAAATGATCTTCCCAAATTCTTAGCTGATGTAAAGTAATTCGCATCGTTCTTAGATTTATTTGATTTTCTTATCCACAACAACTATGTCAGATGTAGAAAAACTAAAGTATTTAAAAGCGTCGTTAGAAGGTCACCCTCTAGGTTTAATTCGTAATTTAAAAATTACTGCCGATAATTTTGATATTGCTTACGACCTTATTACTAAGCGATATACCAATCAAAGACGTTGTGCCAAAGCCCATTGGAATGAACTTGAACAGGCCCCAAAATTGAATATGGTTACTGCTGAAACATTGTCTAAACTTATTGATACATTTTTAGAAAATATTTCTGCTCTCCAAGTGATCGGTTTACCTACAGATGAGTGGGAATTCATTATGTTTAGTATGTTTTATTCTAGATTAACTCCAAAAATCGCACGTCTCTTTGAAATGAAACATAAATCAGCAGAGATCCCCCCCTTCACAAGCTTGATTGCATTTTTAGAAACCCAGTTGAACGCCTACAGTAATTTAAATGTTTCTTCATCGAAATATTTCCGATCCAAAGATCCACCCTTATTTTCAAAAGTTTCCTGTAAAACTCGTTCTTCAACTTTGTTAGTTACTAATTTGTCTAATCAACATTGTCTTTTATGCAAACAAAACCATACTATTTACAAATGTGATCCATTTTTAAGTAAAAGTCCTTCAGAAAGGCATCGTTTTTGCAAACAATCGCATCTATGGTTTAAATGTTTGAGTTCCTCTCACGATCTTCGTTCCTGTCGCTCCAAGTATACTTGTCGGACTTGCAAATCCAAGACTCATCATACTCTATTGCATTTCGATACACCAATCACAAATTCTACCGACACTCCCCCTAATTTGAACCCGAACCTTGCGTCTTCATGTCAATCAAGTACCACTAGTTCAATCCCCTGTTGAAAAGGGAGTTTTGTTATCCACAGCTGTGGTTGACGCCCTTGATAATAAAGGTAGTAGGCGACCATTAAGATCTATTTTAGATTGCGGCAGCCAAACTTCTTTTATAACCCGTAAAGCATTAAACACTTTAGGTATCCCTCAGTCTCAATGTGCCCTTGAAGTTAATGGTATCGCCTCTATGAACTCTGAGTTACAGACTGGAAAAGTTGTCCTTTCAATTTGTCCGCATACTAGGGACTTTCCTATTTTCAATTTTGATGCTCTAGTCTTAGACAAAATTTGTGATCCTATGCCTAATTTTAAAATCGATCCCAATAAGTGGACCCACTTAACTAATATTTCGCTAGCAGATTTTAAATTTTATCGTCCAGGAACGATCGACTTATTAATCGGAGCTGATTTATTTCCTAAATTGTTGCTCTCAGGTAAGATCTTTGGAAATTCAGGTGAACCCGACGCCATAAACACTATATTTGATTACGTTGTCATGGGTCCGATTCATGTCAAGAATCCTATTGTCACCTCTTTATTATGCCACACCGTTTCCAAGGTCTCATTAGATACTACTTTGAAAACTTTCTGGGAAATAGAAACGGTTCCTGAAGTCATTCCCCTTAATTCCGATGATATTTTGTGTGACGATCTTTTCAAAGATAATTTTTCTCGTAAGCAGTCAGGACAATATGTTGTATCGTTACCTTTTCGGGAAATTAATCCTACGTTTCCTGGTATACGAGATCTGGCTTTATATAGTTTTCACTCTCTTGAGACTGCTCAAGCAACCTGAATTGTATGAACAATATTCTGCGTTTATGCGAGAGTATCTCGACTTAGGTCACATGGAGTTGATTTCAGCTGACAACGAAGAAAATGGTAAATATTATATTCCTCACCATTGTGTGGTCAAACCTGATAGTGTTAGTACCAAATTACGTGTAGTTTTTAATGCATCTGCCAAAGTTCCTAACGAGAAATACCTCAATGATTGTTTGTTTGTTGGACCTAGGCTTCAACAAGACATTGTTGCTATTTTACTAAATTTTCGTTTACTCAAGTTTGTATTGTGCGCAGACATCAAACAAATGTATCGTAAGATTTTTCTTTGTCAAGAGCATAGATATTTCCAACGTATTTTTTAGAGATTTTCCACAGATGATTGTGTTCGGGAGTATCGTCTGAATACTCTAACTTATGGTGTTACTTCTTCTCCATTCCTAGCTCTTCGTACTTTGCATCAACTTGCACTTGACGAAGGACATCGCTTTCCACAAGCTGCTGAAATTATTCATACTTGCTCTTATATTGATGATTTTTGTTTTGGCTCGAATGATTTTGTAGGAGCTCGAACGCTTATGCAAGATTTGATTTCTCTTTTGTATCTTGGCGGTTCTGAACTTCGTAAATGGTGTTCAAACAAACCTCTCTTATTATCGAATTTACCTACTTCTTTTATCAATCCCCATAGTCTAAGTTTTGAACCAGATTTGGACAACTCTCTCAAAGTTCTTGGGTTACGCTGGTCTTCTCATTCGGACTGTTTTATATTTTGTGTTCAACCGCGAGAAGATCTTGTACCAAACGTTGTATGCTTTCGGAATTAGCTCGAATCCACGATCCTCTAGGATATCTAGCTCCTATAACTTTCTTTACAAAATTTTTAATTCAGCGTCTGTGGTTAGCTGGAACATCTTGGGATGAATGTCCATCTTTTGATATTCAAATTTGGGAACAATATAAAATCGAACTTCCTCTACTGTCTCAAGTTCGCATACCTCGCCATTTATTGTTCTTTAATTTTCCTCTAGTTGATTTACATGGTTTCTGTGAAGCCAGTGAAAGAGGCTATGCTTGCGTCTTATATCTTCGGTACGTGAATTCCGAGAGTAAAGTTTCTGTTCAATTATTGTGTGCAAAATCCAAAGTAGCACCTACGAAAAAATTGACCATTCCTCGTCTTGAGTTATGTGCCGCTGTTTTGCTTTCCAAATTAGTTGCTTATGTTCTACATATATGTCCTAAATTTACCGAGATCCCAACTTATGCATGGTCGGATTCCCAAATTGTATTACACTGGACTAAAAGTTCTCCCCACAAATTAAAGATATTTGTGGCCAATCGTATATCTTATATTCAGTCTAAAATTTCTCCGACTTTATAGCATTACATAAATTCTAAGCAAAATGCTTCTGATATTGCGTCTCGTTGTTCTACCATCCGAATTTTTATCTTCACCCGAGTGGATTAATGGTCCTCACTTTCTCTACGACCATCCGTTTTGTTTCCCAACCGTACCCCTGTCCTTATCTTCAAAAGATCTTGCCGAAGAAGAACGGACTGTAGCTCTTGTATCTCTGTCCTTGGAATCCTCTTTCTTGGAGTCTCTTATAAATAGACATTCCTCGTTCGCTACATTACAGCGAGTTTTAGCATATGTCTTACGATTTATTTATAATCTTCGTCATGTTTCCTCTCGACGTTCCGGTTTCCTAACTTCTAACGAATGACATGACGCTCTTTTATGTCTCGTAAAATATACACAGAATAATAATTTTCATAAAGAACAAACGTCGAAATTCTTCTCAAAATCTCTTCGAAAACTTGGTACCTTCCTGGATGAAGACAATCTCCTCAGAATTGGTGGTCGATTAAAACATGGTCCTTTATCGTACGCTTCAAAATACCCCCTTTTATTACCCCGCAATTATCTTTTAACGTCTATTCTCATTAGATATTTTCACGAGGAGAATTTACATGCCGGACCAAAAACCACCCAATTCCTGATATCCCAATATTTTTGGATAGTCTCTTCGAAAAGAGCCATAAACTCCGTCACTTCAAAATGCATTCGTTGTTGGAAACAGTCCCCTAAGTCTTTTCACCCGTCCATCGGCGATTTACCTAAATTCCGATTGTCCTCGCTTAAAGCGTTTTCTCAGAGTGGTGTTGACTTTGGAGGACCCTTTTACATTGCCCCTTCAAGATATCGTGGTGTTCGTACAATCAAAGCCTACATATGTCTCTTTGTTTGTTGTGCCACAAAGGCTTTACATCTTGAGTTAGTTAGTAATTTAACTTCTGAAGCTTTTCTTGCCGCGTTGCAAAGATCTATTTCTCATCGTGGTCGTGTATCCCACATCTTTTGCGACAATGGCACCAATTTTACTGGAGCCGCGAGAGAACTTCAAGAATATATGAAAACCGCTGCCAAGCAGGAAACCTGCTAGTTTTCTTTCAGTGCGCCTTCCGGGCCACATTTCAATGGTGTGTGGGAAGCCGGTATAAAATCAGTAAAAACCCATCGTACACGCGTGGTGAGAGACCAAATTTTAACTTACGAAGAATTTTACACTGTCTTAGTATTGATTGAAGCCTTGCTTAATTCTTTGCCCCTCACCCCTTTGACACATGATATAGAGGACATCCATGCTCTCACTCCTGGTCACTTTCTTAACTCTGGAACCCTTAAAAACCATTTCTCTCCCTGATTTTTCAACTATTTCTATGAATAAATTGTTTCGTTGGCAGCTTCTTCAAAGGATGCATCAAGACTTTTGGTCTCGTTGGAAACGAGAATATCTTCATACTCTCCAACAACGGTCAAAGTGGCTAACGCCCACATCACCTTCTCATGAAATAGGGCAACTAGTCTTGATTCACGAGGATAATGTTCCCCTCGGGCGTTGAGTCATGGCTCGAATCACTGCTTTATATCCTGGTCAAGATGGTATTGTTAGAGTTGTAAGCGTTAGGGCCGCCAATGGAATTTTAAGGCGTCCCTTGGTCAAATTGTCCCCTTCACTGATAGAGGACAATTAATATACTTCCAATAAGTAGTCTTTTTTTAGTAATAGTTATTTTTATTATTTTGTAAATATCTAACCAGATACAACATTTTCAAGGTGTTACAATCATTAATTTCAGTTCTTTATTATTTTCTTAATTTTCTTTCTAAAATATCTACATTCATTCTTTTTTTTTTCAAAATGCACCCATGCATTTGGCGGGGAGAATGTTCGTGATTGAATCCAGCTATGCATTATATATTTTAAATTCAACCGCGCAACGTTGACATTTTCACCTCGTCAATGTTTTGTACTGAGTGTGTGTAAATTATCGTACCAGTAAGACAATCACCGCGCGCTAGAGTACAACGGTGTGTGAGTGAAGCGACATCGATATACAACGCCGGCCGGTAAGTCTCCGAGAAATGAGTAAAAGGTAAAATGTCAGCCTTTAGTTAATTACTATTAATGAAAATTACAGTTCACTTCAATTGGAATTTAAAACAAAAGGGAAATTGCTATCGTCCCGAACAGCTACTGATACACCTTCTATAGCTCTTTTATTTTTGGATACTCCACTATATAAATATCAATAATCACCTTATGTTTAATTATTCCTTTCTTTTTTGTTTCTGGTAATACGGCCACATCTATTTTATGGTATCCTAGTTGTTTAAAGACTTCTATCTCTTCTGTGCTTCTGGTTCACAAGTCCCATTTTCCTCAGAACCTAAACCGGACCACCGAAAATCATGATTTTGGTCTCATTCGATTCGGAATGGCATCTAGAACATTTTAACAAAGTTGCAAGAGGGGCTGAAAAAATTTGCAAAAGTTATAAACAATGAAGTAAAATAAAAAATATAGGTTTGGTTTTTTTGAAATATTTCAAAAACTATGTGAGATAATCGAAATTTGAAAAAAGATCCTTAAAGAGCAGGAAACCTCCTAAAAAAAAGTCCTACCTCCCGGAACTGTACCGACAATATTTATAATTTTAATTTAACGGCAAAAATAACGGTAAAAACGCGTGGTTCGGCTGCCGCGCGCATCGCCCCAATCTGACACATGAACTAAAAAAATTATTTTAACTGATTAAATAATAATATTAAGGAGAAAAAAAAATTGGGTACTAAGTAGACATATGAATAAACAATAATCCGTAAAAAAATTTTTATCACATTTTTCATTAATTATGATTTTGTTAATTAGTTAATTTTCACCATTTTATTGTTAACATAAAAACGCTGATTATTTCAAAACAAGAAATCTAGAATTTTTTTTGTTTTTTTGGAGCTAATCTCAAAAGGGTTTAGAAGAGATCACCGTTGATTAAATTAAATTTTTTTTGATTTTTCACTTTTTAATTAACAATGAAAGGCATTAAAAAATTAATTATATAAATAAAGCCATCAAGAATTGTTTTTCCAATTATTGTTAATATTTTGTTTTCTTATTGATGAAAGCCATATGACAACATTTTTTTTTATTTTTAACTGACATTATTTAAATTGTTATAAACAATTGCATTGTTTATAACATTTTTGAAAATTTTTTTAGGAATTTCAACCTTGATGAAAATAATGATTTTTTAAGAAAAATCGTTTTTAAAAACAATTTTATTAACAAAAAACGCACTTATTAATTAACAATTTTTTTTGTTACTAAATATTAATATTAAGGAACCATTTTTTTTGAAAATCATTATTTATTATGTTCTTTCGTATTATAAAAAAAATTTGTTTTTTATGAATTTTTCATTTGTTTATTAAACAAATAATTTGTTATAAACAAATGCATTTATACGAAATATTTTTTTAAATACTAAAAAATATTACAAAATAACCATATATCATTTTTTATATGAAAATTTTTTTATATTTTTTATATAATTTTTAAATATATTGTACTTTTGGACTTGTAGTTTTCTTTCTGTTTTTACTTATTGTTATTAAAATAACTTATAAACTATTAAAGATACGACAAAAACACTTTAAGACTTTTTTGTTCGTTATTAGTTATTAAACAAATTCAGCTCTGGAACGAATCTCTAACTCAATTGTTTATTAACTTTTTTTATTGTTATTTATTAAATTCACCCGAATTTTACTTTTTTTTTACTTTTCAATTCAAATATCTTATAAACTAATGAAAATATGATAAGAACATTTCAAGACTTTTTTGTTCCTCGTTAATAAATGAACAAATTGAGCTTTGAAACCAAGCTTTAACTTTATTATTCAAAAAATTATGAATATTAATATTTAAATTTTTTTTCTTTATGTTACTTTTTTATTCTACGCCTGATTACCTTCTATTCAAGTAATTAGCCATCATTGAAAACTTACTGCTGAAGGATTACTCTTATTGTTATATTTAGTACCTTTTATCTTTTTCGAACGAATATTTTCGACCTCTATTTCTGCTTCACGATGCATGTACCGCGTATCAGAAAGAGTGTTAATATTGTTACCACAATAGCAAATTGTTGTATCTTTGTTCGGAGAATCATAAATGATGATGTTATCGCCATAGTTTTCTTTAAGATTATTTAATAGTGTTACTTTAGTTGGCTTATAACTTATGATGTTGAGTAATTGATTTACAGTAAATTGGCAATCACTGCTACTTTCAATATAGTTATAAACAGACTTCAGAGAATCGAGCAATTCTTCCTTCATTCCACTAACTCCACCTTTTGTTATATAAACGAAATTATCATAACATTTTGAATGATAACTAGCTCCAATTTCGATTAACGAGTCAACACCAGAAACACTGTTTTTAATCTTCATAAAAAAATCATCATTTTTACGCTATGCAATTTCGACTAATCGAAATTTCATATTCTCAGATCTTACTATCAATTTGTCGGCCCCTTTTTTATATTTGCCACGGTTTCTCACAAAACAAACGACCTTTTTGATTAACACTGATTTCACTTTTACTTGTTAAAATCGTATACTTATTATCATGTAATATTTTACTTTGTCTAATAATCGTGTTAATAGCTTTTTCTTTCATTACAACGATCGGCGAAACCCCAAATGGCTTCTCACAAATGAAACAATTAACAGATGTATCCATTTCTTCAAAATAAGTAACTTCAGTGTCAAAACTCACAAAATTAAAACACTAAAATGAATGTTGCCTCTATACTGTATGACTGTCGACTAAGAACTGACGGACTTGGCTATTATTTGAATGATTTAAAGTTCAGGTATAATGAAAAAGGAGCAAGACCCTTCAAATCCCAGAGCAGATGTTTCTACAAACCAACAAAGAACCATTCTAATACGTTGAGACCGGAATTCGAAGGTCATTTAATTGTACAGTATTAAGAATAGACACAAGGAGTCTCATTAGAATATAATTTGCATTATCAATGAACCTTCCAAAATTTTAAAATAGTCTTCGTAAGCATCTATGCTAATAATAATTTAATGAGTTTTCAATGATAGGTAATTACTTGAATAGAAGGTAATCAGGTGGAGAATAAGAAAGTAACATGAAGAAATTTTTTTTAAATATTAATATTCATAATTTTTTAAATAATAAAGTTAAAGCTTGGTTTGAAAGCTCAATTTGTCCATTTATTAACGAAGAACAAAAAAGTCTTTGAATGTTCTTATCATATTTTCATTAGTTTAGAAGACATTTGAATTGAAAAGTAAAAAAAAGTAAAATTCGGGTGAATTTAATAAATAACAATAAAAAAAGTTAATAAACAATTGAGTTAGAGGTTCGTTCCAGGGCTCAATTTGTTTAATAATTAATAACGAACAAAAAGTATTGAAGTGTCTTCTTCGTATCTTTAATAGTTTATAAGTTATTTTAATAACAATAAGTAAAAACAGAAAGAAAACTACAAGTCCAAAAGTACAATATATTTAAAAATTATATAAAATAATTTTTCATATAAAAAATTATATGGTTGTTTTTGTAATATTTTTTAGTATTTAAAAAAATATTTCGTATAAATGCATTTGTTTATTACAAGTTTTTGGTTTAATAAACAAATGAAAAATTAATGAAAAAATTATTTTTTTTATAATACGAAAGAACATAATAAATGATGATTTGAATAAAATGGTCCCTTAATATTAATATTTAGTAACAAAAAAAACTGTAAATTAACAATTTGTTAATAAAAATCTAATAATCGTTATTTTCATCAAGGATGAAATTCCAAAAAAAAGTTCTCAAAAATCTTATAAACAATGCATTTGTTTATAACAATCATTTAAATAATGTTAGTTAAAAATAACAAATAATTATTCTCATATGGTTTTCATCAATAAGAAAACAAAATATTAACAATAATTGGAAAAAAATTTCCTGATGGCTTTATTTATATAATTAATTTTTTAATCAGAGTTTTTATGTTAACAATAAAATGGTGAAAATTAACTAATTAACAAAAGCATGATTAATAAAAAAATAGTGATAAAATTTTTTTTACGGATTATTGTTTATTCATATGTCTACTTGGTACCCAAATTTTTTTATTCCTTAATATTAATATTTATTAATCAGTTAATAGTAATTTATGCAACAAGTGCATAAAGTGGTACTTTTTTTCACGAATGGAAAACAGGCGAGTGCGGCAATTCCTTGAGTGAAAGAAAGACACTTTATGCACATGTTGCATACATTATTTTTTCTACAGCCCTATATAAAAAAATAAAATTCAAATAGAAATTTGGGATATTTTAATTAAGTTTCATGAAAGTTCATCCTCGATGCCCAGCCAAGTATCTTAGAAGTCCATCCTCGATGCCCAGCCAAGTTTCTTTGTGTTATCTTATGGAAAGCGTGAAATAAAGTTAACGTTATGGCACTTTTTTTAACGCTTTTTTACTTTTTTTCACTCTAACCATAAACAACCACTTTAAGCGCTACAAACTGACTAAATACAAAGTACTTTAAAGATAGGGCGTAGAAAAAATAATTTTTTTAGTTCATGTGTCAGATTGGGGCGATGCGCGCGGCAGCCGAACCACGCGTTTTTACCGTTATTCTCGCCGATAAATTAAAATAATAAGGATTTTCGGTACAGTTCCGGGAGGTATGACTGTTTATTAGGGAATTTCCTGCTATTCAAGGACCTTTTTTGAAATTTCGATTATCTCAAATAGTTTTTGAAATATTTCAAAAAAATCAAACCCTTATTTTTTTCAGCCCCTCTTGAAACTTTGATAGAATGTTTTAGATGCCATTCCGAATTGAATGAGGCCAACATCATAATTTTCGGTGGTCCGGTTTAGGTTCTGAGGAAAATGGGACTTGTAAACCAGATATAATACCTTGAAATCTTCCATGTAGCATTCATATACCGTTTTCGTAGCTTGGGTCGTCTTAAGTGTTTTCCGTCCGGATTCTGAGGCGCCTTGGATTCAATTGAACTACAACACAATATCAAAATTATCATAAAACGTGAAGATATAGTTTAAAAGTTCTTTTTCTGTACTACGTAATTTCTAAAATTGAAATCCAATAATTGTGGCATGAATTTTATTGTTATTTAATAGTTAACGGCTTGTTTGCGTCAAGAATTTCTTGATTTTGTATGTAGAAATCCTTGAAACACCAATATTATTATTAAATTCAAAGAAAACATTGTTTTTCCCAGTAGTCTGGAAACACATATGATCATACTATGGCTGTAAAAAATGTAATTCGAATAACTATAGGCCAATCGATTAATTGTTGTTTATATCAAAATCATAGAAAAATCAATTTATTGCACAAATTTCGTTTCCTTTCTCACTATTTATCATCGATTTTCCGAAAATAAAGTCAGTGGTACATTTATTTTTTTGCAAACGAATTTTGCTTGACCGACTGACCTATAAGTTGTCTGGACCGTGTATTTACGGGGACCTATTGGCAGGTATGGTTTTGGCGCGCGAATTACCTCAACGCATCCTGATGACAACGCAGTGTAAACGCCAAGTCAGCAGAGTGCGGAACCGAGGACATAAAAACAGTCGTAAAGAGTTTTTTGTTGTTGTTGTTAATTTGAATTTGAAGTAAACGTAATAATTGTTAGAGAATATATTTGTAACTCGAAAATAAAGTTTTTAAAAATAGAATTTAATGCTTGAAGCAGTTAATTGGCGCAGTCAGTAGGATATCGTGGGATTGATTTGTATCGAACAAACCAATTTCGTGTCGACGATTAGCCCGATATCGAACCGTATAAACTGTCAGTAGTGGTGACGCCGACGGATACGTTAAAAAGTGAACTTTAAGTGAAGAAGTTTGAGAATTGGAATCATATCGTCCACTTCTGCGAGGGACCAGTGTTTCGGAGAAGACAAGATTGCTGAACCGGACCTCTACCTCATAATTGGAATGCTGAGAGTCATTTATTTACTGTAAGTGCAATTTATGTCTGATATACTTGAAATTTTAACAAATAGTTTACAAAATTTGTCTATTGAGAACTCTTTAATTGACTCTTCGGTGACGAATACAAACTCAAATACTACTAATATTGACAACAACCAAAGTAATAATATAATGGCAGAAAATTTTAAATCTGAATATTTGAAATGTATTCCACAATTCGATGGAAATCCGAATGACTTAAATCAATTTTTATCAGTTTGTGATAGTCTTATTACCAATTTTTATGATAGGGTAAACCGAAATAATTTTCATAATGTATACTTGTTGCAGTCTATAATAAGTAAATTAGTAGGTAGTGCAAGAACTGTAGTTAATATTCAAAATGTCGATACTTGGGATCAGTTGAAATCTGTCTTAAGACGAAATTTTGCAGATCAATGGGATGAGACTTGTTTGAATAGAGACTTGGTAGTAATGAGGCAAATGCCTAATGAAAAAGCCCAAAATTTCTATGATAGAATTTTAAATATATTAAATTTATTATGCAGTTATGTAGAAATTCACGAAAATATACAAGCTTCAAGGGATTTAAAGAAAAAATTATACAATGATCTAGCACTCAAAACATTTCTTTGTGGACTAAGGGAACCTTTAGGCACTACAATTCGATGTATGCGTCCTGAAAATTTGGCTGTAGCATTACAATTTGTGACTGAGGAAGAAAATACTCACTATTTTCAAAATTCAACAAATAAAAATCAATTTAAACCAAATAACTCAACAAACAGATCATTTCAACAAAATGTTCCAAATCGTAATTTCAATAACCCTCAGTATGTATCACAAAATAGAAATTTTTCTTCAAATCAGAATTTTAATAGAAACAATAATCAATTCCCAACAGGTCCAATTCAATTTAGACAAAATGTTCCGAGCCAAAATGTTTCCTCTAATGCACGAACTTTCCGAAATACATCAGTAGAAAATGTTTTCAAACCAAATCCAAATAGAACATTTCCAAAACCGACACCAATGTCGTCATCAACAAGGTATACTGGAAGAATAAATAATAATTATAATAATAACAATCAATCTTTTAATAATTAAAATAGAAGTAATAATTTTGCACAGCCTAACCATTCTAACTATAGACCGCAACAAAACTATATAGCCGAAGAATTATATAATACTGAAATAGAAAATACTAATAGAAACTTTTACGAGGAAAGTGAAATTAATGAAAGAACTCATGAAGAAAATCTTGAAACAATTGAAAATTTTCATATCACCTCCGATCCAATGCCGGAGATTTGACACCTCTTACTATTTCGTTAAATAACGTAGATTGTAGTGAATTAGCATATATAACTTTTCCGGAATATAACATTAAACTTCTTGTCGATTCTGGGTCGACAAAATCATTTTTAGATCCAAATATTGCTAGGAAATTATTTCCAAAATTAATTAAATATGACCCATTTATTGTATCCACTGTATTCCAAAAATCATCTCATAAACATAGTGTAGAAATACCAGCGTCAGAAATTTTTCGCTTGACAAATAAACACTTATTAAAATTTTATTTATTTAAGTTTCATAATATTTTTGATGGTTTGATAGGATTAGATAATCTCAAATTACTGAAAGCTTCAATAGATTTTAATAATGCATGTCTAATCACACCTCATGCAAAAATAAAGCTTAAATTTCAAAAAATTAGTAACACGAATAATACACATGTAATTAATATAGAACCTCGTACAGAGAAAGTAATTCAAGTAAAAACTACAATAAAAAACGGAGAGATTGTAATTCCTTATCAAAAGATAAAAAACTGCGAAATTCCAGAA
Organism: Galeruca laticollis; assembly: GCA_963921935.1. NCBI lineage: Eukaryota > Metazoa > Arthropoda > Insecta > Coleoptera > Chrysomelidae > Galeruca > Galeruca laticollis. The sequence continues at coordinate 62,904,787 of OY998181.1, read as the reverse complement.
TGCCTGACGGTTGCTCGTAATGGCCTTGCTATTACAACAATAATAAACAACACTACAAGCCCCTTAACGCTTGATTTCTCGGAACCGTTGACAGTAGAAAAATTTGATGTCGACAATATCTCAGAGTTCAACATGCATAATTTTGATGACTCGGATAAATGCGAATTGGATTTATCTCAGATTCGGACCGACCATCTGAATAAAGAAGAAAAGGATGCAATTTTAAATTTATGTTATAAATATTCAGATATTTTTTATAGAGAGAATGAGCCTTTAAGTTTTACAAGTAAAATTAAACATTGTATTAAAACTACGGACGAGGTGCCAATTTATTCAAAATCATATCGTTATCCATTTATCTATAGACAAGAAGTAAAGAATCAAATTCAGAGTATGCTCAATCAAAATATAATTAAACCGAGCAGTAGCCCATGGTCGAGTAATATCTGGGTGGTACCGAAGCGAAAGGATGCATCAGGCAAACAAAAATTCCGCGTTGTGATCGACTATCGTAAGTTAAACGAAAAGACGATAGACGATAAATACCCTCTCCCAAATATAACTGATTTATTAGATAAACTCGGCAAATGCCAGTATTTTACTACTCTCGATTTGGCCAGCGGATATCACCAAATTGAAATGAATGAAGCTGACATAGAAAAGACGGCGTTTAGTACAGAACAAGGACATTGGGAATTCCTGAGACTTCCCTTCGGTCTAAAAAACGGTCCATCAACGTTTCAACGCGTCATGGATAACATACTAAGGGGCATCCAAAATGAGAAATGTCTAGTCTACCTTGATGACATTATAATTTTTTCCACGTCACTTCAAGAACATCTAGAAAGACTTAAGGCCGTATTTGAAAGATTAAGAGAAGCCAACTTTAAAATACAACTAAACAAATCTTAATTTTTGAGTAAGGAAGTGGCCTATCTTGGACACGTCGTAACTCCGGAAGGTGTTCGACCTAACCCGGACAAAATTAAGGCAATAAAAGAATACCCGTTACCAAAAACTACATAACAAATAAAAGGATTTCTTGGTTTAGTGGGTTATTATAGACGATTTATAAATAATTTCGCAAAAATAACTAAACCATTGACTCAGTGTCTAAAAAAGGGTGCAAAAATTGAGCATAATGCAGAATTTTTAAATAGTTTTGAAACTTGTAAACAGTTACTGACGAACGAGCCTATATTACAATACCCTGACTTCTCAAAACCGTTCAATTTAACAACCGACGCCAGTAATGTAGCATTGGGAGCTGTCCTATCACAGGGACAAATCGGTAAAGACTTACCGGTCGCATATGCATCGAGAACGTTAAATGATTCTGAAAGGAATTACTCTACGATTGAAAGAGAATTGTTGTGTATTGTTTGGGCTACTAAATATTTCAGGCCATATTTATATGGACGTAAATTTTTCATAATAACTGACCACAAACCATTACAATGGTTGTTTTCGTTAAAAGATCCCAATTCAAAACTCTTAAGGTGGAGAATTAAACTTGAAGAATACGACTACACTATAATTTATCGGAAGGGATCATTAATAGCTCATGCCGACAATCTGAGCCGAATTGAAATTCACGCAAAAGAAACACAAAGCGACATTTGGGACGAAATAGATATTATCACAGAAGAAGTTGAAAATAACAGAGGAGAATTAATCACACCGGATATTGAAGATATTTTTAAACCGATAACTGTTACCACGTCAAAATCTCCTAGTCTGGACCTGGACAATATTTCACTCATAGTTCACCCAGAGTCTGACATAGAACAAGAAAACGAAGGACAAACTATTCACTCAAATGCGGAGGAAAATCCCGTAGTTGGCATTCCTATCAGCGAAACACCTGTTAATCATGGTCAAAACCAAATAATTATACAATCTGTTTATCACTCACCATCAAAACCAATAATTACGAAATTATTTGAAAATAAGCAGAGAATAACATTACAAATTTCAGACAATAATTTCGAAAACGATATAATTAATTTCATAAAAGAATATATTGCCCCCGGAGTATCATATTACTTGTATTTTGTAAAAACTGAAATGTTTGAACCGTTCTGCGAAGTTGTAAGGAAAAATTTTAAGTGGCCGTCATTAAAATTTCGTAGATGTACAGAAAGGTTAATAGATGTAACTAGTAAAGCCGAAATAGCCGAAATAATACAAACCTATCACGAATCAAAAAGCAACCATAGGGGACTCGACGAAACACTTAATAGAATCAAAAAGATTTATTATTGGCCGAATTTAAAACAATCTATTCAAACTTATATAAATAATTGTGAAATTTGCCAACAATGCAAATATGAAAGGAACCCTATTAAAATGCAAATGAATATTACACCCACAGCAAATAAACCATTCGAAATAATTCATATGGATACATATACAATAGAAAAAGCTAAATTTCTCACTATAACCGACACATTTTCTAAGTATGCTCAAGCTTATCATCTAAATTCAGTAAATTCAACAGATATAACGAATCACCTAGTGACCTTCTTCTCTCATCATGGTGTCCCTAAACAGATAATTACGGATAACGGTACAGAATTCAAAAACTCAGTAATCTCTGAATTGTTAGCTCTACATAAGATAAAAATCCATTTTTGTTCCCCAAATCACCCCCAATCTAATTCGCCTGTAGAAAGAGTTCATTCCACATTTAACGAACATGTCAGATTACTTAATACCAGAGGGTTTTTGAAAACACCTATACAAGTTAAAATGAAATATGTTATTTTAGCATATAATCACACCATACACTCATCAAGCAAATTCAAACCCATAGACATAATTAACGGTCATTTAAATGCCGAAAATCCATTTGATTTAAATATGGATATGATTTTAACAAGTAATTTTATAAACGAACATAAAGAAATAACTCGCGAATTGTATTCTAAAATTAATGAAGCTTTGGCCAGACAAAAGCAAAACGTAATTCAAAAAATTAATGAGAATAGAGACACACCAGATACTTTTAAAATCGGTGATAAAACTTATATAAAAGATAATCGGCGACCTAAAATTGCGAATAAATTTTCGAAATCAACAGAAATAATTGATATAAATGAACAAAGAAAAACAGTGAGTACAGATCGTGGTGAGAAGGTCCATATGGACAATCTCAAGAGACCGCGAAAGAAAACATACTTATTTTAAAAATTTTTACAGGTTTCCCATTACGCTCGGGCTTCGGGAACAAATAAAGATAAACCCATTGGACAATAATTTAGGATTAATACCACTTAGGTTAGGAACCGCTAGAATAGAAGAATATTCCTATAAGATGATACATTATTACGATTTAACCTCAATTATCTCGGAAATTGAAAAACTACAGCGAAAATCACGATATATAATAAAAGTAGTATGCACAAACAAGTCTAATTAATGGCTTAGGTTCAATCTTCAAATCAATATCAGGTAATCTAGATGCAGAAGATGGTGAAAGATATGAAAATTTAATTAATAATTTACAAAAAAATCAAGAGAGGATTGCCTCGACATTAAAATCTCAAATTTCACTTTCAATCAACACTATCACAAATTTTAACCAGACAATTGAGAAAATTAAACATAATGAGAAACTATTGGAATCAAAAATATATGAAGTTATCAAAATGGTTAACTCCGTAGATGATAGAGAGAACTTGATTTCCATTAAAGATATTATTAACCAAATTATAAATATGTTCGAAATTATTCATTCCACACTTCAAGATATAGAGACTTCTTTAACCTTTGCAAAAATAAAAGTAATGCATCCCAGTATAATTAAATCTACAGATTTGTATACAGAACTAAAAGCGATAGGAAAACAAATACCAAGTTCACAGCTACCATTTGATGTTTCTTTGGAAAACATTTCACGATATGAAAGTATCATGAAAATTCAGTGTTACATTTATAATAATAAAATAGTTTATATCCTTCATTTACCAATAATGTACATAGATAGTTTTGAAATATACCGTTTGTATTCGACTCCGATTCCATACAAGAGTCAGTTCAAGGTTATAATTACCGAAAATAATTACTTGATAAAAAATAAATTGCACTACATCCTTCGTAATGACCTATGCACCGAAGTTTTGCCTCAATACTACTTATGTGAGAATCAGACGCCCAAGGAAATACAATCGCATCCACCTTGTGAAGTGAAGATTTTCAACGCAGCAGACGCATCAGAATGCAAACAATTCCTCATCACCCTCACAGAATCAAGGTTCCACCATCTAGGAGACACCAATAATTGGTTAGCTATAATCCCAGGAAAAAAGAGTATTACGTTTGACTGTCAAGATCAGCATGAAGTAAAACAACTCAAGGGTACTTATATTATGGAAGTCCCCTTAGGATGTAAAATCAAAACTGATATATAGAAACCATCATAAACAAAGAAAGTGTTATTCAAGGACAACCAACATTATTCCCAGAAATAAGTTTGGAGAATGATACGTTACCAACATTAACATCGGAAATAAACTTAGAAGATATAAGCCTTGAACACTACTCAGAAGCTATACGTCATCTGTCACTAGAACAAACTCAGTTCAACAACGAAATTTCCTATACTCCTAGTGTTTGGACAATATTATTGTATACCCTGATAATTGGAGTAATAGCCACTATAATCTACAAGAAATTCCGCCCAAGGGATAATCCAGATTCCAGTTCAAGTACACAAGTTCCAGTAGTCCAACTCCCTCGTCTACCCTCATGAGTTGGAGCTTCGGGGGGAGGAATTACCTCAACGCATCCTGATGACAACGCAGTGTAAACGCCAAGTCAGCAGAGTGCGGAACCGAGGACATAAAAACAGTCGTAAAGAGTTTTTTGTTGTTGTTGTTAATTTGAATTTGAAGTAAACGTAATAATTGTTAGAGAATATATTTGTAACTCGAAAATAAAGTTTTTAAAAATAGAATTTATTGCTTGAAGCAGTTAATTCGCGCGATTCGTGTGTTGCTGGCGCGGGAGTGGTATTAGATATGGGACATTGGTTAACCCGCGATATTTTAGGAGGGTAATTGTTATTCGTGGCGCAGGCCATGGTGGAAGGCAATGAAGTGGTATCGGAGTGGGGCGGGTGGAGAAGATGTTTCCAGGTTGATGGCAATCTCTGGCTGTCGTTCCTGGTATTTAAACAGTTTGGACGTTTTTCTATTTCGGGAGCTTCACAAATTATTCTGAACTTAAAGGAGGGAGTTGGTGCGATAGTTATGGTTCTATCTGAATTGATTGTGTTCGCTGTTTGAACACGATGTTGAGCCAAGGTGGAAGAAGGATCGGAATTTCTAACAGACAATGAGTGTTCTTTTGCTCTAACGGAGATACGTCGGTTGGTTTGACCTATGTAGGTGCGGGGACAATCTAAGCAAGGGATGCTAACAATGGGGAAAAAAGGAAATAAATCGAGGTTCAACAATTGAAGTTCATTGATAAAGTTGATGGCTAGTGCTTACAGCATGAGAAGGAAGATTGAGAAAGTATGAATAAATAATGCTAAGGTTATCTATATCAGTTCTGGCATTCATAGCATTACGTTCTTTAAAAATATGAAACATTTCCAAAAATGATCTTTTTGTATGTGACACTATCATAATCAGGTACGTGATCCATAGATAAAGTATGATGTGCTAAAGTGCAAGTTTCTATGAGATTTCTAATATCACTCTTACGTGAGCAAATTCGGCCCTTAAGTTTGCGTTTGGTTTGACCGATGTATTTTGTATCACATTGTGAACATGGAATGCAATTAATCGCATTGGATTGATCTAACACATGATCTTTCTCATTTATTTTTGAAAAAATGTTATGAATTGTGAGTATATTTATTAGCTAAAGTGATTGAAGTAAATTTTGAAAGAATGTTTTTCAATTTATAATTGCTTGTGTGAATATTTGGCAAAGAAAGGTACCGTCTAGTTAAATTTTGATTTAGAGGAGCGGTGATAACAGGAGGCTCATCACCAGTAGATGACCTACCGAACAACAAAGAATAAACCCGTCTTCTAGGATAACCACTGTTGATGAAAATATTGAAAGTTTTCTTAAATTTTGAACACGTAACAAAGTGTGACTAGTCCTGATAAATCTGTTTTTCATGCCTAGAACGAGGATGATTTTTTGTTTATGTTGGTGATACGATTCATAATGTAAGAATCTACCTGATGCTCCAGGTTTGGTATACCAACTGGTGATAATATGAAGTAGGTGATGAACAAATAGTGTTTAATTAGGGAAAAACAATCTGAGGTTATGTGGTGTTTAGTATAGATGTAGATACACAAAGTTTCATCGATAGGGATGTTAGTAAATAAGGAGACAATGTTAAAATTGACAAGGATATCTGTGGAAGAAATATTAAAGCCTTTGAGTAGGTGAATGAAATGGCGAGAATTTATTCACTTTACCTACTTTAAAAATATGGAAGTTACGTTTACTCAAATTTCTGCGTTCGCTTAAACCTAATATTGTCCATTTATACATATATTTACTTTGGTCCTAATTTTATTTTATCTTATTTATTTTATTCAAAACTGTTCAATAAGATACAGTCATGTTAAATTTAGTGTATTTGTTTTGACTTGTATTTTTAATTGTGTTTTGCCAAAACAGTTGTATCCACACCTCTCGGATACCTTAGGGTTTATTATTTATTTCCAGGGCGAAGCTGTAAGGTTTTATAGTACCTATATTTTTGTTTAGTTTATTTTTGTTAAAAACTTCGAAAATATACATTTCTTTTAGTAAGTGCATCGTCTTATCGTAATATATAAATAAAAATATAATATAAATCATTTTATTACTGTGAATGGTCTTACATAATTTTAATCGTAAGGTACACATGCTCCTCGCGAATACATATGTAAAAAAGTTTACGCGCCTACTTAAAGGTTAAAGTTGCCGAGCAGATACTTAGGTTATCCTCACCCGATTGGAGTGAAATTTTAATCATTTACATAATACGAATTCCCTGCTCCCTGATACGTATGCCAAATATTACCGAAACTTTAAATTAGTTGTAACCGACTGGTCTACAGTTAACGAGTTAGTTATTATTCACTTAGGTAGATAAGCTAATCGCCGACAATGTCATTGCACGTGATTATTCTTCCTTAGTCGTGGCCTGTTTGTGTTCGCATTGGACAGTTTTCATCAATTAATATCTCCAACAAACCGTAACATCCGACGATGTTTGTTATTGATATTCTATTTGTCTTTTTTGTTTAAAATAATTGTCAGTTAACGAATATTGTTTCAATAAAAATTGTGGTTTAGTTTATGATAATTTTAAAGCGGAATTTTTGTCGGTAAGTGGATTTTAATTATGAATTAAATTCCCATAAACTTACGTCGACAAAAGTAGTACCTGTAGTTTCGTTACTGTGGAAAGTGTTCGTTATGTCTTTTTCTCAGGAGCATTTCGTGTTCTTTTTAGCTGTGTTTATTATACTTTTAATATTCTATTCCTTCATTCAAAAGAGGATGAAAATTAGTAAAGACGATACTGATCACTCAGTGCCACATTTGAATTCTATGGATGTTTTTTACAGCGCATATGGGGTGGATTTTATACGTAAGTACCTACAGTTATTCAAAGAATTCTCAAAGCGTTTTTTCTATGTTAGAGTTTCTCAATGATCAACTGTGATGATTTAGTTTATTAGGTATGCAAGTACATAGTGCCCACGCATAAATGACTATAATATGGTTTTTCAAATAATAGTACAGTACAGGGTAGTCCATTAAGTGAGGCAATCGGCTGTATCTCGAGAAGTATTTATCCCAGGTTGCGGGGAAAATATTGATAGTAAAAGTGGACAAGAGAAATTACTGGAAATTATTTTCAACCTCAAAATTTCACCCGTAGGGTGCGTTACTTCTATATTCAAATCTAAAATTATTATTATCTCAGAAAATAGCAGAATGAGCTATAACTTCGATATCATCATTTGAAAGCACATTTTATTCCAGGTTATTTCCTATAGTGACATTTATTTCTATCTGTCATAATAAGCGAGAAGGAAGACCATCTATTTTTCAGTGTTTAAATTTTAATATTTCGTTAACACGTTGACTGCCATGAGGCACGGGGTGTGTGGCTCCACTAAACGGTAGGTTTGTGCACTGAGGTACATATGTTGTGCCACAAGTACTGATATCCTTCAATTTAGCGAGGTACCGTGTATTGCTCTTAAAAGCCTATAATTCCTATGAAAACTAATTGGGCACGGCACAGTAGGCAAGACGCGTGAAAAAGCCCTCGAAAAATACTTCTAGTTTGGATTTTTTCGTCATAAGTGTGTATTGTGGGTTGACATTTTTTGAACAAAGCCGCAGACTTTCTATTATTGGAAGTTATGGGTATAATATAAACTAAAAGAACAGTTTGCAATAAAATAATGTGATTTACTGAAATAATAGATTTATTTCTAAAAAAATTCATGAAAATAAAGCTAGTTCACACAAAAACGAGGTCCTATCGAAAATGTACGTTCTGTTATAAAGTAGAATCATGTTATTATGTCACATAACTTTTATGAGAGTGAAAGAAGCAATCGACACAATATGCTTTCTTGCAAGTCGTTCATGTGGTTTTATTTTGAGCCACTTTTCGTCCAAACTCTGCACTAAATGTCTCGTAACATACTGTGCAACGCAACCGTTTCCCAGTTTGCTCTAGTTCGTGTCGCTCAGCTTGCAAATTTGGTTGAGCTTCGGGCTCCTGAATAGATACGTGTTTTTCGGAAATATGTTTCAAAATATTTTTGAATTCCGTGATACTTTTGTTGTCTTGTGTCAGTCCTGAATACACCACATGGGCGTTTACCAGGGTAGTTCCCAAAATCATTTCGACTGCCAGTTTCCGGTACTATTTTATACCGCGCCTGAGTGGGGTGTTATAGGCTTTCTGTTGATCTGAGAGATCTATATATGCCTTGGAGTTGCTATAATCAACGATTAGCGCCAGTTTTTTTTTGTCAGGATCTGTTCGACTTGGCATAGCTCTCATTTCATCTAGATGATTTGTACTTAGAGCCAAAACATCTCTCTTATCTCTCCACTTTAGCATAACGATTCCGGGATCAATAAATCGAGCAATACATTCTCCTTTTTTTAGTTTTGCTTTTTCTACTTCCAGACTGTTATGTTTCCGTCTTTTCCTTAGTGTTCCAACTAAATGAGTTTTCTTCCCAAGCAGCAAATTTGCTAGATTCACGCTGGTGTAGTAATTATCAACATATAATGTTCTACCAGAGTTTAGGAGTGGTTCCATCAAGTCCAAAGCAACTTGATCTGAGGAGCTGTTTATTTAGCTCAGTTTGTGCACAATACTCGTATACTTCATTTTTGATGCACAATTTATAGACTTTTATACCAAACTTGTGTCTTTTATTTTTGATATATGGACGAAAGCCAAGTCGTCCTCGAAAGGGTACCAAGGTTTCATCAATACATACGTTTTCTGGCGGCCCTACAGCATATTTATATCTTGCGGTCAGCATATATAGCATCGGTATTATTTTGCGAAGCTTATCGACGACTCCTTCTGGGAGTTCCTCATTGTCGCAGAAATGTAACGTGCGTAACAGTAACTGAGACCTGTTTCTACTCATATACTTGCAAATACCATTTTGGTAAATTTCTTCTTCAGACCAATTGTCTGTAATTGAAGGAAATCGACATAAACCCATCCACAGTAAGATTTCAAAAAAATAACTCTATCTCATCATCATTGGTATCAGTCCATTTATGTAATTGAGATTTTGGTTTGTTAGTTTTTTTCTTTTAGCTGGGTTGCGTATCTGTTGATCTCAATGACAATGTGATGTAAAATTTCAGGTGTAAAAAACAATCGGAAAAACGAGTACGGACTTTTGCTGAAGTATGATTCCACTAAATCGGGATTTATTCCTACTGTAGTTACCGTAAAATCAAATGTCTTCAAGCTTGTTGATGCTGTGATTGGTCTCCACTCTACTTTTTCGTCCTCTGTTGCCTCTTCTCCTGACCTGTTCGATGCTATTTTGGTGATGCCTTGATTCACTACTTCTTCTATGACATTGTCAACAGTATTTGCTTCGTTTTCAACGTCGGACTCGTCTGGAAAAAAGAATCTGTTAAATACTTATGTATCTACTTATGGCTGTTTTTGAAACTTACCGAAGGTGTCGTTTGATTTATTCCCACGAACAGCTCTAGTAATTTCGGAGCACGATGCTTCTAAATTCCGAAGAGGTGTAAGTTGAGAATTACAAAAATCTGAAGAAGAAATTCAATATTCAAGCATTTTGACATAAAACCAAGAAATCCGCTAGTTTGCGATAATAGAATTGAAATTTTATTACAAAAATTTTGTTACATGTAGAGTAGCATAGTATTATTTACTATACCTGGCAAAGATGAGCTTGGAACGCACGTTACTGGTCCGCCCTTTGACTTTTCATTTTTCATGTAGTGTCTCTGCTTTTTCTTAGGGTTTTCTTCACATTCGCTATCACTTTCACTTCCTGGTAAATAATCATCTGAGGAACCACTGGCAGCCAATGGATCTTCCTCTTCGTCCAACATTATGTTGTCCCATATTTTTTGGAGACCTTCTTGCTGTTTTTCGTAACTCATTTCGACGCACTCACCCACTCACGTATGAAACACAACTGGCGCGCAAGTTTTACGGATACCCAGTAGTCTCTTGGACTGTTTAGAATTTGTCTAAACTTGTCGTTGAGGCACAGTATTCGTACCTCGCGGCACAAGCGGCTCAATTCTACGTTCGTACCAACGCTGTGTCACATTTTTGTTTCAAAAATGCAGGAAACAATAACAGCTATGATAATTTTGAAAATAATTCTGTGTTCTACAAATAAAATTATGTTGAAATCTGGACAAAATAAAATTTGGCACAGGGGGACCAAATTTTTTCTTCTCATGGCGGCAGCCAACGTGTTAACTATTCATAATATCCGACTGTTTCTGGACTCATATGAAAGTGAGTTGCATAGATTATACTCCCGTAGATAGCCGACTCTCGCCTTCCCTCCAAAACACGTTTTACTAGTGACATTCGCGACATGAGGATGCCCTAGGGTCAAAGGCGCCAATTTTGAAATTAGTATAAGCACACTGATAAATGATGCCATGAGCGCTAAATGGTGTAACTTTCAGTTTTAATAGTCCAAAGCGCCAACATATAATGTTGGTTATACTTGGACGCTTTGGCAAATTAAAACCATTATACAAAAAACGAGTTACACTATTTTACATCTATTGCCTCAAATATATGGGGCCGATAAAGTTAATTTCCCAACTAGTTAAAAGTAGTAATTAGATGCTTAAAAAATTACTTAAGATAAATATAATGCTAATAATAATATTTGAAGATTCAAATCTTCGCACATTATATCTGATATTGAAACGAATATTTTGCATGTTTCACTGTTGCATTGGGGCAATGATTAATAGGATTCGTAATAAAATTAAAAGTGAACAAAATTTATTATACACAACAATATTTAGTATGTAAATGAACAAAATAGGTATATTTTGAATATTGTATCGCCACCTGCATTAAATCTAATATGAAAATGAAAAATTAATAAATAAGTAGGTATATCTGTCATTCTTAATTGGTATTGTGTGTTTAAACCATGACGATCTAGGTGAATAGTAATAATAGCCACTATATTTGCTAAAAATGAATATTTTAAGTTACAAAAATAATATTAAAGGTAAAGTTTGTCTAAATAGTTGAAACTACAGATATACTTTTGTCTGTACTAATGCATCTTTAATATTTTAGTTTTTAGTTTATATACTTACATACTTACTTGGAATATTTAATGATGGTACAGCATTAAATTTTAAATTGGTTCGATTCTTATTGATAATAAATTTCATATCTTCAGAGAAATGTGAATCACAAAGCCTAAATGCGTGCCTTTGTTTAGTATTTACGACAACATCGTTTCTTCCTATAGCCAGGCACCAATGGCGTCTAAAGGCACGTTCTCACTAGTCGATTTTAGTTGAACGATCAACTAAAATGGAATAAAAATCCCTGTGTGAACCCACATAATTTTGGATAAAGTTCCGATTATGCCCCATTGTCAGAAAATTATGAAAATGAGTACACTGATTAAAGTTTGAAAAACCAGAATATCATATTTATTTAATACGCAAACCGCGAAATTTTTTGTGTTCCTATGGACCCTCCGGGCACTTTCTTGCGTAACCTAACCTAACCTAACCTAAAAAAATAACAAACATTCATTAATCAATTTAATATTTAACAAAAAACTATATTAGAAATAATTAATTTCCATTTAAATGGTGCAAAAGTTTTATTGAAATCAAATCATTGAAAATACAATTATATAAGTAGACAATCGGTTTATGAGGTAGTCCTGGATATATTTCTTTGATGTCATGAATGAGTTTAACAAATGGATCCTTGTGAGTGAGACCACGACGCCAAAGAAATTCACAAAGATGTAGATCAAGGTCTGATTTAATTCATCCTCTTGCCAATCGCTTTCGTAAATATCTCCAACTAGACTCAATATTTTGAGTGTATGCTCCTGTATCTGGATCAACAACATGTTCCGAATGGTTAACAGTTAAATGTGTATATCCATAATGCGATAGATTATAGTATCCTTTCCAAAGATCTGTATGTATATCGGTTCCTATGGAAACATGCTTTTGAATCAGAGGAAGAAGAGTATCTTCACTTCTACAATTTTCTGGGCAGATTTCTAACCGATAGCGTTTATTTCCATTTCTTCCAATCATCCTCAATATCCAATGGTCTTCAACCTTTGTTGTATTTGCGCTTTCCAATTTTGCATTCATCAATTTCAACAATGATTTCATCACCACCTATTTGACCTTGTCCACTATAATCTCGATCAAGTCAGGCCATACAAACTTCTCGTGCATAAGAAAGAATATCAGATACAGTTTCTCTAGAAACTGTTTCATCTTCCTTAATGCTGAATTCATTAATTGTTTGTGCAAAAGACAATCCAACAGCAAAACCATTAGTTATTATAATTCTTTATCTAATATCACATCTCAGACGTTCGAACCATGTGTTGGTTGCAGCAGCTTTATAATGGTCATATTAACGGCCTTTTACTTTTCCTCGACAGCGGAAATTACCAAACAACGGGGCACTGGATACATCAATTTGCTTTTAGTGTTGTGGACACTAAGCTTTTTTTGGGACTAAGCCTTTATTCCAAGCCCATTCACGGGCTGAAGGTTCATTGTTTATTTCTTTGGATAGAGTATAAAGGTTGTAAAAGTTTTGTCTTGGAGCAACCATACTATGGAATAAACACGTTGATTTAAAAGGTATATATAAAATATTTACTTTATACTGTCTTACCTTTAATTGCAAATTGTATAGAAATTCTTTAAATGAATAGATAAATTATAAATATTCAAATGATCATAATTGAAAACCGCAAAAAATGCTTCTATACTAGTTGAAACAACTCAAAAATGGCGTCTATATTACATACCTGTAACTTTTCAACTACGCGTATGCGCAACATATGTCACGTGTTTTTGATGTCCATACTCTCTAAGCTTTCATCCTACTATTATTCATCAGGATCGGGCGATGGAGCATAATCGGAACTTCAGCCTCAATTTTTGTTGAATGATATAAAAATCGTTTCAACAAAAGTAGAATCGATTCCTACTTTATCGTTCAAGTATGAGTCACCGTACGATTTTGATGCGTGATTCGACTTGTGTGAACTATCTCATTCAATTCGACAGTCAAGGAGTCAAGTGTTTATGTTTATTGTTTACAGATATCTGGAAATAGTTAAGGGTGTCTTTTATTATTGTTACGTCTTTTTCTTTTTGTAAAATGTCGGGGAAGTGGTCTGAATCTATTGTTCTTCGTTTTTTGGATCTGTATCAAAAACACGATTGTCTCTGGAATGTGAAATTAAATGCATATAAAGACAGAGATGTAAGAGAAAATGCATTATCTTCCATATTAAATGAAATGGAAAATCTGACAACTATTGATATAAAAAATAAAATAAAAACTATACGAACAATGAATAAACCCAAAATATTTATTTTTAAGAGATGTATCTGTGACAAGGGATAGTACTTCAAATTTGGTAAGTCATATTTTATACAATGTATCTCTAAAGTGTGGAATAAATTCATTATTTCGTAAACTGAAGATATTTTCTAGAAAACCTAAAACACGTCGATTTTTATTTCTAAAATCTCTTATTTGGCGTAATTGATAAAGAGATTAAATCACTGGTGTTGCCATGGTGACAATACCTACATCGTTTGAAAGGTATTTAAATTCTCTATCCAACCGTAATTTTTCCGGTTTTCTTGACTATATTTTCAGTTTAGGAAATAATGAATTTATATACCACACTTCTGGGACACATTGTAAATATTTCTTAATTATTGCAGTCACAATAATAAAACTGAGAAAAACTATTTGAACCTCTATAATTAATAATAGTTAAAATAAAAAGTTGCTATTGAAGATTATGTATCATATTGTCTTGCCAAGGCACTACCCCAGGGCCAGAAATATATTCGGCTTACTTGTGTCGTTTTCTTGCAGCTTCAGTTGTGTAATTATTGCCTCCAAAGTTGTGATCTGAATTACGTAAAGCTGTTGATCTGTTTTCGGATCTCCAGGAGCCCGGTACAATAGAACTAGTATTGAAATATTCAGTGTCAAAAGAACCCACTGGTGTATATTTTTCACTTGTGCTGATTCTTAGCCAGTTGTGTAATGCACATGCAGCTTTTATAATTATATCCACTTTGTCAATTCCAACTGCAATTGGTTTTTCACAAATTCTAAACCTTGCAACCAAAATCCCGAATGCCCTAGATAGACGGTAGTTAAATATTTTCTGCTGTTTCGATAGGGGTGTTGTTCTTCCATACGGTTTTAATATGTAAGTTTTTAAAGGGAGAGCATTGTCTGCTACAAAAATCACATTTTCAGGTGAATTGATCATATTTTCTTCCAATGCTTTATATAGAGAGGAGTTGGAGAAGACGGCGGCATCGTTTGCTCGGCCGTTTATGCCAACATCTATATATCGAAAGCAATAGTTGGGGTCCACAGATGCAAGTAAAATTATGCTGAAAGTTTCTTTGTAATTAAAATAGTATGATCCGCTATGGGGCGGATTACGTATGACAACGTGCTTCCCGTCGAGAGCACCATAACAATTAGGAAAATTCAAAGCCGCCCGCATTGTCACATAATACTTAAACAAAGCCGACATTTCCCAAATGGCAGGGCCAGCCTCCAGTCACGACTTAAATCCCATCGAGCATGTTTGGGACATGCTTGGTAGAAGGATTGGATGCCGGGTACCTGCTCCTCTCATCTTGGATCAGCTAAGATTTGCTCTTTTAGAGGAATGAGAATCAATTTCACAAAATGAGGTTTTTCACTTGATTTATAGTATGCCTTCTTCTTCTTATGGTGCCGTCTCTTTATGGAGGTTGGCTATCATTACAGCTATTTTTACTTTGGATACCGCGGCTCTGAAGAGTTGGAGGGATGTGCATCCAAACCATTCTCTGAGGTTTCTTAGCCAGGACATACGTCTTCTGCCTATCGATCTCTTTCCTGCGATCTTTCCCTCCATTATCAGTCGTAGTATACCGTATCTCTCTCCACGCATAATATGACCGAGATATTCTAATTTTCGGGCTTTAATCACGTTCACTAGTTCTCTTTCTCTTTTTACTCGGCGTAGAACTTCCTCATTGGCAATCTTTTTTGTCCATGATATTCTTAGTGCCCGCCGGAAGATCCACATTTCAAAAGACTGGAGCTTTTTCATTGCGATTTTGTTGATTGTCCATGATTCCAGTCCATACAGAAGCACTGGGATTACGTAGCATTTAATCATTCTCAGTCTGAGTTGGAGATTTAAGTGGGGATTAGTGAATAGTTGTTTCATTTTGAAGAAAACATTTCTCGCCTTTTCGATTCTAACTTTAATCTCCATAGTCTGATCATGTTTGTCGTTGATCCACATGCCAAGATACTGATACTGCTTAACTCTTTCGATCAACAATGAATTGACTTTGATGTTGGTATTAGGATGGCATGATGGATTTTTACTTATGACCATGTATTTCGTTTTCTTATAGTTCATTTTTAAACCGTACTCCCTGCTGACCCGATCGATTTCTTGAAGTATTATTTGAAGGTCATGTGTGCTGTCAGTTATGATTAGGGTGTCGTCAGCGTAGCGCACGTTGTTAATGATCTTTCCATTTATAATTATGCCTTCTTTTCTGTTCCCAAGAGCCTCTTTGAAAATGGCCTCTGAATAGTAGTTAAACAGAAGTGGCGATAAAACACATCCTTGTCTCACTCCTCGTTGTATTTTGATGTCTTCTGATGTCGTTCCTTCGGAGCTGATCACAGCAACTTGATTCCAATAGAGATTCTTTATTATTCTAACATCTTGCTCATCAAGTTGGCTTTCTCGTAAAAGATTAATTAGCCTCTCGTGTCTCACCCTGTCGAACGCTTTCTCGTAGTCGATAAATCCCATATATATTTCCTTATTCATATCCAAACATTTTTGTATTATTACATTCACTGCGAATAAGGCTTCACGTGTGCCCATTCCATTTCGAAATCCAAACTGATTTTCACTAATATCGATTTCTAGCTTTTTATATATTCGACTATGTATGATCTTGAGGAAGGTCTTTAAAGTGTGGGACATTAGGCTAATTGTGCGGTGGTCAGAGCATTCCTTTGCATTTACTTTCTTTGGCAACATTACGAAGGTTGATCTCAACCAATCTGTAGGGATGATCCCTGTATGATAGATAGTGTTATATAGATCTACTAGTATTTGCAGCTGGTCATATTCTATAAGTTTTAGCAGTTCTGTCGGAATACCATCAGGGCCAGGTGCTTTTCCTGTTTTGGTGCATTGAATAGCATATTCCACCTCCCTCCTGCTAATAGGTGGGCCTTTTCTGATTTCTTGGACTTGCAATTCTTCTCGTTGGTCTTCAAACAGTTCCCTAATGTATTCTTCCCATCTTCGCAGTTTTTGGGCAACATCCATAATTAAATTCCCTTGCTTATCTTTGATGAGACTGTAGCTCTTCTTTTTACCTGTGCCTGTGATTTCTTTGATCTTTTTGTGAATCCCAAAACTGTCATATTTTTTCTCCAGCTCTTCTATTTCATGACATCTCTCTTGCATATATTGCTCTTTCGCTTCAATTATCTTGCGTTTTATTCTTCGATCTATATTTTTATAGGAATGTATATCTATTCCTTTGTAGGTTCTTCTTTCATCCATCATCTCGAGAATCTCCCTTGTCATCCATTTTTGTTTGAATGTTCGGTTTGTTTCTGTTAATTTACTCTGTGAGGCCTCTAGTATTCCTTCTTTAATGGTTTGCCATTGTTCATTAACGTTGTTGTCGCTTATTCTAATTTTCATTTTTTCGTTTATATTTTCTTTTATTTCCATTTTGATCGTTTGGTCTCTCAACAAGTCTGTATTTATTTTTGGGGGTAATGTCTTTTTCTTCAGTTTTTTAAAGCGCATTCTGAACGTC
This sequence comes from Galeruca laticollis, assembly GCA_963921935.1. Lineage (NCBI taxonomy): Eukaryota > Metazoa > Arthropoda > Insecta > Coleoptera > Chrysomelidae > Galeruca > Galeruca laticollis. The sequence goes on along the minus strand of OY998181.1, from coordinate 62,887,138 downwards.
GCCACAACTGGATTGTGATCGGATTTTATATCGGCGCCTGGATATGCTTTAACAGATTTAATAGCATTTCGGTATCTCTTGTTGATTAACACAAAGTCAATTTGATTTCTGATGATATGCTGCGCAGTGTGTCTAGGTGAAGTCCAGGTGTACAATCGTCTTTTTGGCAGCTTATACCATGTATTTGTAATTACAAAATCATTTTGCTGACAGAACTCTACTAATCTGTCTCCGCGCTCGTTTCTATCGCCCAAACCATATTCCCCAACATATTCTCCAACCTTTCCTTTTCCAACTTTAGCATTGAAGTCGCCAAGGATTATTGTTGTATCTGCCTTTTTTGTTGTCCTAAGAAGTATATCGATTCCATTGTAGAATTCTTCGATTTCCTGATCTGCTTTATCGGCTGTAGGTGCATATATTTGGATTAGGTTGGTCTTGCCGTTTTGAGATTTTAGTTGTATCATTATTATTCTGTCGGAGTATCTCACTACATTCAATATTGATCCCACAATACCTTTCTTGACGCATATGCCTACTCCGTATCTATGTGGCTGGCCATCGTCGCTCCCGCTATAGTAAAACCGGCCATCCTCAAATGCGCACTCTCCGTTGTTTGGCCATTGCGTGTCACTTATTCCAAGTATATCTATTTGTAGTCGTGTCATTTCCTGTATAATGTTATCAAACTTACCTGACTGAAACATGCTTTGAGCGTTCCATGTTGCTATTTTATAAAATTTGTCTCTTTTACAGGGGTTTCGCATGCTGACGACCGAAGAGGCCCTGCAATTTTGTATCGTCCCTCTCCTGCCGGATCTTGGCATCCGATCTCCATGATCAGTATAGTTCTGTGTATTGTCTATCGTATTCATAGCTATAATGATTGACTAGGAGTGTCTTGTAGACCTTTAATGCAGTGGTTCTCCTTTGCCTTCTGCATTCTCATGCCGTTGACCATCTTTGATTCATCCGCCTTTTGAACCGATTTCTCGATCCAAGGACAAGAGATTGCCCTACCTCTTATCAACTCCTCCACCCGAAGCTGTTGGTCAATAAGAGGGGGACAGCTTATTCCGGCTGTCTTTCGGTCGACAGAGCCTCGTCCGTTGTCTAGCAGGGTGCACCACGTGCAGGTGAGGTTGTCATTTGGGTTGGCTTTTATTAGCCATCACCCCTTACACCCCAGTGTACCCAGTATGCCTAGAAGAATGAATATCATTATGCAGGCTGATTACTAATGGTGTTTTTATTGTTTTCTTCTGTTACTGATGATAATTAAAGAATTCTCTTTTTTGTGTTAATTCTTACAAACATGATTCTCTTGAAATAAAGGCTTCCAAAAACATTTTCTGCACAAAGTACCTATAGTTTAAAAACCTATTTCATGTCGTGCCTATTGTTGGAAAAAGTTACAATAAAAACAACATTTTTATCAAAAATTAGAGAGGTGCCCGTTTTTCGGGAGGGTGAGATGTTTTAATAGGCAATTATATCCTTTTCATTGAAAAAATGTACAAATTTTTCTCAAATTACCCATACCGAGCATTTATCAATTTTGATTATTACAAACAAAATAACCTTTCCATTCCATTCAGAAAGTAATAACTAAATTTTAACAAAACAAAATTCATTTATAGAAATCTAATTCATACACCAATAAAATAAAAATAACGTTCAAGTCAGATCGATTTATATCAATTTATTTTTTACTCTATCCAAGTGAAGGTTGCATATTAAATCATACATTTTTTTATTAATTTTCTCAAATTTGATAATTAATGATATACAGTAACCTCTTATTTTTATTGAACACTTGATAACATTTCATTTAGTTAATGTCTGTCTCGTAACATTTTTGCGATGCATTTAAATTAATAATGACATTATAATGATATCAACGAACTTTATTAGCACCCCCAATTCACTAACGCCTCAACATATCCACCTTCCCTTTCAATACAGATACTCTTCTTCCAAAGTCATTTTAAAAAAGATCATTTTACCAGAGCACTTCGATATTTTGTTAATAAGCTTTAAGGGTATAAAAAGTATGACGAATAAAGTAAAGAGCGGTGAGTTCTTTTCACTAATTATCTAAGGTCACATGAAATAAGTAGTACTTCGATATTATTTTGTTCTCAACACTAGAATTATAGGCGAAATAAGGTATAATTTCACGAATAATATAGCTGCAATCCCAGCCAAATTTTATGCTATCCCGTTCAATTGTTTTGCATGGGTCATTATTAATTATCTTTCTCTCTAGTAGTATAAAATTACTTACCTACGACCACACCTGTATATAGTTAGAAACACAGAGTCGGCAATCAATGTAAGACATCTCTAACGCACGGTAAAACAAAACACAATGCTATAAAATAAACTGCACAACATCCCTAGCCATCACTTAGCAACTGTCAATAGACGTTGCCATTTTATTCAAAATTTATTATTGTCATATTAGACATTGAATTCTATTCTATATATAAATGGTAAATTAAACATTTATTAGACATAGTACTGCATTCAATATTAAGAATTATTTGGAATTACTTAATAATTTGTTCCTTCAATTCGCTTCTTTTAGATTTCTGAATGTATCAAAATATTAGTAAACAAACATACATATGGTATAAGCCTTAGATTGAAAAATAAAATAGATATGTTTGTTTTGATTTTTTCTTGCCCCAAACATCGAGTCACATTCTAAGCTCACTTGCGGACACTTCCACTGCTTTGCTATATTTACAAAGTCTCTTTAGCTGCAGGAAAATTGCTGCTATACGTTTAATTGAAATTTTGTTAAAAAGAAAGTTATACAAACAAAAAAAAGTCATACTAATTTTTTCATTTGAGTCGCTGCTTTTAATAACACTTGAATTTTATTTAATATATTCTTATATAAATTTTAAACAAGTATTTGTTGTAACCTTTATGGTTATAACGAAAAGTGGTAACATTGATCAAAATTTCAGTACATGTTTTATGTGTCAAGAGTAACATATTTAGTAGTTTTGTCCTTGTTTAATAACCATATAAAAAGAATTTTTGACCACAAACTCCATTTCGACAAACATGTTTCAGAAAAAATTAAAAAAGCGTATGCTTCACTCAAACTAATTTATCCTCATCGCTCAGAAATCAATATCAAAACTAAAAAAATGTTAACAGACTCACTGGTCTTATTCCACTTTACTCATCGCGATACTGTATATGGACCTTCTCTCAGAAAATCTGACTGCTATCGCATTCAGAAAGTTCAAAATTCATGTTTGCGCTTAATATATGGTATCAGACGGAGAAACAGAATAAGCTACAAGCTGAAAGAAGTTGGCTGGCTTAGTATGTTTAATCGACGGAACTTGCATGGCTACTGCCTCTTTTACAAAATTTTGAAATCCAAAAGCCCGTCATATTTATGTGAGAAAGTAGAATTTAGGACAGATGTTCACAATTTAAATCTAAGATCAAAGAATAAAATTACTATTCCTCGTCATAAAAAAAATTATTTAAGTCTTCCTTCTCTTATCAAATTGCTCAGATGGTACTCTTCTGGATGCGCCTAGATTCTCGCTGTCACTGGCAGCATTAGAAATAAACTGCGTAAGGAATTGTTTCAACATCAGTAGGTCAAATTTCATTTTAGTCAAGGCGCTTCTTTCAGCACACCAATTGATTTTAATATAACAATGTTATGTTAATGTCAGGTTATTAAATTTTTACATTGTTCAGAACCTTACTATTATTTATTAATTTTAGGTAACTTTTGGTTTGGTTGTTTTTTTAGTTTTTTTCTTGAGGTTGGTGAGGAAGAATTGGTCAATAGACCTATCACCTAACCTTTTGTTTACCATCTTTTTTTTCTCATTAATTGTATTACTGAGTTGTATTTTGTTACATGGTGAACAATAAATAATTTATTATTATTAAATACAAATATCGTCAGAGTGTTCTCGACGATATTTTGAATACGCTGTAGCATTGTAGTAAACAATGACATAAAAAAGGAATGGACCTAGCATCTCAATATATTCAATATTATTTTATAGTTGCCCCGCGTTGGGTGACAAATTATAATATATCTAATTCTCTATATGATGAATTTTAATTATTTGATTTTAATGTAAACCTTCCTGTAAAGATAAATTTCAATTCACCTCACGTTGATGTATATTGTCGCAGCGACAATTCTTGTACATACAACTTAAAACTTTATGTAAGAAATTTCTACTTTGACAGTAGTTGTCAAAAATATGCCCGGCTCTAATAAATATTAATTCAGTATTTCTAAAAATGGATTTATATGTGTAATCGACCTATTACTCTTCTCTCAGGGTGGGATCAAACTGTTAAAAGAATTAATTATTCAAAATCTGTTTAAATTTTTACGTATCTCCAAATTATCTGGTTCACTATTGGTCAGAACCTATAGTAACTGTATGTTTAATATTATAAAAGGCACTTTAAATCTCTGATGACGTTTCCAATATTTCTGTCACTGAAAATTACCAACTGTCACTGATTTGATCGACAGTTTTATTTAATGAAAAATGTTTAATTTTCTGAAATAATGTTATAAAAAGGCTATAGTGAGTAGGAATGCAAAATTCTATATTATACTACTTTATTCAAATATAAATTAACAAATTAATATTCCCCAAACTTATCACAAACGAAACAACAGTCGTAATTTCTACGAAACTTTAAATTACTACAACCTATATGCTATAAATTGACCTAATGAAAACCGTTTAATAAAAATTCTTTCTTAAGTAAATATTAGATTTAAATAATTCAATCTCCACTAACATCACGGACATTAAACACTTACTACTTTTTCAAATAATTACTTACCTAGTTCATATCATTAACAATAATAAAATCCTAAACACGCCACACCTTTCTTTATCTTTGCTAACTAAAGGGCTCCACACAATACACACACCACGCGACGGCTATATTTGAAATAATAACAGTTGGGGTTGAATCGCAGCGAATGTACATTCTACGCACATAATAGATAGTTTTTGAGCGCAATTTACTTGATGAGTTTGATTTAAATAAATTCATATATAACTGGTATGAATCATTCATGAGAAGGTTTCGCAAATATTTCTATTGAATTTAGTAAATATGTATTGTTTAATTTGTTAATTAACAAAGAACCATTATTTCGTTTTTCCACCATTTATTAAATCGTTTGTCTATGTTCGTCTTGTATTTTTTTGATATCTCTACCTATAGCTTCCTGTTACTGGCGAGCGCCAAGTGCCGAATCCATCCCTGAGATAAGGTAATAACAATATAAAATAAAATTACAATTTATCAACAATATCTTAATTTGAATTGGGATTCGTGGCAAGCGGACCAATTCTGGCGCCCATAATTTAAATTAAATAAATATATTGCATATATAAAAAATTATATTCTATATATTTATATATATATATATATATATATATATATATATATATATATATATATAGTGCTAAACGCAGACCTTTTAGGCCCCTAGCTTGGAAGTGATTTCCCTCCATTCCTTCCTATCCTTTGACTTCGTTTTCCTGTCCTGTATTCCACTCTCTTAGGTCTTCTATCGCTTCTGCATCATTCGTGGAAAACCTGCAATATATGTTGTTGAGAATCAACTAAATGCACTAATTCTATATAAATAAGGATAGCTTGACTTATTTGATATTTACTTATACATTATACTTATAAATAGATGAATGGCTCTACTGGCCTGTAAAACAAAAATAATTGCTTGATTTAGGTATTTCCTATTATTAAAATGCTTAATTTTCAACTCTGAAAGGCAATCAATAAATAGATTCACCTATATCGACGACACTGGTTGATCAAAAATGAAGGTCAAATGCAAACGTCAACTCTATCCTTGAAAATAAATAATCTGGTTCAATTGATTAAATTTGCTGCAATTATAACAGTGACCTACCATGTATTTATTTCTCTATTTCTTATTCTTTTTTACTAGGGCAAAGAGAAAGTAAAAAAAAACTAAAACTATTTAAAAAACAATATTGGTATATAATTTGAGTACCGAATCTCCCTCAAGCTTGAATAATTCCCCGTAAAATTTTTCTCGGTTGTGAATGTTTTTAAGAAAATTTCAAATTTTTAAAGAGTTCGCACCTCGAAAAAATTTTCGGAAATTATTCTAGGGAGACTATAAGTGAAAATTCGCAATTTATATTTCATAAATATTCAGTTTATGTACAATTTGGATCTGTGAAATAATGTTTACTTGGATGGAGACGGGAATTTCTGTTTGCACCTCTAACAGCTTCAAAATAACAGTTTTTCTAACTGGTCCAGTTCCCATCTCTTTATACATTTTCCATCTGTATGTAGGTGTCATATCTAGTAATGGAAAATAGTAAACGTGTTTAATTTCATGTTAAACATTTATTGCTTACAGATTTTTTTATTACTAAATTATTCAACATTTCAAACGAATAAGCGTATTATGGATATCTGCGTTCAATGTTTAATCATAATTGGTTTTCACAGATAAACCTAATTGGAATTTACGGAAAAAATATTATTCTGGGCGAACCAACTGAAGGGGACTAAATTGAGTTTTCAAGGTTTTAGACGAGTATTTCGTTACGCAAACATTTATTATACTTTTTAAACATTTTTGAGCCACTGTTCTAAAAACTCAAAATTACGAATCAATTAAAATCTTCCTATTCTTCAGTAATTCATGTATATTCCAGGCGTGATGGTATTGACTAATGTATTAACACGTTTTAATAAATGAGACGATCATCAATTTGTACATTTAACCTTTTTGAACTTTGATTTAACTCCATACATATATAGTCCACGGTCCACCACCCTTTTTCACAAGTAATTAATAACAGGCTGATTCTTCGTGAGTCGCTTCGTTTATTCGAGACGCCCAACTTTTCATCTCTACGAAAAATTTCGTTAGTGGTATCTAACAGAGTGCGCATGCATGGAACATGTTGTTAGGGTGATTACCTAAATTTCATTATTAACATCTAGTTTTTTAATTAAATCTTTAGATAAACTAATGAAAATGTCGAAAAAATGTTTGTCCTACACAGTTGATGGTTTCACCCCCACTCCCAACATGTCCGAATAACGAGGTCATAAAAATTATACATAACAATCTGAATTTTTCACAGTGACTTTGTAAATATTCGATCTTTCAATTACAAAAATTGTCCTTCAAGAAAAGAGTGGTATGTCCTCCCAGTCCTACGTTCGGAAGATGCCGATCCCACGGCGATAGTTTATTTATTAATAACAACCTGATATGAATTTTTTTATTAAGGAAATAACGCGTAGAACACGATTTCAATACTGTCCTACTCAAAAATTGGTATTAACCGCTACAATTTGATATAATCATAAAAACTCATCCAACTGGTTTCTCACAATTTTCATTGCAAGAGAAAATCGCCAAAAATAGTGTTATTCATACATTTAAATTTTTTTCTGAATTGAATACAAATATATTCGAATAATATAATTTTTCATTGGATTTATCTCACTACAAGTAATATAATTGATGATTTATTTTATTTCGATGTAATAATACTTTCATGACTTTAATCTTCTCTATTTTTTTATTCAACAAATCCATGAATGACAAATAGTTTTTATCTGAGCATATATATGTATATATATATATATATATATATATATATATATATATATATATATATATATATATATATATATATATATATATATATATATATATATATATACAGGGTGTCCCGGGACTAATGGGAAAAAAGTCAGGAGAGTATAATATGAGCCAAAATAATGTTAGTACTTCATATAAACTTTTACTATGCAGGCCCTCGTTTTCGAGTTATAGGCCTCCAAAGTTTTAATTTTGATTTTGGTTTTTATTTTTATTTTTATTTTTATTTTTTGTACTAGTTATTTGATCTTCATAAAATTTACGGCAAAGCTATAATGTAAGTGTATGTTTATTTTGGTAAGGTAAACAGATTTACAGTAGTGCGTTGAAGCCAGGGACGGACTACTCGCAATGGTTAGTGATCCAAAAAATTTGCAGGTATGGCACACCCTGTATGAAATTATCGAAATTCACTTCCCCACATATTAAGCTAACGAAAAGGTACTCTAGTTGGAATTCGATAAAATAAGCCGTTTGGCTAATATTTACAGTTTTATTAATGCACTACGTACAAATGTACCTAACTAACTTATTAATACGATGTCCAGAATTTACTTGCTTTTAATCAAAATTACGAACATAACATTATTAAACCTTCAAGAAAACCTCAAAAAACAGAAGTTATAAAACATTAGACTAGAACTAATTCCTAAACAACAACAAAAACTAACGTTATTCTAATAAATGTTCAATATGAGCTCCTCCCACTTCCACGCACATTCTAAGTCTACGAAGGTTGTTTCTTTGCACTTGAAAGAGCAATTTCACACTATTTCTAATAACATTGCAGTGTAACATAATTCTGTCTATTAAATCTTGCCTTGTTTGCACAGGTGTTGCGTATACCTTACTTTTGAGATAACCCTAGAGAAAGAAATACATAGCATTAACGTTTCCTGATCGCGGTGGCCATTGAAAAGGGCCTCCACGACCAATCCATCTATTAGGAAGCCTTGTGTGTAAATGCTGTCGTACATCTAAACTGAAATGAGGAGGGGCCCTATCATGCATGAACCATAAATTCCTACGAGTTTGTAGTAGCACATCATCAAACAGGTTCCATAACTCATTTTGCAAAAAACTCCAAATGTCTCTGACCGGTCAAAGTACCGTCAATAAAGTATGGCTGTATCAAATTATTGCCAACTATTCCTGCCAAACATTAACCATGAATCTATGCTGGATCCTAGTTTGGATAATGCCATGTGGATTCACATCATCCCATAAATGCATATTATGAGAATTTATGATTCCATCTCTGGTGAAACCCGGTTCGTTCGTAAAGAGAACGTTACTAATAAATGTGTTGTCTGCTTGTTGTTGTCGCAGAAACCACTGGCTATAATCAAGTCGAGCAGGATAATCAGCCACTGTCATACGGTGTACTTTTTCCATGTGAAAAGGATATAACAGCTGTTCTTTTAGGACGCGATGAACAACTGATTTCGAGACGTTATGTTCTCTTGATAATTTTCTAAAACTCGATGGTTCATTATCAACTGCATTTAACAAGTCTTGTTCAACTGCCACAGTACGTATGCTTCGTACTGGACCTTCTCCAGCTTTTTCTGGCGAAAATCTTCCTAAAATTTAAAATTTTGTTTTGTATACATGGGAAATTACATTTACTCATTCATACCTGTTTCTCGTAACCTGAGATCAATACGCCCAAACATTCGTCTGTCTGGCAATGCTCTGTATGCAAAATGTTCTTCATAAAGCCTTTTGGCCTCTAAACAGTTTCAAGAAGCCAGTCCATACATTAGATGTTTATCTGCGTACTCAATAAAAGCGAATTCTGCTATTGTAACTGTTAAATTAAGGACTTATGAATTATTGACAAGTACTGACTACGAACTATTCTACACAACGTTTGACAACTAATCCTATGGTAACTTGATAAACGGTAAAAACACTTATAAAAAGTTTTGACCAACTTTCCAATTAATAAGTCGTTAATGTTTTTCATCTTCTGCTATCGTTAAATAATTTTTTGTAGTACTCTAGGTAAATTTTGGACATCTATTAAAAGTTAGTTTTACCTCGTTGTGTACTTATAAAAATGGTGAATGCGTAAACTGGTACGTAGTGCATTAATAAAACTGTAAATATTAGCCAAACGGCTTATTTTATCGAATTCCAGCAAGACTACCTTTTCGTTAGCTTAATGTGTGGGGAAGTGAATTTCGATAATTTCATACAGGGTGTGCCATACCTGCAAAATTTTTGGATCACTAACTATAGCGAGTAGTCCGTCCCTGGCTTCAATGCACTACTGTAAATCTGTTTACCTTACCAAAATAAACATACACATACATCATAGCTTGGCCGTAAATTTTATAAAGATCAAATAACTAGTACAAAAAATACAAATAAAAACCAAATTCCAAATTAAAACTTTGGAGGCCTATAACTCGAAAACGAGGGCCTGCATAGTAAAAGTTTATATGAAGTACTAACATTATTTTAGTTCAGATAATACGCTCCTTTCTTTTTTCCCATTAGTCCCGGGACACCCTATATATATATATATATATATATATATATATATATATATAAATATATATATATATAAATATATATATAAATATATATATATATATATATATATATTCCTTCCATTGTTCTTGGGCATCAGGTTAATTATAAATAATGTATCAAATTCTATTTTTTATTTGACGTTTCGCTCCACAGTTCGATGCATTTTCAAAAATGTTTACATTGATGTTGTTAAAACAATAAATTGTAAACGATTGAACTATTAAAATTAAATGTACACACAGAGACGACAAAAACTGGTTACTAACAAAACTATTTCAAAAATAATAAAATCGAAAGTACCTGTCTTAGAAACAACAGTTTACAATATACCAGGGACATTCAACAAGTTGATGTTATTATTATAATAAATTATAATAAATCTGGCTTAGATTTTTTATATCTTGTTTATCGTTTAATGCATTGTTCTCCTTTTTTATATGTATCATTTCTTTTATTGTTAGTTTTTTGTAATTAGAATCTTGGTTTATTATTTTAGTATTATTAAAGTCAAATTTATGTTTTTCATTTTTCACATGTTTATGAAGCGCAGTGGAGGCGTTTTTTGTATATTTATGGCCATTAAGTCTATTAAAACTAGAGAAAATAAAATTACAACAAAACATTTTATTAAAGAAACATCATCAGGTCGCTACTTGAATTACCACTCCCACCATCCTAATTCCCAAAAAAACAGCGTAATCATAGGATTCGTAGATAGAGCCATTACACTCACATCACCTGAATATCGTCCAGAAATTTTATATCAAACAAAAACAATATTACAAAACAATCACTATCCTTCCAAACATATTGACAGAATTATTAAACAACGCACACATAAATTTTACAATAGTCAAATCCAATCAACACAAACCAATACACTAGCCCCTCTTACCTACATCGCAATGCCATACACAAATCAACTATCAGAAAAACTAAACTATATATTATCTAAACATAACATAAAAGTTTGTCATAGGGCACAAAATACTCTATCACCATTGTTCTCCAAATTAAAAAGTCAAATAAATGATTCAAAAAAATCTAACGTCATATATTCTATACCATGTTTAGATTGTCCCAAAAAATATATAGGTATGACAACCCAACATCTTGAAAATAGACTTAATGGCCATAAATATACAAAAAACGCCTCCACTGCGCTTCATAAACATGTGAAAAATGAAAAACATAAATTTGACTTTAATAATACTAAAATAATAAACCAAGATTCTAATTACAAAAAACTAACAATAAAAGAAATGATACATATAAAAAAGGAGAACAATGCATTGAACGATAAACAAGATATAAAAAATCTAAGCCAGATAAATTATAATTTATTATAATAATAACATCAACTTGTTGAATGTCCCTGGTATATTGTAAACTGTTGTTTCTAAGACAGGTAGGTACTTTCGATTTTATTATTTTTGAAATAGTTTTGTTAGTAACCAGTTTTTGTCGTCTCTGTGTGTACATTTAATTTTAATAGTTCAATCGTTTACAATTTATTGTTTTAACAACATCAATGTAAACATTTTTGAAAATGCTCCGAACTATGGAGCGAAACGTCAAATAAAAAATAGAATTTGATACATTATTTATAATTAACCTGATGCCCAAGAACAATGGAAGGAATTTATATACAAGGTTAAAGAAAAACAAATAATTTATATATATATATATATATATATATATATATATATATATATATATACATCTATATATATATATATATATATATATATATATATATATATATATATATATATATTTATATCTATGCGCCATTTTAAAATGTTATTTTTTATTGCTAAGTAAACTATTGTTACCATGAATTGAATTAAAATAGTTATTTATCAATCTGCAATAATCAATGAATTTTTTCTGTTATCAGATCTGAATTTATGTTACTGAAATGTTCAATCAAATGAAATATTGAATCATTGCAAATCGTTGAAAAAAAATGAAAAGAAAATAGCCGCTAAAATTAGGATTTTGCGGCACACCGACACACACACACAATAGTGGCGTTTTGAGCCGTGACCTAGACCGTTGGTTCCAAGCTAGTATAGGTCACAAGCGTGCACAGTTCGGACGTATCTCAGTCAAACGCTATTTTATTCTACAGAAATTTGTACCATCTTTTAAATGATAAAGTGATTATGGAGTGTTTTTTGAGCAATTTATTGAGTGACAATCCTAAATTTCGAGAGAAAAGAGAAGAAATCAAGAAGTTTTCCAAGGAAATTTTGGAATCTTGTCAACATTTTCTGAGGGCTAGAAAGTACCACCAACACAAATATCATGATGTAATACTGCCTGATAGTTGGGATGATGAGGTAATAGGGTACCATTCCACTTGTTATAAAGAGTTCCGAGTGAAGGCAAAATACTTGTCGTTTACAAGGTAAGTCAATCAAATATTGTTCAACGGAAGTTATTTAGATTTGAAAAAAAATCCAGTACGACGCAGTACAACGTACGTACTGAGAATAAAAGGTCCGCTGAATTTTGCAAGTTATTGAGGAGTAGTAATTTCAAGGAGAAATTTGTCGAATTCTTGATTGAAGATTGGTCCAGGGATGAGATCGTAACACTGCTCACAGGAAAGACGGTAAAACTAAACTATGATCAATGTTACGTATATCAGGTTTCTCCTGTTGATCAAATAAGAAGATGGATTGATAATAATCTGTCATGCTACCACGAGGAAGCTGATACAAAAATTGTGTATCATATTTGTCAATTGAACAGTATTTATCGGGTGCAGGTGCACTGTACTGATTCAGATATACCCGTCATTATGCTCGCAAATTTCAAATATTTGAAAGACGAAGTCGAAATCGTTATTAATTTGAGTACAGGTAAAAAAAAATTGTATCTTAACATAAATAAAGTTTATGCCGAGCTTGGTGAACAGTTAGCTTGTTCTCTTGCAATATGCCACATTTTCACGGGGAATGATTATAATCCTGCCTTCTACCGTAAAGGAAAAAAGAAGCCATTCTGTATCTTGAAGAAAAACACGCACTTTCAAGATGGTTTCATACAGCTCTTACGAAGTGGACGTGGCGAATTAACTGAATCAAGTTCTGAATTTAAAATTATTGAAGAGTATGTGTGCCGTATGTATTCGTTGAAAACGAAAAACGATATAAATAAAGGGCGGTACGAATTATTTGAAAAGGGGTATAAATGTAAAATTGATACCGAAATAATAATGAAAAAAAAATCGTAGAATACGATCCCTCAAGTTTACCACCGACGAAGAGGGAACTTTTACAGCAGATAAAACATACCCAGTATATTAGTATATATGGTGTAATGCACATACGCGCAGCCCCACCGAAAAATCACCAGAAGATTATGGATGGTCATTGATTGAAGGAAAATATGAATATTATTGGTTTGATGGTCCTCAGAGTCCATCTTTTGAAGAATTATCTTCTTCCAAATTCCAAGGTACTTTATCAATCCTATTTTTATTCAGTGATAATTATTTTATAATTCAATTGACTGTCTCGACCCTTACTTCGTGGAATATGCTCATATTAGTGTTTTTAAATGAAACTCAAGGTCTCTAGTTAATTCCACAATATAATACAGGTTATTGAAAATTCTAAAAAATTGACAATTGTTGCGATAAATCAATATCAATTCTGACGATGATATTGATTTATCGCAACAATTGTCAATTTTTTAGAATTTTCAATAACTTGTATTATATTGTGGAATTAACTAGAGACCTTGAGTTTCATTTAAAAACACTAATTTGATAATTCATTAATTTCTTATACTATTCTATTGCAGACTTAAATAACAGTGATTATGAAGAAGATAGTTGATGAGGAAACCAGTAGCGATGAAGATGAATGGTCATCTGACGAATCTGATGCATAATTCTATTTTTTTATGTATAGTTTATCAGTATATTTATTATATATTATGGTTATTTTTGTACTGTCAATATAAGCAAATATAATTATCAAAATTTGAGAAAAAAATCATATTTTATAAAAGTATTATAACTACAAATAAGAGTATTCAATACTGACGTAACCGCATTCACAAAATTATTCGTATTTCAATAAATTCTGGTAGGACTAGCGTTGCATACTAATTTTTCGTAGGACATTGTTTTATTCGGGAAGAAAATACAATAAACTATCATGTAGTATCTTAATCCTACAGTTATTAATAAATAAACTATCGCCGTGGGATCGACATCTTCCGAACGTAGGACTGGGAGGACATACCACTTTTTTTGTAGGACAATTTGTGTATTTGAAAGATCGAACATTTACAAAGTCACTGTGAAAAATTCAGATTGTTATAAATAATTTTCATGACCTCGTTATTCGGACATGTTGGGAGTGGGGGACGCTCCGGTATTAATGAAATTTAGGTAATCACCCTAACGACATGTTCCATGCATGCGCACTCTGTTAGATACCACTAACGAGATTTTTCGTAGAGATGAAAAGTTGAGCGTCTCGAATAAACGAAGCGACTCACGAAGAATCAGCCTGTTATTTATTAAGGCGGGTTTATACAACATTTACATAGTCATAATCATAATCACAGTCCCAATAATAAGAGTTAAACTAACTATTTCTTATAGGTCCGTTTATACAATTGTCATAATCACAATCATAATCATAAGCATAATTTTACTGACCTTGAAGTTCCCAACTTTTAACTTTATGATTATGATTAAGACGAGAATTGAAGTGCGCATGCGTCGAAACCGACAGACGACTATAGAAAAAGTATATATAAAGGAAACTGGATATATTTACTTTTTTTATGCAGGCGACATTGACCAGGGGGCGTTTCCATCACAGAATCCATTTTGCTGACCGTTTTTTCAGGTTTTATTGTGATGTGATTTGTGGTTGTCATTCATTGTTTATACCATACACGTGTATTATATTTGTATCGTACTCTGTTGATTTTTGTGTAGAACTGGTTTTGAAAGAATGAATTGAATTGATTTTTGGTCATACGCGAATACTTAAAAAATTGTTCGTCATCAATATGCCACATTTCTTTTAGTAGCATACATGGAGGTTAGAAAGGAGGAGACTAAACGACAATATGCGCTGTCAAGTTAAAATGGCACACATTTATGTTCCATAATAGATAGTTCGAAATTCCCCACAAGAGGCGCAAGTGTTCGGCTCTGGGCTACGTTTCGCCATTAACCCTATTTAAATGCATGTAACTGTAATGAGAATGTTTAGAAACTGCTCAAATTTTTGGGAAAATATTGAGATTTTTATAATTTATATTTACAATCATAAGCCTAGCTTTAAATAGGATTGTTACCAACTTATTTGTTTTTAAGAACACTGTGCCTTTCCCCATTATATTTGAATTATTAGTCAGCCCGGCGCCGTTCCTAGCGGTGGTGCAGTAGGCGTATGTACAATCGCACAGAGTGGCGGGAATTATAGGGAGCGGCATTTCGTTCACTAAACATTTTATAAATTATAAAAAAAGAATTCTTGAAATGCGTATGTGAATTTTAAAGAAATACATGTTAGACAATTTGAATTATATTTAAAGTCGCATACTACCTCATTATTTAGAGGTGCACTTCCAAAATGAAATGACAATTAATTTAATTGGCGAAGAAGTGAAATCCAAAAAGAATGAGTTTAAGTAAATCAAAATATATTTCATTAGATAGCAATTAAACATTTGATTTTAAATAATAAAAATGTTTAAAAGCCTTAATGAAATGATAAAAATTTAAAAAAGATATTTAAAAACCAGAATTATAACACAACTTTAGTAGAGAAATTTATTTCATTTAAAGTTATCTGCTCATCCATAATTTGGGGCGATCTATCAAAAATTAACGTTGTTAGTATGATGTATCAAAATCCCAAAATTAATATTTCCGAATGTGTAACTGTCTCGAAAAATTTAATTTGCTATCTGCTAAAAGAATACTGATGAAAGTTTTGATTCACTTATAAAAAAAGCTGAATCAATAGCTGCTGAAGTTAATATATTGTCCGAAATTCCTTTGCTTCGCTAAAGAAAAGTCCCATATAATTTTTCATGTGTCAAAGGACAATCCCATTGTTGATCAAAAACAAAATTTTAAAGTTAATTTTCATATTAGTTGACATTAGATATTACGAAAAATTTATTACAAGATATATATTTTTTTAATACAAGAATGTAATAATTTATTTTAATGTTTATTATAGTTTTACGATACGGTATGAGTTTGCTTAATATGTCCTTTGTCAATTTTCGCGATTTCTGAGAAGTCGAAGGCAAATTTTCATAATTTAACAAATCTTTAAGCTCCCCAAGTACTGTTCCATCCTGTTCGGTATTTATCACCAATGCTTTAGTATTTCTATTCTTAGGTAGCAAAACAGAATCTCGTTGTGTGGGCAACTTGCGTTTTTTTGTTGAATTATTCAGATATTTTGGAAAATATGGAAAAATAGAAGGTATTGCATCTTCCTTTATCTTGGGAGTACCTCTTTTCATTTGAAAAATAGATCCATCTAAGACCGTAGTTGTGTAAAAATGCTCAATATCACTATCTAAAAAATGTAATTCACACACAGCTTTTCTGCCCGCCTAATAGCGTTTTCCCAATTTCTAACCATTTCGTCCTTAAACATAGATTGTTATATATTATTAAGGGTTGCTTGAACAGCAATTTAAAGACTAATATTTTAAGTTAATCACTACAATTTCAAGATTGACTTACCGTGCGAGGTCCAAATAAACTAGGGTTTTTCACGCAATTTTTCTTGTTCCATGTCTTTAAATTACCGTAACCAGTATTACAACCAGGCACAAAACAATTTGACGATTAATGAATTCAATATATAAAAATTCTCTAATAATTTCTCACTGTATAACAATTGTATTTCTATTCCCAAGCCCAGAATGCGACACTGCGGACCTGGCGGTGAATTTGTGTACCAGCTACTTTGGTACATGAAAAGTGGCCAATTCGAAGGCAAGCCGTTTAGTCTCCTCCCCTCTACTCTCCATGGTAGCATAGCAAACAGACCCTCTTCCTTCCGTTTCCAATTAATAGGTCTAGTTTTTCATCTTCTCCGCCTTCTTTGCAGCTGAATTACAGCCACCGCCGAAAGTGCAGCAAAACTCAAAAATAAATAATACATATTTATTGTTTTTAGCACCTCCTGACTAATTCTAATTTATTGAAAAATTGTACACTACCGAGGAAAATACACAAAAGCTATCAAAAACACAAACCAAAAACCCGTGATCAAAAACAGAAATGACCATAGATAACCTTTATGAAATGACGCTCGACCACTGGTTTGACGTTTGTTTCACTTATCTATGGCTGTAGGCTAACTTCATTTATATGAATCTTATGCTTATTACTGTGACTATTAAAGTTGTATAAACGCCTTTTAGAATTGTGATTGTGATTATGTTTATGATTCTGACTGTGATTATGATTATGACTATGTAAATGTTGTATAAACCCGCCTTTACTTGTAAAAAAGGGTGGTGGACCGTGGACTAATATACACGTGTTATGGTGTATGATGTGCACGAATTACGGCAAAACGAGATTTGCTATCGAAAAATATGCCAAGTAAAAGTTGTAGAGAATTGAAAAATATATAATTTATATCAGTTGCTTTTTTCACCCAATCACAAAATGTACGAAAAATATTGGAAAAAATCGGTTTTATAGTTTTTGATATTTTTCTCGCACAAAACTGTATCGATTTTTTTAAAAATTGGTTTAAAGGTATTTTTTTTTGGTCTTGAACATAACTTAATTTTCTACTGTGAAACATATTAATTCGTTTCAGTAATACTGCTATTTTTCGAAACAAATATATTGCAAAAAATCGACATTTATTTGATTTATTAAAAAGGTTCTATATTCAATATTTTTGTTCTCTTAGTACAGAGTAGCTTAAAGCTTACAATAAAATGTGTGTGCCGATATTCTGGCTATCTTTAGTTTGTTTGTTTTAGAATATCTTTATTATCAATAATTTAAGATTTATCGTTTACAATTGTATACAAGATTACTTACATAGTAAGGCCGATGTTCTGGCAATCCTGGTACAATCGTTAGTCTAGGGGTGTGTATATGGCACCTTGTATTTCTGCATAATCCATTTACTTTGACTCAATAACTTCTTTTGGAATTAGCATATGGGGACTACGCTATACTGATATTATTGAGCGGGTTCAGGTAAAGTTTTTTAAAAAACTGATGAATTTGTCTCAGAATACTCCAGATTATATTGTACGTCTTGAGACATATTCGCACCATTTATCACTAATTATTTTTAAACATGCTTTAAGTTGGTTAAATAAACTTAAAATAATGGATAATTCTAGGATGTCCAAAATCTGTTATATGCAACTTTTACAATTAGCTACGGAGAACGCTAAATATAATTGGGTCACTCAAGTTAAAGAATGGTTTACCTTTGCAGAGTGTGAACATTTATGGACAAACTATTTAAATACATATTCAGGTAAATTAGATGGGGTTATTCTAGAAAATTTTTAAAAACGACTTTACGAAATTGATATGTATAGGAAGGTTACGTCTAGTTATTCTCTAATATAATCTCAACTATTAATTGGTGAAACCGGGAGAAATTACTTGCAAATACCCGCATCTATATACATAACGAGAATTGTCGCACAAATCAGAACTTCCTGTAAAAAGATACTGAAATTTTCCTTTAAAGGAAACTTCTATATAGTTGATTGTGGGGAAATCTGTTCCGTTTGTAATATGCATACACCAGAGTCGTTGGAGCATATTCTCTTTAAATGCCCCATTTTTTAATAGTGTGAGTTGATGATCTGGTACATTATTTGAATGCCATTAATGATAATCTCTCTGAGCTGTCTATGCTGGCCCATAGTGTTATTAATATCTTAAAATTAAGAGCTTTCGTATGCGGAGAATGAATAATAACACTATAATATGTATATACAATATAATAATATCAATTAAAAACAAATATATATGTTCTAACTCAAATAACTATAAATAATTACTGAAAATGCCGTATGGATCATTGTAATGAATGTAATGTATGTACCGAACCCTTGTGAAAAGATGTATCTTATGCACAATAAAATATGTCTATCTATCTATCTATCTTTTGTCCCGTATTCATAAATATGACTCCATAGATATTTCGACTAGTAAATCCCTGAAAAGCAGCTGAGAAACAGGGTTTCAAAACGAACAGTGTGATTAAGTCATGACAGAAAGCAACATGACAGATGTTTCTTATGGTGTATTATAGGATATGTTTGTTGAAATTTTTAGGGTGATCAGAGGTAGCTAGTATCTTTGATACGATGTATTTGGTTGTTGGAAATTGAACAACTAGTTAAGCGAACAGATTACCATGCAGAAGCCTACACCCACTATCACGGGTGTCTTCTGCGCGACTGGCGGCTTTGAGTGTTTCGCGAAGATTTTTGTGTAAACAATGATTATAAAATTTTTTGGATATTTTTGTTCTAAAGTCCTTGATAGTGGGTAAATCTCCTTGTTCATGTAACCATGTATTTTTTGGAAGTTTAGGGTAAACTGTTTTATGAGGTATTGCCATGCGTAGGCACTTATTTTGCACCACCTGCAGTGTATGAAAATTGTGTTTTGTGGCAGTGTAGTAGGCCGGTGCGGCGTATGTTAGTATTGGTCTAAAAATTTGTCGATATATTGTCAGTTTGTAGTGTGGTCCGAGACAACTTTTCTTACCAATCAGCGGGTACAATTTGCTCATAGCCATCTTCGCTTTTTGTACTTGTTTTATAATATCAGAATTGGCATTGGTGTTACCCTGCACTGTGTAGCCAAGTTACTTTAAAGTGCTACTGGGAGAGATAATTTGCCCATCTACACACAGCAGTGATTGCTATGAGCTGTTGTTCCTCCCCATCGTCCTGAGTAACAAGTACTCTGTTTTGGAGGGGTTGATAGTAAGTTTATTGCCTCTTATGTATGTCAGTATTTGTGAAGTTATGGGAGTTTGAATATTTTGGAGTGCAATGCCTGGTGTCGATGCAGATGATACAAAACAAATGTCGTCTGCATACATGGCAGTTAGGATCAAAGGCTTTTTGGATGTCTATGGTGGCCATTACTGATTTATTTTTCTTATAAAATTCTTCTCGAATATGATTAAAAACTCTTATAATTTGCGCGACTGTATTGTGTCCACCTCTGAAACCGTATTGCTCTTGGGGTATAATGTGTTGTGTTTATCAACAAATTTTTGTATTCTAGTGAGAATAATTTTGCTATATTATTTAATAGGGAGATAGGTCTGTAACTATTCACATAACAGGGTTGTTTGTTGGCTTTATTAATCGGGATAACATTGGCAATCTTGAGCATATCTGGATAGATACCGTTTTAATCTAATAATTTACAATATGAGTAATTTGCAATATTGCTTTTTTCGGAAGGCTTTTAGAAGAACGTTTGATATCCCATCCACCCCCGGCGCAGTCTCATTTTTTAGTGTAGCAATGGTGTTTAGAATTTCTGACGTGGTGGCTAGATTTGTGTTGTGTATTGTATGTGCATTGATTAAGTAATCTGAGACTATTTGTGTTATGTTGAGATGATGTTGTGTATTTAGTGTGTTGTTTGTAAAGTTATCTTGAGAGTACTCTCCAAAGGCTTCTGCAATGTTGAATTTTTGAGTAAAAGTACTACCATTCGATACTATTTTTGTGATTTCTGCACGCTTACTTTTTAATTGTTTTGAAATTTACCATTAAGAATTATCTTTTGGGGAAAGCTTTTCTGGGAACACTTTCCAATTGTAATTTCTGTATTCATTTATTAAAGTATTTATCAAATTTTGGTAGTGTTTTAAAGATTGTCTGTCGTTATCATTTCTACTGACCTGTCATCTTCTTCGAATTGTATTTTTGTATTTTATTATTTTTAAGATATAATCGGGGAGGGAGTTTTGAGGATTTGGTCTATGTTTTAAGAGAGTTGTGGAGTTTCTAGCATTATTGTGTTTTGAAGGTTCAGTATTATGTTGATTAAATGATTTATGTTTTCAATTTTATCTATAATGGTTAGTTTTTGTTCAATGTACTTATACTTATGTTTCTTATACTTCATCGTGCTGACAAATCCTCTAATTTTGTCATCTAAACAGTCAAATTCTACTGGATGTAATTGAAACGTGAGTTCTGAATTTACAACGTTTATGTGAGGGACTCCCTAGACAACTACATAAAAGTTGTACATTCAGAACTCACGTTCCAATTACATCCAGTAAAATTTGACTGTTTAGATGGCAAAATTAGAGAAAGTGTCAGCACGATGAAGCATAAGAAATTTAAGAAACAAGAACAAAAGCTACAGAAACTTGAAC
The DNA here is from genome assembly GCA_963921935.1 of Galeruca laticollis. Taxonomy (NCBI): domain Eukaryota; kingdom Metazoa; phylum Arthropoda; class Insecta; order Coleoptera; family Chrysomelidae; genus Galeruca; species Galeruca laticollis. Next base: position 62,865,484 of record OY998181.1, on the reverse strand, counting down.
ACACACAACATAAAATTCAATACTCTAAACATCATGAAACTGTACCTACATACCAACACATTTTGCACCTCGATTTGAAAACCTTTCAGACACTAATTTTATAGATATTGGAATAGAATTTTTAAATGAAGGTTTAAAGTACACCATACCACCAAAATTTATGAATAATATTAAACAAATTATAGCCACAGAGTCAGAAATAGCTTTAAAATCTAATTCCAATAATTTTCTTTATGAGAAATTGAAAATTGCCAATTTAATCAAAAATATTGAACCTTCAAAAGTTGAACGTCAAACAAAAAATGACATTACAGTTTTAAATACAATCAAAAAGAAAGTAGAAGATAATAACCTAACAGTTACAAAATCTGATAAGTGGAACACAACTGTCATATTGACAACTGAAAATTATAATTCTAAAATATATAACTTTATAAAATCTAGCGATGTAAAAGTTCTTACAGCAGAGCCAACAAAAATGTTTTCTAATATTGTAAGGGATAATGTTAATAATTCAAATTATCTTTTAAGTGATTACGAAAAGAGGTCTATCATACATAAGAATCCTCATTGTCCACAATTATATGAAACCGTTAAATTACATAAAATAACGGAACCAATTACACCTGTAGTTTCTTATGTTAGTGCTCCTAATAATATATTGGCAAAGAGGCTTAATAGTTACGGATATGTATCTCAGTACTCAATTAGAAATTCAATAGAACTAATCAAAAAGTTTAATTCATCAACTTGCAAGATAACTATAAACTTATTTTGTTTGATGCTACTAATATGTTCACTAAAATTCCTCCTAAAGAATGTCTAATACCTGTAAGAAAATTACTAGAAGATAAAAATATTAATCCAGGAATAATATCAGATATACTTAATTTATTTGAAGTATGTATTAATCAAAATTATTTCACTTTTGACAATAAGATATATATTCAAAATGGGAAGCCCTATATCACCTATTTTGGCAAACATTTTTAAGGACAGTATAGAAAGAAATATCTTTGGAAGTAATATGTCGACATATGTTTTATTTCAGTATAGATATGTAGATGACATATTAGCTTGTTTTATGGGTAGTGAACGACAATTAGATGTAATTTTCAACCACATTAATAATTTACAACCAAAAATTAAATTTACATTAGAAATTGAAGAAAATAGCTCAATTAATTTTCTTGGTTTGAAAATTCAAAGAGTTAATAATGTACTTGATTATTCAATTTACCGAAAACCAACACACACTGATGTGACAATTCCATATAGTTCCAATCACCCGATGTCACATAGACTAGCGGCATATAAGTTAATAAAAAAGAGGAAAAAGTGGCATTACAACTAATATTTCCCAAGCAAACTAATAAAATAGAAACTTATAAAACCATCAAATATGCAGGAAATATTTCTATTAATATTTCAGATAATATCTTTAGCAACGAATACAACAATTTCTTATAAAACAGAAAGTAACGTTAGTACAAAATTGTTAAATGTAAAAACAAAAATATCAAAATCAAAGGAATCAGGTATATATAAACACAAATCTCCAGAATGTAATGCTGTCTATTTGGGTCAGACCCTTAGAAATTTTGAAATCCGATACAGTGAACACTTACGGGCATACAGATTAAAACAACCAGATGAATCCCACTACGCAAAATATCTACTTGACACCTAACACAGAACTAGAAGTGCTGCATATTTGTGAAAAGAAACAAGAGCTGGATTTCCTTGAAGAATTGGAAATTAGAAGACATTTAAGAAATCCACAATATGAAGTTGTCAATGAACAGATAAATCTAGGGAGTTCTCCACTAATAAACTGTCTTCTTAAGTGATAATTGTAAAGATCATCAGATATAGTTTTCCTGGTTTTCTATATCATTGCACAATTATACTGATCTTAATTGGAAAAATGATATTCAGGATATCACCATAGGGCTAATAATATCTAAGCTTCAAAATTCGTAACATGACATCTTCTTCTTTTTTCTATTAACATATATTAAGTCAATCACAAGTTAGGTCACTTCTTGGTCTAGTCAAAAATAACTACTAAACATCAGGTAGGCATCAAATGAAATGTAACTTCTGTCATTCTGACGATGAAATTGATTTATCGATACAATTATCAATTTTTTAAAATTTTCAACAATTTTTATTATATTGTGGATTTAGCTAGAAACAGTGAATTTCATTTGAAACACTAATATGAGTAGATTCCACGAAGTAAGGGTCGAGACAGTTAATTTCAATAGGTAGAAACATAAATACAATCACTAAAATGAAATCCATTCCCGACCTGAACCCTCACCATGATTCTATTCTCCTAGACCCCCCCCCCCCGCCAATTAGAAAACACGACCACACAACAACAAACTGTAAATTATATAAAAAGTACATTAATGAAAAACTAATCATTATAGATAAAATTGAAAACATATCATTTAACCAACATAATACAGAACCTTCAAAACACAATAATGCTAGAAACTCCACAACTTCCTTAAAACATAAACCAAATCCTCAAAACTCCCTCCCCGATTATATCTTAAAAATAATAAAATACAAAAATAAAATTCGAAGAAGATGACAGGTCAGTAGAAATGATAACACAGACAATCTTTAAAACACTACCACATCTGCGGGGCGGTCTTGTCTATATTCACTATGTTCGGGATTTCTAAAGCTCACGGTTTTGTTTGGTTTGAGGAGTGTCTCGAATAAAACGAAGATATCTGGTTTATCAATGGTGAGAAAATGTTTGAGAATTTGGAGTTTGTTAATAACACCATTGGCATTATAAAAAATTATTTTAAGAAAATTTCGTTTTTGAATTCCTGTTTTACCACCTACCTGCCTAGATGTCATATTTATCAATCCCGGCTACAAAGTTGTTGTATATTGTGAATTTGTCCAGCTTATTTGTGGCTGTTTTCATATCTTGTAATAGGTCTGAAACAGCCCTGGTGAGTTCATCGAGGTTAACGATGTTGTGGAGTCCTTGGAACATTTGATTCAATTGTGTAAATTTATTAATTTCTGTCGTTGTAGCATTTTTCATTTGAGGAATATTGCCAATTTTAGGAATGTTTTGTTGAGGAGCGAGTTTAGATTGTTTTGAGGGTAAACTGAGAAATTCTTGTTGGGAGGGTGTGGTTTTATTGTTCCAGGGATTTGTCGTTGGGATAGTGGCAGGAATATATTTGGGAGCTATGTTCTTCGTGGTTTTGTGTTCTTCTGGACTCCAACCATTCTCGTCTTTTAATGTACTCGGGGCATATCTCCGCATTCGCAGGGGATCACCTTTGCAGTTTGCGCATTTTGCCGGTTTTGATCGATTCTTCGGGCACTCTGGGGTCAGATGGGGTGCGGCACATATCAGACATCTAGGGGCTCGTCCACAATTTGCTGTTGCATGACCCCAGAGCTGACAAATATGGCACTGGATGATTGTCTTGGCTTGTCACCTGTATTCTCATTGTACACGTGTATGTTCTATAACCCTAACATTTTTATTGAGAAAATTCAAAGTAATTTTAGGGTTGGTGATTACGAGATATAGCGGCCTTGCTTTTGTGGCCATTCGGTATATGTTCTTTATATTAATTTTGTAAGTATTCGTGAGTTCATCATTAATCTCGTCTATTTGAATCCCTGGGCAAGTCCTCTCAATACAAAGGCATGAGTTTTTTCATCTTTCCTTGTGGAAAGGGAAGTGTGGAAGGGAACTTTTTCTGTTCTGAGAATTTGTTTTAGAGTATTCACAATTCGCAGGTTGTTTTGGTCTCACATATTGATGAGTCCATTTCCATTGTCATTTACAGTGTCTTCTCCGAATTTTCCCACTATTTTATCTTGCTGTTTCTGTCCCGTTCTAGAGTTTAGGTCTCCTACCAGTATTATTTCTCGGGATGTTCCAATTTTGGAGATTTCGTATGACAGTTGCTCGAAGAATTCATCTTTATCATAGACTAAGGCATCACCATTAATAGCGTATGCTCCTATGATTGTAACTTTATTTCCATGTATACTTAGGATCATTTTTATGATTCGTTAACTGATTGCTTCCCAGGATGTGATGCACCTTCTCAGATTTTTACGAATAAGTATAGACACTCCTTGTGGGACTCTTTTGTCTTTTAGTGTTTTTAAGCGAAACTCAAGGTCTCTAGTTAATTCCACAATATAATACAAGTTATTGAAAATTCTAAAAAATTGACAATTGTTTCGATAAATCAATATCATCGTCAGGATTCTGACGATGATATTGATTTATCGAAACAATTGTCAATTTTTTAGAATTTTCAATAACTTGTATTATATTGTGGAATTAACTAGAGACCTTGAGTTTCATTTAAAAACACTAATATGAGCATATTTCACGAAGTAAGGGTCGAGACAGTCAATTTCTTTTGTCTTTTGATACCCCTGAGCAAAAATGATCATATTGTCCTAGATTTTCTGAGAATACTCCTTTTTTCTTTGTTTCGGTCAGCACCACTATATCCATCTTTGCGTTCTTTACTTCGGATATTACATCGTCTAATTTTTGGGAGAGGCCTTGAACGTTCCAAGTACCAATATTCATTATCCGTTTTCTAAGCTTGGGTCGTCTTCTTTTGTTCCGCAGGTTCCGAGGCCAATTTTTACTGAAATTTTTAACTTTTTAGTTTTTTGACGAGTATCGAGGGGTTGGCCCGATGTCTCAACCCCCATCCTGGAGGGCCAGAGCTTTGATTTCGGAGTGTCTCTCTCCTAGACAGATTGTCTTCTCTACGACTCAAGAGATCCATCTTCCCTTTTTGATTTTATACTATTCCTAAAATCGAGGATTGCCCCTTCCAGCGGTTCTACCATTTTGAGGATTCTTCCTCTACGCCTTTCCCCTCGTTGGGGTCTTCATCCGTAACCCTGGACAAGGGGCCCTTACAGGGTACTATCAGCCGGGGCCAGCTGAACCCAGGTTTTTTTGCGAGGTGTTACTCCTCGATCCCTCCACACTTCCTCACCTCTTGCGTGGTGAGGCCCCAGGCTTGGGACTGGTATAGCGGTGTTATTGATACAATGATAATTGATAATAAACACAGCCTACAAATTATCAATGAATGTCATTGAGGTTGCTTAATTAATGTTATAAATAAATGTATCAAAGGTCTTGTTCCATAGGTAGTGTAGTTGACACGCACCTGAATACACATACATTCCTGAGTTTCCTCATAAATCAGTGCAGTTTATTAGAATTAAGTGATTTTAAATTATTTTAATTGTAGTATTAGTGTTACATAAGGAAATATATCACATACAATTGTGGGCAAGTACCTTCAAAACTCTACAGTTACCATTGAAATTCAATATTCAGATAACGTAAAATTCAATTTATTTTGGAAGCTTTTCATCACCTCGAATGATAGGGCGCAGAAAACTGCACAAAGTGTGTAAATTAAGATTTATAATATATAGTGTATATAGAGGGTATACCGCAAAATTATAGATAAAGGCTGTTCATACATGAATTTATTTCAAATATAATGTATCAAATTGATTCGGAGTCAATAGATATTCTGCAAGCTATTAACAAAGTAGGAGCAGACGTAAAACAGTATGCTGAAAACATAAAAAGCGAAATTAAAAATTATATAACGGCGAGTGAGACTAATATTTTAGTAAGGATAGAGAATTAAAAAAAAAGGATGAAAGAAACAGAAGAAGCCAAAAAAAGGTTTTAGAAAAGCTAGAGTATATAGAACGAACGACAAAAAAAATAAAATATTAATATTTGGACTTGATATTGATATACCTGATCTTGATAGTATCCTACAAAAACTTAATAATCTACTAGACGTGGAAGTTCGGTGTAGAGATATAAATAATTACTACAAGCTAGGAAAATGTAGAACTAGCCCTTTAAAGATCGAGTTTATTTCATACCTCAAGAAACTAGAAATACTGAAGAATTGTAAAAAACTAAAAGGCATAAACATACGTATAGTAAACGACTCAACATCTATAGAAAGGGAAGACAATAAAATATTAACAGAACATTTAAAACTAGTTCGTATCAATACAACTGATAAATCTTACATCAACGGTAATAAACTATTCGTTGGCAATTATTCTTATAAAGCAAGTGACCTACTCAGCACTAACCAGGGAACAGAAAATAAACGGAAAACCAATGGCAATCCAGAAACACCAACTATGCCAACTTTTCAAACAATAGAACCTTTGGATTTTGATGAGATTCAAAATTTTTTAACAAACAGAATATCGCAGGAGACTATTTCGGAATTATTAATAACAGTGGAACAAAACCTTACAACGGACAGAAGAAAACACAAATAAGGAAGAATATAAACCAAACAAAGAAGCAGAAACAGCAATTAGAGAATTACCAAGCGAGAAAATAGAAAAAAACAAAGAAGGTCCATTCAAAGCTAGAACAAGACTAGGAAGCAAGAAGTAAATTTTAATAGTTTATTAGTAATTCACATTTTCGTTTTCAATATGTATAGAAGTTACTTTTATCAATGGATCCATATGTTAGGGATGTTAACTACGAGCCTTATCCTACAATTGAATTTACAGAACTGAAAGATATTAATGAACACTACAAAACCTTAAAAAATAATCATTTTAAAATATTTCATCAAAATATACGTAGTATAAATAAGAACATTGAAGAATTAAAAATATTTTTATCACAGCTGAACCACACATTTGTATTTATTATCCTTACAGAAACGCTAAATATTTCTGATTTAAGTTTGTTCCAATTACCTGATTATGTATGATATAATTTACAGTGAGGGAGATATTAACCGTAATGACGGTTTATAAAAAGTAACATAATTTATGAATATAATATAGTACAAATAGGATTGTGCAAAGCAGTACAAACTATAATTAAATTGTCTAGTAAAAATAAACTTTTAATTACATCTCTGTATAAACTACCACCGATAAGGGAAGAAGCATTTGTGGATGAGTTGTGGACACTAAAAACAATTTAAACATTCTGAAACACTTGATTTCAGGAGCTTTTAATATAAATATTAAACATTAAACTGATGTAGTTTCTGCCTATCTAGATATATTGAGTGAATATAACTTCTTATCGTTAATAAACAAATATACAAGAATTCAGGGAACATCGAAAAGTTGCATAGATCATATATTTTATAGTTCGAATACGATAGATGAATATATGGCAGCTACATATGATACCAATATTACAGACCACAAGGCTACAATGGCATATCTTCCTTTACAAGCTGGGACAACCGTAAAAAAGTTATTTTTCAAAAATATTGATAATAAAATGCTACAAGAAGACATTCAGAGTCATAGATGGGAAGCCTTTTATAACATAAATAATTTAAACGGAAAAGTTAGCTATTTAATAAATGTGGTAAATAAATATATAAGTAAAAATACAAAAGTTGTTAAAGAACAATGGGTAACCAAAGGTATTATTCATTCAATTACAGAAAGAAACAGACTTCATCATGTTTATAAAAAAGATTTGGAGGACATAGAAAAAAAGAAATCGTATTTAAATTATAGAGCATTAACTGATAGAGTTTTGAGAAAAAGATTACTATACCAAACAAATAATGAAAATTTGGAAAACTCAAAAGGACTATGGAAAATTCAAAAGGACTATGGAAAATAATAATCAGTTACAAAATAAAGCCAAAAACAATAATGATGACATAAAAGAAATACATACTGATGATGGCCGTATGGTAACAGAGGCTAAAGATCTAGCAGAAACATTTAACAATTACTTTACTGAAGTAGGCATTACTCTTGCAAAAACCATAAGCCCACCAAACACGCCTCAACCTAGGAGATATGTTCAGAAAAATTCAATTGTTCTGTTGCCTTTAACAAATATAGAAATCAAAAACATAATAAACTCACTAGCAAACAAGAAATAGATGATATACAAACAGAAATAATAAAAGAGAATTCAGAAATATTCACCCCACTCTTGACCCACGTAGTTAATGAAATATTTCTACAAGGAGAATTTCATACTGAACTCAAGAGATCTTTAGTGATACCAATATTTAAAAAAAGGCAATAAGACAATGGTGACAAATTATAGACCGATATTCTTAATTACAACTTTCGCAAAAGTGGTAGAGAAAGCTCTAAATTTAAGATTACAAGAATATCTTAAAAAATATAATATAATTTCTACAAAACAATTTGGATTTCAAGAGAGACTCTTTACAACTGATGCAATTCTAGAATCAACTAAAAGAATTTATCACTCAGTTGACCTTAATAAGCCAAACTTAACCATTTTCCTGGATTTAGCTAAGGCCTTCGATACTGTACATCACGAACAGTTATTGCTGGCTTTGGAGGATGCAGGAATACGAGGAATGGCATTAAAACTTTTCTGAGACTATCTCAAAAACCAATATCAACAAGTGAAAGTAAGATCAGCTTAGCAGAAACAAACTCATCACAACTGGTGTACCACAAGGGACAGTCCTTGGTCCTATACTATTTTCAATTTACGTGAATAATTTGTATATTCAACCGACTACGGGCCAAATTGTGAGTTTTGCTGATGACACGGCTGTTTTATATGAAGCATATACTTGGGAAGAACTAAAATATAAAACAGAAATTGACTTAAAAAAATTATAGATTGGTGTAATCATAAAAAACTTACTATAAATTATAATGAATCATTTTTTTTGCCTTTTGCAAGCTATATTAACAGATTACCAAATTTTAATGTGCTCAATGTCACTTATAACGATCAGGAAATTACCCTTCAAAGACAAAGTTATATAAAATACTTGGGTGTTACCCTCGACTCTCACTTACGGTGGGATAAGCATATAGATAATTTAACCAACACCTTAAGGATGTTGCTTTTTAAATTTAAATTTCTCAAAAAAACATTGAGTGTTATTCACCTTAGAACTATTTACTACATACTTGTTCAAACCAGACTTCAATACTCCATTATCTGCTGGGGGGCTACCACAAAGAACCATCTAAATAAACTAGAAATTTTTCAAAAGAGATTACTGAAAATAATATTCAATAAAAAAATTAGGTATCCAACGGATTTATTGTATGATGAAACTAATATTATGGATGTCAGACAATTATATGTTTATGCAATTTTAATGTACACTTACAAACATAATGATATATTACAAAAAAAACATATAACTATCAAACAAGAGGTAAAGAAACAGGCTTAGTATGGGGCATGGTAAATTCAGTCCCAGCAGGTAGCAGATTAAATTAAAAATTTTATACCCTTTTATCGGTAGGTTAATTCCCTCCCAACCAGAGTTTTACAATACTGAAGAGCTTAATATCTTTCGTAGAATGAAGTAATTATGGTAAGTATGGACTTTTCCGAAAATAGTAGCAATTAGTAGGTAAATGAATAATATAAATACATGAAATGGATTGAAATATGTACCATTTAGTTACGTATGTTTCCCCAGTTTACATATTAGTTGATTCAAGTATTCTTTGTAGTCTGACACCAAGGATCTTAATATTATTTTGAGTGAAAAAGGAAAGCGTATAGTAGTTATAAATAACTATAAGTATGGTTTTCAAAAAGTTTTAAAAAGTGACGAAAAGCGGTGAACGTGTATAAATAAAAAGTGTAGATCTTATTTGCTTAGTATGGGTGAAGTGAACAATGTAACTGTTACAAAGCATGTAAAGGATCATTGCCATAATGCAAATGTAGAACAGTCGAACCGCCAAATTGTAAGCATTTCTTGTAAAAGGAAGGCTATTGATGATTTATCGGAGAAGCCTGCAAAAATCATCCGCCGGGAGCTTCAAGAAAATCTGCCTTCAACGATCAATACGTCAGACGTTGCGTTAATAAGGAAGAATTTGTACAGTGCTCGTCGAAAACTGCTTCCACAATTGCCAACAAGTAAACAAACTTTCGACACTCTGGCGAAGATCAACATTGAAACATCCAGAGGTGAACATTTTTTACTTTTTAATGATGCAGCTGATCAAATCGCCGTCTTTTCTTGTAAATAATATATTCAATTTATCGGAAAAGTCAGACGAATATATTTAGATGGAACATTTAATTACTGGCCACAATTTTTTTGTCAGTTTTTTACGATACACGGGTATTATAACGGCCACTATATTCCTCTGATTTTTTCTCTATTACCCAACAAACGGAGTGAAACGTACCAAAAATTATTTAATATTGTAACAGAGATCTGCATCAAAAATAGTGTTAGATTGGATATTTCTGAAATTGTAATCGATTTTGAAAAAGGTATCCATAAGGCTGTAGAACAAGTTTGGCCATTAGCTCAAATAATCGGATGTCGATTTCATCTTTTGCAGGCATGGTATAGAAAAATTCAGCAAATTGGTTTAATATCTGCCTACAGAGATGAATGTTCCGACGCGGGGCGATGGCTAAAAATGACTTTTGCCCTAACTTTCTTAAATCCTGTAGAAATCAGCGATTGTTTTGTATTCGATCTGCTCTCAATAGCACCAGACGATGAAAAGATTCAAATGTATTCCGATTATTTGATAGATAATTACATATCTGAGGAGTCACTATCCCCTCCTTCACTTTGGGCTACAAACTCAGCAGAACTTACACGGACTACGAATACATGCGAATCTTTCCATAGACAATTTAACGATTCGTTTTACAAGTCTCATCCAAACATTTTTGTTTTTATTATTAAACTTAAAGAGTTTCAAATCGAAACTTATGTAAAATTACGAAGTGTACATTTGAATACTAAAATTACCGATAGTAAAGTTAAAAACCGTCAAAAATGTATTACAAAAATAATTGAATCATATACGAAAAACGAAATAAGCCGTTTGCATTTTATTAAATGTGTCTCATTTCACTGTGGCGTTTAATTATTAGGTATACAACATTATGTACCTGTGTCTTGTAGCCTATTTCGTAATTTTCGAGAATTTGGTTCCTTAATATTATTAAATATATAATTGTATGTAATATGTTATATTTTTATAGGTATAAACAATATATAGACATATCAATTCCGTTTATGTAAACTTTGTCAACAATGTAAATATTTTTATTTAATTTAATAAAACTAAAATTATTCAATATTACAGTTTTATTGCACTGGTCCAATCTTAAAATATTTTACCCGGGACCGAATTTACGGGTGTATTCCGATAGCGCGCAGCGGTCAGTTTAATCCTTACAGATTATAAGAGGGTTCTAAAAGGGACAGGTCGATTGCGCGCAGACATGATATTAGTACCTGTCCCTAATAGCAAGGGGTCTTTCAGTCTTATGATTGTACACATTAAATTACATTTACTCACTTACATTATTCAGAAGAAGTTTACGTGTAAAGATACCGAAATGGAGACCATGTTAAGTGAGCGCGGAAAAAAATTATTAATAGTTAAAAGTTATACTTTTCGCAAAGATAGAGAAACTATATTAGGTGTTTCATATCGCTGTACAAAGCGAGGATGTCCAGCTTCGATTTCTGTGGATAAATCAGAAGAGGTGTTGTTACAGCAAAAAGACAATCACAGTCACGCATTTGATGAAAATTTACACGTTAAGGTAAGTGTTTAATAATTATATTTCTTACTACTAACCTTAGAAATCGTCATTATTAACTCCAAAGCTCGAATGAGAAATAATATTTCTCTCCCTAGGTAAATAATGAACTTTTTTTATATTTTCAATGAAATATAAACAGAAACTCTTATTTCTAATTCTAAACAAAATCAAACTCGCAAATTCAGCACTAGTAGGTACACTTAATTGGTATGATAAAATTATAAAAACTTATTTGAAATTAGCATCATTTCTGCCTTTATCAAAATCTAATTAAATAAAATTTTAAAATATTAGTACAACTCCTCGGTTAATAATGGCTCACTACTCGACCTACGTATATAATATAATATGATTAATTTTATTCGTAAAGTTAAATATTTCGGATATTCATCTAATTTCTTAAATTTGTTATTTTTCAAAAATACTCACTCTTATAAACCTCAAAAATTATAGTAGATATATATTATTTATATATTTTAATGTTGTTTCACAGAAATTACAAAACGGAATTAAAAGGAAGGCTGTAGAAGACATATCGCAAAGACCTTCTAAGATCATCAATACTGAGCTTAAAGAAGCTCCCGCAGAAGTGAATCTCACAACACGGGACCTTGATAATATAAGAAAAAGTGTATATCGATCAAGACGAAGCGTTTTGCCAGTTTTACCTCAATCATTAGAAGACCTCCAAGAAGCTCTAGAATCTATTGTTGTTAAAACAAATAAGGACGAAGAATTTTTATTGGTAAATAACACGAACTTAAATGTAATAATATTTTCCTGTCAAACAAATTTACAGTATCTGTGTTCACGACCTAAAATTTATGTAGACGGAACTTTCAGTTATTGCCCGAAATTTTTAACTCAGTTATTTACGATACATACAGTAGAAAACGGACATTATATACCTTTAGTATTTATTTTACTGCCAAACAAACAATCTAATACTTACTTTGAGGCATTTAAGCTTTTAAAAAGTTATTGTGCTAGTATAAATTTAAGGTTTGAGCCCAAAGAAATCGTTAGTGATTTTGAAAAAGCGATACACGTTGGAGTTAAGAAAATTTGGCCAGACATAAATATAATAGGATGTAGGTTTCATTTGACCCAGTCCTGGTATCGTAAAATTCAAAATCTTGGGTTGGTATCTGAGTACAGGGATTCTAATTCAGCAATAGGTCTTTGGTTGCATTACACTTTTGGATTATTATTTCTAAATCCTAACGAAGTAGGGGATTGTTTTGTAGAAGACCTTTACTCAGATATACCTCAGAATGCTAAACTAATTGAATATGCTGATTATTTAGTTGATAATTATATATCTGATGATTCCGTTTTTCCTCCAAAAATGTGGGCTTCTTGTAATAGTGATCAAGAACGTACAACAAATGCTTGTGAATCATTCCACAGTCATTTTAACTCCAGTTTTTATCTAGCGCATCCAGATATTTTTGAATTTATTAATGTTTTAAAAGATGTACAAATTAATACATATATTAAAATACTCGTAAATAGTGTACATTTGCCTAAAGCTTGTAATAATATTAGGTATAAAAAACGCAAAGATTATGTAACAAATTTAATTAATTTATATGTAAATAACCATATTGAAAGATTTAATTTAATTAAAAGTGTTTGTTTTAATTTTGCAAAAAAATAAAAAAAATATATCTTATAATCACTATTTTATATAGTTTTCTTTTCAGGTGTTTTCCTATGGCATGTTACGTGTTAAAAAAATTGTTTAAGACGAGCATATTTCTATAAAGGAACCGTTCGCGCAATTGACCGGTTTACCGATTGTATACCGCGCGCTATTGACCCATAGAATTTCAACTACCTGAAAACATTTCTGACCGCTGCGCGCTACTGACCGTTGCCCGAATTTACCTATACAGTTTCAGGTAAAAACAAAATTACGGACCGAATTTACCCCTTATTTTTGACCTCTTTTTTCTTGGGAGGGAATTTGCCTATACCCCACAGTATATACTCACTTTGTAAGTAAATCAGTATCACAAAGATATTATTTGTACCTAAGTGGAAAAATATTTAATCACCTTCCGGAAATGTATAAGATTTATTTGTATTCCGTAAATTCACCTCAATTAGTTAAAATATTAATGAAAAAATATATTGTAAATGGTGACAGGAAAACTTTGAGAGCGTTGATTGAATAATGTGTCAGAAGCTTTTGGTAAAATGTGATAAAATTATGAAATTAAGAAGTAAGAAATTCAATGGATTTATTGCTATATGTATATGTGAGTGTGTGTGTGTATTTGTTTATTTAGAAAGAAACGCGAAAGAACATACAAACATAATATATGCGTATGTATGTATGTGTATGTATGTATTTGTTATCCTACTATTGTTTATAAATTAAGTGAAATATTGTTTTGTGTACTTTTGGAGAATCAATTTAATTTAGTACATTATATATTTAAATCATTTTTAGTAAAAGTAAGCAATTCAGCAGCCTATGCGCAACCGTGAGGTCATAAATAGGCTACCATGTCGCATAGGGGAGGGTGGGCCACCATGAGACACGTTCACCATGAGACAATCGTTATTATTTAAAAAAAACGCGGCACATTTTGTCGCTATTCACAGAAACATCAAGTGGCAGGCATGTTAGTCTTATTTCTGTTGCCGAAGAAGCCGCACGTGCGTTCCCGAATTTTTTACCGGCCTCGATTTATTTTCGCCATAGTGAAATTTTTTGTTGCTGTGAGTTCAGTACCTCATCAGTGGTTCCCAATATAGTTCTTTATTGGTCTGAGGTGTTCATTAGAACAGGTGAATATTAATTTCATTGTTTATGTGTATTACTAGTAGATTTTTTCACGTTTTACGAAAATATTGCTGTTTGTAACTAAGACCTACAATGGGCCACAATGAGACATGAATTTCGGGCCACCTTGAGACGTGTCTCATGGTGGCCCATATGCAACGAGTTTTGTCGAAAAAAAATATTTTGTTCAAGGTATGTCACGAGGACGAAAGAGAAAATCTGAAAAAGGCCTTTTCAGTGCCGAATCAATGAAAAGGGCTGTCCAAGATGTTATTAAACACAAATTAAGCTTAAGGAAGGCAGCGGAGAAAAACAACGTGAAACATCAAACATTGGCGAGATACGTTAGGAAAACAAGAAATAGTGAAGGTAATGAAGAAAATGTATCCTACCGCCCTCATTACGATACCCGGAGAGTGTTTTCCGAAGAACAGGAAACTATTCTGAAGGGTTTCATTATTAAATGTAGCCAAATGTGCTACGGCAGTAGCCAAATGTGCTACGGCAGATCTACAAAAGATGTGCGAAAGCTAGCTTATGAACTTGCCATCCATAATAAAATTCAGATCCCATATAGGTGGATAGAGAAGAAATCAGCAGGAGTGGATTGGTTACAGGGGTTTATAAAACGGCATCCAGAATTCAGCATTAGGCAACCTGAAGGCTGCAGCCTTTCTAGAGTTACCTCATTCAACCGCAATAACGTCGAGCAGTTTTTTCGCAATTTAGAAGATGTCATGAAGCGCTACAATGGGTTTGCAAGTGGAACGCGTATTTATAATTTGGACGAGACGGCGACAACCACTGTCCAAAAATCCTCAAGAATTTTAGCAAAAAAGGGAGTCAAGCAAATAAACAAGGTGACCAGTGGAGAACGTGGAATTTTGATTACCACATGCTGCATTATTAGCGCAGCAGGTGAGTAGTTTCATTTGAATAAATCGATTCTTTTTCCTAACCGTAGCTATGTCTCTTCTAGGAGTTTCGTTGCCCCCAGCAATGATTTTTCCGAGGGTCAACTTTAAGCCTCACATGTTACACGGAGCTCCATCAGGAACTTTAGGCCTTGCTACTCCATCGGGATGGATGAATTCTGAGCTTTTCGTATCTGTTATTGAACACTTCATTTTTCATTCTGGCAGTTCAACGTCAAATCCAACTTTATTATTGCTTGATAATCATGAAAGTCATCTTTCAGTTGAAACCCTAAACCTGGCCAAAGACAATGGGGTTGTTATTTTAACACTGCCTCCCCATTGTTCTAACAAATTACAGCCATTGGACGTATCAGTGTTTGGTCCATTTAAAACATATTATAACAGTGCGTTAGACTCCTGGATGATGACAAATCCTGGAATTCCAGTTACACTATTCCAGATTGCCGAATGCGTTGGACATGCCTTTGACAAATCCATGACCCCTAATAACATTAAAGCAGGTTTCAAAAAATGTGGCATTGTGCCATTTGATCGCCACGTTTTTGGAGATGACGATTTTTTAATGAGTAGCGTTACCGACAGAGAGGAGCCTTTAAGAGAAAGCCAACAGGAAGTAACTGTTGGAACACATGCAGGCAATCCAGACACTGGCGTTTTAGAAGCACATGCGAGCAATGCAGACACTGGACTTTCAAATGGAACAGCTAAAAAAAATATTTCAGCAACTACGAATTTTAAAACACCAGAAGAACTATTTGGGTATCCAAAAGCAAAGCCGAGAAAAACATCTAAACCAAGAAAGAGGGGTAAGAGTATGATCGCAACTGATACACCTGAGAAGTTAGAAATAGAAAAGAAGTTTATGGAGAAGAAGCGATCAGAGTCACTTAAAAAGGCCAAAGGAACGAAGAGAACAGTAACAGATTCGCCTGGAGTTAAACCAAATCAAAAAACTTTGTCGTCATCTGAAAGTGACAATAATTCATTTACTTCAGATTCTTCAGACGCAGAATCTTTCAATGATTTAGAAATGAATCAAAGTCAAGAAAATTTGAAACCTGTTGTCAACTCCTACGTTTTGATTGAGTTTCATGACAAAAAGTCTGTTTTCTTTGTGGGTAAAATTATTGAAAAAATTGAGGATGATTTTAAAGTTAGTTTTTTGAGGCATAGTATCAAACAAAAAAACTCCTTTATTTTTCCCGCTGTTGAGGATGTTGCGTATGTAAAGAAAACTGACATGAAATGTTTGCTTACAGCAAATAGTAAAGTGGGCAGCACAAAACGGCAGCAGTCTTTTATAAACTTTGGTGTATCTTTTGATGGCATCGATATCCGTTAGTACCTTTTGATGTTAGAACCTCAGATATATTTTATTTGATTGTTTTTTCCACATAATTGTGTAATATTTTTAGATAAACGTTTGTTTATTGCTTTTTTGTTTTGTTTTTATCTTGTCTCAATGTGGCCCACTTCGTGGGCTACCTTGAGACAAAATCAAATTTTTTAAATTCGACTATAACAGAAACAATTATAATATTGTGTTAATAATTTACTCAAAAAATGTGTGCATTAAGATGAAAGATTATGAAGCATACGTAACTGTAGCAAAAAAATTAAAGTTGCCAATTCTATTCCCAAAAAAGTAAAAATTGTCTCAATGTGGCCCACCCTCCCCTACGTATTACATTGATCTTCCATATATAATATTATACAACAAGAGATGTATGTATATACAGGGTGTTAAAAAAAGTGTCACAAAATGAAATGGTGAATAGAATGACCCAAAATAAGCAGAAAAGTCTTAATAAATATCTTTTATTATTTATTATTTTTTATTATGTATAAAAAAACAATGATATTTATAAACAATCAACAACAACATAGAGTTAAATGAGATGTTCAAAGTGCCCTCCCTCCATTTCAATGCAGCTACGACATCTCCTCCGCAAGGACTGTCGGGTTCTTTCCAAAACACCCTCATTGGCTAGGATTCGATGACATCCCTGCTCTATTCGTTGCTGCAGCTCTTCGAGGTTATTCACAGGAGTGGCGTACACGAAATTTTTCAAGTGTCCCCAAAGAAAAAATTCAAGGGGATTTAAATCAGGCGATCTTGCAGGACATGGCACAGGTCCGCCCCTTCCTATCCATCTTCGACCAAAGGATCCGTCTAAATGTTCTCTTACGGCAACTGAAAAATGCGCCGGAGCACCATCGTGCTGGAACCACATTTGATTTCTTTGTATTAAGGAATTAAAAAATCACCCAATGTGTTCCGCAAAAAGTTTAAGTAGTCAGCTCAGTTAATCGGTTAGGTAGTACAATCGGACCTAGTAACCGGTCGCTATAAATACCCATCCAAATGTTTAATGAAAAACGAACTTGATGCCTGGATTCCACGATACTATGGGGATTTACAAAAACACAAAACACTCCGTATCTCTGAAACCATTCATTTGCGGACATATGTTTATTAAGAATTTTTTGCATATTTTGGCCCATACTACCCCCCATTTTATTTTGTGACACGTTTTTTTAACACCCATGTATAACATGAGCTGAATAAAGATTATTATTATTATTATTATTATTATTATTATTATTATTATTATTATCTTCTTTCTTCTCACTTGAATCAAGTGGTATTTCTTTTCTGGGATGACAGGTTGTACCAGGTCGTCTCAGAGTCTATTGCTTGAATTGAGGAAAGATCGCACAATATTACATGTTTTCAGGATGACAGACTTTTGTATGATTGTATGGGTATTTGGGTGAAGACTTAGTTGTTCAAGGTGTGAGTTAAAGGCGTGTGGGGTGATGCCTGTGGTTGAAATGATGAACGGTATGGTTTCTACTTTTTTCTGTTTCCAAAGTGTCTGAATTTCTATGGCTAATTCAGTATACTTTGCTATTTTTTCTCTGTATTTTACTTGGATGTTGGGGTCGTTAGGAATTGATATGTCTATGAGATAGGTGATTTGCTCTTTTTTATTTTGGAAAACGATGTCCGGCCTGCTGCATTTTATTGTTTTGTCAGAACGGATTTCTACATCCCAATATAGTTTGTATTCGTTGGTGTCTATAATTGTGGTTGGGGTGTATTTGTAGTAGGGTGTTTCCTCTGTTATGAGTCCATATGTCTTTGCAAGGGCTTGGTGAATAATTTTTCCTGCCATGTTGTGTCTTTCGGTATATTCTGTGCCTGCTAAGACTTTGCATCCACTGGTTATATGGTCTATGGTTTCGTTAAATTGGTGACATTTTCTGCATTTATCGGTCTGTATGTTTGGGTCTCTTATTATATATTTTTGATAATTACGTGTAGATATGACCTGATCTTGTATTGCGATGAGAAAGCCTTCTGTTTCAGGGAAAAGTCTTCCTTCTGTAAGCCATTCATAAGAGAGTTTTTTTGATATGTGATCATGTTCTATGTTGTATCAAATGTTTTCCATGCAGTTGTTTTGTTTTCCATGAAATAAGTTTTTCTGCAATATTTTGTGATGGAGTGTAAGTATCCAATGGGAGATTGGATGATGATAGATTAAGTGGTGTATAATTATTGTCAGCTTTGCAAACTGCTTGGTGAAGGGATGTTTGTTTATTTAGAAAGAATTTCCGGAGCTGTTGTATCTGTCTTGTATGTAATTCTTGAATATCTATCATACCTCTTCCTCCATCCTTTCTGCTAATTGATATTCTTTCTTTACATGAGCTGGGATGGTGTTTTCTGTGTCTGGTGAGCTCTGATCTAGTAAGGGTATGGATGCTTTCCAGATCTGTTTGGGTCCATTTGATTATGCCAAACGAGTATGTTAATATTGGGATTGCATATGTGTTTATGGCTTTGAAAAGATTACGGGAATTGAGTGGTGTTTTCAATATTGCCAGTAATCTTTGTTTGTAACGTTCTTTTAATTCTATTTTTATATCGGCATGGTTTATCTTAGTGTTTTGTTGGAATCCGAGGTATTTGTATGTTTCGTTTTCTGTCATGTTGTCTAGGATTTCGTTGTTGAGGGTTTCTTTGTGTTCGCTTTCTCTCCATTTTCCTCTTTCGATATGTAGTGTTTTACATTTACTTATACCGAATTCCATTTGTGTATCTGTTGTAAATGTTTCTATGATCTTAAGCAGTCCTTTGAGATGTGTTGTTGTTGGTGCGTATATTTTTATATCATCTATGTATAGTAGGTGGTTGATTTTATGTTGTACCATTTTTCGATATTTTATGTTAAAGCCATATTGGGAGCTATTTAGAGCGTTTGAGAGTGGATTTAGGCACATACAGAACCACAAAGCACTTAGTGCGTCACCTTGGAAAATTCCTCGTCGAATGTATAGATCATCTGTCTGTATGGTTTCTAATTCTGAAGTTATGGTAATTTTCGTTCTCCAGGTTTTCATTATTTCCGTTAGGAATTGTTTGATTTTTGTGTCTATTTTATAGATGTCTAAGATTTTTGTTAACCAGCTATGGGGTATGGAGTCGAAAGCCTTTTTATAATCTATGTAGCACATGTGTAGATTCCTGCATTCCTTTTTGGTTTGTTGTAGAATTATCGAATCTATTATTAATTGTTCTTTACATCCTTGACTGAATTTTGTGCAACCTTTTTGTTCTTCCGTGAGTATGTTATGTTTTGTTAGATGTTTTTCTATTTTTTTACATATGGTAGCTGTTATTATTTTGTATAGTGTAGGTAGGCATGTTATTGGTCTATAGTTGGATGGATTCTTTGTGTTTGTGTTTTTCGGTTTCACATAGGTATTGCCTATTATTATTATTATTATTATTATTATTATTATTATTATTATTATTATTATTATTATTATTATTATTATTAATATTATTATCATTATTATTATTATTTTTTTTTGTAAGGCGTCGACTGCTATGGTCATTAGCCTTTCCTCTGTCCATACTTTGAAACCCTTCTGTTAGAAATCCTCATATAACAAAAAGTCTAAACTTCTAGAACTTATGCCTTAAGTAAAGTTGACTATTTTTTCATATTTTTAAATAATGATTAGTCATCATTAAGAAATCTATAACTTTCTTCTGGTCGATAGGTGTAGAAAAACAGGTGTTCAGATCATTTCCCAACCCGATCATTTGACGAGCTCCAACAAGACGTGTACAGTCAAGCAACAGGTGTCTAACTGTTAATCGAATTCCACACTCACAAATTGGTGGGGTTTTTCCCAGAAGAAGGTATGATGATGTTAAGTGCGAGTGGCCTAGGCGAAGTCTTGATAGAACGACTTGTTCTTTTCGTTTTTTCAAATGGTAAGCAGTTTGTTTAAGTTGTACTATTGGTTGTGTTATTTTTAAAAATTTGTTATAGAGTTGCCACTCTATCTGCCATTTATTAATAATTTTCTGTTTGATTTCTATTTTAAAATCTTCCAAGTTTTGTATGGAGGCAAGTTCTTCTGCATGTATTGCTCTTTTTGCCGCCAAGTCAGCTCTTTCATTACCTGTTATCCCAATGTGACTAGGAATCCAGATAAAATTTATATCGATTTGTTGTTGTTGAAGGTTGTATAAAATGCTTTGCATGTAGCTGGTTAATGTGTCGGTTGTTTCCTTGTTAGTTATTGCTCTTAAGACACTAAGAGAGTCAGAACATATTGCTGCATTCCTTATATTATTATTTTCTATATATTTAATCGACTCCAAAATTGCATATTGTTCGGCGAAATATATACTGGTCCAAGAGGGGTGTTTCCAATGAAAGGCCTGTTCTTTAACAAATATAGCACTTCCTACTCCTTGATCGGTTTTGGAACCGTCGGTATATATCTCAAGAGGGTTATTATGGTTTTGTAAAATATGTTTTATTTCATTGATGAACGTATTAACTGGTGAACTGATTCTATCATACTTTAGACAGTTTTGGTGAAACACTGGATTTTTAAATCTCCATTGGGGATAGGAAATATGTTGGAGAAATTGCTGAACCGGCATGTCATGTTGTAATCCTAGCACCATCCGTTTTACCCGGATAGGGAAAGGTATAGTATTAGTATGCCTAGATTGAAACGAATCTGTTTCCTCCTCACTAAAAATATTAGTTATAAGTGGATTATAGGATGTGGAGTATTTTTTGCAGAAGTAATTTGCCATTAGAAATTGTCTTCTATACTTAAGAGGAGGAATACCAGCCTCGCAGCATAAAGAGGAGTAAGGGCTTGTTCTAAATGCTCCCAAAGCTAGTCTGATGCTAGTGGCTTGAATATACTCTAATGTTCTGAGGTTTGATTCACTAGCAGAGCTATAAACAATAGCCCCATAATCCATTTTAGACATTATTATTATTATTATTATTATTATTATTATTTTTTTTAATGGGTGGGAAAACCTTCAAAAGGCGCTTGGCGTAAAAGTTGTAGGTTGCCAAACAGTGTGGGATTTGTACCTCACTAAAAACCCACCCATAAGGAGCATCGACTACTGGGGTCATTAGCTCTTGATCATTAGCTCTTGTTACTACATTTTATATATGTTACTACATTTATATTTTCAGATTTTGTCGAATAGTTTGATGCACTTCATATATTCTAAGGTGTTCTTTATATTTTCGTTATTCAGGTTCTCTTCGAGTTGGTGTTTTATGTCATATTGATGTCTTTGCGGATTGAATGTGTGACATTCATTGATAACATGAATTACTGACATAATCACATTACACTGATCACAAATTGGTGCTGGGTCGCCTTTCAGAAGATGTTGATGGGTGAGACTTGTGTGTCCTGTACGAAGTCTAAATGCTTTAATGGTTTCTAACCTACTCAACCCTGTGGATTCATACTTCTTCTTCACCTCCGGTTCTAGTCTACGGAGTAAAGTATTTGTTTCGTCCCATATAGCTTGCCATTCGTTAATAATTTTTCTTTTTAGATTATTCATAAAATCAGTTTTTCTGACTGCTTCATTATTGGCTGATTGTTCGTCACTTTGATCATCAACAATAATCTTAGGGAATTCAACGTCTATACTTCTCAAGTACTCAAGATACCTTATTGCAAGGGGGCGAGTGATGATGCCTCTATTGTCGTATTCATTAATATTTGGGAATAAAAATTGGTTATTAGGATTTTTAGTATTCAGTTTAACTCTTGTGAAGTATGATGTTTGAAGGATTAATCTTCGTTGCTCTAGTGGCATTAGACCGGATTCACAATAAAGACTTTGAACAGGGGTTGTCGGAAATGCTCCCAGACAGTAACGTATTCCTAAATTTTGAATTTTATTTAATCTGTTCAAATGACTCTTCCTCGCAGAGGAATAAACAATGCTGCCATAATCTATCTTGGACAATATTAAAGCTTTGTATATTATAAGAAGGCTTTTTGGATCAGCTCCCCATTTTGTATGTGCCAAGACTACAAGAGTATATTAAGGGATTTTCTACATTTCGTGTTGATAAGTTCTAAGTGTTCATGCCAGTTTAATTTTTTATCAAATACTAAACCCAGGAATTTAATAGTATCGACGCAGGTTATGATGTTGTCCTTTAAATATAAGAGTGGATCGTAATGGGGTTTTCTGAGTCTACAGAAATGTACGCATTTTGTTTTTTCTTCAGAGAATTTAAAACCAATTTTTTCTCCATTTTCAATAATTTTATTGATTGCTGGTTGCAGTGTACGTGTAATGTCTCCCACTTTTTTACCGCTGAAAAAAACTGCAACGTCATCGACATAGAGACATTTATTGATTTTTTGATCGACGCCTCTACAAACTTCGTTTATAGCGATTGCAAACAGAGTACAACTAAGTGTTGATCCTTGCGGTACGCCGTTTTGCAGTATCCTACTTGTTGAAAATTCATTTGCAACTCTAACTTTGAAACGTCTATTATCGAGAAACGATTTTATGAATAATGGTAGTTTTCCTATTAGTCCAAATTTTAACAATTTATCCAGGATTCCATGCCGCCACGTCATGTCGAAAGCGCCTTTAATATCAAAGAAAACAGCTATTAGGTGTTCTCTTTTTCGAAAAGCTTCTTGAATGAAGTGTTCCAGTAAAACTAAGTGATCTATCGTTGATCTTTTCTTTCTATATCCCGCTTGGTAGGAAACTAGTAAATTATTTTTTTCTAGATAATCTTGAAGTCTGTTGTTTACCATCCTCTCGACTAGTTTTCCTAAGCAGCAGGTGAGACTTATGGGGCGATATCCTGATGGCGATAACCTACTTTTATTAGGTTTAGGTATGGGAACGATTACAGCTTCTTTCCAGGAATCCGGGTAGGTATTTTCATTCCAAAGTTTGTTGTAGAGCTTTAAAAGCATTTCTTTGGTTTCTGGTGTCAAGTTTTGGAGCATATCATTTGAAATTGTATCTATACCTGGAGCACCGATTTTTGATTGGTGAAGAGCTCCA
The DNA here is from genome assembly GCA_963921935.1 of Galeruca laticollis. NCBI lineage: Eukaryota > Metazoa > Arthropoda > Insecta > Coleoptera > Chrysomelidae > Galeruca > Galeruca laticollis. The sequence continues at coordinate 62,841,743 of OY998181.1, read as the reverse complement.
CTTAATTCTTCCATGGTAAATGGTAGATTGTAGTATAAATCATTGTCTGTTGAGAAATCTATACTTGCTTCCGAGCTGTTTTTTGTTTGTAGGAAGTTTTCATCATAATTTTCGTTGCTGCTGATTCTTTCAAAGTGAGAGGCCATTATGTTCGCTATTTCCACCGGATCTTCAGTTATAATTCCACTTTCCATTTGTAAGGAGGTAATTGCATTGTAAGTGGTATTGCCTGACACTGCTTTAACTTTTTTCCATACTGTATTTATTTCGGTATCTGGTGTAATTGTTGTTGTGTATTGATTCCAAGTATCTCTTTTGTTTTTAAGTATTATTTTTCTAGCCATCGCTCTAGTCTTTTTAAATGCTATTAAATTTTCAGTGGTTGGGTACTTTTTGAAATTGTTTAGAGCCGCTTTTTTAAGATTAATGATATTTTTGGTTTCTTCATTCCACCAAGGTACAACTTTTTGAATCGGTTTACCTCCTGATTTTGGGATACTACTGTTTGCTGCTCTAATAATGCAATTTGTAATTTCCTGTACACTCGGCTGTGCCGGTGGTCTTAATGAATTTCTAAATGTTTCCCAGTTAGCTTTGGCTCTATTCCATTTGATGGGTACTGGATGTATGATTCTCTGTTTTCCTAGCTGGATGCATATCGGGAAATGGTCGCTATTGTGTAGATCATCATCAACACTCCAAGTAAGTTTTGACAATAAATCGCTGGATGCTATCGTTAAATCTATTGCAGAAAAGTTGTTTGATTTTGTGTTGAAATGTGTTTTGGATCCTGTGTTAATAATAGCTAAATCATCTCTTTCTAACCATTTTCCCAGAATACGACCTTTGGTATCTGTTTTTATTGAGCCCCAAAGTACATTGTGGGCATTGAAATCTCCCATTATTATATATGGAGAGGAAAGCTGCTCAATAATACGGTCTATTTGTTCGACTGTGTAAGTCGTGTCTGGAAAGTATATATTACATAATGTTATATTCACAGGACTGATAATTTTTATTGCAACAGCTTGTAGTTCGGTAATAATGTTTATCTCCGAGAATACAACATCTTTTCTTGCAAAAATTGCAACTCCTCCATGTGCTCTATTTTCATAAGTAACTTCATGTCTAACTGCTGAATACCCTTTAAGAGAGTATGGTTGATTGGGTTTGAGGTGCGTTTCTTGAAGGGAAAGACACATAGGATCATGTTCTTGCAATAACTGCTTTATGTAGCAATAGTTATTTATGCATCCTCTACAGTTCCATTGAATTAGTTTATCCAGTTTATACATTTAATATATTTTTATATATATACGTATGAATTTTATATATAGTATATTGCAAGTTTGATTTTCGAATATGAATGTGGATATATTATAATATAGATTAAAAATAGTATAAATAGAATAAGTAAAAAATGAGAATAAATCAATGCAGATACAGAGTGGATTATATTTGGCAATTTTATAGTTGTTTTAATCACTGGTCTTTTTACGAGGAACGCCCTTGGGCCAACCTTTCTTGTTTCGCCGAGTGGATTTGATCAGGGGATCATCTTCTTCAGAGGTCGTTTCTACTTGGCTTCGATCTCGTTTTCTTTGTTCTGATATATTAGATATATTTGTAGAGACTGAATCTGATCTGTCTCTGTGAGAATATTCAGGGGGTCTTTCTGGTGTTTTGAATGTCTGTTTATTGATTATTTTAGTGATTGTTTCTTGAATTGATTGAATGATTTGAGGTAGTATGGCGGTTAGGTCGATAGTGTTTGATACTGGAGTGATTGTGGCAGAGGTGGAGGGGGTTGTCGTTTTTTGTTGATTCATTATTGACGCAGCAGCATAGGATTGGTTTGGTTTTGGTGTTCGAATTTGAACAATTCTTTTTGCTTCAGCATATGATACTTTGTCAGTAACTTTAACTTTTTGTATGGCAGATTCTTCCTTATATCTTGGACATCCTTTATAAACTGCTGAGTGGGGACCACCACAGTTGACACATTTTTTTGGGTCTATGCAAGGGTTATCCCCATGTGGAGCTTTTCCACATACACACACAGTAGCGTTTTTGCAATTGTTGGCCGCGTGGCCAAGGTTCTGGCATTGAAAACATCTTATTGGGGGAGGAATGTACGGTCTAACGGGTAATTTATAGTAAGCTGCTTTTATTTCACTTGGAAGTTTTGGCTCATTGAATGTCAAGACGTGTAGGGGGGTTTCTATCAGGGTATTGTTTTTCTTTGTCTTTAATCTTCTTACATCTATCACGCCTATTGGTTTTAGTTCTTCTTTAATTTCTTCGATGGTAGTGTTGAGAAAGTCTCTACAGTAAACAACTCCTTTTGATTGGTTGAGGCTGGGATGAGGTAGAACTTCAATATTAAAATAGCCAAATTTGGTTACATCTAAGAGCCGTCTGGATTGAGCATTGCCTTTAGTTTGTACTAGGATGCCATCTTTAACTTTTCTTATATATTGTGTCTCACCAATTAAACTATATAAAGTTTTTGCTATCAGGAATGGGCTAACTTTATCAAAATTTACAGGAGAACCCTCTCCTGACATTTTTACAAGGAGGAACCGGGGCAAGTTCACCACCGTCACCTCGCTTGTCTGTGGACTTTTCTGTCTCTGTTTACCAGGAAGTTGGGTTTCTGGCAAATTATCCGCACTTGAGGTAGCGGATACACCGTTTTTTGTTTTTGTCTTGTCTTTATCCATCCCTTTGTTTTCCAGCGCTTCGTGTGGCAGGGGGCGGGTCGATATAGCTGGGAGCGGGTATACCCTCGGATGCAATCCGCAATCCTACCCCAGTTCCCCGGGGCCCAGCCACCGCTTAACCGGTTCCGGAATACACGGACGAACCAGCACTCGCCCGGAGCAATGCAAAAATCCGACTTCTGCATCCATGCCACACTTCCTGATCAGGGCCCGAAGGGGCTGGTCCCTGCCCCAGCGTCCTAGCCACACTTCGGCAGAGCAAGCTCACATCAGCTCCAATAGAGCACTTCCCGCGGGCCAAGACGCCGAGACGATCATCATTTTCTTGTTGTTGCCAGGTCGTCATCAAGGCTCCGCCCGTGGTTTCATTCCGGGGTTGTTAGTTCCCAGAACGAAAGTAGTTCTCCCTTCTCGCGTTTGCCTATCTGCTGTTGATCCGCCACCGGGGGTTGGTTACCCGATCTTGGATCTTCAGAGATAGTTACCAGGGTCTGCCGACGTAGAGGTGCGAGTAGGAATTGGAAGGAGAGGCTGTTAGAGTCGCGTCACTACCCTTTAGACCCCTATTATTATTATTATTATTATTATTATTATTATTATTATTATTATTATTATTATTATTATTATTATTATTATTATTATTATTATTATTATTATTATTATTATTATTATTATTATATCTTCAATGAAACCATTGAATAGATTAAAATTGCTTCGGTTTTGCTATACTTAGAATATGAGTGATGTTTGAGGAAGTAAATATAATATGTTTGAAATAACAGCTCTAATTAAATTATTCGTTTTTTGTTACTACGGTATTTCAAAAGTAGGGTGACAATTAATCATTTAAACGATAATCCTTCGTTAACTATGCAATAAAGAATATTGTTGATAGCTTATCTAATATAAAAATATAAACTTAACGTTGTTATTTACAGGTATCGCCTAAAATTATATCTTTTAAATTTGTACTGAATAGGATTATCGGTTATATTGCATATAAACATAAATTTTACAGTTTTTTTGTACGTGTTTAATTAGTATACTCTACAAGGTCATAAAGGTAGAGGATAAAATTATTGAAAAATATAAAAGCTGTGGAATTACTATATCAATCCAGTTTGTGGAAGGAGGATATTAGTTTTCACCCAAATTATATATTTTTAACACAGAAAACTATTTTTAAAACTTTATTTTTACAATATAATCAAAATTAGATACTTGCGAAGTAACTATTTAACAAAGCTAATGATAAACCGACAATGCTAAGCATGAATCAAAAGTATCTCAACAACTAACCAAATATAATAACTATAACAACACTATTTTAAACAACATTTGTATATATATTAAAACGAAAACTAACTCTGCATTTCTTATCTTATTTACAGTAACATAATATTCTTATTTATTTATAAAAATTTCCAGTTCTATAACTCCTCCATCCCTAAGATCGAAAAATAATGGATTTGTTTTTCGATTTTGAATTTGTTTATTCCAATTCAATATCTTCTGTCTTGATCTATTCTTTCTTGATATCTTCTTTTTTGTTTCTTCTTTTGCTTCTTTGGAATTTTCGTATGAACCAAAATATTATTATACTTATGCCAATAATTAACCCGGCATTAGTCGCTATGCATAAAATCCCATCATTAGTCGCGCGTGAGAGTTTCTTTTATGTACAAAATTTTAGGAAATAAAATGGATTTATTTTGAAAAATATAAGTTATATTTGTGAATTGCACAGTCAATATTATTATAAGTTACAGAAGAATAATGTTTATAAATCTTCATCAGAATCCATGCCCATAGCACAGGTCCGACATGAAAAAATTGTATGTTCTGGGCAAATCGGTCGCTGGCAAGTTCTGCATACTTTCTTGACTTTTCTGTTCTTTCGACGAGGACAGAAGGTACAAAAGCTTTCATTGGTATTTTCTGGTTGTTGTAATAATCCCGAAAGATAATCTCATGTTGAAGCAGTTATCAACTCAGCCGATGTTCCTGAGTAGGATTATTGTTTTCGACCTTGTCTGGTCTAGATCCAGTGTGTTTTGCGCCAGCAGTGACACCTCGTGCAGGATGTGATTCTGCACCACGCACACTGGTCTTGATTTAGTAGAAGCTCTGGTCCCGAAGGCTCTATGTTGCGCGATACTAGACCCTGGTCGCGAACCGTCATTTCTCCTCCTGGGTTTTACCTATCACGGGGAAATGTTTCTGGACAACCGCAGTCACCCTGCCTGGGGTGAGGTTGCACAGATCACCACACATGGGGTACGGTTCGACAACCGCTGTCACCCTCCCTGGGGTGAGGCTGTACAAACCACCATGCGCGATGTACGGTTCGACAACCGCTGTCACCAGTTGTAATAATCCCGAAAGATAATCTCATGGTGAAGCAGTTATCAACTCAGCCGATGTTCCTGAGTAGGATTATTTTTTTCGACCTTGTCTGGTCTAGATCCAGTGTGTTTTACGCCAGCAGTGACACCTCGTGCAGGATGTGATTCTCCACCACGCACACTGGTCTTGATATAGTAGAAGCTCTGGTCCCGAAGGCTCTATGTTGCGCGATACTAGATCCTGGTCGCGAACCGTCATTTTCCCTCCTTGGTATGGTAGCTGAAACGCTTGCCACCGCTCGTGGGGTTTTGTTTCCCGACAACTGATTTTACCTCTCACGGGGAAATGGTTCTGGACAACCGCTGTCATCCTCCCTGGGGTGAGGTTGCACAGATCACCTCGCATGGGGTACAGTTCGACAACCGCTGTCACCCTCCCTGGGGTGAGGTTGTACAAACCACCATGCGCGGAGTACGATTCGACAAACGCTGTCACCAGTTGTAATACCTATGATATTTTCACTGTAATAACCTAGGAATCGCTGTCACCAAAATGTAATAACCTAAGTACTTCTGTCACCAAATGTGATAACCTGAAAAAACTGTTCGCCATAAAACTAAAAAAACCGCTGTCACCACTGTAATAATCTAAAAAACTCTGCTGTTAAGATGTCCCTACTGAACCGAGAAGGCAGCGTAGCTGGCTGTCACCACCCGCGATTCCGTGGGAAACAGGAGGCGACGGCTTCTGTAAGAAATATCCGAAAGAGCTGGCTTCGGCCTCCGCTGCTACCAGTTGTCGTTGGTAATGAGAGGTCTTGTGTTATGGGGTTACGTCAGTTAGAGGGGTGTGTTGAGGAAAAATTTTAGGTGTAGCTCTTATGTGTATATGTTAGGTATTCCTCCTCTCCTGGTTGAGAAAATAAATTTACCGACAATGATTTCTTAAACGAGTTTAATAAAAAAATATAAGAAAAATGAAAATAAATTACACCAAATTGACAAAGCGTCAGGAATAATCGTATATAGAGTCTTGTGACTGTAATTAAATAAAACTAGTGATATGATCGAGAGAAAACTTGAGATACCCTTTTAAATCAACGCGAATGACTCGCAGAATAAAAAGAAATTTGTTATTTAAGAAAATAATCGCCAGAACCTGCATATTTTCGCTTACCCTATATATGAAACTTTGATATTAACATTTTAATATTCAACCTCAAATGTGCTCCCTATTCCTAATTCATACGGTGAGATCACCATTAAATACTCGTATGCGATATGAACTATCATAACACAAATTAAATTATATAGATATAATATCATAGAAAGCGGAATGGCAATGTTAATAATCTGACCAAACTACAAAAAAATCATAATACACAGTTAGTATAATTTTGAAATCAGACTTACCAATCCCCGGACTGGGTGTTCACAAAACGCCGACGGACACGATCCGCGTTTCGAGCAAAAAAATGAAACCCTTTCAGAGCGCGTACAGTAGACGCTCCCTTGTAATCTGCTTTTCCCTTTTCGAGAAAAGAGAAAAAAATTATACCTGATTGCGAAAACACTACTTTAATTATAAATTACTGAAACTCCGGACTCCTCAAAAACCGCTATCCGCGAAACCCAAAAAAAACTAGACCGTTCCAGACCGCGAGTTTTTACCAACTGCCCCTCAATTGTTACACCTTAGCCGTTTTTGACCTTTCTCCCTAATCAGCAATCTTTTATTTTTTTGTACCTGTTACTTTTTGATTGGTGGAACTTATCGTTCGACGTAATTGTGTAATAGGTTTTTTTACCTCGATTAATAATTGAATTTTATTTGTTTCCGCAAAATTTCGTTACTTTGACGCAATTATTATTTCCGGTTGAAATATTATTTTTTTCTTTCTGCAACCAGACCGCTTAGATAAGTGTTTTTTCATTGTATCATTGAACGACCGCTTTCTATAGTTTAAACGTTACAATGTAAAAAGTAATTTGTTATACAGGATGATTCTCCCCATGTTTCTTATTTTGGTATTTATTACATTGTCTTACTTCTGGTGTTGGTAATTTTGCCGTTTTTCTAATAGACATTCGTAGGCTGCAAGGTAAGCTTGGAATCTGGGACCGATTTATAAGGTGAGGTTTTTTAAAGAAAGTTCTTTCATATATGCACGTCTAGGTGGTATAGGATCGTTAATATTATTCTCCTTATGTATTATATAACTATTGACGCCGCCAATGTTTAGCATTGAAAAATATATCGTAAGTGGCCATCTACAACTTACTCTAGCTACCAAGTACAATGTTTTCTTTTCGTCAACTGCACCTTTAGTTAAATTATAAAAGGTTATAATTTCTGGTTTGACTTGGTCACCTGTATCTTCATCTATGGCATCGTCATCGTGCATGGTAGACAAAAGAAGTACATTATTTTTCTTCTTGTTCTGAGGAACATATGAAACCAATACACTTTCTTTTAAAAAGGCAAACATACTACTCAAATAGGGCCGTTCCTTAATATTTGAGAATTGAAGGAGTATTTCACGCTTATTTTTTCTCAACGTGCCAACAATAGTAATATTGTGGTTGATTTTAAGCTATATCGCCAGTGGAACGGAAGTGAAATAGTTGTCCATGGTAACATTTCTACTGGTATTAAGAATTGGCTCTATAATCCTCTTTACTGCTCCAGAGTCTGTATTTTCTACTTTATATTGACCTTCAGGCTGTTTTCCTGCATAAATTTCCAAATTGGAGGTATAAAGCGATCTAGAGTCAACTTAAGCATAAATTTTAATTCCGTATTTTGCCGGCTTGTTAGCAATATATTGCCGGAATTTACAACGACCTCGAGACGCCTCAAGCATCTCATCCACAGTTCCGTATTCACCAATTGTGTAATGTGATTTACAAAACTGAACGAAACCATCAAACTGTTTCCTAATGGGGGCCAAATTGTCCGAATCTTTGCGAACATCCCTGTCGTCAATGCTGTCGAATCGTAGAGCACTCAGGAGAGTATAAAATCTTCTTTGAGACATTGTTGCTCAAAAACATTCAGGAGCTGTTCCGTCATCTGTCCAGAGTTCACAAATATTTACATGGCTATTTTTATTGACACCGCCTAGGTACAAAAGACCCAAAAGAGCCCTTAGTTTATCAAAGTTAGTATCACTACAATCCCTTTCACGGCTATATTTTGTACGCTTTATTCGAAGATATTCATTTGTGCAATCGACCACTTCTTGAATCAGGAAAAAAAAGTTTCCAACATTCTAGCGGTAGTTTTGCATTTCGTGCTTGACCTTTTACACCTGGCAAATGTGTTACCAAATTGTGTCTCCTTGTACGACCCCTAATAACAGGAGCGTGCTTCAACCATTTAGTTACTTTTTTCTTTGCCAACATAAATTGGAGCGTTCTGAAAAAAGATTTCATCTAAGACATCAATTATTATTTCTTCATTTTCAGCCACATTTCCTTGATCGGCAATTCTTTCATTTTCGTAATCGGATTGGTCTGTGTCCGTGTTGTGAAGACTGTGATCACTTTCTGCGTCACTTTCTGAACCATCTAATCTCCCATTATCATCTCCGAGGAATTGAAGATGTTCATTTTGATCTGAAAAGAAATTATTACATAATATAACACTATAATATATATATATATATAAATTTATTAAGTTATCGGCCGTTACTTAATTATAGAATATTTCATAAATTTCGGGTATAGCGGTCTGTAGGCAATTAAAACTGTAATTTTTCTAATATTCTCAATATTTCGCCATTGTTTAACAGCTTCTTCAGGAGAAATTCTACAATAATTAGTAATGTACATTTTAAAACCCATTAAAATTAACAATAAATAAAACTGTTGCTCTCTGTAAGTTTTTATTTATTGTTAATTTCAATGGGTTTTAAAATGTACATTACTAATTATTGTAGAATTTCTCCTGAAGAAGCTGTTAAACAATGGCGAAATATTGAGAATATTAGAAAAATTGCAGTTTTAATTGCCTACAGACCGCTATACCCGAAATTTATGAAATATTCTATATATATATATATATATATATATATATATATATATATATATATACATATATATATATATATATATATATATATATATATATATATATATATATTACGGTGAAAAACAAACAGACAGATAAACTCCAGCTAAAAAACACATCGTATAGCTTCGACAAAATTTCGATTTTTACCAATATTCGTACGGATAACTAAAAAAAATTAAATGCTTATTTTTATTTTTTTCTTGATCAAACTTCAAAAGTGCAAGGTCTACAATTCTTTTTCCACGACTCATCGCACCACACTAGTTTAAAACAACAAATACAAATTTATAGATATGGTACTAAATTTATTACACGGTTTGTCGCCTAATGAGGGAAAATCTCACACGAAGAGCGTCCTTATGATAAACACTCTGCACTACACTAATATGAGGTGATGAGTTTACACTTCTCATGCTAGGAATATAAGTGGGACTAGCCAGTAAAGTAGCCGATATGACAACGCTCAGAAATGTGTCTAAAGGCAAATATACCAGACTTTAAACAAAGTGAGAGAGAAAATCTCATTTGGCGACTAATGCCGGGTTAAAATTATTGAAAATCAACTAAATGTTGTATGTTTCTTTGGAATTATTATCTCTTGAATATGTTTTATATTTTTAGCAATTTTATTAATTTCATATAATCCTTCAAAATCTGGTTTAATTAAGTTTGGCGAATTATATGGTTGAATTTCTAGAAATTTTGAATCTAATTTCGGCAATATTATTGATTTTCCTTTTCTAATTTGAATGTTGGTTGAAAATATCTCTTTTCCAACTTGAATCTTGCAGTCTTCTGGAATTCGGATGATTGATGGATGATTAATTTCCAAATATTGATCAGAAGTATATTTTCTTAATATTTTTATCGCTGAATTTGGAATAATTAAAACTTCATTATTTGTGACTTGTTCTATTATATTCTTGAAGGTCCCAACATTTTTTTCTAATACTTTACTAGAAAAGAACTCAGAAATTACTATAAAACTTAACAAAACAATAGTTTCAGCGTATTCAAATATATGGTACTACATAATTTTTCCATACATTTACTGTGAACATAAATTTATAATTTTTTGGGTTGGACCGCAAAATGTTTGAAAAAGTTTTAACATGATTCCATAAAATAATCTACACTCACCGGCAAAAAAACTCGGCAACCCATAATTTTGCTGAAGTTCGTTGTCTAAAACTGTTTCTACGCCAAATTGTAGATAAATTCTTTGGTATTATAACAAACTCCAGAAATGTTTTATGTTAATAGCTTATTTATACAGTGTGAAAAAAACAGGTATTTGTAGTTCAATTTCTTGACATCCTGTGGTACAGTTCGGGAAATTTGTAAGGTTTACACTCAGTTTATTATAACTACCATCCTTTTCGTCATCTTTCTGTTCTTATTTTACCTTGATATCTTGATTTCTTCTGAAGATACACGTTAGCAAATGTTCGTGGCCACAACTGTATAGTTCGTTCTAAGCGCTAGCAAGCGCTGTCAAACGCTTTTTTCGGCCAAACACTCTTGTTAAATCTACTACGCAGATCATGAATCTAGTACGTTTTTGCGTCTGCTGAGATTCTTCAAAAAGGTTTTGGACTTATGATCTCTGTAGCCGAGCCTACTTTGGCTAAGTCATCAGCCTCCTCATTTCATAGGTGGTCTTCATGGCCTGGTACCCAGACTATGGTAAGTTTGTTAGACAAGCCCACTTCATCTGCAGTCTCTGACCAGATTGGAACTGGTCTTCTGCGAGCTGACTGCCTTTAGGACCACTTAGCTGTCCGAGTAAATAAGAAAGTATTTACTCTTGAGTAATTTTTGTTTTATCAGCATGGCACAGTGCATTATTGCGGCGATTTCCACCTGAAACACCGTTGCGTGCTGTCCGAGGCTTAAAGACGATACCTTCACCCTCGATTTGTCTCCGTAGATACCAGCTCCGACCCTCATGTTGGTATTGGAGTCATCAGTATACCAGATTTGGTCTACTTCAACTGGGGGATTTTCCTTCCAGTCTCTCATTTCTGGTATGGCAATCCGTAAGTGCCTGCTGAAAATTAAAACAGGTGTTGTGTTATTTGAGGGCATCTCAATCAATGAGTTTACCTCATAATCCTTTTGTGTTCTATACTTGGACCCTGCCTTGATTGAGTCTGTACAGTACTGTCTTCACTTCTCCCTGTATGTAGATATGTATAAGCGACAGATTTAGCAGCAACTAGAATACAAATGTTGATGATCAACTTAAATCCAGCAAAACATGCTTGTTGAAACGTTTGTAAAAGAATATAATCGTGAGGATTCTAGTATCAGAGGTTGATATTACATTTTTCGTTGATATGATTGAGAATTTGTATCAACATTTTATTCTCGATCACTCATGAGTATAGTACCTACGAAGTCGTATATTTTTGTCTAAACTCTGATAGTATTTTTTGCTTCACAATATTGTTGACGACAACTGTAGGATGTTTGGTAAACATCATTTAATTCAAAAATAAGGAATTTACTAATAAACACTATAAAAATAATTCGACACAATCATCCTTTATTATTTTGTTTTGTTTATTGTAAAAAATATAACAACATGACATATTTTTATAAAAATACATATTTATATTTATAGAATGATAATTATTCAAATAATTTTAGTAGGAAACGTTCAAAACAAACTCGAAAACAAAAGGTTAGTTTTTTATCAATCACAATTTGATTCAAATATATATTATTAGTTGAGATAAATTATATGTGTATCAATAATCTTTACATTGTTCTTCTTAGTTTAGTTCTGAATAGAAAATTGTTTACAAACTATTTATTTTTGTCATACGTGGAGGTCATTCACAATCTGATTAACTAGAACTTATCTTATTATGTTAAGTAATCAAATAATTTGTTATTATATCCATATCCTGGTAGACTATTGATTAACAATGTCCCAAATATTTTATAGTTGCCCTCAGTTTTCGAAATTTATCTATACATATACCGTCAGAATCGAAGTAGGTACTTACCTTGGTTTATAGAGTCGGTATTATGAATTTTGAAAAATCTTCTTTTCCAGTAAATGTTATGTAAAACAAGTTCAACAACTTCTAGTAGATTTGTGTTAATAGCTGATAAGATCTCGGTTTACTTCTAATCTTAATATATGCCTTCGATGTCACCAAAATAGGAAATGTTATTTTTTTAATGGGTTCATGTTTGATAACCGTCTTAACAATGCTAATATCAACAATATTTCCGGGGCCATGAGTATATTTGGACGACACACTTATCAACTTGGGAGACCAACGCTCATATCGCTTAGTTCTCCAATTACAATATATTATATTATATTGTATTTGGAGAACTAAGCGCACGCGTTGGGAATATTACAGATAGTAACATTATTGGAAAGCTTGGCGAACAAGACTAATTGAAGTATGCCAACAACACGAACTAAAAATATTAAATGGCTTCTACCAACATCCATAAATATATTTGGCACCAAGACACCATGGGACTAAAATCAATTATTTACTACATAACAATCAAACAAAATACATAATGGCAGGTACTAGACACGAGAGTGCATAGAGGGAACGATTGAACCAAAAGCTAGATGATTAATATCTAAAAGGCCAAACTGATGGCCTCTATGCACATGTTATATAAACCTTAAATGCAACAGCCAACTGTGAGGATCCCAAAAGACACTATTCGATTTAATTAATTTAATACCCAAAAGTTGGGAGAATGCTGTAGTTGTTCTGATCTATAAGAAAGGTGACCCAACTGATCTCGAAAACTACCGGCCGATAAGCTTACTATCACAGATATATAAATTATTCACCAGAATCATTACAAACAGATTAGAACGAAAACTCGAGGCTTACCAACCAAAGGAACAGGCTGGGTTCCGAAGCCATTATAGTACGACAGAACATCTACACACCTTAAGGCAGATGATCGACAAAGCTACAGAATATAACATAAGCCTATGGATGGCTTTTGTATATTTCCGAAAAGCTTTCGACACAGTAGGGCAATAATAAAATCATTGAGATATGCTAGAGTAGATCAACGTTATATAAACATCATCGAAAACATCCATAGAAATTCTTCAATGTCGATAAGACTTCACGAATCATCTGACAAAATAAACGTAAGGAGAGGAGTTCGGGAAGGAGACGTTATATCTCCAAATCTATTCACTTTCGTTCTCGAGGATATTTTTAAGAAGCTACGGTGGGAAAACGAAGGATTGAACGTACATGGTGAACGCTTACACAATCTGGGATTTGCTGACGATGTTATACTGTGTGCAAAAGATAAACAGGAATTGATAGACATGTTGGAAGAACTACAAAATGAGGCTGCAAAAGTAGGATTATACATGAACAACACAAAGACCCTGTTTATGACAAATATACCAGATGCAGAAGATACAATACCGATCCATGACAACGCAATAAAAAAGACGGAAACATACATATACCTGGGCCAAGCTTTAACACCAGGCAAACAAAATCAAGAGATGGAGATTGATAGAAGAATTAGACTGGGATGGGCAGCCTACGGCAAATTAAAGTACATCTTCAGCATGAATATTTCAATTAATTTGAAAACAAAAGTGTATAACGAGTGTATACTGCCTGTTGTCACGTATGGTTGTGAGACCTGGGTAATAACCGAGAAGGTAAAACATAAATTGGAAGTACATCAGAGAGCCATAGAAAGACGTATTTTGGGAATTTCCCTGAGAGACGATAAAACAAATACTTGGATACGCGAAAAAACCAAAGTCTTCGAAATAATAAAAATAATTCTTCTTCTTATTCGTATTTAAGACCTTACGATCTGTTAGTTTTGAAGGTTCCTCTTCATCATTTCCTGGGAGGTGGACTGCCAACTGTCCTTCCATCTCTTAGGTGGTCTACCGGGTGCTCTTTTCCCTGTTGGTTTTCCTTCAAGTGCGATGCGTGGCAGTCTGCTCTCCTCCATTCTCCTCACATGAGCGTACCAATGTCTTATTCGTTGTTTCCTTCATCTTACGATGTCTTGCACTCCACATTGTTCCCTGATGTCATTGTTTCTAATTCGGTCCCTTCTTGTTTTTCCCGCTATAGTCCTGAGCGTTTTCATTTCAGCTACTTTAAGCATGCTTTTCGTTTTGTTGGTTTCTTCTCTGTTTTCTATTCCGTATGTCATGATGGGCCAATCATAAAAATAATTGTTTCCCTAAAATGGAAATGGGCAGGGCACGTGGCCAGGCATACGGAAAACTGGAGCGGGTATGTCACCAGATGGAGACCTTGGGCAGAGAGGAGGAGTGTTGGAAGACCCCAGCAAAGATGGTACGACGAGATAAAGAAGGTCGCTGGCCTGAACTGGTATCGAGTTGCGCAAGATCGAAGCCGATGGACGAATTTGGAAGAGGCCTATATCCTAAGGATATAAAACGGCTAAAAATGGAAATGGAATTTAATTTCAATTATAGCTAGCGGCCAGTGAACTTGAGGTCACTGACAAGGTGTAGTAAAGTTATCAACAAATTGAGGAATCACGACTGTTTTGTAAATGTATTAACGACGCGGTGTAACAATAAATAATTTAAGTACGACAAGGTCGAAGAAAGATCATCGACTGCTGATGTTTGGTTTAACAAACAAAAACCTTCCTGGGCCATCTGTCAGAGTTCATCCATTTTACGTGTCCGAACCAAGTTAGCTGTCTTTTCTCTATGTCTTCATGTATATTTCTATCCATTTGCATCTGCATTTGGATGTCGTCATTCCTGACTCTTTCAAGCCTTGATCGACCGCAACTCCTTCTTAAGAAATCCATTTCGGTTGCCATGAGTCTATTTTTGTTGACCTTTGTAACATCCCATATTTCCGAACCGTAAAGGGTTACACTTTGGAATAGGCTACTATATACATGCTTCTTTGTGGCTATTGTAATTTTTCTATTCCAGAGAAGAGAGTTTAGCGTTCTTGTTATTGCTCTACCTTTATTGATTCCTTCTTGGATTTCGTTTTCACTATTCCCTTTCTCATTGAATATTATTCCAAGGTACTTACATGCTTAACTCCTTTTATTGTGTCGGTGTCGAGGATTAGATCGTTTACCTCTTCATTGCCTACCATGAGGTATTCACATTTCGCGAGGTTCATCTGAAGGCTTGCCATCTCATACTCTTCTTTTAGTTTTCTGACCATGTAATTGAGATCATCTTCGTCTTCAGCTATTACTATCTGGTCATCTGCGAAGAACAACGTAAATAATGTGTCATCTCCTATATTTAGGCCCATGGTTTCACATTTTTTCACCCATTTCACAAGAGCTCTATCTAGATAGATTTTAAAAAGTGTAGGAGATACACAACAGCCTTGTCTTAATCCTTTTGTCGTATTGAAAGACGTGGTTATCTTATTTCCTATTTTAATTTTTGTCGAGTTACTCTGATAATAGTTCTGTGTAGCCCGAATCAAAATTTGATTGATCTCCAAGTTTTCCATCTCCTTTCATAGTCCTGAGACGGGTATGCTGTCATATGCTTTTTCTAGATCTATAAGAGCCACATGGGTCTCTCGGTTTCGTTGCACTCTCTTCTCTAAGGTTATTTTAAGGGTGAAAGCATTGTCCACAGTCGATCGTCCTGCTCGAAAACCTGCTTGCTCTTCAGGCTGTTTCTCCATGATCTACTCTTCGGTTAGGTTTCTCAGTATTCTTGAGTATATTCTGCCTATGGTTGGTATTACAACGATTCCTCTATAATTCCTTGGATCGTTTTTTGAACATTTTTTATGAATAGGAGATGTGTAAGACTCGCTCCATTCTTTAGGTATGGTATCTCCATTTAGACATCTTTCAAAGAGGCTTCGAAACATTTCTAATAGTTTTGATGGACCGTATTTGATCAACTCAGGATATATTCCACCGGAGTCAGGGGATTTTTTTAGTTTCGTTCGTTTTATTGCTTCCCTTACGTGTTCAATAGTTAACTGGATGTTTCCATCTAAAATAGTGGGTTCTTCTTCATCTAGAAATTCTTTTCTTGTTTCGGTAACTCTAGAAAGTGATGTAGCCATTGTTCATCTGATATGTTGTTCAGGACGGTGTTTGTCTTGTTTGTTGTTCTTATTGATTTGATCTTTTTCCAGGCTTCCGAGCTTCTTGTGCCTCCTATTTGACTATCGATGTGTTCACACTTGTTTTCCAATGCGCTGTTTTTTTTCTTATTACCTCCTGTTTCACTTCCCTGTTCATTCTCCTGTACTGTGTTCTAGTTTCGTCGTCTTGGTTTTGTAGTAGTTTTTGATACATTTATTTCTTCTGTTTGATTTTTTCTTCAATCTCTCTGTCCCACCAATATGTCTTTTTTGTCTTTTGGACCTCTCGTCCGAGAGCTTCTTCTGCAGCTTCCTTAATGCATGATTTTATATGTTCATACTCTTCCGCGGTGGTTCTTTCTGCTTCAGTTAGTTTTTGTTCCAGTCTCCAGGAGTATAGTATGCGAGTACTCTTATTTTCTAAGCCGTCCAAGTTGTATCGGGGGTAATCGATTTTGGATCTATTCTTCTGTGTGTCTTCCCGAAGTGTTCCTGCAAATGTTATGTAGATTTTGGCCATAACCAAGCAGTGGTCGGAGCCACAGTCTGCTCCTCTACTCACTTTCACATCCTGTATCCTTAAGGTATTCTGCTGTTTTATTATTAGGTAATCTATGATTGATTTCAATCCTCTCGTGTATTGATACCACGTGTATTCGTGGATATCTTTGTGCGGAAAAAAACCATTTATTATCTTTAGGTCATATTGTTGGCATACGTTTATTAGTCGTTGACCGTTATCGTTAACCATGTCACAACCTAATTACCCTGCCTTGGGACTCTGCTCAGGTAGTGAATTCGGCCTTAGTTACATTATTTTCTATTACCTCAATTGGGATAAGGTGAATAAACAAACAAAAATGGATTTATTTGACACACAACAATGAATTTACAAAAATCGTATATTCTTAATACAAATACGAATTAATATCAGTTATATAGTAAAAATGTCCAACTCAATATTTTATATATATCAAAAATAAGTAAGGGACTTATCTTGGGAAGACTCGAGACGTACAGACCGCAGCAGTAGTCGAGGGTTCTTGAGCCGTTGTTGTATGGACGATGTGGTCCGATGAGTGGATCTTGTAGACGGTCTTTAGGGTCGGTATAGGCTAAAGCGGTCCTTAAGGTAAACGGTCCTTAGGTCGGTCCTTAAAGTAGACGGTCCTTAAAGCGGTCCGAAGGGCACTCGCTACATAAACACCACACAACGAAGCTCTAGGTACTGATAATACTCCTCAACATCACAAAAATAACATCACTCGAATAAAGAGCGAGGGCAGCAAAGAAACATAAAACAAGAAGCATATCATAGATACCTTAATACAAAAGACCCGATTGATAAAACCGCCTATACACGTGAGTATTCAAGATTTAAAAACATGGTAAAGAAAAACAAAAATGACACATGGGAAAGAAAATGTGAAGAGGTCGACAGTTACTTAGGTACGACAAGATCATCAGAAGCATATAAGCTAATCAAAACCTTAAATACAAACTCCATAAACAGAGCGAACTTCCAGCCTATACAGATAAATGAATGGTGTCAACACTACTACCAGCAGCTTGAAACAGATAGAGCACAATACCTGGCAACCTATCCAAAAATATACAAAATATAGGGCCCACTTGCCGAATTGAAGACAAAGTAAAGGGCCCACATGCCGAATTGAAGGAATACAATATATGAAAAGTAGCTAGATCAATGAAGCGATGGAGAATAACAAATCTAGTGGACCAGAAGGAATACCTGCGGAAATACTCGTAATTCAATACGGTACGCAAAAACTCATTAAACATATACACGAACTATTTGACAGGTATAAAAATGGAGAAAAAATACTCTTAACGTGGAAGGAAGCCTGGATCATTCCCATCCACAAAAAAGGGCGTAGAGATGACTGCTCCAATTATAGGTGTATATCAGTTACCAGTACGATAAGCCGTCTGTATGGGAAAGTCCTTCAAAGTCTCCTAGAAGAAGAATACGGTCATCAAGAAATTGAAGAACAGGCATGTTTCCGAGCTGATCGCTCTTGTATTGACCAGCTTGTTAGCCTAACCCAACTTAATGAAAAGAAAATCGCAAGAAATAGAGAGGTGTTTCTTCAATTTCTAGACCTTACGAAAGCGTATGATATTGTCCCAGTGCGAAAATTATGGCAAGTAATGGAAATATCTCGGATAAGTAATACCCCAATAACAGCCATAAAACAACTTTATGATCAATCAACCTCCAAGGACCAGCTGAAGGGTGAACTATCAGATATCTTTTCCGTCGCCAAAGGCTTGAGGTAGGGCTGTTGCCTGTCTTCTACCTCATTTAAGATATACCTTTATATACCTATTTATCTTTAATAATATAAACCATCACAAACCTCGAGATATCATTAACGATATTTACAAAATATGAATTATCATTTCGAGAAACTGGTTTATCTGCACCACAAACATCCGTGTGCACAAGTTGTAATACCTACTTGATCTAGATATTTTTGAGTGGTATGGAAAACATTTTTGTTTACATCTTACACACACATCACATTTGGTCTAATTTCTGAATTTGCAAACTGCATTCCATCCACTAAATTTGAGTTTTTCAAAGTGATTTGTAATTTAAATGACCATACCTAAGATGCCACAGTTGCTTATCTTTACCATTGGCTGCCAAGTTTACATATTCAGCATTGTTATGTATAAAAATTATTTTATATAAATTGTTACATCTTACTCCTTCAACAAATACAGTATTTCCTTTCATTACGATTATTTTACCATCAACACAACCAATTTCAAAACCAGTTTTTCCTATTGTAGAAATTGATAACAAATTTACTCTTAAAATTGGCACTCACAAACAGTACATTTTTTATTGTACTTGACACATTTTTATTTTCTACTTTACTTATTACTACAATATCTCCCACACATGTTACTTCCATAAACTTACCTTCATCTGCCAGCTGTATTATTTTAGGTTCCGTAAATCTAGGCATATTTACCAATAGATCTAATCTGTTCGTCATATTAGAATAACAAGGTTGTATCTGGACCCACAGTCGTTTTCAGGAATTGTATTCGAAGTTTGT
Source organism: Galeruca laticollis (assembly GCA_963921935.1). Lineage (NCBI taxonomy): Eukaryota > Metazoa > Arthropoda > Insecta > Coleoptera > Chrysomelidae > Galeruca > Galeruca laticollis. The sequence continues at coordinate 62,822,411 of OY998181.1, read as the reverse complement.
ATGGCCAATAACTTTTTTCTAGTTGAGTGTTTGAAAACTTTATTATTTTATATCTGCAATTAGACACTCTTTTGTACTATACTAAAATTTTCATTCCATTTCAAACATTAATTTACAAGAAAATCCACTGTGTTATAAATCAATAAATAATATTACATTGCAAATACAAACAATATAAACAAATGAAAATAAATCCTATGAAAAACACGTAGCACAGAATACTTCTAATGATTTATTGCCCAAAAATCTGTGAATATTCACGAAACAAAATACAATTTGTTCAAAGAATGGTCTAGGAAAAATAAAATAACAAAATATTCCGAAAATGTCCGAGTGCACAAATTGCATCTTTAATATTAGTATTGTTAATAATTGAATTCGTCTGTTGTTTTGTTAATTTGTTGTAATTTTGATTAAAATGTTCAAAATATTAATCAATATATAATATATTTTATTAAGAATCAATAAAAGCGTTATAGTTTCATCTAAAGAAAAATTAAACATCAGTGTGCAAAGAAAATTACTATTAAACTTCTCTATTTTGATAAAACTTTCGGTAGTAGGAAAAATAGTGTATGCAATTCGTGTGTAAATGCCTTTTTTCGACTCATGTGATTGTCGCATTCGCCTGGACAATATTCACATTCGTCAAAAAGAGGCTACTTTACACACTTGTTATATAAATAACTATTTATGCACCAAGGACGAGAAACTGTCTATTATAGTCGCGTCTGCAATTAAGCGAGACAATAGATAGTTTTTCGCCGAGGTGCATATTACATTTTTTCGTTGACCTCTACATACCTTTTATGAAAGTAAGCAATCACCCACCTGTTTGCTGGCCTCGGCAACATCCCACTTTTAGAACAGCAGACTCGATCAAAATTTTAATAAATTTAAACAAAATAAATACCGATTTGAGTTGTAACAACTCTTTATTTTGGTTATAATATAAAATTAAATCAATCTCGAAGATTAATATTGAACGTACGGTTTGTGCAATTATTGATATTAATTCCTGCTGTCGAAGAAGATGCAAGGGACAAGTTTCTCAATTTTGGGTACTTGTTGATGCAACCTCAGATGCAGGTGCTCCAGCAGCATTATTTTCAAAACTTGTCTCTTGGAGTGGTGTACCTGTTAAAATGCTTTTTGATACGTTTATTTTATTGGTAATGGAATCCTCAATGTATCCCTCGGCGACTGTTGAGGATTTCCATTCTCCGTGATGTTTTAATGACAAAATATATGCACCAAAAGTGTTTGCGCGTTTGCGTCGATAACAATGCCCGGTGAACTCTAGTTTGTTTGGCAATTTCAAGTATTTTGCGATCAAACTAGGTATATTCGCAAATGTATGCACACCGTCCACTTCTTACCCCCGTAGGCTAGCTCATTGAGATGTTATTTTAGTTCGGTAGTGTAGGGGTGGGTAAATATAAAGTGAATTTTACTTTATAATATAAGGCTGATTTAATATCACAGTTTACACTGGAAATTGTGATTTAACAAAGTTGATTGATAACCCAAATGGTACCAGTTAGTTTCCAAAGAAAAATTATAAGTAAGCAGTATTAAATTAATATTGTATTATACATAATATATCGATAGTGTTATTTCAGCTGAAAGTTTGTGAGGTCACCCCAGAATTTCTTATTAATTGGAAAGAGCTTACCTGGCCGGTTTTATGTACTCCTCCAATTAAAGTTATATTTGATGCCAGTATTTGTATCGGACAATCTTACTGCAGTGGTGGTGAGCTACAACCACCATCCGGGAGGTGACAGTTAATGCGATGCCTGGATCACAATACAGTTGAGGTCTTAGAAGTTTATATTTAACTATAATATTGTAGAGACAATGAGAAAGTATATAGGGAAATAATGATGTAAAGAAAAAGGACTGAAACAATAAAATTCTATGTCACATACTGTGAATCAGTTAATCAATTACAATTTGTGCAATCACCAATGATCTTGTGTGGCCTAGATGGATTATATTAATTTCTTAAATATTTAAATCCTCTTCTTAGAGATTGTTTTCAAAAACTGAATACAATTTGAAAACAACTAATAGCGTTTCTTTTCGTTTTCGGTAAAAATCCTAGAGATTCTAGAAAACTAAGCTCATGATTAAAATCGAAGACCAAAAAAAAAGAAAAGGTATGAAAAAGATCACCAACAAGAAAGAGTTGATATGATTGAAGTTAAAGTTTCATGCTAAGGAATTTTAAATATATCACCTGCTTAACCTTGAACCTGCCCAATGATAGGAATACAGATTTATATGACATAGAACCAGATTGGATTCCCAGAATTAATTAACATATAATCATAAGTTCCATGGAAATTTTAATATCAATTACTATAACCTATACTCAACACTTGAAGAATATTAAAAGAATTTATTTAGAATAATCTATGTATTTATTCATCTTACTAATTTATTTTGTTTAAAGGTAAAATTTGAAATTATTTGGAGATCATCCTTTTAGAAGACTGCATTGTTTATACCTATTTAATCAGTGGAAACTATTCAAACCGGTAACACACTTCTACTGTACACTTTCCTAATTCATAATTGACAAAAAATATATTATGATTACAACGCTTCGGTATTGAGTTGACGTATTGTCGAAATATTTCTAAAGGATTCACTTTATCTTAAAATGTGTCTGTAACTGTAAAAACTGGCCGTTCACCATTTTTTGAGTCTGGAATGGTTATTATAAGCATGCCGCTTTTACGTAGTTCGGCTCTTCGACAAGCCTCAGCAATTACAATAATAAAACAGAGCTGTAATGATATAACAGTAAATATATCAGCAAAATGAATTAAAACATTTTACCTTGTGCAAAAGATACGTTTCATCTGAGTCATCACGGAGAAATCTGTTTATTTTATCTCGACTAAATACTTCGGTAGGTTCTATTATCCTCTTAAAATGGCTAATTTGGATTCTATCATGGAGTAGGTTTAGCAGCTTCACTAGAAAAGTAGCCCAGAAGAATATTTGCTGAGAGATTCACGACATTATGTTTCTGGCGCCAATTCTTGAACATATATTGTTTTTCATTTAAAAATTCTGATTTTTAGGGCAGTAAATCCAACGTGGCCATAGTTGCCAATTTCCGCACCTCCGGAGGAGTGTTACTGATATCCGTATCGCTATCACTATCCATTCTTGATTATTATGATCACTACTATTCACACCACGATCTTATTCACAAGTAAAATCTAGAGGATTTCGTAAATAATTAATTTAACAACAGCATACTCGTATGACAGTTATTGTCACAGTGCCTATGTTTGTATTGAATCGTGGATATACGAAGATGATTCAATCGCCTCTCTCGCACCGTGCTGTATCATAGTGACCAAAACGGTCGAAAAGAGTTTGGGGGCGAAAAGTGTCTGCGAACGAAAAATACCTGCGCTCAAAAATAGTCGATGTTTCGTTCGGAAATTACTACGTAAAACGTAATTTTTTATAGAGGTCGACGAAAAAACTTTATTACAATAAACAACAGTCATATTTATAGTCCTTGGGATTATAAGTGCCTGTGCAGTCGGCTTGATTGCATGTTAAACACTGATACTATAACTCCCCGCTCGTTCCAAATTCTTCATAAATGCCATAAAATGCATTAGGTTTTGTATATTTTACCAGAGGTGCTGGTGAAATGATAACGTCAGCGTCCTCTTATTAATCATCATCGCAGATATCTGAAACTGTATCGTCATCGTCAGAATCAGTTGAATCAGGTGTAGGTTCTCGTTTCAGCTTCTGTTTTTTTTTCTCTCTCTGGTGAATCGTTACTAAAACCTCTACAAACTTCCTCAACTGTAAATCTCTTTACTTGATTGGCAGCAGCAAAGTTATTTTCATTATAATTATCCGGATCTAGTGGAAAGATTCCGCATATTTGAAATCCTGAAGCTGCTTTTTCCATGGTCGCAACTTTCATGAAAGCCTTATTTAGCAACTCAGCTATATTATACTCCGTTATTTTTTGATGTCCAGGAGTCGTTCAATATAAATTGTATTCTCTGTATAAAGCATTTTTTGAAGGACCAAAAAATGTTAGGTCCAGAGGTTGCATATGATCGGAGGTGGGGTGTGGAAGAAAAACTATATGGATATTCCTTTGCTTACATGGGCGTAGCCAGCGAAGAGCAGGGAGGTGAAACTGCCTTCCCCCAGGCCATTCTTAATAAAAAGTACGCTTAATCTATATTTTTCCATTGCTCCAGCCACAGACCAAATCTTATGGTTAATGATACTAGCAAGCTACCAGAAATAAGAAACGCAATTGCAACGGTTAAAGACACAATAACGTTCTTTCATGAATCGCCAGTCCGTAGGAAATCGGTTCCAAATATTTCAAGGCTCTGTGAGACCAGATGGTCAGAGAAATATAAGAGCATAAAATATTTTCAGAGCGCTTCACTGACATTGTTGAAGCACTAGAACATCTATCTGTCGAAGGAAAATATGCAACGAGAAAATCTGCCTACCAATTGCACTGTGCAGTTATTAAACAAATATTCATCTTAGGCTTAAACATAATTGCAAGATACTGAATCACACTGGTAGCAGTATTGGTTTATTACTAACAATTAAATCCGAAGTTTAATAAGAACAAAAGGAAATTCTCCTTTTAGTGAACCAATTTATGCAATTTGGCAAATATTCAAATAGATTAGGGATAAAAAATATCCGTAATAATTCGTATATCGTTTCGAAACGTGCGTAAATAAATTTGAAAAATCGTCTGCAGAAATAGATGTTCTTTTTTGATAAGATAACGATTTTATTTATATTTTAATCAATGTAGTAATAATTGAACTATCATTTGAGATTTTTAAAAAAGTATTAACGTGTCCGAACAACTTTTACGTATTAGGTTCTACAAGTTTTATTAAAATAATATACAGTGTGTAGTGTAAATTAATAAGAATGGTTGTGAGTGCTTTGGCTGTGGGCATTAGCGCTGGATTGGCTTATCTTGGTTGTGCCTTGTGTTGCAAGGGAATGGAGCATTGTAGGAATAAAAAAGTTGCAGGTAATCTTTCTTGTTAATATTATTCCTGCTATTCACTTCTTATCTCGTTACATATTTTGTAAAAAGTTTCGTCTTTGACTTCTTGTCAAACACGTGAATTATTAATTATGTTGATTTATAGTTGAAGACACATAGGCGGCGATATTTTTAATGTATCTAATGAATTTGACTACTTCACTCATATCAAAATGTTCACACTATCTGTTCAATGAACCAAAGATAGCTTTCTTTAAATTATGATTGGTCTAATAAATTTGATGTTGTCAACGACGTAACCATAGACAGTTCGATAAAGTAATAGGTAATAGGCTATTTGAGTCATATCAAAATATATTAAAAAAATGTTCAATTCATACAATAATTGTCCAAAGGAACCGAAATATATCGATATAAACTTATAAAAGTGCTATGATCGTGACGTCATGAAAAGGGTAAACAAACGTTATTCGTAGGTTGTATAGCTATTATAAATATATATGATTATTTAATTTTTTATCCTATTTATCTATTTTATATATATATATATATATATATATATATACTCGTATATATATATATATATATATATATATATATATATATTATTATAAAATTGAATTAATTACTTACTTTTATTGAGTTAAGATAATTATTATTTTTATTGTAGATGATATTTCAATGTATATGATATTATTTAGATTTTTTTTTGTTTGGCTAGCTCAGTTTGTTTTTAATATTTGTTTGGTAATTTATTTTAATTTGATTGTTCGGGAGCATGAAATCCTTTTTCTCTTTGAGTCCTGGCATTTTATATTGTTGTAATTGTTTAAATAAAAAGAAAACACATTATTTGAAATAGATTTAATTTTCAATGCAATATTTTATATTTGATAAAAATAATATGCGACGCCCATGGTTATATTGTATCTACTTATTTATTTTAATAATTTCCTCAATGCGCATGCGTGAAAAACTAGTCATGCGCTTTAACATAAAACGAACAATTCTGATACGTAAGAAGCATCTGTTCATATTATACAACGTTTGTTGACGATGCAAACAAATGAATGGTTCAAACACATAAAAGAATTTATATATAAATCATAGTTATATATCATACAAATTGCTGTGGAAAGAAAATAGTTATATATACATAGATAGAAATATAGGAATTATATACAGATGGACATAGTTATTACATTATGAAATTTCAATCACCAGATTTATGCGATTACAAGATGGCGTAAGTGGCGTAAGTACATATTTTAATTTATTTAAAATTCGGCCTTTTATTAATTTTAACGATTTATGCAATGAATTCACTATACAAAGTCTGTTTCTTTCTTTTTCAGATCGATCATATTTGCAAAAGTTTATCAATTTATGAAATTAAGTACTTAATTGAGTATTTTGAATTTTTTTACACTGATTATTGGCCAATAATGATTTTAAAAACACTGACCTGTTGCTCTTGAATTGGGATGAAAGTCTCTGGATCCCAGGAACACTCCGCTGAAGTTCCAAAAAACCAAAATTGATGAAAATTTCATAAATTCTTGCCGAAAAACTTGATAAAATTGACTGTGAGTATTACTAAGATTGTATTTAATAGTACTTTATGGATTTAAATGTCTTAAACCGGGAATTTCTCGAAATTTCAGGAACACTATTACACACACTCCTCGCTTCTTGAGACCAGCTTCCCTTCTTCTTAAGCGTCCCCTCGATTCTCTACTTTTTTCAACAAACAGTCTTTTGTTCTTTTTCAGGTCACTATTCCAAAGTTTATTTATTGATTCACAATTTGTTCTGTCATATTTTATAACCAATAAGATATTGTCTTTTGCAATCAGATAATTGAAACTTCTATCACTTATTAAAAAATTTCATACATACACTCTTTTACATAATTAGTTCATTTATAGAGTTCCTATGAGTTTTTTCATCATACAAATAAATTAAAATTGGTTATACATAGATACATTTACATGGTACAACATTCAATATTGTTATTGATAGTATATCCTTGTTACACTCATATTAATTATAAATATAAATTCTCTTATGTTATTTGTCTAAACTCTTTGCATTATATTATTTATAATAAACTTTAACAAATTACTATTTATTGATTCTATGTTTATTTTATTTACCATATATCATTTGTCTATATGTCATTATTTGTTTATCTATGAAATCTATTGAATTATATTCTATTCAATATTTGTATTTGTTCTTATTCTTAAATTGATGATTATAATGAATTAACTATAATAATATTTGTTTTCATTTCAGATGAACAGCTGATTATGTTATGGAAAATAATCTTCGTCTTAGGCAACTTTATTTACATCATTACATTGGTTAGGCAATCTCTATATTTTATTATTATTATTGAGGTAATTCCTTATTTATTATATTGTTATAGGCTATTATTTAATATATCTTTATTTGATATGTTGTTTAAATTAAGAAAAGTGTTTCCTTTTTACCTGTTTTCTTAAATTATATTATTTTCATATATATTTCATACTAGCAACATATTTTTATAATACTAACTCTCTTATTATCTATGATATCTGGTTCAATATATATATATAATGATTGTAATGATTTTATATACACAATTTATTTTAATTAACTTTTGATATATATAACGCGTATTGCTATATATTTAATAATTTATGGACGCCAACTTACCATAAATAGGTAAGTAAAATTTAGTATAATTATTCTTTAAATCTATTTGCTTGGGCTATATATAATATCTCTTATACTCAGGGAGTCGATTCTCGGAAGAATTGCAGTGTTCAAATATATCTTTTGTTTTTTGTTTTCTATTTTTTTTGTAAAATCTAAATTAACTTTTTTACACAGTTGTACAATTATATAAATTTATTCTAAATTTCAATTCAAGAAACACCCTGTATGTTAATTTTCTTTAATTTGACCTAAATTTATTCTATTCAAAATTTTACCAACACAATCTCTAAATTGTATATTAAAAACTCTTACCTTTCTTCTTTTGAATTCCTCAAACAAAGATCTTTGTTCTGGATAAATTTCAATACTTAGCTTACCTTATAAAGAAAATCTATTAAAATTACAATTAACTGAACAAAATTTCTATATCCAATGATCCAATAATTAACAAAATAATTTCCAATAATTTATACGACTTCCAAAATTTTTAATCAAAACAAATAGAACTTTCTCAAATTATCAACGAAATAACCAAATTTAATAATTCACAACTTTGAAAAACTACTATAAAATTAACTAGATTTTTCTCAAATTGTTATCGAAATAACCAAATTCAATAATTACACAACTAACAAAACTAACTAGTATAAAATTTACCCGACCTTTTCAACTTAATGTTCTTTTTCTGCAAACTCGTCTGTATATGTTTATTTATGTGGTTCATGTATTTCATTACGATGTTGCTTCTTTCCAAAATATTTATTTCTGTTTTCAATATAATGTTCTTCTTCAAATTATTTATTAACGTCTCAAATGATTTATTTTGCTCACAATCTTCTAAATATGTTTTTACTCATGTCTACTATCTGTGTTAAAATAATCTCACGTACTATTTTCCCAGTCTTGCATCATTCCATAATATTTAATCACTGTTTTCTATATACTGTTTTAATGTTCAATTATATTTGTTCTATTTCTCGAATTGACTATGTTATTGTTAATTTTCAATCTCTGAATCGTCTCCAATATCATTTATTTCGTTATTTTCCTTCTTTTCGGGGTAAAAAACTTCCGTCGCCAAAAATGTCAAGTGAATAGTCTCCCGTTTCAACAACTTCTCTCCTCACTTCCTTCCTTAGTTTCCCTAAAGGCTTGTTCAGATAATTTTTTTTCATTTTAATCAATGTCATGTATTGTCAAACTTAGATTTTATTCGATGGAAATTAATAGATCAACTATCAACAATACAACCGCATTGAACATATCATTTTCCTTTCTAATCATAACAATTCTCAATTAACACACTTCTTATATCCTACTTCCGTATACCTTTTCAGACTTTATCACCCGTTTCTTCTTGTAGTACCTACACTAATAAATTTCTCGGTACACTCAAAGTTATTATGTTTCTCAAAACACCACTTTCTTGGTCTTTTTTATTTAATTATATATTATTTATTTTGTATTCTTGGAATTCAGGACCATTTTTAAAGACATTTAACTAGTAGTTATTACATTTTTATTTAACGTTTCGGTCTTTCCATGACCTCCATCAGAAATAAAATTTTAGTTAAAACTAAAAGAAATGGTACAAGTTACAAAAAGAATTTTAAAAGCAAAACCAATAAATCTTACCTTTGACAGACCGTATTATTATTATGATTATTCAACATATTTTATAAATTTTTAGGACGTATCACATAACAGAATATCTTATATTTAAATAGGGAGTGGTTTTTATAATATTATTATAAAGTTTACTAAGATTTTTTGTGTCAGTCTTTACATTTACGGAATTGGTTTTTCTTTTTTTTTGGATTTCTATCATTTCTAGAACTTCACGTTTTTTTGTGTGGTTATCACATCGAAGAATTTTTGTATTTTCGAAATCAAATTTGTGTTGGTTTTCTGAAATATGGATAGTGAGTGCCGTTTTGTTTCGTTTGTCATATTTTTGACTATTTATTCTGTTCTTCACAGTTTTTACTTGGTATTTCGTAGACTATATTGCTCTTTTTTCCTTTGAGATTGAACTTTGTAGATAGGTGTAATTGGTTTTTAGTAGGTTGTACCCTCTATGAGCAACATGTATGTTGTGGTCTGAGAATGTATTTTTTAGGTTTTCTGATAAATTTGGTATGTATGGCAAAGAGAGAAATTGGTTTCTTTTATCGTCTATTTTAGTTTTTGTATTATTATGGTTATAAAATATATGTAAACGTTTTTTAAATATCTTATTTATCAAATTTGTAGGATAGTTGTTGAGTATAAGGGCATCCTATAATAACAGATTGTTTTTGTGTTAGAGGGTAGAGGGATTTAAAGTTTAAATATCGGGAAGACCAGGTATCTTTTGTGTGCCATTCCGTTTTTATGGTATTAGTTATATGATGGAGGGTAAGGTCCAAAAAGCTAATTAGATTATTTTTTTCTAGTTCAATGGTAAACTATAGTTTGTCATGATAACTGTTGAAATTTTGTAAGACCAAATGTTCTGCATTTTTTGGTATTGCTAATATGCAGTCGTCAACATACCTGTAAAAAAATAGTGTTTGAATTGAGTTTTTGACCAGTACTGTTTCTTCAAGGTCCTCCATAACTAATTGGGCAATGACGCTAGCAATCGAGATCCCCATGGCACACCCTTCAATTTGTTGGTAAAATATCTCTTCATACAAAAAATGGGTGGAATTCAGAGTGACTTCTATAGCTTCTAAGAAGTCACTCATAGGTATATCAGTGTATGTTTTAATCTGATTCCTTTTTTTTATTATTATATTTTTTGCTAAGTTTATATAATAGGAATACTCGTATATAATGATTTAACATCTAAGGATTCTAGTATATAATTTTCTGGCATGGTGATGTTTTTAATCTTATTTTTGAAATCCATGGAGTCTTTTATGTAGTATTTATTCTGGTATACAATGTTTTCAAGAATTTTTTTGAGAGATTTGGATAGTTTATCGAAAGGCGATTGGATACATGAAACAATCGGTCGAAGTGGTATTCCTTCTTTGTGCAGTTTTGGTAGCCCATAGATTCTAGGAGGAAGCGAATTTTGTATTTTCAAATTTTTTGCTGTGTTTGGAGAAATATATGTTTTAATTGCCCAATTTGTTATTCCGGCATTGTTTTTCTTCTGGTATATATTTGTAGGATCGTTTTTCAGTTGTTTGGAAGTGATATCATCTGTGAGTAAGTTATACATTTTTTCTTGGTAGTCGTGTTTGAACAGTATCACAGTTTTATTAGTTTTATTAGGTTTTAATACTATTATATTTTTATTCTGCCTTAGAAACGATTTTGTTTTTTTTATTTTGTTGGTAAATTTTTTATTTTGTTTATTTTGAATGTTAGATTTTTTCTTAAAGTTATTTTTATGATTTGTTATGATGTTGCAATATTGGGACCGCAAATTATCTTTAGTTTCGGAATTAAGATTTATGAGGGAAGTCTCGATGTTACTTATTATTTTCGTGATAGGTATATCGTTCGCATTTTCCAAAGGAGCAGCAAAATTTGGACCTAGACTAAGAATTTCGTGTACATATTCTGGAATATCTATATCAGTGATATTTTCTAACCACGAATCATTATAATTTTGTTTGGTATGGGTTTTATTCTTCAAATTTTCAATTTTTTTATGTTTTCATTTTTCATTTTTCAGAAAAGAATTTAAAATTTTCTTGATTCAATATTCATAAATTCCATCAATTTATTTTCTGGTAGAATGGTATTCAGTTTAATTTTCAATTTTGGAATTTCGTTCTTTATATTAATGAGATTTTTTGTTGAGTCAGTGATTAATAAATTGATAGTTTTTTGAATAAAACTGATTATGTCTTTTTCGAACTTCTGTTCAAGGTTTTTACAGTTGAAAGTGAGGTGATTAACTTTTAATTAAGAAAATTTGGTTTTATATTATCATTTTCACGCCTTAAAAGGGAGATTCTTCTGTTTACATTGTTGACGATAGGCCTTTGAATATAACTTCATATATACCACATCTTCTTTTTCGTATTCATCATTAATGTTCATGTATGTTAGCATATTTTCACCCATGCTTTATATATTGTTTCGTTTTTTTTTGGTTCTTTATCTTTTTTGTGAAGGGGTCTACATCGGATAAACAAGTCAGTATTTGAAGAACAGAATAAATGGTCACAAATATGACAAACGAAAGAAAACGGCACTCACTATCCACATTTCAGAAAACCAACACAAATTCAATTTCGAAAATACAAATATTCTTCGAAGTGAAAACCACACAAAAAAAACGTTCTAGAAATGATAGAAATCCAAAGAAAAAGCAGTTCCGTAAATTTAAATACTGACACAAAAAATTTTAGTAAAATTTATAATAATATTATAGAAACTTAGAAATATAGACAAACACGTGGCACATTCCAAATACAATAAATTTATTACCACTCCCTATATAAATATAAAATCCATTCTAATACCAGTCAAAACAAAAAAAAACAAATTAAAACCTCGTTACGCCTGCTTTAATTATATAGAAGAAATACTCGTATATCTAAATACAAATTTTCATCAATGACTGTCATGTTTTTAAAATGCTCGTTTTGTTTAGGTGTGAGTTATATTCTGTTATGTGATACATCCTAAAAATCTATAAAGTACGTTGAATAATCAAATGAACGTTCTGTCGAAGGTAAGATTTATTTGCTTTGCTTCAAAATTCTTTTTGTAACGTATACCATTTAGTTATAACAAAATTTTTATCCCTGATGAAGGTCATGGAAAGGCCGAAACGTTGAATATAAATGTATTAACTACTATTAACTACTAGTTAAATGTCTTTAAAAACGGTCCTCAATCACAAGGATACAAAATAAACTATATATATTAATACATATCCTCTATCTAAATTCTAAAGAAAATATTGAAATAAGGAAATATGTGCATATTTGGATGTAATACTAGTGATACACACTGTATTATCAATAATTTTGAAGTTTCAATATACAAATAAATTTTGACATTTCAATTTCCGATGACATTAATGCAGAATATACTTTATAACGATTTGAAAACAAGAATACAGATGTCTCTGTTAGCAAAATTGCAATTATATTAAAAGAATGAAAATCTCTCTTTGTTATAGGAAAACGTAAATTCATATTTATCTAAAAAAAAAAAAGAATTTTTTGGTAACCAAAGGAGAGGAGAATTATTTATATAGAAAGTTGAGTGAGTTGATTTTGAGATCCCCACGAGGCAACATCGAAATGAGAGTTGCCTCAAATTTATTTAAAAATATCATAGTAATTTATATGAATATTATCAGATCATCAAATCCTGCATTGTAAAGCCAGTGCGTGTATAATTCGCAACGAATTGCATCGATAAAGTGCGGGTGATTTTCCGATTTCTAAATTATTAATTTAGAAAGTTGTTCCTGAATTCTAAACACGGTTTAGAATACGTACGAGTTAACCAGTACCTAGTTGGTGAGTCCTGTCCAGGTTATTTACATTACTTCTCGAGAATTAATAGGCCTTTATTAAAAATATTTCAAAATTAGATGCATCTTATGGTAATAAATTCGATTGAAATTACAGTAACGTTACTCAAATAAAATTCAACGTCAAGCGAAGATCATTTTGGAATAGACAATTTAAACGGAAATTTGCGTATTTTGACATTGATATACATCAAGTATATAATCAAACATTTTGAACTTTGATAAATTATTTAGCGAGTAGTTTTATAATTATAGGTTGTCTTAATTTAAGCTTAATAGAAAATTCTATCTTTGTTTCTGCGTTTATAATATTTTTGAAAAGTTCTAATTTTTTGTAATTTGTTATTTGATATTATATTATATAAATTTGAATTCCAATCACTCCTTGGTACTAATTTCATATTCGTTTCTCATTGTATTTGATAATTTTCAGGCTATAGAAATTTTGATATAATAAGTGACATTTGGTTAATTTCCTGACAGTAAAATCATATATGTCATAAGATAATTTAATTGCCTTGTAGTATATTGAACAAACAGTTACTCTAGATTTGGAATAGCGTAATACGTAATTTGGAAAATTCTTTAAAAATTTATAAATTTGAATTATCATTTGAAATCTTTGATCCCTCCCTGATATAAGAGTCAGTAAGTCGATTGTGTATTGATTTATCTTTCACAATATAAAATTTAATATTCATCTGAGCCGGGCATATTAATTTGACAACTGCTGTCAAAAATTTCAATAGGTTATATTCAGTGGTGAAGGCATATTCACAAGAGTGTAGTTACAATCATAAATTGTGACATCAACAAATCAAAATTCATATAAATAAAATCATAATATTAGTATAAAACATTATAATATATTATAATTGGCGCCGCAAAGTGGGGCAAAAAATAGATTTATCGTTATTAGCATAAATATAAAGAAATATTATAATTTGACGCAGCAAATTCATTGACTATATAAAAAATTAAGTATCGACCATGGAAAGAAGAATGACATTAAGGGATGGTAAACAAATAGGAGTTGAAAGTGGATCTGAGGAACAAAGAGAAGAAAGAAGACATAGTAGAGGAGATTTTCAGGTGCAATACTCGGAGCAGGGAGGACAGCAATCAGAAGAAGATGCACCATTGTCAGAAGAAACAGGACAAGAGGACAAACAAGAATCAAAAGAAAAAAAGGAAATGGACATAATGAGTATGTTTCAAATGATGATAAAAAAAATTGATAATATGCGTGGAGATTTAAATGGAAAAATGGATAAACAAGATGAGAATATGAATAATTTGAGGGGAGATTTGAATGGAAAAATGGACAAACAAAATGAGAATATGAATAATATGAGGGAAGATTTGAATGGAAAAATGGACAACATGTGAAAAAAATTGAATGATAACATGAATGATATAAAAGGGAACATGAATAATTTGGAAAAGAAAATTGATGAGGTGAAAATTAAAAATTTGAAGCAAATTAAGAAAATCAGGGAAGATATGACGAAATGGAATAATAAATTTAGTGAAGATATGAAATCGGACATGATGGTAAAAAAAGTATACGTAGTAGGGGGGAACATTGTTGAAAAGACGGATGATATGTTGGATAACATGGATAGCAGGATACAAGAAATAAAGGGGCAGGACAAGATGGATGTAAATATGAATGACAATATAAATATAAATGATGATACTATAGAGCAGAAAATATGTGATAAAATGGAAAAGGAAACTGACGAAGTAAAAATCCAAAGTTTAATGGAGAATAAAAAAGTTGAGAAGGAAATTGATGAAGTACAGTCTAAAAAAGTACAAAGACAAACAAAAGATGATATGTTAGACATTAATTTACAGAATCTAGGAAGTGAAGAAGTGATGCAAATTTATGAAGAAAATATTTATTGGAAAATAAAATACTCAGATGTCAATATAGTGAAACAAATTGTGACAGATGATAAAAGAAATAATAATTATAATAGGGGGATACAACTTAATTGGGAATTTAGGGAAATGAACAAAAGATTACAAGAAACTAAGAAAGAAATAGAAGAAACCATAAGACAAAATATAGGTAAAATAATTTATGCAGAAAATTTCGAAATAAGAGTAAAACTTAGCAGAAATATCAGGATAATTGATCAAAGAATGTTTAATAGGACAATAAAAAAGAAATGATAGGAAGTGAGAGTAGTATGAGAAATAAAATAATAAAAAAAAGAAGAAACAATAATATGATGGAATTGGAAACGCAAATTTTGATGAATTTATTTGGAGAAATTGATGAGACATGGGACTTCAAAATTAAAAAAATTATGGTGAAGGACAGAAAGAAGCTACAGAATCCCATAGAGAATCAAACAATAAGAGAAGAGAATAAGACGAAGTTTAGGATAAGAAAATAAAATTGAATTATATGACAGGATTATAGGAACGAAATCTAGAAAACGAAAGGGAGTTGTACATGGTAAAGGATGGATATAAAAACGATATGTAAATAAAAGGTTTATGATTAACAAGTAATATTTAAAAACATATGTAAATATTAATTATATAAACAAGGTTTGATAATAAAAGAATTGATAGACATGTTGATATGAAATTATGGAAGTGAAAATAGAAGTTACAGAAATGAACAACGAATATATGGAAATGGAGGTGAAATTTATGACAATAGGTATTTTGAGAATAGAAGAGATTTTAGAAATTTTGATAGAAGAAATGATAATGAAAATAGAAATGAAATTAAGCAACAAAATAGATGGATAGAATGAAATAATTACATTTATAGGAGCAAACGGACGGAAGTTATATGAACTAAGCATATATATGATACAAAAGATTGAATTAAAGGATGGAAAGAAGTTGATATGTAAGCATTGTTGATAAAGAAGTTAGAAACAGACATAGTTATTGATGAAATATAAGGAAATAATTGATTGTGAAGAGATAGATAGAATTAAATGGTAAAATAATTAAATTTGAGGAGGTAAATATGGAAGTATTGGCAATTGAAGAGGATAATAGGAAGTTATGGAATATAAAGAGGAATGGAAATATGGTAGAATTTGAGTTAATGAGTGAAAATAAGGAATATGAAGAAAAAGTGAAGAATTTGATAATGAAGATGTGAAAAGTAATGGTAATTGGACAGACTGTCATGAAGAATATTATAAATTTATAAATGAATTATTAAAGATGTATGAGACAAGAAAGTCGAAGGAACTAAGGGTTGCTTAATGAAAATATGAATGATCAAAGTAAAGAATACTGAGGAATGTTGAAAAAAACCCATATTCTGTAAAATATAAATGTTTAGACAGAGTAGAACAGAGTTGGAAACCTTTGAGACCATAGAAAAATTTTATCAACATGTATATAGGAAATTTTGGAATGATATTATGTTACGTGAAATTTTAATAGGTTTAGTAGATTTAATAAGTTTTTATGGGAATTAGGAATAATAGTTTAATACGTTTGAAGATAATTTTTTTAGCGATATGTGAATAATTATTTGAAAGACATGACTATGTTACTAAGATATTAGTATGATATTTGACAATTTGAAAGATAAATTATAATTATATACAAGAATCGATTTATCATTCTTTCATTAGGGGGATTCAATTCATATCCTGTATCTAAATTGTAAAGAAAATATTGAAATAAGGAAAAATGTGCATATTTGGATCTAATACTAGTGATACACACTGTATTATCAATAATTTCAAAGTTTCAATTTACAAATAAATTTTGACATTTCAATTTCGGATGACATTAATGCATAATATACTTTATAACGATTTGAAAACAAGAATACAGATGTCTCTGTTAGCAAAATTGCAATTATATTAAAAGAATGGAAACCTCTCTTTGTTATAGGAAAACGTAAATTTATATTTTAAAAAAAAAAGAATTTTTTTGTAACCAAAGGAGAGGAGAATTATTTATATAGAAAGTTGAGTGAGTTGATTTTGAGATCCCCACGAGGCAACATCGAAATAAGAGTTGCCTCAAATTTATTTAAAAATATCATAGTAATTTATATGAATATTATCAGATCATCAAATCCTGCATTGTAAAGCCAGTGCGTGTATAAGTCACAACGAATTGCATCGATAAAGTGCGGGTGATTTTCCGATTTCTAAATTATTAATTTAGAAAGTTGTTCCTGAATTCTAAACACGGTTTAGAATACGTACGAGTTAACCAGTACCTAGTTGGTGAGTCCTGTCCAGTTTATTCACATTATTTCTCGAGAATTAATAGGCCTTAATTACAAATATTTCAAAATTAGATGTATCTTATGGTAATAAATTCGATTGAAATTACAGTAACGTTACTCAAATAAAATTCAACGTCAAGCGAAGATAATTTTGGAATAGAGAATCTAAACGGAAATTTGCGTATTTTGACATTGATATACATCAAGTATATAATCAAACATTTTGAACTTTGATGAATTATTTTATAGAAAATTCTGTCTTTGTTTCTGCGTTTATAATATTTTTGAAAAGTTCTAATTTTTTGTAATTTGTTGTTTGATAATATATTATATAAATTTGAATTCCAATCACTCCTTGGTACTCATTTCATATTCGTTTCTCATTGTATTTGATAATTTTCAGGCTATAGAAATTTTGATATAATAAGTGACATTTGGTTAATTTCCTGACTGTAAAATCATATTTGTCATACGATAATTTAATTGTCTTGTAGTATATTGAACAAACAGTTACTCTATATTTGGAATAGCGTAATACGTAATTTGGAAAATTCTTTAAAAATTTATAAATTTGAATTATTATTTGAAATCTTTGATCCCTCCCTGAGATAAGAGTGAGTAAGTCGATTGTGTATTGATTTATCTTTCACAATATAAAATTTAATATTCATCTGAGCCGGGCATATTAATTTGACAACTGCTGTCAAAAATTTCAATAGGGTATATTCAGTGGTAAAGGCATATTCACAAGAGTGTGATTACAATAATAAATTGTGACATCAACAAATAAAATTCATATCGTATAAATTCATAAATTACACTATTAAATAATTAATAAAACATCGAAATATAATAATCTGTCACCCAAACGTGGGGCAAATATTATTAAAGAATATAAAACAAAGAATATATTATGATATTATATATATATATATATATATATATATATATATATATATATATATAGCAACAAAGAGATTCATGGGTAATTCACGCAAAATAAAGGGCTACTGAAACATGCATGTCCGCGGTTACCACTCTGTTTCAGTAGCCCTTTATTTTGCGTGAATTACCCATGAATCTCTTTGTTGCTGTTGTTAACATATCACGCGATATTCCTACATCTTCTTTATATATATATATATATATATATATATATATATATATATATATAAGCAACAATAGTTATTTGTATACTAAGGCCGCAAAATGCTTTTTCGCGTTCCGAGAGAGAGATTATCGCCGAGGCCGCTCCGGCCGAGGCAAGATAATCTCGAGGTCGCGAAAACATTTCGCGGCCATAGTATACACAATATTTTTCGTGCAACCGTGAAAATTACATAATTTCAATAAACATTATGTCTCTTTAGAAAAGTCAGCGTTTCAACGCGAATAGAGAAAATTACACGTCAATATCACAATGTTTCTATGGAGATGAAATATTTAGCAATACAAATCAATTTGACATTTCTCGTGAAGTCGTGAAGATGTCCGATAGCGATAGTGATATTTCAGTTACTTGCACTCCTCCTGAGCTGAGAGATCTCATAGACTCAGCACTTTCTGATTTGATACCCGAAAAGTCTAAACGGAAATATGAAAAATGTTACAGCAACTTCAAAGATTGGTGTGTCAACCAAAATGTCAAGACGGTGTCAGAAAACATATTATTAGGATATTTGATGCAGCGATCAAAAGTTGTGAAGAGTTCAACTTTATGGAGCATTCATTCTATGTTAAAGACTATGCTTAACGTACGAGATGGAATTGACGTAAAGAAGTTTTTAAAATTGGTACCGTTCCTCAAGAAAAAGTCAGTTGGTTATCGAGCAAAGAAATCAAAAGTTTTTACGCATGAGCAAATTGATTCATTTCTCAAACAAGCTAGTGATGCAAATCATCTACTGTGGAAGGTATATAAATATGGAAAAAAAGTGAAGTATGATGTTTTATTCATAATAATTATTATTATAGGTAGTTTTGATAATGGGAATATCAGGAGCATTGCGACGAGATGAATTAGTGAGAATGACCCTCGAAGATATTCAGGAAGACAAAACTGTATTGATAGTAACTGTTCCTGATACTAAAACTGATCAAAAGCGTGTTTTTACCATTACTAATCAAGATTATATAAGAATTTACTATAAATATGTAACTCTTCGACCAAAACATACTGCTATTCGTCGTCTATTTCTGAGATATGAAAATGGAAAGTGCTCGGCACAGGTTGTTGGAGTGCATACGATTGGAAAAATACCTAGTATGATTGCAAAATATCTCGGCTTACCAAAAACTATTTCCAAATTCACAACAGAAACATACTTTATTTTTGATATATATTAACATTGATTGTACTGTTTATATTATTACTGATATTCATCCCTGAAGATGAAGCAACTAAATCTATTGTTTCTGAACAATCATTATTTACATTAGACAAAAACGTATTATTTTCTTTGGACATTAACATTTTGCGATTGACTACATTTGAACTAGATGGTTCGAAATACATTGTTATTGTCATATTTCAGAAATGTTAAATGCTGTAGTGGCGTTCAGTTTGCCGGCAGTCACCATGGGAACGGCCGTAAAAATGTTTGTCGGCCGTCACTCTGGGTAACGGCCGCAAAATATCATTTTGCGGCCTCTGTTGCGACTGCAAAATGCTTGTTTTGCGTCCGGTTGCACGAAAAGATATTTGTGGGTATTGCACGCAAAAAGAAAAAGGGGTACTCAGTACGGTATAACCAAGTAAGGGTGTGAAGCTTGTTAGCAAAGGTGTTGACTGAAACATGAGGAAATACAACAGATTTCAACAGAACAGCTAAATGCAACAGTTGTGTCACCAATATGGGAAGATCTCGAAATGTCGACACAACAACCAACACCGACACGGAGGCGCATATAAATCTCCCGTATGAAATTTCCGACCAACAGTAATGAAAGAACAACAATATGTACGAATGATGCGTGATATGTGCACAACAAGTAACAAATATATTCGTGGGTATTGAATGCAAAAATAAACAGGAGGCTACTGAAAAGAGTGGTAACCGCATACATGCACGTTTCTGGCTCATTAGTCGTCCTCAGTACGGTATACCCAAGCAAGGGTGTGAAACCTGGGAGCAATGATGTTGACTGAAACATGGGAAAATACAAGAGATTTGAACAGGACTGCCAAACGCAACATTTGTGTCATCAATATTGTAAGATCTCGAATTTTCGTGACAACAACCAATACTGACACGGAGGCGGATATAACTCTCCCGTCAGAAACTTCCGACCCAGAGTAATGAAACAACAAGTGTACGAATAATGCGTAATATGTGAACAACAAGCAACGAAGATATTCGTGGGTATTACGGTAACCGCAGACATGTATATTACTGGCTCATTAGCCGTCATCAGTACGGTATAACCAATTAAGGGTGAGAAACCTGGGAGCAAAGGTGTTGACAGAAGCATGAAAAAATACAACAGATTTCAACAGGACAGCCAAACGCTGGGTCGGAAGTATCAGACGGGAGGGTTATATGCGCCTCCGTGTCGGTGTTGGTTGCTGTCTCGATAATTCGTGATCTTCCAATATAGATGACACAAATGTTACGTTTGGCTATTCTGTTGAAATCTGTTGTATTTTCTCACTGACTTTTTCCTATTTTAGATGGATGTGCAAATTAGTAACCATTAAGTTCATACTATCAAAAATATATATGATTACAATGTATAGAAAATGTTCCATTCAATCAATACTTCCAAAATACAATACAAAGATAGGCTCAATTCGATTTATAGGTACTGTCAAAGCACATAACAAAGAAAGGACCCATCCGAATTTCACTATCAAAACACACAAGAAAGAAAGGGTCCCATCCGATTTATACTAATAAAACACATTAAAAAGAAAGGGCCCCATCAGAATTATACTATCGAAACGCGTTACAAAGAAACGGCGATTGAGTTGTCAGAACTACAAAACAAACGAAACCCTTTTTTCATCTGTACTACGATAAGAGCGGTTGAAAAACAAAATGCCATACAATGAGACTGAGAAGAACACAAACACAAACATTATTTAAACAGGGCTGAAGGCAAGTACATCAATTATTTGAAAGTTTCAAATTAATAAGAAATAAAGTGTTATTATGTAGCCATATCTTACCTTTATTTTACAAAGATTATAAGTAGATATAGTGATTGTGTCTCCCCATACATCGTATGATTTGATATCACTTCTTCTTTTATATGGGGTGTACTGGCCTCACCTATTTTTACCTCGTCAAAAGGTTTTTGGACTGATATACTTTACAGATAATCATTTATAATAGTAATATTTACTCATTAGCTTATCTTTGAGTAATATGGAAATCGATTCTATACGTATATATTTATAATAGTAATATTTACTCATTAGCTTATCTTTGAGTAATATGGAAATCGATTCTATACGTATTATTAAAAATATTCATTATCTATGACGCAAAGACACAAGTGGAAATCCATAAAAAATACATTGGTCCTCAATTCTATCTCCCCCATATTTACATTAAGACTATAAACGTTGTAATATATACCCAGAAAACCACAACCACCTGACGAATATAATATCTAGAAAAATATCACAATATAACTGACTCACACTGGTTGCAATATTGCTCCATTACTAGCAATAAGAACCGAAGATTAATAAGAACAAAAGGGAATTCCGCGTTTAGTGAACCAATTCATTCAATTTCTGTTTATCAGTGTAATTTCAGCCAGTGAAATTGTAAGTTCGATGTTGAAAACTGTTTTTTAAGATTGTTGCCAAATATACAAATAGATTTGGGATAAAAAATATCCGTAATAATTCGTAGATCGTTTCGAAATGTGCGTGAATAAATTTGAAAAATCGTATACGGTTTTTTGATAAAATAATGGTTTTATTAATATTTCAATCAATGTAATAATAACAACACTATCATTAGTGATTTTTGAAAGTGTTAACGTGTGCGATCAAGTCTTACGTATTTGTTAAGGTCTACAAGTTTTATTAAAATAATATACAGTGGGTAGTGTAAATTAATAAGAATGGCTGTAAGTGCTTTGGCTGCGGGCATTGGCGCTGGCTTGGCTTATCTTGGTTGTGTCTTGTGTTGCAAGGGAATGGAGCATTGTAGGAATAAAAAAATTGCAGGTAATTTTTCTTACTAATATTATTCCTGCTTGCTTATTTACTTTTTATCTCGATAAATATTTTGTAAAAAGTTTTGTCTTTTACTCCGAATCAACCACGTGAATTAATAATTATGTTGATTGTGTGACCTAAATCAGTTGAAGACACATAGGCGGCGATATTTTAAATGTAATTAATTCATTCATAATGTTCACACTGCCTGACCTATCAACCAAAGACGGCTGATATTATCGCTAAAACACCAGCTGTCTTTAAATTATGATTGGTCTAACAACTTTGTTATTTTCAACGCGGTAACCATAGATACGGACAGTGTGGCAAAGTAATACTTAAGCCGGTGGAAAGCAAAGTGGTGTAAGTCGATTATTCATATTTCCGAGATAATTAGTATTTTGCAATCGTGTAAATAACACTGATCAACACTAATTTTATTGTCAACAATATTTGGGCGATTTCTAGGTAATTTCGTGGTGCTGATCACGAATTTGAAATCCATTTAGGTGAATTGGCTCTAATTTTAGAGATATATTATCAAAATATGATAAGATAGAGAAAAATATCAATGGCCCTTATAAGCAACTTTTAGTAAAAAATATTAAAGTGGTTTCAAAAAAAGAGAAACGAAAAAATAATAAAATTCATTTGTTGATTAGGTATAACAGAAAAGAAATAATTTAATTCAAAAAATTACATCTAATTCGTAGGAAAGAAGCTCTTTTTGTAGGATTTTTTTTATGAGGACCGTCAGGTACATCACGTTGGAGACTCCAACAATAGTCTGCCATCATATGATGATCCCATCTGCCCTGATACCTTACATCCATCTCCTTTATATGCTGGTGGAACCGTTCCCCTTGTTCCTCACTGAAATTGCCAAGATTGTCGGGAAATTTATCCAAGTGGCTGTGAAGAAAGTGTACTTTAATACTCATATTAGTAGTTTTTAAGGTTTAATAACATCTGTTGGACTAATTCCTCGTAATTGTCCGCTTTGTGATTACCCAAGAAATTTTTAACTACCATAACAAAGCTACATCAAGCAGCAGCTTCAAGTGTCGTCATGTGATTTGTAAAATTAGAGTTCATAATAAGTTTGCGAATTTGAGGGCCATCAAAAATACCCGCTTTTAGCTTTTCCATACTTAGCCTAGGAAACGATCTACAAATGTATTTGAAGCACTCGCCATCTTTACGCAAAGCCTTAACAAATTGTTTCACTAGTCCTAACTTGATGTGGAGCGGTGAGAGAATGATTTTTTCGCGGTCAACCAATGGTTCGTTTATGACATTTGCTGTTCCTACAGTCATATTTTGTCTTATTGACCAATTAACCATATTCCAATGATCTTGCTTCGCCCTACTATCTCACAAGCAGATAAAACAAGGGTATTTTGTGTACCCACCTAGCTTCCCAAGCAAGAAATTGACCATTTTTAGATCCACACAAATGGAAAACTGATGTTCTTTATAGGATAGTTTCTGTAATACCAACTTGATGTTTTGATATTCTTCCTTAAGTTTTGTTGAGTGGGCGATAGGAATTGACGCATATTGGTTGTCATTGTGTAGCAAAACACACTTTAACCTTCTACTGGAACTGTCTATGAATAGTCGCCAATCACCAGGAACAAATTGTATTCCCATTTGACGAAAAAGTCCGGGAATGTTGTTGCAATAAATAAGATCTTCATCTTGGCTAAAGTAAGGAACAAGTTTCACCTCTCGTGTTCTATAAATGGTTATTTTTATACCTGGTTGTAGACAGTTTTTTTCTTTTAATCTGGATGCCAGAAGTTCAGATGCTTGCTTTAATAGACCGAGATCCCGTATCAGGTCATTCAGTTCTTCTTGAGAGAACTGCTGTGGTGTTGATTGTATTTCCTGCTCATATTCACTTCCACTGCTACTATACTGGTCCTTAATTTCTTCTTCTTCTTCCGCCATAAGAACATCTGGCAGTGTTGTATATACTGGTACGGGAATCTCTCCGCTATGTGGCACAGGTCTTCGTACTGATTCTAAATCTGGATAATCCCATTTGCTTTTCTTGTATTTGTTAAAATCTTTTACATTAACTAAACAAAAATAACAATCATCATGGTGGTTTTTAGGTTCTCTCACACCATGGGCACACCAAATTTCAAACTTTTTCTGTCGTAAACATTCGACACACGTTTTGCACACTATATGGGGAGCCCAGGACTTGTCTTGGTCTCCAAGCTGTACGCCGAAATAAGCTTGATAAGCTTGTCTAACAAAATTTGTGATATTTTTTCTTTGTTTCGCTACAATATATTCGCCACAAATGTAGCAGAAGACATTAGGGCTGTTCAAACAGCTTCTGCGTGAAGAACTCATTCCTCTGAAAAAAGAGTAACTTTAGTTAAAAATATAGGTACAAATATTCGTCACATGTACTCCTACCTTCCACTTGACGTCTATTGAATTTAAATAACTTGGTAGGCACTTGGTAGGCAATAAGAACTAAAAAAACAAAATACGTAAGAAAAGTACAATAACCGCGACGCTTAGTAGAACAACTGCTTACGCTGAACTGACAGTTAAAATCAAGAGACACAAGACAAACAAGTGCACGCACTGATCACGTGATCAGTATTCGGCACGTGGTACGCTCACTAAACAGGGTCGAACCCTCGTTTATGCGTAAATTTCTTGTTCGTAAATTATTCTCAAAAAATAAAAAGCATATGTTATAGCTAAATTCCTTAAAAAATTATGTATCCATCACCTCAAAAACTAGAGCCAATTTGGAAAAACTGCTTCTATTTTTGAATTCAGCAGACCTGAATTACCCTAAATTCGTTCAAAAATACTTGGCAACAAATTTTTTTTTAAATTTTGTAGGGCGGTGTAATAAACTCCCAAACGATAACACCAAAATGTAATACGACGGTATGTTGCTATCACAACTGGAAGTTCCATTGAGGATTTGCATGTTATAATGACTTACACAACTTTGCCAATCAAGGTAGTCTTACTTTTATTGACCAAACTCTGACACAAAAAATATTGATAGTTTATTTTGAAAGAGATTTAAATTATTGTAATGTTTTTCTATTCATTAAAACGTTTTTATTACGGGTGGGATAAATTTAAAACAGACGGTAGGTTCACTTACTTAATTTATTTATTCACTACACAATTCACTAAATTATATACACAGTATATTCACTTAAACTAATTTATATAAACAGTTCACTTGTTTATCTCACGATGTCAAATTATCAACTAACTTATCCGCGGATTGGTCCTTTATATATATTAGTGCCTTTTTTACTAGAGAATTCTGGATTGCGGCTTACACACACAAAAACAATTGGCTCTCGAATTTTCTAGATAAGACTGGTCACAAAAACAATGTTTCGATAAGATAGTCACAATCGTAAACAGTTATAAAAAAAAACCTGCGTATCGGCCATAATTTTAACCTTCATACCTGGCTTAGACAGAGTCGGATTTAGGGACTATACCAGTGTGCTGTTTCGTAACATTATGTATTCCATAATTTAAAAAAAAAATTCGTATTATATGAAACGCAGAAAAATAACAAAATCCATCATTGGTTTCGTCTTCTACAATATCGATTAAAGGAGTGGTATTAATTAGTATCGTATTTGTAAATCTTTAATCAGGTGAGTTGTCATCAAGCCGTTCGCAAAAGTCAAAATTTCTCTCATACAGTTGAATGATCATCTTAGCAACAACATGCGCAAACAACACTGCTTAAAATGAATCAACTGACTTTTTATTGACGCCCAAACTCTTTCAAATTTGATGTTACGATTCAAATGCAAGTTAAAATTATCTTTTCTTCATCTCATGGTACCATATTCTTATACGAGGCTCGCCACAACTTTGCCAAATCACTCCTTGTCTTGTGGTCAGTTTTGCCTGTGCTTGTCTTTCGTTTTTTGACCATACCAGGTATATCTTTCTTTCCGTGATATTTTGAACATTGTACGCATTACAAACATCCCCCAGATATTTAAATTTCTGTATTTGTTTTATTCGTTTGTTGTGTATAATTGTTGGTACTTGCGCTTAAGTTCTAGCAACAATCATTATCTTTAATTTTTCTCTGTTTATCTTAAGGCCGATAGATTTTTTATTATATCAATATCATCTGCACACCTTAGTTATATATAAATATTCCTTTTACTTTTATATCATCTTGCTACAATACTGGAATATCGTAATTCATGAAAACACAATATTTATAACATCGAGCTATGAACATAAACAAAATTACATTATAAACGAAGTTTGTGCATCCGTATTGTCAAAATAAAACACATATGTATAATGTTTGATAAGATGTTATTTATATGACACTTCATCAGCCAGTATCTATAAATAATATGTCCTCAATACAACATATTAATTTAAACAATATTATTTGTGAACACACGATAAAAACAAGTTTTATTCGAAAATTATTATAATTAATACATTTAATCATAAACCACAGGAATGTATCGTAAAACTCTTTAGTAGCTGCTAGAATCGAAAAAATGCTACAAGAACATCAAAATTTATGTTGCTTCCAATCCATACTAGAATGAAGACAAAATAGAGCCAGATTCTCGTACAGAATAACTGCTTACTCACAATGAAAAATAAATCAGAAATGTTACTTCCAATCCACACTAGAATACATACGAAATAAAGCCAGGTTCTCTTACAAAATAGGGCTCAAAATGTACATCTATAGTTATCTGAATAGCTGCAAGCTTATAATGAAATAATGCTTCCAATCCAGATTAGAATCCAGACAAAATAGAGTCAGGTCCTCGTACAAAATAAAGCTGCAAAATGTGCTTCTATAATTATCCAAAAAATTGACAGCTTACAATGGAAAATAAGTTAGAAATTTTGCTTCCCATCCACATTAGAATCTAGACAAAATAGAGCCTATTACAAAATAAAGCTCAAAATATGCCACTATAGTTATCCAAATAACTGCCAGTTAAAATGAAAAACAAATCAGATATGTTGCTTCCGATACACACTAGAATTCATACAAAATAGTCAGGTTCCCGTACAGTATAGAGCTCAAAATATGCATCTATAGTTATCTAAATAACTGCAAGGTTATTATGAAATGTTGCTTTCAATCCACATTAGAATCCAGACAAAATAGAGTAAGGTTCTCTTACAAAATAGAGCTCAAAATGTGCCTCTATAGTTATCCAAATAACTGCCAGTTAAAATGAATAACAAACCAGATGCGTTGCTTCCAATCCACACTAGAATCTAGACAAAATAGAGTCGAGTTCTCGTACAAAATAGAGCTCAAAATGTGCATCTATAGTTATTCAAGCAATTGACAGGTTACAATGGAAAATAAATCAGAAATGTTGGTACCAATCCACAATAGAGCTCAAAGTGTGTAACTGAAGTGAACCAAATAATTTCCAGCTCATAACGTAAAATAAATCAGAAATACTTGCAAAATCACTGAAGAAATCAGATATATTAGATTGATCCATCAATATTCACTTGTCAAAATCAGAGTAGCACATGATTAAAACAGATTTTCTGGAGAGACCATTATTAAGTCAAATTGTGACATACTACTATTTAATAGCTAACCTAAGCAATGTGTTCCAAACGACAGTAAGCATCCAAATGCCTCTGGTTAAAAAAGTGAATACAGGAATACAGCTCAAAAATACTAAAGAGGTTAGAACGGTACGCAGATAACTTCAAAACAGCAGATAGTACCGCAATGACAAATGACACGATGGGGACAGACAGTATTGGCAAAATAACCAAGTCTATTATGAACGTTAGTGGGATGTTTGGAAGAAAACACATAATCAGTAATTAGTTTAATAAATAAGCCTTTTTAATTATGTATTTCAATGCCTAATTATAAACGAATCAGAGGAAAGCAAACATTTGATAATTATTACTGAGATTTTTCTTTCGGTGTATTAACAACGTGGCAAATAATTGATACGAACATTGAAAACTACGTTTGAACAAAATATTCGAATTTACTTCACGAGTACCAAAACATTTTAAGAGCTGTTTACTTACTGGCGCGGTCCGAGATTTTCTTGGCCGTTATAGTATCTGTAGCGTCACATATAGTGACAAGTAAGCAATATTCCAAATTACACTATTTGAGTTAGAATTACTGTATCAATTTCCTCAGTGTATCAATGGTCCCCCACTTCCCCTATATTCAAGAGATTTGATTTAAATGCTGCAAACATAATTTCAGGTAACAAAAAACGCTTTTCAAGCACTTTATTACAGAGATATCAGTATAAGAAGTCACATTTCTGTATATCACTTGGTTTATACCTATTATTGCTTGCACTCAATTGAAGATATCCTAGAGAATCATTAATATAAAGTTTACAGAAGCGAAAAGTACTGCATTCGAAAAAGGAAGCTTCAAATTAATCAGCTTTAGTTCGCTGACCTTTGGCGCTCCTATACAGGGTGTACCAATCTTACGACAAATTTCGATATATGGGTTATTCTAAGAGATATTAAAAAAATGTTATCAACAAAAATAGTAGATGTTTTTAAGGTCCATATTTTGAAATTATCTGGAACTATACAGAGTGTTGCATAACTCCGTTACAAACCAAACATATGATTTTTTAAATGAGAATCCCTGTATATTATACCGAATTCGGATTGCTGACAGTTTTTTGAAGCTTTTGTTATAAGGTTTTGCTACGTTATACAGAGTCCTTCAAAAGGTATGGACACGTTTATGTCAAAATTGTAGGTAAATCAACGCTCTGTAGCTTATTGTACATTGGAGAAAAAAAATATTTTCCATAACAGAATTTCGTAATATGATACAATATCTCCGTATTCTGTAAAATTTCAATTATTTTCCCTTTTGTATTCAGGGTGGACGTAAACTCGAACCTTTCATTTTCTCTCTTCCTTCAAATGGAACACCCTTTTTTAGTGCAAATAGAATCTCCGATCATGTACTTTCAATTTTTGTTAAGTATTCCCTATATCCAAAGTTTATAAAAACAGAATTATTTTGTAATATCTATTATAAACCATAATTTTAACCTATTATGTGAAAGCAATAAATGTTGAGTGTAACAAAATATCCTAAATAATAATAAATCTTAATAAATTATTTTTCTAAACAAAACAAGTCAACAAAAATATAATCCTAACCGTAATATTGAATTAAATGTTCAAAGTGTTCCCCGTTAACATCAATGCAATGCTGTAAACGATTACATTTTATCAGTAAGCGTTGACAAAGTTTGACATCAACGTCAGTCTTTATTTTTTTCTATAAATAGCAGTAATTAAGTGTCACCTGCATTTTACAGTTTTCCTAAATAAAGAAACAATTATTGAAGATTGATTGTGTACATTTTTTCACTCAAGAAATGGTGGACACGATTTGGGTATCGGGTGAAAGTAACAAAAATTGTTTGCTTACGTCTGAAGTTTATCGTCAAAGATTTCCAGACCGGAGGCATCCAACAAAAGACCATTTAAAAAACGAATGGATCGTTTCAATCGCACTGGTGAAGTAAAATACAAAGTTCAAAGAAACGCATCTCTGTTCGAATGCTTTGATTTCAATTATTTCAACTTCTTGTGAGCACAGAAACCTTATCTCTGTTTTCTATGTTGCATCCAAACGACAGCACACATGTGCATAGATAAGAGAATATTATATACACGGATCCAAACAAAATTTGTTGACATAATTTCCATTTGAGTATAGATTTTCGATTATTTAAGAGTTTCATAAATGTTTTTGAAAAGAATAATTTGTTAAGAAGTACGTAATCGTATCGACCCGATATCAAAAATTATAGTTATGATAATGTAAATTATCCTGCAATCCGTATTTTTTAATTTTAAGAGCTATGTTTGAGGTTATGTTTACTGGATTATTTGATTAATGTGAAAATGTGAGATAAATAATATTGATGCTTTGTTCTAGTATCATCAAACCATCTTTCAACATTCTCTTGAAACCCTGTTTTAATGATAATATGGGTTTGTTAGTGAAAAGCGAAAAATACTTAATTGAAGTGAAGTGACCTTTGGAGTATCTGAATGAAAAAAAATTAAAAAATCAAAAGACAAGAATTGCATAATTCATTTTGATGAATATATAATAGTGATAATTGAAAAATATAACTATTATAACATGATACAAGGTGCATTACATATTGCATGAAAGGACATGTGCTATTTAATAATATGGATACCAAGTGACAGCATTGCGGAAATTGCTAGAAATTAAGAATGGGAGAAAAATATACATACTTTAAAAATATTCTACCTTTCAAAATTTGTACCATTTATATTGACATAATCAAATGTTTTCATGATTATAAATTTTTGTTTGTTTCATGCTAAGAAAATTAAACTGCAGAAAGGTTGCAAATTTACATGATTTAAAATAGGCCATTTAGTCTGAAAACACAGAACGTCATGTCACAACTTTGCCTCAATCTAATCAATCATATTTGTATCAGTTTCAGAGTACCTGTTGGTTACTTTCAAATTTTATTTGACATGTAGGCTCTTTTTTATCTATATGTGTAAATATATATGCAATTTTATCTAGAAACGAATAATATAAACAAAGAGTTTCCAAATTTATTATACAAAGAAATATTTACTTGTAATACAATGCTTTACATTTAATAGAAAGAGGAAAGCAAGGTACGGTGAGGAATTTAAATTTAAAATAGCAAACGTTTAAAAAACTTACAAAGCAACTATAACCACTAATAAAAAATTTAAAGCGAAAGATCTGTAATGACAAATAATAATGTATATATTGTGGGGAGATTGATATATACAGTACAAAATCAAACATACAATCAACATGTACAAGTTTGCTTCTACCTTGTTTGCAAAGATTGATCATATGTGTTGTGGAGATTGGAACTGAAACATTTTTCCTTCATTATACAAAAAAATAGTTGGTTCATTCTCTTTTTTCCATGACAGATACACATATGTGTGATCACCTGAATGGTAAATATTTTTTTTGTTTTTGTATAATACATTATTGGTATTATCACTTTTCCATCCAACCCATCTAATATGCGAGAAAAGTATAGGTTTACCCAAAAAAAGTTGGAATTTTGTATTTTTTTAGTTGTTTTTACGTTTTTCAGCAAGAACAACACAAAAAAATGGTTTTTAGAAAAGAAAACCTATCTGTATAACTCGATACAGCCCCCGAAGTGCAACAAGTAGACAAAATTAACTTTTTAGTCGTCCTTTGTTTAACAATTTTTTTAATATCAACAACTAAGACTATTACTAAGTCATCCTTTAATAATAATTTGGTTTCTTATTCTCTTTGATTTTTTGAAATGCTTATATAATCAAACAATTTGCAAGGAAATTTTGACTATTGGCTAGACAAAGTTTTAAAATATTTATGGTTCAAAGATTTTTAAAATATAATGTTACCTACTTCATTTAATTATTTTATTTAACAATTACTATTACCTATGGTGCATAAGCTAAGGCAAGCTAAAAAGTGAATAACCATCCTAATTTCTTATAAAATCTTTGGACAGGTTGTTAAGAGAAAAACAAATACACCTTGTCAGTCTCTTGTTAAAACTGTTCTTAAAAAGACTTATTGTATGACGGAGGTAATGAAGTATGGAACTCTTAAGGAAAAAGTGACTAAGAGCATTTTGGAACAAGTACAAAATGTGGTGGTGGTTGATTGAGGATTGTGGGTAGATGTTCAACACGGTTTTCTAGTGCTTCTCCTGATGGTAAATATATTTTACATAACAAATAATTACCATGTGTTATAAATTCTTTTTGGATATTAAATGACATACATTTATTAATAAAATATTTTAGGGCTTGTAGGTGATGATGCACTACTTGAAATAAAATGCCTCCACTCTGCATCAAAACTTAATTTACAAACAAATACAATAAGCGAAATAATTTACCTCATGAAGAACAAAATTTGTCTAGAAAAACACAACAATAAAATTCATTTTAAGCGGAATAACAATTACTATTATCAGGTATAAACATGATATATTTATTCCAAAGAACAAAAACTCAAAATTATTCTCACATAATATATTTAATCACTTTGATGTATTTACCAACAATAAATAAGAATAACATTAAAAAGTAGTTATTTGTGTAATAGGTGCAAAAAGTGCATTTTTGTTGCAAGGAAGCATGAAGCACTAAACACAATCTTGTGCAGTAAATATGGATAGCATTTACTAAGCACAAAATTACTTATTTAGCATGAAAATTACCTAATTATAGTCACTTACAAATACAATACACACTAAACTAAAAATTTGGGATATTTTTATGAACACAAAACATATGACAACAGCATATTTTACCCATAGAGAAAGTTATAAAATTATTTGTCTATGAATTGACCGTCGTCTTCTGTCATTGTTCTATACAGCGCCATGCATCAAGACGGTAGAGCGGTTGAACTAAAGTAAAAAGATGTTCGTTTGCAAAAATTTGCGCACAACAAATCTCAAAAAATACTATGATTTGAGATTTAATATTTTCAGAATCGAATTCTCTAGGATTCCTTTTGGGGATCAGGTTTTGGTGTCCAGATTGGTGACCACAAATTGTCAAAACTGTCAAAATCACACCATTACTTAATGGCTTATATCTTTTTTATAACAATATAAAACTCAACCAAAATACCTGATCCCCAAGTCAAAGGTCCAAGTTATATTGTGTTAAAATTTCATTACTTAATTTCCCTGCGTTCTTTAGATTTGTTGTTTACAATATGACCTAAATTTTGTTGCAAATCACTGGTGCCAACTGTTTTCAGGTTCCTAAAACGTGAGGCCCCTCTCAATAGTGTAATTACACACCAAAACAATTATTAATTAAAAAAATTTGAACAAAAATAACGATATCAAGAGTTTAATCAGATTTCGCGCGATGTACATTTATATAGATATAATATCATATATACTTTCTCTGCGCGGCTTTATTGTGTATTACCTATACATAAAAATATAAATTAACAAAACAAAAAATAATACTACATTTGTGATAATAATATGTATGTATATAGAGTACTCACTCATTTTCTTCCACTATTTTTTCGTGATTTCCTTCATTAATAAATGCACTTCGTTTATTCATATTCAAAACACTTTGTACACAAATTATATGAGTACAGATATTCACTGTTGTACATAAATGATAAATACCTATACACCTATGGCAAAACTAGTAAGTATCACCGCTGTGCCGGTCGGAGTGGGGGTTGTTAGGTTATTTTCGTTACGGAATTTCTGTATTTGGTCTCCACGCTCAAGGCCCGCGATAGAAGCTATGCAATAGCTCAAAACATAAAATGCATCCCTATCATATCCAACTTCATCAAGGGTTACTTGACCGTGATTTTCAAAGAAGTTTAACGTTTTGTGAAGGGGCCCAATTTAAAAGCAATCGCTGGAGATTTTTTTTGATTTTGTGCTTTTTGCACGCTACTTTTCATAAAAATGGATGTGTAAATCACAATAATTTTCATTTTTATGCAACTTCTAATCCAAATGTCGTCTCAACCCGTAATAGCCAATGGAGGTGGTCATGAAATGTTTGGGGTGGAATTGTAGGTGATCATGTGATAGGACCATACTTCTCTGATGAAAGAGTAACTGGTGCGGTTTATTTAAATTTTCTTCAGAATCACCTGTCAGTTCTATTAGAAGAAATTCCACTCAATATTCGGCGGTAAATGTGGTGTTTGCATGATGGTGCGCTTGTTCATAATACTGCGTCTATACGAGATCATTTCAATACCGAATTCCAAAACAGATACATTTGCCAATTAGATTTCCCGATTTAATAAAAGTGGATTTCTTTTTGGGGGGTTTTATAAAAAATGAAGTTTATAAAACTCCCCCGACTACTAGAGAGGACATACAAGAGAGAATAAGAGCCGCATTTTAATCTGTAAACGTTTTTATGATGAAAAATGTTAGTCAATCATTTGAACTTAAACTGCAGCATTGCATTGATGTTAACGGTGAACACTTTGAACATTTAGTTTAATATTACGGTTATTATACTTTTGATGACTTATTTTGTTAAGAATAGATAGTTTATTGAAATTTATTATTATTTAGGATTTTTAGTTACATCCAACGTTTATTGCTTTCACATAATAGGTTAATAATAATGGTTTACAATAGATATTACAAAATAACTCTGTTTTTATACACTTTGGGTATAGGGAAAACTTAACAAAAATTGAAGTTACATGATCGAAGATTCTATTTGCTCAAAAAAATACAGGGTGTTCCGTTTGAATGAAGAGAGAAAATGAAAGGTTCCAGTTTCCGTCCACCCTGTATACAAAATGTAAAATTATTAAAATTTAATAGAATACGGAGATATTGCATCATATTATGAAACTCTGTAACTGAAAATAAAAAAAAATTCTTCAACGAACAATAAGCTACAGAGCGTTGACATACTTACGATTTTCACACAAACGTGTCCATACCTTTTGAAGGACTCTGTATAACGTAGCAAAACCTGATATCAAAACTTCAAAAAAATGTGAGCAATTCGAATTCGGTATTATATACAGGGGTTCTCATTTAAAAAATTGTATGTTTGGCTTGTAACGGAGTTATGCAACTCTCTGTATAGTTTGAGATAATTTCAAAATATGCACCTTAAAGACATCTACATTTTTGTTGACAACATTTTTTTAAATCTCTTAAAATAACCCATATACCATAGTTTGTTGTAAGATTGGTACACCCTGTATATTAGCTAGTACTGGTACCACGTTTTTTCGTCATTCTTTGGGCACTTAAAAATTTACAAGAAGTATTTTTTTAACGAGATAGTATTTTCAAATTTTTATAGTAGAAACAGCAAATTTCATAATAAAGGCTATAAATTATTTAGATAATCAATTTATGCTTGACAAATTATAACAAAAAATTCAACTTCCTGATAATTATAGATAAAACTATTAAATTCATTCTTCGAATTGTATCAAACCGAGAAAATATTGGACTTCCGCCAAAGAAATATTGAATGCACCGTTTTGTTAAAACGAGAGCATCTGAAGGACAAGGACAAGGGCAACAATAACACGTGGATAAACAGAATGTTATATTTTTACGCCATAGACGCGGCAACTGAGATGAACAAGCATCCAATCAAAATCCTTTTCAACCCAATTGAGAATATTTACGTTAAGTCAATTATTCTGTAGGTTTGACATTGGGTGTTTCTGAATGTACTGACGCAAATTAATCGTTTTTCTGACCCAGATACATTTATCATCCAACCGAGCTTCTGGTATTCGATTTTGTCAATATTTTCATTGTTATAAATAAACAGCAGGTACTTAAACAAGAAAGAATATTTAGGTTGTGGAAAAGAAAACAGCTTCATGGCTTTTCTTTGATGAATCAATCGACAGACTCTGGTATTAAATGGGCTTTTGGCAGTGAAATATCCTTTCTATATTTCTAAACTTTATTCAAACTATAAACGAGTTTCCTTTTAAATTTTTTAATATTACATCAGAAATGTCACTCTGTTAACCAGGGATGTTGCAGATGCCGATATTTTCACCGGAGTTTAGCAGGCTCACATCCGCAGATGCAGATGCGGATGCGGATGTATAAGATATTTTGTAAATAAAGTCTATTAATGGAGAATTAAAACAATGACAACGTAATTATTAACATTTTTATTGTAATCAAACATAATTAAGTACTTATTTTTATGTTAAATATAAGTAATGTATAATCATTATACATGTAACAAATTTTTTAAACTCCACCTACTGTTTTTTATATCAGTAATTGAATTTAAAAATAGGAGTATTATACTTGATGAAGAGTAGTATTGCCGCCTTTTCTGATTCAAGTCTGTTACGCAGAGGTTCGTAAATTAATCCCGCGCTACTAAATAGTTGTTCGCTAGGAACACTGCCCGGTGGAGCAGATAAAAATCTTCTTACTATCGGCGATAATACCTTAAATTCCCCTCGATGAACACTCCACCAGTTTAAAGGATTTTCATTCACATTTATTCTTTTTTTAGTACGGTAAGCAAGTAACTCTTTTTTGAGTACAGCTTCAATGCTACCATTTTCTGGCTCATCTTGACTCTCGTCTTCACTTGACGAATCTAACATCATAGCCAGGTCGTTTTGTAAGCATGGCTTTTTGTTGAAACCTGAAGTCCCTGGTCCTAGTTGTTCCGTATCATTTTCCGTGCAATCAGTTATTTTAATTATTTTAGCCCTTTTGGCATTGGTATTAAGAGATTCAAAATTGTCATTCTCAGTATTTATCATTTTTAAAATGTCATCTTTAATCTTTTCTTCAGTCACCGGTGTGAAAAATTTGTGCTTATAGCGAGGATCTAAGTAGGTAGCGATGGTATATAAATTGTTTTCTCCCAAGCTAGAAAACTTTGTTGAAAGTTCGTTTTTCAAAGTCGTAACAGCCTGACGAATCGGATCAAACTCTTGCGATCTTGTTAAATAGTCATCAACTTTTTTTTCAACCATTTGTATTATCGGTATCACAGATGAAATAAGAGCACAAGAGCTGCTCAGTTCCCGCGTTGCTTCCTCAAAAGGTCCCAGTAATTGAATGAAACTTTCAATCATTTTCCATTCTTCTGGTATTCTGGTAGAATAGGGTCAATTTCATTATCATTATTGTAAACACTCAGAACATGTAGAATGTACTGTTCCATCGCGTTACACAATCTTGAAACACTTTCAGGTGCGGTTGATTCAGTCTGTCCTGAATTGATTGCAGTTGTTTCTGGGCAATGGTAGAGTGATTGAAATGGGTCGAAATTCTCTTACATTTTTGTTTTAGTATTTTTATGTTTTCTTGAGAACCTAAACAACTACGGATAGCTAGTTGTATCTTGTGAACAGTACAGTCTATATCATTTAATGCTGCTAATCGCCCGGCTCGGTTCATATTAGACCCTTCATCTCTGATTAGGCAATGCAGTTGTTATTTTTTAATATTCCATTCAGAAAGCATGTTACTGAATTTTTCAGCAATTATGTCACCAGTGTGACGGCCGTCAAATGTCTCATATTATCGATGATCTATTAAAGTTTTCTGCAATTCCATGGCAAGTGAGGCTAAGCAAAGAAGCGTTTGAGCTAGGATCCGACCAAATGTCAGACGTAAACGACATGTTATCAAAATTTTCGATTAATTCTTTAACTTTTTGAGCCACTTTGCTATATAATTCCTTGCATACAAAATCTGTAAAAAAATTGCGCCCCCTAAAGTTATATCTTGGTGCTAATTCTTGCATCAATCTACGAAAACCTAGCCCTTCAACAAAATTAAACTGTGAATTTTGAAGTGCAATCATTTCTCCAATGAGTTTATCAATTTTTTTAGAATTTAAATTATTGACGTCCCACTTCTTTTCTTTTAGAACCACTTCCTCTAATGAAAGTTGTTTCTTTGCTTCTTGCAGAGGAGTGGTAACTTTATCTAAAAAATACACAAACGAATAAAAATTTTCGTTATAAAAAACTATTTACTTAAATTAAAAGTAATTAACAAGTGAGGACATTTTAAAACACCAGAAAACCTTTCTATACATTTTTGTAAATAACTTTCAAAATCAAATGTCCAACTTATATTGCAAAAAATAAAAATAAAAGGAGTTTATTCCTTATAAATATTTATAATAAGGAAGGATCCCTAATGTTTTCTGGCATTAACATTAAATATAGCGTGAAGCTAAGCTACACTAAGAAGAAAAGCGACACTTTTCAATGGTGATAGAATTTTTGCAATCGGCCAAGTAGTTTTTGAGTTAAGTAATTCACTATTCATATTTTAATATCATATTAAAAAATTTATATTTATGTTCAGGTTATTTTATATTGAAACGATTTCAATAAAAAAAAGTATTTTAAATAGATAAATGAATTACATTACATATATCAGTCTTTTTACCACTGACGTTTTATATGACAGCAAATAACTATAATATTGAGTGGAAACTTAGCCAATAAACCACAACTAAAACTATGCTTTTATTATACTAACCAAACAATGCCTCAAGTAAATATTAATTAATTAAAACTATAAATGATGAAACTTACTTGCGTCAGATTTCATCTGTTGTAATTTGTTTTCTTTACTAATGTTCTCAAATGTAGAAAATTCTTCTGAGTGCATCGACTTAGGATGGTTTTTCAAAGACGATGTGGTGCGGCCCTTGCGAGAGTAGCTTTTTTGCATATTTTACAATCAGCTTTATCCTGGTCTTCTTTATTTGGTTCAAAATAATCCCATACATTACTTTTGGTCGGTGGTGACATTGTTGACTAAATAATTAGATAAACTATCAATAACGGGAATCACACTGGAAAAATAACGAATTTCGTCATAAAACGATATTTTTTCCTACAATAAAACGTATTACCGGCGTAATATAATAGAATTTACCTTGTGATCTTATGGATATTAGTCTTAAATAATATAAAGTTTTCTTGTAAACTCTTCTTATTTACACACTGTATCACAATAACATTAAAAATACCTATCTATCTTTATGATACGATAAGTAGTTCACTTTCTCTTCACAGCGCAAACAAACACGTAATATTTATTCACTCGCAAGATACAAATGATGCACTAGCTAGAACAAACAAACGTGTCGAATCTTGTCACCAATTTCTTCGCTCCCATTGGTTATTGTCACGTGCGACCGGCACGCGTCAATCACCGGCCCCGCCCAATTTCTTTCTTGTCGCTACTTGTATAATATTCGCAGCCGCATGAACATTCGCATTGATTAATGCGGATGCGGAAGCAGATGCAGATGTCCAAATCAATGCGGGTGTTTCGCATTTGCGGATGCAGATGCGAATGTTCGCAACATCCCTGCTGTTAACATTCAAAATAATTGAACACGTAGGGAAAGTAATAATATATTAAGACAGTGCTCGTTCCTGTATAAACAGTTGGCATCGCGGGTGAAGGGACTTTTTTACAGGCGAGTTATTTAAATTTGGTAGTTTGGATAATGGGTAGGTAAATTAAGCAATTTGTCTTAAAATTGTTTATTATATAATTATTTCATTACGAAAAATAAAATTATATTTCATATTTGTAATGAAATAATTATAATTAACAATTACCAGACAAAAAATTTAGATAAATAAAAAAACAGCAAACATTTAAATTTTTTATTAACCTGCACATCATATAAAAAAATATATTTATGACAAAATTGTATATTGTAATGTTTTTCTCATTTATTTAAACAGTAAACGGGTGGGATAAACTTTAAACACACGGTATGGCTACTTACGAATGTATTTAAACACTAAACTACTCACTAACACTTAATTTATATACACTTAACTATTCACTTAAATTTAATTTATATACACACAACCTTAATTATTAATTTATATCAATACATCATCATATTTGTCGAGATCACTTTATCAACTAAACCAACTCTCCGTAGTCGGTCCTTTATATAGTGCCTTTTTCACTAGATAATTCTAGATTGCGGCTTACACAGAAACAATTGGCTTTCTGGCATTTTCTAGATAAGACTGGTCACAAAAACAATGTCTAGATAAGATAGTCACAATCGTGAACAGTTCTAAGAAATCCCTGCGTATCCGCCATAACTTGAACTTTCATACATGAATTAGACAGAGTCGGATTCAGGGACTATACCAGTGTGCTTTTTCGTAACATTACCCCCTCATTTTGTGTAGCCGAGACTGGATGTTTGAATCGGCAACTGGCCCCATTTCTACACTTTCCAATTTTATGGAAATAGCAGGACACCGTCTTAATCGGATACTGATACCGGGGGTTGTAGGTGCAAATTAATATCTGGACACCGGTATCTTGGAAAAGAACCTCTACCATGTTCCTGATGACTCGCAAATCCAACTGGTTACTCGCTATCATAGGCATAGCCAGTTTGTTCACGCTGGATTCTAACACATGGTCTCGGAGGTTTCGGAGTGCTTCCCACACATCGCGGTAGGTAGATCGATCAGAAGACGTACCGCGAGCTATTTATCAGTTTCAGTGTCTTGCCAGGGGCTGGAATCTGGTCTTCAAGTTTTTCTAATTGCCCGAACTTCTTTCGAAAGACGGATGCCAACCCTCGTGCATTCTTGATACGGACGGGGATGTTGTATGCCAGTGAATACTCTTCCGGGAGAGTGAACAAATCTTGTCGTTGTTCTGAAGTGACTCCATATCTAGCTTTCCCGGTACCTCCATATGCGCCCATAAATTCATCGAAGGTGGGGTCAGACACATCTCGAATATGGTTCACTCCTTTCTCTAGTTCATGGTCTCCTTCGAATGGCGCTAGTCGGTTTTGGTGAACTACTTTTGGTTTTCCGTTGGGGACCTTGCTTATGCGATATATAAAATCATTGATCCTTTCCTTGATTGAGTATGGAACTTCCCAGGATTTTTGTAATTTTGGAGAGAATCCTTCTCTCCTCGTCGGGTTGTGTAACCATACTTTGTCCCCTTCTTTAACACCGCCTTCTGTAGCCGGAGTGTCGTACCGACTTTTCATTCTGCCGCTGGCAACTTGAAGATATGTTCCAACTAATTCATGAATATCGTCCAGCCTTCTTCTCAATTGGATCACGTAGTCATCTCCTACAAGATCTTCTCCAGACCGACTGCCAAATTCCAGATCACAAGGAGGCCTCATTTCACGTCCAAACATGATTTTTGCCGGTATTTCACCCGTGGACTCATTGATGGCAGATCGATAAGACAATGCGAACAGGGAAAGATACTGGTCCCAATCTCTCTGATGTCTGGAAACCACTTTCGACAGGTATTTTCCAATAGTGCTGTTCATTCTCTCGACCATTCCATCTGACTGTGGATGTAATGCTGTTGTCCTGGTCTTCTTCATTCCCAGCTTGTCGCAAATCTCCTGGAATAGATGGCTTTCGAAATTTCTTCCCTGGTCACTGTGGACTTCCAAAGGCTATCCATATCGGCTGATAAATTCTTTAACAATACATCCGTGACAGTTGTCGCTTGGATCGGGATAGCGTAAATTTCCACCCACTTTGTGGAATAATCCATTATAACCAGAATGTATTTACCACCATTTTCTGTCGTCGGAAATGGTCCAGCCATGTCTAAAGCAATCATTTCGAAAGGGCTTCCATAATTATACTGTTTCATAGGTGCCTTTGTCTTGCGATGTGGTCCATTACTCGTAGCACAAGTCGTACATTTCTTACACCAGTCCTTCACATCGTCGGAGCGGTTCATACAATAAAACCTTTCACGGATTCGCTGAAGGGTTTTCTCCACTCCTAGATGTTCTCCCGATGGACTGTCGTGTGACTTCTTCAGTATATCACCCACTCTCGTTCTAGGAATAACTAGTTGTCTCCTCATCTCGGAGCCATCATCGTTTTCAAGGACTCTTTTCAACAGCCCGTCTTCCAGGACAAGGGAGTCTCACTGAGCCCAATATGCCTTGAGTGTCGGTGAAAATCTTGCCATGTAGGTCGCCGATTTTCTTCCTTCTATTACCGGATCATATTCAGGTGAGGATCATTTTCCTGATCTCTGATCCTGCTGGGTGACCATTCTTCATTGACTACTGTAATTCTTGAAACTGTAACTTCCACAGTTTTTTGTGAGTGCCGTGGGTAGTCAAGGGCTGTTTGATTAGAATTGCTTTTATTCAGATCTAGTAACAGTTATGCTGGAAATAAAATTAAATAAACTCTTTCATAGAAATAATAAAATTATGTACAATCAAATTTCCTATACAACTATGTACAAAGTGTCTCGCTTCTTGTCCACGCTATTTCCGGGATTTCAATCTTGGCCGGCGGTCGTCGGTTGGGTGGTCGGCTTCTATTAATCTCGCGTACTTCGCCCCTAAAGTGCTCTGCGGTGTTTACCGACAGATTGGGTTGGTTTGTGTTCTACCCTCCGGATCAATACTCGACGGAGAGGTAGGACACGTACCTAGGCTCAACCGTTATCTCCGGATCAATCCTCAACAGAGATTTGACGGCTAACGTTGACGGCGTCTTCTCTCGTCTTACAACGCGAGGCGTTGACTTTTATCACGAAACTTCCTTGCAACGGCGCTGCCATGATTAAGTTTCCGGTATCTGGTTTCCTTTTCGCTTTTACGCGTAAAGGCTTAACTTTTAATATGAAGCTACCTATCACTCCTGGTGTCAGGTTCAAGCTTGTCTGGTGTTCGAATTACCTCGAAAGGTATGTCCGTAATTCATTTCTATCGTTTTACGGCGAAAGTACCGCCATCTCGGTGTGGGACGTCCAAACTTGTTATAGTATCGCTCTGGTCTGGTATTGCGACGTCGGTAACTGTTGTAGGATCTACTCGCCGTTGTGTTCGAGTACTGTTTTGACGCCATTGTCGTTACTTGTTGCATTGTAAATAGACTACAGGGCATGACCGTCTAGGCAAAGAGTTGGCTTTTCGGTGATTCACATCAGCTGGATGGTCACCCCTGTCTGATTTTCCCTGTGACTGGAGTCTTGGGGCGCTTAGACGGACTGCCTACGTGCTCTAGCTCGCCACACATCCAGCATTTGATCTTCTTCGGCTTCTTGTCTGCCACTCCTTTCAACAAGTTGACGATCTGGTCAAGTTTGTCATCGTCTTATTTTTCATGCATGGTCCTACCTTTGTTGTACCGTGAGCTCTTAGAGGCTGCTTTGCATTTAAGAGGTTCTTGGTTTGCAGGAGTCGTAGGACGCTTACACGAACTGCGAGCATGCTCTAGCTCGTCACACTTACAGCACCCGATTTTTCTCGGCTTCTTGTCTAGCATACCTTTCAACAAGTTGACGATCTGGCTAAGTTTGTCATCGTCACCTTCTGCCC
Organism: Galeruca laticollis; assembly: GCA_963921935.1. Lineage (NCBI taxonomy): Eukaryota > Metazoa > Arthropoda > Insecta > Coleoptera > Chrysomelidae > Galeruca > Galeruca laticollis. The sequence continues at coordinate 62,778,832 of OY998181.1, read as the reverse complement.
GTATGGTCCTAACTTTGTTGTATCCGGAAGCCATCGTGGCTGCTTCATATTCAAGAGCAGCAGTCAATGCATCGACTAAACGGGCTAAACTAAGCGTCCTCTGCATATCGGGGTCACGTAAGCCATCAATAAAGGCCTAGATGCCCAAACATTCCATCATGTTCTCTAGTGCTGACGAATTAGCAAATCAAACTAGTCGGGCAATGTCCACTTCATATTCTTGAAGGGATTCATCACGTTTCTGCCTTCGGCTCTTCAGCTGAGATTGGTACAAATGTTCTAGATGTTCATGACCATATCGCATGTCCAACCTCTTCTTCAGCTGCTCGAAGTCATCCGTTTCTTCCAAAGGTATCGTCTGAAGTACATCTAAGGCATCTCCGCGAATCGCGATGGTTAAGTTCACGGCCTTCTCTCGATCGGAAGAATTATTCACTCTAGCGGCTGCTTCCAATTGTTTCACATAATTGGTTCACGACTTTTTCCATCGAACGTTGGGGCCTTGACTCGGGTAAAACCACCAATGTCTTCTAACTTAGGGTGGGCTTGCAAGGTTTTGTTTGCTCGGTCTTCTTTTATTCCGCTGGCGTGTCTTGAGTCCTTATATATGTCATCTTTTTTTTAACTCCTTGATTCTCTCGTCCATCGTTGTAATCTTATTCTCGATTTTCTCGTCCATCGTTGACATTTTATTCTCGATTTCAGATTTTAGAGACGAAATTTAATTTTCAACGTCAGCGGCAATGTTGTTTTTTATAAATAAGATATCGGCAAATATATCGTTTTTCAAAGCAGAAATATCGTTTTTCACATTCGTTGAAATTTTCTCTTCCATGGCAGAAATATCGTTCTTCATAGCAGAAATATTCTCGTTCATGTTCTCTTCCATGGTAGAAATCTTCCAGTCCATGTTAGTAGAAATTGATGAGATTAAGGTGGAAGCCTCGTCATTAAATAAAACTGTTTCTGGATCAAATCCGTCATTTGCCAGTGCCACTTTAAGTCTTTCTACTAATTCACTTTTCTTACCGGACGTTTCCAACTCACGATCCTCCAATGCTGCTCTTAACTCAGTCACTTTCAAGTCACATAGTCTCTTGGCCATTATTACGTAGCAATTTATTTATATTATCCTAGCAATTACCGGTACCGAGTTATAAATAAATTTATTCGCCTGAAATGGAAGTTGTTGTCTTTTCTACCAAGCAAAGATGGAAAGCATTTCGAGCAGTATCTTTAGGTAACTTTACTAGGTCAATGTATATTATTTTGGCTGTTTCCGTTACGTAATTAATTGTTGTTATTGTTACAATGATACTGAGTATGTCAAAATTCTATTTTTATGTATACCTATTTTTTCTCGTATCTTCGCTTAGAAAATAGATATTGAGATGTGGTGTTCACCATTTTATATTAAATTCCATCCTCTTTCAAGTAAATGATTAAAAAATATAGCATCGTATTTGGAAATTCCTAAAAAAAAGGTTGATGACAAAACAATTGTTCAATGACCGCCACCTAGATATTAATAATTATGTATTTATCAATAACTAATAAACTTTATATGCGTGTTTCTGACCGGCAATACCGGTTGACCTCAAATGATACTCTAACCGCACGTTCTCCCTCTACCGCCCTCTATCTCGAAAGTTGTAGGGAATTTAACCTTCTACTATATTGATAAAAAATATGAATATAAGATAACCGATAGGAAACGAGATAGTTGCAAAAAATCGATTTTTGTGACCTTTAACCATGGATTTTAATAGTCGCATATACCCTACCATATGTAGGTTTTGAAACAACTTTTATGATGTCAAAATACAAATTTATAGCTCGGTATATCAAATTCTGAGATACTTACCTAATTTTGACAAAGTAGACTGTACTATAGTAATATAGTCCAGGGGCCAGATACATTTTCGGTCAATTATTTCTTCTCGAGCGAAACTTCGTAAAGTGCATAGGGGACTTATACTATGAATACTCGCGACCGTCAGCTGCGACTTCGTGAGTGGAGTGGGCAGTGGTAGCCTACCACGCATGGAGAAAAAAAAGTTTTTTCAGTCATTTCCTCTCATTTAAAAATTTATCAGAGTATAGTTTTTGTAGTATTTTGAAAGAAAAACATAGTCAGCTGACCATAACACGGTGGATTATACGTCAGCTGGATCCTTAAACATGGAAAAAAATGTATATTTCCAATGATTTCCTCTCAACTAAAAATTTACCTGAAGATAGTTTATATGTGCCACGCACTATTTTATGGAGAAGTTTTCTTCACTTGAATTTCTACAGGTGGTATGAAGACCAACTGTTCTTTTTATATATATATATATATATATATATATATATATAAAGAAGATGTAGGAATATCGTGTGATATGTTAACAACAACAACAAAGAGAATCATGGGTAATTCACGCAAAGTAAAGGGCTACTGAAATAGAGTGGTAACCGTGGACATGCATGTTTCTGGCTCATTTTGCCTCATCAGCACGGCATAACCAAATAATGATGTGAAATTTGGGAGCAAAGATGTTAATCGAAACATGGGAAAACACAAAATAACGGATTTCAGCAGGAAAACCAAACGCTCATTTGTGTCTTCAATTGGAAGATCCCGAGTTTTCAGGACATCAACCAACATCGACACGGAGGCGCATATAGCCCCCCCGCCATGAACCTTCCGACCCATAGTAAATAACAAAGAAGATGTAGGAATATCGCGTGATATGTTAACAACAACAACAAAGAGAATCATGGGTAATTCACGCAAAGTAAAGGGCTACTGAAATAGAGTGGTAACCGTGGACATGCATGTTTCTGGCTCATTTTGCCTCATCAGCACGGCATAACCAAATAATGATGTGAAATTTGGGAGCAAAGATGTTAATCGAAACATGGGAAAACACAAAATAACGGATTTCAGCGAGGAAACCAAACGCTCATTTGTGTCTTCAATTGGAAGATCCCGAGTTTTCAGGACATCAACCAACATCGACACGGAGGCGCATATAGCCCCCCCCGCCATGAACCTTCCGACCCATAGTAAATAACAAAGAAGATGTAGGAATATCGCGTGATATGTTAACAACAACAACAAAGAGAATCATGGGTAATTCACGCAAAGTAAAGGGATACTGAAATAGAGTGGTAACCGTGGACATGCATGTTTCTGGCTCATTTTGCCTCATCAGCACGGCATAACCAAATAATGATCTGAAATTTGGGAGCAAAGATGTTAATCGAAACATGGGAAAACACAAAATAACGGATTTCAGCAGGGAAACCAAACGCTCATTTGTGTCTTCAATTGGAAGATCCCGAGTTTTCAGGACATCAACCAACATCGACACGGAGGCGCATATAGCCCCCCTGCCATGAACCTTCCGACCCATAGTAAATAACAAAGAAGATGTAGGAATATCGCGTGATATGTTAACAACAACAACAAAGAGAATCATGGGTAATTCACGCAAAGTAAAGGGCTACTGAAATAGAGTGGTAACCGTGGACATGCATGTTTCTGGCTCATTTTGCCTCATCAGCACGGCATAACCAAATAATGATGTGAAATTTGGGAGCAAAGATGTTAATCGAAACATGGGAAAACACAAAATAACGGATTTCAGCAGGGAAACCAAACGCTCATTTGTGTCTTCAATTGGAAGATCCCGAGTTTTCAGGACATCAACCAACATCGACACGGAGGCGCATATAGCCCCCCCGCCATGAACCTTCCGACCCATAGTAAATAACAAAGAAGATGTAGGAATATCGCGTGATATGTTAACAACAACAACAAAGAGAATCATGGGTAATTCACGCAAAGTAAAGGGCTACTGAAATAGAGTGGTAACCGTGGACATGCATGTTTCTGGCTCATTTTGCCTCATCAGCATGTCCACGGTTACCACTCTATTTCAGTAGCCCTTTACTTTTCGTGAATTACCCATGATTCTCTTTGTTGTTGTTGTTAACATATCACGCGATATTCCTACATCTTCTTTGTTATTTACTATGGGTCGGAAGGTTCATGGCGGGGGGGCTATATGCGCCTCCGTGTCGATGTTGGTTGATGTCCTGAAAACTCGGGATCTTCCAATTGAAGACACAAATGAGCGTTTGGTTTCCCTGCTGAAATCCGTTATTTTGTGTTTTCCCATGTTTCGATTAACATCTTTGCTCCCAAATTTCACATCATTATTTGGTTATGCCGTGCTGATGAGGCAAAATGAGCCAGAAACATGCATGTCCACGGTTACCACTCTATTTCAGTAGCCCTTTACTTTGCGTGAATTACCCATGATTCTCTTTGTTGTTGTTGTTAACATATCACGCGATATTCCTACATCTTCTTTGTTATTTACTATGGGTCGGAAGGTTCATGGCGGGGGGGCTATATGCGCCTCCGTGTCGATGTTGGTTGATGTCCTGAAAACTCGGGATCTTCCAATTGAAGACACAAATGAGCGTTTGGTTTCCCTGCTGAAATCCGTTATTTTGTGTTTTCCCATGTTTCGATTAACATCTTTGCTCCCAAATTTCAGATCATTATTTGGTTATGCCGTGCTGATGAGGCAAAATGAGCCAGAAACATGCATGTCCACGGTTACCACTCTATTTCAGTATCCCTTTACTTTGCGTGAATTACCCATGATTCTCTTTGTTGTTGTTGTTAACATATCACGCGATATTCCTACATCTTCTTTGTTATTTACTATGGGTCGGAAGGTTCATGGCGGGGGGGCTATATGCGCCTCCGTGTCGATGTTGGTTGATGTCCTGAAAACTCGGGATCTTCCAATTGAAGACACAAATGAGCGTTTGGTTTCCTCGCTGAAATCCGTTATTTTGTGTTTTCCCATGTTTCGATTAACATCTTTGCTCCCAAATTTCACATCATTATTTGGTTATGCCGTGCTGATGAGGCAAAATGAGCCAGAAACATGCATGTCCACGGTTACCACTCTATTTCAGTAGCCCTTTACTTTACGTGAATTACCCATGATTCTCTTTGTTGTTGTTGTTAACATATCACGCGATATTCCTACATCTTCTTTGTTATTTACTATGGGTCGGAAGGTTCATGGCGGGGGGGCTATATGCGCCTCCGTGTCGATGTTGGTTGATGTCCTGAAAACTCGGGATCTTCCAATTGAAGACACAAATGAGCGTTTGGTTTCCCTGCTGAAATCCGTTATTTTGTGTTTTCCCATGTTTCGATTAACATCTTTGCTCCCAAATTTCACATCATTATTTGGTTATGCCGTGCTGATGAGGCAAAATGAGCCAGAAACATGCATGTCCACGGTTACCACTCTATTTCAGTAGCCCTTTACTTTGCGTGAATTACCCATGATTCTCTTTGTTGTTGTTATATATATATATATATATATATATATATATATATATGTATCTTAACAAAATTTATAAACTAAATTGAATTTAGACTAAAGGCTAATTAGCAGAATCAATAGGCTATGCAATAGTACCGACCAGTGGTTTCAAAAAGGTGCGAGCAACACCCGCTAGGGAGTATTCTGTAAGTAGGTTCGGCGCCACCAGTTTACCGACTAAACTGGAAGTCTCTAGTTGATCACGAACTGGTCGATACTCTACAAGCCACCGTAAACTACAAGGCCTCTCCAAAAAAAGGGGGGGGGGAATCAAAGTAATTATTGCCTCCTGGACAGTCTGCCAAGTAAAACACTCTTCAAATGTCACCAATTTAATAAAAATAGGTAAGAAACATAGAAATAAAGAAAGATATAGGTGTTAAAGTTACAATAAGTTTTTTTTATTATATTAATATCTTTAAAGCTGTGAACCGCAACGTGATCACGTGTTCAACAAGTTAACTTAACTTTAATAATTAGCTTAAATTAAGTAAAGAGTGCGCAATAATTACTATGGCCTCGACTGGCCTACTAGGAAAATTGAAAAGGGGAAAATAAACAAAGTACGAAACAAACAAAGATTTATAATAAAGTAGACTTAGCTGATTTCCGTTTGTGCCTGAGAATCACTGAATTATGGGAAACTTGAGGGCGTGAAGCACTGGGTATTGCAGTCAATGTCCAGGCAAATTTTTAGTCGAAAAAAAAACCCTAGAGAAGAAAACATAGAAAATCTCTAATATCTCAACACAAGATACAGGGAAAACGGAGGAGACTTTCATAATAATTGTACAAAATTAATTATCGAATTATTTAATTATATTCAAAAAGTTAAATGGAATAATCACAGAAGATAAGGAAATTAAATCATTGTGATTATAAACACATCAGTTAAAAGAAGTCCAATACCTATTGATTATTATATTACACGGATTATTTGATCCCCATTTGTAAAAAAAAGGAAACAAAAAAAAGTTTACGAAAACATTGACCCCCGCCCATAAAGTCGTTAACAAACTATGGCACAACAATAAAACTATTTAATATTGTCAACTGAGAAATAAACAATAATTAAGAAATCAAATATCAAGTCAATTTATACTCAAATCAATTAGCAAAATATAAGAAGTGGTAAACAATAATCATTAAAATAAACTTACCTCACCTCTGGCCAGGAGGGTTTTTTATATTATGCTTTCGCTTGTCCAAACGATTCAACAACGTAATAACTAAATACGGTATCCAAGTCAAAGACGGGATGTAACCACTTAGTGTCTGGAATCGAATCGACAAGTCCAAAAAAACGTGATTCGATTATCCACCATAAAATTCTAATAGGAAGAAAGCAAAATAAATAAAACTCTGAATTTAGCATAACAAGCAGAATCGAGAAAATTACTCTTCAGTTATAAAATATGAATAGCTTACCTGAAGAACGGCAATAAAACCTACGTAGTAGAAAATAGCTAAGATAAATAAAAGATAAGCTAACTGAATTAATAGATGGAGATTAATTACATACAGTTTCAATCAAATCCCATACAAACTGGATAATAAAATTTCAAATTAAAAACTCTAACCACTCTTCCATATGCTTTATGTGGTAAAAGATGGCCGAAAAAAGAAAATTTCCCAAATTTCAGACTAAACAGCCTAATATACATATCAATAGAGAATGTTACTGCCGAATACCACATAGAGAAGTTTATAAATAAACATATCCCGGTTATTCACAAGAGATTTTTTGAATTACCACCTGGAAACAACTATGGATGTGCTAACAAAGACAAATAACAATATTATATACAGAATTTACATTAGATATGGATTAAGTTCGTCGGTGAGTTTGCTAAATAATATGAAAGAGGTTAATAAATTCAACAATCGATAATTTTTAGATACCAACAATATTCTATTGACAAAAATAATATGGTTAAAAGAAAAGTAGTTACAGCAAAATAAAAATCGAAACTTAGATATAAACAGTGCGTTAACTGAACTCTAAAATAAATGTAATTGTGAGGTATTTTAATTAAATAAAATAGAATAACAATTGGAGTTAACTTATTGATAAAAAAACATCAACATTGAAACAACCTTGCTAATTTGGTGAAGGTGATGATAATTACTATAATAAACACAGTAGTAACTTAGTTTTGATAAAGGTATCGTTTAAATATTATGATTACGACGTAATCGATATAGAGAAGTTATTCGAATGAGCGTTTAGCAAGACTTAATGATCAATTTAGACCGTGACATATGCTACTTTGAATGGAAATTAATGTCAGCTTGCTGTATCTCAGTGGAAATTTTGTCAGCTGGTACCTTGAAAGGTGTAATGCAACAGCATATATGACCTACTGAAACTTATCAGCTGACGACTTTTCCCTTGGTTTACAGCTACCTGATTTTTTATTATTTACTAGAGTATTTTAACAAGTCTCTGATAAATTTTCATCCGGGAGGAAATAATGTTTCTTAAGTTATTTGGCAGTATGATTGATTTGCGAGTTTTGATAACAAATATGAAGTTTAATATTGGAGGAAATGTTGGTATGAGTAAATTAATTATTGAATAATTTATTGTAGCTTATTTTTTCAATTAATAAACTTTTATTCCAAGTAATTGATTAAAAAACAATAAAAATTAATAATTTTCATTCTCGCTTTGGCTTGAGTCGCTTTCATCTCTCTCTGATTCACTGTCATAGTCGCTGTCAGAGTTATATGCGATCATCTCTTCATCATCATCATCTGTGAAAAAATGAAAAGAAATATTATTAGTCCGCATGTGTAGTACAACATGATCATACGAAAAAATAAAAATATAAAAAAAGAATTGATACCTTTTTCAGGCTGAATGGTTATCTCCTCAATCGACGTTGGTAACTGAACCCCAGGAAACCAATCAAATTCAAATCGGTTGTCTATTTCTACCCAACCATAGTCTGTGGGTTCTTCAGTTGCTGGAGTTTTGAGGTTAGCGTGAGACCAAATTTGTGCAATGTAACATGCCCTTAAAAATTGCTTGTTCAGTTCTGATTAGCATGGTGGTAGAGAAGAAGCGTCAATACTTTTTTAGGCAACTTAAATTCATCATTGCTGTCCAAAAATTTGTAAGTTTTTTGGAATAATGCAACCCTACCGTCGTTAATTTTTTTTAACCGATAAGGACCATACATTTGACTAGTAAACTCTTGAATTTTGCGACATAACTCATCCCTGTTCATCGATGGCTCTGACATTTCTACGAAACACTCCGTGAAAGCTTCAGATTTTGACAGTATCGTGAGTGGAAGCTTCTTGCTTTTTCTAAAAAAATGCAGGGTTGTAATCACATCCTGTAAATGCATGGAAAGCTGAAAGTGCTGCGCTCAAATCCGACCCCAAAGTTTCATAAAGTTGAGTGACATTGATGAACCTCACATGTTTTCCAACCCCGACTTCCATAAAAACGTTAACATCTTGTGAAACATGGACCATATTAGCTAACATTATGACCAATACATCAGTGTCAGAACTACGAATCGTTAAGTTAGCACTAAAATCGATTTGACAAGCGTGAAAAATCATTTTTGTATCCGCTTCTTCATGAGCTGGACACGAAAATGCGTTTTCTACAGTTCTTACAACTTTTCCATCAGTGATCACGTATCTATAACAAGTATCCGTATTCACATAAATAGTTTTGTTTCCCATGTATGGTACCATATAATCTTGTTCCCAATTTACAATAAAGAACTGAATAAGTGCTTCCTTGAAATAAATATGTTTTAGCTCGACTGAAAAATCTTTTCTTCGTACTTGATCAAGACTATCTATATGAAAATTAGCTTGCTCCATACCTCGAAATTTGTGTTCGGTAACTTTGATCGATGAAAATATGTACCGATCAAAAGCAATGATGATAAATAATATTAGCTGTGTTTGCACAAATCATCTTTTTCTTCCTGCTGTGTACAGGCATCATTGCCTCTTTTTCTTCACATCATTGCCTCTGCTCAGTCACCTGGGAGGTTGTCACTCCATGTTTTCCTAGGTCTTCCAAGACTTCTTTGTCCTGCTGGTGATTTGTCCCTTGATATTTTCACAATTCGTTCTTGCGTCATGCGGTCAATGTGCTCATTCCATTTTATCTTTCTATCCAGTACCCAGTCATTGATGTTATCTATCCCGCATGTCTTATGCTTTCACTTCTTTCTCTATCCATTAGTGTTCTTCCCGCTATTCTTCGAACTATTTTCATTTCTGTAGTCTCCAAAATCCGTTTTGTTTTAGAGGTCTCAGGTCGGGTCTCTGCTGCATAGGATAATATAGGTCTGATTGTGGTCTTGTATATGCGGGCTTTGGCTTCATTTCGAATGTATTTATTTCGCTAGATTGTGTCATTTAGGTATGTTGCTGATCTTGAGGCTCTTGTAGCATGGTTTTTTACTTCCGTCTCCAAGTCCCCGTGTCCAGATATTTCGATTCACAGATATTTAAATTTCATTTCCTGGTGTATTATTTTGTTATCCACCACAAGCTTACATCTGATCGGCGTCTTGAAAGTAACCATTGATTTTGTCTCTGCCGCTGATATTATCATATTGAACTTTTTCTGTTTTTTTTAAGTACAGTAGCCTTTGCAGATCGTCCTCGTTCTCCGCCAACAGTACCGCATCGTCTGCATAGCACAGGATTTTGACCTCTTTATTTCCCATTTTGTATCCTCTTAGTTTGCGTACTTGTTTTATGATTTCATCCATCACTATGTTAAATAGGAGCGGGCTGAGAGAGTCCCCTTGCCTAATGCCCCTATTTGCAGGTATCTGTTCAGTTAGGTCACCATTTATTTTTGCTTGGATCGTATTTTTTGAGTATATATTTTCGATTATTTTAATGACATTGTATGGTATCTGTCTATTATAGAGAAGGTGTATCATGTCTTTTAATTGTATTCGATCGAAGGCCTTCTGCAAGTCAATGAAACACATGAAGGCCGGTTGATTATATTCGATCGATTTTTCCGTTATTTGTCTTATGACAAATATTGCGTCCGTGCAGGATCTTCCCGATCTAAAACCCTGTTGCTCATCTGCTATGGAGATACATTCATTTATTTTATTTGTTATTATCTTTGTGGTTGATTTCAGCATTGTGCATAGTAGATTTATTCATCTATAGTTCTCGGGCATTTTTCTATCTCCCTTTCTAAATAGTGGAATCGTAATGATATTTCTCCACTTATCTGGTATTCTGTGTTGGGCAAATATCTTTTTGATTAGGGTTGTTAGTTGTTGGTTTATCTTCTCTCCTCCATATTTAAGTAATTCGTTGGCGATGTTATCCGGACGTGGGCTCTTTCTGTTTTTTAGTTTTTGGAGTGCTGTTTCTATATCTTCCTTTTTTATATTAGTCTCATCACTTATTACTATCTATGGTGTAATTGGCTCGGTTTCGGTCTCTTCTTCCTTGTATAGTTCCTCTAAATATTTTACTTTCTACGTTTCTGTTCTCTGATTTCTTATTAATCGCCAGATTTGTTTTTGTAACCCATAGAAGTCGCTTTCCATTCTTTTGGAGAAAGTTTCCCAGTAGTTGTCTATCGTTTGTCTCACTCGTGTTTTTGTATCGTTACGGATTCTCTTGTATTCTTCATATGCTTCTGCCGTTTGTGACGACATGTAGTTTAAGTACGCTTTCTTTTTCTTTTTGCACTGTTCTTTGACCTTGTTGGAGAACCACGGTGTTTTGTTCGTTCCTTGTTTTTGCGGTCTTATAGTCCGAGTTCCAAGTGATTCACTTGCTGCTTCTATGATATTGTCTATTAATCTCTTCCAACTGTTGTTAATGTCATCATTTTCTTCTATCGGGTTTTTATCGATTTTTCCTTTTAAACGGTTTTGATATAGTTCTTTTATGGTTGTGTCCCACATGGATTCGATGTTTATTTTTTCTGTGTGTGCTCTTGGTTCTCTACTCCTTCCCAGGTTAAGTTTCATTTTGATTTTTCCAAGAAGCAAACTGTGGTCACTTCCTGCATTCGCGGAGTTTAATGTCCTTACTTCTTGTATCTGTGTCTATTGGTTACGTTGTAGTCTATTGTTGTCCCCGGGAGTTACGGAAGGTAGATTTGTACTGTGGTTTTAGATCAAAGAAGGTGTTATTGATTCTTAGATCACATAGCGAACATAGGTTCATCAGCAACTCCCCAATGTCGTTCAATATATTTTCGTTAAAGCGTTGTTTTACGCCTGGTATCACTTCGTTACCAATGCGTGCGTTAAAATCTCCAAAGATTATTATCGATTCATTCTGTGGTAGTGATTCTGTAATATTTTGAAGTTGTTCATAGAAACTTTCTCGCTCTTGTTTTGGCTTATTATCTTCGGGTGCATATATCGATATCGATAATAATTTAATAATTGAGATTCTGTTCGCAGTTTAACGATTAGTATGCGAGATGATGTATATAGACATTCTTCTATGCTGTTTATATATTTCTTGTGTTTTGCCAGTGCAACTCCTTCTTTCGCACGTTCGTCGTTGCTGACTCCATTGTATATTACCATGTAATCGTCGTATATTCGTTGTCCATTTCCCTTTTTTTTGGGTTTCTTGAAGGGCGCAGATATCGATGCGGTGGTCTTTTAGTTCTATCATAACTTCTTGCTCTTTGTTGTTAAAAGTTTCCATATTCCAGGTAGCAAATCGCAGAACATCTCTCCTCCTTCAATTCGTTAGCTTGTTTCTCGCATGGGTAGTCGTCTTTAAATCAGTCCTATTCCGAGGCAAATTTGTGGGTCTATGAACTATATTCGGTTGTACGGGCTGCTAACCCGTTCCACCAACCCTCCTCCCTTTCCCGGACTTGGGAACGGCAACACAATCGCTAAGCTACTCAATCCACCCAGCGATCATACAAATCATCTGTAAAACTTTTTTCGAAATATTTCCAAAGCTAATAGGAACGTCTTTCATTTGATGTAACCTGAAATATCCATCGATCGTATATAATGATATCAGTTTTTTGAGGTGGCTCAGATTGTTTTTGCTTCTCTAATGAAGCCATCAATGCTGACTTGGGTGTTTTGCAAATAGTTCCATCAAGGTGGCAGAGAGATAGTGGCACAGGTGTTATTGGATAAGTTATAAAAGTAAATAGTATATTACTAAATTATACTTTTTCTTACATTGAATTAATATAAAATTATAATCGAAATCATTTAAAGAAATAATATCCAATCTTCATACATACGGTAATGTTGAAGTAGGTGTGTCTTCTGATGTCGTTATTTTTACTTTTCCGCCATATGCGAGAAAAGTATTGGTTTACCCACAAAAAAGTTGGAAATTTGAAAATTTTTTTTTGAGTTATTTTTACGTTATCCATCAAGAACAACACGAAAAAACGGTTTTTAGAAAAAAAATCCTGTGTGTATGTCGTCGTCGTCGTTGTCGTCGGCCACTTTTCCTTGCAAGTCTTGTTAGCACGATACAGCCTCCGGAGTGCAATGTCACAAATTTTATGATGGAATATTGTTATGGACATTTGACAGATGAACCCTATTGATTTTCAGCTCACCAGAGCCAGTACAACGGGTGCTATGGTACTTGAAGTACGACATTTTGTCGTTTTTCGAGAAATTTCAGTTTGTTGGCACGATACAGCCTCCGGAGTTCAACAAGTCACCAATTTTATGATTGAATATTATTCAGGGCATCTCATTGATTCTCAGCTCACCAGAGCCAATACAACCGGGGCTACAGTACTTTAAGTACGATATTTTTGTCATTTTTGGAGAAGTTTCAGTTTGTTAGCACGATACAGCCTCCGGAGTATATACAAGTGATGAATTTTATAATTGGATATTATTCAGAGCGTCTTAAAGATGAACCCTATTGATATTGAGCTCACTAAAGCCAGTACAACGGGTGCTGTGGTACTTGAAGTACCAAATTTTTGTCATTTTTTGGAGGATTTTCAGTTTGTTAGCACGATACAGCCTCCAGAGAGTATACGATTGATCAACTTTATGAATAATTATTGATTTTCAGTTGACTAGAGCGAGTACAGCGAGTCCTATAAAACTAGATATACTAAATTTTTGGTTATTTTTGAAGAAGTTTCGGTTTGTTAGCACGATACATCCCTCGAAGTGTATACAAGTAACAATTTTATGATAGAATATTGTTCAGGGCCACAGATGCGGAAAAGTTTTAATCTTTAAAACCGTTTATTTTTCTATATTTAGGCGGCAAAGCTGTATAGCGTCGATAACAATCAATGTGATACAGCTGAAAATTGTTTGGTTGTATAGGAAGCACAATATCGTGACCAGTTAAATTATTAGCACTTCGTATTGCTAATACATATCTGCACTTATTTGAATTATCTTCGCTAAATAATTTTTGCTAAGCATTAGTTTTTTTTACAAAAGACACAAGAAGGTATTACGTTCGACATGTTTATCTTATACTGAACTGTTACTATACTAACACGCTTTTCGACTGAACACGTTTCACTTTCTCTTCGAGTCCCATTATAGTTCCCACCTTTTTTTTCTACCCAAAATCTTCTGCACGCGCTATACACAACAAAGGGCCTTTGTACACAGTCATGGGTAAAACTTACCCTCTCCAAGTGTACCTTTTTTTAGTCACGAGGGGGTTAGGGGTCAGGTGCCCTAATTGTTGCTGCTCAGCCATTGATTGGCTTATTGTGCACCCCCCTCACAGGTATTAAGCAGAGTCCCATCCTAAATTCTTAGCGAACATTGAGATACGTCGGACTATGTTTTCCTGCATTCCCTCCTGATTTGTGCCTGGAGAAATATCTAGACAGGAGGCTCGCCTTCTGCACAGGGCAGGGCAATCGAAGACCACGTGCTTTGCGGTTTCTTCTACTCCTCCACACATCCTGCAAATGGGATTTGTTATTCCAATCCCCATTTTCACTAAGTGTGCGTTGAATATCCAGTGGCTAGTTATAAATCCTACCACTTTTCGCAGTTCTTTCCTACCCAGTCTAAAAGCATTTGCTGGGTAGGAACTCGATGGTCCTTTTAACATTCTTTTAGACCGAGCATGTCCCGCGATTCTCTTCTAGCGCTTTTGCTGTTCAAGCGACGACACCCAGTTGGATACAGTTTTTCGTACGGCGCTGTATGAAACGCCGTATGGTGGTTCTGGTCCCATGAAGGTGAGATGAGCTCCTTTCTTGGCACACTTATCAGCTCCCTCATTTCCAGCTACTCCTGTATGGTTTGGCAACCAAGTAAGAATTACTCTATTGTCTTTTGCCAAGGTTTTCAAGGTATTGTGACAGTCCCACACTATCTTCGACCTATAGCTGTGGCTTGCTAAGGCCAAAAGGGCCGCCCGACTGTCCGTGTTCACATAGATGGTCTTTTTGTTATATTTCCTGTCTTTGCATGTTCTGCCGCATACGATTAGTGCAACTATTTCTGCTTGAAATACGGTCGTCATTTTGCCAAGGCAAACACTTATGCTTTGCCCGGGTCTGACGCCGTAAACGCCTGCTCCTGTACCCATTAGGGTCTTTGACCCGTCGGTGTACCAGGTGATACTGTTCAACATGCATTGATGTTCTCCCTGGGCCCATTCGGATCTGCCACTCAAGTTGACACGATATGGTATCTCAGTTTCCACGATCTTGGGCATTCTGTCAGGTGGCATTTCGATGATGTCGCACCTCATGTTGTCGTGTATTTTAGTATGTTTCATAGCATGGTGCTTGCACCAGTTGCCATAGCACTGCATTCTGTATGCAGCCATTTTAGCTTCCCCCTGTATATAAAGATCTAATGGTGGGATGTTTAGCAGTATTTCCAATGCTGCGATTGGGGTGCCCTTCATGGCGCCTGTAATGCTCAGACACGCAGCTCGCTACACTTTAGAAAGCGTTTTGGCGGCTGTGCTTTGCTGAACTTTAGGCCACCATGCGATCGCACCATACACCATCATTGGTCTGATTACTCCGGTGTACAACCAGTTTACCATCGTCGGAGTTAGTCCCCAGGTGAACCCTATTGCTCGTCTCATCGTCATTAGCGTAATCTGAGAACGGCTTGTGATGCTCGCTAGATGGCTGTTCCAGGTTATCTTGTCATCTAACCGAATTCCTAGATACTTTGCCTCCCTGGCAACCTTTATCTGATTGCCGAAGAGTTTTGGCACACTAGTAATCTCTGCGATTCGCTGTTTTGTAAATTGTACCATGATGGTTTTTGAGGGATTGACAGACAATCCCTCTGCATCACACCATCTCTCCACTACGGACATTGCCCTCTGCATTAATTCTAGGCAGATGCCTACGTGTTTTACCCGTATTAGAATGATGATGTCGTCAGCATATCCTTGAGCATACCACCCCTGCACGTTTACTGAGACAAGAAGGTCGTCGACTACCAGATTCCACAGCTTTGGTGACAGAACGCCTCCCTGTGGGCATCCTCTTTCTGTCTTCACCTCTCTTGTGACACCACATAGGGAGCTTGTGCTCTCCTGCTGCTTAGCATGTTCTCTATCCATCGGGTGATTGTCCTGTCTGTGTCTCTGGATTCCAGCTTTGACAATATTGAGCGAGTGCTCGTATTGTCAAATGCTCCTTCGATATCCAGGAACACAGCCAGTGCAACTTCTTTGTAAGTAATGGCTTGCTCTATCTTGCTCACCAAGCTATGCAAGGCTGTTTCGCAAGATTTGCCACTTTGGTAGGCATGTTGATTGGGTGCAGCGGCTTGTCGCCCAGCACCGTGACCCTCAAATGCCTATCTATCATCTCCTCTAGTGCCTTAAGAAGAAATGAAAAGAGACTTATCGGATGATGAGCCTTTGCAGTATCGTAACTGGGTCTTCCAGGTTTTGGTATGAATACCACCACCTTGGAGATTTCAAACACCGTAGGTATAACTCCTGTGGCTAGGCTTAGTCTGAACAGATTCACAAGTCTTGGAGTTATTATGTCGGCGCTTTTTTGGAGTAGTACAGGGTAAATTCCGTCTATTCCAGGCGCCTTGAAGGGATTGAAAGATTGGATAGACTATGTCACAGACCCATATGTGACTATGGACTTTGCACAAGTCCAGCTATCACGAGTGACCCGTTTGGGAGAATAAGGCTAATACTCTGGGAGGTCGCCCGGTTTCCCAGAGGCCCCATTTGCGACGGTACTCCTCCACCGCCATGCACACATTGGCACGGGTCGCTTGACACCTTGGGTTGGGGGATGTTTATGGACCTCCCGGTCTAGATCCGCTGAGTTCAGTTGCAACAGGGCCACCACGTGAAGGGTGTAATCTATGATCACACACTCCCAATCATCTTGGGAGTACCCAGCGTTCCTGGGACAGTTTAAGGAGGTGCAATGTTCTAGGACCCTCCGTGCAAAACCTATCCCCTGTACTCTGCCTCCCTCTCCCTTTCAACTTTACGTCGATTGCGAGAGGGAACATACCCTCTACCCCAAGTGTACCTTTTGCTATAGCATAGCATATGGAGAAGGTAATTTTAATTTACAATCCAGCTGTAATAGAGAAGTGAAGAATAAGTTAAGAAACGTTATTTCCTCCCGGATGAAAATTTATCAGAAAATTGTTAAAATACTCTCGTAAATGATGAAAAAAATTAGCTAGATGTAAGCCAAGGGAAAAGTTGTCAGCTGATAAGTTTCAGTAGGTTATATATGCTGTTGCATTACACCTTTCAAGGTACCAGCTGACAAACTTTCCACTGAGATACAGCCAACTGACATTAATTTCCATTCATACCAGCATATGAACGATCACAAGGTAAATTTTTAGTTGAGAGGAAATCATTGAAAATATATTTTTTTTCATGTTCAAGGAGCCAGCTGACGTATAATCCACCGTGTTATGGTCAGCTGACTGTGTTTTTCTTTCAAAATACTACATAAACTATACTCTGATAAATTTTCAAATGAGAGGAAACGACTGAACTTTTTTTCTCCATGCGTGGGAGGCTGCCACTGTCCCCCCCACCCACGGAGTCGCAGCTGACGGTCGCGAGTATTCATAGTATAAATCGCTTATGCATTTTACGAAGTTTCGATTGCCAGGGACTTGGTCATGAAAATCTGTCACTGGCTCCTGGACTCATAAATCAGTGAATCATTCTGATCAAAATATTACAATATAAATTTCCATCAGCTATGAATCTCGTTCGTTTGATTTCTGAGTTTTCGTCTTTGAAATTTTCTGTAGAATGTTATGTATAATAGTTTGCACTATATTCCGTTTATACTCTGTCCATTTTAATCAAAAATTAAAAGGAAACAAATTAAATTATTTTAGTAAACCTTTTGTCAATTCCTATAAAGTTGATTAAATACAACGAATTACAAGTACCTAAAGTAAATAAAAAACACATGAAAAATAATATATAAAAACCTGTGATTTTGTCACATCATTTCCATGTGACAAACCGAGATAAATCCAACCTGTTTAGAAGAATTTCTCCACCTATACTTGGATGAAAAAATCGTCCACCCCCACTCCTCTGTTTTACAACTTCAACCTTGCTTTTAATTTGTCAATTTGGAACACGCAAATTCATCGTATTTTTATCATTTAATCCAACATTAACAAAGATAGAAAACATACATTTTGTATGACGTGAAAAAATACGTTTATAACGTATATAAGAGACATTTTAATTAATTGAATCACAGAGTTTTACAGAAATGTAGCCAACATGTTGTTCACCGTTATTTGGGTCGTGCTCATCTTCGTCAGTTTCTTCTTGTTGAATGTTTATATACAATATAAACTGAGAAAGCATGATCTGCTCCGTAAGTATATTTGTTTTGAGTTAAGATACAGATTAGGATTTTGAGATAACTAATATTTTATAGACGTGTTAATTTTTTAATTATATTTTTATGGGTGTCCCCTAAATGAGTACAATAAATTAGAGGGGGGATTCTTCTTCTGGGCTTATCGTTATGCGTTTTCAGAAGCTGGATTAGGAATCCCTGTCCTCTTTCACCCATTTTCCATACCTTTATGTCCCTAGTAAGTATTTTCATATCCTCCAGAGTTTTCTTCTATCTGATCAATCCTGATTCTGAGTCTTATTTCGGTTTTCCTTCTATTTTTCTTAAATATTTCATTTCATCAATTGATGGGTCACCTGCTCACTCAATGTAAGACTCTCCTTCGTCCAATTCAAGGGCAGGAACCAGTAAGTCGTAGAATGCTTGAGATTCGGGATTTGTCAAGAACAGTTTTAAATTTATGCTGGATAAATGGGCAGTTTTCAATTGTAAAGCTCGTTCAGTACATTTTACTGTTCCGACATTCGTGACTTATTTTTATTATGCTTTGGTTCACCATGAAAACCGCTTTCAAGTAGCTTCCAAAGTAGTTTTCCTTGTGTAGTATAAACCTTGGGTACTCTTGGTCAACTTTTAAAACTCTGATTGGCTGTATTGAAGTAGGGCGCGTTTTAACGTAAATCACTTTTAAAAATCTGTTCACGCTTCAAATATGACTTATTTGGCACAGTCAATGACAGTAAAAGGTGAAGGCTTGATTCTGCCATTTTTAATTACGTCCCTCCAGTAATAGTTCCTCGGGCGATATTACCTGAACACACTTATAACTTGTAACGAAAACACCGGTAATTATCTCCTATTTGATTACTTGAGGCTCACAGCTTTTTGATTACGTCCTTCATTCTACTTGTTTCCTTCCTATGTACACTAGTCTCATCTGTACTGTCTTCCTAACTAAAATTATTCTACATTATATAAGTTAGGAATGGGGATTCTCTCTAAAAAATATCGATATTCTAATCGATTCGAATCGGTGTATCGATTCATAGAAACATCGAGGTCTAAAGGATCGATTTCCAAAACATCGATCTTTTTTCCATTCACTCCACAATTTCCATGAGAATATGAATTTAATTTCAAGAAGTGAAGTAGACACAATAATAATTAATAAATTACAGTACAATATAGTACGAAAGTCAGTCAGTCAAAATATAAACAAATCACATAATGTCAACGAATAACAGCGATCTGTATCTTGACAGTTGACATATACACCAAAACATAGATTAATGAATTTTTTTTTATTGATGCCGCATATTACCTTTTTAAAGCACGCGTCAGCGTGTTTAAATCGAACTTTCAAACACGCGCGTTTTTTAAAGTCCCCATGGTAACAACAACAACTTGAGAAACGTAAGTATCAACGACAACTTTTTTTATTAGTTTTTAAATTGTATATTATCATTCGGGACCAATGTCTTATTTGGTTTTTTCTGCAAAATGTATTTATATATTCATATATACATTGTTTCCCTTTAAATATAAATAGAGAAACTTTTTGATTATTGATCTGACAGCCCGTAACGTCAACTAAAAATAAATACTATTTGACGTTCACGAAACTTGGCTGGGCATCGAGGATGGACTTCCATTTTTTTATAATAATAATATAATAATAATATTTTATGATTCCAAAGTGCACCAATAAAAAAATAGCATAAAGTATTCGTGGATAACTGGTCTTTCAAACACTTGCTCTATTTCGAGCACTCGGCTGCGCCGTCGTGCTCGAAAAATCGCGCGTGTTTGAAAGACCTCTTTATCCACTTATACTTTAATATACTATATTATTGTTTTTATTTATTGAGAATTGGAGGAAATTGAGAATACAGCCATCTCGCGAGCTTGTCCGTAATTAAGTTGAAAACTGTCTTGTTTACATAAGTTTAGTGGCAGAAAAGGGGCATTAATGCTTATCGAAACTATAGTGAGTATATTGACTACATAACGTATGATTCAGACTATAGTCTCGAAAGCCAAGGTAATAATTCGTCCAACTATAAATTCAACTAAGTATAAATCCAGATAGCACTAGATATTCAATGGACGTACTAAAATATTCGTTTTCGGATATTGTAATATTCTGTGGACCCACTTTAAATATTTATATCTTTTCTCGAATATTCTATGGACCATGAAATGCGATTTTTTTGAATATTCTTAGAATATTCTATAAATTTTTCCAAGGAATATTTAAGAATAGTCTGAAGATATCTGTTGAATGTATATAGCAAGATAATCCAGAATATTCATAGAACATTCCAATAAGCATATTCTACAAATAACTAAATAATATTAGGCATATTATAAGGATATCTGTGGAACAGATATAGCAAAATTTCAAATATTTGTAGAATATCCCCATATCGATGATACCTGGTGAGCAGGTGACACTGAATCATAGTACTTCTTCCTTTTCATCTTTAGTTTCAAGGTATATTTCCCTCAGGTGTGAAAAATCCCATAAGAGGAGTGCAATTATCGATTGATTACAGCGGTAACTGTACTGTAGAAACCGAAAGAGCACTGCGATAATTGCATTGTTTACGTATCCACGGTAATTGCATTGTGAATCCATGATAATTAAAAATAAAATCAGTTTGACAAGTAAAGTCAAAAAACATTTTTAAATATTTCTCGTTTCGGATGTGATTCATTGGGAATTATAGAAAATAAAGTTATGGAAAGCGAACCAAATAACACTAAACACAACAGACAATACGTGTGGCGAAAGTTTATGAGCTTTTGTGCTTAAAAAAATATACATTGGATGAAACAACACAAATCAACGTTTTGGCAGTAATATTCACTGTTAAATCAATTTGGAACGTCTCCGCAAAATTACTAATGAATAAGTTTTTCACCGAATATAAAATTATTTTTAACCCTTCTACTGACATTGAATTCAAAACAGCTAGAGATGCGAAAATGCCAAGAGAAAACAATTACAAACTGATCCAGCGAAAAGAAAAGAAAGTGCAGTTTTTCTAAACTACGATGAATTTCACAATATGGTTCGTGGTTGTGTTGAAGACAGCCTAGATGGGTTACAAAGGAAGGTATTTTTTGTTTTTGCTTTTGAGTTAGGTTGGCGTGGTGGAGAAGACTACAAGTACTTAATTTCATACTTTAAAGAAAAAAAAACATAGGTGAAAAAACAGGAAGGATTATTTACGACCCTATATTCACTAAGACATCGCAAGGAGGGGAAAAACCATGCGCTTCACCGAAATGGCCAATAATGAATAAAATCAATCCTGATTTGTGTCTCATTTGATTATACAAAAAATTCTTAGAAAAACGGGATGGCATAAAAACAAATGGTTTAAAGATGTTCCCGCTGGATGAAATACAGTAAGCAAATGGACTAACATACAAGCCAAAATATCAGGTTTGAATACAGAGAATATTAAACTAACTAACCATTCCTTACGAGCTACGGCTGTCTCCAATCTCGCTAAAATGGGTGTCTGCGAGCAGCAACTTATAAAAATAACTGTCCATTCCAATTTCAAATCAATAACGCCATATATTCAAATGGATGAAAATCACCATGAAGAAATAGTGACAAAAATGCGTGGTAATGATGTACCACAGCACTTTCAAACATCTTCAGCCGTTAACGTACCGTTATCTGCATTCTCTAATCAGAACACAAAGAGTTATTGCAAGTGTGTATTTCATTGCAATTCCTGCAACTTTTAGTTTAGGTTAACTTTAAAAAAAATCGTTTTATCATATATTTCTGTTCTCTCTATTAAAAATAGTTATGAAAAAGTCGTATTTATGGGTCTCTTTATTTTGTTTGTACCTAACAGCATGTTTTAAAATGGATATTTTGTAATAAAAAAAATAAATAGGAATTTAATATTTAAACCAATATTTGTATTCGGGAAATATTCCCCCGAATTACACTCGTGCATCCAAATAACCAGATAATTTTGCATTCGAGCGTATTGTCTTGGGAAAACTGCATTCGGTCTTTTTCATATTTTGTTAAAAGACCCCTCCACCTTCGGTGTCGGGCTCTTTCTCCAAAATATGAAAATGAACTGCAGTTTTTAGACAACACGCTGTCATGCAAAATTATCGGTAATTTTGATGCACTTGTGCAATTACTTCCGATAATTGATGTGTAGACTAAACAGAGGATTGGTCTTAGAATGTTATCTTGTGGGCCTCCAAATTTGATGAGTTGTAGCTCAGAGGTTTCTCCGTTTACTCCAGTTCTGAAATGTCTAGATGTCAAACAGGATATTATTAATGCGTTGTACGGTGCAGGAACGCATTGTTTCATTTTATATAGCAGTCCACCGTGCCAGACCTTGTCGAAGGCCTGGCTCACATCTTGGAAAACTGTTGATCAAATTTTTTTTGTATCCCTGACCTCGTTTATGGCGTGTACTGAAACTGGTGCTCTGGAATTATATGAAGCTGTAACGCAAAAAAGCGCCCGTCAGTAGGTAATTTAAAATTGGTATGCCTACCGACGTGAACGGATGACAGACGGTGCCATCGAGAAGCGGTTCAGTTCTCCTTAGGTCGTCATTGTGAACAATGGGAAGTCTTTTAACAAAATTCGGACGTGCTCTGTAGCCATAACGTTGGAAAAATACAATAATTCTGCGTAGGAAAGGAAAATACCGTCTAATACGGCATCTGGAAGGTCTGACCCGATTATTTGCTGAACCGGCGTGTATCGATGGCCAGTGAGTAGCAATAAATTTGTTGGAGTTAAAAATCACGTGAGGATTTCAGTTGACGGCCTCGTTAGAATGACTCGATATCAAGGGGGTTTTAAATTTTGGATTTTATTCACTGATTGAAGCCTGCGAAGTCAGCCAGACCAGTAACCTGGAGGGCTGGAATATTTTGAAGCGACTTCAAGCGCTGTTCTGAAGAAGGAAAAATCACTCGTAACAGTCATTTTCCTATTATTTTTTATGCATTTAAATTTCGTCCATTCACATTATCAGTCAAATTTCACAAAATTTTTATGTATGGTTCTTATTTTCTCTTTTTTGCGGCAATTTATATAAATTCATTCCCACTTATGGATATAAAATTGTAAACATATATTTCTTATTTAAAATACTGAGTTGTTGGGTCTGAACGCTAGGTAGACCACGGTACGTTCAGGGGTGCTGCGCTATTTAGATATTTTTCTAACTTTGACGATTTTATGTAACTAATTTTGCACCGTACATAATTTCAATTTATTTTTTTTGCGCATCGCTAAGCGCGTTTGCTTATTCAATTATATGCATTTATATATTTTTATATTCGTATAAATTGCGGAGGTGTGAACCCATGTTACTGATGCAATTGTAGCTTAGGTGTTAGATTTTCGATGTATTTGAAAAATTGTACATGAACCAGTTGTTCGTTTTCCTGTAATTGTTATCTGAGACAACAGTGTAGATTGGGGCCCTCAGCTCTTCTGCATCCTGAGTTAGTAGCCTTCAGCTCTACTCAGGTATTATAGAACCTGCTTGTCAGTTATTTAAATTGCAACTTCGAGTTTTCGCTTGTAACTGATAATTTAGTTGGGATATAAGTTTTTTTGTAGATTTCGGCCTTCAGCCTAACTGCATACTGAATCCACAGCCTTCAGCTGGGTTCAGGTGTCAATAGTGTCATTTTTGTTGTTGTAAATTTTGTAACAATCATATTTTGAAAAGAGACATATGGTCCAAAGTGATTACTAAACTTCAATCAGGCGATACTTGCTGACTTTTATTTTTAACGATAACTTTCCTATCAGTGTGTAGTTAGTGTTGTTAACCCACTGAGGAGTTGTGGGCTAACTTAAGAAGTCCTGGGTGCTTGCCAAAACTTCTCTGGCGCCCTTTCTGTAAACTTGTTAAATTTTTGAAGAATCCACCCCTTCTTCGACACGAAGCTAGTCGACTGGCGAGCACGGGTTGTACTACGTGAGACAACCCGCACATCTATAGCGAGCACTAAGGGTTAACGTTTTCCCGTTATAAAGTTTTCCAGTAATTTGGATATTGTTGATAATAAGTTTATTGGCCTGTATGAGGCAACATTGAACTCAGGACTTAAGATAATTGAACATGAATGCTTTATTAGTATATCTCGATTAGTATTGCACTCTGACGTAAAACAAACAAATCTTGTACGAATCTGGTGATAAATGGCCACTGTTTGTTATTATCGCAGTATTTTAGGAAACTTCAAATAATTTTTTTCGGAAAATTGCAGTCTCTACCAAAACCTCGAATACTTCTCACAACAAATAATACTCAGCAAACGATTTTTCCATTCTAATTCAATGACACAATGATGGAAAAAATTTCAATTTGGTAACATCCCACATTTATGGATGCAAGGCGACTTGAAGAAGTCGTGTGTTATCATTATAACCAAAATGAGGAAATTTTAAAATATACTAGATATTATGTTTTAGTAGACAAAATTTGATCGAATTTTCGTAGAAATATCAAACTTTTAGGAAAACAAAATTTAGTAACCGTTTATGTGTAATATGTACTTTGTCATGCGTTATCACAGTATTCTCAGTTTTATACTGAATTTAGTAAAATGTAATGCAAACAATAACATTCTTATCAATAAAGTACCTACTGTAAATTGTAAATAATTCAAACAATGGATTGGCTAATACGAAACGTTTATATATGAATACTTGGAAAAAACATGTGATTTATTTTTTGGAAATAATAATAAGAAATAAAAAATACGTAAATCTAAAATAATATTGTGAAAATAACTTCTAGGTCAAATATTTTTTCTCTATAATTTTCTGCCACCTCTAGTCCTTACGTTGGCTGTTTATTCCATCAAATCACTGCTAAAGAGTATGCAACATGCTGTGCGGTTATATATGCGCCAACAAATTTCCCAACCTTAGATGAATGTTCTGCTATTATTATTATTCGAGTTTTTATCGTTTCTATAGAAATTTCATTTGTTACAGCTCACCAACAGGATGATATTTACAATATAAGCAGTCAAGTACAGAATCAAGATCAATGGCCAACACATAATGCTCATTTATCATTAGATCACATCACAATAATGAACCAAATGAACAAAGCTGCGTATGATGATGGTAAGTAAATTCCCTAAAATTATTTCAATAATCAGGATCAAGTTCTGTAACTAACATAACCTTCAACCAGAGCTGGGCCGGGTACTGATAAATTGTACTCGAGTACCGGGCACTGCACGTAATTGAAAAACATGTACTTACTTATTGGATGTACTCAGAGTAAAGTACTATGAGTACAAGTACCCCCAATTTCACGGGTACTCATTTCAAGTACCGGGTGGTCAATTAAGCCGATCTCTCGGCTATATATCAGAAACTATTCATGTTATAACTTTAGGAGAAAAAAGTCCTTGGTAAAAGGGGCCAAGAGAAATCGCTGGAAATAACTTTCAAGTTTCTGGGTTAACCTGTGAAGAAAAATTTAAAAACTGTTTTTTTGTGAAATATGCCCAATTATACAAAGTGTTGAATAAGTAAACTAGAAAGAGGCCTAAATTTCGCAACTTTTTTTTTATTTTTACAAATATAAGGTGGGGGGGAATGGGAAAGTGTTTGTGGAAAATAACATCTTGTTGATCGATAAACTGTGGAAAATGTCGGAGCTTGATAATCTTATACTAGTCGGTGCCTTCAACTTTCCTTAAATTGTCTGGAAAACGACATCTCTATCTGATGATGTTAGTTCGCATAATCTTTTTCAAAATTTTATTTTAAACTCCAACCTATGCCAACTTATAGAAGAACCCACCAGATTTAGAATCAACAACCAACCGTCTACTCCGGACCTTATTCTTACCAATGATGACAATCTACTAACAACTCCCACAATTTGTTCCCCAATAGGTAAATCTGATCACGCAGGTATAACAACTCACATTCAGTTTAATGTAAACTCCTCTCCAAGTTTTAGTAACACACTCACTTACAATTATACTGACTTTAACAAAGTTAACGACGACTTATCCCAGCTCGATTGGCATTATGTTTTGAATTTGTCTATTGATCCTTCGACAATGTGAAATACCTTCTTTCAAATCACCAGTAAAACAATTAGTGAGAATACAACTCAATGTAAAATTTCTAAAAATAACCTATAACCTTGGATAAATAACCAGACAATACATTTAATCAGACACAAGCGACACCTCTGGCGAAAATATAAACCAACAAGGCTTATTGTAGATTTCAGTAACCATCGCAATTTTTCTAATCGGGTCAAAGTACCACTTGATAATCTCATACACAACTTTGAAGAATCAATTATAACCAGCGGAAACTAAAAAAAGTTTTTAAATACATACGTTCGTCACTATCATCTACAGTCGCTATTCCTCTGCTTCTAAAAGATGACGGTAGCATTTGCTCGTCAAATAAAGAGACTTCCGAAACACTCTCACAGACATTCTCAAAAGTTTTTACAAACGAACTTCCTAATGACAATATGCCTGACAACATATTCTCCCATCTATTCGCCACTCTTGACAATATTTCTGTTCACAAATGATAAAATCAAACAGCATTTGCTAAACCTACGTACTAACGCCTCACCTGGCTTAGATGGTCTGACACCCTACTTTCTTAAAAGATGTTCCGATGCTCTCACTACTCCGCTATGCTTAATAATGCAATCGTCCTTCACAAACAGCTCTCTGCCTTCTAGTTGGAAACTAGCTTCTGTCATCCCCATTTTTAAGAAGGCAATAAGCTCGATAACCACAATTATCACCCAATAAGTTTATTACCCGTCGTCAGTAAAAGAATGGAATCCAGTATTTCAGCCGTCTTGAGTCTCCTGGCTTTCGTCCACAAGATTTGACATTTCCAAAAAAATTGAGTATGTCTCGTCCTGAACGCAACGTTTGACTGAATTGCATTTTTGCAATCGGTTATTGTAATTAAGCTGAATGTGTTACTGATACAGCGGATGTGGGTGAAGGGCATTATCCTGCTTTCCGTATTGTCGTGTCGGGCGCCAATTTGTAATTGTCGTGGGTAGTCAGGGGGTAGAACCTAAAAAGGGCTTATTGGTTAGATGTGTTTATTTAATAGTAACATGTATGTTACCTGGTGAACTAAAAATTCAGTAAGATCTTTACAACTAAAACTAATTCTATTTACAGTTATTTTATGTACAATTTTTGATCCGCGATTGTTTGCGGTTTCCCTGAGTCGTCGACTCTTATTATGCGACTTCTCGTAGTAAATACTCTGCATCGGTTGTACCTCGTCCTTTTGACTTTACGACGAAGAATGATTGACGAATCCGTACTATTATATAAGCTTACTCAATTTTTTCGACCTGGGATATTCGTTTCACCCCCTCGTTCTGGTTACCTTGAAACAAACGGGGTGTATTCGGTACCAGATCACGCGTTCAACACACAGCGTGGTCTCAGTGAGGTGGGAATTCGCTTCCGTCTCGGGCTCTACATGTTCCGGGATTTCAGCTAGACGGGAAGGCTTCTATCCTGCGCTCAACACGCTCCAGGACGGTTGGCTACCGTTCTAGGCTCAGCACGCTCTAGAGTTTCGACCAAAAGACGGGGTATGCTTGTGTCTAACCTTGGGATTAACACACTCCAAGGGGTTGACAACAAGCCGGGTGTTAATTACGATCCCAGGCTCAACACGCTCCAGGATATAGTAAATTAACTCGGTTATCCACCGCTGAAGCTTCCTATCGTTTCTAGACGTAAGAATATCAGTCGAGCTGTTACTGAGATACCGAAAGTGTTGCCTTCTAGGTACTGGGTGCCCAACTTCGTCTACTGTGCAAATCTGGTTAGGTAGTGTTCTGAATCCCGGTCACTGATGTTTCGTGTTCATTATGTGTAGAGGTGGTCAACTTATATTTTAGACGACAGTGTCGTTACAGTCGGAAACCTCGATTTCTTCGTTATTTATTTTTTGTGAAACAATCCAAACAGGTATATAACCTAATTACATGGATTTATAAATAAGTACAATCATTTGAATAATAATGAAAATAGGAATAGGACATAGGTTAGTATTAAAAAATCCCAATGGCACAGGACCAATTGGACAGGCTTATTTCAGTAACATTTTTGCATAAAACCCAAAATCAAAAATTAAATACAAAAGTAATAGAATGTTTTGAGATGTACATAAAACCAAAGTAACATTTTGGCATCAAATCAAAAACAAAAAAATAAAGAAAAATTCTGGTAAATTTGTGAATTTTCTTAAATAAATGTTTTAATGTACGATTCAGAAAAAAATGTTGAATACAAAAGTTGTAGAACGTATCAAGGTCTATAAAAAGCTCAGTAACTGTTTTGCGTCAAATGAAAAACAAAGGAAATACGATTTTTTTTCAACTTTGACAGACTGCCATTGTGTTTTTACTGAGCCGATTTGGCTCATTAACGAACTCGTCCAAGATTTTGGCCTAACCGATTTTTGTAGCGAGTTTGGTTTCGATCCGTTAAAAAATACGCCCTCTATCATGCTTACAAATTCCGTTATAACACATATATATATATATATATATATATATATATATATATATATATATATTTATATATACATGTATATATATATATTTATATATATATATATATATATATATATATATATATATATATATATATATATATATATGAAGCAAAATGGTATTCTTGACGGTAGATAAATCCCTAAGATATTGAGAGATTTTTATTATATACATATAAACAATACTATATTTCCTGCGTCTTCTCATCCTTCCGACGTTTCGGCGTCTCCCTTAAATCAAAGAGTATATTATGTTCTAATGATTTACTTCCAATGTCCTTATCGATACAAACGCGTAGATACTTTGAAATTTCAATATACTCTTAAAACAAAAAAGTTTTTTTTCCAAAATTGATCATACATCTTGCAGACATTTCTGCATCCGCAAATATACTCATTCACCACATGTGCAACTCTGCGTCCGATTTCGGGTATTATGTTCATCGCATCCACCTTTCTGCATCCAGCAGTGGTGCCAGATATATAAGCGCCTCGAATTTGTTTCGTATTTATTAACTCAGCGAGAGAAATTGGTGATAATCGTGAATCAGTATAAGTATATATTGTGTTTCACTATAGGGTCGCCTCCAAAGTTAGCCAAATTTGCATGGAAGTTAAAATTGCAAAGAATATTCTTCGTCTATATCTGTAACTGTGAAATATTTCTTCATGATATAATAACTTTTTTTGTGTAGGAGATCATTATTTCACGGGTCAAAATTCACGGTAAAAATTCATAAATTCGATATGGCGGCTCCCAGCTGACGACAAGTTTTTTTATTATGGCTGTAGTCTATTCAAAATTGGAAGTAAAAAAATTCAAGAGAAATTTTGATAAACAAATACACTAAAAATAAAAATAAATTAATGAATAATGTTTTTAAAGAGACAGTTTTTAGAAATTCGCTGCAAAATAATAATTTATTTGATTTTTTTACCTAGGTGGGCTAAAATTCAAAATCTTGCTGCGAATAATAGGTATTGTTGCAGGACAAAATTTTGAATCTGTTAACCAATAATCAAAATTTATAAAGAAAATAATTTTTATTCTTTAGGGAATTTGTTGAAGAACTAGTTTTTCTAAGTACCGATTTTCTTTGTTAGTGCATTTGTCTGAAAATAGTTTTCAATGATATCCATTCAAACTATTGAATACACGACACTTGAGAAACATTGCATTGTGAAAATCGTAGGTTTGGTATGCAAAGCTAAATGTTTGGTACATGTTTTAAAAATTCCGATGTGAAAAGGAAGTAAATATGATTTTCTCACGGATCACATACCAAATGACTATCCCAGGAAAATAACATAAAAGAAATAAGCGATTTCTATATGGGTGTTCACTTCTTTGATAAATCATCAATTTCTGTGAATATATATTTTTGGAATGAATTTTCGTCTAATCAAGCAATGAATTCTCGTTAATCCAGACTAAAGAAACTCTTCAGATTTTTGGGATGTTCTCCCATAGGAATGAGGAAAAAAGTGTTTTACTTCAGTTACATAGTGTTTGTAAAATAAAAAGTTTTGGAAAAACAAATAATGAAAAACGATTTTATAGACAAATTTTTATTAGAACTGTACTAAAACGAATAAAACAAGCTCATGTTATAGCTGACAATGATATAATATTTTTTTTAGTTGAATTATTTGGTTTCAATAAGCTTGTCGCGCGAAATGTTCATAAAAGTAGGCATCAATTAATTTCATGGAACGGTGATTGGTTGACGTGTAAAAACTAGTCGAGGCATTTATTTTTTCTCAATTTGCACAACAAGCTATTTGATACCAAATAATTCAACAAAACATAAGTATATCATTGTCGGCGATATACTTGAACATATTTTATTAATTTTAGTACAACTCACATAAATACTTGTCTTTTAAAAGTTGTTTTATTATTTATTTAATTTCATGCTTTTTAGTTATTGCGCCTAATCTGTTCATTTCTAATAGAGCATCGTGATTACAAGTTCTTTTTCCTGTAAGTTTTGAGCTATCTGCTAACGACGCCCATTTCACCAAATCATGCAATCATGAACCGTTCAACAGATTTTTTGTAACTTCACTACAGAGTCACCTACCATACTGAATTCGGAATAACTTTACTCGGCAGATCCTATCACAAAACTTCATTAATTTTGCCAAAGAAATGATTATCTCAGACCACAAAAACTACCACACACCATTTTTTAATAGAATCTGACCATAATTACAAAACTCTTCCTCCATCTTGTGGCCGCCATTTAGAATTTAAGAATTTCGACGAAAAATTCGTATTTTCTGAGTCCGAATACCCATACATACCACTTTTGAATCGAATCGGAAAATAATCAGAATGTTCTTTCGCCATCTTGAATTAATGAAGGTTGACAAAAAATTCATAAACTCCGATCCCTCACCAATTTTGAATCGAATCAGGACATATTAACAAATCTCGTCTGCTATGCTGAAGCGACCATTTCATTTTTTCAACAAAAATTCCATAATGCATTGTAACAAGAATTATGAACACCTGACAAATTTCAAGTTAATCGAAAGACTAGAAGTGGTTCAAAATTTGAACGAACTAACAAGTTACTTATCTAAATAAGCAAAAAGGAGTTTATCTAACCCATGGTTAGAAAAGCAGGTATTAATAAGATAAAATATTTCTCCTAAAATAGATTGTATAACAAGTAATAAAAGTTCAAACTAACATTCATTTTTGTTCAAAGAATTCAACAATATCATTCAATACCGTTTCTTTTCAAAAATATAAGAAATTTTTTTTGGATATATTAAAAAAATATTTATTTATTTTCCAATTTTATAAAATCATTCGATATAGAGAAAATTTCTTTATTTTGAATTCACAAAAACCTGAAAATAATAAAATGCATTTTGTTTCAACAAATCCAATATGGAAATAGTTTCAGTAGTTGAAATACACGAGAAGTGAAAAACGCGATAAAAAACATGTTAACAGTAAAACTGAGTATAAAATGTTGATGATATTAATAATAGTTTTTTGTTTAAATAGTCCTTAACTTGTAAAATTGCTACATGATGCACAAAGTTCTGAGTGCAACAAATATGCTTTTTGCACATGCTATACACAACATTCTTTTCTGTAAGAAAAAACGTTTGTTTTAAATATGTCATGTTTTGAGGAATATTCAAGGGAACCTAAGTATTTATAGTTACCATTTTCATTGGTACACTCAAATTTGATAATTTGAACCATAAATCAACAAACTTGTCAATATTCGTCAGGTCTGTCATTTTGACAATGAATACTTCAATCCCTACACCAAAAAGTCCTAGGTACCAATTTTGATTAGAATAGGACACTAAATCACAAAATTCGTTCGCCAGCTCGGAACGGAAAAATAGTTTCTTCAGGTGTGTGAGGTATAAACTACCTCCTTTCCTAGCTGGCGAAAGATTTTTTTGTGGATAACAGATTCAAAAGCTTGCTGCACAAGAATACTTATATTCAAACTGAAAATATTTCACGGCAATATTTTGAATCTTTAGATTACACAGTAACGTCACAAATCTGAATAAATTTAATTGAATTTCTTATGAATTTGGACAAAACCTTCATAATCTTTGCCAACCAATCTGGAATAGAATCGGACTATAAATTACAAAACTCATTCGTCATTTTGAGATTTGGAATTCAGATTATAAAGGTCATTCTGAATAACCCAATTCAAACCCGACGAAAGAAATCAAAACTCCAATATAAGAAATTCTAAAAGCGACGCTGAACGGCATACCCACTATTGAACGTCCTCCTGTCACAATGCAAAAGTAATTCTATATATTAATACGGAAAATAAAATACTATAACATTGCCTAATCTCATGGCTAAAATTTTAGGACTTTCTTCGATTTTTTGCCTAAACGGTACAATATCGAAAAATAGCCTTAAATTCTGCGTTAACTGAGGTTAACTCGATAATTCATTCAAAGTGGTTTGGTCGAAAACCACGGTCAGAAAACAACGTTTTTTACAGTTTTGTCTAAAACGGAAATATAGTACTATATACGAGTCTGCAGCTTGGAAATGAATACTCTAAGAGAAAAACTCCTGTAGAGCATCGAATTCTACGTCCACTGAACACAAAAGTTGAGCAAGTATAACAATTTCTTATAAGAAATAAAAAAACATTGGCTGTATTTGTAATTTTTTAGTCTTAAAAAAGAATATAATGGTCAGAATTTGTTTATAACTTAATAAGCAATGAAATGATTGATATTACTTTGTAAACTCTATTGAGAAATGCCAATTGTGATTTTTGAGTAGAAAAAATTCTTAACTTAATCATATAAATGATGGAACTATAAAAAATCCATAAAAACAATGAAAAAATAAGAATGGTTTCTTCAAGTCATCATAGTAATAAGACAATATGACGAATGAAATGAAAAAAATAGTTCATTTGTCTACAAACCATTTATTAACAAATGACGTGAAAAAATTCATAACGTTTCTAAAAATGGGAAATTTAATTTTTTGTTGACTTTAAAAAATTATAATAAACAAAATTATTAACTTTTAAATTTTTTTGTATCCTTTGTAGAAAGAAGCGAAAAATTTATAGACTCATTATTTGCCGTAGTGGTCGCGCGGAGCTTTATTGTCAGTTAAATCAAAATTATAAATAATGGAGACAGCATTCTTCTGTTTCCTTGTTTACTAAGTAGTTGGAGGAAATCTATTACTGAGAAACTGCACTAAAAATAATCCAATCCGAACCCGTCGAAATAAGGCGAAATCCAACATAAGAAATACGTGATATATTCTAAAAGAGACACTGAATGGCATATCCACCTATGAACGTCCTCTAGTCACACTGCAGTATCAATCATAAATAAGAATACAGAGAATAAAGCACTACAACATTGCCAAATCTCGTGGACGCAGAATGATCGAATTGCTGACAAAAATATACGCAGAGCGTGAACAGCGCACCAACTCGGAGTTTGGTTGAACTACGATATACGTAAACTGGCGACCATTCTCACAAATGGGCGTCCGGCTAAAAATTTATTCTTTTACGTTTTCGACCATCCTGCATTTAATAGCGCAAAAAAACTTTTCTGCGTCCATATACGGACGCAGAAAGTCGCGGGACGCAGGTATTAATGTAAAAACCACAATGTACGGACGCACAGTTATCGAAGAGATGTAAATATATATATATATATATATATATATATATATATATATATATATATATATATATATACAAATAAGGATGTGAAATTTCGGAGCAAAGATGTTAATCGAAACATGGGAAAACACAAAACAACGGATTTCATCAGGGAAACCAAACGCTCATTTGTGCCTTCAATTGGAAGATCCCGAGTTTTCAGGACAACAGCCAAGATCGACACGGAGGCGCATATAGCCCCTCGGCAATGAACCTTCCGACCTATAGTAAATAACAAAGAAGGTGTGTTATTTACTATGGGTCGGAAGGTTCATGGCGGGGGGGCTATATGCGCCTCCGTGTTGATCTTGGTTGTTGTCCGGAAAACTCGGGATCTTCCAATTGAAGGCATGTTTTATTTGGACAATAATAATCAATATATCATGTTTATAATTAAATTTTACATATTTTATGTAAAAAAAATCGAAAAAACATGCAAATTAAAATATTTTATTCTTGAAAAACATAAAACACAAAATTTATATAAAAAAACGTCAATCCTTTTTACTAATATAACAAACATAAATTCTGGAAAAAAATTTAAGTAGGTAATGCCTAATAACTAATAAACTTTAATATCAAAAATATTTTTGCCTTTTGTACAAAAACTTCACAACTCTACTGTATTTTAATAGTCTTTAATGAAGTCAAATCTGAGAAATAATATCTTTGGCGCCTGAAATCTTTAACCTTTTTTAAAACTTTCACGATTTGGTTTTCCTCTATGATGCTTTCATCCCTAACTATTGGATATGTAAAATATTCGCCCATTTTATTTGAATCTTGTTTTCTTAAGAAATCAAAAAACATCTTTTTGTTTCCTTCCTTCATCACTTCAGTATCACAGCCAACATAGTATTTGTTTTTTGTACAAGTGAACTTAACTACTACGAAATTGTCTACTTCTATTGCAAGGTTAGTCTCACTAATATCGCTTTGGTTTTGAAGAAACATATTCTCATTATATTCATCCTGCATCTCTATAGCTTCTTCTTGATCACTCTCATTGTCACTTTCACGTTCTTTTTCGAGTTCTTCATCCTCACTTAAATCTTCTAGGGCTATTCCGGCCTCACTCTCGGATGTTGACATATCCATATCTTGAGGAAATGCCTTTGCCAGTAGCCACTTGCAATTTTCCCCCGTTTCTTCTTCGTGACGTCTTGGGTAACACTCAGTCTACTTTCATGAAGGAACACCTTAAGGATGTTAGTCCAATGTTTCGCATTTGCGTCTTCGTTTTCATTTCTCTCTGAATCAGGTATCTTCCTGAGAACAACATCTGGTGATAGCGGAACAATCCCACAGGCTTGGAAGCCAGACTTAATATTTGTTCCAATATTTTCGATGCCTTCGATGGCTTTCTTTAAAAGCGCAGGGAACTCCGATTTAAGAATGCAACCTCTGTTTTATATTTTCCAATCAGCAAGAACAGATCGCCAAACTATTTTAAAAGGTCCAAAAAAGACACGTACAACGGTTGCAACAGATGTGATCCATTCGGTGGCAATAAAATAAAAGAAATATCATTTTGCTCGCAACACCGTAAAACATGAATTGAAGTGTGAGCTGCCAAGTTGTCCCCTATCAAGACCTTTCTTCCTGGAAGCTTCTTACAATAGAGTAGGAGAATCTTGTCAAACTAATCGTCAAAAGTCGCTAAATCAAACCAGCCGGATTTGGTACGATTGTATACAGTGCCAACAGGGCCTCCCTCTACCCAAGTTGGATACAATTGTACAGATTTGTAGACAACATATGGGGGTAAAGTACCCCTGATCCACTAATGGCCATAATAATTGATATGCTTGACTTGCTTGAATCTACAATCCTTTTTACCCTCTTAGATCCTCGTTTACATAATACTTTTACTCTCCCGGGATCATCAGACAAGTTGCTTTCATCATAGTTGATTATATTAGAGGGTGAGATATTTTCTATTGTTTCGTCCAGATTTATGAAATAGCTTTTTTTCATTTCTTTTGTTATATTTGCCTTTGAGCGTTAAATATTTTGAGGAAATCGTTCCGTTAAAATTTGGTTCCGAGAAATGATCTTGTAAAACCAGTCAATTCCAGGGTAATTGTTTTTAAATTTCTTTATTTTTTCCCCTTCTCTGTCTAAATAGTGTTTAACTAATAGTCTCATATCTTGTCTTCTTCTTCTACTTCTTGTGCCTTGTGCTTCTCGCACGTTGGCGGTTCTTTGTTCTTTCATGTCAAATGTAAGGTGCCATTTTCTGCCTTTCGGAAGATTGTGGCTGCATCTCTAGTTCCGCATCAGTCCCTAATGTTTCGCAACCTTGAATGTTGTTTTCTTCCCGGGCCTCTTCTACCTTCTATTTTTCCTTGCAAAATCAACCTAGGTATTGAGTATCTGGCGCCTCTGAGTATGTGTCCAAGATAGGATATCTTTCTCTTCTTCACGATTTGCAGAAGTTCTCTACGCATACCGGCCATTTCCAGCACCCCTTCATTAGTATTATGTGCAATCCATGGGATGCGTAGGAGTCTACGAATTGTTCACATTTCAAATGCCTCTATCCGATTCAGAGTTTTGATTTTTAGAGACCATGTTTCTGCCCCATAGAGCAAGATAGGCCAGACGTAACATGTAACTATTCGAATTCGAAGTGCCAGGGGCAATGTTCGGGCAAGAAAGAAGTTCTTAAGTTTATGAAATGTGTCTTTTGCACGTCTGATTCGTATTTTCACTTCCTCGTCGCAATCCCATTACTGGTTGATGGTGGCGCCCAGATATACAAATTTTCACACCACATCCAGTTTTGGCCGTCAATCCTAATTGTGATGTTACTGTGGTGTCGAGCTATTATCATAACTATTGTTTTATTTTTGTTGATCGTCAGGCCAAATTGTTTTCCTATTTGGTTGATTCTGTCAACAGTTTGTTGAAGGTCCTCAGGAGAATTCGCCAATATAGCGGTATCATCCGCATATCTGATGTTGCTTATTGGAATTCCATCAACTTTAATTCCTGTTTTCCTTTTCAATGCTATTTGAAATACTTTTTCGACATATATGTTGAATAGCATTGGCGATAGGATACATCCTTGTCGTATTTCCTTGGAAATTTTAAATATCTCCGTGGTTAACTCGTTATTAATTCTTACCTCTGCGGTTTGATGCCAATACAGTTGCTGAATTATTCGTATGTCCTTAGAATCGATGCCAATCTCATATAGTCTTTCCAGAAGAAGATCGTGTTTAATGTTATCAAAAGCCTTCTCATAATCTATGAAACATATATAAACGTCTCTTTGTTGGTCATAACATTTTTGTACAAGTAATTTCATTGAGAACAGGGCCTCTCTTGTACCCAAACCCCTGATGAAACCGAATTGGGTTTCTCCACTCATTGCCTCGCATTTGTCATATATTCGGGAGTGGATGACTCGAAGTAACACCTTGAGAGCATGACTCATGAGACTTATGAGTCTATAATCTTCACACCTCTTTGGAGTACTTTTCTTAGGTGTTGGTATAAAAGTAGATTTTAGCCAATCAGCTGGGATTTTGCCTGTTTCGTATATTCTATTGCATAAATATGTTAGTTGTTTCGTATTCATTATTTTCAGGACTTCAGCGCAGACGTTATCTTCACCTAGACTCTTTCCATTTTTCATATTTTTTAGGGCTCGTTGTACTTCTGATTCTAGAATTTCAGGACCAGTTATTTCCTCTGAGGTAGGTCTACTGCCGCGTTGGTCCTCGAGTTTTTCTTCTTCTTGTAAAATTACGCATTGCCCGCCATATTTCTTCGTTTTTATTCCCTTTTTATTATCAAATAGAGTAGATTTAGGAATCTTATAATACTCAGCAGCTTGTCTCGCACGTTTTCTTCCTTGTCTTATATCTTCCACTCCTCTAGCGAGGTTTTCTTCGCCGTAGTTCTTTAAATTAATGGCTATTTTCTTTTTATATAGCCTTACCAGGGTGTCCGCCTTCGCCCCTTTACTTTTTTCACTAAAACGCCATTATTTAAGAAAAAATAAAACTTTTTTTAACCAAACTGCCATGGGTTTACTTATAACAGAGCACATCACAAATAATAGCTCATTTACAGTATGTAGATCTAGTATTCTATTGTGACGAACAGTTTCTTTTTTAGTTTTCTAATTTTAAGTAAAAAATATAATTAATCAAATCCTTACCACGTGCTCTGCTCCAAACTTTTTCAGCGAAAATGCAACAATCTCATCGTAACTCGGAGCTAAACTAACGGTGTAACGCCGGTCGGTTAATTTTGTGGGACCGCGATATGCCATATTGCAAAAAACGCCGGCCAATACCAGTCTCTCCGAGTTCACCCCCACAGTCCGACTTCACCCCGAGTGACGGTACCCGAAACAATGTACTCGTTTGATAAACGCGGGTACTGCGTACTTTTTCCGAAATGCTATGGGTATAAGTACCTTTATTGAAACTGTACTCAGTTACTAGGTACTGAGTACACATAATGTACTTAAAGTAAAATATTCGAGTACCGGTACTCTGGTACTGCCCAGCTCTGCCTTCAACCTCATCTGTAATACTACACCATGATACAATAAAATAGAAGGTATGATTTCGCGCATGCTGGCTCTGACGTCACGCCGAGAGCGAACGCCTTGAATTAGTTTGCAGTTACATTATTGGATATGTTTATGTCGGTTAATTTCACAATCACGTGAAAGGCTTTGCACACGATGTCAGCTTTTTTACCTTTCCAAAAGACAAAAAAAATGATACGGGAGTGGATCCGTTTGTCTAAACGCGAAGATAAATTTAATACCATAGAAAATCAGACCATATAACTATGCTGAAATTGAAAAAAAAAGTCACTAGCTCCTCTTGGTAATCGTAGAGATATGTGGGGGGTTATATTTATATTTAAACTCCTAAATGGGCAGGTTGATTGTGCGGATCTTTTGAGTCATATGGGGATTAGCATTCCTTGTCAGGGTCTTCGCCATCAAGTTACCTTTCATGTGCCCTTTCATAGAACAACATATGGTCATATAAATAGATAACTGTGCTTCTTGAATAGCTTTAATTTTGATAATTTCAATACGTCTTTGGGTCAGTTCAAATATTGCTTAGGGCTGTGATTTGTTGAGTTATGTTCTGTTCTTAATTTTTTTTTAATTTATATAAGTATTGTTTATTACCTGTAGCTACATGGAAAGTGTTATGTATTTCAAATTATTTGGTTATGCTGTATCAGTCTTTATACCTGTCCTTATTGTATTATTTATTGTTGTATTGTAACAGTTAGAGGGGTTTTCCCGTAATAAATAAATATTTTCTTAAATCCAAGTTGACAAATAATATTTTTAACTCCTAATTTGATATTTTGTTATTACCAATAACAATTTCATTATTATTATTATTTTGAAGAATGCTCCACAGTACCTGAGTTGTACTTTATTGTTGTTCTGCAGTATACTTATGTTGGAATAAACAACCGATTAAGTATTAAAATTTGATAATTGTTTTATTCCTTATATTTATTCACAAATTTAAATGTTTATAAAATAATCATCTTAAAAAATCTAAAAAGTATTAATAATATGTTTTTTTTTTGTATCAGTACAGTAATTATTTACTTTACGAAGTGAGCAAACAGATTTCAATCAGACCTTAGAATTATTGTATTGCTCTGGTAGGCTCTCTGATTCCATATAACACTTTTACATGAATTCATTCTCTTTGTCTTCATAATACTAATAATATCTCATTCAACCTGAACCATCCTCATTTTCCTTCAAAATGCATTAGCAACGCATCATACGCAAGTTCTATCACATCAAATGCATTAGCCCGCGCTCACGGTTTTAAATTGTACTCTCTGCGTGACGTCATGCGCGCGGCGAACGATTTTCGAACGGATAGAGATCATATCTTCTATTTTGTTGTATCATGATACTACACTATTTTCATAATATTATGAGTGAATATTGAAAATAGCCTCATATTTCTTAGTGATTGATTGGTTGATATTATATTTGAGTTGTCAGATTATAATTTGTATGTTAACGAATATTTTTTTATCTGTTTTCAGCACCTCCCTCATACGATGAAGTTATGAAAGCTAGTCTACAAAACAACGGTGAAACCTCCACATCAGAAATACCACCTCCTCCGCCACCTCATGCTGTAATTGTTGTACCTCCAACAACCACAACAACGATGTCGCAGTAATTCGAAACAAAATTGTATATAATAAAAATGCTCAAAAAATGGAGTAGCTCAAAATGTTAACTTATTTTAAGAAATATCCTGGAAATCGTCTCAACTACAATGCTCTAACAAATTGTATTTCTATCACGAATAAACAGGTCTACAAATAAATTCAGATATCGATCAAGCGTGGCACACGGTTAGTATATTGTATAACAAGCTTTAGCAATCAGTAATTCAAACTTACTTACTTTGACCGGATCAAAGAAGACATGATTTTTTTAAAGAACAATGTTCAACAGTTGTAATAATATTTTTGTTCTGATTAATTCATATACTGTGATTTAGATAATAAGAGATTATATATACACATATATATATATATATATATATATATATATATATATATATATATATATACAGTTCTGTTGATATTTTTGTAAATAACCGCTTGGAAAACAAATGTTGGGCGGAAAATACTCAAAAGCATCCAGAAGTTGTATTAACAATATAATAATAGTTAATTATGTTTTTAAATAAATTATACAAATGTTTTGTATGCAAAGTTTGAGTAAACTACACAATCCAGAACAAACTATCTATAAAAGAATTGTCTATAATCACATTAACATTGCTAAAAAAAATTGTTATGAGCTTTTGTAAGGTACTCTGAGAAAAATGTGTTTCAAGTATAAAATGAATAAATGTTTCATTATTATATTCTTTTCTCGGTGTATTTTGTTTTTATTTAAGTCCAGGATCCAAAATGAATTACTGTGATCTGTGTATTATATCATTAACGAATTCAATAAGTATTTTATTGTAAATAGGTAGGTATATAGTAAGTATATAAATATTAAAATCTCATTTAGGCATTACTATTTTATACCGAAATAAATCAGACTGACCAGTTAGATGTTATTATGTACATGAAAACAACTACATATACCTGGAAAGTATTTATAATTATAATAAATTGTTTAGATATCAAAGTATTTTATTTGTACCATCTATCTTTCAAAATCTTCTGCAGGACATCGCACTTCTCCCTGCTTATGCCCTCTATATTGATTTGGCAAATACGGATACAAGGTCCCAGATTTCTTGTCGATTGGTTGTGAGAACAACCGTTGAAATTCCTTTGTGGCATATCAGAGATGATGTGTTTCAGATAGCCAGGAGATCAAAATGATTATCTGGCCGCCAATTAGTGCTAGCTCATTTAGTTCACGTTGTTAACAACGCTATTCAGGGTGCGCCACGGGGAGGCGAGCTAGCATTACACCCCGTATGACGTAATGAATCTCAGAGAGAGTGATTTCCGAGCATGTAAACCGACAACACCATATGTCGATGTTTTGGGCCAGTGGATTGCATTTTCTACGCAAAAAATGTACCTTTAATCCGTAATAACAATAAGGAACAAAACTATTAAATGAATGAAAAACAAATTGTGGTTCTGAAAATATAATCTGAATAATAGTGCATACAATTTCAATAATGCGAAAATGTCATTAACAAACAGTAAAAACCTTATATAACAAATGTTTTATCTCAAGTTCTAGGGGACTCGGAAATTCACTACCTCTGGCAATCCAGCGATGAGGACATTGGTCAACGAGATAATTCCTCACTATTATCCGATAATGAGGTGGTGCTGCATCCTGCAGGAACCACATGTATCTTTTTCGATTAAGTGGTAGTTCTTTGCGATGGTCGAAAAGAGTTGTTTGAAAAAATTATAAATATGAGTTACCATTCTAATTTGCTGGTAATTCATATGTACCCAACAAACTATCTCCAAAGATAGCGTACCATATTTATCTTAAATTCATGCTGAAAATGTGATTCTCGGAATACATGCGGATTTGCAATATTTCAGTTGTGACTGTTTCTCCAGTTAAAAACCCCTCTACGTGTAAATAAAATTACGATCTTCATTTTTTTTATTCATCATCAACTGAGCAAAATTCATTCTTAAAGGATTATTCTCTATGCAATAAATTCTGTACCCGTGTAAAATATTAAGGTCGTAAATTTTCTTTTTCTAAAATTCGCAAAACTGAAGGTTGGCTTACTCCAGTCATGGCTGCTAAAGGCGGGATTACACGTGTCAAGTAGCTAAAGCAAGTCACTAAAGCCAGTAACTAAAATTTAGTACGTTTTTTCTAGTGTGTAGTGAGCCCGTAACAGAAAAAGAAATACTAAACATAATAAATTCATTGAAAATAAATAAATCTCCAGGCATAGACAATATCACTGCAGAGACTTTGCAAGCAGTATCAGTAGAAATATCTAAACAACTAGAACATTTAATAAATCAAATATATAGAACTGGTACATGTCCTGCAGAGTTCAAAATGTCGATAGTAACTCCAGTATTCAAAAAAGGGGATAAATGTATAACATCCAACTACCGCCCAATTTCTTTGATTACATAAATTGCTAAAGTGTTTGAAAAGACATTCAAAAGTAGATTAACGAACTTCTTTATTAAAAATAGTATAATTTCGCCCTTACAATTTGGTTTTAGAGAAAATTTGTCTACTAATGATGCTATTTCGAAGCTAGTCGGAGGTATTTACAAATTATTGGATCAGAGTAAACCAACAGCTTGTGTGTTTCTGGATCTTGCAAAGGCGTTTAACACTGTCAGTCATGCGCAGTTGTTGGATGCCTAGCGGGACGCAGGTATACGAGGTGTAGCATTGGGGCTTATGACAAGTTATCTAAATTGTCGTAAGCAACGTGTGAAAATAGGCAGAGTGCTTAGTGCAGAAAAAAATATCAAATTTGGGGTACCACAGGGGACAGCACTTGGACCACTATTATTCTCCCTATATATTAATAATATACTTACTTCTCATAAAAGTACGGGACAGATTATCAGTTTCGCAGATGACACTGCCATTCTGTATAGTGCCGAAAATTGGGATGAGCTAAAAAGGAAAATGGAAACTGATTTGAAACGTATCGTAAACTGACTCAATCACAAATTACTTACAATGAATTTTGAAAAAACATTTTACGTACCGTTTTCGAGTTACAATGTAAACTTACCCCCATTTCGAGAACTAACTTTGGATGATGAAGATTTAAGGAAAACAATAAGACAAACTGACAAAATAAGATATTTGGGTGTTATTATTGACTCTCATCTCAGGTGGGACCAACAAATTAATGAAATTACCAAAAGCCTCAGATTATTGACATACAAATTTAAATGCCTGAACAAAATATTAGATACCGCACACCTCAAAGTTTTGTACAGCGCTTTTGTGGGGTCCAGACTAAGGTATGGTATCCTTAGTTGGGGTGGTGCATT
Organism: Galeruca laticollis; assembly: GCA_963921935.1. NCBI lineage: Eukaryota > Metazoa > Arthropoda > Insecta > Coleoptera > Chrysomelidae > Galeruca > Galeruca laticollis. The sequence continues at coordinate 62,735,314 of OY998181.1, read as the reverse complement.
ATACACCCATCTCAGGAAATTGGATATTCTCCAGAAAAAAATTCTGAAAATAATTTACAGAAAGGAATATGTTTACTCCTCTAAAAAAATATTCGTGGACGCAGGTGTCCTCAGTCTGAGAAAGTTGTACTTGCACAGTGTTGTCATCTTCATTTATAAAAACAGAACATCTCTTTTAGAATTATCACATGATTATCTTACAAGAAATAAAACAAATTTATATGTACAGGTTGCTACATCGAGAAAAAGAGTAGGTCAACGCTGTTTTACTTACTTAGCAAGCAGATTTTTCAATTTTCTAGACGAAACGTACAAGAATTATATACTGCACATAAATTCAGTTTCAATGATAAAAAAATATTCAAAGAGTATCTTCTGAATTTGGAGATAGATATTGTTATACAATTCATCGAAAGCAAATCGTGATATTTACATTCCACTGGTTGTTTCACAAAGTAAAAAAAATAAAAAATTAATCTTTTCAATTTCAATTGTCTATGCGCAGTATGCTTGTAATATTGTTTCATGATGATGATGAAACTGTATGTTGGTTTATTAGACAAGAAGTAATAGGCCATGCGCAACCTACGGGTTCTAATGGGTCTTCTCAATGTTTACAATCCTAATCAATATTCTATTGTTATCATTATGAAAATTTATTGTAATATTTGAAATTTGGAAATAAACATATATTATTATTTAATTTCATATCGGCGTTAGTTGTTGTTTAGTGGTGGTTTTTAAACATGGCCGAAAAAGGTATGCGTGTTGCAATGCGGAACTTTATATTGAATATTTGTGGTGAACTATCAGAAATATTGGAAGAAGAGATGACGAAAAATAGAAATATGCGTTGTTGGGTACGAAAATGGATGAGTAGAAAAGAAATATATGGTGATTTATCTACTTTGTTAAGTGAATTAGCATCTGAGGACGTAGCAGAGTATAAAAATTGGTTAAGAATGCCCAAAGAACGCTTTGAAATATTGCTGACTCAAATTACCCCTCAAATTACGAAAAACGACACCCTAATGAGACCGACTATTCCAGCAAAAATAAAACTGGAAATAAAATTGTCTAATTTGGCCACGGGCAATAGTTATAGGACGTTGCAGAGGTTATTTCGTGTGTCAAGAGCTGCAATATCCAAATTTATACCCAAGGTGTGTGATGTTATTTATAGAAGCCTGGAAGAATATTTAAAGGTATGTACTTTTTAAATAGTTTTTTTGCGGAAAAGTTGTTGAACAAATCATGTTAAATATTGTGAAAAGCGGCTCTCATCATATCTGTTGGAGAAATATCTTCTTCAAGTGATTCCCTACAAGAAATACGTGTCGATGCATCGCTCTTATATCCGCTATGATCTGTAGAAGGCAAATATGAATATGTAGGAGACTGCAATGGAGTAGTGACGACTGATGGGGCAGGAATATCGCTGGTATGTGCAGATGTATGGTACTGAATACCCTGGAGGTCCTGAAGTTTAAAACTCGTGAGAATAGACTGTATGCGTTTATGTGCTTTTATTGCGGAAATAGGAGTCAATTGTGCAGCAATGCTTTTACCAAAAACTATATATTGATTTTAATTAGTAGGTTCACGTGTCACAGCTTCACTTATTTGCTTTAGATCGTTAACTACTGCAGCAACTTGTCCCAATTCTGACGCCGCCCTATTTTTTTGTTGGCGGTTCTTGGGAGCTTTCAGCTGCTGCTGGAGTCATTGCTTCTCCTGTGTTTTCTTCTTCTTGTTCATCAACTGCTCCTTCGCGTCGTAACTACAAAAGAAAAATATTTCTAGACTCATAATAGCCAAAGTAAAATATTATACAGGGTGTTCCGAACTTAATGCACCTAATTTTGATGGCATATTCTATGTCAAAAATAAATATTGATGACATGCAATCATTTGAATTTGGGTGTGGATTTAATTGCTATATTTTGAAATTCTCTTTTCATCTTTCAGGTACCCGAGTCTCAAGAAGAATGGAATATTATTGAAAAGGGATTTCGTCGTAAATGGGACTTTCCGAAGTGTTACGGTGCGATTGATGGGAAAAATGAGACTATTCATGCATCAGCAAATTGTGGGAGCCAATTCTTCAATTATAAGGGTACTAACAACATTATTCTACTAGCTGTTGTAGATGATGATTATTGTTTTCGCTATATAAATGTTGGATGTCCTGGAAGACACTCTGATGGTAGTGACTTCATCGTCGGTGATGATGCATTTCCACTGAAAATGTATTTGATTAAACCATGTTCAAAATTAGCACTTTCGGAAGAGCAGAATATTTTTAATTATAGTATTTCTCGACCAAGAAGGATAGTGGAAAATGCTTTCGGGATTCTCGCTAGCAGATTTCGTGTTTTTGAGAAGCCTATAGCCTGCTTTCCAGATATTGTTGATAAAATTATGAAAGCGTGTTGTGCATTACATAGCTATTTGCGAATCACCTCCAATAACAGTTATACTCCAAAAGGATATATGGATGACGAAGATATAGAAAGTGGTCAAATTAGACTAGGTTCTTGGAGTAATGAAACTGGTCCTCTGCCGGCAATTAGAACCTTAGGAAGTAACCATTCGTCAAGATGAGCTAGATAACTGCGAGACCGAATCTGCCAGTATTTTATAGGCGAAAGTGTGATATCTCATGGCAGCAACGAATGATTTTTTGATTATTTTATAATATTGACAGTACTATAATATACTTACAACGAAATTATCCTGTGTAGATCTCTTCTTATCCACCACGCAGCTAAAAAATGCGTCCATTTCCTTGAACTATTTTACACTAGGAACGTAAACATCCTCCGATCCTGCTCCCGACTTCATCGAATTTTTTATTTTCTTTTTTTCTTGACAATAAGTTGATCGCAATGCCCGTAATTTGTTTTTAATCTCGGACATTCGAAATCCCTCTATTCCCATAATCTCCTCAATTTGCTTATATCCAGAGTCCCGGGCTTGTTTGTTTTTATAAATGGCAGCCTTTGTACCCATAGGCACTGCTTTTCACGATATAATTCCACAAACTTCTCTGTTGTTGCTTTACTCCAACTTGACATTTTCACTACCGAAAGTACCGAAACAATTGAAATATTCCGCCCGTTTGTACTAAATAAACTTCTAAACACTGACCTGTTTACACTTGTCTACGTTTTAGTTGTAGGGAAACGGGGGGAGGGAGAACCTACTTGCTCACGTAAATATAACACGTTTCTATTCAGTTGACTAAACAGTTTACTAAATGAGGTACTTGCGCAAGTACTAAATTAAGCTGATCACACCATACAAGTAACTATAATTAGCTACTTGATTTAGTAACCCGCTTTAGCTACTTGACACGTGTAATCCCGCCTTAAACGCAGAGTTCTTAGTTCCGGATTATCAGCAACTCGCGCTAAAATATCATCCTCCTGATTGATCCACAGTTATCATTTTCGGTCGTACCACTCCACTGTTACTAATAAATTGTCCAGGTTCGCTTAAACGATGAAAAATATTGCTGAGAGTTTGCCTATTGGGTTGAATTCTATTTGTATATATTGTTGATATCTGCCTGCAGCAGCAACAGGATTAATTTTCGTTTAATTAAACTCAAAGTTTGTCTCGCATTTCAAGATTAGTAAAATTGTTGTGTCGAGGCATTTTCACTTAGCCGCGGGGGCGTAGCTATCGCCGTATCTGTCGTATCAATTATACGGGGCCCCCGCGCCACGGGGGCCCCCAACGTGCGTAAGCATAAATTAATAAAAACTTCCCAAAAAAATTTTTTTTAGACATGGCGAAAGTCAAAAAAAGCAATTCTTTTTTCTCCGTGTAAAGCGTGCGTTCAAAAGTTGGCAACACTCTACATCGGTTATCGCGGGCTGCGGGATTTCCCCGTTTAAGTCATTTACTTCAACAGGGGAATCCCGCAATAATCGATGTACATATGATACTATGATACGGAGAGCAATGTTTATTAACGCGTTTTATTTACTTGGGCATTACATTGTAACAGAATACAAACAATTCTTCTTCTTGCTTAGTAGTATTAGTAGCGATTTGTAAAAAACAATGAGTGAAAGGAAAAGAGATTATCCCAGCGGAGCTACCAAAAGAAAAAGTAAACAGAAAAGGGAGGAGGTTATAAAGAAAATGCCCAAAATTTCTTCATTTTTTCAGGCACCAGCTCCTGCGAGTGATTTAAATTGCAAAGGTAAGTACTACCCAACCCATTTACCAGTACTACATAACCCGCGTAGAGCCTGCGTATGTCTGAACACTCTCCAACCATTACCTCACGTAATTTATTTAACATATATTTTTGAAATTTATCAAAACATTCGATTTTATTTTTTAACAATTACATTTTCAGATTCTTCTGAAGCACTTTCTTCATCAGATGTCCATCCGGAAATAGAAGAAACCCAAATCGACGATTCTGAGATATCTGAAGATTGTAATATAGTTTCATCAGATAGAGGAAATTTTTGTGACAGTCCAACTGAATGCAAACGAAAAATAATATTTAAATTGGGTCTATGTAAGCCACAAGGACCGTTTCCAAAATATTCAGAAAGTAACCGACCTTTTTCGGTCTATTATTCATATATCAATAAGGCAGGCATAAAAATTGCAAGACCATGGTTATGTTATTCTAATGTTTTAAACAAACCGTATTGACACTTCTGTTGGTTATTAGCAGATCGTCAAAGCAAATCGTACTCCTCGCATGGGTTAACGGTGTTTCCATTAGAAGCAATTTTACGCAAACCGTACTTGACCATGAAAAGTCACAGCAGCATATTAATGCATCCCTATCTTATAATAATTGGTTACAAGGAAATACTATCGATAATTTATTGCAAAGTGAAATCAATAGTAAAATTACATTCTGGAGAGATGTATTGCATCGTATAATCAATGTTATAATTATTTTAGCATCTTGTAATCTACCTTTAAGAGGCCATGATTGTGATTTTGGAAATTCTATGGCAATTTTACGTTTGCTATCTAATTATGATGCAACTTTAAAAGGACTTCTTCTAAAACCAAAAGGCAAAATAAATTATTTAAGCCCTACGATTCAAAATGAAATTATTAATTTGCTTGCAGTTAGGAAGAATATCTCAGAAATTAAAAAATCTCCATTTCTGACAATAATTCTAGACACAACACAAGACTTGTCAAAAACAAACCAACTTTCTGTAGTTTTTCGATACATCTCGATTACAGAAATTAAAGAATTAAAAATGTGTGAGTCCTTTTTGGGGTTTATAGCAGTATCCGATTGCAGAGCTGAAGGACTTAAAATTGAAATTTTAAATTAAAGAATATGGAATTGATTTTACTAAATGTAGAGGACAGGGTTACAATGGAGCAAATGTTATGTCGGGTGTTTATGGAGGATTACAAACCCTAATAAGAGAGCATTCTCCGAATGTCGATTATGTTCATTGTGCTGCGCACGCATTAAATATAGTTTTAAACGATGCTGCGAAACATGTTCGTGAAGTGTCGACTTTTTTCGGTAATTTAGAAAAAATATATACTTTTTTTGGCAATAGTATACAACGCTGGGCAATGTTAAGTGACGATTCATCTGAAAAATATTTGATTACCCTTAAAAAGGTATGTCTTACCAGATAGTTTTCAAGGAACGACGCTTTATTAGCGGTAAAGAAAAATTATTTATTAATCATGAAAACTTTGTACTAAATTTGATTTCGAAAAAAAAAGATGAACGTGAAGAATGTAAAAATATAATTAACATTTTAGAGAGTTATGATTTCTTAGTGCTTGTCACATTTTTTTCTTCACTATTTGAAATAATTAATCCTGTTTCTGAAGCTTTACAGCATGAAAATAATGACAAAGAACTAGTATTTTGTTAAGTAATCTTTTGAACAGACTGTGCGAATTAAGAAATCAAAATTCATTCAATAGTTTGCTAAATGAGTCCAAAGATTTAGCAAAAGAGTGGAGGGTGACAACGGTTTTTAAAAACAGAAGGCGAAAGATAACGAAACGTTTTTTTGATGAGTTGTCACAAGATGAGAGTTTCAGACCCGGAATCCTATTTCAAAGTCAATGTCTACTATTGCTGTTTAGATATATTAATTTCTGAAACTAAACAAAGCTTTCAGAGCCTTTGCAACCTGAGTAGTATGTTCGAAATATTACAACCGGAGAAACTCCTGTCTTCTTCAAACGAAGAGATATTAAACGCTTCCGGAAAACTGTCGGCTAAATACAGTAAAGACATCTCAGTTACTTTTTATGACCAATTAATGGCTCTAAAAACATGCTTAAAATCTGAAATTCAAAAAATTCATTCCATTAAGGAACTCATTGAATTATTGCTGATAAAATGCAATAGTCTTGCATCCAGTTTTCCGGAGGTAATAACAGCATGCTTTTTATTCTTGACCCTTCCAGTTACAACCGCAACTGCTGAAAGAAGTTTTTCAAAATTAAAACTGATAAAAAATTACCTAAGAACTTCAATGGGACAGGAACGCCTGTCAGACCTGTCACTATTGTCCATAGAGGGAGGAACTTTAGAAAACCTAAAGTCATCATTAGCTATAAATGATTTAATAAATCAGTTTGCCGAAAAAAAGGCAAGGAGGGTGTATATTTGATTTGAATTGTTTGTAAAAATTTTGAAAAAAGTGACAGATAGATAATTAGGATGAATAAATATTTCTTTTAATTTTATGCAAACATTTTTTTTTCTTTTGTGAGAATTCTTTACCCTTTCTAAGGGCCCCCAAATAAATTTTTATACGGGGCCCCGCCAAGGCACGCTACGCTTCTGCTTAGCCGACTTTAAATTTTACAACGATCGCAATTTTAAGTGACAATAGCAACAACTAACAGCTATGACAGCACCCACTAGATTGAAACAATTAATTCAGCCCAGAGCCAACTACACAAAAAGATGATATTGAAAAATTATTCACCAAATGCCACTGATCTCTGTTTTGCAAAACCAGCAAACCCCTTCATAGTCCTAATAACTCGTTCATCATCTCTAACCAAACTAGTCAGAGCAATTGCATACATATACAAATTTATAGAAATCATCCGTCATCCTGCTACTATAAAACAAATGTCTAATGTGTCACAGGTTCAAGGCCATAACAGCACAGCATGTCTGATCTTCCTGCATGTCGTGTAATACCTTCCCGTCCCTTCCAGACTACTAGAGTCGACTTCGCAGGACCATTCTCAATAAAATCATCTCATCTGAAGCGAGCTCCGGTATCCAAATCTTACATCGCCCTATTCATATGCTTCTCGACAAAGGCAATTCATTATCTTGCTGAAGTATCTCATTGTAATCAAAAACAGAGATCAGTTTATTTGTTTTAAAATATATTTAAATCATTTTGATATGATTTTAAAGTTAGAATATCTATTTGACGTTTGTTAACAAATTTCAATACCTTTATTGTTAATACGAATTAAAGTTGCATTTGCATGTGCCCAAAACATCCACATAGTTATTACACATCATAATTGACCTAGATTGTGCATCTTAAGAGGGACCTCACGATTTAGGAACCTGCAAATAGTTGTCACCCGTGACTTGCAACAAATTTAGGTCATTTTGTAAACAACAAATCTAAAGAACGCGGTGAAATTAAGTGTTGTAATTCTAACACAATACAACTTGGACCTTTGTCTTGAGGATCAGGTAATTTGGTTATGTTTTATATTGTTATAAAAAAGATATAAGCCATTAAGTGATAGTGTGATTTTGACAGTTTTGTCAATTTATGCCCAACAAACACAGACTGGCTGCTCCGATAATGGGACGAAAGTGGTTTGCCGAACTGCCGCATTCGGCCCGCTTACAGCTCCCAGCTCGGCGTGTAGGTAGGGCATGTCCGCCAGGCCGTAAGGTGGCTAAGCGTAGGCTAGCCAACCATTCAACCTCGGCAACGCCTTTGAATAACCGACGACGAGCCGATGGTAGATAGCCGGTAAAACCGACGACGGGCCGATGGTAGATAGCCGGTAAAACCGACGACGAGCCGATGGTAGATAGCCGGTAAGTGCACGGCAGTCGATGGGTGGCTCGCAAAGGGGCAATCCTCTTGTAAGCCACCATTTATCGGCCAGACGAATATGCGCAGACGCCCAAAATATTTGTATTTGATTGAGAAATGTTTTTTCTTATGATAAACTTTCTATGGGCTGTTCAATAAAATATAGTTTGTAATCCATAGGCGACTGTGACAATGTGATAATTATTGAATAGGTACCCTTTATTAAGCGAAAGAAATGATAATTGTATTTTATTATTTATAAAATTGATATTTCTAGCTTAAATATGTTAATATTGGAAATCAGCAAAATATCTCATCTGAAAAACAACATGTGCAAGGTTATAATAATGGTTTTTGTATATAGATGCATCAAATAAAAATTGGAATTTTAAATAAACAGAGAAATTATTTTAGTAATTTTGAAAAAAAAACCTTTAAAAATGCATGACAGAGATTCAGGGAAACATCCCCTGCTATGGTATTGATAAAAAAGATGTCTACATTTTTTCCACAATAAAATCTAAACTTGTACTTTGTATAATAAAACACTTTTTAAAAAAACATTAGACCATTTATTAGTTACACAACAAAAAAAGTAATGTCAATATATCAACATTCTTTTACAACAAATTCAAAAAAATAAGTTTCCCAATATATAGAGGAAAAGATGCAAATATGGGCTGGTCTCTTAATATGGGCTAGGTAGGTTTCTCAGCTATTCGATGCAGATCTCTACATCTGACTATCGCAAACGGTAATTGGGGAAGTTAAATGTTTACCGTGGAGATGGCGCCACAGTAGAAAATAGTTTAAATTTATAATACGTGTTTGTCAGTTACTGTGAGTGTCAAAACTTTTTCGGGTAAGTTTATAAATTCAATTACTTAAAAATGAACAATATTTTTAAAAATTCGCCTGTTTCACGTTGAAGCCCTATAATTAGCCTTTAATGTATGCTAATTAGTTTTCTTCAAATTGATTACTTTTGGAAATAACCTCTTTTGTTGTGTGAAGCCAGCATGTTTGCAATATGGGCTATGCCTTTGTTGTTATTATGGGCTAGTGGCCCATATTTAGAACTATGTAAAATATATTACAAAATTGTTTCAGGATGTCAACCAAACAGCAGAAAGATGGTAAAAAAAGAAAAAAATGGAATGTGGGAGATATGGAACGTGCAATAATAGCTGTCAGGCAGCATGCAATGGGTACGCTAAAAGCTTCAAAAATGTTTAAGGTCCCACGTTCTACGTTGCAACGTTCTGCAAAAAAGCTAGAACTACAGCCAATTGAAGCAGCCCAAATAAAGCTAGGGCGTAAAGCTATATTAGGGAACGATCTAGAAGACGAGTTAGTTCGTTATATTTTAGAGATGGAAGCTAAATTTCATGGATTAACCAGAAAAGACGTTAGGAGGATGGCGTACACTTTAGCTACCAGGAACAACATCAAACATCCGTTTGGAGGTAACATGGCGGGCAGAGCCTGGCTAGGACTTTTCCTGCAACGCCATAAAGAGCTATCAGTACGACGACCAACGGGAACATCGTATTCTCGAGCAAGAGGCTTTAGCAAAGAAAATGTTGCATCCTTCTTTAATGTTCTGGAAAAAGAATATGACAAACATTTATACCCCCCTGAACGTATCTTCAATGTTGATGAGACAGGTCTTACGGTTGTACAAAACAAGATTGCACAGGTTGTAGGCCGAAAGGGGAAACGACAAATTGCATCATTAACTTCTGCTGAAAGGGGTTCATTAATAACCCTCGTGGCAGCGATGAGCGCTGCTGGACAATTCATCCCACCAATGATGATATTCCCACGAAAAAATATTAACCAGCAACTGATGAGAGGAGCTCCTCCAGGTGCCATTATGGAGGTGCACCCCAGTGGATGGATACAAAGTAATATTTTTACAAGATGGTTTCAACATTTTATTGACACAGTGGAACCCACAGAGAAATCACCAGTCCTGCTTATTTTGGATGGCCATTACAGCCATACACGCAATATTCAAATCATAGATTTAGCTAGAGATAATCATGTGACTATAATTGTCTTACCTCCCCATTGTACCCACAAACTCCAGCCGTTGGACAAAACATTCATGGGAGTTCTTAAGTCTTACTACAGCGAAGAGATCAGGGTCTGGTTACGCCACAATAATCGCCCACTAAGTCCATTTGATGTGTCAGAGCTCTTTGGGAGAGCCTATTTGAAATGCCAAACTGGAGAGATTGCTGTTAATGGTTTCCGAGCTACAGGCATTTATCCATTGAATAAAAACATATTTTCAGATGCTGATTTCATTGCAGCTGAAATTGAAGCAGAAAAGACTACGTCAGTCGCACCTGATGACGCTAGTGATGAAGAGGATGAGATGATGGTGGCTTCAACCTCTGGTGTCAATTCGAATGAACCTACAAATTCTGACATTCCAACATACGATAAATCTACCAACTCTGAGATAACACCTGATCGTCGCTCAAACCAGAGCAATTCATCGTCTAATTCTCCCACTTCTCCCTCTGGGCCTAACAAACAGCTTGTTGATATTCCTACAACTAATACACAGCTTGTTCCTATTTCTGCAGGTAATACACAGCTAGTCGCTATTCCTACAACAAGCTTTTATAAAAAGTCTGCCACGCCTTTCAGAGGACCTTGTCCAGAACATGGTGTACGAGAAGGGAAATTCGCCTTAGCGATATTTGGCTGGTTCCTCTAAGTTTAGTTGGTTGATCCTTTCCTTCCCGACATGTTTTTGAGTATTTTAAAACAAGAAGACTCGCCAACCTTTTGTTGACGGGAACGCTGAAATTGTCGTTGAGAATAAAGGAGTAATAAAAATACGGCTCACTCACAATCCCTCTATTTAAATTCTTACAAGAACGAAGTACCAAACTTTAGTATTGGATACGGCAACAGCGCTAAACTACCGTTGAACCGGTCTAGGCGACCATGAGGATACAAACAATAATTTTTAATAAAAATAGTACTTACAATACAGAAATTCACCGACCAATGTCGGAAAAGCACTTCACGTCATATTTACACTCTCATTTGTTGCAGTTACATTAAATTGATAAACGAAATTAGGTATGTACTTAAACCAATGAATCAACACTTGATCATATCGTCACAAGAGGTGAGCCAAGACTACTGATTGCCTTTCGTTGGAGGTAATTTTGCGGCTTATGGCGCGGGAGGTACCAATTGGTTCCGTGAACATGAATAAAAGGCGCGGAGATTTAAACTTCGAACCTTTCGCTTAATGTTAAATTAAGATCCATTGTAGGAATTTATGGGAAATTCCTACATACTGGGGGCCGGGGCAAAGATGAGAGGAACAGTTTAGGAGCAGAATCCAAATTTTAAGCAAGAAGGAAGGAGAAAAGAAAAAGAAAAAAGAAAAAAAAATACGTTCTACTCCAAATGTAGATAGAACTCAGTCCATACATGGTAGAGGAGCTAACTTAGTAATAGGACGAATATAAACTCCATCCACAGTTCTTACACGTGCGGCACGAACATTGCCGTCTTTGCCAGTTAGTAGTTCCACTACCCTGGCAAGGGGCCAATTCAAAGGAGGACGGTCCTCCGATTGCACTAGTACAAGCTGATTAAGCTGAAGATTGTTTGAGGCTTTACACCACTTAGGTCGATGCTGCAGTCGATGCAGATAATCGGTGCTCCACCTCTTCCAGAATTCTTGGTTCATCTTAGTACATTGTTCCCAAAAAGTTAATCTGTTTACAGGGATGGTAGATAGATCGCGATCGGGAAAAGCGGTTAAAGGTGCTCCGATCAAAAAATGACCTGGTGTCAAAGGAGATAGATCGGTAGGATCATTTGACATCGGGTATAATGGTCTGCTGTTCAAGATAGCTTCGATCTGACTCAGAACCGTGGAGAGTTCCTCGAAGGTAAGGCACGAATTGCCAATTATTTTGGTGAGGTGGGATTTGGCGCTTTTCACAGCCGCTTCCCATAAGCCACCCCAGTGCGGTGACCGCGGAGGAATAAACTTCCAACTAATTTCTGTAGTTGAAAGAAAAGACTGTATCTTATTGATACTTTCGGAAGATATGAGAAAAATGGAGAGTTCTCGTAATTGATTCCTTGCTCCAACAAAGTTGGAACCATTATCAGTATAGATAGTCTGAGGATTCCCTCTACGACTGAGAAATCTTTTAAGAGTGGCGATAAATGCATCGGTAGAGAGATCACTTACTAATTCGATATGGATCGCCTCTGTCACCATGCATATGAATATGGCAATGTAGGCCTTTTGTATTGGGGCTTTTCTTAAGCGCGAAGATTTAATTTGTACAGGTCCAGCAAAATCGATGCCAGTTTTGGAAAAGGGGCGAGATTTTTGCACTCGGTCAAGGGGTAACGGGGACATTATTTGAGAGGCGAACTGGGCATTAAATCTAAAACAGGTGATGCAGCCTTTTATCAATTTTTTGACAAGACGAGTGCCATTCAAGGGCCAGTACTGTAGCCTTAAATTTCCTAACACATTTTGGGCTCCACCATGGCCAAGACGGCGATGTTCCCGTATTATTAGCACATCAACAACATGATCATTTTGTGGTAACAGCAAGGGAAATTTTTGATTGAAAGGTAAAGTAGAAAATTGTAATCGGCCACCCACTCTTAGAAGGCCGTCATTATCCAAGAAAATGTTCAATGGAATTAAGTCTTTATTTCCAATCGGAACGTTAGTTTTTAAACAACGAATTTCGTTGAAGAAGTGTTTATGTTGAATTTGTTTGATTATAAAATCATGGGCAATGCGGAGATCGTCAACAGATAACGAACCAACGTCTCTGAATTTTCTCCTCGATAGGTTTATAAATTTGAATATATGGGCTATAACCCTATTTAAGGTTATAAATTTTGAGAATCGGAAAAATATAGGTTCCCAAAAGTTTAAGTCGCTGTTGACTATAGCAAGGTTGACCTTTTTGACTTCAGGCAAGTCGTCAATAGGTTCGAAAGAATCCATAGAATCAAAATCTTTAGATTCAAGTAGAAATCGAGGACCCTCGAACCAAAAAATCCAGACCTCAGATGAGAATTTACCACGAGAAAGTAAATCGGCTGGGTTTAAATCGGATTTGACATGTCGCCATATAAAATCTTTACTATTGTTTTGAATGGTTAGGACACGCCGAGCTACAAAGGGAGAAAAATCATTAGAAGACCGTTTCACCCAACTGAGAGCGACTTGAGAGTCGGACCATAAATTTATGGAAGAGATGTGAAGAGAAATGCACAGAATCTGAACTATTCTGCGAGCTAAAGTGGACAATAGCTCCATTGCACACAGCTCTAACTTGGGAATAGTCAAAGTAATTTTCAAAGGATTCACACGAGATTTAGCAGAAATTAGGCGAGAGGATCTAGAATTATCAGCGTAGATCGCTACTAAATAGAGACACCCTCCGTATGCCTTTTGACTGGCATCGCAAAACCCGTGGAGAGAACACGAAATAATAATTTTTTGGTTAAATAGGTATCTGGGTACTCGGAGGTGAGCAGCTTCAGTTAATAAAGAAAGGAATTTATTAAACTGAGTAATTATGGATGTGTCGGAAATGGGAACATCCCACCCTATCTGGGATTTCCAGACCGATTGCATCAACAGTTTGCCAAACACGGTCAGATTGTTCACTAACCCAAGAGGGTCAAATGTACTGGCGACGGTACTTAATATCCTTCGTTTCGTTATATGAGAACAATCAGCCAACTTGGCAGTTTGGATATGTAAAATATCAGACGCAGGATTCCATTTTAGTCCTAGAATTTTGCTTGACGAATCGTCAAAACTACGATCCAATTCAGCGTTAGGTAATTCATCGATTGACTGTAAAAACTTGAATGAATTTGATTGCCATTTGTGAAGTTGGAACTCATGTTTTCCAAGCATATTTGTCAATTCGGCATAAAGAGCCGGTAAGTCCATTTCCTTATTGGTTCCAGTTAAGATATCATCCATGTAGGTTTGATGAAGAATAGCCTGCTGCGCATTTGGACAATCGGGACTATTTAAGGCAATGTCTTTCAAGACTCGGGTGGCCAAGAAAGGGGCACAGTTCTGTCCGAAACTAAGCCTAGATAATTGGATACATTGAAGGGGTTTCGTGGGGTTATACCTCCACAGTATGTTTTGGAGATAGCGTTGCATGGGATTGATATCTATGAATCTATACATCATTTTGATGTCAGCACACAGGACATATTTATAGCATCTAAATCTGCACAGAATGTCGAATAGGTTATCCTGAACTTGGTATCCCTTCGACGTTAAATCATTAAGAGAGAAACCTGAATCGGTTTTAGCCGAAAAATCGAACACGATCCGAAGTTTGGTGGATGCGCTTTCCTCACGTATCACCGCCCTATAGGGTATAAAATACTTGAAATCGTTAGACACAGTGTTATAGAAAGACAGAGGAATGACTTGAGCATGATTGAGTGTTAGATATTCTGAAATTACTTTTTTATATTCAGAGAAAAGGGTAGGATTAGCATTGAATTTTCTTTCAAGAGAAGAGAATCGTTGGATGGCTATACCGAATGACTGGCCTAGTTTTTTATTCTGATTTGCGAGTAGAGGCATATCTACCTGATACCGCCCCGATGGTAGGATAACGGTTGTATCCCGAAATAGTTGTTCAACATATTCCTCGCTGGGATCTTGTGATGGACATTCGGGAATTTCCTCAAGCTCCCAGAATTTCTCCATTGTCCTTTGGAGGTCAGAATATTGATAGACTTGATCATTATAAACCGTCAAAAAGGAATAAGCAGACTTAGGTTTATGCTGGGAGGAGTTAGCATTTCTCAAAGGGATAGGACCCGCGATAACATATCCCAGATGAGTATCTATAAAGGAAGGAGAATAAGGATCCGTTTTAAGTACGGTCCCCTTAAGCAGGTAATGATATAAATCACAGCCAATAAGAAGATCTATTGGACCGGATTCAAAGAATAAAGGGTCAGCTAGCTCAAGTTTTATATGGGATGGAATTTTAAAATTAGAAGGTGAGATAGAAGATTGTGGTAAACTATTTGTTATTTTATCTATGACCGAGCAAGATATAGTGAAAGTACTGTAAGGTGCAATTTGAGAATTAAATGTGATATCTACCACTTCTCTACTATAGGTGTAGTTATTGCTACCTAATCCGGAAATATTAAGAGTTTGTTTGCGAGAGACTAAATTCAATTTTTGTACAAAGGCACGGTTAATAACGCTCATTTGACTAGCGGAATCAAGAAGAACTCGTCCAACCAAACACCGACCATTGAAACCGTTAACATTCACTAAAGCCGTAGGCAATAGTACAATACTGTCTTTTGCTGACATGGCAGTCAAAGCAGTTTGATATCTCACTGACTCCGGAGGTTCAGGTGATTGATTAGGTGATGCAGAACTGGTATTTATGAAATTAGATCTATTAATTTGATCTGGGGACGTATTATTATGTACATTAATAGGAGAGGGGTGATTATTTACATTGGATAGAGAGGTTACATTGGGGCTTCCGGAAGAGGAGGCTCTAGGATTATTACGATTGTTAGAGTTGTTTGGCAATCTGTTCTGACTGTCAAAATGTAAGTAACTATGATGAGACTTATTGCAAGTTGCACATCTCCTAAGGGATTTACAATCGGTAGTACTATGGGTACTATTCAGGCAATTTACACAAAGTTTTTTAGCTTTGACTATCTGATACCTCTCTTGAGGTGATAAGGACATAAATTTGGAACAACCGTATATAAGATGAGAGGGGTCTGAACAATGAAGACAGCTCGGTCTATTAACCCGAGAAGAACTAGAATGGTACTGTTGCGAAGAACTTAAACTAGATACCAATGTCACCCTATTTTTACTAACATTATTAGACTTGGGGTAGAATTTACCCTTAGTGTTGGTTTCAAAAAGATTTAAATTTTCCAACATTGATTGGCGTTGCTGTAGAAAATCAAAGAAATATTCAGCTGTAGGGATAAGCTCTGGCTTGCGCTCACTTTCGAAGGCTCGTCTTGAATTAAAATCAAGTTTTTGCTCCATTAAAAATATTATTAATGACTCAAAATTTACTTCCGGCGATAAATTCATATTTTTAATCAAATCAAATGTCTTACGCGTCGATATCTGAAATTCGCGCAACTCGACCGGAGTACTTTTCAAGACAGGTTTTTGATCCACCAAAGTTTGGTACAAAGAATACAGTAATTTATATTTATCGTCATATGCCTTTTTAAGAATATTTAAGGCAATATTCAAATTTTGATTTGTTACGCTTAAGGACTCAATCATTTCCAAAGGTGGTCCACGTAACAGCCCTTTAAGGTAATAAAACTTTTCACCCTCCGACTTTAAATTATTATTATTAAGTACCAGTGCTGTGAACAGGTCGATAAAGGATGGCCACTCTGATGCAGCCCCTGAAAAAGGTTTAATGTTAATTTTAGGTAACACGACATTAGATACATCGTTTGGCCTAGTATTTAAATTGAGTGATTCTTTTTGCTTATTTTCTATTAGAAGTTCAAGCATAGCAATACAACTTTCAAAACGGTCGGCGACAACGTCCTCGGCCTCATCGTCGGAAGAGTAGTTGTCGTCGTCCGGGTTAGATAATGAAACGATTTCCAATTGGACTTTTTGATAATTGTCATAGTGACCAGATATGCTTTTAAGTTTGACTTTAAGTATATAGACCTCTTCGGAGCCAGTCAGCTCCGACACAAATGTTTCAATTCGAGATAATTGCGATTTGAAACCCCCTCTTTTATTTTTCAAGTGATTTAGCGACATGATTGAATCAAAGTGTAACCAATCAAAGTTGAACTCCACCAGAATTAAAATAAGCTTCTAAAGTAGCGATTAAATTTTTACAATATATGGAATAACCGAATAGACAAAGAGCTTTTCCAATCAATGCGATAAGTATTTCAATAGCATGCAAATTACTGAAAATTAGTTTAACATTGTAAGAAAATACCTACCTACTTATAACCTACTTATAACCAAATACGGTATTAATATTCAAAATAATAAAGAAGAAACTACAGTGAATTATTTTTCACAGTGTACTAGAATGCATGTAAACGCAAATAGATAATCAATATTGAGATTAATAAACAAAATATCAAACATTGAAAAAACTGTAGATTATTTTTAACAGTGTAAGAAAATGTTCCTACTTATAACCAAATACACTAATCAAATATTCAAAGTAATAATGAAGAAAAGACTGAATTATTTTTCACAGTGTACTAAAATTATACGTGAACGGAAAAAGATAAACAATATTGAGATACATAATCAAATATCTAATATTGAGAAAATTGTAAATTATTTTTAACAGTGTAGGAAAATGTACCTACTTATAACTAAATACACTAATTAAATATTAAAAGTAATAATGAAGAAAAGACTGTGAATTATTTTTC
Organism: Galeruca laticollis; assembly: GCA_963921935.1. Lineage (NCBI taxonomy): Eukaryota > Metazoa > Arthropoda > Insecta > Coleoptera > Chrysomelidae > Galeruca > Galeruca laticollis. Next base: position 62,717,780 of record OY998181.1, on the reverse strand, counting down.
ACAGTGTACTAAAATTATACGTGAACGGAAAAAGATAAACAATATTGAGATACATAATCAAAATATCTAATATTGAGAAAATTGTAAATTATTTTTAACAGTGTAGGAAAATGTACCTACTTACAACTAAATACACTAATTAAATATTCAAAGTAATAATGAAGAAAATACTGTGATTTATTTTTCACAGTGTACTAAAAATGCATATAAACGCACATTGCTAATTGATAAACAAAATATCTAATATTTAGAAAACTGTCAATTACTTTTAACAGTGCAAGAAAATGTACCTAAATATAACTAAATACATTAATTAAATATCCTCAAACTTAACGATGTATTTATTATACCATGTATTATTGAGGTAACAAAAACCCGACATGTAAATAAACACTAGTTTCTTCAAAATATGCTGTTTATAAACACTTCCAAACCGGCTCCTAATCCTATACACCCCCCTTGAGCGAGGTGTCGTTGAAGTAAAAACGGCCAGCAGTTGACCATTCTAGATTCAGAACTCGCTTCGCGCGCTGTTGCCGGACTGTCTTTAATTTCCCGAGCAATCAAATCGCACTTATATACATATCACTGTTTCAGTATTTATTTTTTACAGTTTCTCAGCCCTCACGAGAGTCTAATGAACAACTTTTTGGAATGTTTATTAGAGAAAAGAAGAATAGGGTTCAGACAGACCCAAGAAATCAAATTGCCGCAAAGGCGGACATGGATATATCAAGTTGCTGCAGAGGCAAAAATGGATATGTCAAATTGACAGACTAAATCCGGCTCGAAGGACCAATAAAAACTATGTACGAGAAGGGAAATTCGCCTTAGCGATATTTGGCTGGTTCCTCTAAGTTTAGTTGGTTGATCCTTTCCTTCCCGACATGTTTTTGAGTATTTTAAAACAAGAAGACTCGCCAACCTTTTGTTGACGGGAACGCTGAAATTGTCGTTGAGAATAAAGGAGTAATAAAAATACGGCTCACTCACAATCCCTCTATTTAAATTCTTACAAGAACGAAGTACCAAACTTTAGTATTGGATACGGCAACAGCGCTAAACTACCGTTGAACCGGTCTAGGCGACCATGAGGATACAAACAATAATTTTTAATAAAAATAGTACTTACAATACAGAAATTCACCGACCAATGTCGGAAAAGCACTTCACGTCATATTTACACTCTCATTTGTTGCAGTTACATTAAATTGATAAACGAAATTAGGTATGTACTTAAACCAATGAATCAACACTTGATCATATCGTCACAAGAGGTGAGCCAAGACTACTGATTGCCTTTCGTTGGAGGTAATTTTGCGGCTTATGGCGCGGGAGGTACCAATTGGTTCCGTGAACATGAATAAAAGGCGCGGAGATTTAAACTTCGAACCTTTCGCTTAATGTTAAATTAAGATCCATTGTAGGAATTTATGGGAAATTCCTACACATGGCGTAAAAAGAAAGTTATTTCAGAAGTTAACTCCATCAACTCCTTCCACATCTGGGTCCGGGTCTTCTCGAACATCTCTGGTAACACCATATGATCTTTCTCCTGTGCCTTCTTTGAAGAAAAAAACCTCAAATCGTGGGCGTAAGCCAAGTAAGTGTTCGGTGATAACCTCTTCACCTTATAAAAATGACTTGCTCCAGTCTCTTGACAAGGTTAAAGAAAAGAAAAAAGGGACAGGAGAAGGCAAAGAAAAACAAATTAAAGAAAGGAATAAAAAAAAGGGGAAACGCAAGCAGGTTACAAAGAACCAGAAAAAGGAATCTGATTCGAGCACCGAGGATGAGGAGGAATATGTGCCCGCAGATGAGGATAGCGACTACAATGAATTTCCAAATGCCCAGTCTCCAAAGGACGCAGCTGACGTGACTTGTATATTTTGCGAAGCACCTTTTGCAGAGGATAACCACGGTGAAATCTGGATAAAGTGCTTCATGTGCAATTTATGGGCCCATAACGAGTGCGCTGGGGCCGAAAATGAACAATATGTTTGTGATTTTTGCAAGTAGTAAACATTAGTTTGGATTTATTTCATGTATTGTTTAATTTAAAATATTAAAATATATTTCTCACGCATCTATCTCATTTCTCATACATTTATCACACATTTTTGGGGGTAGCCCATATTTAGAGTCTATATTCAAAATGCGCAAAAATGCACATTTTCATTATTTACTCATTAATGAATTTACATATTTTTTTAATCAATGTGGACTTTAAACAGGTTGATACTAACTAATGTAGTTATCGTTAGGTAGCTTTGGAATTGAAATAGAATTTTTTTTTGTTTTTTTACAAACAAAAATAAAATGGGTAGCCCATATTTGCCTCCTTTCCTCTAAGTAATAAGGAACGGAAAATGTGTACATATTATGCATAAAATACGCAGTTACAAGAAACTTAACGAAAAAACTATCTTATTTATATTAAAATCAGCAACAAATTATTATAGAATAATTGGCTAGGAAATTATATACATTAAAATAACAACAAAAAATATTTATACATATTTCTCATAGTTCCCATATCATATGACAGAATGTAGATATATAAAAAAATAAACAAGATTTTAATAGTAAGAATTAAATGGCGCAGTTTTGAACAACTTAAACAAAATACCCTAATTTATAATTAAGTAAAGTAACAAATTAAAATAGACTAATCGCCTGAAATAAAAATCTATGAAGACAATAAATCTCTTATTTTTTACTTTTTCGATTGGCTCTTCCCCCTGCTCTATCTGGAGCATTTTTGAGCCAATTGGGTAAGTTTTATTCTTAATATATGTTTTGCCATCCTTATTGTTAGATTTCTCGATATCAGAGTCAGAATCTGAGCTAAATATGTAATCAAACTCTGTCTCTGATAACACACTTTCTGTTGAAGGCCCTGCTTGTGCTTAAATACAGTCACTAGATTTCGCTAATCGGAGACTATCAATAAAACTGGAGTTAGAAATGTTAGAAGTGATGCTGAAAGTTTTAGATTGTGTCTCCAAATTAGGATCATATTGGGAATTACTTGGGGAACTATAGACAACATCTTGTTCGAAATGACATGCACAGATTGAAGATTGTGTCTTGGGCTCTGAACATTCAGATCTCAAAACTTCGTTTATAGAAATAAAAGCACTTAATATTGATTGCATTTGCGTGGCAATCAAACGCCGCTCTTGACTCTTACTTATTTTATGTACAGACGCCATAATTATATAGGTTAAAATAGAATTCAGCAAACTAACATCTTTTAAAATGTAAGCCAAGTAACTTGAGATTGTTACATTAATCACTTGTACCATAAGATACTTCACACTTGTACTTACAAATTATTTTGCCCATCATGTAAATGCGACTGAGACATTATTTATTTTTACACTTGTCTTCTGCCTACACTTTCTTGAAATAACAATAAATTAACTGGCAGCGGAGAAACGCCAAAATGATCAAATAATATAATTGATAATCTACGAGTATTATCACGGCAGCACGATTCACGATACTATATCCAAATCAGCACCAAATATAAAAACAACATAAAACAAGACTCTTTTTTCATAGTTTAAGAGTAAGAGTTAAGTAACACAACACAACAATAAACAATAACCTCACAAAAATACAAAATGGACGTCAAATGATGCGGCGCGAAATTTAAACGCGAATGATTTGGTACCACTTTACGGCTCGCTAAACGAACGCGGCCCGGAGTCGGATATATACAGCAAAACATCCTGCGGATCAGTTTTGGCACGAAATATGGTCTCCCGGTAGCGAGTGTCTGAGGAGTAGCCACTTCCGGCCCGAAAACAACAGCCGCTCTCGGTTTGCCGTTAAGTTGCCGAGTAAAAGCCGATTCTTTGTACATTAGGAACGGTATAACCGAACTGGGCCGACGGAGGTCCAGATCATGGCTACTTCCGCCACCAGAGTACCGTGCGTGCCGACTGGCGGCCGTATGTTTTCCGATGGCGTTTGGTTTGTTGGGTGGTCACAAATTTAGACGCCAAAATCTGATCCCCAAAAGGAAGCCCAGAGAATTCGATTCTGAAAATATGAAATCTCAAATGATTGTATTTTTTGAGATTTGTTGCACTCAAATTTTTGCAAACGATCAATTTTTTACTTTAGTTCAACCGTTCCATCATCTTGATGGATGTCGCTGACAAATAATATTATTACTTTCTCTATGAGCAGGGTTGGGAATGTAGTTAATGTAAAATTACATCACTTTTGTAGTATAGATACTTACATTAACTACATAACCTGTAACTACATTTTTTATATTCTTTCATATATTTAGGGTTGTTTTAATTATGATAAAATTATTATTGATCTGACATTCATAGGATGAGACAGGGGATAATATAAAATATTCTCGTTTTTTTGTCTAATCCTTCATAAAAGTTGAGGTACTCTTAATAGTTTTAATAAGTTTTTCAAGTTAATTGTTTTTTTGGAATGCAATATTCTATGTAATTATTATATGACAATGTATAGATCTCCTGTGAGCTATACTATGGGCCCCATCCCCATATTCCATACCTCACCATTAATAAAATAAAACAATAATATAAATATTATTGATAACGTTTTTATTTATCAGGTACAGAGACATCACATCAGACTCATCCATCACCAAATAAAAATAATATCGTCGTGGTAAATGCAGTAGGTCGTATGTCAAAAATATCGAACTTTTCAGAAGGGTCAAAAAACTTTCCCATCTTAACATTTTACGTCTGATTCATTTGACATTTTTTTTCCTAATTCAATTTGCAAAGGATTAAGAATGCCAAAATAATTTTTAAATTAAGTGCACAATTGCGGCCTCTGGGTTGATATACAACCTTTTGTAGTCCAAATATGGCCACATTTTTGACATACTCCAAATTGTTAGAGATACCAAGAATTAAAAAAAACATTTTAATTAGGAATGCGAAATGAAACATTTTGATGCATTGAAAACGTTATTATTTTTACACAAAAAAATGCAATCTTAAAAACTAAAAAGAAAATATTAAGTATTACAATTTGTATGGTAGATTAGTATAAAAGTCGCGGTAGTCATGAGGGATTAGTTGTTTCAACTCATGAAGGTGCAGATACTTGGATTTTTCAATTGGACAAGTTCCTTTATATCACTTTTGTCAGGAAGTTTTGTTTGGATCACAGCTGTGATGTGGTTTGGATGCAACATGCAACCTACCTAAAAAACCGAGAAAATATGTTGAGTAAAAGCCGATTCCTTACTACTATCGACATCTATAGTAAATATTTTGAACCAAAGAATTACTAGATAAGTAACTAGTATTGTGTAGGTTTTTAGGTTTATATACCTGGGAGGAAACCCCCCTAAATGTTTTATTCCAAATGTCTCGAGAAATATTCACTTTATCGTTATGAGGAAAGAGTAGGTACATTATTTATGCAAAAAGTATAGGAAAATTAAATGAAATTGATTTAAAATTTCTATTCCGCCAGTGACGTAGAATTTGAGAACAATTAACCAGTTACACCCCTGTCGTACGCCTCTGGTAGTAGCCAGAAACGTTTGTTTTTCATAAAGTAGGGTTACTACACACCCTACTTGCTGCCAAATACGAAATGGATACGTAAAATAAGTTTAAAGTACTGAGCACAAATAGTTTTAAAATTTTCAAACAAAACACCCTGTAACTCAGTAAGCAGATACATTTTATTTAGATGTTTTGGATTAAATCCTCATAATTTGAGGACATTATTCTACTGTTAAATTATTTCCAATTAGTTATGCGAATCACCCTGTGTATTGAATTTCATAGCTAGCGCGTGTAGTCAGTGACTTTATTATATAGGTATATATGAAAACATTTCCCAAATGTTTTGCTTAGTACAGCTCTATTCACTTTTTATTTTCATATATTTATAGCATTATTGAAGCTAAGTGTGAAGAGTGTAAGAAGTGTTGCATATCTCTTAGGAGAATATCGCGTCTGGTAAAAACATTAGATACCCATGTAAACTGTTGAGTATTATGGGTTGCCTATGGTCAAGAATTATCTAAACCTTTTTTTTGACAGGAAATTCTATTGAAGATAAGAATATTTGTTGGAGATAACAATTGATATAGTTGGAAAAACCCATATTTTTAGTGGAATCTGTAAGTATGAATGGTATGAAAAAATATGAATGATATAGAATTGTATAGTTAAATGAAATTTTCAATTATGAATAATTAATTTTGAATATGTACTACTTCAAAAGTTAATAGTACAATAAATAGGTAGATTATTGAGCAACGACCTCGTAGTGACACTGCTTATCAAAACTTAAATTTACACAAGTGAAATTGTCATAAATGTTCCAGGTAGTAATCTACTGTACAACGACTCAGTTTATCTTTTATGAAAAAAGTCAGTGGTACATATAATCAACAAAAATTCATTTAGAATGGGTTATAAACTTCTCGTCGGTTTAGGTTTGCTGTTGAAAAATGAGTAAACTATTGGGTAGAAAATGCAAACAACATTTAAGTAAGTCATCAGTTATAATTATTGACAAAAATACTCTAATTAAACTAGATGGGTAGGTACCTATATCAACAAAAGTTTCAATTTCTATTTTATTGAAATTGACTGTTTCCACCCTTACTACTGATGATGATATTTATAATCGAAACAATTTTTTAGAATTTCTAACATTTTTTCATTATATTCTGGAATTTTTTAGAAACAGTTGGTCTCATTTGAAAAAGTAATTTCTATTTTGTTCAGTTAAACTATATTGGGATTATTTAAATGAAAGTCACTACTAGAGAAGTGAAAATATATTTTATTCTTCTAAGTGTTAAAAGAATGAGAACCCAGTTGTTATTACAATGAAATGAGTCTCTAGACTAAAAAGTCTACAAACTAAAAACGTGAAATTATCAGTGTTTATATTAGGTCTGTTCCAACCAACACAAAAACCGTACAAGTAGGATACAAACCCAGTTGACCTGCTGTGTAATTTACATCAAATTTTCTGTGTTACTGAGATTGTAGGATACAAAAACGGTATTTACTTCGGTTGGAACAAACCTATAATTGCTTATCGAAATAGTGAGGGATGAAAGCGGCGTTGTCAGACTGCAGACGTATCATATTATATATTTTGTATTTTCAACACTCCCACTCAAAATTATAATAATAATATATCATATTGGCTTTCTTAAAAACATCAGTAAAAGTACATAGTAAACCGATGTTTTTTTCATCTCCAACAGGCGGGAAGCAGGAACGAGTTTGGTAAATATATCCGTTGTTGGTTTCCTGTATATATATATATATATATATATATATATATATATATATATATATATATATATATATATATATATATATATATATTCAAGTTTAATTTTACCATTTGTATCTAGTCTTTTATAATAAAATTATATTTTACATAAAAAAAAAGAAACTTCATTTTATAATATAACATTGTTTAAACTGTCACAATGAAGTCTCTTTGAACACATAACAAATAATCATCCTCTGTTTGCATAAATGAAAGTTTGTTTACAATTTAATTGATGTCAAAAACGTCAAATAAGAGGAAATATATTTTTCTCTAGAGTTGAAAGTGAAAAAGCGTGCAATTTTGACAAATAAAGAAGTATATTACAAACGTTATAATGGTAGTAAGAGGAGGGATGCCAATTGAACAAATATAATTGGCTTGATACACGTACGGATTTGTCACGATTTGAATCTGAATGTTTTGGTGTGGATATTTTGGATGGTAGAATTTTCTTAGGATTGCATAACTTCAACTTCTGTATGATATAAGCCTGACGTCAGCGCCAGTCACAGTGAAGTGTGAAATCTGTGGTAAATTTTTTAAGAAGCGAGGCCTAAAAACACATCAAAACAAGACCCATGGTGTACAAAATTTAAGTTCGATTACAAATGAAAGTTTTGGAAATAAGGAAATAAAAGATACGAATTCTCATCTTAAGTTGGCAAAATTGAGGAGCCAACGATCAGTAATCAGAAGAGTCCCAAAAGCTTCAAGGGCTCTTTTTGTGCCTCAACGCTCTCTAATCTGATTAATGAATGCGTAAGACAAAATTCTATTTCTACCTGGGAAAATCTATTGCTTTTTCCATACAATGTTTTAAGTCTTCCTTCTAAAAATTCTAATAAAAAAGTATCTCTCTATTATAATCAAGAATAATTCAAAAACATTTGAAAATATAGATCATCATTTAAATTTCTCTGATCAACAAAATAGAAATTTATCAGTTCGGAAAAACATAAATTTATCAAAAAGTAGTCAAATCAAAAATGTCATTAATAATGTTTCTGACGGCGACATGACATCCGCAATCAAAATCTTAGCTTCAGATGACAGTTTTGCTGATATCAGTACAGCCACTTTAAAAGAATTAAAATCGAAACATCCTTTAGAGAAACTTAATAGTACGTTCCCTACTTTGAGTTCGGAACCTATTCCTATTTTTATAACAGAAGAATTTGTCAGTAACGCAATAAACTCTTTTAAACAAGTTCTGCTGGTGGTTTAGACTCTTTAAGACCTTCAAATCTACAAGATTTAATAAGTTACAGTGCTGGCCCTTCAGGAAAAATTCTCTTATCATCTTTGTGTAAATTATATAATTTTGTTTTAAATGACACAGTCAACATCAATATTCGTCCTATTTTATATCCGGAGCGTCACTATTAGATTTAACTAAAAAAGCAGGAGGTATCAGACCAATTGCTATTGGTACAGTTTACCGTTGTTTAGTAGCGAAAATAATTTGTTCAAATATCAGAGACAAATTAGGATATTTACTTCGTCCATTACAATTTGGTTTCGGGTCGAAAGGTGGTTGTGAAGCAGTTGCACATGCAGCAAGACGTTTCGTCTCTAATCATCCAGACGTTAATAATAAAGTTTTTCTGAAAATTGATTTCAAAAATGCTTTCAATGCAGTTCATCGCGATCATTTATTAAAACTTGTAGCAGATATATTCTACCTGAAATTTTTCCTTTTATCAATCAATGTTATCGATTCCCTTCATATCTTTTATTTGGCGAAAACATCATTTATTCAGAAAGAGGCGTCCAACAAGGGGACCCTTTGGCACCTCTCCTTTTTTGCATATCGATACACAAACTTATAAGCAGCATTGACACATAATTCAATGCTTGGTACCTTGATGATGGTTCTTTAGGTGGTAATACTAATTCCGTGTTCAAGTCTCTTGTCTATATTATAAACAATTCCAAGGATATTGATATTGAACTCAATTTAAGCAAATGCGAGTTATTTTTCTTAGAATCGCCAAATAATCTAACCATTGATACATTTTATGCTCTAGCACCAGGCATAACAATTACCAACAAACAAAATTTATTTATATTAGGTGCTCCTTTATTAAACGAATCCTTTCTATCAGCTTTCAATGAAAAACTAACCTTTTTCAAAAAAATGTCATCTCGTTTATCCTGGTTACCGACACATATAGCTTATTACCTTCTCAAGAATTGCTTATTAATTCCAAAATAACCATATATCTTAAGATTTAGTCCGACCTGGTTACATAATGATATCTTAATCAATTTTGACATAACCATTCGTCATTCATTAGAGTTATTAATTAACATTAAATAAGAGGACCTTTCTTGGAAACAATCTCCACTACCTGATTCATATGGTGGTTTAGGAATTCGCTCATTCATTTCAGTAGCTCTTCCTTCTTTTTTAACATCATTAAATAGTTCAAAAAATTTCATTAATTACATTCTGCCTAAATTTTCCACACACAAGACCCTTTATTATTAGAGGCAGGAAATATTTGGTCATTAAAGTCTAACAAAGTTGTATCCGATGAATATAAATCCTTTCAAAAATCCTGGGATATACCTTTATTGAACATTGAAAAAGAAAATCTGCTTCAGAAAGCTATCAATTTACCAGACAAGGCTCGTTTGAATGCCGCATTTTCAAAGGAATCAGGAGCATGGTTGAACGCTATACCGTCAGCCCCATTATGTACGCTTTTAGATGACGAAAGTGTCCTTATCTTCATTGGTCTCCGATTAGGTTGGCAAATTTGTGTAAAACATCGCTATCGTTGCGGAGCTGATGTTGATGAATATGGAAGGCCTAAGTTGCAAATCAAGTGCCGGCCGTTTTTCACGTCATTCTGCAGTAAATTACCTAATCAAACGAGGCCTGTCATCTGCAAAGATTCCCTGTTCGTTGGAACCGTTAGGTACTTGCCGCGACGACGGTAAACGTCCAGATGGTATAACCCTCATTCCATGGCAATGCGGCAGACCAGTTATATGGGATTTCACTTGCACTGACACTTGGGTTCCGTCCCATGTCCGATCCACATCTACTTCCGAAGGCGCTGCAGCTTTACAAGGCGAAACTTTTAAAATCAATAAATACAAAAATTTGGAGAACATTTACATTTTTATTCCTGTAGCAATTGAAACCTCTGGTATTTTCGGTCATGAAGCTTTAAAATGCATTAACGAAATCGGTAAAAAAATATCAGTAGAAACCAATTATTCAAGAGCAACTTTGTTCTTTATGCAACAAATAAGTATTGCAATTCAAAGAGGAAACGCTTCATCTTTTCTCGGTACGTTCCCGCGTTCTAAGCCTCTAGAAGAACTTTTTATGAAACCTAATCACAAGAAACCTAATTCTTCTATCACTTGCAAACTTTCTCACATTACCGACCCTAAAACATGTTATCTTTTCTTTTTCCGAAATTCTTAAAAACATCTTTATTCTCTTCTTCAGAATGTATGCCTTCTGATAATACATGCGTTGACAATTTTATAAAGAAGCTTTTGGGCCTCAGTTTACTAAAAAATATAGATAACCACTAGCCAGATGATGTCCCATCCATAGGAGTACTGAAGAAGATGACTATGCTTGAGAATTATGCGATTCCTATACGCAATAAATTATCTTTGACCAAAACAAAATATAAAACTGGTTTACCCCCAATACAGTTGAAGACATCAAGTAAAAAGGTAAACGACCAAATGGAAGGTATTTATAAGTACTAACAGTGTGGCATACTCTAACAATACTAATACAGACAATGTGTCTGATGAAGATGATAACGGAAATCACGCATCAGTAGCCAATTTGAGTAAAAATTTTAATGACAAACTCTCCAAAACAGTAATAAATGGTACTAACCTCTCCAATAAGACAACTGAGGTTAGATTCAAAATATCTGATGTGACCAATGGAGTGAAAGCACTAAGTACAAAAGCAATATCAACCAGAGTTAAAAAATCTAGCAATAATGTTTCGGTGACCAAAAAAAAATGACATTGCCTCCAACTAGTGTCAAAATAACCCTAATGTTTTGCAGTCAAATTAAAAATTGGAAGAGATTGAAGACGTAGAAAAAAATAATGGGTCAGAAGTCGATAGAGTCGTAGTAACTGAGGAATCAATAAACATCAATTCACTTTCTAAAAATAATCCTAGAGTTAACAACTTCTCTTCATACATTTCATTTTCGATTAAAGCTTTTCAGAAAGGGGATGAAACTCAACAAGAACAAAAGGATACGTGTAAAAATGATGTAGATAACAAGGAATATATTAACAAAGTGAACCAGACCAATGATCTATCGACATCAACGAAATTTTCCAAAACCGCAATATTTCCATCCAATTCAATAGCAAACAACATCAATTCAAATTCCTTATCCCGCCGATCAAGTGAGAAGGACAATAAAAGAATCCGAGATTATTCGGACAATGATAGTAGTTGCGAAAGAGCTCTTAACAATATCTCCACAATCAGATCCTTAAACGGTATTCCCCAATAATTTTTAGGTCTCAAAGGCCTCAAAAATATTGGTAACAAATGTTTCATGAATAGTATTATCCAATGCCTATCAAACACAAGGTGGCTATTAGAATATCTAAAGAAAGACGCATACATAAGAGATATTAACATAAACATATCTAGCATTAAAGGAGCACCAATTAAAGCATTTGCTGAAGTTATTCGAGAGCTTTGGTCTTAAGACAGTTCAGACAGAGTGGTTAATACAGTATCATTGAGAAGTCAGATTCAGCGATTTCTTTCAAGGTTCATGGGAAACACTCAACATGATGCACAGAAGTTTCTTCGTTACCTATTAGCAGGACTTCACGAAGATGTCAACAAGGTATAAGAAAAACCAAAGCCCGTATTGATAGAAATTGATGACACACTTAGTGACATTGAGAAAGCACAAGAATCTTGGTTGAGATATCCGAGAATGTACAATTCCAAGATTGTGGATAATTTTGTCGATCAATTAAAATCAACAATCAAGTGCCACTGTGGTCACTGTTCAGTTACATACAATCCCTTTTGGGATTTATCCCTTTCGATACCCAAAAAAACAGGTCAATTACGACTTACACAATGTTTAGAGTCGTTTACAAGAGAAGAAACACTCGACGGTGATGAGAAACCAACATGTTCGAAATGTAAGGAACGATGACGATGCACTAAATCATTCTCAATTCATAAATTTCCGAAAATATTGGTTATTGACCTGAAGCGCTTTTCGCAAACAGGAAGATTTAGTGGAAAACTTAATGTTGCAATAGATTTTCCAATAGAAGGGCTTGATATGAGCCATTACGCGGCTGATAATGTGGCGCCTTGTATGGACAAGCTCTACGCTATATCAAATCACAGTGGAACCACTTACAATGGTCACTACACAGCATATTGCCGACATCCCTACACGGGACAGTGGCACAAATATAACGATTCAAGGGTGCTATTAATATCGTGGAAGTCTTTAGTCAGTGGAAACAGTGGCGTACTGACCTAGTCAGGGGCCTGGGCGGCTATAGATGAAGGGGCCCTATATAGTACTCCTGTGAACGTTCACGTATATGTAGTGTGTTTCAAATGTATCGTTATAATGTATTCTAAAATTACATAATACTATGTATGTTGTACAATATTGAGAGAAAACAAGACATACAGATTTCAATGAAAAGTAAAATCAAGAAACACATTTTGCAATGTCATTCTCAATTGATAGTACAGCCAAGCTTGTTAAACGAGACTGGCTCATTGTAGAACGAAGAAAGTTTTTAATCAATTTCACGAGATGCCACGGACACACAAATAGTATGAAACAGTTTGAGTGTCTCTGTTATGATTGGCAACGATTCGCGAAAGTCCATTTCAATAATAAACTTCAGCATTTGTAGTGATGTCCATGAGGTTGCATCATCAATTCTTATACCAGAATACCTTCTGATCCTCTTTACTTCTGGCAACATTTCATCTTCCTCTAAATCATTTAAAGTAGCTGTGAACTGATGTATATGAGTTATTATCGTGTCATCATTTGATCTCACAAGGTTTTCTGAGTGTACAACAGCAAAACAGCAAACAGTTCATATACATTGTTCATCGATGTTTTACTTTTTTCCAGTTCTACATGAAAGTTGTCATTACACTAACATAGAAAGTTTCATTCTTGCTGTGAAGTCAAACCTGCATCCTTAGCTTTTTCTCCTGGCATTATCTTTTTGACTCGCTTGCGATTTCTGCTTTCGACGTCATTGTCCATTTCAGCACAGGTGTTGGTCACATATTCTAAGGCTTTATTCGCCAGTTCTTCCCGACTCTCTTCTAAAAATGTTTTCAGCTTCAGTACATACTTTTCTAAACTAATATCTTGGATTTGGAGGTATTTTTGGGCGGTGTTGACTTCTTGTAAAATGTGGTACCATAGGTGCAAGAAGCAAAGGAAATTGAAGTTGCAAATGTTTTTCATCGGCAACTCCGCTGCTCCCCTTGTATCTAGATATTCAGAAGCATCACCCAATTTCTCCACAGCATCGACCAACTTTTCGAAGTTTTTAAAGATTGGATTTACTGCATCATGATGAGAACTCCACCTAGTACCACTAAATCTTTTAACGGTCACTCTAACAGTTTCTTTGAGTACCTGCCATCTGTGTGTTGAACAAGAAAATATATTGTACACGCTTTCCAGCGTTCCCAAGCAGGAACATTACCAAAAGCATGAGCACCACATAGATTGAGAGAATGGTTTGCACCAGGTACGAAAATGGCTTTCGGATTTTGTTCTTTAATCCTTGTTTGTACTCCTGTATGAACACCTGACATTGTTGTAGGATTATCGTAACCTTGGCTTCTACAAAGTTATATATCCAAGTTGTTCTTTTCAAGTGATTGGAGTATATCCTCTGTAATGTCGTGTGCCTTTTTTCCACTAAGTGGAATGAAACCTAGAAATGATTTTTTGACCTCTACTTCCCTGTTGTCAATTTTCACATATCTTATTACTTGACTCATCTGTTCAGTGTGGGATATATCAGGCATACTATCAAATAGTATTCCATAGTACTTTGCTTTCTTGATTTCAGAGATTATTTCTTTTTTTACGGCGTTGCCCAAGAGAGAAATAAACTCATTTTGTACTGCAGGCGATAAGTAAGATACTGGAATTATTCCTGCTTGAAATGATTGCTGAAGCCGTATGCTGTGATCATTTAAAACAGGGTCATAATGTGACAGAACATTTACCTGTTCTAAGAAATTGCCTTGGTTTTCAGAGTCGAATGTGTTCTCTATGACCTCTAAACGGCAAATTCTGTATAGCCAAAAAAGTGTTATATCTAAAAGCCTATGTACAATGTCCTTTCATTTCTTCCTCTCTCTCATTCCATAACGTCTTGGTGAGCAACATCGATAGTTTTGTTTTGAAAAAGTCTTACCCACTTACTTACAAGAGTTTTCCATTTATCGAAGTTGTTAACATGGAATTTGGGGCTTTCATGGCCAGGCACAGTAGGATTTAATTTTCACCAACTGTTGAATCCTGTGATGAAACTGGATGTCGTAGCGTGTATATCGTTTTTATCAAAAACTTTGCAACAGAAGCGAAACAATCATTTCTTTTCCGGGGAAAAAACCATCCATTTTCTTAATGTCTTTCCTCCACTAGGGAGTAAAACCAATTAGCGTTCAACTGTCGGTCCTAAGAACATCTGGCATTGGAATAGGCCAATTTCCAACATCAAAATTTAATGATAAATTCTCTTATTCTTCAGGTGGATCCGACTCTGTGTCAGAACATAGCAAAGTAGGTATGTCTTCCCCATTCCCCCCTTCCTCATTTTCTTATTCAATTCCTCTTTCTAGTCCTCCTTCTTCTTGTTCTTCTCCTTTCTCTTCTTGTACTTGATTGTCTTTGTGTTTAACTCATTGGTCATAGCCTGTACTTGGACTCTCTATAGATTTGGACACATCTAGCTCTGCTTCATTGTTTGCCTGAAATGACACCCTTTGAGTAAATTTCAAAATTGAACCTGACAAACCTTGAATTTCTTGTTCTCTAGCTTTTTGTTTTTTCTTCTTTTTCCATCTTCTGGGATAACTTCGTTTCATTTTATCGTCAATTTTCTTGGCTCTCAAAATAATAATAATATTTTAGCCTATATTTTTAAAATACCAAAAAGGCAATCCTAAGAATGAGAGATAAAGCTGGGCTTGTAACAGGTTAAATTTGTATTTTTTGTTTTATTATTTTTTATAACTTTTTTCAGAATCAAGTTATTTTAGTTATTTTTTAGAACTTCGTTATTTGAAAAAACATGAAGTAATCTAGGATGTTACAATATTCCTGATCACGAAATTAAATTTCGATAAGACTTAATACAACCAATAAGCTACAATACATGGCAATAGGCTTTGTCAAAAACTGTTTATGGCAATAGAAATAGGCTGACACTTAACATGCAATATTTAAACATGAAAAAATCGATAAATGCGATGGAGTCCAATCACAACAAAACTTACCATAAATGTGATGACTAAGTGAAGTCGTGACATACACTTGACCAAGTACTAACTAACTAACCCCTAAGGCGTGGTTGAGGGCCGAAAGTTTTTGTTGTTGGTGTTGGGGGCTGAGAGTGGACGCTCACTATTATGCCGTGCAGACAAAACAATGCTTCTGTTAACCTTAGCTCAGTTTGTAAATAACCATGCAAAATAAAAATAATGGCGATTAAAAAAAATAGTAGTCTGACATGTGTAAGCCTTCGCCGTCATGGTGCCTGATAAATTATTAATTTTTTGTTTTTGACATATGTTTGTATTTTTTGGCCGTTTGGGGGCCTATGATGGTGCGAGGCCCACCTTTAAGTTTAATATTTTTTTATTAGTTTTTAAATTGTATATTTTCATTGTGAACCAATATCTTATTTGGTTTTTTCGTCAAAATTTATTTATATATTTATATATACATTGTACTCTTATTAGTGCATACATCAAATAAATCATTAATTCAAAAAAAATTACACAATTATTCCGTCATAATATGTCAAAACTCAAAAGTGCTGAATAAAACCATTTGTGATCTGACCAGTCAGGAATCTACAGAATTGCCAACTTAAATTCAAACCAGTCCTCCTAGTTCCAAAACAGGGGTTATATATAATTCTATTTAATTTAAAAAATTAAATAAATGCGAATTATGAAAAGTATTGTGTAAAACTTGTGTCACAATGAGTTTCTGTAGTACTCGTGATTTGCGCAACTCACCGCTTCGCGGTTCGTTGCGCAAACTTCACTCGTACTACAAAGGGTGTGTTCCACTTAAAGCCCACAACGATCACAACACCCACTTTATCGTTCCACTTAAGGCCCGTGGTCGTCGCAAGCGGTCGTTCAACGTCATAGATGACGTCACTGTTTGCGACCGCGTCTCGCCCACTTTACCCATACAAATTGATGGGTTTGAGTGGGCTTTCATAAAAACTTGTCGGCAATTCAAACATGGCGATAGTCTCTCTTTCGTTTCGTCAAAAACGCAACCATAAATTCACGGGAATCCATGATGAATTAAATTTTACCCCGACCTACGCGAAATATTTACACCAGACTGTACCAAAATTATTCTATTTAATATACACACAAATCTTTTAATTTATTCTCAATGCAGTGAAACATTTATTCTATTTTTCCATCTTGCACAGCGATAAAGGTTGCCATCCGGTTCTACACCTCGGAGGATCGACATTTCTTTGTGCCTACTGGTTCTAAAATATTTGGGCTGTCAACTACGACTATACCACGATGTATGATGTTTAAAAACCTTCGGTACAAGAACAAAAGTTTTCAATTAACTAATCATACGCTAATAATATTGCGTATTTGATGCGTTATTCAAATCAAAAATAAAATATTTAGTTTGGAAAATGTCATTTTGTCAGAAAACGTATATAATATGTGTTGTATAACGTGTTTCCAGCATTTAAGGGACGTTACTCGTTGATTTAAAAATGTTTCCTTATCAAATATATCTTTTCACCTGTTTTAATTGACTCGATATATGAATTGACCAAATAATGTCATTTCAATGAAGAAACTATTCACCATTTATGAGTGTGAAGACACCACTTAAAATGAATGAAAATTTTTATTATGGAGCGTCTTTTTTAGCTGTTCCAATATGTAATTTTCCCTTCGATCGTATGGTTACCCCTATAATTTCAAACGCCTATAGATACATAAAAAAATGAACGGTTTTAAAGATTAAAACTAACTTTTCCGCATCTGTGGCCCTGAATAATATTCTATGATAAAATTGTTACTTGTATACACTTCGGGGGATATATCGTGTTAACAAACCGAAATTTCTCCACAAAATAACCAAAAATTTAGTATATCTGGATTTATAGGACCCGCTGTACTCGCTCTAGTCAACTGAAAATCAATAGGGTACATCTGTGAGACACCTTGAACAATATTCAATCATAAAATTGATCAACCGTATACTCTCTGGAGGCTGTATTGTGCTAACAAACTGAAAATTCTCCTTACTGTTTCTAGTTAACTCCACAGTATATTGAAAAATTGGCAATTGTTTCAATATTATATAAATATCATCGTCAGAATGACAGAAGTTACATTTCATTTGATGCCTACCTGATGTTTAATTATTTTTGGCTAGTCCAAGAAGTGAGCCATCTTATCTTAATATATATATATATATATATATATATATATATATTGAAACCATCTAAAGTTGGTAAGTCCAATTGAAGGTTACATAACTAAAAAAGGATTTAGGTAATAAGTTTATTATTATGTTTTCGTTAGAGAATATTATAATAATTATTGATTTTGGGACACACTATATAGTATAGAGTAAGTCTAACAACATTTAAAAATGGAAAAGGCAAAGATTTAGAGGCAATAGCAAATTTGATATATCAGAATTATCTTTATAAACCTATACAAAAAGTTTAAATTTTAATACAATGTTTGCATATAGTGTAAATAATCATTGTATCTAAACAAATGAATCCTTAATTTTAATTGGTGAAGTGATAGATAGTAGCCGCGAATAAACATGTGACATTATCTTTACAATGACAGAAATAAAAAAAAAGGTTTGTTGACAAAAAAATTGAAAAACGGCGTTGTTGAGGAGGATGAGATGAAAAAGACAGCAGGAGAAGTCATGAAATTTGATTCTTTTTAAAAAGTTGTAAATTAAAAAATGAAAAGTCAAAAATAAAAACAGGATATTAATATAGTGAAGAAAACTAACCTGTGAGTGACATCCTATGTAATGTTAAACCAGAAAGTGGTAAGATATTTATCATATTTATTGACTGGAAATTATATCAATTGCTATACTTATTCCTACTAAAGAACATTTCATTTTCCACTGAAGTGTATATAACATCTGTATGCAGGTCTAATGTTATTTGTCCCATACAAAGACTTGGTGAACTTTATTTATATTATGAATCAGAATTAACCTACAAATGAACACTCATTAGTCGGCTGAATTTGCATTTATTTGTTAGTTGTATATTTAATAGTTTTAAGGGTTTTGTATAGTTAGATAGGATTGTTGAATTTAGTATTAAAAAGGGAAGTTTACCTTACTTAATATTCCAAAGAACACAATATTAATCCATATAGAAAAATAGATAACATAACCAACATTTAGGATTTAGAAACACATGTAGATATTGTTGATATTTCAATCAGTAGTAAGAGAGAGAGAACCTACCAACGATGACGATCGTTGTCGAATGGAGCTGTAGAAATGTTTACTCGTAATACAGGGTCAGTACGATAAGTAATTCACTTAACACAAATAAATTTGAGAATAATAAAAATAGTATTTATTGAATATTTACAAATAACATCTAAATGGTAATTAATATTGAGTTGCAGAGGAATACTGATAATTTTGAGGTGAGGTTTATAAAGTTTAATTTATATTATGACAATTTGCATTTGATATATTAAAATCATTCACACAAAATTTTTTATTTTAATGATAAATGTTACATTGAGGGAACCGCTACCTGAGAACAAGAATCTCAACCATAATTATAGCTAGCCGGATAAGAAAAATATAAAACATAATAAATATACAAGGAGATTCGTAAAATAAAAGGAAGAAGGTAAAATTTAAAATTATATATTAAGACATAGAACATACATTAATAATAATATATATTGATACAAAAAGAAGATATGATATTACAAATATTAAAGCTTAGATAATATTAGCCTTATGGGGATATCCTGGATATCATTTTCCCCAATTAAGATCAGTATAACTGTGCAATGATATAGAAAACCAAGAAAACTATATCTGCTGATCTTAACAATTATCAGTTAAGAAGACAGTTTAAAAGTGGAGAACCCCCTAGATTTATCTTCAGGGAAATCCAGTTCTTGTTTCTTTTCACAAATATGTACTACTTTGTCACAACCTAAGTACCGGGCCTTGGGACTCTGCTCAGGTAGTGAATTCGGCCTTAGTTACACTATTTTTTATTACCTCAATTGCGATAAGGTGAATCAACAAACAAAGTTTCGAGACAAATGGATTTATTTAACACACAATAATAAATTTACATAAACCGTATATTCTCAATACAAATACGAATAAATATCAGTTATATAGTAAAAATGTCCAACTCAATATTTTATATATACCAAAAATAAGTTAGGGACTTATCTTGGGAAGACTCGGGACGTAGAGCTCGCAGCAGTAGTCGAGGGTTCTTGAGCCGTGGTTGTATGGATTTGGACGATGTGGTCCGATGAGTGGATCTTGTAGACGGTCCTTATAGTAAACCCTGAAGCGGTCTTTAAAGTAAACGGTCCTAATGGTCGGTACAGGCTGCAGAGCAGCGAAGAAAATTAAAAATCACACACAATGTGTTATTTTATAAGAGAATGCTGATTTACCTATCAGCGAAGAATGAACAAAAGAGACCGAGTTCCACGTCAATCGTAGTTTAAGTAGGTATTTTAACGATGGCTAAAACTATCACCGATGTGTTCCTAATATTTCAAATAATAGGATTTGGAATTAGAGGTGGGAGTAGCCGACGAATAAGTAAGGCTCCAAAATAATTGATGAATATAGTAACATGTCTCAGCGACATGTTACAACTTCTAGTTCTGTGTTAGGTGTTAATGAATGATTGGTGTCAAATAGATGTCTGGCGTAGTGTGATTTATCTGGTTCTTTTAATCTGTATGCTCGTAAGTGTTCACTGTATCGGATTTCTAAATTTCTAAGGGTCTGACCCAAATAGACAGCATTACATTCTGGACATTTAAGTTTGTATATACCAGATTTCTTTAATGGTGGTATTTTTGTTTTTACATTTAACAATTTTGTACTTATGTTACTTTCTGTTTTAAAAGAAATCGTTGTATTTGGTATTTGTTGCTAAAGATATTATCTTTGAAATATTATTGGAAATATTTCCTGCATATGTAATAGTTTTATAAGTTTTTATTTCTTTAGTTTGTTTAGGAAATATTAGTTGTAATGCCACTTTTTCTTCTTTTTCACTAATTAGTTCATTTATCATATGTAATGGGTAACCGTTGGATGTTGCTATTTGTTTAATTGTGTTAATCTCTCTATCAAAATTACATTTGTTCATAGGAACTGAAAATGTATCATTGAATTATATGCCGCTAGTTTATGGGATATGGGATGATTGGAACTGTATGGAATAGTCACATTAGTGTGTGTTGGTTTTCGGTGAATCGAAAAATACGATTTCTTTTGAAACAGAAAGTAACATAAGTACAAAATTGTCAAATGTAAAAACAAAAATATCGCCATTAAAGAAATGTGGTATATACAAACTTAAATGTCCAGAATGTAATGCTGTCTATTTGATTCAGACCCTAAGAAATTGTGAAATCCGATACAGTGAACACTTACGAGCGTACATCTACTTGCAACCAGTCATTCATTGACACCTAACACAGAACTAGAAGTACCACATATTTGTGATAAGAGAGAAGAACTGGATTTTCTTGAAGAATTGGAAAATAGAAGGCACTTAAGAAACCCACAATATGAAGTCGTCAATGAACAGATAAGTCTAGGGAGTTCTCTTCTTAAGTGATAATTGTAAAGATCAGCAGACATAGTTTTCCTGGTTTTCTATATCATTGCACAGTTATACTGATCTTAATTGGGAAAAATGATATCCAGGATATCCCCATAGGGCTAATAAAATCTAAGATTTAATATTTGTAATATCATATCTTCTTTTTTCTATTAATATATTAAGTCAATCACAAGAAAGGTCACTTCTTGGAGTAGCCAAAAATAATTAAACATTAGGTAGGCATCAAATGAAATGTAACTTCTGTCATTCTGACGATGATATTTAGATAATATCGAAACAATTGTCAATTTTTTAGCATTTTTAACATTTTTCAATATACTGTAGAGTTAACTAGAAACAATAAGTATCATTTAAAAACTAATATGAGTAGATTCCACAAAGTAAGTCTCGAGACAGTTAATTTAATGAAAATTCTCCAAAAATTACAAAAATTTGATACTTCAAGTACCATAGCACCCGTTTTACTGGCTTTAGTGAGCTGAATATCGATAGGATTCATCTTTGAGATGCTCTGAATAATATTCAATCATAAAATTGGTCACTTGGATATACTCCGGAGGCTGTATCGTGTTAACAAACTGAAACTGCTCCAAAAATGACTAAAATATCGTACTTATAGTACTGTAGCACCTGTTGTATTGGCTCTGGTGACCTGAAAATCAATAGGTTCCAACAGTGAGATGTCCTAAATAATATTCAATCATAAAATTGGTGACTGTATCGTTCTAACAAACTGAAATTTCTCAAAAAATGACAAAATGTCATACTTCAAGTACCATAGCACCCGTTGTACTGGCTCTGGTGAGCTGAAAATCAATAGGGTTCATCTGTGACATGTCCTTAACAATATTCCATCATAACATTGGTGACTTATTGCACTCCGAAGGCTGTATCGTGCTAACAAGATATATAAGGAAAAGTTGCCGACGACAACGACGACGACATACACACAGAATTTTTTCTAAAAACCGTTTTTTCGCGTTGTTGTTGATGGAAAACGTAAACAAATTTTTTGCATATTAAATAGGTTGGGCGGAAAAGTAATATCTCACCTGGTATATTTTATTATAAAATGTACCCTAGAGAAGATACTGACGATAACATTCTAAACGAGTACTGATATGGGCGTACAAAACGATCTATAACAAAGTAAGATAGACTCCTTATCTGATGATCTGAACTATATATAATATATAGGTTAACTCAAAATGGGCTGCTTAATATTATCAAATAATATTATTTTCTTAATTTTAGCGGAACTAAGTAAGTTGGATGCCATTCTAGCGTCTACATCAAAATCTGAGTTGGAACTTGTTATCATTTTTTATCTAATCACTAGAACGATTAACAAAAATCAATATCAGTCCTATGATGAAGACATCAAATATTTATTATTAATGTAAGCATACACCTCAAAAGATTCTAGTGCATTTAAAAAACTTATCAAAAAATAACCGTCCAGGATGACTCTAGATGTGCTTCTTTTGTGTTCTCTGATTTTTGTGTTCCTCATATCATTCTGCGGACTTCTACAGAAGATCAAACAGTCATACGAAAGAGAAAGGCTAATAGCAGGTAAAAAAATAAACAATTATTTAAACAACTTAATTCAGGTGTAGTTTCAAATTTACAATGTACGTCTTTTAACAACACAAAAGCTTCTTAAAAAATGATTGAGATAGTTCTAATCATCACTAGAGTTTCTTTGAGTGTAAATAAGATTTTTATCACAACAAATACAACTCTGTATACAATATTATGACGAAGGTCGGAAACTAATTTAGTAAAATATTCATTTAACGTCATTGTCAGTTACTGACACTTGACAGTTGACATATAATATGGACAAAGTGAATTATTAGGTTTGTTCCATTCCAAGAAGTTGTGGTACAATGTATTGTCAGGATTCTACGCAGTGGATAAAAAGGGTTCCAACTGAAAATGTATTATTTGTGAACATTTTCGTTTCTTTTTTACGTTATGATCGTAAATGGAATGGTTATGTAAAGTTTTTCTATTTAGAATTGAAGAAGTATGAGTATGTCTTTGTTGTTAAATTCATAAGTGATAATATTCTTACCCGTGCAATTTCATGACTACTTTGTACAATTTCATTTTCTCATGGTCGAGAAAAAGCCATATTTTCCAACAGAATTAAACAAAACAGTTATTTTTATTACAAGATGCGAAAGATTACTTAGGTGTGAGCCCATATAGCACAATACGTACTAATCCGGGGAAGTAAGGTCGAAAAATCTGCTCAATGGAAAAAGTTATCCGTAAATTATTTCTCATTTTTTAATGAAAGTACATCCTCCCACCAACATTTTCCTAGTTCGTCTAATAAATTCCACTAACGCTTGTGACGGAGCTTGCAAGCACAGCTTGGAACACGTAGAATTCGGGTTTTTTATGCTCCTGACATTCCTGGATGTGCTTGTACAAAAAAATTGTGGAGGTAAAAAATGTAGAAAATATTTTGCTCTAAATGGTGACAAAATTCGATTTTCCAAAACAAAATTTTCCGTTCTTAAAGTTTCCAACTTTTGGATATTTTTTCGAAAATTACATTTTCAATTGGCAATTATGAATAAAATAACAATATCGAGGTCAGAACATGGATAAACATAGAGGGCAAACGTCTAAAAAATTACGTTTATTCAGATTTGGAAAATTCAAAATGGCGGCCGCTCAAAATGGAATTACATTTTTTTTCAATTGATTCTAAAGTAATGAACATTAATGATATCGAGACGCGGTTGATTGCAATCGATAGAGTGAAAGTTATATTTTTATAAATAAAACAAACACAATTTTTCAAAAATTTTTTACATAATTTTCAACATTTACCGAAAAAAATAATTTTTTTATCTCGTTTTTCCCTTTGAAAAAGGTAATAATAATATCTTTTTGCATCATGAGTATCTTTGTCTTTGAAAGACGCGTATTTTAAAAAAAAATTCCAGATATAATTAGTAGAAGCTGAGATAAACAAATGCAAACTCTGTTCGATACTGTGACAATATTAATTAAAATTTTCAAATTTTGACCATTTCGCTCGATTGCTGAATCTCCACTCTACTTGAGTGTAACTTTTCATTTTTCTCCAGTCAATGGGTACATTCATGATACAATGAGTTGCAAGGTAGGATATATTGACTGACGAAAACGTGTCCAGTCCGCGCAGTGACGTCAACTGGAGAGTAAACATGAGAGAATCTCCAACTATTTATATGTATAATGTGTTGTTATCGACGATTTGAGAAGTTTTTGTGGGTAAAATAGATATTTTCGAACGTTTTCCGGATCTTAATTGAACACAAGAAGGCGTGTGAATATTATAACCATGTAAAAGAAGAAGATATACTGTAATATGTGTACAGTATTAAGATATTTTTCGGTTTACAGGTTATGTGTACCTGTAAATTACTGGTCTAAAAATCGAATCTATAAGTAATATAAATATCAACAAAGCGTTGTGCTGTGAGGAAATTATGGGCGACTTCTTGTTGTAGAGCAGATATTTTCAATGAAAATACTGCTAGAATATATTGAAAACATTTTGCTACAGGAGATTATGCGAGGAATATTAAATATGAACTTCTCAATGATTTCCCCAAACAATTACGCAAATTAAAACAGGATGCTGTTCCATCTTTGTGACTTCCCAAAGGAAACCCTTCAAATGTGAACTGTTTAATCTCAATAAGTTGAATATGCTCCAGAAGCTTCAAAATCGTGGAATGAGAATAATACTGAAAACAAAGCGCCTCACCCCTATATGATCAATGTTATTGACCCTTAATTGGTTTTCAGTTGAAAACAGATTATTTTATTTTACTATGATTTTTATTTACAAAATAATAAACAAATTGGCACCTGAGTACTTTCAGAGATACATAACTTATAAAAAGAATATTCATAATTATAATACACGTTGCAATAATGACATCCATGTTTCTAGCACTTTTTTCGTGGGACAGTGAATTCACTGTTTTTCAAAGGTTTCTTGGAGTTCAATAAATTACCAGGGTCTGTTAAGGTATCAGATTCACTGATACAGAGTTCATCAAAACACCAGCTTGAAGGAATACATCCTAAATAAGTAATTTTGTATATAAATATTGGTGTTGAACGATTTACTATATATTACATATAAAATGCAAAACACCATACTTTTTTGTATATACATATATAATTTTTATATTGGTCTCAATTCATTTTATTAGAATTATACTAAACATTTTATTCCATATGTCAGTATTATATTTCCTTTTATTGTGATTCTATATATTATTGTTTCTGTTTTTATTTTTTATTCTATATGTATTTATAATATGTTACCTGTGATTGTTTACTGATTGATGTTATACAGTAAGCTTCCTATCCCATGTTCTTTATTATATTTACATTGCTGTTTATTGTAATATGTCTTCTTATATTGTGTTTTGGCATTTTATTGAATTTTGTAACTGGGCAATTGGCAGTATTAATGCTAGTTGCATTAATTAGTAAAAAAGGAAAAATATATAAAAGATACAATTAATTTTTAAAAACCGAGTTTTCTAACAAAACAAGTTCTATAGAAATGTAACAGATGGAAGGTCACTTAAAAAAAGAACTACCTTGATTTTTACATTCTCTCATATTTATTTGGTTATACTTTATTTATAACAATAGGTTACAAACCTGCAACTTATTTGTTTGAACAAAAAATCTGGAGCCAATAATAAAATTTAGAATTATTTTAAAATGTTTCCTTTCCCATGGAATGTATCATTTTTAGAAAATACAACATATTCAATATTTGTTACAGTAATTCCTTTGGAATCTATCTCATTAAATATATTCAAATTTTTCATGAGTCCTAGTAGCTGTACCAGTCCATCATTTAATAAATTTTGAGTCCATCATTATATGCGTTATTTAATCCCCTAAATATTTCTTCCTTCAATGCTCTATTTTTCAAAAAATCTTGGAAAAGGGCGTGGAAAATCAGGTCACAACTCTCAATACTGGTACTGGAATGCCTATTACAATAAATTACAACTGCTTCTTTTACCTAGTTATAATATTAAATCCTTCTTGTGTTCAATTAAGATCTAGACCACGGTTGAAAATCATTGTTTTATGCAAAAACCTTATCAAAATTATTTATAATAACAGGTTATACACATAAATTGGTTGGAGATTCTATTTTGTTTACTCTCCAGTTGACGTCATACCCCCCACTATACATGCGCAGTATCCTACCTTATAATCATTGTATCATGGGGTACATTGAAAAAACAACAGTAACCTTAGTGCGCCCTGCCGCACTATGGTGCGACAGCTGCTTGGCGTAGTGGTGGGGGGTCAGCGCTCGATCTCAGTTGAAAGAAACTCGCGCTTTTTTTATTGGTTTTTTCCATAATATTATCAATTTCTGGTTGGCAAAATGAAATTTGTAGATATTCTCAATAACAACCTACAATTGCTCGAAAAACTACAAACATTTTACAATCATACAGCAACGCAAGTTGAGGAAGCTGGTTCAGAATTTATAAAATATGCATATGTTTGTTTCCGAAAATCTTCAGCGAAAAAAACTTTTAATTTAGCAACTTTACCACCAACGCAAAACGCAATGAAATTCCATTCTTATAGAGTATTTTATCAATTTCGACTGTGGGATAAGGATAAAACAGTTGTTGATAAAATAAAGCCTACAAAGTGGGGCTGGAAATTCATTGATAACTATGGCCTCGCACCGGAAATTACTGACATTGTACTTGTACCCGAAGAATTATTAAAAATTATTTCGTGTTCTTGTACCACAGGATGTTCTTCTGCCAGAAAAGTTGGCATACATTGTACGGTTTTATGTAAAGGTTATGAAGGAAAAATGTGTTGTAACATCGAAGTTACAAGTACAACGAATGACGATAACGAGGATGATGATGAAATTATGAGTAATGAGCAAAATTTTGATATAAATGAATTACTTAACTGTGAACTTGCAACTGACAATGGCAGTGCCATTGATGAGGAATTATTTGTTAATGACGATGATGACGAGGATGGCACAGAGACACTTCCTCAAAGACCAAAAAGAGCGAGAAGTTGTAAAGAGTCGAAGTAAATTTTGTAAATAAATATTGTTCTTAAGTATCTATGTTCGTTATTATGTATGATATATTAAATAAATGTATTTATAAACAGAAATTATAATAACACTGTACTTAATCCTAGCCTTTTGCAATCATTGATAATCATAATACTATTAGAAAACCAGAAATTGACAATATTATGGAAAAAAGCCAATAAAAAAGCGCGAGTTTCTTTCAACTGTGAACGAGCGCTGACCCCCACCACTACGCCAAGCAGCTGTCGCACCATAGTGCGGCAAGGTGCACTTAGGTTACTGTTCTTTTTCGAATGTACCCATTGGCTGGAGAAAAATGAAAAGTGGCACTCACATAGAGTGGAGATTCAGCAATCGAGTGAAACGGTGAAAATTTGAATATTTTAATTAATATTGTCACAGTATTGAACAGAGTTTGCACTTGTTTATTTCAGCTTCTACTAATTGTATCTGGAATTTTTTTTAAAATACGCGTCATTCAAAGACAAAGATGCTCATGATGCAAATAGAAATTATAACTACATTTTTCAAAGGAAAAAATGGAAACAAGGAGATAATTTTTTTTTTTCGGTAAATGTTAAAAATTATGTAAAAAATTTTTGAAAAATTGTGTTTGTTTTATTTATAAAAATATAACTTTCACTCTATCGATTGCAATCAACCGCGTCTCGACATCATTATTGTACATCACTTTAAAGTCAATTGAAAAAAAAATTTAATTCCATTTTGAGCGGCCGCCATTTTGAATTTTCCAAATCTGAAAAAACGTAAATTTTTAGACGTTTGTCCTCTATGTTTATCCATGTTTTGACCTCGATATTGCTATTTTATTCATAATTGCCAATTGAAAATGTAATTTTCGATAATAATACAACAAGTGTGTTAATGATTGTCGAAATACAAATTTCTTTGTTTTTGAGAAACAAATTGTTGTTTGGAAACCGCATGAGCGCGAGTGTGTTTTCCTAAAACAACAATTTGTTTCGAAAAAGAGAAAAAAATTTCGATAATTATTAATTACACGAGTTGTATTTGTCAAGATTATTTCACGAAAACAATTAAAATTGTCTTCAAACTATTAGGATAATTATTTATGGGAAATATTAATATTAAATGTACAGTATGTACAATTATTTATTTTTACATTTTCTAAGTCTAATTGATTTTTCTTAATATTATTGGATGTTGACGTCATGGATATACTTACATCTTCGATTCCCATGTTTGATATTATTTCAGCATGACGCTTTTTGTTTAGTGGAAGATTTTATAGAAGTTGAACTACTATGACCGGTTACTTTAATAATTTGTTGTTCCCCAATTACAGAATTTGCCGACCGGCTTACTGCTGTAGATCTGTTGGAATGGTTTGATATTTTAACGTTTTTTGTATCCAAACCAATAATCTTTGCAGCAGATTTAGTCCATTTGTTAAGTTCATTTATGCCAACTGGCATATTTTTAAACCAAGGACTGTTCAAAGTTTTATCCCAATTATTGTTAACTGTTAAAAATAATCGGTTGCTTTTAATGTTCTCTCCTCTTTTTGATAAGAGTTTTTCAAACAACCGAACTGGACAATTTTCAGGATTTTCTTTATTTGGTGTAAGCCACTTACTTTCTGAAATATTCTTGGAGCCTCCCTGTGCGGTCTTGGTAAAAATAGGATTATATTCAAGTCTTCCAGATGGTGTTCCGTCATTATTAATTTCTTTCTTGAAATGTGCAATTAAACATCGGCAAGCTTCACCACCACGCCAAGCTAATTCCACTGCGATAATATGATACAATTTTCGGGTCCGGTGAACTATAGGGAGACACGAATTTTTGACTGATTTTGCGAAAAATCAATAGTACTCACCTATTTTGAAGATTATCCGTCGAAAAATTTGCGGGTTATACACAATTTACAGAGAAAAATCCAAAAAAAGATTTATTTTTCGCCACTTAAACCATCACTTTTGGATTGAATATTTTATACAAAAAACAGTTTAAATGTATCGCACTGTACAGGAAAGTGATCGACAATATATATTCTCACAAATTATAATAAAATTTCAGTTAGTTTGCTGATAGTATTATATTTAAATTAACATTTTTATAAATATATGTAATTGTAAGACAACAAATTTGTATGTGAATAATTTTAATGACAGAATTGACAGATACCTTTTCGTGTAACGTAATGCGTAACCAAAACCATAAATCTAAATATGAAGTATCTAACATTTTCTTTTCATCATTCAGTGCGACTGAGAACATTTTAAATTTGTTAGGTCATTATAAAAAATAAAATTGTTTGAACCATTTAATTATAAATCAATATCACGTTTGGTTCTCTTTATTTTATACTTTATAATATACCAATATACCATGAAACCCAAACTTGAACATTTATATCAGTAGGGGTGCGTTCACAAACCAACGTCTTGAGTGTAAGAGTTATACTTAGGTACAAAGTGACCGTTCATAAAACATATATCTCACACTCTGTAACACAGCGTTCATAAACGCACCACGGGAATCGCCGAAAGTGTACTCTTAGTTACCCGCTCAAGATCGAGGAAATTATTACCCTGACATGCGTAATTCGTATTACACAAATGTTCTTGTTTATAGAGGTTAATGCGTCAGTAATTGTTATTCTGTGGGTTGAGGTTAGCTATAAGTTTCCATCAGCAGAATATTTTCAAATTAAATTGGTAATAATGTTAAAGGTTGAAACACTCCACAATCCCTGTTTTCCGCAACCAACGTAAAATAATTTCAATGTCAAAATCAGATTTGGACAGTGTCGACCTACAAATAAATAGGGCGCGCTCTAATCGTTCAAGTTGGTTTCTCCCTAGGTTTCTACCCGGCGTTTGACTGACATGTTACCCTGTCAGAGTTCTCTCCTCACCCCGCCAATATATTATGAATGCAGTCTAGCGTATATACACAGATATGCAACCAACAAAACAGAATATGATACTTTGTAGCATGGTTGCCAGCTGTAATTGACTACTTGAGAATCATGGTATTTTTTACATTATTATTAAGATGCGAAATCAAATATTATTCAAGAAGGGGAAGGGAATATAATCATTGGATTCACCCTTCCCCTTCTTGAATAACCTAATAGGCATTACAAAGTATTGGATATTTTTAAAGAAGGGGAAGGGCGAATACTTCGTAATGCCTATTAGGTTATTCAAGAAGGGGAAGGGTGAATCCAATGATTATATTCCCTTCCCCTTCTTGAATAACCTGATGTGCGCGTTACAAAGTATTGGATATTTTTCATGAAGGGGAAGGATGAATAAAATGATTATATTTCATTGTCCTTCTTCAAATACTCAATATAAATATATCATCATATATAAATGTGTTTATAATTTCATTTATTTTCTTGAGTTTAGGTTAAATTCATTCAATGAAGATATATTTTAATCAAATATTTGATTTCGCATCTTGATAATAAAATACCATGATTCTCAAGTAGTCGATTACAGCTGGCAACCATGCTACAAAGTATCTTATTTTGTTTTGTTGGTTGCATATCTGTATATATACGCTAGACTGCTAGAGTGCATTCATAATATATTGGCGGGGTGAGGAAAGAACTCTGACAGGGTAACATGTCAGTCAAAGGCCGGGTAGAAACCTAGACAGAAACCAACTTGAACGATTAGAGCGCGCCCTACCTATTTGTAGGTTGACACTGTCCAAATTTGATTTAGACATTGAAATTATTTAAAGTTGGTTGCGTAAAACAGGAATTGTCGAGTGTTTTAACCTTTAACATTATTACCAATGGAATTTGAAAATATTATGCTGATGGAAACTTATAGCTAACCTCAACGCATTAACCTCTATAAACAATAACATTTGTGTAATACGAATTACGCATGTCAGGGTAATAATTTACTCGATCTCGAGTGGGTAACTTATAGTACACTTACGGCGATTCCCGTGGTGCGTTTATGAGCGCTGTGTTACAGAGTGTGAGATATATATTAAATGTTTTATGAACGGTCACTTTGTACCTAAGTATAACACTTAACACTCAAGACGTTGGTTTGTGAACGCACCCCTACTGATATAAATGTTCAAGTTTTGGTTTCATGGTATATTATAAAGTATAAAATGAAGAGAACCAAACGTGATATACATTTAAAATTAAATGGTTCAAACAACTTTATTTTTTATAATGACCTAACAAATTTAAAATATTCTCATTCGCATTGAATGATGAAAGAAAAATGTTAGAGAGTACATATTTAGATTTATGGTTTTGGTTATGCATTACGTTTCACGGAAAGGTATCTGTCAATTCTGTCATTAAAACTATTCACATACAAATTTGTTGTCTTATAATTATATATATTTATAAAAGTGGTAATTTAAATAATATTATCCGCAAACTAACTGAAATTTTATTATAATTTGTGAGAATATGTATTGTTGATCACTTTCCTGTACAGTGCGATACATTTAAACTGTTTTTTGTATAAAATATTCAATCCAAAAATGATGGTTTACGTGACGAAAAAAATTCTGTTTTTGGATTTTTCTCTGTAAATTGTGTATAACCCGCAAATTTTTCGACGGATAATCTTCAAAATAGGTGAGTACTATTGATTTTTCGCAAAATCAGTCAAAAATTCGTGTCTCCCTATAGTTCACCGGACCCCAATTTTCTTTGTAGTCCATTGGGTGTATTTCCATTCCAAGACTGAATCCGGGATACCTTGTAGTTGCCTTCTCTTCGCGTTTTTCGCATTTCTAGCAGCTTGAAAAATGATATCTTTGAACGGATCAAAACCTCGATTATAATCGTTATAATATTTTTCTTGGAGTAATTTGGCTTATTGTTCCAAATAGTCTTTATTACCATTTCCTTATACTCGTTTCCATCAGCTTTTCGCATATTAAACGTCCATTCTGTAAGGATATCTGCAAGTTTTTCATCCGATGTGTGTTCTTCCAGGCTATGATGACGTTCGTTGCAAAATTCCATGAATTGTTTCCACACGTACTTTTTAGATCGCACGGTATTTTGCGGCATTTGTTCTTTTACTTTCTTTTGAATCTCTTTTAGATCAAACAGACCAAAACGGTTTCTAGAATCCATTCTTGATACAATAATTCTGACGTTTCTTTATTAATTTGACATTTTCTGTCAGTCACTAGATTTTTAATATCGAATTAAACAACTAATGACAACGCGGAACACACAGATAGGAAAATTGCATGTATCCAATCAAGTGCCGAAATAGAAAATCGAAAACATGGTGTTTTCAGATATCAATCCTCATATTTAAACCAATCGAAGGCGCCTATTTTGTATTGAGTGAAATAATCGATAATACAACAAGTGTGTTAATGATTATCGAAATACAAACTTCTTCGATTTTGAGAAACAAATTGTTGTTTGGAAACCGCACGAGCGAGTAAGCGCGAGTATGGTTTCCTAAAACACCATCGAAAAAATATCCTAAAGTTGGAAAATTTAAGGACCGAAATTTTTTTTTTGGAAAATCGAATAACATCACCTTTAAGAGCAAAAGATTTTCTACATTTTTTACCTTTACAATTTTGTTGTACAAGCACATCCAGGAATGCCAGGAGCATAAAACACCCGAATTTTACGTGTTCAAAGCTGTGCTTGCAAGCTCCGTCGCAAGCGTCTGTGGAATTTATTAGACGAACTAGAAAAATGTTGGTGGGGGGATGTACTTTTATTAAAAAATGAGAAATAATTTACGGATAACTTTTCCCTTTAATTTCCTCACTTTCCCGGACTATACGGAGGACGTACGACCAAGACGTACCGACGTCCAGCTTTGGTACGGTCGACGTTCTAGGTACGTTTTGGGTACGCGCATTCGTATGTCCCCAGTACGTCCGTTTTAAGTCCTTGAATACCTAAACAGGAAAATTTTAGTATATCACGAAAACGTCCAATTTTGGTACTCCAGGACTAAAAACGGACATAAAGGGCATATACAAAAGCACGGAAATTTGACGTTTCCTGAACTACAATCATAGTTTCAGCTGGGTTAGATACAAGCCAGAGAAATTAAAATATATGTAAATATGATTTTTAACATACATATCATTTATTGTCCCTAGAATGACTTTATAAAAGTCGAAACGTCGACAACAGTTATTTGGACGTTTTCCTAACGAACTCCATAACAATTGAGGTCACTTAACCCTCATACAAAAAATTATTGTTATTATACTAGATTTTCGCACACAAACTGTAGGCGAATTATTTCAAAAATTGAATAAAAAACCTGTAGATTTAATGTTTTTTATTGTGGATTTCATTCTTCATTGGCCACATCACTCAATTGTTTTCTCTTACTGGCTTTCACCCATGAACGAATTGTCGTTTCCGTTTCTTTTTGTGACTTTGACACCTCTCCTTTATCTGTAGCACCTTCAATATAACAACACATTAGAATATAGTCATATATGTGAAAATTTAAATTTATTTAAAAAATTTGTTTGATTTTTTTTCACAAAACGCACCAGACAAAATGTAATTGATAAAGTAGTCTATCCCGAAGTAAACTACTAAATTCAGTGCACACTTCAATCAAAATTTCTCTTGGCCAAATTAAATACGTGTCAGCAATTTTCAAAAACTGATCAAATAAAAATGATAGGTTTTTGAAATATTGACGATTAATAACAAAGGTGACTCTACATTTGTTACCAGCTATAACTCATTTTCAACTGATTAGACATCAATAGGAAAATTACACGTTTTTATAAAATTGTAGGGACTTGTTTCACCCAGTTTGGAAATTCTGTAACATGTACAGTATTCAATATACTGAGATCATTGACAACAATATGGGGCACGTTATGCTTCAAAGTCCACTCTTATATCTTATCAGTTATTATTAACTTCGTCAGCGATAATTTTTGTTCAATCTTATACTCTATGGCGGATGTCTGACAGCTGTTGATTTTATTCAAAATATCTAAATACTTTGTGTTGGAAGTTACATTAAAGAAAAAGTTACTACTACAACTACTACCAGTGGTTTCGGAATCAGAATATCTAAATTTTGGAGTTAAAGTTAAAGTTTTCTCAAACAAGACACCGAAAAATCGTCTTACCGATGAAAGATATGTTCGACTGTCTCAACCTTTTATTTGGCATATTTCAAATGATTACGTATTTTCGAACGAACCATAGTAATGCATATGGAATGAACTTACCTTTTCAACAAAATAGTAACAACAAATGATTTGTTTGTTTCGGTGGGAAACAAGCGTCTGTCTAGGTTAGTTTTCTAAATTTACGCATTCTCACTGCACAAATGAGTCTGACATATAATGACCATTGATAAACTGCTAAAAATCATTTGCATTCTCTCTTTTGTACATATGCAACAATAACTTACAATTTTAGATGAGTTTATCACATCAAACTATGCACCCACGTGACGATTTTTTATTTTCATTTTCTTCTTCATTTTACCCAGACAACATTAGATATTATATAAATATCCGTGGAATATTCATTTTGGCATATTGGAATATTCTCTAAAAATGCCAAGAATATCCTGAATATTCAGAGAATATTCCCGAATGAATATTCTTTTTCGTATTAATAATAAGCTAGGATTATTCTGAAAATATTCAGAAAAACATTATCTAAGAATGTTCTTCAATGAATGTTTCCAGAATATTCAATATATACTATGAATATTCGTGGTATAGGTATTGGATTATCTCGTGAACAGTGACCTTGACCATTCCTGCGCGAAGCGATAGTGAGAAGTCGGCTAACACTCTGTAAGTGAAACCCAAAAATATTGGCTTGGGTCTAGGTACTTCAGTATTGTAATTGAAAGTATAAAACGGGTAGCGCGTTTCAGCTCATTTATTTAACTGCATTTACAGTATAATTGTTACGGACGTAAAAAACAAACAAGCTTTGTTGTCTTTGAAATGTATTACAAAAAAGAATTATATACCTGATGAATAAAAAATCATAACAATGTTGTCATATTACACGTTATAATTTTAATAAAAGATAAATAGTTACTTAGAGAAAGAAAAGAAACAAAGGTTTCAAAATCTGTTTATATGGGGTTTGATAAAAAACATACTAAGAGGCCATAGAGTTTTCGTGACAAATTTAATTAGCACAAAATTTTAATGTGAAAAAACAAAAAGAAAATACATACACAGGATAATTCCAGAATATTGTGAAAATAGCCAAACATGAAAGTTTACATTAATGGTTGGCAACCTAAATCGTCCAGTTCCTCCTCATTCTCAGGGTCGTCTTCATCCGAAAATAAGAAGGAATCAGATTCACTGTCGTCTTCTAGTGAAATTACGAAATCTTCCACTTCATCCATTATATATTCTTTCCGCATATATTCTTTTTCGACTTTTTCAACGTGAGCACAAATTCTTTCCCAACTTGGTTAAATTTTTCTTCGGTCATTTTCAACACGTCATCAAGTTTAAACGTCGTATTACATGCAGCGACGTGATTTTTCACCAGTGCCCATATTTTTTCGATAGGATTAAGCTCAGGATGATATGGTGGTAAACGTAGAACTGGAATGTCCCGTTCTGCTAAAATTTTATCGACGGCATATTGTTTGTGAATTGGCTTGTTTAATTGAATTTTTGCATACAGTTCAGCCTTCGTTTCCTTTTCCTCGAAAAAAATGCTTTTTTCCCTTAACCAGTTTTGCATAGATGCTTTCTTCCATGAAAAATTAGGAATTGGTTCGACCAAAACATTATGGTAAGAGGCATTATCTATCACAAGGACAGATTTCTTTGTGACGTTCACCATGAATTTTTCTTTAAGCCACTTGTTGAAATTATTATGATTCATTTCATCATGATAGTCGCCTGTTTTAAGACCCGATTTAAATATGGTTAGAGCTCCGGGTACAAAGCCTGATACGCCCCCGGCGTGTAAAATTATTAGTCGTTGTCCTTTGGACACAGGTGACTTTAGACAATTATTTGTTCCATCGTCCCATGCCATTGGTACAGTATGTGAACCATGAATATATGTTTCATCGCAGTATAAAATCTCCCGCCCTTCTTTTTTGTATTTTTTCAATTTTCTTAAATATTCGACTCGTTTGGATTTGATATCAAATTTTTCGACTAAGACCTTTCGGTTGTCTTCGGTTTTTTTCCAACCGAATCCCATTTTTCGCACCAATTTTCGAAATGAATCGATTTTCCCTGTAAAATTAATCCCTTCTTCCTTTTTAACTTCTTCAAACACAACTTTTATCGTTGGTCTTCGTCTGTGAATAGCTGCATATAAATAAAATATTCTCCTAATAATTTCCTCTTCAAACTCATCTACTGATCCTCTTGAGGTGCATGGTTTGATAATATTTTTTCTTGGTGACTTAAACTTTTCACCACTTTTTCTTAAATCAGCTTCTTTAATTATTCTTCTTGCGGTGCTCAGCCCAACACCAGTGGCTAACGCTACTCTTTCTTGTAACCGATTTAGGGGAAGTTTAAGTTTACCTTGTTCCTTTTCCTCTTTCATGAATTTATATACGTTATAAATTATTTCACGACTCTGGCTGTGAACCACTCGTTTAGAATTGCTCATGATTGAAGATTTGTCTGTAAAAAAATTATAATTTTATAGGGCCCAGAGAGATCATTTTTTTATCGATAAATACATGTTTGATTGTATGAAAGTTTTATAGTCATGGCAATAAATCGAGAATCAAGAGAGTGAAAAAATCACGAGAGCTTGCTCGAGTGATTTTTTTAATTCTCTTGATTCTATAATTTTTGCCGTGACATTAAAATTTGAATACAATTTGTAATGTATTTCTCGATTACGAAAATTATCTCGAATGTATTTTAGGGAGATAAATACACAAGTACATGAATGCAGACAATTTATTAACTGTACTTCTCGGAGTAACACTCTGTACAGTTTTTTCAATATTTTCTAGAGATTCTTTGCTAAATATTGCCATTTTGAAAATACGTTGTATTAGGAAAACTCAAAAATAATCTGACAGTGACATTCACGGCATAGTTGATTAACAGCAAGGCGCATATTTATCATTTATTGAGAAATTTAGGTAGCTTTTCCATCATTTAAAATGATAGTTAATTGGTTGATTTTAAGAAATTGAAGAAATCTCATTGACTGTTAGGATAGGCGTGTATTAATCGCTGAAAAACTCAAAACAAAATTCAAAAATCCAACTTTTTTGTGAGTAAACCAATACTTTTCTCGCATCATAGATTGGGTTGGGGGGAAAATAAAATAATATTTCATATCGTAAATATGCAACCAAAATAATAATAATAAATAATAATATATACGTACATAACTAAATTTATAAGTCTATAACAATCGTAAACTCCTTTTAACTATTAACTATACTGTCTATATCAAACACTAAGTATTAAAACGCGTTACCCTTAAAATAAACACAGAAAATAATAAGTTCACTAACACCTCGAAGAAACGATCGTTTCAATGCGATGAAAGAAAATAAATGACGATATTTTCAGTAAAGAGTGTAGGTATCTCGGAGTCGTATAATCGTCGTCTGCGCATGGTGGGGTCACTGTTCATGAGATATTCCAACAACTCTACATTCATTTGGAATTTTGTAGAATTCTATATTCAGGGGATATTCTTTGTATATTCAGAATATTGTAGAAATATCCTCAGATTGTTCAGAACCATACATTTAATGGGGGGGGAGGGGAAGGTTAGTACATGTGAATGTACTTTTTTCAAATTTCTGTGAATCAATAAATTTTCATAGCCTGATGGGATTCTCTACTCGACCATTCACTGGATGGTGGCTTCTAAGTGAATAAAGCGGCACAGGCACAAATTCGATTCAGAACATGAGGCTAATAACATTAGTGCTTAATTCTGGTTACACCTAAGAAAAAAATATATTCTAACTACCTAATAGCATAATAAAATAAAATTCAATATTAAATTGTCCAAATTTTTATTAGACAAACATAAACTTTATAACTCTCTATAAACTTTTAAAATTTATAAATATTTAACTATATATAATATAGAGTGTTCGACAAAATTTTTGCTCAAGTTGGCTTTGGATTTTAAAGGCCAGTGAGATCAATTATCAACCTGTTTCTTCTAACTGTTAGTTCCGTTCACTAATTTGACATGTGTACATTCTTGCTATTAGAGTTAAAATTATCATAGATATACGTTCAAGGCATTCGCACTGCTATCTTTTAGCGTTCGTTTTACCCAAATGGGTGAAACTGTCCGGATAATATACATAACTGATGTGTAACTGAAAAATGTCGTTGCTGTTGACATATTTTTCAATCAGTCAGATATATCAATTTAACCCGACAGCTTTAATTGTTTGGGTAAAGCGGTATTAAAACCTGGCTGGCAGTGTGTGGAGCCTATAAACTTGCGTTTTATCTTTTCTAAGCCAAAACGACAGCGATTCACAAAATATATAAAGCAGGAATCTACTTGTTGAACATCATTTTCGTTAAATAAAATATTTATAGATATTTACATTCTTTTGTGAGGAATGAAAAAATGAAGAAAAAACAAAATTGACCAAATACTTTTTTCTATCAAAAAATATAGGGTTAATCTTTTAAAATTTATAAATATTTATAGGGCCCACACACTGCGAGCTTTCAGCATCCGTTTTACCTAAAATGGATAACACCGTCTGGTCAGATATATCAATTTTACCCGTTCAGGTAAGGCGGTTTTAAAAGCTGGCAGTGTGTGGATTCATAAACTTGCGTTATATCGTCACAGTTACTAGAATGTATTGCGACGGCCTGAGATGAACGTGCCGGTTGCTGTAATGGTGTGGTATCTGCAATTATAAAGGTAATTGTATTAATCCCCAGCAAACACAAATGTATATGGTCCATAAAAATATATAACAGGGGAGGAACGATTTTTATATAAAACGTTTATATATTTTTTATGTAGTATTTATGTAACAAAATTTTTATAAATTGTGTTATATATTCTCAATATTTATATTATAAAATGATTTATATATTGGACATATCTAATTTTGTATGTATTCGAGATGTTAATTCTGCTACATAAAAATGAAATTTTTTTTAAATATATTTATTACGTAAAATTTGTTACATAAAATATTTTATATATTTCATATGTATTTTTTACGAACCTCGTCTAATGTCTTTCTAAAG
This sequence comes from Galeruca laticollis, assembly GCA_963921935.1. Taxonomy (NCBI): domain Eukaryota; kingdom Metazoa; phylum Arthropoda; class Insecta; order Coleoptera; family Chrysomelidae; genus Galeruca; species Galeruca laticollis. The sequence continues at coordinate 62,677,975 of OY998181.1, read as the reverse complement.
AAAAAGAAGAAAGTCTTCAATATTATAACCTTTAAATTGTCACTAGTCGATGTACCCACATACCTGCAAGTAGAATAACGTTTTAAAAGGTTTTTCGTTAGTTTTGTCTGTGTGTTTGTTTTCAGTTTTGTTTGTAGTGAAATGGAGAACACATCATGTGAGTGTTATTATTATTATTATTTTCAACAGGAAAGGGGCATCGCCAGTGAAGCCGTTCATTCAACTGTCGTTTACAAAAGCTTATTTAACAAACTTATTAAAAAGGTTAACTATATTAAAATAATCAATGAAGTAAACAATTACAAATCACATTATACCTATCTCACTAAAGTACTTTTCAAGCAAATATTTTCGTTTTAACTTACACGGTTTAACCATAATTCCTTGTGTAGGGAGTCGTTATTCCGAAACAAATACCTCCGCACAGGTATGCACTTAGGGCTCAAATAGATTTTGTAATAATATCAAATAAAATACACATCTTCAATCCTCTGACCACAGGTAGTAAGTCAAGACAAAATATCTTGAAATGGATTAATTAACACTTATCTGTTGGAAGTTATTTATATTCGAATACTTAGATCAATATAAATTATGAATTTTAGGCAAAATAACTGTTTTAAACGAAAAAAATTGAAAGACTTCTGTGATTTATTATTAAGACAGAAAAACGATACGTAGTACAATCTTACAATGGTGACGGTGAACCAGAAATACACAATATAGAGACATCTCACTCATGGTTAGGACATAGAAATAACTGCAAAATAAGCAACTTAAAATCAATTAAGTTATTTCAAGGTATTGTTACTATATGATTTATTTATTTAATATAATTAATATATACCTACATTTTTAGAAACGTTGCTGAAACTGTTAAATATGACATGCACTGATTTTAATCCAATCACTTTAGTGTGGATAATGCTAAATGAAGAGATTCCAGAGGGAAAAGAAGGGCGAAACTGTAACCCTTCAAAACAATGGATAATATCCCTTAATATTGCCCACACGCTTACAAGTGGACATCAAAAAGTTTTCAAAGAGAATATTTTTCATGGTTAATTATTGTTTTGTTTTTGAATATTCATTTGTTTTGCATTATCTTTTTATATTCTATTATCATGTAGATTTTGAATATTTTTAGTTTTGCAATCTTTTTTTTTCATTAGGTGTTGTTTTTAGTTTCTCTTTTCTATGTTAATAAAATAAATGTACTTATATGCATCTATTTGCTGTATTTTAGTAACTAAGTACCGGCTACTAAATTCCAAATATAGATAAATACCATTTACAATATACAAATATTAAATTGTATTAAGTTGCTTCAAGTTTGAAATATTCATGAGGTAGGTATTGAATAATATAGTAACAATAGTTCCTTAATATTTTGGCCATCAACGCTACTAAAAATAGTGTATTTCATTTAATCTATGAAAAATAATGTTTTAACAGATTTTTCTGAATTTATTATAAATTAAGAATTTCGCTGAATTTTTTATAGATCCAATGAAATAAAAGATTTTAGGTAAGGGGTGAGGCAAAAGAAAAAATAGGTAACTTTTGTTACATCTACATTATGTAATATTTAATACATAAATATTCTCTAGATATTATCTCATTTTTACATATATATTACATAGTAATTTGGAAATATTTGAGATATAATTTATAATATGTATTTCTTATATCATTATTGTTCTCTAGCTGTGCCGGCCTTTGTCAGTATTCTATACATAAATATTATCTAGTTGTGACTTCAGTTTTATATAACTGTGACTTTTATATTTCAAAAAATATGTAACATATATGTATTCAATATGTTTTTGTGTTTGCTGGGTCATTTGTAGAATTTTACAAATATAAGTATAAAAAGTACCATATTTGCATAATGAGATCTCATGGAAGTTTATCCCAGCCCGCGGCACACACTGGGGAGGTTTATGGGAGGCGGCCGTTAAAACTTCCAAATCCTACCTAGTCCGTTTGCTAGAAATGTCTGTTTTCACATATGAACAGATATCCACTATCTTAATTCAAATTGAAGCCATTCCTCTTTCTTCTAACCGAAATGACCTCTCACCCTTGACCACTGGTCATTTTCTAATTGGAGCAAAATTGACTGCCTCTCCAGAAAGGGATGTCTGTGAAACTCCCTTAAACTGCTTATCATTTTGGGCACAATGTACCCGCGTCCAGCAAAGTCTTTGGCGTAAGTGGTCCATTGATCAACTTAACCAACTCCAGCATAGGCCTAAATGGAAAAAACCCGTTGAAAATTTCAAAATCGGAGATCTAATAATAGTAATGTCAGAAGATTGACCTCCGCTCAATTGGCCGTTGGCCAGAATAACGGAAGTTCTCACAGGTAAGGACGATAAGGTCCGAGCAGTCAAACTCAAGACTGCCGATGGTGAATACACCAGGCCCATAGTAAAATTAGCACCACTTCCTTCAACGAATTAAATGCTGTTGGATTATAATTATTACACTTCATAGCTATTTGTATAACAAGGGAGGAAAGTCCTACTTTTCCTCCCTAGGATGAAGTTTACGGTACAGTTATCATTCGAGGGAAGCACTTAACCCCCATGTTATGCATATGGTTTCTCCGCCTCCCTCAAATAACAAGAAATTTTTAAATAATTTATTCATGAATCTAACAAACAAAATTAATCAATACCACTTGGCCTAGCCGGCCAGGATTCGTTAAAAGTAACGAATGCACAGCCAATCAGAGCGTGTTAGGCGGGGCTTATTTGGCGTTTAAATTCTTAGGCACCAAATTTAAATCGAGTTTGTGTATTTACCACACTTACAACTTTTTGGATACTATTAAACTGCATGAGGTAATTCTATTTTGTGTATTTAGCACATGATAATGTTTTTTGAATATTAATTCATTTTTTGTATTTAGCATATGATAATGTCGAACTTACAACAATTTATATATAATTAAACTGCAAGAAGTTTTTCTATTTTAATGTAAGTTGGAATGTACCTACCTTAACGACAAATTTAAAAATTTTAAACAAATATAACTCAACAGTAAAACAATGACCTCAAAAACAACATGATCTTATTTTTTTTATTAAACTATTTATTTTATGAAAAAAGACGTAATGGTACTTTCAATATACCTCGGATAATTCTGTAATAACCCAGCAAACACAAAAACATATTGAATACATTTATGTTACACATTTTTTGAAATATAAAAGTCACAGTTATATAAATCTGAAGTCACAACTAGATACTATTTATGTATTGAATACTGACAAAGGCCGGCACAGCAAGGGAACAATAATGATATAAGAAATACATATTATAAATTATATCTCAAATATTTCCAAATTACTACGTAATATATATGTAAAAATGAGATAATATCTAGAGAATATTTGTATATTAAATATTACATAATATAGATGTAACAAAAGTTACCTAATTTTACTCTTTCCTCACCCCTTACCTAAAATATTTTATTTCATTGGATCTATGAAAAAATTCAGCGAAATTCTTAATTTATAATAAATTCAGAAAAATCTATTGAAACATTATTTTTCATAGATGAAATGAAATACAATATTTTTAGTAGTGTTGATGGCCAAAAGATTAAGGAACTATTGTTACTATATTATTCAATACCTACCTTATGAATATTTCTAACTTAAAGCAACTTAATACTTATATATTGTAAATGGTATTTATCTATCTTTGGAATTCAGTAGCTGGTACTTAGTTACTAAAAAAACAGGAAATAGATGCATATAAGTACATTTATTTTATTAACATAAAAAAGAGAAACTAAAAAGAAAACACCTAATGAAAAAAAAATATTGCAAAACTAAAAATATTCAAAAACTAAATGATAAAATATAAAATAATAATGCAAAACAAATGAATATTCAGAAACAAAACAATAATTAACCATGGAAAATATTCTCTTAGAAGACTTTTCGAGGTCCACTTGTAAGCGAGTGGGCAATATTAAGAGATATTATCCATTGTTTTGAAGGGTTACAGTTTCGCCCTTCTTTTCCCTCTGGAGTCTCTTTACTTAGCCTTATCCACACCAAGGTGAATTGATCAAAATCAGTGAATGTCATATTAAACTGTGTCAGCAACGTTTCTAAAAATGTAGGTATATATTAATTATATTATATTAGAAAATCATATAGTAACAATACCTTGGAATAACTTAATTGATTTTAAGTTCCTTATTCTGTAGTTATGTCCTAACCATGAGTGAGATTCCTCTACATTATGTATTTCTGGTTCACTGACACCATTCTAAGATTGTACTACGTATCGTTTTTTTGACCTATTGGTAAATCACAGAAGTCTTTCAATTTTTTTCGTTTTAAACAGTTATTTTGCCTAAAATTCATAATTTAAATTGATCTAAGTATTCGAATATAAATAACTTTCAACAGATAAGTGTTAATTAATCTATTTCAATATATTTTGTCTTGACTTACTACCTGTGGTCAGATGATTAAAGATGTGTATTTTTTTTGATATTATTACAAAATCTACTTGAGTCCTAAGTGCATACCTGGGCGGCGGTATTTGTTTCGGAATAACGACTCCCTACGTAGGGAATTATTGTTAAATCATGTCTAAGTTGTAAGTTAAAACGAAAACATTATCTTGAAAAGTACTTTAGTAAGATAGGTATAATGTGATTTGTAATTGTTCACTTCATTGTAAATTTTAATATAGTTAAACTTCCTAATACGTTTGTCAAATAATCTTTTGTAAACGACAGTTGAATGAACGGCTTCATTGGAGATGCCCCTTGCCTGTTGAAAATAATAATAATAACACTTACATGATGTGTTCTCCATTCCTCTACAAATAAAACTAAAAACAAACACACAGACGAAACTAACGAAAAACCTTTTAAAACGTTATTACACTTGCAGGTATGTGGGTAGATCGACTAGTGACAATTTAAAGGTTATAATATTGAAGAGCTTTCTTCTTTTTCTTTAGAAAGACACTAGACGAGGTTCGTAAGAAATACCTATGAAATATATAAAAAAATTTATGTAACAAAATTTACGTAATAAATATATATAAAAAAATGTTCATATTTATGTAGCAGAAATTACATATTGAATACATATAAAATTAAATATATCCAATATATAAAACATTTTATAATATATAAATATTGAGAATATATAACAAAATTTATAAAGATTTTGTTACACAAATACTACATAAAAAATATATAAAAGTTTTATATAAAAATCATTCCTCCCCTGTTATATATTTTTATGTAACATATACATTTGTGTTTGCTGGGAAGGATTGTAATGAATAAAAATACAACACAAAAATAGTAAATAGTCTATTTAATGGAAATAATACACCTAAGCACTTAATTATAATTAAAAAAAATATGTTTTTAAATATTTAAAATACTTGTCACAATTCAAATATTTTACCATCAATTTCTTTTAATATACTTCTCATTTCTGCTTTCATCTTCTTCTTAAATTCCAGGTTCTTTATCTTTAGTTTTCCTTGAATATTCCAATTTTTAATAATATGCCACGTACAGAGAGGTCTTCTTGATGAGGAGCAGTTTCCACCAGTTGTCATACATTTGGTCCACGCATTGTAATATTTTGGGTCGTCATCGCTCATTATGTACCTACTTGGCTTCAATTGATTCCCTTAAGCTATTCGTAAGAGATCTGAAAAAAAATCCTATATCTTTTTATCTAACCTATTAGTAACTGAAAATACCACTGGAAAACCCATATTGAATTAATCTTTAAACAATGCAATTGTTAAATCCCAATTCCTTCTGTTGGTGTCATGAGTTCCTTCTATGCAAATTGTGTGATTTAAATATCTAAGTTTCTTTTCCATAATACCATTCATGAGCCCTAGTGCAAAATGCTCATTTTATAAACCTGGGTAACTTTCACCTAAAATTAATCAAAATTAAGTATTCCCTTACCACTTATCTACACATTACACCCCAAAAAGCAATATACACAGTACCATAATTAAAAGTCCAATTTACCACAACTTCCTAGTATTAAAACTACATTATAACAAATGTAATAGGTACCACAGCTAGCTACCCTTTAAAATCACATGATATTGATTGAATTTTTGTATTACTAAAGAATCCTATTTCTAAAAGCCAATTAATATATTTAATTCTTTTTTAATTTTCACAAAGTTTGTTACTATCACTTTAGCCCACTTCAAACTAGTAAATTGTTGCATAATAAGGTCATTTGGTAGTCAATTTAAAAGTATTTTTGATTTTTGTAAATTTTTAGATATAAAGTTATGGGGTACGAACCAATTTCCTTGCATAAAAATGCATAGTTTTGCCCTTCTCAATTTCATTCTTCAATTTTCAATGCTGTAGCTCTCATATCATTTGCATGCCTCTTCAGGTCAATATTTTATTTTCTGTTTAAATGAGCATCTTATAATATCCTGTTTGTTGAAACTCCACCAGCCAATTGTCCCACAATATTAATTTCTTCAGCCTTTGTTAACCTCTGAATTCCTCATTATGTGTCTCTGTCCCAATAACCTCTACCTCACCTAAAAAAAATATAATTAACACAGTCTTTTTTTCAAAAAATATAACCTTTGCCTACGAAAAAGAATTTTTAAACAATAACTAACCATTTTCCGAAATATTTAAAATAATTCTTGATGGACATACTCCTGGAATGCGTATACTCTCTTCAAATTTCGTTATTGGGATGAACTGTGAAATCCTAAAAAAATTAGATGAAATAATAACCAACAACATTTTTGAAAAATTATACCTTTTATATCACTTCTATTGCAGTATTATGCAATTCTCCGTCTCCCATTTTTTAATGTGCCTATTCATTGAAGAATAAACACTTCCCTCTTCTCCTGTGATTACAATTGAAATTCCTGTTTCTAAACAGATTCTTTGACAGTAATACCTATTGTGACTATCATTAAAATGTTTATTTAATTGATTGAATGAATTAAATGACTCTTTTGTTTTGCATATGCATATTGGACAAAGGATATGTTTGTTTATTGATTTTATTTCATCATTTAACTCTGGGTGAAATTTTTTGATATGCGGATTCTTCATCCCCGTGAAAATATATTTCACCTTACATATACTGGAAAGTCAGTTCGTTCTCCCTAAAAGGATTAATAATAATCCTAAAAAGTAATCCAATTTTACTGTAACTAAAAGTTTTTCTATTGCATACCTGTCTTTATCCATACTACAATAATTTCTCGAGTAACAATTTTTAAGATTTACTACGCGTATAAGGTAAAGGTATAAGGTGAAAATAAAAATGAGAATAAGAATTAAAATGAAAATAAAAGTTGACCTTAGGGGTAACGATGTATGCGTTTATACAGCTCATATGAAAATAAACGGTTTTAAAGATTAAAAGTAACTTTTCCGCATCTGTGGCCCTGAACAATATTCTATCATGATATTGTCACTTCTATACACTTCGGGGATATATCGTGCTAGAAATCCGAAATTTCTCAAAAAATAACCAAAAATGTAGTATATCTGGATTTATAGGACCCGCTGTACTCGCTTTAGTCAGGTGAAAATCAATAGGGTACATCTGTGAGACACCTTGAACAATATTCAATCATAAAATTGGTCACACTTGTATACACTCTGGAGGCTGTATCGTGCTAACAAACTGAAATTTCTCCAAAATTGACAAAAATTTGGAAATTCAAGTACCATAGCACCCGTTGTACTGGCTTTGATGCGCTGAATATCGATAGGGTTCATCTTTGAGATGCTCTGAATAATACGTATCCAATCATAAAATTGGTCTCTCCGGAGTCTGTATGTCATTCTTAAAGTACTATAGCACCTGTTGCACTGGCTCTGGTGAGCTGAAAATCAATAGAGTTCATCTATAAGATGTCCTAAATAATATTAAATTACCAAATTGGTGACTTGTTGAACTCCGGAGGCTGTATCGTGCTAACAAACTGAAATTTGTCAAAAAATGACAAAAATGTCGTACTTCAAGTACCATAGCACCCGTTGTACTGGTTCTGGTGGGCTGAAAATCAATAGGGTTCATGTGTGACATGCCCTTAACAGTACTCATTCATAAAATTGATAACTTATTGTACTCCGCAGCTGTATTGTGCTAAAAGTAATAAAAATAAAACAAAAGATGAAAAATTTTCAACTTTTATTTTTATCTGAAAATAGAAGTGCGCCTAACCAAAACCACCGCGATTCTCACGTTTCATGCCACCTTACCTCTTTTGGACTTGTTTTGGTATAGGGCACTCTACTAAAACAGCTAATTGAATTCAATATGACCGTCAGAGGACAAATGAAGAGTTTCTAGATTTTGCGAAGGTTCGTTTATTTGTGGGATTCTTTCTTTTTGTTTTTGATAAGTTATCATCGTGAGTGAGCAATTCAAATGATTATCAACGAAGGATCCTGAAGTGGCGAAGAAATTTCCGCCAATAACCAATATGAACATTGTTACTTATCTTGTCCTTACTAGAAGATTGTTCGATACCACATATTTATGCTTATTTTTATCAAATTCAACAACAGATGGACGTGAATAAACATTGTTTTGTGATCTAGGGTGCTAAAGAACTATTTATAGAGCGAGTATTATTTAATGAAGATTTTTGGGCTTAGATATATCAAGGTTTATTGTTTCATAAATGTCATTATGCCTGAACTCCTTAGTAAGTAGTATTATACAAGAAATATCAATGCTACCTCAAGATTTGCTTGTTGTCAAACGACCTATGACTGTATGTGATAATGGTAATTGCAAAATAGAATGGTACCACATGGACTGCTTGGGAATGACAGAAGTTCCTCTACATTTATACGAAGCACACAGTATTGTCCAAGCTGTGTTTAAAATAAGTTTGTTTCAGTTCACACTTCTTTCATTTTGTTGCGTATAGATTTTTACTTTTCCGCCCAATCTATCTAATATGCGAGAAAAGTATTGGTTTACCCCAAAAAAAGTTGGAATTTTGAAATTTTTTTTTGAGTTATTTTTACGTTTTCCATCAACAACAACACAAAAAAACGGTTTATAGAGAAGATTGTTCGATACCACATATTTATGCTTATTTTTATCAAATTCAACAACAGATGGACGTGAATAAACATTGTTTTGTGATCTAGGGTGCTAAAGAACTATTTATAGAGCGAGTATTATTTAATGAAGATTTTTGGGCTTAGATATATCAAGGTTTATTGTTTCATAAATGTCATTATGCCTGAACTCCTTAGTAAGTAGTATTATACAAGAAATATCAATGCTACCTCAAGATTTGCTTGTTGTCAAACGACCTATGACTGTATGTGATAATGGTAATTGCAAAATAGAATGGTACCACATGGACTGCTTGGGAATGACAGAAGTTCCTCTACATTTATACGAAGCACACAGTATTGTCCAAGCTGTGTTTAAAATAAGTTTGTTTCAGTTCACACTTCTTTCATTTTGTTGCGTATAGATTTTTACTTTTCCGCCCAATCTATCTAATATGCGAGAAAAGTATTGGTTTACCCCAAAAAAAGTTGGAATTTTGAAATTTTTTTTTGAGTTATTTTTACGTTTTCCATCAACAACAACACAAAAAAACGGTTTATAGAGAAAAATCCTGTGTGTATGTCGTCGTCGTCGTCGTTATCGTCGGCCACTTTTTCTTACATGTCTTGTTAGCACGATACAGCCTCCGGAGTGCAATGAGCTACCAATTTTATGATTGAATATTGTTAAGGAAATGTCACAGATGAACCCTATTGAGATTCAGCTCACCAGAGCCAGTACAACGGGTGCTATAGTACTTGAAGTACGACATTTTGTCATTTTTGGAGAAATTTCAGTTTGTTAGCACGATACAGGCCTCCGGAGTTCAACAAGTCACCAATTTTATGAACATTATACAGGATATCTCACAGATGAACTCTGTTGATTTTCAGCTCACCAAAGCCAATACAACAGGTGCTACAGTACTTTAAGTACGATATTTTTATCATTTTTGGAGAAGTTTCAGTTTGTTATCTCGATACAGCTTCCGGAGTATATACAAGTGAACAATTTCATGATTGCATATTATTCAGAGCGTCTCAAAGATGAACCCTATTGATATTCAGCTCACTAAAGCCAGTACACTGGGTGCTATGGTACTTAAAGTACCAAATTTTTGTAGTTTTTGGAGAATTTTCAGTTTGTTAGCAAGATACAGCCTCCAGAGTGTATACAAGTCACCAATTATATGATTGAATATTGTTAAGGTGTCTCAAAAATGTAGCCTATTGATTTTCAGCTGACTAGAGCGAGTACAGCGGGTCCTATCAATCCAAATATACTACATTTTTGGTTATTTTTGGAGAAATTTCGGTTTGTTAGCACGATACATCCCCCGAAGTGTATACACGTAACAATTTTATGATAAAATATTGTTCAGGGCCACATATGCGGAAAAGTTAGTTTTAATCTTTAAAACCGTTTATTTTATACTATGTTTCAATATTTGGGAAATAGATGAATAAAACACGCGTGTTCATTGTTTTTGATATTTATTTGCAAACTTTTCAAATTTTCTTTTAAAGTGCAGAGTTCTACAAAAAGGAAGGTGTTACGGGTTGATCTTGCAACTCACCCCGCAACACAGTAATTATAGTTTTTGTTAATAAATTTTAAAATATTTCGAATTCATAGGTACCTCTTTGTTGACATTACCAATCACATCGGTCATGTACATTTAAGAAACCGAGAGATTCCCCCTAAATTACTTGTTCACTACCTACATTCTCCGCTAACTTACTTTGAGCGTGCATTGATAGATCAATGTAGTTTCAATTGAGTTGTACTTACTAAACATCAGTTTGACTTGTTTAACATAATATCAAGAAGTCAGGTTACTGTCAGGGCAGATTGTACGTAGTGATTTGTCAAAATCGAATTTGGGAAGAATCCGTAAGGAGTTCATTAGATTTTGACTAATATTGTTGGAGAATCAGGTACGTTGAAATAAATGATTCAAAGCTATGCCTCGAGTTTGGGTTTTTGTTATCTCAAGTGTGATATTCTCTATTAGGTGTCGAAGGAGAATTGTGGAAGGAGTAAAAGCGCATGTGGATTTGTAGAGTGGAGAAAAAAGAGTTTAGAGAGAATAGAGAATAAGAACCCTCTAACGGAGGTAATGTAAACGTGATTGGTAAGTCATTTTAATTATTTATAAACATTGTAGGGAGACACCATCTCTGTTAAACCAAGAGAATGAGTCTCTTCGCCTACGTTAGTGGAATTATTTTAAAACCTTATTTTTGAAAACTTATATTAGAGACGAACAGATCCCTATAGATAGTGAAATATTTAAGGATAGGTTTAGGCATTTTTTTTCTATTGTAAGCGGCTCCATGACGTCACAGTGGCGCATTTCAATTCTGTATATTTCCTTCCGTTTTGGTGATGAAGTTGTTTGTATATAGTCTCTTTTTGTGTAACTAGTATTATAGAATTTTCATTACAAGGGTGTTTCTTGTTCTCCCCTCTGGAATACCTACCTTCTAATATATTGTCTGATCCATCCTGACTATTGTGGCGGTCTACTAGTTAGGGCTGGCTTAATCAAATTTAACTGGTGTCGCCCATCTTTAATAACAAAATAAAATAGGAATTTTCGCATACCCACCCCCGACCGAACTGAGTTTGGGCATGAGGTTGCGCTTCTGGAGCTAGCGATCAGACCATAATAAATAAAGCACGTAACAAAGGCTTAGTTCTGCCATGTGCAAGTCAGTTGCACATGTTCCCAAGTCAGTTTGGGAAGAATAATGATAATTTACAGCGTTACGAACAATCAGATTTTATCAGTTATATCTTGAGCACATCATTATTAGCCAAATTGAATAAATCACCACCCATAAAATATGTGAAGAAACTGCCCAATTACTCCTTCGCAACTTAACAAGTATTCGCTATTATTACAATTAACCATTCCGCATACAGTATTCTATGTATTCAACGATATTAGTAAGTATTCGTAAGGTTGCAAAAGGTCAAGGATTAGCCCCCAGGAGTAGCACAACAATATTTTGATCCTGTAACAATTGTTTATCTAATACACACTTTTCTCCTTCCTTTGAGACTGTTCTATCATTTTTAAAGCCTTACTAGTTTATTTTCATCTTTGTAATAAACATTCAACTGCAATTGAATGTTTTTGCCTATCTCATATTAATAGAATGGACGCAGTCAGGGTGACCTACGTCGTCTTTTATATCAGACGGTTCACCTTCTACAAAAAAAAGTAATATAATGATTCTTCAGGATTCCGTCATTTTCATATTTTTATAAACAAAATCAGTGGTATATATCTATTAATTCACCTGTTATACAAAGTGTTAAGCAAATTCGAGCGTACATTAATTTAAGTTCAGTCAATTCTTCTATATTTAGGGCTGCAGTCCAATATTTCCGTATTTTTCCAAAATTTTTAACTTTGGTTTATGTTTGTTCTTTAACACTGAAGGTATGAGTAAATAAAAATTCACTTTATCCCTCATTCCACGGCTTCCACAATCAACAACATCACAAAAACTAGGAGTTTTAAGGGTCAAAAGATTCAAAATTTTTAAAATAAAAATAACTGCCTTTTCACTTTCGTTATAACAATCCCTTTGTTTGTCCTAGTTATCTCTGGTTTGTCGTCTGGATGCAATTGAACAGCTGATGATGACGTTAGTGTAGAGTACCCATAGCTTTTCATCTCTGCGTTGTGCTGTTTCAGGCGTCTCAACGAAAAAACAAGTATATAAACTTGCAATCGGCAAGTGAAGTGTATTTCCTATTTAGCATGCGCAAAAATCATCCTAATTTTTATTTTTTTTCTCTATAAATATCAAATTATTGATTATTTTTATTTTAATTCTCAATTTTATTTTTATTTGTCTGTATAAACCCGCTTTTTATCCCTTTTATTCCCTTCCTCTACAAAGTGACTAGAAATGTAACTTTTGGAAAAAATTGATAACGGTCGGGTGTGGAAGGTATTCTAGATTTGCGTTTTGTGTTAGAAAGTTAGATGAATTGTAATAGATACAAATAAAATTTGGGAAGCAGAAGAGTTGCAATAGGGTGGACATTGGCGTATACAAAGTTGAGTTGGAACATTATTGAGATGAATAACACACTTTTTTTTAGCCAAAATATTTCCATTCTATTCCTAAACAAAAATATTAGAAACCGCCTTCTCCCGAATAATAGATTTTATGTGCGTACTTACAAATCTTATTTTTATCAACACTCATCATATCAAAAGTACTGATTACTGATAAATCATAGGCACATCATCAGATAAGTAGGTGTATCGAAAAGTCTAAATATTTTTTAGTATTCAACGTATAATAATGGAAGAGCAGCAGTACCATCTTTATAGATATCAACCATTTCGTCCTGACATTCCGACTCCTTTTCCTCCAATACCTGATCGCAATGGTGATAGAAAGACGGTATTCTCCACAGTGATAGTTGTCGGCATATTTTGCCTGATTTTCTCGATTTGTATACGCATATGTGTTCAAATAAACAGGTGCAAAAAGGCGAAGATGGAACGTCGGGTGCAATTTAGAGCGGTAATTGTAGAAAGAAGGCCAGAAGGTAAGTGTTTGAGCCTGTTATGTTAAATATATATGGCTTTATTCTGATTATATATTGATGGAATTCGCTTCCTTTGTATTTTTCTTAGTATCCTCGAAGTCTATACTTTTTTAAATAGTTGTGGTATCCTCGATGCCGAAACTTTTTGATAGTGGTATCCTCAATGCAGAGACTTCTTTCAATGAATAGTGGGCTGCTCAAATTAGTTTTTGTTTGTTATTCTTCATTTTTCATTCCTTCACCTTCATCATATGTGTTTTGCTATATATATATATATATATATATATATATATATATATATATATATATATATATATATATATATATATATATATATATATATATATTGTAATATCTACCTATCTCACACGTTTTTTCTTTATTTATGAATATATAGATATCACAATTGAAATTTTTTTTCACATTGTACAATCTTTGATTGTAGCGACAATATTGCATATTGCACACACACCTTTAGCAGCGTATAATGCAATATAATTTAATTTGACAGTTGTTGTCAAATAATTCCCGGCTATAGAAAATATTTTTAGTATTTCAAAAGATGAATTTATTTATAATGTATTTTAATCACTCTCATCTCAGGGTGGGATCAAATTATTATTAAAACATTAAATAAAATTTTATAATTTTAAAGTATTATCCAAATTAAATATTAACTCTATTATTCCAGATTGTTAACACAAGCGCCTCGTTTGACTGTTTGTTTAATATTATGAAGGCCTTTTAATTACCTTATGACATTTACGATTTTTCTGTTACCAATAATGGGGAACTTGAACGAATGCTTTTTATTTCTTGAATATATTTGACTATCTATAAAAACAGCATATACGAAATATTAGCCCTCAAATCGCAATATTTAATTTTTATTCGACAATCGAAGTAGCGACCGCGACCTAGTCATTTTAAACGAAACGAAACGCGCGGGAACGGTCGTGACGTCAGACAGCTCGTTCGGTCGGCCAGCGGTACGGCAGCTATAAATTAAATGTTAAGCTTCTATTTATTCCACTTTGGCAGTCTTTTGTGTTCTGTGCTTGGTATTTTCAGGATGGGTTGCGTTGTGAGAGTGATTTTTGAATAGATTTCGTTTCGATTTGTTCTTTATTATTAATAATAATGGAGGAAACACAAAAACAATACTACAAATACTGCATCGTTCCACTGTGTTCTAGTACAACGGTTAAAACGCCCAATAAGTTATTTATACGTGTACCACAAGATAAAAGCCGTCGTCTAAAATGGCTGAAGGCGTGCAGAAGAAGTGAGAAACATATTTCTGAGAAGACTACTGCCCACATATGTGAAGATCATTTTAACGTAAGTGTAAAAACATACTTGATTTCGAATATAACAGATATACATATATTTTCAGTTCAACTTTTTGCTTATTTGTCTGCTGAATAATAGTACTAAATAATAACCATAAAAATATCACTTTCGTTTAAATTCTCTTTTTGCCTTCAAAGACATGCATTATTTAATTTTATTTGTTTATATATTTTAGCTCGAAGAAGACATGGAGAACTACGTCAAATTCAAGTTAATGGGTGGCATGAAAAAAATGAAAGCTTGTATATTGCCTCATATATTTGATTGCCAGCCAGATAGAAAAAGATCTTTCACAAATCAACCCAGAGCAGCAGCTGTTAAGAGAGCTCTTTTTCTACGAAAGAAAATCCAGTCCCTAATCAAGATGATTTGCTTCTAGTAGCCAGGATCCAACAGTCAGCATTCACATTCTAATATAAAATTATGAAAGAATGTCGCTTATTGATTTTAATAACTAGTTCTCAAATAATTATGATTTTAAAAAATAAATGGGTACATGATATTTCATTATATTATATTCCACTATTTGTGAGGTTTGTTGTAAAAATATAATCTGTGCTAATAAAGAATCTAAAAGTAACATTAGACTAATATTACAGTATATACAAAATTAAAGAGTTAAGTTTACCTGCTTTCGAATTAAGTGTTAAAAAAGGTTGTTTGTTCTAGAGGTGTAAGTTTCCAAATTTCAATTTGTTTATGTAATTTCATTAATAATGTATATATTAGGTGTATATCTCGGTGGTAATTAAAATACGTTGGTTGATAATTTCCACATTTGCATACATTTTTTTATACAATGAAGATTATTTGAATTTTATTATACTGGCCCATTTTGTTTCAATAGACTATTATTGAACCCCTGACTAAACTATTCCTAAACACATACAGGGTTAAAGAAAATAATAGAATCTCAATTGATTTAATTAAATTCAATTTAATGAAAACAAATTATTATCACATTTTAAATTGTTTTATTTACTGATACACTATAGATATATATATACAATTTATTTATGTCGTATTTTTAGCAGAGTTATATAAATGTGGAAATATATTGTGTCGCCAAAATTTTTCTGAGGCATCCATTAACATCTCTGTATATTCTTCATCGTATTCTACTAATATATAAGAAAATTTGGAATTATTTTCAAAATCAGGATCCGCAGCACAAAATAAAGTTTTCTTTTTGTTAAATAAAAACATCTGTAGTTGTGTCTGAGCGTTGTACTTTGCTGTAATCTACTTATTTTTTGTTAAATAGTTGCAGACAGTTTTATCAGATTCAGGACATTTTATCTCTACTACAAATTCCTCAGTTATAGCGTTTGGAGACGCCCCAGAAACTGGATGCCTTCCATTAAAGTGCAGTCCTGCATGGTTGAGTTTGATTTTCAATTTAGTTTCCAAATGTTTAACTACTCGCTCGAGCTTTTTCCCTCGAGACATTGATTCTGTAGCAGGAAGTTTGGTTACACGAAGTATTTGGTTCACCAAGGATCCATCTGATTTCTTACAATGCGCTGCATCATATATTTTCGATGCAGTTTTTCTTCCATACCGCATACCTATGTTGGACTGTTCAGTGGTAATTTCTGCAGCTTCAGAGCACAGCTTGGTATCCATTTCCTGACAACAAAATTCTAGAAACTCTGAACAACCTGATGCTCCATCACTGCTAACAAATTTTAACATCAAGTGATATACACCAAGATGTTCCTTTATTCTATCGGGCTTAAAATGTTTTAATAACTGGCATTATTTTCCAGGCCTTGGGTTATAACTTCTTGTAAAAAAAAGTGAGCTTTTTTCATCTGAGCTCAACTCTTCTTGTGCTCCAAAATCCTTTAATGTCAGGAATTTGATTGAAGTTCCAATTTTCGAGAGTTTACAGTAGTAACAGGCAACTTCAGTTGGAGAAGGCTCTTCATTTCTTCTATGAAGCCACATCAAGAAAGCTATAGCGTAATTACACCCACCTAGAAAAAAATAGAAATTGTTACTATAAATGCTATCTAAAAAAATATTTTTATACAACACAGGGTATACACCTGGAAATAAGTAGTTTCAAAAATGATTCTTTTACTAGTTAAAAATTGCAACCAAAATATTTTTCAGATTTCACTAAATTTTACCTGGAGAAGCAACACAGTCATAGCACTGGGTTCTAATACTTTTTTAGATTCTTCATCTATACTACAAGTTACAGCATACTGTTTTTTAGTAACATTGTGCTCAGGTGTAACTTTAGCTTTCACAGTGCATATATTGTAGCTCTATGAACCGCACCCATCCTATTGCGGAATCTCCATACGAATGCCTTCCAAATCTGTAAATAACGTTTTATTATAAAAACAATACTTATTTTCATCAATACCTATTATTTTATTTAAAACTAAAACCAGGGCCACTAAATACAAACTAACAGTCTATTGCATTATGTAAATAAAACGACTAAATATTTCTTCTGTTAAAATAGAATAAACCTACCTGTTAGCTTTGACACCCCGAACTTCAGCAAGAGAAAAGCTTTCCGTGTTTTTTATGAAGAACGCCATCATAATGATATCCACTAGTGGTAAGTTGTCAGATTGTCCTTTGAAAAAACCGGTGTCAGTCATTATCAAATATTTGTTTTATATAACACACAATTCACAAATTATTTCTCTCCAACACACGACGCATCTCTTCAGTAGCAAGACTCAAATACGTATCTGCGACTACGATGCAGCGTTTGGGCGTTGACATCGGCAAGGCAAACGAGCTGTTTGACGTCACAGCTGCTCCCAGCCAATGTCGGCGCGTTACAAGAATGATTTGAATTTCACACATTTTAATTGCTTATATTTCTAATATTAACATAAAAAATGAGTTTTGTTGTAAACTTTGGTCTTTTTAATAATGTTAGCTTACGGTTGTGACAAATATTTTTCAAATTTTATTTTTGTGCAAGTTCCCCATTATCCAAATGTCACTGACTAAATTAAGATTTTTATTGAATGCTATATGTTTAAGTTCTATAAAAATATGTTGTAAATGAATACCACAGGAAGTTAGATAATACATTTACATCCTATTATCAAATCACAAAGTCACGAAATTCAGTATTCCCAATAATATAGTTAAATGACAAAATCGTATTTTCATACAGACATTAAAATTAAAAAAACAACCTATGTACTAGAAAACAACTAATCTCTAATTTCAACGATTATGAATAATTTTAACAAGAGTTCAACATTTCCAATATTCACTTGACATGTATAAATGTCAAATACCACGATCACAGTCCACAAATGTTTATTTCATAAATTCGTTGAATGATTTAAATTTTCATACGTAATGGTTATTTCATTTGAATTCAAAATGATATCTTAATATATGCATATATTTAATTTTATTAACAAGGCCTGTTATTCTCGATAGATAATAATAAACTGGAGCAAACTGACCAATACTATGGAACAGGAAAAGACTCGTACTATTATAAATATAATTTAGAATTCTGGAAACTTTCTAAAAATAATCTGGAATTATCTGGAACTTTCACTCGAATTAAATACGATAGAATTTTCTTCAAATTACGCACGCACTGATTTTAGAAAGGATGGATTCATAAATTTAATTATACTATTACACAATATTCACAAAAAGTGAGACAACTCTAAAATACGATGTTGTCTCGTGGGGGTTTCAAATTCAACTGACTAAACTTTTCTCAAATAAATAAATCTCTTCTCCTGTAGTTACAAACTTTTTATCTTTTTTTTTAAAAAAATACTAAATTATGTTTCCCAATAACAAAGAGAGATTTTAAAATATTTTATTATAATTGTCAGTATGCTAGCAGAGACCTCTGTATTTTGAAATTTCCAATTTATTTTCCCAAATCGTAACATGATCTATCTATCAATAAATACATTCTGCATAAATGTCATCGGAAATTTTCAAATCTGATATATACTGAGTCTTTCATTAATATTGATTTCTCATACAATACTGTGTATATCAACAGTATTGCATACAAAGTATAAATAAATCTCCTTATTCTTAACGTTTCTTTTAAA
Organism: Galeruca laticollis; assembly: GCA_963921935.1. Lineage (NCBI taxonomy): Eukaryota > Metazoa > Arthropoda > Insecta > Coleoptera > Chrysomelidae > Galeruca > Galeruca laticollis. The sequence goes on along the minus strand of OY998181.1, from coordinate 62,658,885 downwards.
TTTCAAATAAAGGAACTGTATTAAATGAAAGAATGACAAATCGATTCTTGTATATTATTATAATATCATCTTTCAAAATTGCCAAATATTATCCTAGTATCTTAATAAAACATATTAGTATTTTCCAAATAATTACTTACATATTTCTAAAATCTTGTCTTCAATAAAATTATACTATTGTCCCGAATTCCCATAAAACTTATTAACTCTACTATACCTAGATTTAAAATTTCACGTAGCATACTATTGTTTGTTATTCTAAAATTTCCTATATACATGTTGATAATTTCTTCTATGATCTCATCCTTTTGTAATATTTCCAACTCTGTTTTTAATCTGTCTTTCAATTTATATGGAACTGGATATGATTTTGCTTTAAAATTTCTCAATATTCTACACCTTCATATTATATCCATATTTTTATTAAGCAACCCTCAGCTCCTTCGACATTATTCTCTCATACGTCTTTAATAATTCATTTATAAATTCATGATATATTAGTTCGGACCTGGCAACTATGGTTTGAACACCTTTGTGTGATCGGTCCCGAATAAATAACAAATTTAGTGGAAAAAGTGAATAATAATTTCAAGACTGTGAATTACATCATTTACATTAATACAAAGTGCTTCACGCAAATAACTGTAAGTAAAAAGTTTACCAGTAAATAATAATCAACTGATAAAATATCGTCTGAAAACAAATCAAAACATATAAATCACAAACGAGGCGAGCGATAAGGGAACCAGTTCCTTACGCACCTTACCTCGAAAGACAGGACCGCATTCAGAACACTTACTAAATAGAAAAATGAACCAATCTCAAGCTACCACAATGTCTTATTCAACTGCCTTATCAAAACCATCTCAACCTACACTCCCTTCCAAAGATCAAGCTATTATTTTTACCTCATTAAATGGTCCTAAGCTTGAAGATTATTTATATCAAATCGGAGACATTGTAGGCCCTCGAAATATCCTTTACGCCTCTCGAATGTCAAACAACAGAATATGCATATATCTATCATCCAAACAAGCAGTAGACGTATTCTTCAGTGAACAGGGAGGATAATTCTCTATCAATGGAAATTCTATTAAAACCCGTAGATTACAAACACCTTCTGAACGGCTGGTACTATCAAATGTCTGTCCCTCTATTCCTAATGATGTACTACTATCAGAATTGCGGAGTCTAGGCATAAACAACATATCCCCAATAATGCCCCTAAGAGTTGGAACGACAAAACCAGAATACAACCACATCCTCAGTTTCCGACGCCAAGTATATGTAACCCCCTCCAACAACTTAAATATTCCAGATAGTATTATCATCCAAGATGACAACACTTCCTATCGGATCTTCCTCACATTTGATAATCAGAATTGTCACAAATGTAAACAAACTGGTCACATTGCATCAAAATGCCCAAACGCTGAACAAAACACTTCGTTACAAAATCTTCCGGAAATCAATAATTCCCAAAATATATTTGATGGGGAGAAAAATCCACAAGTAAACCCATCCCAAGTAAACCCAACAGAATCCACAAGTAAAACTGCTAACATCTCCCTATCTTTGTTAAAAAACCCCATAAGATCAACTGAAGATGACTTAGAAAAACGAATGGATTATACAGAAAACTGTAATAAACGACCTTTATCCGAAACTACTAGTCCCATAGCAGAATCAGACTCGGCATTCAAAATACCTGATACACTGAAAAAATATAAAAGTGATGAATTTACATCCGAACAAATGCAACCTGTAAAACAGCTAATGGAAAAAGATCCTAAAAACTATGCTCTTTCCTTCGAACAATTGACCGACTTACTGTCAAATATAAAAGGAAACCCAGATCCAATAAGCGTGATTAGAACCTACACGTCGGAATTTGAAGACTTAGTAGATACTATTGAAAAAATTTACCCATCACTACAGAGCAAAGCAACGAAGACGCGCTTTACAAAAATTAGGAAGAGACTTGAAAGATATATTGCTGAAGGACCCATAGAACAAGAGCCAATCAGTGACTCATCAGACAGCAACGACATAAATTCTACTTCAATAAATTTAAAATAAAACAATGAGTATTCTACAGTGGAATCTAAATGGATATTACCTCCATCTGGTAATGTTAAAAACTATTATATCTAAATACAACCCGAACGTTATCTGCTTACAAGAAACACACTTTAATAATCAGAATACACACAAACTAAAAAATTTTTATGTATATTACAAGAACAGAATTGGTATAAAAAGTTGGGGGGGAGTTGCAACATATGTAAATAAAAACCTTCATTCAAGTCAAATTGATTTAGATAGCAATATTGAAGCAATAGCTGTATGCGTTTATTTTCCTACAAAAATAAATATATGTAACATATATATTCCATCTGACCGAAACCTAAGTAAAATGAAGCTAACTGATCTAATCTCCCAGGTTCCTAATCCTAAAATTATCATGGGCGACTTCAAAGGACACAACTCCATGTGGGGGTGTGAGAAACAAGATACTCGAGGAAACATAATTGAAGAGGTTATGACAGACCTAAACTTAAACATTCTTAATGATGGAAGTAAAACTAGATTTAATACCTATAATGGAACTTCTTCGGCTATAGATTTAACTTTGTGTAATCCTTCATTACATCAACACCTAACATGGGAAGTCTTACCTTTTTCATATGACAGTGATCATTTCCCAATCCTTGTAGTAGATAAACGTAGAAGTGCTGACGATTCAACGCCTATACAAAAGTGGAAGCTACATGAAGCAGACTGAGAACAATATACCATTTTAACTGACGCATCTTTATCAAAATTTCCAATAAGTGAGGACATAAATGAAACAATAAACAATTTCAATGAAATATTGATAACAGCTGCAGACATAACAATAGGGCTAACTAAAAACGTAACACACCGTACGGCTGTACCATGGTGGAATAAAGAATGTGAAGAGGCACTTAAAGAAAGTAAACATGCATTTCATATCTATAAAAAGCATAACACAATTGATAATCAGTTACGATTCAAAGCACTAAGGGCCAAAACTAGGTATATTTTTAGAGAAAGTAAAAAAGATTCATGGATGAAATATGTGCAAAATATAAGCAGCTCTACTAGCTTAACATCTGTATGGAAAAAAGTGAATACCATATCCGGCAATAAATCATACAATAAAATCACTGGTATAAAACAAGACGAAATCTTAATAACAAAATCAAAAGATATAGCTGAAGCATTGGCGGAAGCATTCCAAGAGAACTCGAGCAATGCCAAATTAAAGGAAGATTTTCTAAAAAATAGAGTATCAATCGAAGAAATCCCAATCAATAATGAAAACAATACATCGCACCTCAACCAACCACTCACACTATCAGAACTAGATGAAGCGATAAAAGACTTTAAAAACTCGAGTCCAGGTCCTGATAATATACCGATTTCATTCCTGCTATATCTATCGGAGAGCGGCAGAGAAGTACTCTTAAATATTTACAACACCATTTGGATACAACAAACTTTTCCAATTCAGTGGACTGAAGCAACAATCATACCAATTCTAAAAACTGCTAAGAAAGCAACAAGTATAGAATCATACAGACCTATTGCACTGACTAGCACGATGTGTAAGCTATTAGAAAAAATTATTAATAATCGTCTTAGGTGGGAACTTGAAAGTCGCAAACTAATTAAACCAGAACAAAGTGGATTTAGGAAGAAGAAAAGTACTATTGATAATATTATTGATCTAGAGAGTGACATACAGGAAGCCTTCGCAAATAAACAGAAATGCTTAGCCATATTTATTGATATCAACAAAGCATTCGATACTGCATGTAGAATAAATATACTGAAATTGTTAAAGCAATGGAATATAGATGGACATATGTTGGCATTCATTAAAAATTTTCTAAGCTATAGGATTTTTAGAGTAAGAGTAAATGGTAATCTATCGACCAAACAATGTCAAGAAAATGGTACTCCCCAAGGCTCTGTTATTAGTCCCACATTGTTTCTAATCGCTATTAATAACATTACTGAAAATGTACTTAAACCAATTAAAATAAGGCTATATACCGATGACCTAGTGGTATACATGAAAAGTAAAAACATCGATACAATGCAACATATACTACAGAGACAACTTAATAAACTGCAGCAATGGTCAAAACAGTCGGGCTTCAACTTCTCTGCATCCAAAACCAAATGTTTATTATTTTCGAAAAAACATTGTGAAAAGACACCCCCGCTTACACTATATGAAGAAAAACTGCAATATGTAACTTCCACGACATTTTTAGGTATGATATTTGACCAGAAACTGAGCTGGAATGATCATATAAAAAAGTTGATATTTTCTTGTCAGAAAGGTATTAATCTTCTAAGAATACTTTCTAACCGTAACTGGGGATCAGATCAAAAAACACTACATATTATATATAAAAATCTTGTACGTTCCAAACTCGATTATGGATCTATTGTCTATGCATCCACCAAAAGCTATATTTTAAAGAAACTTGATACAGTTCACAATAATGCCTTACGAATAATATCTGGTGCATATCGTACATCACCGGTGGAAAGCCTTTATTCAGAATTAGGGGAACCATCTTTATCTACGAGAAGAAAAATATTGACATTGTCATATGCTACCTCTATATTAGATAACACTGAGCATCCAATGTACCCAAAAATTCATACAGATGAAATTGACAATTTCGCACAACAACAACCGAGTCCAACTTTCTGTAATCGCTTTAGACAATACAAAGCAGATCTTCAAATCAAACATGTTCCTATATTCAAGTTTGAAGAAACATATCCTCCTTGGCAAAATTCCAAACCAATAATTGACACCACTCTTACCTCTTTTAAAAAATATGAACTACCCAGTTTGCTGATAAAAAACATCTTCCAAACAAAACTCATTGAATATAATGACCATTTCAAAATATATACGGATGCCTCGAAAACTACAGTTGGCGTCGGAGTCGCGGTTGTTACGGCAAATCAGAACTTATCTTTTAAATTACCTACCTGCAGTACAGTCTTCACTGGAGAAATATATGCATTGCTACAAGCCCTTAAACTGTCCCGAAATGCGAATTCTTCCAACATCCTCATAATCACAGATTACCTCAGTTCATTAAAATCCATCCAGCAAGTTTATAGTAGTCATCCCATTGCTATGGAAATAAAGAAGGAACTCTTCCAACTACAAAAATCCCAAATAAATGTAAAATTTATGTGGATCCCCTCCCACATAGGAATCCAGGGTAATGAAGAAGCAGACCAACTGGCAAAACAAGCAGCAGAAAGTGATAGTGCGGTAGTTGTAAACGCGACGACCATCAGTGATTTGAAGCATACCGTGAAAGAAAAAGCGATAAGTGCGTGGCAAAATCAGTGGCTTGATTCGAAAGCAAAATTACGCGAGGTGAAACCCAGTGTGAAACCCTGGAATACAATACCAAACAGGCGGCCCAACCAAGTACTACTGACAAGACTAAGGATAGGGCACACTAAACTGACGCATCAACATTTACTTGCCAGGACAGAAATGCCTCAGTGTACTACATGTTCCAAGCAGATAACAGTAAAACATATTCTGGTTGAGTGTCCCAGATATGAGGACGCCCGAGTGAAAAACAATATACCAAACACGTTGAAATCGGTATTAGGACAAAACTGTGACATAAATGTATTAGTTCGATATCTTACTGAAATTAATGTAATCAAAACCTTGTAAAATAATCTTTGTCGCTAATAACCGACATGGTTGATGCGACAATAAAAATGGAATTAAAAAAAAATTCATGATATTCTTCATTACAATCTGTCCAATTACCATTCCTTTCACATCTTCTATTTCTTCTATCTCACGCACATAATTATTTGCCATTCTAATTTCTTTTTCAATCAATCCTTCATTACACTCCTTTTTATATTCCATAACTTCTTATTATCCTCTTCAATTGCCAATACTTCCATATTTACCTCCTCAAATTCAATTATTTCACCATTTAATTCTATCTATCTTTTCAAAATCAATTATATACTTATATTTCATCAATTCATCAATAATTATGTCTGTTTCTAACTTTTTTTACCAACAATGCTTGCATATCAATTTCTTTCCCAACTTTTAATTCAAACTTTTGTATTATAGATTTGCTTAGTTCATGTCACTTCTTTCCATTTGCTCCTATAAATGTAATGATTTCCTCCTGTCATTCCAGTTCTTTTGAAGAAAACATGCTTATGTGTTCATCGCTGGTCACGAACACTTCCGGAGAAGAAATTTTTCATAAAATAAATATATTTTTTGAGAAAAATAATCTCAGTTGGAACGATTGCATTGACATTTGTGCAGAAGGGGCCAAGGCGATGACGGCTAAAACAGCACGAGCAGTGTCACTAATAAAAAATGAAGCCCTTATTGTAGTTCCAGCCATTGTATCCTGCATAGACAAGCCTTTACGATGAAGCCAATGCCGTCAAATTTAAAATTAGTTATGGACGAAGCGGTAAAAAAATTAATTTTATCAAATCACGACCACTACAATCCGGATTGTACTAATTATTGTGAGAAGATTATGGCAGCAAACATAAAACACTGTTGTTCCATACAGAGGTGCGATGGCTGTCTCGGGGTGAAACTTTAACAAGGCTATTTGAACTTAGAGCCGAGTTACAAATGTTTATTTCAGATACTTATTTTAATTTGAAAGATCGTTTGTATGATATAAAACTTGGTTGTTCCGACGGTCTTTTATGGCGGATATCTTTCAAAAACTGAACGGATTCAATTTATCATTGCAAGGTAAACAGACAACAGTGTTCCAGGCCTGTACCAAAATAACTGCCTTCGAAAGAAAATTAGATGTTTGGATTATTTGCGTTGGTAAGGAGAAATAGGAAGCCTCACGTCACTCGGAGTGAGTTTGTTAGCGATAACGACTCAGAAATGTTTCAAGATGATGTATTTGAAGAATTCGTCTATCTCACTTCGATGCGCGCATATTTTGAGAAGTATTTTCCCAAAGAACAGAAAACAAAAAGGAAACTGAATTGATTCGTAATCCTTTTTTAACCAACTTTCATAATCCCGAAAGTTTGTCTAACATGATATATGAATCTCTTGGAAATGTCGTCAGATACAAGTATGGAGTCACTGTTCAAAACGACGCCTCTCAACGATTTTTGGTGCAGAATTCGTGACGAATATCCAATGCTTGCCAAAATGGCTCTGAATATTCTTCTTCCGTTCCCAACAACATATTTGAGCGAAGGATTCTCAACCTATGCAGCCACGAAAACAAAATACCGCAATAGAATGGATGCCGAACCTGATATGAGACTTCTGTCTTCTATCAAACTTGACATTAACCAGTTGATGAAATATAAAAAGTTTCATATCTCCCATTAGTTAGATTGTTTTCTTTTTTAATATCTTCTGTTATTATACTTGTTATATAGTGTTATAAACGGTTTACACACGTTATTGGATTATATTATACTGAATGCTATTTAGTTTTAAATTTATTATGTTGCGCCACTCATTAAAATATGTTTCTAAATATAAATATTATTTCCCGGACTATTGAAACTATTACTTAATATTTTTTTTTCTTTAGTTTTGAATTATAATAGGCGGATCCGGCTCCGACTTCTTTCAACTATAATCCACTTATGAGTTGTACTCTGGTCTAGTGTATTATTGGTTGTCTAACTAAATAACATAGAATATTTTCTGAATTTATTGCAAAAGAATACATAATATCGTCATCTCTCTCTTAGTTATTGTATCAAATAAAGAACTTATATATCTGATATGAAAACAAAAAGCAACTCAATCAAAAATATCACTTGGTGATTTTAGTATGTGATTCCTTTCATAAAAAAACGCAATTATCAACCTATTATGAATGTTTAAAGTTGATAATGTATCAAAGATTTATAATATGGAAAAGGGAATGAATTTGTTCAGTTATTTTGAAATGAAATTAAAAAATTATAATGTTATTGACTATATGCTATATATGACTTTAAATCATCAAGATTTCCAAAGATATCTTTCTAAAATACGAATCTTACTAAATACAGGAAAGTTAATATCTACTACAATTATAATTAAACGAATAAAATAATAAAACATAATATTAGTAAATTCAGTTAAGTCAATGTAACGTAAAATAAATTATAATAAAAAGTATTTATCCCTCTCCATTCCAATTCGTAGATCTCACAATCTTCTCCAACTACCAAATTTACCACATCTATTCATACCATATCTCCATTTCATTAATCATATTTCCAATTTACATATTATGTTGTAATGTGTTATTTTAAGTTATTTGAATATTGTTTACCTCTTTCGAAGTTTTGATGTAGTCTTTTCAACTAGTTTGCTAATTTTTACTGATTAATTTCCATTTTAGATTTTCCAAATTATAAAGGTCTGCTTTCTCTTCCAAACATATTTCTCATATCTCCAATTGTTACTAACCTTCGTTGCTATGAATACAGATAAGTTTATACAACATATTGGTGTCTTGATTTTTCATGAAATTCCTTAATTGCTTTGGTATTGTTACGTCATGGATAGTCAATCAATGATAAGGATTTTATATTATTGGTTTGTCACTTTAATTTCCGCGCACTGTTAAAGATAATTATTTTAAATAGTATAATGTACAGTGTGTTGCATCACAATTACAATTTATTTCTAATTATTCTAGTTTTTTTTATTTGATTTGTTCATTTATAACGGGAAAACGCTAACCTTCAGTGCCCGTTATAGATGTGCGGGTTGTCTCACGTAGTACAACCCGTGCTCGCCAGTCAACTAGCTTCGAGTCGATGAAGGGGTGATTCTTCAAAATTTAACAGTTTACTAAAAAGGGCGCCATAGAAGTTTTGGCAACCACCCAAGACTTCTTAAGTTCGCCCACAACTCCTCAGTGGGTTAACAACACTAACTACACACTCCAAAAGGTTAAACTGATAGGAAAGTTATCGTTAAAAATAAAAGTCAGCAAGTATCCCATGATTGAAGTTTAATAATCACTTTGGACTATACGTCTCTTTTCAAAATGTGACTATTACAAAGTTTACAACAAAAAAAAGAATGACACTATTAATACCTGAACTCAGCTGAAGGCTGTAGATTCAGTATGCAGTTAGGCTGAAGGCTGAAATCTGGATAAAAACTTAAATCGCGAACAAATTTACCAGTTACAAGCGAAAATCTAAGTTACTACTTGAATAATTGACAAGCAGGTCTTATAATACCTGAGTAAAGCTGAAGGCTACTAACTTAGGGTGCAGAAGAGCCGAGGGCCTCAATATACACAGATGTCTCAAATTACAAACCAATTACAGGAAACGAACAAATGGTTCATGTACAATTTTTCAAATACATTGAAAATCTAACACCTAATCTACAATTGCATCAGTTATATGGGGATATAAAAGCTTAAAATTAAATAATCAGGCGAGCTTAACAATGTTCAAAAAATTGAAATTATGTACAGTGCGAAAGTAGTTACATAAAAAAATCGTCAAAGTCAGAAAAATATCTAAATAGCGCAGCACCCAGGTACGTACCGTGGTATACCTATACGAAAAATCGTCCGCCAGTCGATAATATAATTTTGGCATGCCTGCACACAGGGATTTATGACAGACCACTTCGATGAGGAGCGAGTCAGTTCTTCATGGGTCGTTGAAACGAACGCTGGATAGGGACAATTACAATTTTTGTGTGCTTTGGTAGCCATTACGTCCGACCTCGTCAAGATATTTAAAATTTCACCAACGACGTGGTTATTTCGATTGACGGCCATGCCAGAAGAACTCGTTGTCTAGAGGGGGGGGGGGTTATTTTGGTTTTATGGATTTTGTCCGCTGATTGGTGTGTGCGAAATCATCCACACCACTCACCTGAACCAGTAACCAGGAGGGCTGGAACATTTTGAAGCGTCGACTTTGATTGCTGTTCTAAGGAAACAGAATCACTCGCTATACACATTTTCCTCATTAATTTTATACATGTTACATTCACAATTAACAGTCAAAATTTCACGAAATTTTTTATGTATGGTTTTTTTCTATTTCTTCGCGGTAATTAATTATTTTTTTACTTATCGTGTATAAATTTTTGAAATATTCTTTTTAAATATTGAATTGTTGACTCTGAACGCTAGGTATACTACGGTACGTACCTGGGTGCTGCGCTATATAGATATTTTTCTACATAATTTCAATTTTTTTTAACATTGATAAGCTCGCCTGCTTATTTAATTTTATGCTTACGCTTTTATATATATTTATACGCATATAGATTGCGGGAGTGTGAACACATGTAACTGATGCAATTGTAGCTTAGATGTTAGATTTTCGCTGTAATTGGTTTGTAATTTGAGACATATGTGTTGATTGGGGCCCTCAACTCTTCTGCACCCTGAGTAAGTAGCCTTCAGTTCTATTCAGCTATTATAGGACCTGCTTGTCAATTATTCAAATAGTAACTTAGAGTTTCGCTTGTAACTGGTAAATTAGTTTGCGATTTGAGTTTTTATGCAGATTTCGGCCTTCAGCCTAACTGCATACTGAATTTACAGCCTTCAGCTGAGTTCAGGTATTAATAGTGTCATTCTTTTTTTTTGTTGTTAACTTTGTAGTAATCACATTTTACATCACATATTAACTTTCCTGAAACCTGCTCAGAGTTTTTGATTAGTGTTGTTAACCCACTGAGTTGTGGGCTAACTTAAGAAGTCTTGGGTGCTTGCCAAAACTTCTCTGGCGCCCTTTTTAGTAAACATTTTAGTTTTGAAGAATCCACCCCTTCTTCGACATGAAGCTAGTCGACTGGCGAGAACGGGTCGTACTACGGGAGACAACCCGCACAACTATAACGGGCACTGAAGGTTAGCGTTTTCTCGTTATAATAAGAACATTCATTTGTATTTGAGTGTTTTTTAATGTTTCTGTCGCCAGAACACTATGTTTGAAATACGTCACCAAAGCTTTGCACTTTTTTAATAGAAGGGATAATATTTCGTTTGAAGATATGGCGTCGATAACACATAAATTTAATGTATGTGCCACACACGGATGATGATGTTTCTTCAAATATTCATTTATTGAGTTTTTCATATTAGCTGCATTATCTACAGTAACCACTTCATTCAATGAATTCTATTCATCTAAAATTGTCCTAAGAACTGTTATTAAAGATGAATATATGAAAAAAATACTATTGGACTCTATTTCTAGTAGTTAAACAAATTATAACATATCATCATCAACGCATATAAAGAAAAAGAATGTATAAGGCTCCTACCTGGTGAAGCTGTCTTGCCGTCCGTATCCAGTCGCCTGGAAACGTTGAAGATATGTTTTTCAATACACCTTTTGATAGAATTTCGTCCGAACAATTTTACCGGTTTGTATCGAAAATTAATGTTTACCGTGCGAAGGTTTACGAAGTACTACTCTCTGGGCATGTCGACATTTTATCAATCAAGCGCCAATGATGTGTTTAACGGCAAAATTTAAATACAAGGGATTCCTTAACAACTGTGTTAATATTTTCGCCTGTATGGCTTCCCAATATTTCCCTGGTGGCGATATTATATGAATGGTATTTATGATTGAATATAAAACGAGCGGATGTCCAAATGTCAGTTGTATTAGATGCATAATTAACCTTTTCAAGCCCATGTTGCCACATGTGGCCACAAGCTCAAATTGATCTATATCCCAGATTGCCACTTGTGGCAACAAATGATATATTTAAAATAAACGTCGGAATAATATCGTAGTTGAATAGTATACCCTGGAATGGGATACTTAGGTGGGGGGGATTAAATTTGATTGGCTGATTCAAGGTCAAACGCATGTATAGTCCGCATCAATATTTTTGGCGGTCTGCAGTGTAAAATGTTATTTGCAACGGTGCAGTGCTGCAGTATTAGATAGTTTTTTGTGCGTTTTACGTGTAAGGATGTCCGACGTGAGCGATGATGAACCATTTGAGGATTATGGATCCGAATATTTACGTAGTGGTCCTGTTACGGAAAGCGAAAGCGACGACAGTTTATCGAGTATTTCAGAAGACGAATATCATGTAGCTACAATCATGGGAAATTTCACTGTTGTAGCAGATTCATTTTCGGCATGCTGATCTTTTCTATGTATATTTTTTAATTTTATCTTTTATCTAATATTTTTTTAGGATAAAAGAGCTACAACAACAGTGCCTTTTTCTGGTGATTATGAAGGCTTTCACCCTGCAATCGAACTAGAGAACATGAAAGACCCTGTAAATTGTTTGGGGGCATTTCTGTCTAGAAATATAATTCAGCTTATATGTAATTGGACGAATGAACGTGCAGGAAGGTACCTCATAGAGATTGGTACTCAAAAAGTCTACGGTATAATTTGGAAGGATGTCACAGTTCCGGAGATGTATACTTTTCTTTCGTTGAATTTATATATAGGTCTAGTACGAAATCCGAGTATACGGGACTATTGGAACAAAACATTTTGGTTTTCTGGTCCAAATATATTCGATTCACAAATAATGACTAGAAACAGGTTTTTCGCTATTCAAAAGTTTTTAAGATTTAGCAATCCTCAAGCTTTCATACCAGGGAAATCCATTACCCGTTTGGTTATGTTTTTTGCTTGGGTCAAAGAAAATTGTATGAGCCTTGTTGATCCTGGGGAAACTGTAGTAATAGACGAGTGTTTGGTATTATACAAAGGGCGACTACATTTTAAACAATTTCTTAAATCAAAACGAGCACGCTTTGGAATTAAAATGTTTTGCCGTTGTCCTAGCCATCCTGATTTGCGGGGATACACATATAATTTTGCCATGTATTTTGGAAAGGACGTATATAATGTTGAGGATATTCACGGATCAGAACATCTGTCACTGTCTGAAAGAGTCGTGGTTTATTTGTTCAAGCAACTGTTAGATCAAGGTCGAGAAATAATTATCGACAATTGGTATATGTCTCTGAGACTAGCAGAGTTTTTGCTTGCAAAAAAACTTACGTAACTGGTACCATACGGGTCAATCGGGGAGTTCCTAAAGAACTAACCGAAATAAGTCTCAACAAATTCCAAACTTGTTTTGTACGAAAAAATAATGTTTTGATTATTAGATATAGAGACAAAAGAGATGTTTACCTGTTGTCCACCAAGCTCAAAGCAGGATTTGTTGAAAAAAATCGTTACCAGGCATCAGTGTCTACTAATCTATTACTTCAAAAACCATCTGCCATTGAACACTATAATACCAATATGGGAGTGGTAGATGCAGTGGACCAAGACATCGAACCGTATAACTGCGCCAGGAAAAATTACAGCTGGTCTAAGAAAATTGGCTTAAATGTTGTACAGCGTATGGTTTTAAATGCCAAGGTGTTATATATATATATATATATATATATATATATATATGCTAACGGCAAGGATATAAGTGTTTTGGAGTTTCATAAGTGTTTGATTGACGGCCTACTTGCAAAATATTCTCCAGCATATACAACTATGAAGCAGGAATTCCAAGAAAAAAAAATAAAAAAAAGGGACAAAGACATGTTTTTGCTTCTTCTGCAAAAGAACATGGACCTCGCCGCAAACGAGGAACTTGCAGAGTTTGTTACCAACAACAGAATAAAAGAACTTACACAGCTAATATGTGTGGTATTTGCCCTGACGCACCAATTTATTTATGTTCAGAGGAACATTTTGATGAATACCATGGCTACAATCAAGTTTGATAGACTCCGTTTTTTGTTTTGCACGCCACTTTGTTTTTGTTTGCAATTTTTTCCATAGTGTTCAGAAAAATCTATTTAGTATTCAAATTACTTACATGCTGGTACCCTTTATCTATCATTTATTTTTTACACACAAGATATGTCAAAAGAATAAATCATATTTTAATTTCACTTGCAACGTCACTGTTTTTTTATAAATCTCTATTCTGTATAGTAGGATGAAATGTTTGATTTTCTATTTCAACATCATTTCATTCAGAAGAATATATCTAGGATCAAAAGAATGTAATATCATATTTTATATTCACCTTCTACGCCACAGCTTGTTTTGTATGATTTATTTTTCTGTTCAGTAGGAATAAAGATGTGCTTTTTTATTTCGATTGCATATCATTTATAAAAATATACAATTTTTTTACATAGTCAGTTTGCTTTTTATTCACTAATTTAGGCCCCCATAGTAACGTCACTGGATAAAATCACTAAATTCACTTTTAAGATAACTAGAAATACTTTCCTAATATACTGCCACCATAATCAGTGGATTACAAAAAAAATTGAAAAAAGCCATTTTTCACGTCATCTGGGATATAGGGAGCGACTTAAAAAATTAACCTGGGCTTGAAGGGGTTAACTGCATCGAACATGCTTCGAAAATATGAGACCGATTTTTTGTTTAAATAAGGTATCATAACCTGTGATAAGACTGCAGAGTATTTTATACTGACTGTTAAGATTTTGTGTATATTCCCGGAATCTTTCATTTTCCACAATGGATAATGGTTGATAATCTGTTAAAATCAGTTTTATTAACTTGATGTCTATATCCGTTTTCTTGGCATTGGACATTTCATTTTTACTAGCACCAACTTATTTTGTCTCTGCTCTTCTACTTCTAGTGTCCTTTTGGGTGTCAAATTTACCAATTCCTTAGAAATTGAAACACCTGCAGTTTGAATTTGTGCGTTATTTACATCGACACTTTTTTCATCGTCTGGGAGATTAGTACTTTCAGCAAATTGTATAGGATGTATTCTCATCAGATGTTTTTTCATATTTGTAGTATTTCCAAAATATTTTAATTCTTTGTTGCGCAGTGAACATCGCACTACTTTGTTGTCCTTCTCCTTTTTAAAATATTGCCACACAAGAGACTTAATGCAACCCGGCCTCATCTTTTTATTTTTAAAAACCGCTATCTCAAAAAATTCTAAAACAGCATTCTGCAATTTATCGTATAAATCAGTGCTGGATATACGAGTATATTATGAATCCCACCGCATGTATTTTGTGAATGTGAATCCCACGATTCCCACGAACATACCTTACAAGTAATGCATGCGCATGCGATTTCAGTTCATAATAAGACTCTCCAAACCACGTGATCCAATATGGCGTCCGGGAGCAAACAAGCTCAAGGTGTGCATTAAGTTTGTGGAAGTTTTTTCCTTTATTTGAAATATTTCCCGGTTCCTTACACTCTATTTTATTACCAAACACTTTTCGAGATGCAGAGTGAATATTTAAAGACATTAATGCAGAAAAATCGAGATGTGGTTGACAGAGGTATGTCTAAAAATGTCCAGTTACTATTTGTTTACATTTCTCATCTTTATTTCTTCAAAAGGTATCTTCTAAAATGAAAGATTATAAATAAATTTGACCCTTTTACAATAAATGTTCATGATAGAAACTCTTCGATGCAAGCAGTTCCGCCAATCACATACATGCACAGAGCTGCATATTTAGTTTTGACCCACAGTTTTTACAGCAAAGAGCAAATGAAGGCCTACAAAAGCTTAGATTCTTATAAATATTTTGAATCTGGCTTTGTTTTAGATGCAGGGACAGTCATACTGAATAATTTCTACATTTTAGTTGGAAAAGTAAGTTTTTTTAAATAGTTTTTATTATTATTTTTTACATTCACATCTTGACTGAGTCATTCTTTTTTAAATTACATAGTTTCAAGCTCTGCTAGGAGCAAAAAAAGGAAAGTAATTTAATAGTAAAATATTTGATATTAATAAAAAAATTAAATACCCAGTATACTTAATGGGTCTTAATCACTGATTATGACTTGCAGAAATAAGGAAAACAATGTTTTCTCAAAAATTAAAAATTTCATTACAAAGTATACCTATTTGTAAATGAGGTTACATATTTTTATTTTGTTTTTAGGTACAACATTCTCTAAGAAGAACTGGAAAACCTCTTGACATTTGGTGTATTGTGACCGAAGATGGAAGTACAGCACACTGCACATTAAGAGGTTTATGACATATTATGGACTCACACCATCAAGTATTGGAACTCAATTAATAAACACTCGGTACATTTTTTTGTCTGGTATAAATATTGATATAGTTTTTTCATAAATTGTAGTCAATACCTTGTATCTTGAAACTATTCAAAAATAAATATCGTTTTAATAGTGTGTTTAGATTAATTTTTAAGTGGTATCAGAAGATTGAAACAATAGTTGATATCAATTAAAAACATGTTTTATTTCCATAAATTTGGAGTACAATTCGATTTTCATTTATAAGATGCACATTAGATTTTCATGAAATATATAACAATTTAATTGTTAGATAAAAACGTTAGTTGAAAACAACATGGAATACTAACAAAAGATGCTACTTGAGAAACGCTAAAATAAAATTAAGAAAAACAAAAGTTAATAATAAAAGTTCAGTTGAGTTGCTCAAATTTTAAACAGAGCTCATCCATGGTTAGGTCTGTTTGAGGCGCAGTTCCAGTCTCTAACTCGTCTCTAGTCTCCAAGAGAAAGTTTATATTTGTTTCGTCTTCATTATCCTGCTGAAAAAATTGTTTACGTTAGTATGCTAATACTAAAAATAAATTACATATTTTTTACTGTTGTAAATGAAATTAACTGTTTCTAAATAATTCCACTGTACAATGAGGAGGTAATAAAAATTCTAGGATACTGATAATTCTTTCGATAACCGACTATCATCATCAGAATGACAAAAGTTAATGTGATGTCTACCTGATGTTTGAAAATTATGTTTGGTAGACCAAGAAGTACCTTTCTTGTGACTTGCTTAATATATATATATATATATATATATATATATATATATATATATATATATATATATATATATATATGAATAGAAAAAAAGGATTGACTTGACACCACAAATATTAAAGCGTAGATATTATAAGCCCTATGGGGATATCCTATATATATTTTCCCATTTAAGGTCAGTATAACTGTGCAATAGTATAGGAAACCAAGGAAAACTCCATCTGCTGATTATTACTCAAGAAGACAGTTTAATAGTGGAGAACTCCCTAGATTCAGATGTTCATTGATGACTTAAAATTGTGGGTCTCTTAAGTGTCTTCTAATTTCTAACTCTTCAAGAAAATCTAGTTTCTTTCCACAAATATGTAGTACTTCTAGTTCTGTATTAGTTGTTAATAAATGTTTGCTATCAAGTAGATGTTTTGCATAATGTGATTTTTCTGTTTGTTTTAATCTGTATGCTTCCAAGTATTCACTGTATCGAATTCCAACAATACAGATGAAAACAAGCAGAAAAATACATTACGCAAAATATCTACTTGACACCAAACATTCATTAACACCTATTACAGAGCTAGAAGTACTACATATTTGTGAAAATGAACAAGAACTGAATTTCTTTGAAGAGTTAGAAATTAGAAGACACTTAAGAGACTCACAATATGAAATCGTCAATGAACAGCTGAATCTAGGGAGTTCTCCACTAATAAACCGTCTTCTTAAGTAATAATTGTAAAGATCAGCAGATATAGTTTTCCATGGTTTCCTATATCATTGCACAGTTATACTTATTTTAAAAGGGATAAAGATATCCAGGATATCCCCATGGGGCTAATAATAAAGGTTTAATATTTGTAATGTCAATTCTTTTCTCTATTCATATATATGAAGCCAGTCACTAGATAGTTAATTTCTTGGTCTAGCCAAACATAATTATTAAACATTAGATCGACATCACATTAAATGTAACTTCTGTTATTCTGGCGATAATAATCGTTTACTGAAACAAATGCCTATTTCTTAAAATTTTTATTATTTCCTCATTATACAGTGGAATAATTTAGAAACAGCTCCAGAAAGTAAGAGTCGAAACAGTGAACTGAATTATATTTTTTGTTTTTATTTCTACTCTTCATATTAAATTGCAAAATCTAATGGTGTCTTTTTACCTCTCACCTCACTATCTTGAAGTCTTCTTTTGTACAATCTCTCTAATATTTCCACATCGTCAGCTTTTCTTTGAACTTTTTGGGATTTGTGTCCCATATTTTGAGATGGAACCTAGTCGGAATGATTTTGGTCCTCTGAAGCAGCAGGTTTGCTTAAAGTTACTAGAAAAATAATGAAATATCACCTATACTGCAATGGCCACATGATACAAGCTTCTTTAATTACCGTTTAGCATGAAAAATTCTCAAGATTGGGGCTTATTTGAAGGCTTACCTTTTATAAAATGCCTACTGCAGACCCTCTGGTTCTTTAGTTTAGACTCCGTGAGATCGTCTCGCCGCTCAATTGCTACTAACCAGAGTTCTCTTCGTTTTTTAGATAATTCGTTTTTGTCAGTAACAAATCTAAGTCGGCACTGAAAAGAACCTCACATTATCCCTGTTGGAACGACTTCCACAATCAACTACAATACACGTATGTGGCATTTTCAATTAAAAACAACACTTATAAAAAATAACTAGAGTTTAGTTACAAAACAATCACGCAATGCACTTTAAAAACGTTTAAATCCTACAGTCTCTTACGAGGTTATAGCTTTGCTTGCCCCCGGACGCCATTTTGAACTTATTTTGACAGGTCGTTGGAATGCCCTATTCGTTCGAGCCCTGCAATCCGTCCGGGTCCTCAATCTGAATCTGCTGACAGACTGTTATTTTCGACTTTATGCGATCAGCCATGCCGAGATCCGAGAACAGCCGGTATTCGAATACTTGGATAAAAGAATCGAATACACCGAGTACTTTAAGAGTCGAATACTTTCCCCTTCTTAATATTCTAATTCCCCATCAATAAAGAAAACGCAGTAACTGCCAATCAGTTACTGTGTTTTGATACAGGATTTTATAAATACTGTGTTTTGTAATGGTAAAATATGTTTCAGGACAGCAGTTACTGTGTTTTGAATGCATTGTATTTTCCTTATTTATTGAACGAAAATGTTCAACAAAAAACAGCAACTGATAAACCTGCATTCTGACCAAAATGTTAATTACTGTGTTTTGCAATGGGAAAGCCGAGTTCTTATTCAATTGATAAACAC
The DNA here is from genome assembly GCA_963921935.1 of Galeruca laticollis. Taxonomy (NCBI): domain Eukaryota; kingdom Metazoa; phylum Arthropoda; class Insecta; order Coleoptera; family Chrysomelidae; genus Galeruca; species Galeruca laticollis. Next base: position 62,639,753 of record OY998181.1, on the reverse strand, counting down.
GATATTATATTAGTAAAAAAATTAAATTTCACTTGAAGGAAGCTTCTAGTATAAGTTTTTTAAATTTAAAATGTTTAGACCTTCTGATTTATAACTTTATTGAATCCATTTTTTTGACTTGAGGTCTAATTTAAAGAAAACCATGTTCCATACAAATATATTATTAACACTATTTTTTTTAAAGAAAATATTGTTTTTTTTTAATTAGACCTTTTGCTCATAGTAATTAACAATAATTATGACTATGTCGATCTTGAAACTAGCTTTCATTAACAGTTCGATTCTATGTAGAAAGACTGGCTCAACGTCACAATACACGAGATGGAACTTCAGACGCCTACGTGAATTCGACGTTCGTTGAAGATTTTGAATCTGTTGATAGAGACGTAGGGATATTTCCAGGCGCTCCACCTCCTTATGCACGTACGTAAATTTAACTTTGATTTTTATTAGTTGGAATTTCTGCAACCGTTGGTGATATTCATACTGAGCACACCAATAGACTCCGTTTCACGAGAGAAAAAGCTACCTAATATTGCAAACGTATGAGCGAACTTGTAGTCAAGACAAATCGGCATAAATATTCGTTTTACCCCATCAGTTATTACTAAGCGACGTAGACAAGACAGAATTTTATTTCTACGATTGTCAATGTTTCAACTTCTGGAGGCGTTTTCTCTTGTGAAATGGAGTCTACACCAATAGGGAGAAAGGGGAGCATTCGGCCATGGGGAGCATTCGGCCACGGGGAGCATTCATCCAGCATATGTATTTTCTATATGTGTTGAATTTTCCGCGCAATGGGGACGCTTTTAGGTTGCCCACAGTTAGTTCTTCAGCTGTGTGAAAGGTTTTAAAAGAGAAAGTTGATAAAGACGTCTAAAAGGTAAGAATTTTCAGTTAACATTTTGTTCATTACCATTCTAACCTACAAATTAACATATTTTATTTACAAGCATATTCCAGTCACTTGTGTCGGGGAGCATTCGTCCGCCTATTTTGGGTGTGCAATCGGCAATGGTGGAATGTTCCCCATAACTTATAATAAAATTTGGTTCTTAGTTTCAGATATGCACCGAAAGCGAATACAAACGGAATAGATAAAAATAGCATTAAACAAGTAATTGTTGGCTAATTGAATGGTGCTTACTACGAGAGAGAGGCCGCCATGGTTCATGGCATAAAGAGATCCACATTACAAAGTCGAATAGAAAAGTATTACAAAAGAAGACCGGTGAGGCAAATTTGCGAAAAAGTTTACAAAATTTGGACGGCTCTGGCAATGAAAGTGGTCAGGAATCGACTAAAAATGCAAGCAAATAAACAAATAAAATTGTCAAAGTATGGTGCACTCGCTAGATATAAATTGAGTGAATGTAGTGACGAGTACTGAGTGTGTAGTTTATTAAAAAATCCAGCTAAGCGCTTTCAGCCGCTAGGCCATTATCAAAGCTGACCTATAAAAATTAGAATAGTTGAACAATTTGAAAAAACAATTTAAAAAATTGATCTTACGTCAAAAAACTTTCAACTGGTGTCTAAAAAACATTAAACTTTGCACTTGCTATGCATAATCAAATAAAATGTTTGATGTTACAATACTTGTCATTAATTAGAAATATCTGGATAGCGAGCTTTGCTCGGTATTTATTTTTTTTTTAAATTGTGTTTTTTGGAAATTATATTTAAGTACGAATTACTAATAAAATGATGAAATATGAATAATATTTTTCGATCTTACCGATAGAATAATAAAAAAATATAAACTGGCTATTTAATCTTATATTAGAAACAAATACTTAATTTTTTACAGTTTATCAATCAATTACGTAAGTGTGTATATATATATATATATATACAAAGCAAACACTCATTGACTTCGTGTTACTTAACAACGCCATCTGCTGTCGTGTCGTTAAAGCAATTAGTTGCTCACAAAAAATAGTATTATTATTCGCCAATAGATGTCAGGAAGAGTCATATTTTTCAGTTGAGACTACTCAAACGCCTCCTTTTTGTTAAAATGATTCCTAGCTAGATCGATTTATCGCCCACGAAACCCCCTATATACTAAATTGTATGAAAATCGTTGGAGCCGATTCCGAGATTTCAATTATATATATACAAGAATTGCTCATTTAAAGATATAAGATAAGATATGTTAAAATTAGTGTTTTTAAATTAAACTCACGGTCTCTAGTTAATTCCACAATATAATAATTATATTGTGGAATTAACTAGAGACCGTGAGTTTCATTTAAAAACACTAATATGAGCATATTCCACGAAGTAAGGGTCGAGACAGTCAATTTCATTATGTTAAAATTACCCCTATAATAAGGGTGTACAATTATATTTCACATGTTAAAACTACCAATTAAAAATTATCAACTAAATGCTATTCTGTCTAAAATGATTAAGTTTAACGTTAATAGATGGTGGCTAATATACCGGAGTACAAGACAAATACAACGTGATCTTACGGTAAACATTGATCCAAGATATCATGTTTAAAAAATGTATGATAATATTACAATAGTAAATTGAAATTTGAAAGAAATTTTTTTAAGAATGAAGTTACAGTTGTCATTAAAATTAATACATAAATTAAATTCTAAATTCCAAAAAATCATTCAACTTAGATGAATAGAAAACACCCCCCACTGCTTGTCTGAAGAAAAGTGAGTTATGGGTTGGATCCATTCCCCAGCCAGTCAGGAACCGAGCGAAGTAAACCTATATGTATATTAGTGATAAAATAAACATTTGGTCGTAAATTCATCCATGGAGGAGTTTACACAATGTAGGGGTGGAAAGGCATGCTCGCAAGGTAAACCCAACAGTTAATGGCCTTCCTACATGACTTAAATTTAATTGGTAAAGGGGTGGCGAGGTCTCTATTGTCGACAAACCTTGAAAATTGATAGTGACCTGTTTGACCAAACTATGATCCATACATAGTTTGGCGTCAAGAACACAATGTGGTTGTGAAGTTTTTAAGATAATTGTGACAATCCTATACGATGGGTCGGAAATAATGGTCAGTGACTAATTTTTAGCATAGGTATCTCAAGAGAGGCAAGGGAAGAGAGAACCAATTCCAGCGGCGGAAACAATTCATTTTTAAATAAATAATGTGTAGTAACTATAATGGAATAGTAATAACTAAACTTAGAGGCAAATATCTATTTTGCATATTTAGCATATTTTATACAAATATTTTACATTTTTTTAAAGACATAATTATTCACAACAATTTCTTCTCAGACAATAATTTCATTTAAAGGTAGTTTATCAATAGTTAATCATCGATAAAGAAGATTCAGACGATGATGAAATAGATATTTCCCTTGAGAGTGGCAGTGATAGTGGAGATACTGAACAATATCTTCCTATTTAAAAGCCAAATTTGTTTAGTACCCAACGTCCTAACCCTAATGTAGAAGATTGTGTCCTCGTAGAATTTAATCCTCCAAAATCAACGGTTTATTTTGTGTGAAATAAATAAAGGTAGAACAACATTCTTATTGCTTGAATCCAAAGACAGTGAGCAGTTTGTTATGCCCAATATTCTTGATACACCTTCTGTGAACGAGAAAGATGTGAAGTATATTTTGCCGAAACCAAAACTGTGTGGAAGCACAAAACGACAGCAAGGATATTTTGCGTTTACAGTGTCCTTTGCTTTGTTAAATATGAAATAAGAAGTATATCTTTAATAATAAGTATTGTTCGTTGTACCTATTCTTTATATGGTTTTTGGGGTCAAAGAATAAAAATTTGAAATTATATTGTAGTTTATTTAAACCAAGTGAAAGTAGATGCGTGTTTTAAATAAAGCCGCTCGGTTTATCGTGTACACAGAACTAGTTCATTATGTACCACCCGTGAGACACAATGAACCAAATACCCCTTTTTTTAAATGTATAACTAAAAAACTTTTATTTTCACTCCAAACCAAATTATCTGTAATATATTATAAATATGTATGGCAGATCATGGTACAGTTTCCGATTTATTGGTTAAAGTTTGACTGATCTATGCGATTTTAAATTCGGAATGGTTCATTGTTACACATGACCCTACTTAAATACAACTTTATTATACTTGTAAAAATATTGACGTATATATTTCAAACATTTACTGTTTTTAAATAAACATGCTTTCTTTAAAGAATTATTTAATATATTTTTGTTTGAATTTCGTCAATCTGGACTTTGCAGGAATACCCCTCCACTTTTTGCCAACAATATATCCATTGCAGTTGCAGTTGGATGTTGCTCGATGTATTTCAGCGAAGGCGTTATTAGCAGCATAATGACTCACTACATCGTCACTGGTCCATTTCATCTTTATCCGAGTCGATTTCTTCTTCATCGGCTTTGTTCTGCACAACAACAATGATTTGGTTGTGGTTGAGATCTTCATTGGTAACTTTCGAATCATAACCTTCAACAAGCCACTCTTCTTCATCTGTTATCTGGAAATCATGCTGAAACATTTGTAGAATTTGTAATGTTTCTGTTTTGTCTGTCTCAAATTCTGCATCTGTCGAAGTCAGCTCATGTTTCAGGTTATTCATGTTTCATTGATGGCCAATTTAACGAAGCTTTCCAAAGGGAGGTTTGATTAATTTCATCCCAAGCTTAAACAACGGTATATGTAGAGGCTTTTATGTTTAATATTTTCATTGCCTCAAAAAAGTTAAATCTTCGTCTGTTTTATCCAGCCGACATATTTTCTTGTGTATAACCACTCAGTGAATCTCTGATCTATTGGATCTATCAAAGGTGTAACAGATGCGTTAAAAATAAAACCTTGATATTTACTTTCTTTAGTTCACATTCAGAGGGGTGACTGGGAGCATTATCTGAAACAGCACGAGGAAGTAAGTTTTTAGAATTGATATGTTTTTAACTGCGGGGAGAAATTCGTCAAAAAACCACTTCTTTAACCCATTACCTGCCACTGTTGCGTACACGCAACACCACGGTTTTAATTTTTTTTGTAAAAATAAACAATCTTATCTATAATATATTTATGTTTTTGTGGATAGCAACGTTAAATAAAACTGTTAAAAAAATTAGACATTTTTTATAAATAAATAATTAAAATTTTGTTTACTTGAAAATGGGCAAATTTTCTCTTTTTTGAGCGAGATACTTTTCGAATTAATAATACGTTCTGAGTTATAACCAGCTGCTATTATTTTTGATAGACAGTTAAGAAAAGGTTGAAATAAAAGTTCTGTACAAAAAAATTGTTTACTTTATTTGTCATACTTTGCTTCTATTGCAGTAAAGTGCTGCGTTGCGCGAACGCAACGTTGGCCTAATAAGTAAACCTAATAAGGCTCCTATATAAAGCGGGTCGTTTTGAGCGTTTATCTGTAAACAATCATATAAAAAACTATTGTGGATTATTCTGGTAAAAAATGTCGAAAATACTAACACAAAAGGAATTGGAACTGGCATTAGAAGAGGTACTTATGGATATTGAACAAGAACGAGGTAAGCAGGTTATTACTGGTAAAATACATATTAGGTACATACATAATACATATCTTGATAAATCTTAGTACGGTCTGAATTATTTTAGATCTAATTGACGTTGTTTATATTCCACCCGATGTTGACGAGTTGACCGACGAAGAGTTGTTTTCCGAGGAGATGACAGAAAATGAACTACAAAAGGTGGATATAGCTGGTTCTTTTGAAATTCATACAAGGGAAGAAGATTTAGAGGAAATTGAGGTAGAAACAGCGACTGGCCAGGAGAATAACCAAGCAAAACGTAAGAGAGGTGCAAACAAAAAACAAGAACAGAAAGTGAACTGGAGAAAAGGTGAGTTTATGCACAACAATTTTCCGATATCTAAACAACATGAAATTAGAGAAGATTTGGTAGACAACCTCGCTGGAACATCTCCACTGGATATATTTTTTAAATTCTTTGATGATGAGGTTCAAGAGATAATAGTAAACTATTCTAACGCATATGCACAACAGTCCAACCGACATGAATTTTCGGTATCGAAATCAGAACTACTAAATTTTATTGGGATATTAGTGCTATCTGGGTATCACGTTTTACCACAAACTGATATGTACTGGTCCACAGAAGAAGACAAGTAGTAAAACAGTGTATGAGTCGGAATAAATTTCGGAGTATAAAACAGAATTTACATTTCAATGATAACACACAGTTGGACAAAGATGACAAGTATTCTAAAATCAGGCCCCTTTTTGACATAATCAATAAGAAGTTTATGCAGTTTGATACCTTTTCAGAGAAGCTAGCAGTGGATGAGGAAATGGTGCCCTATTCCGGTAAACATTCCTGTAAGATGTTTATAAAGGGTAAACCAGTCAGATTTGGATTTAAATTATGGTGCCTATGTTCAAGCGATGGTTATATGTTTCTATTTATTCCTTATGCAGGAGCATCACCTAAAAAAGTAAAACATGCTCTGGGTTTAGGATACAGGTTGTCTTAGAGTTATTGTCAGTTCTCAAAAATAAAAATAATCATGAAGTTTTCTTCGACAATTTTTTCTCCTCTTACAACTTATTCAAACAATTAAAAACTGAAGGATTTTTTGCTACTGCAACAATTCGCGAAGATAGAACTCAACATGCTCCGTTAGAGTCATCCAAAATAATGAAAAAAACCAGAAAACGAGGATCGTACGATAGTTGTTTTGACGAGGATACTTATATTTCGTTGGCTAGATGGTGTGATAATTCTGTCGTTACCTTGATAAGTACACATTATCATGTAGAGCCTATAAAAACAGCGAAAAGATACAACAGAATAGTAAAAAGGGTAATCAATGTAACACAACCTTTTGTAATATCCCAATACAATTCCTACATGGGTGGCGTCGATCTACACGATAATGGTGTAGCTAATTATAGGATTGGTATAAAAGGAAAAAAATGGTGGTGGCCTTTATTTACAAATACTATTGGTAATATCTTAGTAAACTCGTGGAAATTATATAACATCGTAAACAATACTAAGATGTCCCAAATAGATTTTAAATCAAATGTTGCATTGCGCCTGCTGAAAATGAATACCTTGAGAGCTTCAGCTTCACTTCCTGGTAACATACCAACTGATATTCGTCGGAACCAATCAAGTCATTTGATATTTAAACAACCTACAAGAAGAAGATGCAGATTTTGTCACAATCAGACAGTTTATATGTGTAGAAGTTGTAATGTTCATTTACACCCCGATTGTTTTGAAGAATACCATTTAAGTTAAGTGTTTCGGCCAACGTTGCGCTTACGCAACAGTATTTTTTTTTAATTTTTCTTTATTTTGTGAAAAAAATTGTATTATTCACTTTTATTTAATGTACTAATAAATTGTTTTAAACAAATATTTAATAATTTAACCTTATTTTTTCAATGCTTGGCCAATAATGGGTTAACAAATCACCATCCTTCCAAGCAAATTATTGATTCCGATAGAAAACTGGAAACGTTGCTATGTTCAAATATTGAAATGCTCTTGGCTTCCTACATTTTCCTATGACGAAAAGCGGCATTTTGTGGCTTCCCATGACATTACTACAAGTTACATTTCTGAGCCTTTCTTTACAAGCTCAGTTACCAACACATGTCCATTTTTAGCAGTAAACGTAGTTTTTGGAAGCATTTTGTAATTTACGCCCGTTTCGTCTACATTACAGACTTGTTTGGATACAAGTTTCTACAAATTCTTTGGCAGCATTATTATCAGCTGAGAGTTTACCCCCCCCCCCCCCCCCGCTATAACATGTTGTATGCCATGATGCAACTTCCATTTATGTAGCCACCCTTCGCTAGCGCTTTACTTTTCTAGAATTTTATGGCTTTTTCCTTTACGATAGGACCTGACAATATCAACCCAAAAAATCTCTTAAATGGGAACCAGAGTAAATAAAAAAAAAGCAACCGTCGAAATATATTTGGCAACTGAGAACTGTTGTGTATTTATATACCAGGGCTGATGCTTTTACACGGAAAACTCATCTCTATTATTACACTTGTATTATATATAATGACAAGACAAAAGAATCAAGATTATATCATGACTGATGACAGCAGCCATATTGGCGCGTTCCTCAATCTACTTACTGCTTTCGAATACACTGAATTAACAAGGCGTGTTTTCATCATAACATTTTTCCCTTTCTTGAAGATCTAATCTACGTGTAGGTTTATTGACTCTATCAAAACGAGAAACTTTGGGCGTTTCACTTTTCACTGAGCTTTTTACACTAATAGCATAATTATTACTATAACTATTTTGTTAACTGTTACTAGTTTACTTTTGGGGTGATACACATTGTGATGCTGAAGTAGCAATGTTTTGTGGAGGTATCGGTGATGGGGATATAACTGAAAAACGATCAGACAACACAAGGTTGTCTTGACAAAGGTTTCCATCCTGATTTCCACAGAACATACCACTGGTAGAATATACATCTGTATGATTATCTGACGCATCATTATTGGTTACATTATTTGCATCAGGTCTTATTGAATCAGCATGCATGAATTTAATATTTGAACCCACCTGTACTAAATAAGTACAAAAACTGAAAATTTTTACAATTTTTCCTTTCCCACTGTTTGATTTTATCGTTTTTAACATATACTGATTCATTAAGTGTATATAACCTTGTTACTCTAGGAACATCTACAGAACTTCCTTTGGTATGTTTACTATGGCCAGAGGGTTTTAGAAGATCAAATCTGGTTCTTGGTTTTATTTTTAATAACATTTCAGAAGGAGACATACTTGTAGACGTTGTAGGTGTATTCCTATATGAACTTGAATGTTTCAATAGCACTTGATGTTTTGTTATGTTTTCTTTTTCCGGGAATAAAGACATTTTGAGTTCTTTCTTTACAATCTGAACTCCTCTTTCAGCAAGGTTGATGTCCTGGTGGTGATTTAATTGGCGTAATGCCATTAACTTGACTTTTTCCGGGAATAAAGACTTTTTGAGTTCTTTCTTTACAATCTGAACTCCTCTTTCAGCAAGGTGGATGTACTGGTGGTGATTCAATTGGCGTAATGCCATTAACTGGACAAAAAGACACAAAATCTACTGGTTTAAGTGGTGGTCTTCCATCTGACATCAACTCTATTGGCAAAAATTGAAAATATATCTTTCAACTTAGTAATGGTCTCAGAAGCGTTTGTTCCATTATTCATGAGCTTAACTTCTGACCGCTTTGATTTTTGATCAAAGACAAGAAAAAATGTGAAATGAAATAATTTTAGAAAATCTATCAAGACCCTAGAGAAGTTATGTGGAGCTTGTGGCCAGGATAAGAGAGGATTGCCGTTAGCAAAGTTTTGATATTGGTGACAGATTTCACAAGTTTATATAAATTTTTCAATATCAATATTGATTTTTGGCCACCAATAATAAGGCCTGATTAACATTTTAGAGCGTATAATTCCTGTGTGTTGTTCATGAAATAGGTTGAGTACTCCCTGTCTTAACTGAGGTGGAAATACTACCCTGTTACCTAATAGTACGCAATCGTTTTCAATTTCTACCTTTCATCTTGCACATTGCTTGGTCATCCGGACAGAATGAAATCTTTAAGCTTAAGACACAAAATCTTTGTTAGCAGCTTTTTTATGCCGTCGGCGTTTAGAGGAATTCCATTTACTAGGCTGAATGAATAAGTAAAATCAGGGATTTCAGTCTGTCCAGGTAGAGGTAATCGTGACAATCCATATGCATTTCTTTTATAAACATCATACCGATATCTAGTCAACATTATTGCTCATCGAGTAATCCTTGATGCAGCTGTAATTGGAATTTGTTTAGTTATAGCAGAAATGAACTGTAAAGGTTGGTGGCCTGAAATAAGAGTGAATTTGCGTCAATTCAAGTATTTATGGAACTTTTTGACTGCAAAGATCAATGCTAAGGCTTCACGTTCTAAATTGCTGTACTTTTGTTCAATAGGGCTCAAGGTGCTTGAAGCCAACATTACTGGACGTTCTACGCCATGTACTATGTGACTAAGTACTGCACATACTCCATAGCTACTCGAATCGCAAGTGACAAAAATATTTAAATCAGGATTAGAGTGTGTTAAGACAGTATCGGAGGTTATTAGGTTTTTACTCAACTGAAAAATATCTTTGCATTCATCTGTCCCTTCTCTAGAACAATCAGTTTCATTATTACAAATATTATACAAGGATTTTAGGTTGGTAGACAGCATTGGGATGAATTTAATATAGTAGTTCAAAAGTCCCAGGTACGATTTTAACTCTGTAAGGTTTCATGGAGATCTGGCAGATTTAAATACCTTAAATTTTTTCCTCGGTGGGATGAATTACCTCGAAATCAATTTTATACACCAACAATTCCACACGGGTATTGAAAAATAAACATTTTTTTGGATTGATCTGGACATTAAATTAATCAAGTCTTCAGTACATCTCTTACGATGTCAGAACACTACTGCAAGGAGGATCCAAAACACAAAATATCATCTAAATAACATTTCCTGTTCCTTAGTCCAGATAAAATGCTATCCATTACAGTCTGAAAAATCCCAAGAGCGGAATTGCTCATGTAAGTTAATCTTTTATAAACAAATAGACCGATATGTGTATCGATAACTAGTAACTCTTGTGACTTTTTGCTTATTTCTAGTTGTTGGTAAGCTCCTTTAAAATCGATGACACAAAAATAATTATGCCCACTTAGACAAAGATATCATCTGGACGAGGTAATACACAATGATCTGCATCCAGGACAGGGAGAGGGTTTAAGGTTTTCTTGAAATTAACACATATTCTGATGTCTTATGAATTTTTCTTTGGTATCACTACAATGGGACTTCTCCAATTACTGAAGCTTTTTTTCCAAATTCCAGAACTACACATTTTGGTAATTTCAGATTGTGCCCTAGAGTTCATCTCATAAAGTATGTCATATGCCCTGTGAAATACAGGTTGTGCACCCTCTTTAAGTTTCAAATCAATTTTAAATTTTTCTATGCTGGACATCTCCTGTTAGATCTTCTCCAGGCCGACAGCCAAATTCCAGGTCACAAGGAAGCCTCATTTCACGTCCAATCAGGATTTTCGCAGATGTTTCACCCGGGGACTCATTCACGGCAGACCGATAAGTCAATGCGAATAGGGAAAGATACTGGCCCCAATCTCTCTGATGGCTGAAAACAACTTTGGACAGGTATTTTCCAATAGTCCAATAGTATCATTGACTATAAAAGTTTTGTTGTTGCTAAGTTGTTGCTATGTTACGTATTTATAAACAGACTTGTTACTTGTTTATAAACAGACCTTTATTATTTAGCTGTGTTTGCGTTAAAAACGTGTTTTCTACCCCAAATATAATGGTGCAGATTTTGAAAAAAAATTAAAAAGCAAGAGAATCATTAATTCCATTGAAAAGTGAAGCCGTTTACCAAAAAGAATACGAGAAATATCTGCAGTGCCTGACACGGAATAATGTTATGCCAAAAGATGCCACTGAAACTATATTACTGGCATATTTTCAAGAATTGGTAAGGAATGTTCTATGTTTTTGATTTGGTAGTAATTGTGTTTATTCGTTGCAGTCAGAAACGTATAGTTCTAATTCTTTATAGACTAAATGGTCAATGCTAAAATCGAAGGTGAATATACATGAGAAACGAGATATCGCCAAGTTCAATGAACTAGAGGCTTTTTTTGAAACGGAAGAGTGAGAGTTATAAGCCGAAAAGGTCTGCTGTTTTATCTCCTAATTATGTTATCAGATTTCTAAAGAACGCTCCTAATGAAATTCATTTATTGCATAAGGTAATTTTTTTCTTATTTTCCTTTTTGTGTGTATTTATTTCCTTTTTTCTGTTTTAGGTTGTTTTGATTATGCGTTATTTTGGAGGATGCAGAAGTTAGGAACTTTTGAATATGAAGATATCGGATATATAGGACCGGGATTCCGTTGTGGTAGTGAACGTACCGGAAAGTTAAACTGGTGTATCGAAGAAATTTACAATTGAGAATGAAAAATAGTTCTCTGCTTCGCCTTTATTAAGACTTTATATGTATTTGCGTCCTAAAGGCATAGAACGATTTTTTTGTGCTTCCGACAAAATAAATGTACATCTTAGCCAATTGGAAGAAACATGTTTGGGATAATTCCCAGCAAAACCGCAATGTATTTAGGATTGCCAAACCCATCTTCCTATACGGGACATTGCCTTCGTCGCAGTTCTGCTATTACTCTAGCTAATACAGGAGCAACTATGACTAACTTAAAAAGAGGTAGATAACTCGACTGAAGTGAACAGAAGCTACAGCCATACAAAAGAAGATTGTTTCCAGTGGCGGTAGTAATTTTCAGGGAACATTTCAAAATTGTACATTCATTATTTGTAATGACGCAAATAAATAAATTATAGATAAGGATATGGATATTAGCATTTTTTATTTTATTTTTACTTGTGAAAGGTAGAGGGAATTATAGAATATATAATGTCCCAAGGGAGTTATGACTCTCTTTATTGATAGCGTAACTATGACGATATAAGCTTATAATATCCCGGTCAGAAATGAAAAGCTTTACAGCGTAGAAAAATGTCACGATGAAATAAAAACCGCCACTCTTATTAGAATTTGACAAAATGTATACTGTATATGTGATTTGAATAGAATATAACTTATAACGAAATTTTTAATTTGTATTTCTACCCCTCGAAAATATTTTCAATGAAACGTTTATTGTTTCTGCGTCCTTTACCGGCTGGTATCTCACAAATTAGCAAGATTAGAGAAAACTTTTATTTAAGTATTTAAAATATTCCATCATCCTGTATATTTAATAATATTCCAATAAAATCATCAATTTTTTTGTAGTTTGGTGTTTCATATGTCATTTGTTATTTAATAACCCATATTTTATTGCAGCTCTGGAAGCACCTCCAAAATACGAAGATGTCATAAAAACTGAAGAAAATAGCACGAGGAATGAATCTACGAACCAACCACAACGAGTACAAATTTCAACTAGGATTAACGTTCACACAAGGACTACACATATACCAGTTCAACCTCCTCCCCCTTATACAATTTCGACATGAAAATTGGGAATAGTTATGTTCGCATTACCGGTTTCTTCTTAGAACATTCATCTAATTGTATTAATAGCAGTACGTCGTGAGTCTTCTACCAGGTTTTATCCATCTATTTTCACTTTTTTCCATTTAAATGTGGATTATATATGCTTCTGAGTATACTTGTTCAAATCTAGTACTTTTAGTACATTTAACATATTAAATTTAGAGACACATGATAGATGACACGTGGCTCATGACATATGACACCATTACCTCACTTCCTTCACACCACTGCGCACGCAACTTCCAAAAACGTCATCAAGATGACCAGCTTCTCCTTAGGTCCTTTGGAGATCTACTTTTTTGCTCTATACTGCTTCAAAATTGAGAACCATCTATTTGAGAGACTATAGCTTCCCAGATGTCTTGTACTGCGTTATTTAATAGCAGTCATGTTGTTGGAGATTCTTGAAGTGGATTGAATTTCTGGATATGTTCATAGCAACTAATATCTAGTGAATAGGGAGGTCATTACATTCTAGTAAACACATGGTATTCTATTGGGTCATTTACAACTTTTATTAGGTGTAAGGATGAACATTATAACCAATAAAAATATAAAAATTAATGTATCTCTAATGGCACTAACGAATGGTGAAGCTAGTCTTTAGAAAAATATTCTTCAGATGGCGCTGCTTTACATGAAACAGTTACTTTTCAAAATTTACTGTTTTTATTTGAATCTTTTGTTGGTGTAAATATGATAATTTGAATTATTTCTTACGTTTGTAATGCTATTAATAGTTCAGTATTTAAAAACGACACCTAACGATGAAATTTGGGAAATAAAATTCATTTACAAAATTCAAACGGTTTCAAGACAAGAATTCGATACATTTTATTAGACATACATTAAGATATTCTGAATAGATCCACTTTTGTCTTTGATAGATGGGAGGGAACGTTTTGGTAGATTAAAAATTTTCTGCATGATGATTTTATTTTTTTGATAAAATTTCTAACCAAACTACAGTATTTCACTTGAATGTTATCTTATCAAATTTCCTCGATTTTTGATTGTTACAGGTCAAACCAGGTATTGCGATCAAAGAACTATTACTTCGAAAACTGATTTTAATTATGAATCACGAACGAAATCTTAGATAAATAAATAACGTAATTATTTTTGTTGACTGTTACATTAAAAATATTGTAAGAATTTTTGTTGTTAATCACTTAACAAAAAACCGATTTAGGCCAGAAATTGCTCGGAGGTTACAAACGACTAACGGTGACAGGTAATAAAGGTGTGCAATAAATAGGCTCATTCACGTTAAAGTATAAAATCTGACAATCATATAATATGTTGTTTAAGCAATTAGAAGTCGACAAACCTAGCTAGAGACTTAGAAGTGCGCAAACGAAGAACAAAGAAAACAAACGCATAGATAAGGATGGTAGGGTAAATGCACCAGTGAATGAACACTCAAGAAATTTTTGAGCTTCACTGTATTTTTATGAACCGTCCCAACTGATTTTCAGCTCCAGAAAAATAGCACTTCGTGTTCAATGAAATAGTGAACACGTTGCATACGATAGTTACAGAAGTAGACAGTTTAAGACTTGGTAAAAAAATAAACTGTAAAATGTTGCATAATACCTCAGTAAAAGAACGAATGTTACCATTGATTGGACATGGCTGATCCAATGAATGAACTTATGAATAAAATAGACGTTGAACAATTTTTAATCAATGATTATCAACGACAACACAACATATGGTGATACAATATTATTTCAGACAAATTTCAGCATTTCTGGACATTCGAAAAAACCACGTCTTATAAGCTTGGGTGCTTCAATCATTTCCACAATTGAAGTTTTCTCGTACCATATTTGGTCAACACGTTCTGGCCATTTGAAACTATTGGGACCTGCGGGTGTCATAGCGCGAGCTTCATATTCATCACCTTCTGCATTTTCCACTACTCCAGGAAAATATTCTTGGTTATACATTATTATGACATAAGCTCCAATAGTAATTTCTTGTGAATCATTGATTTTTGCTCCATTTTTATCCCTGTTGATATCATCCTCTGAGGAAGATAGTATATTACTTATGTTGCTCGGATTGATATTTTCAGAATATTTACGAATTTCGGGACACTTGTAGGAACCACGTCTAATAAACTTGGGTGCTTCGATCACTTCTGCAATTGAAAACTTCTTGTACCATATCTGGTCAACACAATCTGGCCATCTAAAGGTATTAAGACCAGCTGGTGCCATAGCGCGGACTTCATATTCATCATTGTCAATAGTTTTTACTATACCCGGAAAATATTTCTGGTTATACGTGATTATAACATAAGTTCCTACAGTGATATCTTGGGAAACACTAGGATTTTCATCTTGATTGCCAGTATCGATTATATCAGCCTGTAAACTGATAACTTCTGTTGCTGGTGGTGCTTTCGTTCTTTTCGCGGTTCTTTTTGTGGTTGCTTTTTGTTTTTTTCTCTCTAATTGATTTTTGTTTCAATTTCTCAGCTTCTTTTTCCTTTTTCTCAGATTCTTTCGTATCTGTATAGTCTTTCCATTTTTTGGAAGTGATGGCAAACGGCATTAAAGGTGCCTGTTTCCTTTTGCCACACTTTTTTCAATATTTGGCCAATGAAGATGTTGTAGCCATACGTCTCTAATAGTTTTCGGCTTCTGCGGCTCTTGATTATGGAAATCAATACTACTGTTATCTATTACTACGTCTATTTTATCTGGAATCTCGAGTTCTTCTACAGCATTCAGATCATATGTTTCACTTGCTTTTTTCTCGTAACCTTCTATTCGAATATCATTATTAGTTATACTCTCGTGCTCGGTACCGTTCAATATATCTTCAGGATTTTCAATTTCTTCTATGATAACGTGTTCTATATCTTTCGTTCTATCCACATTCAATATTATTGTTGAATTGTCAGATATGTTAGCTGGATAGAGAATACCATCAATTTCCAATGGTAGATTCATCAGGTCATCTGTTAAGTCTGTTGTGTATTCTTGTTAGTGTTAATGTTCAGTTTTTTATATGTCAGCCATAAATTCGTCACTACTTGTTGATGATGAATCTTTCTCTGTTTCTGTTTCCGTCGCAGTAGCGATAGTAGCAGTTGGTTTTACGTGAAATGAATGGAAGATTTCGTCAAATTTCTTCAAAGAGCTTTCTTTAATTTGTCTTCCCCACGGGGTCAAATTAAATCTCTCTATTTTGTGCCTCGGATCTAATACTAACGCCGCACAATAAACCCAATTTGTTTTATAATAATGCTTCAGCATTTTGTCTCTCCCTGCTTGAAATGCTTCTATTAAGGTGTTTACCACATCTGAGGCTTCTGTATCATTGAGAGAAATTAAAAAAGATTCCAATTTGTCTAGCAATATGTTAAAACCAATTATGACTGAAGGTAATGTTGAGTAGGTTTCTCCACAAAGTGTAGTACTAGTGATTTAAAATATTTTAAAAATTGACATAGTATACCAATCAATTCCCATTGCTCTTCCGTTATAAGTAAGTGACTAAAATCCTCGTTACTTTGAACTGAACTGTCTAGGGCCTTTTTTAAACGAATCGCTACATTTAACATATCGCAAGTAGAATTCCATCTTGTGGACACATCTATATTTACTGACACATATTTTATGTTGGCAGCATCACATAACGTTTTCAACGGATTCTGAATTTGTTTAGATTTTTAAATTTTTTTTAACAAACATCTTACTTTCGTCAAATGCGGCAATTCTGTCTCTTGGTTAATTTCGGCCAAATCATCATCATCGCCCCTTCAATGGATTCAGTTTCCAATTTTAATAGTTTTAACGTATCTTGCACACCCAAGTTTAAATTATGTGCAAAACATCTATAATGAGAATCTTCTGTGTTGATGAGTGATCTGGACAATCTTTTTCAACCCTAGACCGGTATCGATATTTAATCATATGTTACCGGTATCGATACGTAAATTTTATGTAAAATACTTTTTATGGCATTTGAGTATCTAAATCTTAACCTTAACTAATGAAACACAATTGGTCACTGAAAAAACATTTATTTTAAAGAGAATAATATATGTTAACATTATTGGTAACTATAAATACATTCAGCAAACAATCAAAAACATTTTATATTTTCCTAACGGAAACAATGGTATTTAAAAAATGCTCTAAGCAAACAAATAAAAAATACAAATAAAACTTTAACTACATTTTGAACAGATTTTATTTTAATGCGCACCGCATTGGGTTTATTGCACTTCAAACAGTAGGTCGTGGTCATGCTTCTCTTTGCTGATGGACACATGTGACAGTAAGTTCGACGCCCTTTTTGAGACTCTGGACGTTCCTGTAACGCAGGTTGCTGCCTTTCTCCTAGTACTTCTTCTATCATAGTGCGCAAAAGGATGCTAAATCTTGGATTTTGAGACAAACGTGAAGATTGCCAAGGCTGAGTCAACCTGATGTGCAAATTCTGCATATACTTGTCTCTTGCTATGGGGTTGCCGCCATGCGGAATAACGTTATGATTGTAAATCACGAACGAATTGATGCACGCCATATTCAGTAAATTGTAACAAATACACATTGGCCATCTTTTGGTATTACGATTACAGTTCATGTTTTGACACATTTGGTCAAATGTGTCAACAGCACCCTTCGTGGAGTTGTATGTATGTATTATTTCTGGTTTGTGTGTTGTTTTATTTACAGTTCCCGTTTCATGCATGGTTGACAGTAAGAGCACATGTTTGTTAGCTTTGGGCTTATATGATACTAGAGTCGCTTTTTCATTGTATGCGAATAAGGAAGTATGTACCCTTCTATCTTTATCTATTTCTATAAATTCCTTTGGAACCTCATTTTTGTTTTTCCTTAGAGTGCCAACTACAGTTAGTTTATAAGGATTAGTCAATAACTTTTCAGCCAAAGGAATATTGGTAAACCAATTATCCATGGTAACATTCCTGTTTGTTCCGTGGATTGATTTGGTCAATGTTTCAACATAATAATTTGCCAATGGCAATCCATTTGTTTTTGTGGATTTTCCGACATAAGGAGATGCATCTACTAGATATTTCATAGATACATCACATAACAGAACAAATATCAGGCCATATTTAGCTGGTTTGTTTGGTATGTACATACGAAACGCACATTGACCCCGAAATCCTACTAGCTGTTCGTCGATAGTTACATATGAACCTGGTTTGAACGAGCTTCTACATGTCTCTGTAAACTTATTCCAAATGTCTTCTATTGGTGCAAATATAGATTCTTGTCTTCTTTCCTCGCGTGTATTAGCGTCATCAAAACGTAAGCAGGCTGTCAAAAACTCAAAACGCTTTTGAGTCATTGTTGCTTTATATCGAGTACCACAAAAGGTGGTATTGAACATGGTGTCGGTCGCCAAGTGATTATCTTTCAAAACTCCGGCCAAAATATATAATCCAAGTAATGCTTTTAGTTCTTCCAAACTTGTTTCGGAAATAAACGCCTAGCTCCTTATCGTAATTTTGACTTGCTGAGCGAATCTTTTGATTAATGTATTCCACTATTATATTCAACGTATCATCCGAGAAAAATATTTGAAATGCGCGTACTGGATCAAGTATATTTCGTAATTCCGGCGAAGGTCCATATACAATATTTTTCGAAGAGGTCTTGCGTTTCTCCGTGCCGGTTGGTTTGGAAAACCACTGGTAGCCATTTTTTCCATACAACTTGTCTTTAGCTGGGGTAACCACAAAGCTAGGTTCTTCATTGGCAGGATCAGTCTGAAAAATAATAAGGCAATAAAAATGCTTATACCTCACACGTATATAATATAACTTACCTGAACACTTGTTATTTCTTGTAAAGTTGTATCTTCTGATCTATTTCCGGGTCCTGACAAAATTTTCCTTTCTTCTGTTCTTTTCATATTGAGTTTCGGACGTTTTGGAATATTTGACTTTTCGATTTCCAAATCCTGTTTTTTCCAAATTTTTGACAAATTACCCAACATCTGAGATTCCATTTCCATGTGGCAACCATTCCGGATCATCGTCGTTATCCCCAGACTCGCTTTCCGTTCCAGATTCGGCTCTAGTAACAACATTTTCGGTTTCACTGTCACTACTTTCTAACAGTGCTCTCTCCAGCTCTTCCAATGATAAACCACGCCTTGACATTATAGACCCTTCCTGGTATTGATACGTGAAAAAATCGTGGTGTAAAATGCACCTATTGGTATCGATGCGTAAACTTTACGTGCAGTGGTCTGGAAAACAATGTGTGGTCACTACATCACTGACAAATACGTACTGGCTATGTATTGAATCGATGAATACACTAGCGTCTAGCCAGCTGCAAGTCACAGATGATCCTGACCAATTAAAAACTACCGAGGTTAGGATTCGTTGGCGCGAAAGTTTAAAAATAATAGCTGCTTTCTTTTGACAAGATTTTAAATTATTTCAATTAAAACGCATCGTAATTGGTTGTTCCTGGGCAATTAACTAATATTATTTGATATTCGGTCGCATTTACTAAATCATAACGACACTGCTACACTAAGATAAAAGATAAGGTGAGAGAACTGTTTTCCAGTTTTTTCAACTTAAGAAAATCTGTTAAATTTGAATAAAAAAACTGTTTAACTGTTAAACGAACTTTTTTGGAATGTTAATTTACTCATTTATGTTTAAGTTATCAATAAACTTAAACTAATATAGGTATTTCATTTTTCAAATTAAAATATAAATCGTTTAGTAGGAGAGCCAAAACAATTTAACTTTTCTATTTTCTCGTTGTATCGATCAATTTGCTATTATAGCAATATTAACAATAATTGTTGATATAGTAACAACAAAAAATCGTTTAACAGCAATGTCGTTATGACTTAGTGAATTGTGGAGATTAACTGAGATTTAAAAAAATGGAATGGTTAAGAAAATTCTAATTCGTACTTTGATCAAAGTTGAAACGAGAAAAATACTGTTTTATTTTGACTTATATCTGTTGTCATAAGGAAATATGAATATTTACCAGGGCAAAAAAACTACCAAGGTTATTGGATTGTCTTATAAATTATAATTTATTCATACATTCTTAGATACCAAATTTAAAGCAATTTTTTCTTCTTTGTCGTACAGAACAACCTCCTCTGAGTATTTATTTTTTTATTGTGTGGAATATTAATATTTTGCGAAAAAGCAGAATTAACAAGGTGGTGTTTAGACACTAGTGCTGCAATTGTTGGTGGTATGGGGGAAATATCTTTATCTACAATGTCAAGTTCCTCCAATGAAATTGTAGCCTCAAGAATTTGCAAAAACATTATTTTAATTTCATTTTTTTCTCTTCAAATTCAAATAATGTGAACTATTCTTTTTACATAATTCTTTGAGAATGCAGTCCTCTTCAATGAAATTTTCTTGGACTTCACGTGCATATGAAGACTATTTTCGTCATCTAAAAAAATAACATGAAAAGTAACAAAAACTATGAAAAAAGGAAAAATTCGTAGATTAAATTGCACTCTGCAGAAAAGTTCCAATCAGCGGCGTAGATATTTTTTTCTGGGGTGTAATCGAACCTTTACATTTTTTTAGTCAGCTGCAAGAGATTTCCTAATAATTTTGAATTGTCTAAAGATTTATAATTGGAGAGGTAGCGATTTATTGCACTCCTTGCATTCAGAATTCATAATCAATATAGAAAATAGTTTCGCAACAAAAACTAAATAAAATAGTACACAATGAACAAGGAACGTAAATAGAATTTACATATAATTTTGCACAATGATAAACATTCCTATTCTACATTCCGCAAAACCCTAAATTATTTAAAAGTCCGATACCATGGTTGCCAATGCCAGTATGCTAAAACTTAAAATACCTCAGAATAGCAAAATTGTTATAAATCAAAAATATTCAGAGATATTTGAAAAAGTATAAAATGAATAAATTAGAGAATCGAGTATAGCTAGAAAAGTTTTAAAATTGCCCATAACTTTTTTATTATTGTAATAATTATTTTCAGTCCTCTTAAAACAATCTTCCATCTGATAATGATTTCGATTTGGCAACGCTGCTTCAATCGTCGACAAGGTTAATTTCCATTGGTTAGGATCATCCGTGACCATACAACTCACTAGACGCTAGTGATGAATACCAGATTGGAGCTAGCATAGCTGGAAGGAGGGGATAAAGCGCACGCGAATAACTGCAGTGCTATTAAATTTCTAATTTGAGTGCGTAAATTTTACGTAGGATACCGGTCTAGGGTTAATTAAATTGTCCAGTTCTTTTAAATAAGTTGTATTTGCTGCTGCATTATCCACTGTGATTCCTTGCAATTTATCAACAATTCCATAATCCTGTGCACATTTGTAAAATATTTCTGCAATGTCTTTTCCAGTATGATTACCATCAGATGGCAAAAAATATATTACTACTGAATTCAGATTCCAAAATTCATCAATAAAATGTGCTGTTATTCCATAATAGGACTTATAGTTTATCGAAGTCCATCCATCGATTGTGAAAGATATTTGCGATTTATTCTCTTTTAAAATTTCTAATATCCGTTTCTGAACCAAAGTTGTTCGTTTTGGGAGCACTGCCCTGGGGTTTAATTTTTTGAATAAAGATTGAGTATGTTCATCGTCAAAAAAGCTAAATGGTAGGTACTTCAAAGACACCCACTCGACGATATCTTCGTCTTTTACAGGCACCTGAAATAAAAAGAAATGTTAATTCAAAGAATTCACGATGTGTGCTTAGGACTAAACGACAGTGGTGAAAACTTCAACAAGGCAAGCTTAATAATATGAAATACGGAAAGTAGCTTTTTTTAACTAAGGTCAGATTTCATCTTTTTGGACAAACTTTGTTTATTAAATCAACGCCAAAGTTTCGGTGTAGTCCACACCATCACACAGGACACAGAGATAAAGGATTATACTACACATGTATATGTGTACTGTATAAACAAAAATAATTTTATTACAGATACCTCTTAACCCTTAATAAGCTTCGTCAAACGGTTTCCTGCTATCTTTATTGGTGCAGGAGATATTGACCTTTGGGCTACCCTGTAGTAAGTACCAAGCAAAGTTTTAACGCACTTAGGTTAAGTTCTGTTATATTTGACATATATTGCACACGATTTCTGTCAAATATGGTAGAACCTAACCTCAACGCGTTAAAATCTAGCTTGGTTTTTACTTTATTTGGTTTAAATCACGAGAGAAGCGAGACGAGGCGAGAGAAGGTCGTCTCTCGTCTCATCTCACCCTCTCTCGACGAGACGAGAGACACATTTTCTCTCGTCTAATGAGACGAGACGAGAGAAGGCCTTCTCTCGTCTCGTCTCGTCTCGCGGCAACACTATATAGTGTTACATGACTTTTTAACGGTGAGGACAAGAACATGTTTTTTTGAAACGTCCCATCGCTTCGTTGATGCTGAAAAATCAACATAAATTCTCTGAACAATTCCGAAAAAAGTTATAACCTTAGGTGAACATTTTGCGGCATCACAAATCAAGAGATTCAAACTGTGACTTGCAAAAGGCATGTAAAACGCCCTTGGATTTACTTCTAAAATTCGAGCTTGAACTCTAGAATACGACCCTTTCATATTTGAACCATTATCCTATCCCTAGCCCCTGCAGTCAATAATCTCTAAGCCTATTTTATCTAATTCCTCTAATAAAACATCAGTTAAATTTTTGCCTGTTATTGACTTAACGTCTAAGAATTCGAGAAAATGCTTTTCAACAGTCGCATCCCCCCTTTTATTCTTAGTAAAACTTACAGTGTTTTCAGTTTGAACAAAACGTATCAAAGACAACTGCGTATTTTCGGCAGTAAATCAACACTCGCAGCACATGCATCTTCGGAATCAAAATGTTATCTTTCAGGGGGATAACGAAAAGTCTTGAACGACACACGGATACATTTATTGACAACTCGAAATACAAGCTAGGGATTTTTCACAATCTGGAAATACCTAGAGGTGGAATACTTAACGTTAATTCCTAACGTTACAAGATAGAATACTAATTTATCCTGCTCCCCCATTAGAATGTAATGCGTATTGCCCAGGTAATCCCAAAGGAGACAGAGTTCGATTAAATCAATTGATTTATTGCTATAAAGAAATATTATTTACAAAGATAAAATTAAACTAAACTACAATATTCTATATATATATATTACTGTGGTACGTAATTATATTGAAAATCACGTTCTGACGGTCCGTACTCCTCCGTCGATCGATGTGTACTGACGAACTGTAGGCAGGTTGGTATAACGACTCGAAATTTCCACTGTGGTATACGGGATTCTCTCGGTCCTACGAATTGTTCAGACAGCCAAAGTTGAGAACAACCGATAGATCAATACTCTTTCGGTTATTGTCTCCAGATGTGAGTATATCGTTTATAGTTAGTCAATTACCAACTTAACGACTCTCTCGGTGGTGTAGGGATGTAGTTATTCCGGCGCGTCAGTACCACACCAGAATTATACTAACATTTAGCGCGATGGTCAATACCCATCTCAACGTTAGCAAACCCTATAGAGATACTGCAGAGTTTTCGATGCGTCAATACCGCACCGAAATTATTCTAACAGTTTGAACAATCGTTTTCGTTTCCGTCAATACCTGAAACCAACGGCCGTTCGAGTGAATGATGTATAAAAGTCGAATCAGTACTTCGACTTAGTACAACACTCCACGGTGAATTGTATAAAGCGTATAAGGTTAAAGTCAGTACCTTCGACCTACGCTTCGCACTGGAGGCGGCTGAACTTGTAGGAGCTGGAGTCCGTGAACCAAGTTGTTCTCTTGTCGAGAGAGAGAGAGAGAGAGAGAGAGAGAGAGAGAGAGAGAGAGAAGTTCGTGAGTGATTTAAGATGGGTTGGAGTTTTCTTGGTTGGCTGGTCTTTCTTGTTGGTGCCCTGGTGTAGGATAGGTTTCCTCTTCAGGGCTGGGTTGGGGGGGTGTTGGGTGGTTTTGTGCGCGTTGATCGAGAAATTGGGTTGGGGTTTAGAAGTGTCTAGAAAATTTTTTTTTTAAGAAGTGACTAGGAAACTTTTGCTAAAAAGTGTATTGGATTGAGAGTTGTGGAGTGGGCTTTTCGCTAGAAAGTAACCGGAGGTTGTGTTATCTTGAGGTGTTAGGGGTTGGTTGATTGGAAGCAGCGAAGCTCAAAAGTGACGAGAGATGGCGTGACAAAAAGTGTCAGGATAGGGGTGTTAGATGTGGAAGACGAACCATGTATCGTTGCCGACACATAGTTGTGTGTTGACCTGGCTAGGTGTCAGAAGTTGTTGAAGTAATTTGACGTAAAAGGGTGTTTTAACTCAGTTTGAATGTCTCAAGTTTTAAGGAGGAATAGTAATGGAATATTGGTAATTGAAATTTTTATTGGTTTTGAGAATTTTTCGAAAGAAAAGTGTATAGGAGACATTTTATTTAAAAGTGTATAGAATATGATAAATTGTTGAGATTTAAGAAAAGTTGCGGGGACGTGCCTTCGGTGGTTCAGGGACTGTCTAAGGTGGTCGGCGACATAATAATAATTTTTAAATCCAAAAATGCGGGTGCGTCGATCGTCGGTCCATTTGGCTAGTGAATAAATTCACAGAGTGTACAGGAAAACCGCAAAAACCTGCAACACCGACGTAGGTGGTGTGGGGGCGGCATAAAAGTATAGGGTGAGTCCAAAGTGTTGAACAATTAATAGCTGGAAGGAAATTTAGAATTTGTTAGAGATGTTTGTTTTATGGATATGGGCTTTGTTGAGAAGGTTGTTGAAGAGATTTGACTGAATTTGTGTGAGAAATATTGAATTTGTCGTTATCTAATGGAGATAGGGGAGCTGTCGAGGTAGTCAACGTATTCGTCGGGGAGGTCGTCATAGGCCGTGGCTAATAAGCGTAACGGAGGAAATGGGAGCTTCCTCTGGGGGTACCTACCGAGGGGTCGTCTATTGGCGACCCACGGTGTGAGAAGGGTGTTTTTAGCGATTTCGCTGCCCGATTCGATAGTACGACTAACGTATCGGGCTTGTAGGTTATTAAGGCGTGGTAGAAGGGGCTCGATGTCTATATTGACATATACTGTGTTGGTGGGCGAGTATGGAGCCTTGTATTGGCAGTATCTAAGGATTGACTGCTCACAAGTTCGAAGTCGTTTAGCAAGATGGTTGGGGAGGGTGCAGTAGACGTTTGCTCTATAGTCGATTATTGGGCGGATATATGTTTTATACGTATGAAGCAAGGTGAGAGGGTGTGTGCGTCCGAATGTGCCGCCGAGCGCCTTGAGAAGATTGACTCTCCGTCGGACTTTATTTAAAGTGTCTGCTGGCTTGCATTTTTATATACATTTTAGCGGTGGTCGTGGAAGTCTCATTCCCTTCCACTGTCGATTCTTCGTGCGCATCTTGGCGTGGGGACTTTGTTGTTCTGGTGGGGTACCTCGTCATCGTTGCATTAACTGGTTACTTGGATCGATATTTATAGTAATGAATTTATATCATTACAAGAATGTGAAATGATGTTGGCTTCAACCTAGAACAAAATCTCAGTTGTTATCTTGCCTACATGAAGCGTGCACGTAATATAATACCTCATAAGAATATGTGCGTGTCGAATAAAATTATTAAGGTGGGCTTTTTCGCCTTTTTTTACATCCATCATAGCTACTTATGTAACAAGTACATAATCTAAGACTTTATTGGACGAGTCGAGTTTATTGGCAGAGCGCGCTTAAGTCTGATTACGTACGAGTAACATACTTAGCTTTATGCTCGATTCAACAAATGGCTAGGAAAATATATTTTACCTACGACCACCCCTGTAAGTAGTCAAAAACACACAGTCGGCAATCAATGTACGACGTCTAATACGCACGGTAAAACAAAACGCACGGCTGTAAAGTAAATCGCACGGCTTCCATAGCAACCACTGAACAACTGTCAATAGACGTAGCCATTTTATTCAAAATTTATTACTTGGATATTGAATGTTTAACTTTATTCTATATATAAATGGTAGATAACATTTATTAGATATGAGATTGCATTTAATATTAAGAGTTATTTGGAATTATATGATAATTGGTTCCGTTTCATTAAATCCGCATCTTTTAGCTGTCTTAATGTATCTCATATTAGTAAACAATAGTATATTATACACCAAGCGACTAAAGTGGCCCATTTAATCACGCGGGTGGTGTTTGATTCCTGAGGGAAGTAATCTACCTAAGGGATTAATGTCAGTTTCATCGAGAGGTGTATACGCTATTTTATGCAATTCCGGTAAATCTACATACTTTTTAATAAAAATAAATACTACTTAGGATGGACTTTTACGAAACTTCGCTGGGCATCGAGGGTGAACTTCTAAGATGCTTGGCTGGGCATCGAGGATGTACGTTTTTATTTGTACTTTAAATCCCTTAATAAGATTATACATACAAGTACAAGTAGGTCGTAGGTAAAGTATAGTACGTAACTCGTGTTGTAACGCATTTTACGCACTCACGTAATTACGCACTCGCCGCTACGCGGCTTCGTGCGTAACTTTTCCGTTCGTGCGTAAAATGCTTCTTACAACACACGTTATGTAATACACTATTATTTAATGAAATTTGCAATAGAAAATATTATATAGTGTGCCTTTTGCGGTGTCACAGCTACGTAGATGTTTGAAACTTGTAAATGTGTCAGAAAGCGTCGATTAAAGAATTATTAATTGCTTCTGGTAGCTTAAAAATGGATCGCATCGAGTGCGAGAGAAATGCTTTCACCCAGCAAATCCAAAACTCTTTACGAAAGTGCTTACAAGGATTACCAACAGTAGTGCTTGCGGAAAAAAATTAATTCTACCACAGAGGAAAGTATATTGGCTTATTTCAATAGTGAGTTGGTTTCTGATAAAAGTTCTTCTTTATGGAGTAAGTACTCTACGCACATTCAACGATAAATATCAATGAAGGAATAGAAATTGCATCAAAAGAGGTAATCACAGAAATCACAATTAGTAACAATACTGCTGCGTTATTAATATTAATCTAGTATAATTAAAATATAATATCTATAATGTTTGTATTCCTGAAATGAAAAAAAAGACGTTTTGTTTATTTTTTGAATAAAATAAATCGTTATTTTTAAGTTTAATTTTCAAATAATTTGACACTGACAGGAGTTCAAATTACTTTATCATTATGGACTAGTCCAATAAAGTGACAGATTAAGTGTCATAGATCAACCTATTATGATTGAGTCGAGCATAAAGTATTTTAATTTATTTTCTATAGTTTAGTACATATTACATTAGTTAGTGCTTGGTTCTGTAACTTTAAGACATCCCGGGTATGCCGATAACTATTCACGACCTAGCCGAATGCATTGGAATAGCACATAGCCATTCCATGACTCCTACAAATATAGCCCGTGCTTTCAAAAAATTAGCCAAATATTACTTTAACCGGGATATCTTTACAGACGATGATTTTTTGCCAAGTGAGGTAACCAAAAGACCATGCCCAAATGAAGAAAGTTCTAATATTACAAGAGACCTTCAATCAGGTGATAATTACGAAGAAATTACAATTCAAAATGAAAATAATAGTTCTGCAGCTAATGAAAGTCAACTAGAAAACACTGAACGTACAAAAAGTCGAGCAGTATCATAGTTTATACCACCACAGCAATTTATGCCTCCACTGAAAGTCCAACCACGTCAAAATAATAGAAAGAACAGAAAAAGTGCAAGAAGTATTATCGCCACTGACACCCCCAAAAAAACCTCATTGAACAAGAAAGACTGGAAGCTAAGAGAAAGTAGACATTAAATGAAAATAAACAAACTAAGAAGAGAGCGCATTTTTTGATGACGGTAACGAAGATTCAGAAGATGATGAAATAGATATTTTCCTTGAGAGCGACAGTGATAGTGATATTTTAAATTTCAATTTGTTCAGTACCCAAAGTCCTAACTCGAATCCAACCAAAATCAACGGTATATTGTGTGGGAAAAATAATAAAGGTAGAACAAGATACTGCACAACATTTTTATTGCTTAAATCTTAAGACAGTGAGCAGTTTGTTATGACCAATATTCCTGATACAACTTCTATTAACAAAAAAGATGTGAAGTATATTTTGCCAAAGCCAAAACTATGTGGAAGCACAAAACGACAACAAGGATATTTTGCGTTTACAGTGTCCTTTCCTTTGTTAACCATGAGATAAAAAGTAGATCTTTAATAATAATATCCAAGCTTCAATATTTGTAATATCACATCTTCTTCTTTTTTCTATCAACATATATTAAGTCAATCACAAGGTAGGTCACTCCTTGGTCAAGCCAAAAACAACTACTAAACATCAGGTAGGCATCAAATGACGATGATATTCAGTTATCGAAACAATTGTCAATTTTTTAGAATTTTCAACATTGTTCATTATATTGTGGAATTAGCTAGAAACATTGAGTTTCATTAAATACTAATGTAAATTTAATTTTTATATGTAAATTATTAATGTGGTTGAAATATATATCTAATTGTGGTTCACTACATATCTATACTAAAATAAAACATTTTTTGAAATATTACTTTCAGAGATGTTTTTTTAGTAGATTCCACGATGTAAGGGTCGAGACAGTTAATTTCATTAAAAAATATTCGAGAGGAGATTTGACCCGACTGTACCAGAAGTTACTACAAAAACGTTACAAACATCACAAAACATTTGGTTCAACCAACAATGCCTTAGAAAAAAGGTAATACCAAATTATGTGAATATAAAACGCCATACTAAAATACCGCAAGCACAAAAAGCAATAAAACGTGCTCAACGAGTATCTCTAAAAGAAAAATGTAAAAAATGGTTTAAAATAAGAGACTCCTTGGACAACTACATAAAAGTTGTACATTCAGAACTCACGTTCAAACTACATCCAGTAGAATTTGACTGTTTAGATGACAAAATCAGAAAAGTGTCAACATGATGAAGAACCAGAAATTTAAGAAACATGAACAAAAGCTACATAAACTTAAACACACACAAAACATAGAATTCAATACTCTAAACAACATGAAACTGTAAGTACCTATATACCAGCACACTTTACACCACGATTTGAAAACCTTTCATACACTAATTTTACAGATAGTGAAATAGAATTTTTAAATAAAGGTTTGAAGTACAGCATACAACCAAAATATCCGAATAATATTAAACAAATTATAGCTACAAAATCAATAATAGCTTTGAAATCTAATCCAAATAATTTTTTTTATGAGAAATTAGAAATTGCCAATTTAATCAAAAAGGTTAAACCATCAAAAGTTAAACGTTAAACAAAAAATGACATTACAGTTTTAAATGCAATCAAAAACAAAGTAGAAGATAATAACCTGACAGGTTCAAAATCTGATAAGGGGTACACAACTGTCATATTGACAACTAATGATTATAATTCAAAGATATATAACTTTATAGAATCTAGCGATGTACACGTTCTTAGAGCAGACCCAACAAAAAAGTTTTCTAATAATGTAAGGAATATTGTTAATAATTCAAATTATCTTTTAAGTGGTTACGAAAAGAGGTCCATCATAAATAAGAATCCTCATTGTCCCCAATTATATGGAACCGTTAAATTACATAAAATAACGAAACCAATTAGACCTGTAGTTTCTAATATTAATACTCCTAATAATATATTGGCAAAGAAGCTTAACAATATACTTAATAGTTACGGATATAAATCTAAATACTCAATTAGAAATTCAATAGAGCTAATCAAAAAATTAAAAGCATTTCACTTTCAAAATAACTCTAAGCTTATTTCATTTGACGTTACTAATATGTTCACTAAAATTCCTCCTAAAGAATGTGTAGAATACTTGTAAGAAAATTACTAGAAGATAAAAATATTAATGCAGGATTAATATCAGATATACTCAATTCATTTGATGTATGTATTAATCAGAATTATTTCACTTTTGACAATAACATATATTCAAAATGAAGATTTACCAATGCGAAGCCCTTTATCACCTATTTTGGCAAACATTTTCATGGACAGTTTAGAAAGAAAATCTTTGAAAGTGATATTTCAAAAAATGTTTTATTTTGGTATAGATATGTAGATGACATATTAGCTTGTTTTATAGGTAGTGAACGACAATTAGATATATTTTTCAACCACATTAATAATTTACACCCAAAAATTAGATTTACATTAGAAATTGAAGAAAATAACTCAATCAATTCTCTTGATTTGAAAATTCAAAGAGTTAATAATGTACTTGATTATTCAATTTACCGTAAACCAACACAATTCCATATAGATACAATCACCCCATGTCACATAAACTAGCGGCATATAGTTCAATGATACATAGAGCATTTTCAGTTCCTATGAACAAATGTAATTTTGATAGAGAGATTAATACAATTAGACAAATAGCATCATCCAACGGTTATCAATGACATATGATGAATAAGCTAATTAATAAAAAAAGGGGAAAGTGGCATCACAACTAATATTTCCTAAACAAACTGAAGAAATGAAAACTTATAAAACAATCACATATGCAGGAAATATATCCAATAATATTTCAAAGACAATATCTTTAGCAACGAATACAACAATTTCTTTTAAAACAGAAAGTAACGTAAGTACAAAATTGTTAAATGTAAAAACAAAAATACCACCATTAAAGAAATCAGGTATATATAAACTCAAATGTCCAGAATGTAATGCTGTCTATTTGAGTCAGACCCTTAGAAATTTTGAAATCCGATACAGTGAACACTTACGAGCATACAGATTAAAACAACCAGATAAATCCCATTACGCAAAATATCTACTTGACACCAATCTTTCATTGAAAACTAACGCAGAACTAGAAGTACTACATATTTGTGATAAGAAACAAGAATCGGATTTCCTTGAAGAGTTGGAAATTCGAAGAAACTTAAGAAACACACAATATGAAGTCGTCAATGAACAGATAAATGTAGGGAGTTCTCCACTAATAAACTGTCTTCCTAAGTGATAATTGTAAAGATCAGCAGATATAGTTTTCCTGGTTTTCTATATCATTGCACAGTTATACTGATCTTAATTGGAAAAAATGATATCCAGGATATCACCACAGGGCTAATATTATCTAAGCTTCAATATTTGTAATATCACATCTTCTTCCTTTTTTTCTATTAACATATATTAAGTCAATCACGAGGTAGGTCACTTCTTGGTCTAGCCAAAAATAACTACTAAACATCAGGTAGGCATCCAATGAAATGTAACTTCTGTCATTCTGACGATGATATTGAATTATCGAAACAATTGTCAATTTTTTAGAATTTTCAACATTTTTCATTATATTGTGGAATTAGCTAGAAACATTGAGTTTCATTTAAAACACTAATATTGTTCGTTGTAACTATTCTTTACATGGATTTTGCTTTTAAGCAATAAAAATTTGAAGTTATACAGTAGTTTCTATAAACCACGTAAAAGTAGATACGTGTATTAAATAAAGTTTCTGGGTTTATTGTGTACCACCCGTGGGACACGAAGAATCAAATTGTGTGTAATAGATTCCAAATATGGGTGGCTGATAATGGTACAGTGTCCGATTTCTTGGTTAAAATTTGACTGGTCTATGCGATTTTGATAATTGAGTGGTTTATTGTTTGGACACACGCCCCTAAATGATAATTGAAGGGAAGGATATACTCACAACCTATTTGAAATCTGTAAGTTTCTCACATTCAATTATTTCAAGATTAAACATCTTAAAATTCCCCATTACATAATATAACGCAACTTGAATCATTTTTTTCCACATCCCTATCAGTTTCAAGGTTACATAACTACTTAATGTTTATTTGCGATCTTGTCAGTCATGTCTGCAGCTTTATCAACGGACACCTGCAAAATTGCATTATAATCATTTTTATAATATTCTTTTACACAGTGGGCTTATACAGTAAATAAAATATTATACCAACAAAATTGATCAACTTTCATCTCGTTTGTGCAATTAAAATTGACATACAACTTGAACCCCTGCACAGTTCATTTTGCAATGAAATATGTATGTGTACATCATGATTGTACGCCAAGTTTGAATGTGTAGGGACAAAATAAAGAAACGCTGTTTGAGCTACTATATTGAGAGAAATGTTTGTGCAATAATGTTATTGTAGGTAAACTACATATTTGTATACCTTTTTAAATTTGAACCAAAAACGATATTAAAATAGAACGTTTTGTACCTAGACGTGCAAACATAAAAATGTCTTAGAACAGAAAATGTGCGGCTTTTATAGTTATAGATCAAATTAAAAAAAGGAAACGGATCTTATAGTCAAAAGAATGGTACAAGAAAAGAAGTGAATTTTCGCATTTGAATTTGCTACTTATCACTTAGACCCATGGTTCCCAAAGTGTGCGCCGCGGCGCCCAGGGGCGGCGCGAGAATAAACCAGGGGGCGAGTTACGTTTGGCAACGCCGGTGACGCATGAGTGCAGAGCAAGTTTCTAGAAGCCCGTATTCGACCTAGGCGTCGCTCGACGAGATTTTTCGCGAGCGCTCTTTGACAGTATTTAACACAAATCACCTACTCTATAGATAGTTTACGACAATGCTTTCTTGGAATGACAAAAACTAGCGCCACCTATAGAACTGAAACACAATTAAGTAGTGGGTAAATTGTTCCCTAAGTCGCTACTGGGGAAAGAAGAATGGGCGCTAAATTCAAATTGGGATTATCTTTACTGTTGGTTTGAAGATCGTTGTTTATCGTAAGTAAATGACGAGTTTTAGTAAAAAGTCTACTATATTGTGCACAAACAATTGTTTGCCAATCATTTACGTCGTTAATATCTTATATATTCTAATATAATTGCCAAACAATTTATCATTGTAGATAAATATATTAGACTTTTTAAAAAATCAAGTCATTTACTGAGCAATATTTAAAGAAATTAACAGTATTTTGGCAATTGACTGTTTACAGAAGGGCCAAAATAAGAGACATATTGTTAAGAAACAGCACACTGGTATAGTCCCTAAATCCGACTCTGTCTAAGCCAGGTATAAAAGTTAAAATTATGGCGGATACGCAGGGTTTTTATAACTGTTTACGACTATCTTATCTAAACATTGTTTTTGTGACCAGTCTTATCTAGAAAATGCCAGAAAACTAATTGTTTTTGAGTAAGTCGCAGTCCGGAATTTTCTAGCAAAAAAGGCACTAGTATAAATATGGAAACGACCCGAGAGAGTCAGTTAGTTGATAATTTGACATCGTGAGATAAACAAATAAATAAGTGAATATAAATTAGTGAACTGTTTATATAAATTAGTTTAAGTGAATATACTGTATATATAAATTAGTTTAAGTGAATATACTGTATATATAAATTAAGTGTTAGTGATTAGTTTAGTGTTTAAATGAATTAGTAAAAATGGCCAAGAGACTATGTGATCTAAAAGTGGCGGAACTAAGAGCAGAACTGGAAGATCGCAACTTGGAAACGTCCGGTAAGAAGAGCTAATTAATAGAAAGACTCAAAATGGCACTGGAAAGTGAAGGCTTGGATCCAGAAACATTCCTATTCAAAGACGAGGCTTCCACCTCAATCTCGTCAATTTCTGATATGAAGAAGAATTTTTCTGCAATGAAGAACGATATTTTTGCCATGGAAGAGAAGATTTCAACTAATGTGAAAAACGATATTTCTGCAATAAAGAACATTTCTGCTATGAAGAATGATATTTCTGCAGATATCTTATCATTGAAAAATTACATTGCTGCTGAAGTCGAGAATAAGATTTCGTCCCTAAAATCAGACACGGAGAATAAAATGACAACGATGGAAAATCAGATGCACGAGAAAATCAAGAAGTTAAAGACAAAGATTGCCGATTTAAGAACACAAGACACTTCAGCAGTAGAAAAGAAAGTCGAGATCTGCAAGCCAGAAACACAACCCAAGATAGATGATATTGGCAGTTTTACCCGAGTCAAGGCCCCAACGTTCGATGGAATAATGTCTGGGACCAATTATGTGAAACAGTTTGAAGCAGCCGCTAGAGTGAATAATTGGTCCGATGAGGAGAAAGCAGTGAACCTAACTATAGCGCTTCGGGGAGATGCCTTGGATGTACTTCAGACGATACCTCTGGAAGAAACCGATGATTTTGAGCAGCTGAAGAAGAGGTTGGACATGCGATATGGTCACGAACATTTGGAAAATTTGTACAGATTCCAGCTGAAGATCCGAAGGCGAAAACGTGACGAAACCCCTCAAGAGTAATAACTGGATATTGCCCGACTCGTTCGATTTGTTTATCCATTAGCACCAGATAACATGATGGAATGTTTAGGCATCCAGGCTTTTATTGACGGCTTATGTGACCACGATAATGAGAAGACTCTTCGATTAGTCCATCCCAAAACATTAGTCGACGCATTGACTGCTGCTCTTGAATATGAAGCAGCCACGATAGCTTCAGGATACAACAAAGGTAGGACCATACAGGAAGAAGGTGACGATGACAGACTTGACCAGATCGTCAACTTGTTGAAAGGTATGGTAGACGTGAAGCCGAAAAAGATCAGGTGCTGTAATTGTGGCGAGCTAGAGCATGCACGCAGTTCGTGTAAGCGTCCTACGACTCCTGCAAACCAAGAACCTCTTAAATGCAAAGCAGCCACGAAGGGCTCGCGGTACAACAAAGGTAGGACCATGCAGGAAGAAGATGACGATGACAAACTTGACCAGATCGTCAACTTTTTGAAAGGTATGGCAGACAAGAAGCCGGAGAAGATCAAATGCCGGAAGTGTGGCAAGCTACAGCACGCACGCAGTCCGTCTAAGCGCCCCAAGACTCCTGTAACCCAAGAGCTCAGTCACAGGGGAAATCAGACAGGGGTGAACATACGGCTGATGTGAATCTCCGAAAAGCCAACTCTTTGCCTAGACGGTCATGCCCTGTAGACTCTTCACAATGCAACAAGTCGAAATCTTAGAAAGTTGCAGTTTCAAGAACTACTGTAGTCAACGAGGGATGGTCACCCACCAGGATCAGAGAAGATCAGGAGAATGATCCTCACCTGAAGATGATCCGGCAATGGAAGAAAGAAAATCGGCGACCTACCTGGCAAGGGCTGTTGAAAAGAGTCCTCGAAAACGATGATGGTTCCGAGATGAGGAGACAGCTAGTTATCCCGAGAATAAGAGTAGCTGAAGTACTAAAGAAGTTACGCGACAGTCCATCGGGAGGTCATCTGGGAGTGAAGAAAACCCTACAGAGAATCCGTGAGAGGTTTTATTGGATGAACAGCTCCGATGATGTGAAGGACTGGTGTAAGAAATGTAGGACTTGTGCTACGAGTAATGGACCACATCGCAAGAGAAAGGCACCCATGAAACAGTACAATGTTGGAAGCCCTTTCGAAAGGATTGCTTTAGATATCGCTGGACCATTTCCGACGACAGAAAATGGTATCAAATACATACTGGTTGTAATGGATTATTTCACAAAATGGGTGGAAATTTACGCTATCCCCAACCAAGAGGCCACAACTGTATCAGATATATTGGTGGAAGAATTTATCAGCCGATATGGAGTGCCCTTGGAAGTCCACAGTGACCAGGGAAGAAATTTTGAAAGCCATCTATTCCAGGAGATTTTTAAGAGGGACGTTTCGAAAGTTTAAGGTCTGGATTGTTGTTGGATTGTTGCTGGGGGTTGATGTGGGATTGTTGAGGGGGGTAGAAGTTGAAGTAGGTCTGGGTTTGGTTTTCCCGACGAGGATCGGTTCACCCTCATCGGGGGTGAGGGGTGTCGGGTGATTGAGGGTGTGGTGCAACGGCTACTCCGCCGAAGAGCTATTCAGGCGTGGGTTATATGCTAATAGAAACTCAAGGAGTAGGTCTTACCGGTTCTCGGGTAATCCTACTTATTTTAACGTTACGAGACGGAAAGATAAGTGGGCGCTTTCCTGAGTCCTACTAGTCTATAAGTTACCTTACATCAACTAATCCCAGTCAAAACAACAAGAAGTTGGAAGGTTATAAAAAAATGAACAATGTTATTTAATACTTTCAAGTAGATTTATCAAATAAAAATTATATATTGAAAGAAAATTGAAATTTCAAAATGTTGTTAAATATATACAAGTAGATTTATTGAATAAAAATAAAATAAAAAAAATTAGATACTGAATGAAAATTGAAATTTCAAAATGTTATAAAAAAATTAGATTCTGAAGGAAAATTGAAATTTAAACATTAATTATGAATTTTACAAAGAAGTTATTAAATTACATATGGTACAAAACTATGAAGTTAATTAATCCATGAACTGTAGTTGGAGATAATCGATAATGTTTATGATTATGGACGATAGCACTTTCATTGCTTTTTTTTCTTTTCCAACGATGAATTTCTTGACCTACAAAGGAATCAGGAACCAATCAGCTGCATCAAGTCGGCTTTGAGTAGAGCCGTGGTCCCAGCCGGTAGAGTTCAAACTGGTAGAATTTCAGCAGGTAAAATGGCTTAGGTCAGTAAGAAGGTTTAGGCCGGTAAAAAAATTTTATGCCGGTAAGTAAAAGTGGATTCACAAGAATGCACTTCGATACGGTAGGATGACAGAACTCAACAATAAGTATATTTCGTTAAAGAAAAAAAAGTGCAGAACCTCAGCGCGCATCGACTTAAATATCCTAATGAAAACGAACTCACCCGAAAACTTAAAATTCAACAACCATCGAAAAGAAGTATTATTCGATTTTTCGAGGAGTAAACGAAATTTACGTTACTCTTTCATCGACGAGAAATATTAGGAGTGGTGAACGAAATTCACGTTACAGTGGGAGATTGGGATCTTACGGAGGAAGAGTAAAACCTGGTTGGGGAAGTGCGTTTTGGTTTATGTTCGGGTGTTTGCTTTGATGAGGTTTGAGGAGATGGTGTTGAGTAAATGTGGGTTTTGTTTGAAGTATGTGGTGAGGGTGTTTTGGGTTTAGTTGGTGTAAGAGGGGGGGGGAGGAATTATTTCGCAATTTCGGCAAGGATTTTTCGGCAGGCGGGGGAGCTGTTGAATTCTTCGTGAGCTTTAGCGGCTTCAAGATTGAAATTGGGGTGGGTGGGGTCGATTGAGCCAAGCCATGCTTGCATTTCTGGAGAGATATAGGAAAGGGGGGGGCTTGAAGAGGCTTTGGCAGATTTTTTGCTTTGTATTTTGCTGGAGGACATATTGTTGGTGAGTGAGTGTAATGTTCGGATTTGGGGGGTGAAAGCTAACACCAACAGCGAACTCACTGCCGGATGGAGTTGTCTTCCTAGTTAGAGGTTTCGTGATTTATTAGCATTCAGGAATTTTATATTTACTTAAGTGCTAAAGGCCTTCCTTCTTCTAGTGGGTGTGGCTTTTCTTGATTTGGAATCTAAAAAACACTAATGTGGTACTTCAAATACCATTGCATTGCTCTAGTGAGCTGAAAATCAATAGGGTTCATCTGTGAGACGCCATGAATAAGATCCAATCATAAAATTGGACACATGTATAGACTCCGAAGACTGTATCGTGCTAACAAACTGAAATTTCTCCAAAAATTACAAAAAATGTACTTCAAGTACTATTGCGCCCGTTGTACTGGCTCTGGTGCGTTGAAAATCAAGAAGGATCCCCTATAAGATGTCCTGAGCAATAGCATTGATTATCCTATTTCTTAATCAACGGCAATAGTCAATCATAAAATTTGTGACTTGTTGCAGTTCGGACTCTGTATAGTGCTAACAGAACATGTTACGAAAAGTGGCCGACGACAACGACGGCGACACACACACACACACACACACACACACAGGATTTTTTCCTGTAAACCGTTTTTTTTTCGTGTTCTTCTTGCTGAAAAACGAAAAAGCAATTAATTCTTTGTTAAGCTTTTATATTGTATACTTTGTTCAATAATCCTCATTTTGTGTTTTAAAAAAAGGATCCTCCATGAAGAAAAATAAATGTTTCATTGGTATTTGCGATATAAAAATTTTACGTGTTAAACCAATAATAAATTATTTAGTAGTAGAATGTTCAGTGAAACGGAACTAAGACAAGTTATATCTTATATTATTTAAAAAAATTCCAGCTTTGACATTGCTCGACATCACACAATCCAATAGAAACCATATCTCAATCGATTCATAATTTCAATGTCGTAAGTCACAAGACCGTTGTTGTAGAACGTAATAACGTTGCAAATTATGAACCGCGGTTCTTTCTCGCAGCAATCGCGAGGTCGTTAAGTTTCATACGAGGGGATGTTAGTATGTTTTAATTTTTTCTCTCCGATGATTCAACAACATAGAACATAGTGTTATTTTATTTTTGTATTTATTTATATACTTAATCACTCCCGGGCAAGTCTAATTCACATAAATACAATATAAAATATAATAAATGCTACAATAACAAAAAAGAAAAATGTTTAAAATTGTTACGAATGATTACGTGACATAGGTATTCAATTTATGTATAAAACAAAAGGAAATACCCAAAGTACAGTATAAATTACAAATTAATAAAAATACAAATAAAGTAAGAAGAGTAATAACACATTAAGCCAACAACAAAAGCTGTAAGCACTAAAGTTCAAGCTCCAGCAGATGTTTTTTGAACTTGAAAGTTGACACAAAAATGAAAATTCGAACCACAGAATTAGTTAATCTAAGTGTCCTAGGTAGAAAACTAGTCATTGTATAGTAAATATATAGTAGTACGTATGAAATGCACCGTAAAACATTTGTACCTGCCTAAATAAGAGACGGACGAACAACTAAATATATTTAAAAGAGAAGCTCGGGACGATCATACATCCCATTTATTATGTTGAATAGCTGTATTAGATCTCTTTGCTTTTTGAGAACTTCCAGAGAAGGAATGTTTAAAAAACGCTTTAAAAATAAAAAAAATCATAATGATGGTAAGCGTTCGTCATAAAGGCAATGTAACTTAAAAAATTGTGCTGAACAGTTACAAGCTTCGGTTTATATGTAATATAATGCGGATACCATACTGGTGAGCAATAATTTAGATGTGTTCTGACCAGTGTGCAATAAAGAGATCTAATAGTAGTGATGTTTTCTTTATAAAACCTAACATCTTCATAGATTTTTGAACAACAGCTGTAACATTGGACTTATAATTAAATGTGGAGTCCTTAGTTTGAGAAGAAACATTTTAGAGTTTCGTTATTAATGTTGTAATTGCAATTGTATTGGGTGGAGTATTCTATGAAAATGCATAACATGACATTTGGATGTATCTAAATCCATACAATTCTGTGTACACCAATTTGATAAACTATTTAAATCAGATTGTAATATTAGAGCATTATCACTGCTATTTTATATATAGGCTATTCACTCTTGTTAGAGTGGTGGCCGCTCTTTTGAGCTCTTAGACTTCTTTATTTGCGAGAAGTCACTCCGGGTTTTTCTTTTTTTTTTCTTATAGATTGTCGTGTTTTTTGGCTTTTTCTGTTCCATTTTTTCCGGTCCCTTATATCTGTTTTCCAATCTCTTATATCAATTTTTTTCACATCTTCCTTAACTTGATCGTCCCATCTTGTCTTCAGTCATCCTTTTGGCCTTGCTACTTATGGTATCCAATTACTTATTTTTCTTATTGTTGTAGTCGGCTCCCTTCTGAGTACATGTCCGTACTATTTTAATCGTTGGGCTTTTATGAACTTGACAACATCCTGTCCTTCCATTTTTTGTCTTATTTCATGGTTCCTCATAGTTCTGAAGTCGCCCTCTCTGTTCTGACTGGTCCAAAAATTTCCCTCAATATTTTCCTTTCGGCACTCCTTAAAGTTTCTTCGTTTTTATTTGTCAAGCACATTGTCTCTGCGTAACATGTCATCGTTGGTCTGATAGCGGCTTTATACAGTTTAAATTTAGTGTTTTTGGTTAGATGCTTTTTTTTCCTGATTTTACCCTTTCTACCACCTCTATATTTCTGTCGTTCTTCTCGTTTATCGTAACGCCTAAGTATTTGAAGTATACTACTATTTTAAGCTTGTGGTTCTGTACTGTGATTTCTTTTATACCCTCTGTTGTTTCCCTGCTGACTAACATATATTTAGTTTTTTTCTGGGCTTTTCTCCAGACCTCTGCTTTTTGTTTCTTCCATTTCCATTTCATCCAAATTGTTACTATTCTTTGCTATAAGTAAGAGATCGTCTGCATACTCTATTATTTGTGTCATATTCTGGGCTATTGTTGTGCCTGTTTCTATCGCCTTAATCGCTCCATCTAATGCTATATTGAATAATACTGTTGATACTGCATCCTCCTGCCTCACACCATCTACAATATCGATTTCCTCACTATAGCCCTCACTAGTTATTACTCTGGTTTTCGAGTTGTTCATTGACATTTTGGTCAGTCGAATCAACTTGTTTGGAATACCCATTTTCCGCATATCTGCTATCAGTTTACGCCTGCTAATACTATCAAATGCTTCCTTAAAATCTACAAACAATATATGTAAATTGATTCCATATTCATAGCTTTTTTCTATGGTCTGTGTCATTACATGTACTGCATCTATAGTTGATTTATCACTTCTGAAGCCATATTGGTATTCCCCTAATTTCTGTTCTGCGTATTTGTTTATTCCCTTTCTTAAAAGTAATGGCATGACTTTGTATACTGTGTTAAGCAGGGTTATTTCTCGGTAGTTATAGCATTTTGTTTGGTCTCCTTTTTTGAAGATTGGCATTGTTACACCTAAACGCCATTCTGCTGGCATTTGTTCTTTCTTTCATATATTTTTGAGTAATTCATATATCT
Organism: Galeruca laticollis; assembly: GCA_963921935.1. NCBI lineage: Eukaryota > Metazoa > Arthropoda > Insecta > Coleoptera > Chrysomelidae > Galeruca > Galeruca laticollis. The sequence goes on along the minus strand of OY998181.1, from coordinate 62,598,713 downwards.
TTCTTTTTAGATCTTCTCCTCCTTTCTTTATCAGTTCGTTAACTATTCCATCTGATCCTGCTGCGTTCTTATGTTTGAGATTTGTTATTATTTCTTCGTATTCTACATATATTGGGAGGTATTCCGCTTCCTCTACTGCTGTTACCTCAAAATTTGCTTCTGCAACCTCATCCTCCTTTAGATCGTTTTTATAATATGCTTCCCATTCTCTTTTGCTGATTCTGATCATTACTTTGCTTCTTCTACTTTGTTTTCTTATGAAATCATCTAGTTTTTTATTATCTCGGTTGTCACTTTCTATTTCCATCATAATCTCCTTTATCCACTCTGCTTTTTTCTTCTGGCAGCATTTGTCCGCTTCTTTCTTCTTTTTCTTGTATTCTTTCAGTTCTGTCTCTCCTCCTGTATTGAGCCATTTTTGTTCCTTTTTGCTTTCACATTCTTCATGGTACCATTATTCACATCTTTGTTGCTTTTTTTCATCCGAATATTTCCTCGGCTGTTTAGGTAATACTGTTTTTTAAGTTCTCCCATTTTTTTTTAATTTTGCCATCTGGATCTTGTGTTAGTCTATCTTTCAATACTTGTCTGTATCTTTCTTTCGTATGTTCTTATTTTAAATTATCTTTGTTCCATTGTTTTTTACGTTTTTCTGATTTAACGTTTCTTAGTATCTCCATTTGTATTTTCACCACAACTAAGAAATGATCCAAATCCACATCAGCACCTCTGAATAAACGAGTATCTTCTACTGTTTTCAGCCATTTTATGATATGAGTGCGTGGTCTCTCTTATTCCCTTCATTGGAGGCTGGTTTTGTCCATGTCACTTTATGCTCCTCTTTATGTCTGAATTTGGTACTTATTATGAAAGTGTCGGTACTTATCCCAAAATTGCAGAGTCTTGAGCCATTGTGGTTTATCCTGTCGTGTATCGTTTCTTTGCCTGCAACATTTTCGTTATATTCCTCCTTTCCAATTTGTGCATTTAAGTCTCCTATGACTAGTTTCATGTCATTACCAAGTATATTCTTCCAAACCTCTTGCAGCTTGTCATAGAATTCTTCTTTGTCTTCACTATTTATGTCCTCTGTTGCAGCGTAAACATTTATTGTTGTTAGATTTGCTTGCTTATCTTCAATCCTAATAGTTGAGGTTTTTCCATTTACTGCTTGGAAGGTCATTACTTTGCTTCTTAACTTATTATTCACCATAAATGCTGTGCCATTTTCCCCTGTTTCTTTTCCCCTGCGTAATAATGTGTGTATCCTTCCTTATCTATTCTGCTATTATTCACCCTAAAACATTTGAAGTCGTCAACAAACAACAAGGCTTTGCTACCTTGAGAACAATCCATTATATCATTAATAAATATGTTAAATAATAATGGTCCCGGATGAGATGAGGTTACAGGAAAAGTCTGAGAATAGTAATGATTAACTCTGACCATTAGTAGCCTATTTGTTAGATAATTACTTAACCATTGTAATACAAGACCGTCAACACCATAAAGGCAAAGTTTATGTAGCAAGAGCTCATGATTAACACTGTTGAAAGCTTTAGAGAAATCAGTGTACACATAATCAATCTGCAGACCCCTCTCCAAACCATCAGACAAAAAGTCAACATATGTAAGTAAACCCAATTCTGTAGACCTTTTAGAAATGAAGCCAAATTGTTGGGATGCCATAATACTCGAACAGTAATAGGTAAGATAATCTGTAATAATACTTTCAAAGACCTTGGGTATTATGCTGAGGATTGATATAGAACGATAATTTGGGATGAACGATTTTCTACCCAATTTATATGGGCTTGATATGAACCATTACTCGGCTGATAATGTGGCACCTTGTATGTACAACCTCTACGCTATATCTAATCACTGTGGAACCACTTATAATGGTCACTACACAGCATTTTGCCGACATCCCTACACGGGACAGTGGCACGAATATAACGATTCAAGAGTGCTATTAATATCGTGGAAATCTTTAGTCAGTGGAGAAGCATATGTTCTCTTCTATGAACAAGATGACACAAAATCCTATCTTTAAGTTTAATTAATTTTTTTTATTAGTTTTTAAATTGTATATTTTCATTGTGAATCAATGTCTTATTTGTTTTTTTTTCTGCAAAATTTATTTATATATACATTGTATCCGTTTAAATATGAATAAAATTGATTGAGGAAAAAAAAAATTATACACTGCAGTGAAGTTTTCCGATAATCTGGAAATTCGCATGTATCAACTTATTAAAGATATGAAAGAGCGGTCGACATAACATCAAGTTTGGATAACATTCCATATATGTTCGATATTTTAATCTGACAATCCCACTCATGTATAATAATTCCAATTTGTAAGTATAAAATTCGTAATTTGCTATCGGCTAAATAGGAAGGAGCATAAATGCAAGTGGGTAAAAATATCGGATAAATTACGTTACCTTAGCAACGCTCATTTACTGTTTGTTTATCAGTTTGACAATTGTAAACGTCAAAGCAGAATTTAACAGCAAGTATGTCGAGATTTGGAAATATTTGCGAGGCAGAAATAGTAAAGGAAATTGAAAAATCAACTCCAGAAAATTAAAAAAAAGTCGTTCCTCCATTTGGAATCAATTCAGCGAATTTTGTAAACAACGAAACTTCAATTTGGAAACCGAACAGTCAGTTGAAAATGTGGTAGCAATATTGTTGGACTGGGGCTTTTTAATATGAAAAAACAGAATGAGGAAGATTATAAAGAATACGTGGTGAAAACAATGTGGAACATAACAGCGAAAATTTTACAAAGCATATATTTCGAAAAATTTAATGTTACTCTCAACCCTTTCACTTATTTGGCATTTGAGAAATCCCGTGATGCACGTAATTCTAAGCGAAAGAACTTACAAGGTAATTTAGAAAAATGTAAAAATAGTTCAATTGTATTAACTAAAAGTGAAATTGTTAAAATGGTATTAATATGGGATAAAAATAATCTCATAGGTCTTTTAAATAAAATTATTCATATGGTATTAGTTTGACGAGGAGGCGAAGCTGCAAATTGTAAAGTACATTATTTTAAAGAAGAAAATTCAAATAATGGTGATTTAACTGGTCGCATTGAAGATACAGTTTTTTACAAAATTTGTCAGAGTGGTTCAAACAAGTGCTGCGATAGTAAATGGCTGATAAAAAATATTATATTATAATAATATTATAAATTATTATCAAATAGAACGAACCATATTACAACTGATAGTATATTATCAACTCCCAATCCGTCTTGGAAAAATAATTCATCAAAAGGTTGGTACAAAAATGTTCCTGGTACAAAAATGTTTCCGGTACAAAACATTTCCTAGTCAACGAAAATTTCGGCTGAAAAAATTGGATTGGATACAAAGAATAAAAAAATTTATAATTATTCTCATCGCTCAAGCGCCGTGTCAACTTTAGGTAAAGCAGGTGTTAATGAACAAGAATTAATTAAAATAACTGGACATTCCTCTTCCAAGTCTAAAAGCCTTATTTGCAACTTGATAATGAGCATAATTCGCATCGTATTAGAAATCTCCAAGATAAAGCTTTGAATAATGAATTAGCAACACTGTCAACAACATCCATGTAAATGTCAACATCTGCATCAGTTGAGGAGCAAATGTCTACTAGACAAATTGTATATAATAATTTTATTATTAACAATTGTTCTTCCTAAATATTATTCTTGTACTTATTGTTCTTTCAGTTTGTTAAATGAAGTTTCATTGAATTGAGTTATCTATTCATTGGATTGTCTTGCCAAATAACACGCGAGCTCAGATCTAACAGGATATTTTTCCGGTGGTTTTCTGATACTCTCATATAGGTAATTTGACTCGATCTGTTCAGGCAAAATCACTCGAGCTAAGCTCTCGTGATTTTGCCAAGACAACTCTCGTTTAATTGCGAATGAAAGTAAATATGTATTCGAAAACAACCACTAAAATATCCGGCAAAATCTGAGCTCTTGTGGTATTACACCCGATAATTGGATACGTTTACCTTTGAAGAAACCTGAACATCCTGCATAGACAGAGGTTGATTTGAATAAACTGATGAGAAATGGCCATTCCAACTTCTTTCTATGTAACTTATACACTAATGTACCTGTAAAATTGACTTTCAATCTCATTAAGAAGTTATTGATTGATTCAAATTTAGCTGACAATATAATATAAAAAAATTTTAATTTAGTATTAAGAACACTCAGACATCTAATGTTATTCCTAATTATACTAGTCACCATTTCCAACAAAAAATTTCGTCATTTAGATCTCCTTTTTGCAATGATCTTGGATAATTTTAATACGGAACTAGAGACAATTAAATTGTTAGCAATTAACGGCTACCCCACGAATCTTACTGATAACTTAGTTAATAAAAAATTGGATAAACTTTTAATAAATTACTCATACACAGTTCACGAAAAGGAAGAACACCAATTTATTAGCATTTTTTATTACGGATCACTTTCCTATCAATTAACGAATGTTATTCAAAATAGAACGGAAAATAAAGTAGCTTTTAAGACTTCACTAAACATAAAAACAATATTTTCTCGATCCAAAGACCCAGTTTCACAAGTTGACAAGTGTGGAGTTTATAAGTTGATTTGTAGCAATTGTACCGTTGAATATATAGGTCAGTGTGGGAGGAAGTTTAAATTAAATTGAGAATCCAAGAACATTTAACAAGGTATAGTTCTGTTTTTTACAAGCATTTGCAATTTAATAACCATTTTTTTGTGCTAGATCACAATTTTAAAATTTTACACGTTTGTGGACATGGAACTAGCTTGAATGCTTTGGAGAATTTAGAAATTTTCAAATCAATTAACAACGAAAATACTATATCCTTAAATTCAAAGTCAAGTATTGAAATTCCGCCTCTGTGTAGGATTTTGGATAAAGATGTATGTTCACCTGGAGAGGTGAAAATTGGCAGTCTGTCTAGTTCTTTCATCGTGTATTGCATTTGTTGTTTTCTGTTAATTTAATATTTTGTTCGTGATATGCATTTTCTGTAATTGACTGATAAGTCATTTTTTGTATTTTAAAATTGACAACCATAATTGTAGGTGATCTGCCCCGAAGATGACTTTTTAAGTCGAAACTAGTTAGCATTTGGTAATAAGAAAATCTGTACGAATTAAAGTATTGTAATACCACACTTATTCCTACTTTTGATGAGAAATGTTCAGCAAATAGATTAGTAATATAATTCCCGTTACCAGTAGTAAAGTCTCCGAGTCATTTCAGAAGGTATAGTGTAATTCTCCCTCTCACTGTTTACAAACTTCCACTATCTTCTACTTCTATCTCGCAATAGAAGTTTACACTGAGCTTTTAATCTACTAAGTTCCATATAGTTTTCAGGACACCTAGTAATCTTGTAGATTTTGTGAGCTACTTTTTTCCCGCACAAATGCCTCTTCCACCCTGGAGAATACTTACAAACCTTTTTCAGTGGAACAAAGCAATTTTTTATAGAGTACAGTATATCGTAAAATAAAGACACCATCTCGGAAAGAGCTTTATCACATAATGCGTTGTCCCTATGAACTGATTCCAAGAAAAAACGTATTTATTCATAATTTGTCTGATTAAAATCGCCGGGGAAGTTGTCCCTTCAAATCTTAAGTGGTAAGTTACATTCTAGTGGGGATTGTGGTTATCTTGCAGTATCAATACATTCTCAGCTTTTTGACTGAGAGCTCAATTGGGGATATAATAAGGTCATGCGTATCTCCTTTCACATTAGTTACTGCATTGGACTGAAATAGATTGAAGGAAGCAGATATATTTGACGAAGTATCTATAGAATCAGTCTCGGATGTAGAGTCCATGGAAGAGGTATGAGCTACTGAACAAAAATCATCTATTTCCCAGGATACAGATGAAAGATTGAAATTGCCAAAAAGGAAGAAGCTGGTATTTGCATGCTGCTCATTTATAGTTATTAGCTGGTTGTAATAGTAATGGTATGAAATAGGTTGAAATCTAGAGGGAAGATATACAGAGCCCAAAATAAATTTATTAGTAACTAGAACCAATACTTGTTCAATTGATGGAATAGAATCAATCATACTAGAGTATCTATTTTTCTTAATACCAATTAAAACGCGTCCCTATATATCCCTATATATCTCAGTGTAACCTTGGACGTTGAGCCGAGATTGCGAGAAGAATTTTGAGAAGATATGAGGGCTGGTATCTTGTTTTCTGTATAATGGAAGAGATGTGTTCACAGATGGAGGAGTGATCAGCTAGGGAGAAATTAGTGGGAAAATTGAAGACCAGTTAATTACAGATGGGAAAATGTTGTTGCTAGTATTTTGTAAATATCAGTGTATTCTTTCGTTTATTATGGTACTGCAATGCTTGTGAAAAGAGGAAATTTTGCTGGAAGTAGAACGGTCAGTGGGAGAGTTGGGATTGGCTCGTATGACTGTCTAAGGTACTGTCGTCTGTATTTGATTGGAGCTTCTCCTGTTCCACAATTTAAACTATTTGTGCGAGTTGTACGGTATGCCGCTATTATTAGTCGGAAGGCATTTTTGTGTAAAGTATCTGATTGTCTTAAAACATTTAATGTAGCTTGATGTGTATTTCAGTATGTTAAGTACAGGTTGACAAGAGCTGATCACTTTCTTAATTTTACTTTTTCAAGTTAAGATGTTGGTCGTATATATCATACCAAGAAATTTTATTTCTTCAGCGTACATAAAATTTTTGTTATGGAGTTGTAGTGGTGGTTTTTGCCTTGCTTTTCTATTCGGGAATATTATACATTTTGTTTTCGCAGCACTGAAGGTCATGCCAGATGTTTTTGACCACAGTTTAGTTTGAGTTGTATTTGTATCAGATTAGCTGAATCTGCTGAACTGCTCAATTGTTTTACTTTCATAAATAGAATAAAATCATCAGCATATAGACGAGCTTGTATGTTGTGTAATGTCATTAATTCCAATAAGAAACAATTCGGGGCTTAAAATCAAGCCTGTGGGATTTCCATTTTCTTATGATTTTTTCACTTTAAAGTTCCTATTTTAAAGAAACTTTTTGACAAAAGCTAGTATGTTGCCTTGGTAACCTGACATATCAATTTTAATGACTTTAGGAAATACCCATCTCGGCCCAAACTACTTTCAGGTAGAAAACGATGACAAATTCCAACCCGTAATCTGTTAACACTGATCGGTTGTAATACATTTATCCTAAATCGTCGAAAATAGTTATTAGTTTTATTTCAATTCTTGACCAAAGCGTGTAAAAACAATTTAAATTTGTTCATGCAGAATTTAAAGAAATGACCAGTCAACGAGGAAAACCACTCTTAGTGATAAATAACTTTAAATTTAAACAACAAAATCGGAAATTAGCTTCAGGGGAGACAAAATGGAGGTGTACCAAAGACAAGTGTTGTGTATATGTGAAAACTTTGGGTGAATCTAGTAGTCGGGTGGTAACAGATCTAGTTAATAGATCTCAATCAAAATCATTCGTACGAGGCAGAGCAAGACAATGTATTGCAAAGGCAAATTCTCAACCACGCGTCGAAAAGAAAGGCAACGGGAGACATCTAGCCATCTAACATAATCAGAAGCCAGTTGTGGACAGAAAATATGACTATAGATGCAATCACCCTAAAAGATGTGCATTGTATCCGGAAAAATATTTATCATGCCCGCCGAAAATTGTTACCTGCGCCGCCTAAATTAACAACGCTATTTTACAAATTTGGGAAAACTTTAAATTGCATGTTGCAGATTCCACTTGACCCAAGCGTGGTACCGACAGATTCAAAAGCTTGGTTTAGGTCAGCAATATAAAGATAAAAACTCCGACATTGGAAAATAGTTACGCTATTGCTTTGGTCTCTTATTTTTAGAGCCCGATGAAGTAGAAGCTTTATATTTTTTGAATTGTATGAGTTAAAGCATGAAAATGAATATTTAGAGAAATTTTCTGATAACCTTTTAGAAACCCTTTTAAACAATGATTCAACATTTCCTCCGCGCATTTGGGCAAGTGCATCTGCAGACCTTAATAAAACCACCAATGCTTGTGAATCATTTCACTGGCATTTTAATAGTTCGATATATCAAACACATCCATCCATATTTATTTTTATTAATGAACTTCTCAATGTTCAAACCGAAGTATATATAAAATGCAATAGTATTAACACACCACATGTATTTAAAAATGTTGCCACAAAGAAAAACCAATTTTTGTTGCTAAAAAAATTGAAGAGTATACAAATAGACAGATTTGTTGTCTTATGTTAAAATATTATCATATTATCATTCATGTATATAACTTGATGTAAATATGTATAAATTGTTGTAGTATAAGTGCTTTAAATGAAACTCTACGTTTCTAGCTAATTCCACAATATAATGAAAAATGTTTGATGCCTACCTGATGTTTAGTAGTTATTTTTGGCTAGACCAAGAAGTGAACACCTCCCTTGTGATTGACTTAATATATGTTAATAGAAAAAAGGAGAAGATGTGATATTACAAATATTGAAGCTTAGATATTATTAGCCCTATGGTGATATCCTGGATATCATTTTTCCAATTAAGGTCAGTATAACTGTGCAATGATAGAGAAAACCAGGAAAACTATATCTGCTGATCTTTACAATTATCACTTAAGAAGACAGTTTCATAGTGGAGAACTTCCTAGATTTATATGTTCATTGACGACTTCATATCATGGATTTCTTAAGTGTCTTCTAATTTCCAATTCTTCAAGGAAATTCAGTTCTTGTTTCTCATCACAAATATGTAGTACTTCTAGTTCTGTGTTAGGTGTCAATGAATGGTTGGTGTCAAGTAGATGTTTTGCGTAATGGGATTCATCTGGTTGTTTTAATCTGTATGCTCGTAAGTGTTCAATGTATCGAATTTCAAAATTTCTAAGGGTCCGACCCAAATAGACAGCATTACATTCTGGACATTTGAGTTTATATATACCTGATTTCTTTAATATTGGTATTTTTGTTTTAACATTTAACAATTTTGTACTTACGTTACTTTCTGTTTTAAAAGAAATTGTTGTATTCGTTGCTAAAGATATTATCTTTGAAATATTATTAGAAATATTTCCTGCATATGTGATGGTTTTATAAGTTGTTATTTCTTCAGTGTGTTTAGTAAATATTAGTTGTAATGCCACTTTTTCCTCTTTTTTATTAATTAGCTTATTTATCATATGTAAGTATTACCGTTGGATGTTGCTATTTGTCTAATTGTATTAATCTCTCTATCAAAATTACATTTGTTCATAGGAACTGAAAATGCTCTATGTATCATTTAATTGTATGCTGCTAGTTTATGCGACATGGGGTGATTGGAACTATATGGAATTGTCACATCAGTGTGTGTTGGTTTTCGGTGAATTGCATAATCAAGTACATTATTAACTCTGTGAATTTTCAAATCAAGAAAATTGATTGAGTTATTTTCTTCAACTTCTAATGTAAATTCAATTTTTGCGTGTAAATTATTAATGTGGTTGAAAAATATATCTAATTGTCGTTCACTACATATCTTTACCAAAATAAAACATTTTTTGAAATAGTACTTTCAGAGATTTTTTTTAGTAGATTCCACGAAGTAAGGGTGGAGACAGTTAATTTCATTAAAAAATCTTCGAGATAAAATTTGACCCGACTGTACCAGAAGTTACTACAAAAACGTTACAAAGCATCACAAAACATTTGCTTTAACCAAGAACCAAGAAAAAAGGTAATACCAAATTATGTGAATATAAAATGCCATACTAAAACGCCACAAGCACAAAAAGCAATACAATGTGCTCAACGAGTATGGATAAAAGAAGAGTGTGAAAAATGGTTGAAGATAAGAGACTCCTTAGACAACTACATGAAAGTTCTACATTCAGAACTCACGTTCAAACTACATCCAGTAGAATTTGATTGTTTAGATGACAAAATCAGAGAAAGTGTCAGCACGATGAAGCACAAGAAATTCAAGAAACAAGGACGAAAGCTACATAAACTTGAACACACACAACATAGAATCCAATACCCTAGTCATCATGAAACTGTAAGTACCTACATACCAACACACTTTGCACCACGATTTGAAAACCTTTCAGACACTTATGTCACAGATAGTGGAATAGAATTTCTAAATAGATGTTTAAAGTACAGCATACCACCAAAATTTACGAATAATAATCAACAAATTATAGCTACAGAGTCAGAAAAAGCTTTAAAATCTAATTCAAATAATTTTCTTCATTAGAAATTAAAAATTGCCAATTTAATCAAAAATCTTGAACCATCAAAAGTTAAACGTCAAACAAAAAATGACATTACAGTTTTAAATGCAATAAAAAAGAAAGTAGAAGATAATAACCTAACAGTTACAAAATCTGATAAAGGGAACACAACTGTCATATTGACAACTGAAAATTATAATTCAAAAATATATAACTTTATAGAATCTAGCGATATAAAACTTCTTAGAGCAGACCCAATAAAGATGTTTTCCAATAATGTAAGGGATATTGTTAATAATTCAAATTATATTTTAAGTGATTACGAAAGGAGGTCCATGATAAATAAGAATCCTCATTGTCCACAATTATATCGAACCGTTAAATTCCATAAAATAACGAAACCAATTAGACCTGTAGTTTCTTATGTTAATTCTCCTAATAATATATTGGCAAAGAAGCTTAACAATATACTCAATAGTTACGGATATGAATCTAAATACTCAATTAGAAATTAAATAGAACTAAGCTTATTTCATTTGACGTTAAGTACTAATATGTTCACTAAAAGTCCTCCTAAAGAATGTCTAATACTTGTAAGAAAATTACTAGAAGATAAAAATATTAATCCAGGAATAATATCAGATATACTTAATTTGTTTGATGTATGTATTAATCAGAAATATTTCACTTTTGACAATAACATATATATTCTATTCAAAATGGTTTACCAATGGGAAGCCCTATATCACCTATTTTGGCAAACTTTTTTATGGACAGTTTAGAAAGAAAAACCTTTGAAAGTAATATTTTTAAAAATGTTTTATTTTGGTATAGATATGTAGATGACATATTAGCTTGTTTCATAGGTAGTCAACGATAATTAGATATATTTTTCAACCACATTAATAATTTACAACAAAAAATTAAATTTACATTAGAAGTTGAAGAAAATAACTCAATCAATTTTCTTGATTTGAAAATTCAAAGAGTTAATAATTCATAGAGTTATTGATCCTGATGTGACAATTCCATATAGTTCCAATCACCCCATGTCACATAAACTAGCGGCATACAATTCAATGATACATAGAGCATTTTAATTTTGATAGAGAGATTAGTACAATTAGACAAATAGCAACATCCAACGGTTATCCATTACATATGATAAATAAGCTAATTAACAAAAAAGAGGAAAAAGTGGCATTACAACTAATATTTCCTAAACAAACTGAAGAAATAAAAACTCATAAAACCATCACATATGCAGGAAATATTTCTAATAATATTCCAAAGATAATATCTTTACCAACGAATACAAAAATTTCCTTTAAAACATAAAGTAATGTAAGTACAAAATTGTTAGATGGTAAAACAAAAATACCAACATTAAAGAAATCAGGTATATATAAACTCAAATGTCCAGAATGTAATGCTGTCTATTTGCGTCAGACCATTAGAAATTTTGAAATTCGATACAGTGAACACTTACCAGCATACAGATTAAAACGACCAGATAAATCCCACTACGCAAAATATATACTTGACACCAACCATTCATTGACACCTAACACAGAACTAGAAGTACTACATAATTGTGATAAGAAACAAGAACTGGATTTCCTTGAAGAGTTGGAAATTAGAAGACACTTAAGAAACCCACAATATGAAGTCGTCAATAAACAGATAAATCTAGGGAATTCTCCACTATTAACCTGTCCTGTAAAGATCAGCAGATATAGTTTTCCTGGTTTTCTATATCATTGCACAGTTATACTGATCTTAATTGGAAAAATGATATCCAGGATATCACCATAGGGCTAATAATATCTAAGCTTCAATATTTGTAATATCACATCTTTTTCTTTTGTCTATTAACATATATTAAGTCAATCACCACTTCTTGGTCTAGCCAAAAATAACTACTAAACATCAGGTAGGCATCAAATGAAATGTAACTTCTGTCATTCTGACGATGATATTCAGTTATCGTAACAATTATCAATTTTTTAGAATTTTCAACATTTTTCATTATATTGTGGAATTAGCTAGAAACGTTCAGTTTCATTTAAAACCTTAATATGAGTAGATTCCACGAAGTAAGGGTCGAGACAGTTAATTTGTTGTAATATACTTAGCTATTACATTTATATGTAGACATTTATAAAATCTAATCAATCTGATTGAAGTGTATTATTGTAATAAAGGTGGCCGATATGGGCTATTCCAAAACAGGTCAATTTTAGACTCGGACCGACTTGGGCGATTTTTATCTAGTATACCTGCCTGATGGGCCGAGATGGAAATCGCCCCTTTTTATATGGGCATTATAAAACCTAACTCTGTCTCAGAGGACAACCCTTTGTAAGCCGTGATTTTATTATTCTAATTTAATCTTATTTCACATAAGAATGCTAAAGCAATTTGTTGAAAGTAAACTAAAACTCCAATAGTTTGAAAGGGTGACAGGTGGTGCTTTGTATACTTGACGCCAAAAACTTAAAATGTGTGTATATGCCAGATCTGTTGCGCCAATTCGTTAAAAGGATAGTGAAGATAATAATTCTAGTCCCATATTTCCTAGCTCTGTAGAAAAAGTTTTGTGCGGAATTGAAGGGCATACGTATATTTACTATTAATTTCTTGTAACCTACTTTTGTTTGTTTGCCCTTATCTTTTTCATCCTTAACCTTTCCTCTGATTATTTCTTGTATTTCCTGTTCCTTCTTGGTAAGATCCGACTCAATGAAAAATTTTTTCCGGAGATGTCTCAGTCTGCTTTCATTTTTGAAGATATCAATTTTATCTGTTATGTTTTCCATTTCAATTAAGTACATCTTTTCCCCTATTTTCTGAGCGCTTCTTATCTTAACGTCCACTTGTATTTCCTCTGCTAGGAATGTTTCTATTTTTTGCTTTAGAGAAATATCTTCATTTGTATTCACTTCTATTATAGTAATGATCAGGTGTTTCTTTTTAATAACTCTTTCTATGTGTTCTATTTTTTCATTCAATGTTATAATTTCCTCCTTCATTTTCAGATTTTCCTGTTTTATCTCTACCTGTTTCTCAATTTTCTTTTCTCAATTGTTTTATCTCTTCCATCATATCATCATTCTGTAACATCAGTTCCTGCAACATTTTTATCATGGTTGTTTCCGTACCCACTCTCCCTTCATCCTCTTTCTGTGTCTTGCTTCTTCCGAAGCTTCCATCTGCTTCTTTTCTCTTTCTCTTATACTCCTCCTCAGTGTTCGACCCGTTTTCCTGATACATTTTCTTTATCTCCTCAAACGTCCACGAAATCCGTGTCTCTTTTGTAGTTTGTTTCTCAAGGGTCTACTACAATTCGACCTCTAGCCCACTCAGAGCTAACTGATTTCGTGTCTGGATTAAATTATTGTTTCAAATGTACTTTCTGATTATTTAAAGCCGACCCTGTGTCTTTTCCAAATTTCTATCGCTTATATTTGTAGCAGTTCTTTTCTGTTGTAGTATGAATGGTAAAAACTCGTCTTCAGTTTAATGTTTATTAGCATGTGTAACTACTTATCCAAATATGTATTTTTTGTTATTGTTGATTGTTTAATTTAATCGTAACTAGCACCCTTTTTACATTACTCTAAACTTAGACCTCATAATATACCATTATTTAGGATAATAGACTTTGTAAATATATATAACTGAAACTGCTTTATACTTATAAATAAATTCTATATGATGGTTAGGTACTTTTTCCCATATAAACACGTCAGTCTTACTTTGTTTTTGTCGCCTTCATTTGTACACTCACTCTACCACTTGTTTATCACTTTTCTAACACACAGATGTTTATTTAAACTCGCAATCTCCCTAATTTTGAGTAAATTATTTATCATCTGAACAGGTAGGTACCCAAAACTATTTTATCATGGTTTGGCTAAAAACGTTGGAATGTGATTTGGGCATTGTGTTGGTAATGTTTGTAGAATTTTCGGATGACGGATCCAGTCCACAGTTATCAGGTTCCATTTTCGATTAATTTATAGCGAGTTACCATAATAAAGGTTTATATGTATATGAAATGTAGGTACTCACAGTTTTAATATTTTATCACTACCAGTTTTTGCACAAGTAATTATAAGCAGGTTCGAGACCAACAAAATTAGTTTGTCGATTTATACGTCTGTTTTGTTTCCCTGCCAAAATTGTACTCCTAATTTAATTTTTATGGCTTTTATTAAACCTAATAGTTAAGTCCAGTTTAGTTAACTTTGATATAACGCTTTATTTGTTTATCAGACAGTAACGAGTCACATTTTAGGAGGAATTTTGAAAATTAATTTTATTTACGAATATTTTTTTAATGAAATTTCTCATATTTTTTTATAAAATTACTATTTTCGTGTTAATATTGGATCTATCTATAAAATAAAACCAATTCCAAAAATTATTCAACATCCTTGTTCAAATATATATACATTTTTTCGACTTAAATTTTACAATCGTCCCCCGTACGAATTATCTACAAGTGTGGTTTGTCTCGATGCCGACAATTTCCTTATCCTCGTTTGGATTTTTACCTGAAGAGAGGAAGTTCGAGCTCAGATTTGCGGTCTTTCATTTCTGGCGAACAAAATTTATCTCCCAGTTACAGGAGACTGGTGCATGACTCGTTTCGTGTTTTATTGGACATTCGGTGATGTTATAGTGTGACTAAACGATGCTTCTTATTATGCACTTGTTTTATGTGTAATTTTAGTGTTCACTAGTGCATAAACATTTTTTAAGGTGAGTGGGTCAAAATCATGTTTTTATCAATGTGATAAAACTCGATGATCTGTTATCTACCTGAATTGTTCAGTAATGCTAATCAAAAAAGAATGTAATCTAGTTGGATATTGGGTTAAATATTGTTTTACTACGTTTTTGAAAACTAATTTCTTTCCATCCTCAGTCAACCCAATTTGTAAAAACGACACAATATTCCTTGGAGATTTGAAAATATTCAGGTTAGAAATTTTTTGTATTTATCTATAGAGCATTCCAGTAGAACTAATTGAGATCAATTAGTTTTTTTCGACCCTTGTTTAACGCATACATAGGTGTGACAATTATATTATTTTAATTGTGTAATTAAGGAGGTTCGCATATGAAATAAAACAAAGTTATAGCAATGTAAGTAATGTAAATTAATTGATTATTAATTGATAAATTCATTAATTGACAATTTAGTTTGTGAATTGTTCACAATTGAATAATAGAAATTTAGCACTGTAAAGATAGAGAATCGGTTACTAAATATTTTTTGAAATATCTCTGGTTGAAATAAAGATCGTCATCTAAAAATTATCTTGATGGGTTCAAAAATCGGCCTAATTTTAGTATACCTTCGGTCGAATTCTGGGTTCATATTTTTTTACAGGTAGGTCTTATTATAAGAAAGGTTTATACCAAGTCACAAATACGTTTCGAAATATAAATTTTCAAAATTAGTTAAATTCACGGATCTGTTCGACTTTACGGATACAATGTATTTAGTTAATTCGCTTTTTAGTCTCGTCGACAGGTTTAAATTCTTCAAAAATAGAGATACAGCTCCTAAAAATATGTGCGATAACTCATTGGATCCGGAATGTTATCTATAAAAATGTATCGAAAGCATTTATTAGCACATAAAAAATTGCACAACAAATAAGTATAAAAAAAAGGCATTTTGTTTTTGGTCTATATTTCATGAACTATTAACATAAGAAATAAAAAATATTCTTAAAGAGGGGGAAATTTCCGATAAAAAACACTTAACTCTCGGATCTCTTTATTTATTATCAATCATTTTGATTTAAGAGGGGCCTCACGTTTTTGAATTCTGAAAACAGTTGGCACCCGTGATTTGCAACAAAATTTAGGTCATTTTGTACACAACAAATCTAAAGAACGCAGGGAAATTAAGTATTGAAATTCTAACACAATATAACTTGGACCTTTGTCTTGGGGATGAGGTATTTTGGTTGAGTTTTATATTGTTATAAAAAAGATATAACCCATTAAGTGATGGTGTGATTTTAACAGTTTTGACAATTTGTGGTCACCAATCTGGACACCAAAACCTGATCCCCAAAAGGAAGCATAGAGAATTCGATTCTGAAAATATGAAATCTCAAATCATTGTATTTTTTGAGATTTATTGTGCGCAAATTTTTGCAAACGAACATCTTTTTACTTCAGTTCAACCGCTCCACCGTCTTGATGCATGGCGCTGAATAGAACTGAATGACAGAAGACGACGGTCAATTCATAGACAAATATTATTATAACTTTCTCTATGGGTCAAATGCTGTAGTCATATGTTTTGTGTTCATAAAAATATCCCAAATTTAGTGTGTATTATATTCGTAAGTGATTATAATTAAGTAATTTTCATGCTAAATAAGTAAATTTGTGCTTCGTAAATGCTATTTATATTTACTCCACAAGATTGTGTTTAGTGTAGCCTAGACATAAAATAATCCACAAATATTTTTAGCTGTTGCTAGTGTCTAAGTTCATATCGATAATATCGTTCCTCATGAAGATCAAGATGTTGATGGAGATGACGAAAATGTTGAATTAGGCATAATTAGAGATATAATAGCGTATGCATTACCATTATAGAATAATTTACCATTCACCACTTTTAATTAAGATATTTGTATAACATATCAATAAAAATCATTAACAGTATCTTTTATTAATTAGAAAACTACAGTAGGTAACAAGTACTAAATAAATTATAAAATTACATATATGTAAATAAAAAAATATCCCCTTATGTTATAAACAAAAATTAAAAATAACTTTACAAACAGTACAACAGAAATAAAATGTTAACTGTAAAATAAATACCTACATAAATATAATTAAAAATAACTTCACAAACAATACAACAGAAATAAAATGTAAAATAAATACTGATATAAATATACTTAAAAATAACTTTGGAAACAGTAAGTACCACAGAAATAAAATGTTAACTGTAAAATAAATACCTACATAAATATAAAATATAATTAAAAATAACTTTACAAACAGTACAACAGAAATAAAATGTAAATTAAATACTGATATAAATATACTTAAAAATAACTTTGGAAACAGTAGGTACTACAGAAATAAAAGGTTAGGTGTAAAATGGATACCCACATAAATATAATTAAAAATAACTTTGGAAACAGTAAAACAGAAATAAAAAGTTGAGTGAAAATAAAAATTAACTACATAAATATAATAGAACATAAAAAATTACAAGAGAGAATCTGAATTACAATGACACTCCTTTTTTACAAGTTCCATAAGTATTAAATTTTTCTCCTCAATTAGCCTGTTTCTTTTCTTTAATTCTTCTAAACGTTCTCTGTCAATTTTTAGTTTTTCTTCATAATTTAATTTTCTATCAGATCTTATATACTGCAGGGTTGATTGTTTTTTTAACAGCTCCTTTTTTCGATTAACTTTTGTTTGTGTTGGTGGTACATCAGGCTAATATGAGTTCTAGATATATATTTTTCTTTTTTCCAATTATCTCATCCATTTCTTTTTCATACTCGAAAAACTTTCGTCCACTACCTAAAGCAAAATAATTTTATTCATACATTTTACTAAATTTAGTGCTATCATCTAAATTGATTAATTGGTTTATTAATTTGTATAAAATATTTACCAGTCTTATTTTTATTATCCACAAACTTCTTGTAATCTTTAGTTATGTTATGATAATAGAATAGAGATTAAAATTGGTTTCCAAATGATTCACAAACCGTTCCAACTGTATTCATTTATTTCCAACCAAATAACAGTGCAGGACACGCGTTTGCGCAAAACAAGCTGATTAAACGATGCAATATATGGTTTTCGAACGTGGTTGGAACAAACCTATTCAATAGCACATGTCCTTTCATGCAATATGTAATGCACCTTGTATCAGGTGATAATAGTTATATTTTTCAATTATCACTATTATATATTCATCAAAATGGATTATGCAATTCTTGTCTTCTGAGAGCGGTTTTAATTTTTCTTCATCCAGATACTTCAAATGTCACTTCACTTCAATTAAGCATTTTTCGCTTTTCGCTAACAAACCCATATTATCATTAAAACAGGGTGTCAAGAGAATGTTGAAAGATGGTTTGATGATACTAGAACAAACAGTCAGTATTATTTATCTCATATTTTCACATTAATCAAATAATCCAGTAAACATAACCTCAAACATAGCTTTTAAAATTCAAAAATACGGATTACAGGATAATTTACATTATCATAATTATAATTTTTGATATCGGGTCGATACGATTACTCACTTTTTAACAATTTATTCCTTTGAAAAACATTTATGAAACTCTTAAATAATCAAAAATCTACAATCAAATGGAAATTATGTCAACAAATATTGTTTGGAACCGTGTATATAATATTCTCTTATCTATGCACAGCTGTACTGTGGTTTGGATGCAACATAGACAACAGAGATAAGGTTTCTGTGCTCACAAACAGTTGAAATATTTGAAATCTAAACATTCGAATAGACATGCGTTTCTTTGAACCGTCAAGAGTGGAAAGACAGAGAGAGAAAATATGTTGAATAAGTAAAAGCCGATTCAGTACTACTATCGACATCTATCGTATATATTTTGAACCAAATAATTACTAGATTAGCAACTAGTATTGTGTAGGTTTTTAGGTTTTTATACCTGTGAGGAGGCCCCTCTTAACGCTGAAAGTAGATACCCGCGCGTCATTTTCCGGATGTGCACGCGACGTCAATAGCTAGTAGGGGAAATGGGGGCCCATTGATATAGCTTTTTTCAAATGCTAGTACTCTCGGAATGTGGTGGATATAAAATTCCAATTTGGGTAGGATGATACACTATTAACTTACTCATTTTCACTGAAACGTCTCTAATATTGATAGCTGTTACTCAAAAATGAGATATTTGCAAAATTCTGAGAAGTAGTCATTGCATCAAAGTACCCCGCATATGGGGTAAAATGATAAGACGCATGGCTCACTTTTGTAATGCTAGGATATATACAATATGTCCCCCTAAGTTGGAATCATATGGAAAACTTTTTTATTATTAATTTTAGGAAAAAAGTTATTCTTCATAAAAAGTTAGGTATTATCTAAAACCTAAAATACTGTCATCAAATATCAAATTTTTTAGTCGTATACGAAGTTTGTCAAGAAATATGAGTTTTACCCAAGAGTAAAGTACCTTTAAATTTGACAATATCGAAAAATGTTACTAAAAAAAGTTATTCAGAATTAAAAACTACGATTATATATGCAAGTACATCCATTTAAATTGAAACTTCAGATTATTTTTTTTACAAATATTTCTATTTTGAATGAACATTTATCTCTTGTGATTACGAAACACATGATAAACTTTTAGTTTTTCGATGTTTTCTAATAATTTTGCAATTAAAACGCGTAATAAGCGCATATTCCTTATTTTGCAAATAATAAAATACATTCAAATAATAAGTTATAAAACTAACATCATATTAATACTAGAAACAAACAAATTTAATTGTCACTCTACTAATGCTTCGACATATCCACCATTTCGTTCAATACACACTTAATCGTTCTATTGGAAAATTCACGTAACAGATTCCTTATCATTTGTGGAGAAATGTCATGACATGTTTCTAAAATTATCCTCTCCAAGCTCCAAGTGGTCAATATCTTGAAACGGCGCTCTCTAGTAATCTTTTGGTTTCTACCTGAAACCAAAAGATTACTAGAAAGCGCCCATAAAAAGTAATAAATGACAATTTTGGATTTGCTACAACAGACAGCATTACATCAAACTGCGTAATCTCATCAGCAAGCACTTTTCGATGTTTTCCATTAATAGTACATTATACTATAAGGGAGAGAAATGCGTTATTTTGGCAGAGGTGCAATTTAAAGCCCGAGGGCTACAATGCACCGAGGACGACAAAATAGCATCTCTCCCTAATGGTATATACTATTTTTTCCACGGTCTCATTAACTTAAAAACACATATTTTGTCATTATGAAGTAAGTAGCACCAGCATTATTGTATTAGGATTTGAGCATTTATTTAGTAGTCGTTGAGTTATTGTCATAACTACAAAAAGAATTGTCAAATTAAGGTGCTAGTTTGGTTTAGTTTAAAGTTTGTTTAGTGCACAATGAATAATTGTGAGTCGGAAGAGATTGTGAACATTTCCTTCTATCAACAAATTATTTGTTTGTCAGTGCATCATAGATTACATATAACTACAGTTAAATTTGCATTATGGTAGACATACGTTTTAAAACTAATTTTATCAATGTTAATGAATGTAATTATATATTTAAACTCAATTTTTAATTCTGATTAGCTGGTTTTAGTAACATTTTTCGATATTGTCAAATTTAAAGGTATTCTTATTTCATATTTTTTGATAACCCTCGTATACGACTTAAAATTTTTGATATTTAATGACTGTATTTTAGGTTTTAGATAATGCAGAACTTTTTATGAGGAATAACTTTTTTTCCAAAAATTCATAATAAGAAAGTATTCCTATCTGGCCCTCGGCTTCGAGATCTTTTACTCCCTCATTCCATTTTTCTCGCATCGTTTTGCCACTCCCTTACTCCCACTGTTCTCAGGTCTCTCCTAAACTCCTCCAACCATTTTTTCCTTGGTCTTCATCTTCTATTTTTACCACTTTCTCCAGCTTTTAGCACTCGTTTTATCCATCTATCTTCTGTCATTCTACCTATATGTCCCAACTATCTCGATCTCTGTGCTTTAATTATATGGATTATACTTGGGTGCTTATACAATTCTGATAGTTCTCTGTTTGTTCTTTTTCTGTAATTCCATCTTCTTTAATTCCACCATAAATCTTTCTGAGCATTTTACGTTCCCAAATTTCTTGTTTATTCTGCTCATTTTTGTTCATTGTCCAGGTTTCAAAAGCGTAGGTAACTGACGGTCTTATTATTGTTTGGTACATTCTTATTTTAGATGTTCGTGATATGTCTTTTGAGTTTTTGAGTTTAACATCTTTGATAACATTTTTGCTGCGTTACTGCATTTTGTTAACCTTTTTTCTATTTCCCTCTCTTCGTCTCCTTTATTTGTGATAATGACTCCCAAATATTCGATTTGTTCCACTTTTTCTTATCTGTTGCTATTATGTCCATTACAATTTATAATACCGGTTTTTTCATTGTCCTTCATTACAATGTATTCTGTTTTTTTCTCGTTGATCACTAGATCATATTCTATTGCCTTTTCTTGCAGTAGCTTAAATACGTTTAGCTGGATCTTGCCATGAGTACTATATCGTCCGCATATGCTAGACATTGATGTTTATTCCCAAAAATTAAACCTCGGGTTTTTATATCACTTTCTCTTAGTATAATTTATTGAACTAGGTTAATGAGGGTTGTGGATAATGGGTCACCTTGTCTCAGACCTTTCGCTATCTTGAATTCGTTAGAAGTACTGCCCCCCAAAGTTACTTTACTCTCGTTTTTTCGGATGGTCATTTCCACTAGTCTTCTCAATTTAACTGGTATACTTAACATTCCCATTGCCTCATACTTTTTTTTCTTTTGATAGTATCATAGGCCTGTTTGTAATCCATGAATAGCATATGCAGACTTAGATTTTGTTCGTAAGCATTCTCCTGAAACTGTTTTACAATGAAAATTTGGTCTATTGTCAATCTACCTGCTTTAAAACCTCCTTGGTATTCCTCCATTCTCATTGTGGTATTTGTTTAATTGATTTTTAAGTATATTTGCCTGAACTTTGTATGTTACATCTAAGAGTGCTATTCCGCTGTAGTAATTGCACTCTTCCTGGAGACCTTTTTTGTGGATTGGAATTATTTATGCCTTGTTCCAATTCTCAGGTACCTTTTCTTCTCGCCATACTTGTTTCAACAACTGCCATATTCTCTCAGTTAATTGCTCGCCTCCATATTCCAAAATTTCTATTGGAATATTGTTGTCTCCTGAACTCTTATTATTCTTCATATGTTTTAAGCATTCTGTCACCTCCACTTTTCTTGGAACCGTTATGGCTAGCTCGTCCTCTTCACAATTTTCTTCCTCCGATTCATTATCATTTTCGCCTAGTTCTTCCTCACCATCATTTAGTAATTCCTCAAAATACTGTGAAAATATATTTATTTTTTCTTCCCTATCCCCTATTAGATATCACTCTTTGCTTTTCAAAAAATAAGGTGCTCTCCGGTTTTGGCCCATCCGTTTCCTTATTTCATGATAAAAATTTTTCATTCCTTTATTTTTATAAGCTTCTTCAATATCCCTTTCAAAATAAATTCTTTTGTTCTTTCTGTGTATTTGTTTAACTTCTTTCCTAGTTTTTTTATTTCATTTTATGAAATTAGTAACATATATCACCTCACGATATATTATATGAGGCAATATTTACAGGAAATCTGAAGAATGCAGATGTTCGAGTGGTCCCTGCACTAACATTAGGTATCGGTAATTCCAGACAAAGCTCCGAAAAATTGACTGACGCTTCATCTTTCACATCTCTAGCTAGAGGGTACTCGTCTGATAGATTTGCGAAGTTAACTCGACGTGTGACCTCCGACTGTCGAAGTTGGTCGACATGACGTTTTAGTATTTAGCCATCATCCAACTTCACTTTGTAGTGTAGTCTCTCGAATGTCTCTAAAATAACTCCTAACTTCCATGACTCTCTCCCACTGGTGAACACTTTCACGAGAACTTTGTTTCCCACACTAAATGACCACAAGCATGCGCGTAACGAAAAACATGAAGATTTCTTCGAGTCTGGCGGCTAGATCGGCCTGAGTAGATCCAATCTTGTACGGATCTGTCGACCTAAATATAGTTCCGCAGGTGTCTTATCACAACGTAAAGGGGTAGCGCGATTCGAAATAATATTTCTTGAATTTTCGATTGCATTGACCCATTTTCAGACTTCATGGCATACAATTTTCGTTTCACAAATTGGACGTAACGTTCAGCTTGACCGTTTGTTTGAGGATGTGCCGCTGCAATTAGATGGCGAAAAATTCCATTTGTCTCACAGAATTTTACGAACTAAAAATTGTGGCATTGTCGGACACAATTATTTTTGGCAAGCCATGGACACTGAAGATGTCTTTGAGGAATTCGATTGTAGAACCTGACGTCGGCGCAGCTTTTGACAATGTTACCTCCGGCCACTTTGATTTAGTGTCAATCAGAATGAAAATGTAATAACCATCTTTTGGACCTGCGTAATCGATATGGACACGTTGGAAATTTGATTTTGGTTCTTCCCACGGATGCAAACTTTTCACGAAAAATTCGATGTCACGGTCAATGTTTTTCCAATAACAATATCTTCGAGACAAGCTCTTCATTTTGGAGGTCTTGACGTGGGTAGAATCTAGTTCTGACAATACTGAGGCTTGAAGGGTGTCAGGAATCATGACTCGATTTCCTTTGAATATTACGCCTTCCTGTAGTGAGTATTGTTCCTCTTGTTTTTCTCCGTTCCTCAGTTGTTTAATCAATTTTGAAAGCTTACTATCTTGCAACGTACATTGATACATTGCTGTTGAATGATGTCATCTTCATTTAAAGCAAGTAAGTTTGACTGTAATGGAGCTCGCGAAAAATAATCTGAATGTGCGGTTTCTTCCGATTTTTTGTGTTTGATGACATAATCAAATACTAGATGATTATGTTCACTGACTTCTTTATTTTATTTCAATTAGTGTAGATTAGTGTAGATTGTTATAACCTATATAATAGTTTACAGTTAAGTCCGCTGGGCGCGTGTTTATCTATTGTCGGGTTCTGTAACCGAGACTTTATTTTTAATCCATATGGATATATAGCAGTCGAATGACAAGCAAGAAGAGGAAGTCATTATTTAAATTTCTGTCATTTGTTTTTTTATATAATCCGAAATACGGTATTTAAGTATATAATGTTGACATCAAAATAGTCAGTCTCTCCTCTTATTAGTTACAACAGATAGAAAGACTACGGTTTGCTCGAGATCATGTAATTTGGGCAGAAGAGGATTGGGCCAGAGTTCTCTTCTCTAATGAATCTAAGTTTCCTTTGTTCAACAATGATCGACGAGTAAGAGTATATAGACGCTAAGGAGAACGATGTGCCCAGTGTAACATTATTCCTACACTGAACTAAGGAGGCGGATCATAATGATGTGGGGAGGAATTTCTTTGGGTGCACGTACGGAGTTTGTACTTTTTTAAAATAACTCCACTGCTCGAAGGTATATAGAGACAGTTTTAGAACCTCACAATATGCCTCTTTCATTGGAGAACATTTTCTGTTTATTCAGGATAATGTACGGCCCCACATGCATGCACTGTATTTCCAGTTGTTAGATTGTTTATAAAATAAAAATCGAAGTCGGACACTTTTAGTATATTTACATAACTATTTACAAAGTACTTTTTATACACTGATTATAATTTTACAATGTTTCTTTTCGTTGCGAAAATTTGCTACCAATAACTTACCAACATACGTGTCTACTAATTTAAGTTGGAGAGAGATACTTGAGCGGAAATAAAACAATTGCGTTACTTCAGTAAGGTACTGAGATACAACTGAGCTGAATCGATTCAGTAGACTGGGCGAATATTAACCCTGATGATTTTGAAGATTTGCAAAGAAATCCTACAAAAGATGATTCTGTGTTGGTGAAATTGCTAGACAGTGAAAATACCCGCTCAAAGGGAAACTATTTTATTGGAAAAAGTATTGGCCAAGGGGACGTTGACAAGGGATGGGAGGTCTTATTTTTGCGTAAAAGTGAAAAAGTTAGTGGATCTTTCATATTTCCTGTCATAGAGGACATATCTATCGTACATTGCAATGACATTAAAATGATCCTACCACCACCTTCCTTTTCGAGGGGAACTAAAAGACTTCAGTCAATGTTTAAGTTCGAAGTAAAGTTTTCTTTGCTAAATATGGGTTAATAAAACAGTTTCTGTATAGTTTTTTATTATTGTTTATCCTGTGTCAACCTACCCCTTAGTCTGAGCCAACCAACCCCAAAAGAGGGGTAGGTTGGTTCACTAAACAATGGATTCAAATAATACTTAAGAAGTGTCCAATTTTCGTCACTTATTTTTCATATTCCTATACAATAAAGGTAAGACTTAATTATTTAAAAGAATTTGAAAAAAAAACTTCAAAAAATGTCAATAAAATTTTTTTCTAAAAAGTGTACCAACCATCCCCGGTCTCCCCTACTCATGTTCTTTTATTTATTCGTCTGCGAAATGAAATTGAAATGAAGTTATTTTCATTTATTGAAGATGATTATACTTTATTATACGTGTTTTGAATGAAACTCACTGTTTCTAGCTAATTCCACAATATAATAAAAATTGTTGAAAATTCTAAAAAATTGACAATTGTTTCGATGATGATGATTTATCGAAACAATTGTCAATTTTTTAGAATTTTCAACAATTTTTATTATATTGTGGAATTAGCTAGAAACGGCGAGTTTCATTTAAAACACTAATAGGAGTAGATTCCACGAAGTGAGGGTCGAGACAGTTAATTTTATTATACGTATTTACTTTATATACAAAAAATTGTATTTTTTTTTGTGTTTATTGAAATTATGCGATACTTTTGCTGCTAAATGTATTTGCGAGGATTACAGAATTCAAATAAAAGACATTGTTAATTTATCATGTCAAGCTTTGAAACATATAACGGTATATTTTAGAAGTAAATATTATCATAATTATTATTTTAATGAGATTTTATTTTCCAGTTATAAATATGCAATACTAAGTTAATCAGTTGAACCAACTACCGAAAAGTAAATTTAACGATATGCTTAGTCTGACTCTCTTAACCCTAGTTATAAAATATACTAATTGTTTTATTAATTAATGATTTTCAAAAATTTACATAAAAAGAGAAAAAAGTCCACTATTATTTTATTATTTCAAGCTTTGGTAATTTAGTCAAGTGATCAACTTTAAATTTCTTTAAACTTTCTAAAATAATAATTTATTATTTAACTAATTATAATCAAGGAATAATACTGAATTAAAAATTAATCCTCTATTTTTAAAAAAAAGTAGAATAAATGTTTAGTTAACATCAAAGTTAGATTTTTCAGAAAGTATACTATTCAAACAAAAAATAAGAACAATTGTTTACATACCTTCAAATAAGTTAATGCGCTGTTTCGGTTAATTACCTTGCAATATCCTTTTCCGCTTTATTAAGAACTGTTTATTCATACATCTCTCAAGGTGCCTTTTAAGCGTAAATGTAAGTTCATTCAAAATATTATGACAAAAGTGAAACTATAATATTAAGCATACTGCTTCCAGTAGCTATGCAGCGGGCGCGGAACTTTTTTAATCATTACCCCAAAATATTTTTGTGTAAGTTGACATTACCCCATGGCGAAGAGCAAAAAAACGAAATCGCCTCTTTCTAGCATCTTTCATATTATAGCCCCCCATGATAATTTTGAAAAGAAAACAATAACTAAAAATATAATTTAAACATCATTTATTAAATTTATCAATGTAATACCTAGTAATACATAACGGTAATAATAGTTATATATATATATATATATATATATATATATATTATACTTGTTTGTTATTATAATAATTATAATTGGATATATATTTACTTATTTATTTATTGTGTGATGTGGCTAGATCAGTTGTTTATTTATAGTTTATTAATTTTATGTAATGATTATATTATTGATTCGGTAGAGCATGAAACCCTATTTCTCTTTGAGTACAGGCTTCCGTAGATATATTTCACTTATATAAAATAAAAGAAACACTTTACTTGTAAAAGAATTTTATTTTTTAAGAAAACTTTTTAATTCAATATTTATAAACTGCGACGCGTATGGAGTACGAAATAATATTATTGATTTTCATTTATACCATCATGTGCGCATGCTTAACTCTAGTCACGTGGTTCAGAGCGACGCAAACGGAAACTTTACGATGCGTAACATATGTAAGCTGATTAATAAACACAACGTTTTCGTCGTTGAATATAGAGATAGTTTTATATATAAAAGAATTTATGGTGAAAATATACATATATGAATTACAAATTACAAATTGCTGTGGATGAAATAGATTATAAGATTTATATACACATGGAAATATTACATGAAAAATTTATGAAGAATCTTCATTATGATATTAGAAAACGGCGTAAGTACAAGCTTTATTTATATTGATATAGGCCTTTTTAATTAGTGTTGAAGATTTGTTTAAATAATTATCTACATAAAGTTCGTTTTCTTTCTTTTTTAGATCGATCATTGTCGCAAAGTTTGTTAATTTCATGAAATTATGCACTGAGTAAAATTTGTGATATTTTAACTCTTATTATTGGCCAATAATATTTTAAATAAGCACTGACCTGAAGTTCTGGACTTGCGATGAACACCTCTGGACCCAGGAATACTCCATCGAAGTTCCAACACCAATAATTAGGAGAAATATTGATTGTTTTCCCAGGAAAACTGGATACAACTGTTTGTAAGTATTTGTAGTTTATTATTTAACAGTTATTCGTAAGTTTAGGCATGAGAATTGGGAATTTTCATGATATTTCTGGAGCACTTTTACATAAGCCTCTTCTTATTTCGACGCCGACTCCCAACTACTAACGCTTCCTGCCGATTTTCAATTTTTTTCAACAAACAAACATTTTGTTTGTTAGGTCACTATTTAAAAAAATTGTTTTTTCTTCATTGATTAAAATTCGTTCTGTCACTGTTTTTAAACCAATCACATATTGTTTTGAGCAGTCGAATTATGTTAATATTTATTTCACATACAGAAAAGTTTTATACATGCACTAATGTAAATTCACTTGGCATTATAAGTTTTATTTATAGTTCCTTGAATTGTTATCAAATAAATACTTTATATTTGGTGATATACATAATTAGCTTTTAATAGTCCAATATCTAGTTTTGTTTTTGACAATTTATTACTGTGAAAGTTATATTTATTTATGAACATAAATTCTTTCATGTAACCTCTCTATATTCTTTGTTTTAAATTATATACATTAATTCTATACTGTCTTATCAAATATTTCTTTAAATTCATTCACAAATTATTATTTATTGACTCTAAATTTATTCTACTTTGCAATATATAGTTTTTCTCTATGTCATTATTAACTTACCTATGAAACTTATATTTCTTATTCTCCTAAATATGTATATGCTTAATAACTTAAATATTTAAACTGATAATAATTATGAATTGACTATACTAAGATTTGTTTTGTTTTAGATGAACAGCTGACTACGCTATAGCAAATAATCATTCATCATCTTGGGCAGCTTTACTTTTCTCCACTACATTTATTAGGCAGTTTCTAATTTTATAGTTATTAAGGTAATTTCTTTATTTAATTTTGTTATAAACTAATTATTGAATATATCTTTCATTTCTATGCTTTTTATTATGAATAGTGTTTTCTTTTTATAATGTTTCCTTAAATTTCATCATTTCAATCTATTTCCATATAATCAAAATATTCCTACACAACTGAATTCTTTTAATATATATGATATCTGGTTCAATATATATATATATATATATATATATATATATATATATATATATATATATATATATATATATATATATATATATATATATATTTAGTTAACATACAAGGCGGGCTCCTCCCATGTTGAATCTGAGGTATAAGTGAGCTCCGTGGTAAAATGGGCTCCGGTATACGGAACCCAGTTTACCAAGTCCTAAAAAGAGCATCGGCTAGCTTATATTTATGTCTAGAGTGATTTGGCATAATTTTTAGTAGGAGCTAATTTTGGCCGTTTTCGTGAATTTGTATATTTTTGTAATGCGCGTGTATATTTCTAGATGGCGATATGTTGAAGGCTTGATATATATTTTATGTTATATTTGTAGGTGAAAGTGGGATCCGATAACTTTGGCACCACTGCAGTTGAGTACCCCATCACTGTAGCGGTCAGACTGAGCTCCTCCTAGTATTATTTTACTAAATTGGTATAGAATTACATCATCGGTTATTTCTCTTTTCAGTTACAGTAGTCTTAGAAAAACAAAGCTATTAGTCTGTTTTTAAAAATATATTTAGGAATCAAGTAATTTGGCATTTTAAACGATTCAGAAACGGGAGCTTTGGAGTTGGCTGTTTTTTGTTTTAGATGTAAATGCAAATTATAATTACTTCAATTAATTTAGATAACATAACTCTGTCATTTTGAATCATGAAAGTAATTTTAATAAAAATATT
Organism: Galeruca laticollis; assembly: GCA_963921935.1. Taxonomy (NCBI): domain Eukaryota; kingdom Metazoa; phylum Arthropoda; class Insecta; order Coleoptera; family Chrysomelidae; genus Galeruca; species Galeruca laticollis. The sequence goes on along the minus strand of OY998181.1, from coordinate 62,569,091 downwards.
CAAAACGTTTTAATTACATTGTAGATCTTATTGACTCGATGCTATAACAATTTTTATTATATTGGAAATAGTACGTGTAAAATTAATAATCTATTTTTTCGGCTTATAATTTTACTGGTTTGATACAAAAGTTCTTCTTGACTTTAAAAATGGCTGAGTAATCACGATGTTTATTTCATTGCCTTTTTGTTCCTATTCAGGTTTGAGTTCAATTTGGCATATAGATTTTTGTTTTTTTCCTTATGTTTATAGATTATATCTACCGGCTATAATTTTGTGGCAAGATAGACTGAATGAATATAACCAAATATTACGTTAATTACATATAGAGACTGTTAGATGATATAAAAGAAGAGGAGCAATTACCTAAGCTGATACCTGCGGATATCCTAAAAATTTTGTAGGAAATAGGACTAAAGGGAATACTCTAGTTTCTCAGCCTTTCCTCAGGAACTAAGTAGAAAAAAGGACGCAAAATTGATCTCTTAGGTATCAGTGAATGTCACTCCACATTCATACATAGACGATACCAAAAATTATTTACTAAATATATCTAGTTTGCGTCCTAACTGAGCTAGAGTTTTTTTCCAATTCTAGCTTTTATTTCTTGTACACATGCGGTGTGAACAACAAAATTCTTTTACGCGATTTTCGTTTGTTCCATATTATTTTTATGCTAGCATATTATGTTGTAGTCATGAAATTATGAGAATTTTAAGTGTGCAAACACAACAAAAATTCAAGTTGTTTATAAATACCATATCAAACATTATACTTGTTCAGATCCAGTATATTTTAAGAGCTAAAAACATATCATGCTTGATTCTTGATTCTTAAAATGGGAAATACTAAGAATCAATTATTTTTTTCTGAAGGTAAGCAATCAAATTATAGCATGATCTTGATAAACACTCTTCTGTTATTGTTGATTCGACATAATTTTGGGAATACTAATCTAATTAAAAATCGAGTTTCAGTTTGAGGACTGTGATAAATTGACTATTAATATAAGATTCCATTGACCAATGAAATCTTATAAATTTTAAAATAAACCAATCGAAATTAATTAATAGCGACTATTGCACTTGAGAAAATATTAGCGACTACAGAAATAGTAACTTTCGTTTGGAAACGATAAGTTCAAATGATTCTGACAATTTTGACAGTAATTAAATTGTCATAAAATTTGACCACGGCTGTTTGATAATTGATAATGTTTACATTTTACATGTGGAGTTTCCTAAGTATGATGACGTTCATTATTCACTAGTCAATAATAAGTATTGATAATCAACAGATCCCAGAGTCACAGGGCGAGTTCCAGCGATTACAATATAGCTGATAGCTAGTATTTTAAGTATTATACTGAATTCAAATTAAAAGGAAGGTAATATGAAAAGCGAATCAGACGGTGAAATGAATGTTACCCTGCCGATCATAAGGGAAGCAGCACAAATATATAGACTCATTAGCTTGTACCCGCGACTTCGTCAACGTAGATCGTCAAATAAAATATTATGCTGATATGTAACTTATCTTGTTGCAAATAATTAGTTGGTTTTCTTTAAATTCAATTCAGATTCAATATTTAAAACGAAATAAAATGGAATTTTATTATTATATATTATTGTGAAGGTAAATATAATTTTTGCAATTATACATATCCACACATGTAGTAGTGTGAACGCAATATAAATTTAGTACAGCTCGTAAGTTTAGAAAACTCCAAAAATTTGTACTTTTTTTAACTTGACTACTACATATCTAGCAAACTAGGATGAATATAACATGCCAAAATCCCAAAAAATGGACGCCTCCTTGCATAAAACAGCGCGATATCTTTTCAGTATATATAGCAGTTATTTCGGGCTCCAATTGAATACAAGCACGTGGTTAGAAACGATTATTGTATAATTGTTTTCTGTATTGTGGGAGAATGTCCACGATGACTTATAGATTTAAGAGAATATTAAATTTGGCTTTAAATCGGGCTCCAGAATGTAAGTATTCTTACAAAGTTTAATTTATATGATAGTGTGTGATGACAAATAATGTTTATATTATTACTTTTAGAAAATAAGTCATTTTTTCTGAATCATTTTTACATTGTTTTAAAGCTAAACAAAAGACTTCATATAACACATCCATTGACATAATTAAGTATATGAACACTATTTCATATCTCTAATGAAATTATTTTAGTGAAAAAAACTAATAAGCTTCCGAGATATTTATTTTTTCTGGTCTGAAACACTTTGTTGAGGAAAATTGAACTATGAAATATCATGGTACAGAGTAACCATAAACATCCGTCTTAAGCGCAACAAACCGGTAAAATAAAAGTACTTTGGATATAGGGCGTAGAAAAATGACTATTGATATAAAAATCCTAATTATTTTTCATTAAATAATAAAGACAAAAAAAATCTCGAAAACCGTTACATTCAGGCATAGGGAAATGTTAAGAATATTTGGTTGAAATCTGATATAGAATTGGGACGACACAAAAATATGTTTGCCGTTCAAAAAAACATAGTTATTGCTATTATTCATTATCCAAAATTTACGTTTATTATTCTTCACCCTGTTCAAAAAATTGGGAACCCTTTTCTGGGATATTATTAATTAATCGCGTGTACTGATAAGAAGTGTGGCGCCCCATTTTAACTCAATTGACATAAAACATAAAATTGGTAGTTTTGGCAAAAGTGTGATACTTGTATTATTTTCATAAATGATTTAAATTTACCTATTTCATAGAAGACATTGATTGTTAGCTCTGGACAATGTCTCAGTAACACGGAAACATCTAGTTCTGAATATTTACCACCTGAGGAAAGTTTTTTTCCAATAATTCAAACAGAGAAAACAATCTTTTTGACTCATCAGAGCATATCACGATCTCACAAAATAAGGTGCCGTTGACAAGCTATGCCGTTTCACAAAACTCTTCCTTGGATTTCCACTACAATTCGAAAACTGAAATCGTAACAAGTGATTTAACACTGGGAGATTCTACGTTTAAAAAAAATAATGATTCATATTTAGAACAGATGTCGTTTTCATTTGAACTTGATCCAGTATGCTCTTTCATATCCGAGTATAATTCATCACTTAAACAAGTAAAACATACAGCACTGGATAGTTCAACAGAAAAAACCAAACCTCTTGGTTCTGATGTTCAAGAATTGCCCAGAATATCTAAGAAAAAGCGACGACCACATCATTCCCCATATTGTCTTTAAGATGTTCAGTATTTTGGAAGACATTTGATGCGTCATCATTCCGATGAATTTGATGTTCAAATTTTTTTATCTTTACACAAGGGTTCAAAACAACTAAAACACGCTTTGGATCAAATTCGACGTCCTGGAGATTTTGTAACGATGTAATTCCGATTAGCGAAAACAAGAAAAGCAATGTGAACCGTAGTATTTCTTGTAAATTTTGTAAGGGATATTATGCCAATAAGTCTTTAAGGCGACACGTGAAAAAATGTCCTTCGAATCCTGATCCCAAAAAACCTTTAAGATCACAAAGCGAAGGTGAAACGGTTATGGCTGGTCCTTTATGCCTAAATGATCCTCTAAGACTGAGCGGAGTACTAAACACGCTGACTGGTGATGATATTTCTCTTATTGCTAAAATAGACCTAACAATATGTATGATACAAGCCGGTAAAGTTGGAAAGTAGCGGTTTATCGAAAGTACTATTTCGTTTTGGTAAGCCTGTTTATTATTAATATTTTGCAGGGCTGTTAATCCTTACCCATTCGGCATTAGTTTTAGACTGATTTTCGTCCCAAAAATATAGATAGATATAGGGTTAGTGAGAAATATTTGAAATTAAATTCTTAGTAGTTCTTATTTTTTGCTACTTTCTGCAATACTATTTCATACAGTGTGACACAAAAAATAAAGGACGGTAAATATTCCGAAATTGCAATTTTCTCATAAATGATCCTATATTTAGAAATTTCGTCGGTATATTTCTACATTTTTGTGTTACTACTGTTAGTTTTGGTACTTGTTAAATTCTTCACTTTTTGAGATATACATTTTTAAATTCAGTGCCAATTAGGATTTTATTTACGTCAAAAAATACCGTGTAATACAAAATAGATAATATACTTAATTTCTTGTACATTATACAACTGTATATTCAAATAAAAAGAGGCATATATTTAAGAGATATTCTCAAAATAACATGCTAAACACGTACAGTGGCTTTTTAATTTTTTTATACTATTTAAGTGATCTTCAATAGCTATGTGTAAAGCAATTTTGCGGGGAATTACATTTACGATTTTAGCCACCAATTCTTAAATATTTTAGTTTTTGACACAGGAGCTATTGAGTACTAATTTATTTCACTGTTGATCACTCGTACAAAGAAAGATATTTGAAAAAGCGTTTAATTAATTAAATAATGGATTTGAACCACTGAATATCACTTCAGAAAAAAATCCTCTGTTATGTGTTGACCATGTTAATTTAAAAATACCAATTAATTACTTACTTAGTCGATATATTTAAGAACATTCTGTATAAATAAGCATATTTTATATTATTGTGCGATCTACAATAACTGCATCTAAAATATATCTTCTATGTTTTATTACACGGGGAATTATCATAATAGAATCTTAATAGTTCATGACTTTAAAAATGTATATTTCAAAAACTGATCATAGGAAAATCTTAAGAATTCAACACTTTCATTGAGTACTAAAACTAGTAACAAAAACTTACAGACATTAACCAGAATTAAGCTGAGCCTATCATCAATTTAAGTAACTGGATCGAGTACAAATGCATATCAAGTTTTCAAAGAAAGATACCAGTCGCCACATTTCATAAAAAGTTCAGGGTCCTTATTCGGATCACTATTAAAACAAACTAAATTAGGTGTGCATAAAATGGGAGGGAGAAGGTAGCATATTCTTGTAAATGCATCAGTCAAAAATGTAAATGTATATTTCCATAAAAATATATAATATACGCTCGACTATTGAGCTTATTTTTGTCAACAGGTTTTTATATGATATGCAAATATGCTAATTTATAGGTATCATCACGTTTTCACTCTTTCATGTTATAAACAATCACAGTCTCTTTAATATAAGTCAATTGTTTTTAATTTATAATTTTTATTTCTCATAGTTGTTGTTTCAAATTAACAATTTCAGTCTCAGATCAAAATTTCTTACGGACAAAGCCGATTGCAATCGTTTTATACAATGTCAATACCTAACTGGCAATTATTCTTTTGAGTGTACGTATTAACTGACCGGTAGTATATGTGACAACGCCGCAAGGAGTCCATATTACCTGAAATGTATCATATATGGAGCCTACCTTGCTTTTGAAGTATGGAAATATACACAGACGGAGCCTACTGTAACCTCTACATATAACGGATCCCACAACGACGTCAACTTATATAGTGGTATACATGAAATATACGCTAGGAGCCGAAATTGGACTACAGGTATAACGGAGTTCACATTAGCCTGCATAACCCATTGGGGTACAATTGAGGGTTGACAATTTGGGGTACTGTAACAAATTCTAATAATAAAAATAATAATGGTGGTACAAACAAAAATTAGAATTGAAAAAACTACAAAACATTCTTCCTTCACGTTTTGGAGAAATGATGTTGTTTCATGTTCAATACAATTGCTTCAAAATTGGGATTTTTTTATGTAAGAGTGATTTGAATACAGTCTTCGGCGTTTAATCGATTTCTGTTCTTCGTTTTTATGTTCATTAGAGTGGAAAAGCCTTGTTCGCACAAATATGTTGTTCCAAATGACAGCAATTTTTTAACCGCCTCTTCATGTGCAATTTTGAAAGCCTATGCAGCTTTTGACATCCAAAAAGACGACAGATTTGGTTTACTCTCAAATTGAATACGTGCTTCAGTATTAGATCGAAGTTCAAGAATTGATTCTGTCAAACCTGAAGGTTCTTCTGGTATCTTAGCAATTTCACATTTAAAAGAATCTAGAATCCAACCGACAGTACGTGTATCAAGATCTGGAAAGTGATCTGAAAACCGCTTTCTAAGTTTGATAAGGTGTCTTACAATTGTATCCTTGATGACAGCAGAAGTAATATTTTCGCAATCTTCCTAAAACAAAGCTAACCTTGAAAAAGAAGCTATCTTGTTCTGTTCTACTTTTTGTCTCCAATATTGCAGCTTTAATCCAAATGCTGACACTATTTCTCTCGCTGAAATGATATTAATATTCTTTCCTCGCAATTCTTTGTTTAATATATTTATACTCTCAAAAATGTCCGCTAAATATGCGAGATATGCAACCCAGGAAGAGTTTTTAAACTTATATGCGAGAATATTTTTTTGATCAACCATAAAAATTTCGACTTCAGTTTTGATAGTCCATACTCGATTTAGTACATTTACGCGAGACAGCCACCTTACTTCTGTATAATAAAGTAGGTCCGTATATTCAGCTTCACCGTCCTGACATAATTCACGAAATAGTTGCGTGTTTAGTGCATGTTCCTTGATAAAACTTACAATCTTGATGATATCATGCATGCGGCTTCCAGTTTAGGTTCTAAATATTTGACCATAAGGGCCTGGCGATGGATCATACAGTGAGTAACTTCAATATTTGGGTTATTTTTTTACGAGAGCCGAAAAACCATTAATATGACCCAGCATAGCTGGAGCTCCATCCAAAGATACAGAAATACAGTTTTCCCATTTTAAACTTTGCGCATTGAAGTATTCATTTACTTTATTATAAACATCAATTCCAAGATATATCAACTCGAGAGAAGAACAAAACAGCAATTCCTCTTTAAAATTATTTGCACCTTTGTAGAGAACATATACCGTTAGCTGTGAATTGCTACTAAAATCAGTTGTCTCATCAAGCTGAATAGCAAAATATTAAGTCTGTTTTAATGCAAAAATAACCTGTTCCTTCACATTTTCTGCTAATATAGAAATTCGTTATTTCACAATTCTCGCAGACAAGGGCACTGAATTTATTTTCTTCGCTTCTTTTTGACCACACATAATCTCGGTCATTTTTACAGCAGCTGGTTTAACCAAATCTTCACCAGTAGTGTATGGTTTCTTATTTCGAGCAATCAACCAGGCTACTTCAATGCTGCTGCTGAACGCTTATCAAATGTACCAAACAAGTTGCTATTCAATCTTTGTCTTTTAACAGATATTTCTAAATTTGCAAAGTATTCTCGAGGTTTGGAAGACAGGTGTGAATGCAAATTATCTAAATGTTTCTTTAATTGACTTTTTTTGAAAGATTCTGAAGTCAGTACCTTCATACATACAACACACTGTGGTTTCATTGTACCATTGTCTTCTATTTGTGTAAAACCGTAATTAAGTAATTCGTCTTGGTATGTTCTTTTTCTATTTGTTGCCATCTGAAGGAAGACACAAAATAATAGTTGTAAAAGGCTTGAAATAAATTTTCAAATTGCGGCTTACCTTGATCGATATATCGATGATTAATGATAAAATGGTGGTTTTGTCAGCAACTAACTAGTAAAAACTTGCTCTCTGACTCGTCAATGTATTACTCACAAAAGTATCATTTTTACCCCATTTGGGGTAATTTACCCCGGCTCCCCGACCGCCTGTCAAGATTTCACCTTTTCGCTAATCAATGCTTTTACAGATCAAGATATCAATTGTTAATGTAAAGAGAAATTTTGTTAACGAGAGTTATGGTATACAACCACCCTGTATTGCGCAATAGGGGGACACTATTGCATCAGCCTTTCTGCAGTGTCAGTAGTTTATAAAAAGACTATAAAAGCGAAATGTCAACAATATAAATTCATTCTAATATTTGTCTCACAGTTGTAAAGATATATGTATAATTTAAATGAAGTTTTTTAAAAACCTTTCGTACGTATTCGAAACGTTAATTCGAGACATAATTTTGAAATTTTGATAGTTGAGGCAAATTTTCTTTATTAAAATTATAATTATACACTATCAAACTAGCCTAAAGTAGGAAATAATTATGGAAGACCTCTCGTTCTCAATTTGTCGAATGTCCTATTTTTCCAAATGGGACGTGAACGTGACGTGAAAAATATCAATTAGTGAGGATACAACATTTGGTATTTTTGAATAATCGCACATATGTTGTTTTTTAACCTAGAAACCCATTTGATTCTGTTTGTCTTAAAATAACATTAATATTATTATAACTAATATTTCTCTTACTGAATTGTGAAAACAAATTTGTATTACCACCTGTTTTGTTATAGTAATTAGACTGATACGATGAATAACCTGTTTATTTGGTTAATACGTAATGCATAAATTCATTTGGATATAACCACAAATCAAAAATAATTGATATTTAATTACTGATATTCGCAAATGTAGTGAATCATTATATAATATTTTTTGTCGTGTTTAGCTGTTCCCAAATTACGTTTTTTATTTATAATGGCTTCTGTAGACGACAAAAAAATGTTATTTACGGCGTTTAATGATTAGAAGGTTTCTTTTTGCAGAGTGAATAACCGTTAGATCATTTTACGAAGGAGAGCCATCGACAACGTACATTTCTCAAGTTGTTGGTCATCTGTCTAATTTTCCAGGAGAAATAAATCTTTGACATTAAAAATAACTCTATTGGTATGAGGTCTTTATTACGTCATCTTCCTTGTATAATATTTCATCTCTCCTTTTTGGCCACTGCCTATTCTTCCCAACTCTTTCCATTGAGTTTACCCTGTAGCTAAAACCGTTATTTTCATTCTCTATAATTTTTGTTATAATGCCTGCAAAATACTGCTCGTTATAGTGCACCACCACGTAATCATCAATTTGATATTTTTGTTTGTTCGATGACGATTCTGAAACTCGTCATAGCTCAGAACTGATAATAACATATTATTCGATCACTTCCGATAAAGAATCTGCTTCTGGATAGGGTTGTATTATGATAGGCGTTTCAGCGATATCGTTGCCTGCTTTATCAGCTTCTTCATTTTCGACGATCTTATTTTCTCTGCCTGATGCTTCTTATTCCATCGGTTCTTCAGTTTTTTCGATTTCAGTAATATGTTCCTCAACAATATCCACATTTTCTATTTCTGAAAATATCTGTTCGTCATTCTCCCCATTTTCACAGTTTTCTTCAAAAATACAGTTTTCTCCACTTAGAGGAAAGTCGCCTATTCTGGGGAATATTCCTAATATGGGGTATGTATTTTCGCAACCAGAAACGCGACATCTATGCTTCACTAGCCAAAGAGCATCTTACAAGCTTATTTCGATTTCTACTTAATATTGAAGACATACACGAATCAGCTCTTCTGTCATCACCGAATACTACTCTACGAATAGAAGGGCATCTGCCTGTTAAACGTCTTCAGCCCTATGCGACATCAACTCGCTGCGGTTGTGTTGCGAAATATTTAAATATACGTTGTAACGACACAGTCGTCTGAACATAAAATAACCCCGATAAATAATCAGAAAACAGAACTGAAACACGAACCAAACTAGACGGTGTTGGGCACCCAGCACCGAGAGGGCAGCACTTTCACCTTTCCGCTAATAACTTGACCGATACTACCAAAGCATACGTTCTGCGATATATCAGGCAAGATGTACTTTACGTAGAATAACGAGAGGAAGCTTCAACTGAAAATAACCGAAGTATTGAGCTTAGGAATCGTGAACACATAAATATCCCGCTTCTCGTTGACCCCTCGGTGTGCGTTGAACTCGAGGCTAGACGCTAAGCGAACCTGTATATCGGACGAAGTCCTAAAGCATGTTGAGCTTAGGGCGGACGCCAACTACCCTAGGTCAAGCCCTGCAGCGTGTTGAACGCAGGACCGAGGCCTTCCCGATTAGCCGAAATTCCGGAGCGCGTTGAGGCCGGGACGGAAGCAAACTCCCGACCTCCGAGATCACGCTGTGCGTTGAACGCGGGATCTCGACCCTGACACACCCCTTTGGTTATAGGAACCTAGCGTCCCAGTGAGGAAGCTGGACAACCGAGAAGAATAATTCGCGACCCAATCCGACGACCACCCTAGAGGGATTGCCCGCCACCAGGACCAATAAATCTTGTATATATACTTATTGTAAAGAAGTTTAGGTTTTAATTGTAGATATTCATTGTAGGTTGAATAAAGAAATATATCTAACCATCCAACCCCTTTTATGCTCTACCACACTGACAAACCCTCACAACGTATTGCCATCTACCCGTGAATCGTAAAAGCACTCCTTGCCACAATGAACAGCAGGCATCTACAGTCTAGTAAAATTTAAGTCAAATATCAGATTAGTTTAAAATCAGATTGACATATTTCTTTACCTTATTATAACATTAAATTAACAATGTAATAAATATATCAACATGATTTTAAAGAAATCTGATATTTAAATTTTTATGAGATCAAAGCAATAGCTGTGTTTGTTTATACGCAAACTTTTTGTTTATAATAATAGTATATTATTTAACGAGAGGTATTGTAACTTGATAAATTACAAATTTCATCTGCTGGAGTTATATGACCATTACCGCTAGTTGAATACTATACTTTATCTACGACTATAACAATAAATACAAAGATGGAAGTACGGAGAAAGAACTTATTCACAAATCTTAATAGTTACCTATAACAATACTATAAAAATTTTAGTTTTGTAATTACTCATTTTGTTTATTAATCAAATTAACTGTAAATTTTCAACAACAAGTAAACTAAATATGTGTGGGACTAAAGAATGCAAGTTTATTATTTATTTTTATGTTTGTTGATGTACCGTAAACCGGGGTTACTTCGACAGGTTTTTGGCATGTTTGTTGCTCTGTAAAGGAAACTATACGCTTGACAACCTTGGCTCCTATTCCATTGTAACAATTGAAGCCTTGGTTCTATTCACTAAAAAAATTATTGTGGCCCCACCCCCCCTTCACCTTTTTTTTTAAATTTCTTTTTGGTGTCGAAGTTACCCAGGGTTAGGGGTAACTTCGGCACTATGCAGAATTATGCATAAAATCGAAGTTAGCTTTCTCCAGGGTAACTTCGACACCGAAAAATGTAAAAATAAATATATAATAATAACAATAATAATAATAGTAAATGGGTTGTTAAAAATAATACTTGCAGACAATCATTTATATATTTAGCAACTTTGGTAAGGCATATTTGGCATATAAATCTAAACTAAAAAACATCCTTTTAACTAAACAAAAACTCTTAAATAAAGTAGGTAACACAAGTAAAAAAAATCTAAATATGCTAAGAACATAGGAACAAGTCAGGGACAAATGCTTAATCATCATCGAAACATGAGGCACATTCGTAGCTCGCTTGGTTGGAACCCCCGTTGCAGTGTCCACAAACCCACTTTCCACAAGTCACACACTTAATCCAAGCTTTTTGGTTCGTATATTCGGAAAACTCTATTAAACAAATGGAACAGCAATTGCAGGCAGGACATTCATATTGAGGGTCATTGGAGCCAAGATTGCAAATACCGCACACCCACTTCAAACACGAAATGCAACAAATCCAGTCTTTGTCTACAGTATAGTGTGCGTAAGAACATTTGCATACAAAGCAAAGAGAATCAGAATCAGTGACTTTTTTTGTGGATCTCTTTCTCGATGGTCCAGGTGCATCAGGTTCAACGATTTTCATTTTCAGTGGTTTAGGGCGACTTGCCTTTGAGTTTTTCTTCGGGTTTTGCGTGATGGAAGTTGTTTCAACATGAACAATTTCTGGTAAATCAACTTGTTCCATTGCTGCTTCCGAGCGGGATGGAGTGCTTGTTGCAACTGGCATCTGCATTTGTTGACCTGGCCGTGTTGCTATTTTCTTTCCTCTTTTGCGAGGCGTTGCCTGCGCATTAGAATATCCTCTAGATTCCTTTAGAAATTCTAGTAAACTGGAATCTAGCACCCTCTCGGAACTCAATTCGTTGCCAGGAAGTTTGGCGAAAACTCTTTCTGGATCAAATGGGCTTAGCCCTGTTGCCCTAAAGCCAGATTGCAGGTTTGTGGAAGCGTTTTCTGCTATATGAGACCACAAGCGATTCAGCAAGCTGGGGAATTGTTCTTTTGGAATGCTTCCTTTCCGACGACACTCCTTCCTCCACGTATCTAAGACTTCTCGCCATTTTCGCTTCATGGGCGCAAAAAAACTCACATCTAAAGGCTGCATCAGATGTGTCGAACTTGGTGGCAGAGGCGTCATGTAGATATTATTCGCTATTGCTGCTTCGACGACACGAGGAGAGAAATGTGACGCAAGGTTATCTCCAATCACAACCTTTGTTTCTTCTGGGGAGCTATTGGCGTTTATGTGAGGGATCAAAATATCGAAGAACCATTTTTCAAATGTTGTCATATCAAACCAACCACTTGGCGTGACCTCATATACTGTGCCCGCAGGACCTCCTGTCGTCCAATTTTCGTATAAGTGTTGGGCTTTGTAGACCACCATAGGTGGAAGCAGGATGCCCTTAGCTGTTCCGCAAATCATTATACTGATCGATGTCCTAGAGTGCTCTTGAACTCGCTCGACTCTCTTAGTTCCTCTGGGCACCAATACTTTTTTTGCACCAGGATCATCAGTGATGTTAGTTTCGTCGTAATTATAGACATGTTCCGGTAACGCATGTTCCAACTTGTCTTTAATGTTGTCGAAAAATTCTTTTATTTCCGGTTTACCCACCGCAGAGCGCTGACGTTTGATATTTGAAGCCAACCGGGTTGTCAAGTTGTTTCTTTCAGCAAATTTGTTTATGAAATCCAAACCTGGTTCGTTGTTCTTCCATCCCGGAATATCCCTGCCTTGCTTCGTTACAAACTTTGCCACAACTATGCGAATATCTTGGTGCGTCATGGGGAAGCCCCAGTTGCTAACTGCACCAAGGGTTTTTGCTATCATCTGTTCTTCATGTATACATGGATGACCCGGTTTTAAAAGATGGGTTCCACTAATTTTATCGATCAAAGTTGTTCTTGGAACCTTAAACTTTAGACTTGCTCTAGATTTGGACATGTCTTTCTTCACAGCTTCAATGGCTTTCTCCATGCTCTCCTTATTATAGTTGAGGTACGGTCTACCTACCAGCTTTTTGACGTAGGTGCGCGGCATCTTACAAAAAAATTAGGTACGTGTTACCTGAAACAACGAGGAAAAACAAAACTAGAAATAATAATAAAAAAAAATAGTAATAATGATAATAATAGTGATACTCGTAACAATAAACAATAAATGGATAACCGAAAAAACACTAAAAAGTCAATTTGTATGCAAAAAACATGCATGATATTATACGTGTCGAAGTTACCCCCGCTATCGAAGTAACCCCGTTTTACGGTAGGTACTAACTGGATGGCGTTTTAGTACCGTTATATCCCCTCAGCATTGCTCAAAAGCTATGGATAATTAATATATAATTTAATAGGAGTATAAAAATACTATTATAAGGATGACAAAATATGATGTGTATATTTACAAAAACTTTTGATACATTATAGTAAATGTAACTGTTACTACACAAAAGTATTTCATTGTATTATATTATAATACGAATACAGTTCCTAGTACCTATAAACAAAGAATACACCAACTAATAGCTATAATTCAAATATATAATAATATATAATAATTTATTCACAAGGTAAAGATAAAAAATGACATGACATACAGGTAATGTGTGAATAAATAGAGGTTAATCTACGAGGTATAGTATGTATATCAGAATACACATATATACCAGTATGTAGAGCGAGAATATATAGAGAAATAAACAAACAAATATACAAAACAGCACACAAAACATAAGATGAATTGAAATGTACAGAATAGTTAAAATTTAAAGTTAAAAATAAATAGAAAGTAGTGCTTAAATAACCTAATTAAATATATGAAAAAAAAATATTAGTGGTACTCTAACATCATACCAATTGTTAGTAATATAAATAGTTTTCATTTTGATTATCATTAATGATTGTTTTAGTTTCCTATTATTGATTTTACGTAGGTGGTTGCTAGCTCTATGATTGACTGTTTTAGTGAAGCGTTAGATTGTGGGCGCGTTTTTAATATTATCAGGTAAACAATTGAATACCTTTGGTCCCAGATATCGGTAGCATCTCTGACCCACTGATTTCTTCATAAATGGGGGTATAAACTTGTCCTTTTGTCGCGTCTTATGTTGGTGAGAATGTGTAAGGAGTTCGTTCTTATGCAAATATTGTGTTCGTATGGAGAATAAATTATTTAGATAAATATTGAATAGCAAAGGTCCCAACACCGTTCCCTGGGGTACACCACATGATATAGTTTCCTTTTTGCTGAGTATGTTTTGTATTTTTGTTGGCTGTTTCCTGTCAGTTAAGTATGAGTTGAAAAGGTCATGTGATTTACCCTTCACTCCCAGATCGTCAAGGCTTAATAACAGTATATTGTGGTCCACGGTATCGAATGCCTTTGCCAAGTCTAGAAAAATTCCAATGGAAGGTGAGTTCTAATATCGCATCGCTGGTGGACTTTTTTTCTGTGAATCCATACTGCGCTCCTGACAACAGATTGTATTTCTTCAGAAACGAATTTAATCTTTTTTTTATGATCTTTTCCATCTTACCCAAATTTGATATAAGTGTTATAGGTCGATAATTTGAAACCTCTGCCTTTTCGCCAGTTTTGTAAACAGGTACCACTGTTGACATTTTGAAAGCTGAAGGAAAGTGACCACTTGACAAGGATTTATTGATAATATAACTTAGACGTTTGGCTATGTAAGTTGATATGACTTTCAGTGTTTCCGATTTCAAGCCATCAGGTCCTGGTGATTTTTTATTTTTCAACTGCAAAATAGTTTCTTGTATTTCATAGGCGTCAGTGGGAGAGAAAAAAAAGTGTGATCTGATTTAATTTTCGTTTCCGTATAATTTCTGTCCTGCTTAATATTTTTTGCTAGATTGGCACCTACATTGCTAAAGAATGAGTTGAATTTTTCAGAGATTATAATTGGATCGCAAGTTATATTTCCATCCTCAGTCTGCATCAATGATATATCGGTATGTTGTCTTGTCTTCGTTAATTCATTTACTAATTGCCATAATCGTTTTGAGTCTTCTGTAAGTATTGTATTCAGTTTTTAAAATTTCATTTTGTGAATTTTTCTTTAATATAGCATACATAGTATTCTTCCTATTAATGGATTCCAGTAACCCATGGTTTCCTCTTTATATCTTTGTTTTTAACTTTTATGAATTTCGACGATCCATCTATTGCAGTTTGGACTAGTCTGACAAATTCAGTAACCGAGTTTTCCAAATCATTTATTTGAAAGAAATATTTCCAATCCGTACTTTTAATGATTTGTATCAATTTTTTTTCGTTTATTTGTTCATAGAATTTGGAATTGGTTGTAGTTTCTTTTGCATACTTATCGTTGAATATTATTTGCAATAGTATTGTGTAATGGTCGGTAATACAAGTCTCCACAGTCAGCGGAATGATAGATTCAAGGTTTCCCTTTTTCGACTAATGAAAATGTGGTCTATGCATGTACCTGATTGTGGTGTGGTGGTAGTATTTATTGCTCAGTTAAATCCACACTCTCCTAATGTGTCCAGGTAAATCTGCGAATCGTCTGTATTTTCATTCAAATCGATATTCATATCTCCGATAAACACACTGTATGTGAAGTTCTTTGGGTGATTTTTTAATATATTGTCCAGGTAATTGTAATAAATGTTGCTATGTGGCCAAGGCCACATGAGATTCCAAAAAAAGAAGATAGCCTAACGGCCTCTTCTAGAACTGTTGACTGTAACATCGAATTCATTGTTTTAATTATTAAGTCAATATATTTTGTTGAAGAAACTGTTGTGTGTTATTTATATTACATGGCGCAGTCAGTAGGATCTTCACACTTTGCAATTATTCCACGATTGACTAAATCATTTAAATGATTCTTTAAACGAGTTTTAAGTGACAGAGATACCCTTCGAGGTGCTCTAGCAACAGGTTGTGACCCATTTTTTAATAGTAGTTTGCATTTCTTTTGAAATTTACCAATTCCATCAAAAACATCTATGTTATTTTTAACAAATTCATCCTTACTTTGACATAAATTAACCACATTAACTTTAGTAAAAATATTTAAATCAAGACATGACTTTAATCCAAGAATAGGCATTGATTTTTCTTTAACAACTACAAATTTTAATTTACATATCTGATTATTAAACGTACAGTCTAGATTGACAGTACCTAATGGTGAAATTTTAAATCCACCATAAGTTTCTAAAACAATCTTAGATTTACAAATAAAAATTTTTTTGCAATATATTTAAATGAATAGTGTTTACCTGTGAACCTGTATCAACTTTAAAATTAATATTCTGTTCATCTATGCTTACTTTTTCAATCCACTCATTTTTATGTGTAACTTCATTTACCATTATAGTGGTCACTAAGTATTCTTCCATATCCTCATCCTGGTTTTCTTCATCTTCTTCATTTCCAAAAATTTCCCTTACATACTGACTGCGGCATACTTTTTCAAAATGTCCATATTTTTCACACTTATTGCACATTCTACCAAAAGCAGGACACTTTCTTGGGCCATGTGTGAAACCACAACTTCTGCAATCGAATAAGTTAATTTTGTGATCAACTCGAGGGTCCACTGTTGCATTTCCACTTCCATTTCCTCCAAAATGTCTACTTTTAGTGTGGGTATAATCTTCATTGCTAGATCTGCTACTTTGCTTAATAACTTTCTTGCTTCTGATAGCCTGCACTTTTCCTTCTTGACTTTGTACTTCCTTCAACTGAGCTCTTGCTAGCTCATTCGCTCGACACTTATCAATTGCTTTATCTAAGGTGAGATCCTCTGCATGTAATAATCTTTCTTTCAATTCTAAGCTTTGAATACCAAACACAATTCTATCTCTAATCATTGAGTCACAAGAGTCTCCAAAATCACAGGTCTTAGAAAGTTTTTTAAGGTCTGTCAGAAAATGATCAAATGGTTCACCCTCATCCTGTTTACGATTATAAAATAGGAATCTTTCATGAACAACATTCTTTCTTGGGGTCATATATTTTTCAAATTCGGTCATTACTTTATCGAAATCATCTTTGTCTTCCTCGTTCAACTTTAACGTGTTGTAGACTTCTAGACCTTCCTCACCCATAAGATTGAGTAGCAAGGCGATTTTGACTTTATCTTCCTTTTTAACTTTGCCGCTTGCTATTAAATATATTTCAAATGACTGTTTGAACTTTCGAAAGTTTTCTGCCACATCGCCTTCAAACGATAATGGCTCTGGAAGTCTTACATCAGACATAATTCTTATTTTATGTTTTGAGGCAACTTGTAAGACACGATTTCCACAATAAATAGGACTGACCGTTAAAGGATATTTTATGCACTTCAACTCTGATTACCACGTAAACTGCGCCATGTAATATAAATAACACACAACAGTTTCTTTAACAAAATATATTGACTTAATAATTAAAACAATGAACTCGAAAAAAAAACTAATTAGTTCTCCTCCGGTTTTGGTTAGTTTTGATGAAGACAAGCCTATTGTAATACAAACCGACTCTAGTAAGAGTGGTGTAGGCTGTGTACTTTTACAAAATGATAGACCGGTTGCTTTTGCTTCTCGTATGCTCACTGACTGTGAGAGTAGGTTTAGTCAGATAGAAAAAGAGTTTAATGCCATACTTTTCTCTTGTACAAAATTTCAAAATTATATTTATGGTAGACATGTTTTAATTCACACAGACCATAAACCCCTGACATCTATAATGAAAAAGGGAGTCGCAGAGGTAAGTTCCCCTAGACTTCAACGAATGAAAGTAAAGTTGCTAAAATATGATATAGATGTTCAATACAAACCAGGAAAGGAAATGTTGATAGCAAACCTGCTATCACGAAATTACGTTAAACAAGCATCAGGTGATGATAAGTTTATTACTGAAATAGTTCATTCCCTAAATGTTGAGCTGAATAGATTAAAAGATATGTGTTTGACGGGTTGGCCTAACGACATAACAAAAGTTCCTGATCTGATAAAAAAATATTTCAAGGACCGAAATGACATTTATTTATTAGATGATCTCATTTTTTATGGTGACCGAATAATCATACCAAAATCTTTAAGACCAAAGATGTTAGCTTCACTTCATGAAAACCATTATGGAATATCAAAGACACGACAAAGAGCTAAATCAATAATGTATTGCCCAAATATGAATCAAGATATCTTAGATCACATAAAGAAATGTGTTACTTGTGAAAAACTGCAAAAAAGTAATGCTAAAGAGCCTTTAGTTTTAAGGGATTTACCTGACTTGCCATTTCAACAATTAGCAAGTGATATTTTGGACTTTACTGGACAGCCCTATTTAGTTATTATAGATTATTTTTCAAAGTGGCTGGAGGTAATTCCTTTAAAAAATAAAAATTCCACATCTGTGGTCAATGCTTTTAAATCAGTTTTTGCTACACATGGCATACCACTAGAGATTGTCGCTGATAATATGCCGTTCAATTCTTTTGAATGCAAAGAATTTGCTCAAAGCTGGAACTTTAAATTTAATACATCAAGTCCGCATTACCCTAGATCTAATGGTCTTGCAGAAAGAGCTGTTCAAATAGCGAAGAATATGTTGAGAAAATGCGATAGTTTGGAAGTTACCCTATTGGAGTACAGAAACAAACCAATTTCTGGATCTAACAAGTCGCCTGCACAACTTCTAAATAACAGATGCATGCGTACAAAATTGCCGATTAAAAATAGTTTATTAAAACCAGAAGTGATAGATCATGGAAAGGAGGAAGAAAAAATAGAGAATAAAAGGCGGCTATATAAACATTATTATGACAGAACTATAGTCAGAAGATATGATTTTCAGGAAGGGGATAATGTGGTCGTTAAGGAAGGAAAGCAGTGGCAACCTGCTAAAGTTGTGGAGAAGTTACAAGAGCCAAGGTCTTATATTGTACAAAAAGAAAATGGTCATAAAGTGAGACGAAATAGTTTCCACTTAAGACACTCTGTTAATGAACCTATGACTCGCTTACATGCTCTTCCCGAAGATTCAGTAACTCCTGCCCCAAATGGAATTGAATCGGAATCTAAAATTAAAGGTAAGGAAAGTCTGACTAACTTTTCTGAAGCCTTGTCCCACAGCAGACCAGTAGTGACACAGACCAAAAGCAAAAGGGTTATAAAAGTTCCTTCCCGTTTCCAAGATTATAAAATGGACTAATTTGTTTTGTTATTCTTTTGCTATTCTTGTTTGTAGTTCAAAGCTATTTTGTTAAAGGGAAAGATGTAATAAATGTTGCTATGTGGCCAAGGCCACATGAGATTCCGAAAAAAGAAGATAGCCTAACGGCCTCTTCTAGAACTGTTGACTGTAACATCGAATTCATTGTTTTAATTATTAAGTCAATATATTTTGTTAAAGAAACTGTTGTGTGTTATTTATATTACAGTAATCAATAAACGGTGCGATTTGAGTATTACAAAGTGATCTGTAAAATGCATTAATAATAATAACCTATTTGCCAATAGTCACCGTCAATTGGAGTAGACTTGTACCATTTATTTCAATTTCTTGGTGAGTGTGGTATAAATTCGATTTAATGAAAACTACTACTCCATTATTCTGGTTGAGTTTGCCAAAATTATAGAGAGTTGTATAGCCTTGAATATTATATACTCCGATGTCATCTATAATTGTAGTTTCTGTAAGTACTATGTAGTCTATTGAGGAGTCTAATTCCTCAAGAAATATTATAAATTCATACACATTTTTAGCTATGCTTCGAATATTATTATGTATTATTTTGAAGTTGCAATGACAACTATTGACTTTTAGTACTTGTTTAGCTTGGTCTGCATGTTCTAACACAAACTTTCTTATTTTTTCTACTTTGAAATCTCTAATATATGAATTCATTTCAGAGCGCTCATTTATATAGATATAATATACAATTTTCAAGAAACATCAACAATGCATGGAATAAAATACTCATTCGCGATACATGTATTTCAATAAATATTAGTCTGAGCGTTTAACATGAGATTATTTCGCATTTATGCTTAAACAAAGGTACTATCATTGGAAAATATAATAACTTTGACTAATACTGGAAAATAAAGAATTATTTTAAAAGAATTACGATGGAGAAGTGATTTTATCTTAGTAAATGTTAGTTAATGTTCTGCTAAATAAAACTCTGCTAAATAAAACTATTTATACATTAGTACCACAGTTTAAAGCTTAACAGCTTCTGTTAAGCTTTAACCTGTGTTACTACTTGCAAAAGACTAGTTATTTCAAGATTTTAGAAAAAATATTATTGTTATATACAGTATGTCTGAAAAAGTTGGCAACATATGGGAAACTTTTATTGACAGTTTTACGAAAAAAAGTTATTCTTTATGAAAATATCTGCTTTTGGAAATTATAATATTCAGGTATTTACATTTGACATTAGATGTACAGGGTGTCCACAAATGGCAAAAGATTAATAGGAATATTTTGACCACTTAAATTTTGCCAATTTTAGTTGTGAAACACGTCAACTTTTATCTTATTTAATGAGTCAACACACCTCAAATGTTTATTTGTTGATTTGAAATATTTTAGCAATTAACTTAAATCAGTAATAAATAAGTAATACCAAAAACAGAATAATGTATTTTCTACTATAATACACAAAATTAAACGAAATAATTTGAAATGTAGGCGTCTCTGACAATGACATTTCTCTTTCCGAAAGTCAGTCTAGTAAAATCTTTCGAGAAATAAATAATACATTCCATTTAGTTAGTGTGTATTGAAATTGAGATGTAATTGTAACTAATGTAAACAAAATATTTGTAAAAATAACATAATTTTTTTAAGTAGTATGTCCTAATTGTATATTAAAACAGTTTTCTATTTCGTACAACTTTCCATAATTAAAGTTTTCGATTTTGAAAAAAATAAAGGTACTTTTTACTCTTGTATCAAATTCATATTTTTTGACAAACCTCGTATACGATTTAAAAAATTGACATCGGACGTTCGCGTTTTACTTTATGGGCTATGCAGAACTTTTTATAAAGAATAATTTTTTTTCGTAACACTACTAATAAAAAAGTTTCCCATATGCTGCCAACTTTTTCAGACGTACTGTATAGGTATAACCCTTAATAAATAATAAAATTAATCGAAATCTTTACTTTTACAGACTTAAAGGTATACTCCTTTGCAGAGACTTCTTTTTTCAAATTTTTTAAAGCATGTGATTTTATAGGATCAATCAAATTTTTATGCGGTTTTTGCATTATGAATTTATAAAATTTATTATCTTTCCCTTGAATAATGTTATTAATAATTTTACACCACCAAAAAAGAGCACATCTGATAATTAATTCTTTCAACTTTTTGCCAGAGTTTTGCTCAAGATATAAACAGTTAAAAGTGTTAAAATAAAAATCTTTATCTAAACTATTAAGTAAATGTCGACTTATATTTTTAAGTGTGCACATTCTTGGTATTTTATAGAAAAGAGAATTCAATCTATTCGAAACTAAATAAGAAAGAAAAGTACCAGGTTTTACTAATTGGGCATTTGGATATTTCCTGCTCTCGATAAAATCATCATCTGAAGGAACATAATGTCTTTTAAAAATTAAGTTTCTACAGTCACTACAATTTTTAATCAAATTTTGTTTCAACATAATTTTTCCAATTGCTCCAACCATATATTGCATTGTATGTACATTTTCCAATTTTTGTACATCCTTGGCTGTATATTTCGTTAGGAAGTTCAGGGGTGTTACAAGGCTCCTCTTTTAAAGGTAAAATGCCTGGAACTAATTCACTTGTTAAAAAACTTTGTAGGTTATCCAAGCTATAACTGTAGTCCTTGATACAGTGTGCATTTGGCGAATGTGCTGCTATAAAATTATTTGTAACAATAGCTTTAAAAGAACCGATAAAATGAGCTGCACTTGGCTTTGTATTTGTAACTCCATGGCTTCTGATATAGCTAAAGAAATTTTCAAGTGATTAAAGGCAGCTGTCAGAATACATTTAAATTAAAAATTTTCTATTAAAATTTTTTTCAGATAAATAAATGCATGTAAATTGTGTTTTAAGTTTTTTAAAGAAGGAGGAGTAAAATACTTATTCTTTTTGAATGAAAAATATTTGATCGTAGTTATAAGATGAAGCGATTCTTTCCAAAAGTCTTCATGTTGCGAATTTTTCCTCACAGCAAGCTTTAAAGGTTTGGCTTGACCTTTGGATATTCTTGAAACATTCAAAGAATCAAAAATTTGGTCGAAGAGCAAAGTCAGATCTGCAGTGTTTTCAGCTCCTTGAGGTAAATTGTTTTTATCACGTAACTCTAAAAAATATTAAAAAAAATGTATTCAACAAATTAGGTTTTGAAATGCACATGTTTATAAGTGTATAAGCACTACAAAAAAAATTATTAATAAAAATGATATCGAGAAAAAGACTTGAACAGTTTAACAAAAACTTTTGCTTACCCCACTGAGAAATTCTTTTCATAAGAGATCCTACCGTGTGACTAAATATTTGAGTACAAAGTTTTACTTTCATTTTATTAATTTTGTCTCCATATATATGGGAATCTGTCAATTTTGAACATATTCTAAAATTTGGCTCTTCACTATCTAGTTCATAATTTTGAATGATATGGTTCCATTTGGCAATCTTGGATTGACCATTTTGCTTAAAATGTAAGTCATATTTTAAAAGATTATTTCTCAAGCACTTGAATAATTTCTTGATGATTTACAACAAAATCAAAATTTCTATTCTCGTCATTTCTTCTTAAATATTCCTCCTTAGTCTCATTCAGCAATAGTCTAATAGCTCCAACGTTATTTTCGCTTTGGTCATAAACTGTTGATACTACCTTCAATCCTATACTTTGGCATTTGCCAATGAAAGTCTCCAGTAGATTCTTTAAAACTCTGGAATTATGAGGGCCTTAACTAAATGTAAAACCTAATGGTTGCTTCCACTGTTTGTAGAGTCCCTTCAACGTAAAAGCATTTGCATGATCTGCCAGAACAGCTTTTCTTTCAGAACCATCATCTTGTAACCCTATTATAATATCTTTTGCCCTCTGGTAACTGAATTGACTGCTAATAGCCATTTCATCAAAAATCAATATACAAAATTTTTCATTTGCCATTTTCATTTTTTCTATTTTGCTTTTAAGTGACAAAAATATATGTTCATTTATGCCTGGCTCATATGGTATTTTCCATATCCTTTGGCACTATTTTTATAAAGACTCAATGATAAAAATTTTCCTTCCAAAGTGTATCTTCGAACTTTGGGATGTAATCGTTGATTTTTTATTTGACATTTAATAAATGTAAATGTAGGATCATTTACATATTTTAATAAAAAACTGTAATTTTCTGAGTTTGCAACTTTTTCAGCTGCACACAAGCGGCCTTTGAATGATTTTATTTTTTGTCCCATTTGATACTCTCAGTCTTGAATATAATTTTTGAGCTTTTGGCGTTAATTGAGTTGCTCTAGATACATTGATTTCTTTTAAGATGGATCATCCTAAAAGTTAGAAGTTATAATATTTATTAATCTTGATTATAATAACTACCTTTTTTAGGTGTTCTTGGTATAAACCTATTAGGTGTCTCAAGTCTACTTTTATTAGGTGTTTCAGGTCCTATTTCTTCATACCGTTCATCTATTACAATTGGATAGTCTTCGTCTAAAAAAATACAAATCTATTAAAGTATGTTGATAAAATATAAATTAAATACAATATAGCATATTTATTCATATTCAAAAATTACCGTATCTTGTACTTGGTCCAGGTTTAGGATCCAAATATATATATCCCCAATTTCAACAGCAAATTCATCATTTCCAACAGTTTTGTCCTTATCACCTACTGTGATTTCTGGAATTAAAATAAAATAAATTAGTATGCATATATGAACTCTGTCAACATATAGGATAAGAATGGGTGATTTTTCTATGATAAGTTGATTTAGATATACCTATTTCTCTAATTTCAAATCTAGTTTTGTGTTTTTACATTAGAATTTATTATTTATTCACTTACCATCCGGTAAATTTACAGTTGGGATTGCTGTCTTTTTAAGACCTCTTCTTGTGCCTAAAACTTTACAGTCACTAGAAAAATGTTCGTCCCACACTACATATTTTTTATATCTCTTCAGTAGACAAATCTTGATAATTTTTTGGTCGTATTTTTGAAATCCATTCACTATATACAATTGATTCATTTTTAGGAAAACGATGCATTTTTCCTTCTCGATTTGTCCATTTCGGTACGCAACATTTCCGTTTAGATAAAGGAGGTCGGTAATCTGAATCCATTTTAGGAATACACTATTATTCTTATAATAATAATCACAAGGGACAAGTTTAATTTTTAACGAAGAAAATAAAATAAACTGCGGTTCGTTTCTTACAATTACTCTCTCATATAGAAAATCATAGTGAAATAGACATATTCATTATTTGTCTATGTAAAAAATACTATACTTATATTCAATAAAAGGTTCACATATTTACAGTCATTACAGAGACATCTACGAAAACATAAAACAATTATAATGAGTAGCGCAACAACCTTTGACAGCGCCATCCTCCGGGTGTGGTAACAATATAAATAAGTTTTGGCGGGAGTACATTTGCTTTCTTTTCTATGCGTAGAATAGTACTCGGTGTCTGTCATTTTGGTTTATACGCTTCGAGTGTCGTCAAAGTTTTAATTCGTGCTTAATCAAATAATTTTTTTTTTAAATACAAGGTAAGTCTTGGCTATCTGTAATAAGCAGGCTCAAAGTAGAATTGTCAATGTTTATTTTGTGCATATAGGGTTTTGTATTGTTTTCATTTAAGCAAAAAAAAATCATTGTCTACTTTTTGTAAACAATTCCTATTATGGGGTATCTGAAGTATTCTCATTATGGGGTACCCCATATTAGGATCAGAAAATAGTAATTAGGTATCAATATGCGTATCAATTTTTTTAAGATGCCAAACCAACGTAAAAGGAAAAACTGGGATGCCGGAAATATTATATCAGCTATAAAGGCCTGTAGAAGTAAAACAATGGGTTACAAAAAAAGTGCTAAAACACGGGGTACTACAAGCGACGTTGGAAAGGTTTGTTAAGATGAACGGGCCTCCTGAAGTTGTAGTCCAAACCAAACTGAGTAAGAAACCAGTGTTTTCTGCAGAAATGGAAGATCATCTTTCCACTCACTGCTTGCAAATGGAACAAAAATATTTTGTCCAGAGCTCTCCTTAAGGACCCCACAAGGAATTTCATACGCAAGATTAAAATCATTTACTCCTGATAACGTTTCCAAATTTTTTAATTTATATTAACCTCAAATGAATAAAATTGGGCATAATCCATCCAGGATATACAACTGCGATAAGTCTGGGATATCAATTGTCCAACATAAGCACATTAAAGTGATAGCTCGGAAGGGAAAAAAACAAATAGGAGCCATTACATCCGCAGAACGAGGATCTACTATAATTGTGGTTTTTTGTTTTAATGCCATAGGACAATATGTGCCACCATTGATAATATTCCCCAGAAAAAATATCAAGATTGAATTGATGAATGGTGCTCCGGCAGGTTCAATATACGCATGTCATCAGTCTGGATTCGACAGAAAATATTTGTTCAGTGGCTGCACCATTTTATAAAATTCACCAAGCCAACCGAAGAAGATCCCGTTGTCCCTATTTTGGACGGCCATTACTAACATACGAAGAATTTGGAGGTAGTTAATGTTGCAAGAGCTCATCATGTTGTAATAATTTGCCTGCCACCCCATTCTACCCATCAGATGCAGCCGTTAGATCTTGCATTTATGTCACCGTTTAAAACATACTATGCACAGGAAATCTCTCAATGGCATAAGCAACATCCTGGTCGTATGGTGACAGTTTACCAAGTTGCGGAGCTTTTTGGCATGGCATACAATAGAGCAGCCATGGTGGAAACGCCAATTAACAGCTTTAGAAAGACAGGAATGTTCCCAGTAAACCGAAATATTTTTCGAGATTACGATTTTGCTGAAAACAGTATAGATGAAAATACAAAAGAAAATATTGGGGATCTGGTGAATGATGATGGTGAATGCTGGTGATATGGCAAATGATGACGATATGGAAGGAATAACAAAAGATATTTCCATACCGAGCATCTCGACAACAAATAGTTTGTATGGTACTCTTTCTGCTAGGTCAAAATTAGTTGCAGATCATGCCATTCCAAGCACTTCAAAGTGTAATTCTGAGGAGATGCTCCACGTCACTCCTCCTAAAAAACTGATTTTACCCAGAAATATATTGCCTATTCCAAATTTGAGCATCAAAATTGATGAACAGAAAAAACCCAGAGGGGGCAAGGGCTTGGTGGTTACGAGTACACCCTATAAAGAAGAACTGGAAGAGAGTGAAAAAAAGAAAAAAAATGTTCACAAAAGAAAAGTTTTTAGCAAATCAAAACCGATATTAAGCAAAGAGAAAACTACCAACAAAATGAAAAATAAAAAACGCAAGAAACAGACTAATAAAGACTCATGATTTGAGTCAGATATCGAGGTGCATTTTCAAGAATCAGACGACTCTAATTGCGATGAAATTGAAGGAGAATGCAGGTTTTGTCACATCATCTTTAAAGATGATAGAAGTGGAGATGAGTGGGTTCAGTGTGAAGGATGTTTGGAATGGGCCCATGTCCACTGGGCCAAAAATGACACGCCTAACTACATTTGTGACTTTTGTAGGAGTTTTTAGTTTATGTATGTTCCTATTTTAGATAGTTTGTTCAAATAACATTTAATTTTCTCTTTGTTTTTGAAAAAAAAATATGTTTTCAGTTTCATGTGAATCTTTAGATATACTCTATTTGAGTTTTTATGACTGTATGATTTGATTGATTTATATCATCTATCGGTTTTTGAGTAGGATTTATTATTGTTTTGTACCTACTACACAATTGCACTATTTACATAGTTTTTTCAGGTATCCCGTATTAAGTCATATCAGGTTCAGGTACCCCATATTAAGTCTTATCAGGGCCCCATATTAGGTTACCCGGTAGCCTAATATGGGGTAGACACAATATTTTTAAATAATTTCTTCATAGAATAATTCTAAAGTTTCAACCGTTTTTCTATTCAGAATTATCTTGCTAGTATTTAAAAGAATAAATATTGCTAAAATGGAAGCTAAATAGAGATAAGAAATATGAAATTTTTGTAAAAATTAAAATGGTACCCCATAATAGGCGACTTCCCTCTACTTCCGCAGCTGAGCGTTCTTCATTATTTAACGACAGATTTGTTTGCCGCTATGGCAATATCTGACTCGCTATTTGAAGAAAGACCATATGTTGTTTTGATGGAAATTTTTGCTTCTTTCTTTTTATCGTCTTCTTTTGTTTTGTAAAATGCTTCAACTTCCTCGGCGGAGACAATTTTACCCGGAAGAACAGGAGCTGTTAGTTCCGCATTCTCTCCGGGCCAGACAAATCAGATAATCGAATATTTTGAAAATGTTATTGAAATTCTGCCCCAGGAGCATTTTGAATATTATTTAAATCAATATGCTTTGTGCAGTCTGGAAGTTTTAAAATAATTCGTTCTCGGGACAACGGATACACACCTGTTGCTTTGAAACCAGCAATGAGATTATCTGAAATTTTTGTCTTTTAATTGGGCTAATGTATCATTTAGTAACTGTGCGAATCGGCTATTAGGAAGACTTATACATTTCTTTCCTTGAGAAGTTCTTCTCAATTGCAACAAGATTGACCTCCATGCGGTTTTTAACGGCAACGTCAAGGGGTTGGAGCAGGTGAGTAGAATTTGGTATGAGGCACAAAAACCTAATGTTGTTTTCTTTACACAATTTCAAAGTTTTGATGCTCAAGTGAGAACGTAGAGATTGTCGCCTATTACGACTTTTTCTCCCTCCTTAGCTCTTAGGACAGGCATTAGGTGATACTGAAACCAATCTTCAAAAATGGCATTATCTATCCAGCCACTTTTTGATACGTTCATTCTTGAGCCCGCTGGTGCTTTAAACATCCAGTCTGTCCATTTATATGTTCCCTTGAAATTAAATATAGTGGTAAAATCTCCCCTGCTGCATTGCCGCTAAACAACCGTAAAACAGGACTTTGTTGAGTTCCTTATTATTTCAGGATGCCTGTAAGTTCACCGGATTAAAACTTTGTTCTTTCTTGGAACATCGTGGAAGCCAGACTCATCGAAATTAAATACATTTTCAGGTGGTACGTTTTCTAATGTATTTATTTCATCTGCGCCTATCTGAGCCCTTTTTCTGGAAATGCTGGCTGCGAAAGTCTGCTTAATTATAGGGTGTCTGTCAAGAAATAATTTACTCCATTCCCAACCTGGTCTGTTATCTTTATATACCGGTATTTTGCGCCCTATGTTGTCCAGGTAAGTTTTCATAATACAACGTACGTCTTGGAGTGTAATAACAGGAATACCTTGTTGACTAACAGCAATGATGTGGTTTACTACAATCTCTTCTTCATCGGTGGTAAGGGATACTGGACGTCCTATTTGTTTGTCGTGTTTACCTTTTACTTTATTTTTTAAGGTTGATTGAGGAACTTTGGCAGCTTCTTTTTCTATAGCCTCTTGGAGGGTTTCAGTTGTGTAATTTTTCTTCGTCCCGTAACGGCGAATTCGAGGTTCTGAAACGGCCTTTTTCCTTGGCATTTTGTGCCAAAAATTAAAAATAAGAAGCGTATGTACACATTATGTTTAGACATAAAAAGTGTAAAAATTGTATTTGGGCCACATTCGGATAACATTGGCCCGGGTCAATGTTAACCTGATAATTATCAGATGTAAACAAAGTTTAAAATAATATATTTATATTTTAAAAATATTTACAACGTGCCAAATCAACTTAATAAATCTTTTCAAGAAACATTAATATTGATAATGTACTAATTACGTACCTTTTTTCCACTTGGAACTTAACGAAAATGTAAATTGAATGGAGTGTTTACAAACGACCTGTTTTCAGGTCTAGATATTTAGGTGCGAATAGACACACATACTAAACCTGAGCTGGAACAACCGTCACTAGGTGGCTCTGAATGAACTAAAAGGCAATTTCAATTGGGAAAATGCTGACATTTGATGAATATAAGTTTATCTAATATTCATAGAAGAGATTTCTAATTTTTGGGCCAATGTTATACTGATGGACAAAGTTACCCCGATTAACTGTATTTTATTCAAAAATCTCGAAATACAAAGAGAATAAATAAATATCTCACTTTCTTCACGATAATTTAATTAAAGTTAAATGTGTCGGTTCCGATGTTCAAGGCCATAGCTCGGGCCCCTCAGATAGATTAAACACTGATTGTGGTGCTATCTAAAGAGCCTGTCGACTAAACAATTGAGTGATGTTAAAGAGATATCTGTAATTTTAGGTTTAGGCGGTATATTTAGGGCCGTACCGAGGCACACTTTTTGGGGGGGTAGGGAAAAGATATAAAACCAACTAATTTTTTGTATATGTATTAATATAAACAAGTATAGGCTTTAACATATTAAAAACGCAACCTACTAGCAAAATCTTAAAAATCCAAATTTGAACTATTAGATTATAATACTTACAAAATATACCTGTTTGAAAAAAAGGAACAAAAACACCTTACTCAAGAAATATAAACGAAAACAGTTCAAAAATATACATACCGTAAAACGGGGCGTCTTGATACCATTTTTGGAATATTCGATACCCTATCGCCGTTTATTTACCGTTCTAATTCAAAAAAAATTATTTTAGATTACTTTGAGGTAGTGGCTATTGGACACAACGCTTTAAAAAGCTGTACCTCCCTCCACTCCATAGGAAAAAATATGGAAGGTCTTTTTTCAAGTCACCCCATGTTGGGGCGACTTGAAATTTGCCTTTATTTTACATTGTAGTAGCTAGTAGGAACGCAATTGGGGCGACATGAAAATCGCAATAACTGATTTTGTAGGTCCAACATAAGACACATTATTTTTTTTATATTTCTGCATTATTTTAGTCACAAAAAAACATTTTTTTCAAAATTGGCTTTAATGTCATCACATATTTATTATAAAAATAAAAAACAATATTCTACAAAATAACCCAAAATAAACCTTCTTTGGTATAGTAGAGACTACAAAAAAATAAATAAAAGCAAATTCGTTTGACAGTTTACAATCAAATTAATAATTAAGAAAACATATTTTTAAATTTTGGCTGCCCTCGTCATAATGTTTCATATTCTATAAGCTTTTGCTTAATTTCTTTTTGCTCCACAAGTCCGATGTCTTCTGCCGGGGGAAAACATATGCATTAGGTATTTTATCACTTAATCTTAAGAATGAGCATAGATAAGATCAATTTTTTTTCGCAATTTATCATTTTTGCCACATATTGCTTATTGTTACCAGCTTCAGTTTTCATGTCAACGTGAATGAAATCACCTTGCTTAAAATCTGTCGAGAAAGAAGAATCTTGCATAGGTGATATGTTATCATCAATTTTATTGGTGTATGTGTCGGAAAACGGTTCTGGGTCTAGATCTTTGTCGCTGTCGACGGTTAAATCTTCTTCATCCACGTCACTTTCGGAAGAAGATGATAAATCTTGGGCGTAATTTTTTATTCGTGCTTTTATTTTTATTTGGCTTGAATGGCGCTGATGTTGATGGTAGCTGTAGGTCTTCCTGTGAAATGCTTTATCCTGCATCAACAAACAATTTTTTCTTCCTACCAACAGAGGTTGGTGCTCCAAACCTAGATTTTTCAAACACTTCTTTTGGTAAATCGACAATTGCATCTTGTTCTTGCGTTCTTTGCTTGCCTGTTTTTGGTAGCTTGCATAAAATTTTATTTCTATTCAGTGGTAATAGACCGGTCGATTTAAAGCCTGATTGAACATTTTTTCCATATTCTGAAAGTTTATTTAATGCCTGTGTTAATAAGCGTGGGAATACTTCTTTTTTACAGTTCCTTTATTATGCTTTTTCCATTCTTGAATTATATTAATTGAACGAAAAACGCTAACATCTAATGGCTGCGTAAGGTGCCTACTGTTAGGAGGCAAAAGCACAAAACGAATGTCATTCTCCGTACATTTCGAAATAACATTGGCCGAAATGTGGCTTGCCAAATTATCTCCAATAAGAACTTTAGGACCTGGTGGCAAAAATCGAAAATATGGCAATACTATGTTATTAAACCAATCTTCAAAAATATTTGTATCAAACCATCCAGAACGAGAGCGATTATATCTGGCTCCGGTTGGTCCAATTGCGTCCAAGTGCTCCATAAGTGGTCTGCCTTATAGACTATGTAGACCGGAAGCATAAATCCTGAAGCTGCACAAGCAAACATGACGGAAGTAGCTGTTTTAGATGTATCCATTACCTTCTCCGCTCTTTTAGAAGTCCTACGAACGATGACTTTCACGCGGCCAGGATCGTCCGTAAAATTAATCTCATCGTAATTTACTATTGCGTCGGATGGAACATCTTTTAGACTTTCTGATAAGTGGTCGAAATATGTATTAATACTATCCGGGCAAACTTTGGCTCTACTCAATTTTATTTATTGAGTCATTCTTTTAGTCAGCTCCTCCTTATGTCGCTTTAGAAATTTTTGCAGCCAGGTTTCACCAGGTCTGTTGTCTCCGAATTTTGGCAATTTTTTTCCACTTCTGTCCAAGTAGGATTTTTCTATCTCTTTTATATCGTTTGAATCACAGGGATAACCCCAGTCCGCTGCAATAGATATAGACCGAACCAGACAGTTTTCCTCTTCGATCGACATTGCAATTTGACCTCCAATTGATTTTGTGTGTAGTCCTTTAGCTTTTCTATATAAAGTTATAAAAGGAATTTCATATTCTTCATTTAAGTCTTTCAATTTTATACCTTGTTTGTGTAGCTCTAGTACTCGCTGGAGCGTGTCTCCGCTATAGTCCCGATATTTCCGACTTCCCGGTTTCCTTTTGTATACAGGGTGTCCCGGGACTAATGGGAACAAAGTCGGGAGTGTATAATATGAGCTAAAATAATGTTAGTACTTCATATAAACTTTTTCTATGCAGGCCCTCGTTTTCGAGTTATAGGCCTCCAAAGTTTTAATTTTGAATTCGGTTTTTATTTTTAATTTTTGTACTAGTTATTTGATCTTTATAAAATTTACGGCAAAGATATAATGTATGTGTATCTTTATTTTGGTAAGGTAAACAGATTTACAGTAGTGCATTGAAGCCAGGGACGAACTACTTGCAATGGTTAGTGATCCAAAAATTTTGCAGGGATGGCACACCCTGTATGAAATTATCGAAATTCACTTCCCCACACATTAAGCTAACGAAAAAATACTCTTGTTGGAATTCGATAAAATAAGCCGTTTGGCTAATATTTACAGTTTTATTCATGCACTACGTACCAATTTACGCATTCGCCATTTTTATAAGTACACAACGAGGTAAACGTAACTTATTAATAGATGTCCAAGATTTACCTACAGTACTACAAAAAAATAATAGCAGAAGATGAAAAACATTAACGACTTATTAATTCGAAAGTTGGTAAAAACTTTTTATAAGTGTTTTTACCGTTTATCAAGTTACCATAGGATTAGTTGTCAAACGTTGTGTAGCATAGTTCGTAGTCAGTACTTGTCAATAATTCATAAGTCCTTAATTTAACAGTTACAATGGCAAAATTCGCTTTTATCGAGTACGCAGATATGCATCTAATGTATGGACTGGCTTCTCGAAACTGTTTAGAGGCCAGAAGGCTTTATGAAGAACATTTTGCAAACAGAGCATTGCCAGGCAGACGAATGTTTGAGTGTATTGATCTCAGGTTACGAGAAACAGGTATGAATAAGTAAATGTAATTTTCTATGTATACAAAACAAAATTTTTAATTTTAGGAATATTTTTGCCAAAAAAAAGTGGAGAAGGTCCAGTACGAAGCATACGTACTGTGGCAGTTGAACAAGACTTGTTAAATGCAGTTGATAATGAACCATCAACGAGTTTTCTAAAAGTATCAAGAGAACATAACGTCTCAAAATTAGTTGTTCATCGCGTCCTAAAAGAACAGCTGTTATATCCTTTTCACATGAAAAAAGTACACAGTATGACAGTGGCTGATTATCCTGCACGACTTGAGTATAGCCAGTGGTTTCTGCGACAACAACAAGCAGACAATACATTTATTAGTAACGTTCTCTTTACGAACTAATCCGGTTTCACCAGAGATGGAATCATAAATTCTCAAAATATGCATTTATGGGATGATGTGAATCCAAACTAGGAGCCAGCATCGATTCATGGTTAATATTTGGGCAGGAATAGTTGGCAGTCATTTGATAGAGCCATATACTTTATTGACGGTACTTTGACTGGTCAGAGATATTTGGAGTTTTTGCAAAATTAGTTATGGAACCTGTTTGATGATGTGCTACTACAAACTCGTAGGAATTTATGGTTCATGCATGATGGGGCCCCTCCTCATTTCAGTTTAGATGTACGACAGCATTTACA
The DNA here is from genome assembly GCA_963921935.1 of Galeruca laticollis. Classification (NCBI taxonomy): domain Eukaryota; kingdom Metazoa; phylum Arthropoda; class Insecta; order Coleoptera; family Chrysomelidae; genus Galeruca; species Galeruca laticollis. Next base: position 62,535,398 of record OY998181.1, on the reverse strand, counting down.
CACAAGGTTTCCTAATAGATGGATTGGTCGTGGAGGCCCTTTTCAATGGCCACCGCGATCAGGAGACGTTAATCCTATGGATTTCTTTCTCTAGGGTTATCTCAAAAGTAAGGTATACGCAACACCTGTGCAAACAAGACAAGATTTAATAGACAGAATTGTGTTACACTGCAATGTTAATAGAAATAATGTGGGATTGCTCATTCAAGTGCAAAGAAACAACCTTCGTAGACTTAGAATGTGCCTGGAAGTGGGAGGAGCTCATATTGAACATTTATTAGAATAACGTTAGTTTTTGTTGTTGTTTAGGAATTAGTATTAGTCTAATGTTTTATAACTTGTGTTTTTTGAGGTTTTCTTAATGGTTTAATAATGTTATGTTCGTAATTTTGATTAAAAGGAAGTAAATCCTGGACATCGTATTAATAAGTTAGTCAGGTAGATTTGTACGTAGTGCATTAATAAAACTGTAAATATTATCCAAACGGCTTATTTTATCGAATTCTAACAAGACTACCTTTTCGTTAGCTTAATGTGTGAAGAAGTCAATTTCGATTATTTCATACAGGGTGTGCCATCCCTGCAAATTTTCTGGATCACTAACCATTGCGAGTAGTCCGCCCCTGGCTTCAAGGCAGTACTGTAAATCTGTTTACCTTTCCAAAATAAACATACACGTACATAATAGCTTTGTCGTACATTTGATAAAGATCAAATAACTAGTACAAAAAATAAAAATAAAAACCAAATTCAAAATTAATACTTTGGAGGCCTATAACTCGAAAACGAGGGCCTCCATAGAAAAAGTTTATATGAAGTACTAACATTATTTTGGCTCAGATTATACGCTCCTGACTTTTTTCCCATTAGTCCCGGGACACCCTGTATACGCACCGTTTTTCAAGTCGTCCCTGAAATTACATAAAAAAATAAAATTATACGCCACTGGCAAGTAAGATGGAGGAGTAAGGCTTTTAGGTTAGAGAACGATGGTCTGATATATAACTACTCTTGAAAAAAATACGGCGATTTTCCAGTCTTTTTAGGGATCTCTGTACAATAGGAAGTTTGCAGGTTAAAAAAAATCAAGCTTCTAACCTTTTTTTTGGAGATGCACAACACAATAACAGTGAGTAAATAACCAGTACCACAACATAAACTTAACTAAGAAGCATGGTAGGCATAGATGCAGACTCAATATGAGATTAAAATTTCGACCACCAGAGCGCAGCATCGGTTTTAACTGGAAAAAGCAAACATTTTGAATTCACCCCGGTGTTTTCAAGTAGCCCCATTTTACGGTACTTAAAAAGTGAATAGAAATTAACGAAAAAAATATTATTTGTAGCCAACTGTGTTTGGATTTGGAACAAACTGCCAGGGCTTTGGTGGGCGTGGCTCCCCCCCTGCCCCCCTTGTTCTTGGCCCTGGGTATATTCAAATCTACTGTATTTTAATTATTTTATCTCAAAATAACCATTTATAGTCCATCATTTGATATGGCTTCCAATTTAACTCTATTAACTCAATAATGATTAGATAATGAGTTAAATTAAATGAAATATCAAATGACGGACCATAAATGGTTAAATTGGAAAAAATAAAACAATAATCATATGAACAGTTTATTTATTTTGGTATAAAAATACACAACAAATAATTTCTGTGACAAAAAACTTTTCTTAACAAACAGAATGACAATAAATAAACTATAATGTAATGCCGGATCCAGACCAAGTAGACAAAACGAAAACACAATTCTGAAACAAAAACACGACAAACTGGCGACAAGCTCTGTCGCCAAAAGAGAAAACAAAATTGAGACAACTGCCCACATTAGAACGACAAAATATAGAAACAAGATTCAGTTGTTGTTGTGATTAGTGTTGGTTAACCATGTGGCGTTTTAATCAGGAAAAAAAATGAAACTGAAGATTTATTGCTAGCCGCAAGTTGTTTTTTTGCTCTCATCATCATCCCAGGCAGCTAAAACAAAACAGAAACATTTTTGGATTATACCAAGTCTAAAAATGCGAGAAAGTTGTTCGATAAACAAATTGTTAGTTGAGTTACGCGCAGATATTGGACTAAGTGGTGAGATTCGATCAAGCTTCAAAAATTTTTTAAGAATGTCCACCGCAGATTTTGAGAATATGATATGCCTTGTTGGTCCTGCAGTTGCAAAAAGACATACTAACTTTAGAAATGCTATTTGTGTAACAGAAAGGTTAGCAATCACTTTAAGATTTTTAGCAACAGGTGATTCCTACCACAGCCTTATGTATCTTTCAAAAGTATCAAAGCAATCAATATATGTAATCATACTTGAAGTATGTAAAGCTTTAATTAACAGTCTTAGTGGTTTTGTACAGGTATGTATAACTTTTCATTACTATTTTTCTGTTAATACGCCTTAAAATAAACCCCATATTTATTGGTTAAATGTTTATTATAAAAGAAATTTACGAATAGGTACATACTACATACAAAATAATGATGAGTCTACTTGTTTTTTCATTGAAAAAGTTCATCATCAGTTTCGTTCGTTTTCTTGATCTGATAAATACTGCGAACGTTGTGTGTCAATACTAGGTGGATGTGAAAATAAAGGTTGTGTGTTTGGTGGATTTGAGTAAGAATTTTGTGAGTCAGCGCAGTGTGGATTTGAGTATGAATGTGTGTCAATGCTGGGAGGATTTGAGTATGAATGTTGTGTGTCAGTGCTGGATGGATTTGAGTAAAAATGTTGTGTGTTGGAATTGGATAGAGTTGAGTATACATTTGTGTTGATACTAAGTGGTTTTGAGCACGAAGAACCAGAAAATCCCGTGGAAAATCGAAGAAATTCTCTCATTTGGCATTGTACCTGGGATAGTGGTTACTTCTTGGGTTCGTTTTACTTGCCCATTTCAGCGTCATATAATAAATTGTGAATTAGATGTTCTACTGTGGGCTGGGCATAGGGTGTGGGTAGACTGCTCAACTTTTGAGCTACCAATTCACCTATTCTATCAAATTTATCGGGCTTATTGTGTGATCTTTCTAGCCGATCCTTCTGTAAAGATGTCACTATGTTGTAGACAACTTCATTCCTACGTTCTATATTTTGTGATATGTCCTCACTGCCTTGGTGCCATGGATGGCAAGCATGTAGTGATCGAAGCACCCATACATAGTGGTAGTGAATTTTATAATTATAAAGGTACATTTAGCATTGTATTGTTTGCAATCGTAAATGCAAACTATAACTTCCTTTATGCAAGTGTGAGCTGTCAGGGACGTATTTCAGAGGGAGGTGTATTTAAGAGTAGCTCTTTTCATAAATTGATGGAGGAGTCTTCGTTAAATCGCCCACAAAATTGTAGGCTACTTGATAGGCAATTACCTGTACCCTATGTCCTTGTAGCGGATGATGCCTTCCCCTTGACAACTGCTATAATGAAGCCATATAGTGGGAATCAAGAAAAACACTCAAAAAATCGAGTGTTTAATTATCGGTTGAGCAGAGCACGTAGGGTAGTTGAAAATGTTTTTGGGATACTTGCAGCTGTTTTTCGCGTACTTCGTAAACCGATGTTATTACAACCAGAGAAGGCCGAAAAAATAGTATTAACATGCGTTTTGCTTCATAATTACTTAAGAAAAAATTCAAAAACCAGAAGTAGTTACAATCCCCCAGGAACATTTGATAAGGAAGATTTGGAAACGGGAACAATAGAACCAGGTTCTTGGAGAAGAGATCCCCAACCGAGTGCTCCGTTTTTACCTCTTATGAATATTCCACGGAGAGCATCTATGGATGCATGGGCCATCAGATATGAGTATGCTGAGTATTTTATAACAAATCAAGGCCAAGTACCATGGCAATTACAATACTGTTAACTTGTATAATACTTACACTATAATATACACTATATTACTATGTAGATGTGGATAAAATTAACTTAGCAATTCATATCCAAATCATTTTGAAGTGAAATGTTTTCCTGCCCCAGATTTTTTAAGTTTCTTATAATTTCTCCTTTCTCTAGCATACTGGTTGTTATTATTCTTAATTTTTTGTCAATATCATTTAGTTGCACATTTAACGATAAAGAAATTTCGTTCAATGCATCGGCTTTCTTGCAGCGGTTTTTATAGTCTCTATTTTTAGGGTCCCATAATATCGGATGTCCTCTGTAAAGTTCTATCAGCTTGCATGTATTTTGTGTATTCCACTTTTTTCCCCTGACATATTTAGAAAAATACACTAGTAATTAATAATCACTACACAACAGAAAAACACACTTAATTTTTATGAAATTGTCTCCTTCTCCTACTGCTTAACTCGCTTTGACTTGCACACGCGTCCACACTGCGCCGACAACTTGTCGTCAAATACACAGACAAAACACAGACCTTTTGATCTTTACCGACCTGAGACAGGACTTGAAAAAGTTTTCAAATTTGCAAACAAAACAAAATTGTGGTAGAAATGTCTCACAAATGTTTTCGATTTGTTGCCACTTTGTCTCCACTTTGTCGCGAAACATGAATGTTTTTGTTTTGTCTACTTGGTCTGGACCCGGCATAAAAACAATGCAATAATTAAAAAATAATTTGAGTAACATACATTCTACAGGGTGACAATTGTCAATTTCTTAGAGTTTTTAACATTTTTTAAATATATTGTGGAATTATCCAAAAACTGTAAATTTCATTTAAAACACTAATAGGAGTAGATTCCACGAAGTAATGGTCGAGACAGTTAATTTTATTAGACATTACACTTTCCAAGTTTGTATAGAATGTTGCTATCTGTTCTCGATTAAAGGCGGTTATCCTATTAACGCTGATTGCTTCCAGCTTTCGAACACTTATTGTCGGAGTTCTTCTCATAAAAGCATAGAACCAATTCATTCATGGCTGAGGTTGTGATTTATATAATTATTAGTAACATATTCATAAGCAATTCATCGAACATACTGGGGGCTAACAACATAAATAATATCTGATCTATATTTTATACGGTTAGCTAGAGAAGTTTCTTCCTCAAAAGATAACGTACTTTGTCTTCCCATACGTGGAGCCATTGTATTATTTTTTGTTTTTCTTTTCTGTAGTGTGCTGAATGGAATGTGGAATTTTTGGGTTGAAGATCGGATTGACTGACCTTCTTCAATAAATTGCAAGGCATTTTGAAGTTGCTCGGAAGTTCAGTTAACTTTGTTCCTATTTTTGATATAATTTCTAGGCATCTGTAACAAATGCAACACATGGATTAAAAAACAAACTAAAAAAAATTCCACATAGTCATAAGAAAGCCTGTGGGGTTATACCGGTGACGACCGGTATTATTTGTTTTAACAGGCATTTCCCGAAAGCAATTTGGCAACATAAACCTAACCCTAAATTGTGCCTCTTTATTTAAGCGCCTGTAAAAGCACGATCTAAACAACAAATTATCCCACAAGATATTCCTCATGGCTACGTGCAAAACAATAATATATTTGAATACTTTTGGTTTAAATTCGACAAAGTATAATAGAACCTGGCAATAACTTGATCTCCACACCATATGTAGCACACTGAAGACTGCAAATCGAAACCATGTGGATTTAACTCATACCGATCCAAAAAAGATGGCGCTATATATTCAACTTCAACTATGTCTATTGTGGAACAAGTCGACTGATCAAAATCACAGATAACCCACAGATAGATGAGACACTGATTGTGGCGCCATCTAAAGAGCCTGTCGAGTAAACAATTGAGTGATGTTGAAAAGATTTCTGTAATTTTAGGTTTTGGCGGTATATTCAAATTTACTTTATTTTAATTATTTTATTTCAAAATAATCATTTATAGTCCATCATTTATTATTTCATTCAATTTAACTCAATGATGATTAGATGTTGGGTTAAAAAAATAAACTGTTTTAAAGATTCAAACTAACTTTTCCGCATCTGTGACCCTGAACAATATTCTATCATAAAATTGTTACTTGTATACACTTCGGGGGATGTATTGTGCTAACAAAACGAAATTTCTTCAAAAATAACCAAAAATTTAGTATATCTGGATTTATAGGACCCGCTGTACTCGCTCCAGTCAACTGAAAATCAATAGGTACAATATTCAATCATAAAATTGATCAATCGTATACTCTCTGGAGGCTGTATTGTGCCAAGAAACTGAAAATTCTCCAAAAATAACAAAAATTTGGTACTTCAAGTACCATAGCACCCGTTGTATTGGCTTTAGTGAGCTGAATATCAATAGTGTTCATCTTTGAAACGCTCTGAATAATATTCAATCATAAAACTGATCACTTGTATGTACTCCGCAGGCAGTATCGTGCTAACAAACTGAAACTTCTCCAAAAATGACAAAAATATCATACTTAAAGTACTGTAGCACCTGTTGTATTGGCTCTGGTGAACTGAAAATCAATAGGGTTCATCAGTGAGATGTCCTTAACAATATTCAATCATAAAATTGGTGACTTGTTGAACTCCGGAGGCTGTATCGTGCTAACCAACTGAAATTTCGCAAAAAATGACAAAATGTCGTACTTCAAGTACCATAGCACCCGTTGTACTGGCTCTGGTGAACTGAAAATCAATAGGGTTCATCTGTGACATCTCCTTAACAATATTCAATCATAAAATTGTTGACTTATTGCACTCCGGAGGCTGTATCGTGCTAACAAGAATTGTAAGGAAAAGTGGCCGACGACAACGACGACGACGACATACACACAGGATTTTTTTTCTAAAAACCGTTTTTTCGTGTTGTTGTTGATGGAAAACGTAAAAATAACTCAAAAAAAAATTAAAAATTCCAACTTTTTTTGGGGTAAACCAATACTTTTCTCGCATATTGAAAGGTTGGGAGGAAAAGTAATATCAAATGATGGACCAAAAATGGTTAATTAAATTGAAAAAATAAAACAGTAATCATATAAACAGTTTATTTATTTTGGTATAAAAATACACAACAAATAATTTCTTTCACAAAGTACACAACGAACAGAATGACAATAAATAAACTATAATGTAAAAACAATACAATAATTAAAAAATAATTTGAGTAACATACATTCTAGATTGGAGTATCATTAGATTTTTAAATGAGTTAAATCAAGATAAAAGTAGAAAATTATTTATGATAAGTTTATATTAATTTATTATTACACTGGTATAAACACACAGATCTGGACAAACTGTTGGAGTATAACTGCTACTTACCTAATCAAAAAAAGTGTTAGCAATAAGTAAACACACAAATATGTTTGGAAATTTATGTCAACAAAAGAAAACAAAATGCGCTTACTATCGAAATAATAAGTTTACACATGTTTTGTACTAAGCCAAAAAAATATCAAAAAATGTTTGAATGTATACATTTGTTTGGTTTTTTTGAATTCCGTTTTTGAAGCTTTCGATTTCTTAGGAATTCTTGATTTTTAACTATTTTTTTATTTTTTGTCATTATTGGATATTTTGGATTTTTGTTTACCGCTAGACCAAATACTTAGACGTAATGACTCAGCAAAAGTTAATACTCACTTTAATTTCCCATAAATTGTCACACCATGGGCTATATATGAAAATCGGCAAGGGGTCAATACCTTCCATCCCATAGCTGGTAGAGGGAATATAACTATAACATAAAATGAATCCCAGATTGTTATTTTTTCAATGGATACATTTTAAAATGGAATTGTCTGAGTAGGGTGTACACACTTGATATAAATTGAGCGAATGAAAAGACGAGTACTGAGTATGTCATTTGATTAAAATTCCAGCTAAGCGCTTTCAGCCATTAGATCATTCTCAAAGCTGTCGACTAGAGAAAAACATACAACAGGTACAATGTACACACAATGAAATAAAATGTTTGATGTTACATCGTTATTTAAGTAAAATTTGTTAAAATTACCCTATAAAGAGGGTGTGCACACATAACATTTAATTGGTAATTTCAAATTAGACGTTTCGGTATGTGAATTACAATTGTACACACTCTTTATAGAGTAATTTTAACAAATTTTAGTTAAATAATGATGTAACATCAAACATTTTATTTCATTGTATGTAGCAGTTACAGGGTTTGATGTTTTTTCACACCTTCTGCATATTTTTTTCTTGACGAGAGCTTTCAGAATGGTCTAATGGATGAAAGCGCTCACTTGGAATTTCAATAAAATTACACACTTATACTCGTCTATTCGTTCACTCAATTTATATTTTAAAATATCCAATATTATAGCTTGCTATATTGAATACAATAAAACTTACCATCAATTTTTGTTAATTTCCACTCATATGGGAAGGAAAATCAAACTGTCTTAATAACCTCTCTTCGTCTTTCTCAAATCTAAAGGAACACTGTTTTTGAAAATGAAGGGATCATATCCTCCATCGTTTCCTCGTCGACAAATTTAATGATTTATTACCACTGCTTTTCGGCCATATTAATTTTATCTTCCTGGGTTGGAGGAACTAAACTGTAAAAAGGAATATTTACTTTATTAATGCAGCAATTTTCAGTTTAGCTAATGTAAAGAACAACCATGATCTCTAAAGTTGTCGATTAAATTAGTAAAAATTCTGTGTTTTATAAAAATGGAGATAATGGTTGTTAATTGTGAAAGAAAAAATGCTCAAATTTTTTTAATAACATTTACCGAGTACACCACTTATTAAACTCCTTCAGAATACACTTTGACATTGTCTTTTCAATCAATAACAATAAAGCAACGAAACAACTGATAAACATTACACTATAGCAATTAAAAAATACACCAAAATACCGTAATCTTAAAATAACCTCCACACTTGAACTAAGAAATGATAACAGTATAACATATAACATGTGGTGATGGGGACGCGCAATATGATATCGCGCATACGCAGTTATAAAAATCAATATAATTTGATTACTAACGACGTTACAGTTTTCGTTAATTTTTTGGAATTATCTACCGATTTTAGTTACTCGACAGGCTCTACAGATGGCACGGTGTGCAGTGTACCTAGCCTGATCGAAATTACCCATTTGACCGGTATTCCCCTTAGAGTAATAATAAACATAGAGAGGGCTATTCATTCATAAACACGTTTATTTTTGCGGAAAACAATTCTAAACGCCAGTAATGAAATAATGAATGAATTACAATAAGTGAGGATGGTAATGTAGCTACATGGCCGTGGTAATTTCGGCTGTTTTTCTGACAAACTTGGCACCGACGAACCATGATAATCCAAAAACATTGAATTAATTAACTTAAAAGTTTATTTTGTCACTATAAGTTTTGAAAAACACATCAAAACGAAAGAACTGAGTGCTTACTATCTAGTCGTAATGGCGCTCGTATAAACTAACCACGTTTGACATTATTTACTACAATACTACGACCTATCCGAAATGATCGTCGATCACAGTCTGACGATATTTGCATCTCTTTTTATATGGTAATTAAACAAGGACAAAACTACTAAATACATTACTATTGACACATTAAACAGGTACTGAAATTTTGAGCAATGTTGACACTTTTAGTTATAACCATGAAGGTATCTAAGGATACAACAAATACTTGTTTAAAATTTATATAAGAATATGCCTTTATTAAATAAAATTCAAGTATTATTAATTAATTTTAAAAATAGCGACTCAAATGCATAAATTACTATCACTTTTCCTTATTTTCAATTGAACTTCTAATTTAATTTTTCCTGCAACTATAGAGACTTTGTAAATATGGCAAAGCAGTGAAAGTGTCCGCAAGCGAGCTTAGAATGTGACTCAATGTTTGGGGTAAGTAAAGATCAAAACAAACATATCTATGTTATTTGTTAATCTGAGGTATTCCCCCACGTTCCCCTACTAATTTTTTCCCGGGGAAAAAGTAATTTTATGAAAAGTGATATTTTGTTATGTGTCAACAGAGATAAAATGTCAGACGTTTCTACCGTCACAAAACAAAAATTTTGTAGAAAAGCTTTTGTCAAATGTATGGTTAAGTATCTTGTAGTCTGGAAATTATGGTTACAATTTTCAACGTTTTTGATCGTGTTTATAATTGAGCTAAATAACATAATTTTTCGAATTGGTAGTTAAAAATAAGCAATTAAAAGGTAGTTTAATTGCAGTAAATATTTAGATGAAATTTTTTAGGTCGTATCAATTACAATGTACAATAAACAATTTTAAGCGTTTTTTTTGTGAATTTGATGTATTTTTAGAATTATAAAATGATATGAAAAAACTATAACCATTTCTCGTACGAAGGTGTTTAAAATAAACGGAATTGTTTTATAAAAAGCACTATAGTAATAATTATAAATGTGAGTGCTACTATTTCTAAATACAGCAGATTCATGTGCGTATCTAAAAACTACGGGGGTAATTCAAAGTGGAATGGATCGAAATGTCTAGAAAATAATTATAAAAGTGCGTTATCAGTTATACTTTTCTTAAAAATTCAGATATTACTACACCTACTCCATGGTGTTACAACCCGTGGTTCCTTTTGCCCGACTTAAAAATTTTCCTTCATTTCTTCCTATCTAGCATTATTCCAAGATCATTTTGTATTCATATCGTTCTCAGATTTTCCTAATATTGTCTCTTCTCGGGGCGTTTTTCAGTTGGAGCTTCTTCCCATGTTAGTTTTAAGGTTGTCTGATCTATCTATCAGGTCTGCGGACGTCTTGATTTGGAATGATGTTTGGATATTCAAAAAATTACATGTTCAATAATAACCATAAATTTTCTTGCAACTCAATCCAACTGAAGTCTCCTTCAGAAATTCCGAATGGATACTCATCAAATATAACTCAGACGTTTGTGTTCCCATATTATACTCACGAGCAAAGTTTTTACCATTTGAACGCTTATCTACCAGCCGTGGTGAATAAGAACGCAACTAAAATGAGACTTATGCTTTTTTTGCATGGTAATAAAAATACCCACCTCAATTTTCTTCTTTTACTACGGATTAAACTTAAAATTTGATACTGTGGATACACCAGCCAACTTATAAACCTAAATAAACGAGTCTGCATGTTTTTCTAAATCTTCTGATGGCGTTTTAAGCAAATATAAAGAATAAAGGCAAAAGTAGGTTATTTGAGTGAGAGCCAAGGCCTGTGCCAGTATACGTATAAATGATAGAAATTTCTGAGTGAAGTTTGATTACAGTAGATAAGAAATTTGCTTCAACTTTTATTTTATAATTTTATTAAAGTTTTTATTTACTTAAGAACATGGAATAAACAAAACAATTATCAAAAGAAAAACAAGTAAATTCAAAATTATTAAACAACATAAAGATTGTCAAATCTCGTGATGTTTATCGCCTTTGATAAACTATTCACTCGAATAATGCTGGTTCTGTTTAATATTATTGATTGAAACTATTATTTGTTCAGTTTTTAACTAGTTTTATTTCGAACTTCTTGCAGTAACACGTAAAAATCAATATGAAATATGATGACAGACGTCAGATACAAATGTTGCTTGTTGTATTTAGCACGTTTTTGATATATATTAATACAGATTCTCTATTTGAAATTTAAAGAATAAGTAAAACATAAGGAAATTTATTTAATTTTGGCTGCCATACTTTCGATACACACTGTACTATATGTAAATTATTAAATTTTGAAAGATTCGGTAGAAATATCAAACATGACAATTCAAAATTTCGATGACATTTGTGTAGAATTTATCTAATGATAGATAGAACATAATATGATTTGGAGAAAATATTTGAAATTCAAAATATAGAGGTCTCTGCTAGCAACATTACAAATGTAATAAAAGAATTTCCAAATCTCACTTGGTTATTGAAAATCATAGATTAGTAATTTTTTTAAAAAACAAGAAAAATCGGTAATCAACGGAAAGGAGAATTCTTTATTTTATAAAAATTTAGTCAGTAGTTTTTTATGCTTTGAAGAGACAAATTCAGAATTAGAGTTGTCTCAATTTTTTTTGGTAGATTGTATAAACTGTATATCATACAATTAGATAAATAACCCATATGATAAAGCCAGTGCGTGTATAATTCGGATAAGAATTGCATCGTAAAAAATGTATGTGGTTCCAGTTTTCTAAATTGTATATATTTAGAAAGTTAGCCGAATTCTAAATACGTTCAGAATACGAACGAGTTTTCCTGATCCATTTGGTGAGTCCACTCCAGTTTTTAAATTTATTTCTCGAGAAATATCAGGCCATTTTAAATACATTTGAAAACTTAGATGCATCTATATAAGAAATTTTGAAATATACCAAAATTATCGATACATATATCAGTTTTAACATCAAGTGAATAGACAATTTGAGCAGAAATTTCGTTATTCGACATTGATACACGTGAAGTGTGAATTACACAAGTTGAACGTTTGATAATAATAATTAATTAGCTTGAATTCTAGCATAGTTGAGCATCTTTTATTTCAATTTACTTTGAGTGGTACAATAAAAAAAAATTTTGTATACATGAATGTACTTTACATTTGATGCACAAAATGTGTGTTTTTCCCGCACAATTTGGAAATTTACATCTGGCTTGGGAATGTGAAGTTTTACCGTCAAAGTCAAGAAAATGTGTCCTATACCATCTAATCGAACTTATTAAATGGGTAAATCTGCTATTAAGTCCTAGATGGCGCCATGCAGTGTTAATTGTTCATTCGGTATTACAAAAGTGCACTAAAACAGAGAGAGAGAGAGAGAGAAATTCGTAATGAATTTTGTGTTGGATGGCTTGGTTTTTTGGTTTCGTTTTCAACAATGGTGCCCTGGTATAGGATTAGTTTCTTCTTCAGGGCTGAGTTGGGGGTGTGTTGGATGGTTTAGTGTGCGCTGACTGAGAAATTGAGTTGGGTGTTGAAAAGGTGTCTAGTAAATTTTTTTTGAAAAATTGACTAGGGAAAATGTGTTTAAAAAGTGTATGGAATTGAGAGGGCTCTTCGCTAGAAAGTAACTGGAGGGTTGATTTGTGTTAGGGTGTATCGGGGGTTGATGTTTGGAAGCGGCGAAGCTCAAAAGTGAGCGGAGATGGTGTGACAAAAGGTGTCTAGGATGGAAGTGTAAATGTAGAAGACGAACCATGTATCGCTACCGATACATAGATATATGCGTTGAGCTGGCTAGGTGTCAGAAATTTCATGAAAATTGAATGTTATTTACTGAATTTGAAATGTCTCTGATATTTTAAGAGTGAAATATTATGGAATATTGAAGAATTATAATTTTATTGGTTTTTTGGAGTTATGTGAAAAAGTGTATGGGAGACATTTTTCAAAAGTATGTGGAATTTGATGATAAGTTGCGGTGACGTGTCTTCGGTGGTTTGGGACTATTTACGGTGGTCGGTGGAATAACAATAATCAAAAATCTAAAATGGCGGATGGGTACAGCTGCGGCTGCATTTATTCCCTGTCGACGATCGTCGGTCCATTTGGCTAGTGAATAAATTCACAGTCAAACTATATGTAGTACGCTATGAGCGAAAGGGTTAAGTTTTCGAATCTCAAGTCTGCATCATTGGAATTTTTATCAATATGACAGTTGTCCACGAATATGGTAGCAGATGTTCATCTGACGGCGTCTTTGTAACGTGAAGTGTATAAGGACAATAATTATGGTTTGTCTTTCGATCAATAATCGTTTTTGATTTTATTCTGGTATAGGATGGATGGTCATGAATTACAAGTTATGATAATTGCTGTTAACTGATTGTTAGTTGCCAGAAGAGGGAAGGAATCTGTTATTTAAAATGGTCGACACATGATCGCCATCTAATGGTTTTGACAATAACCACAAGTAATACTTAGGCTTTTATTTTGTTCATCCATATTAATCATTGCATTTTATAAAGATATTGCAACTTTTGTCTTGAAAAATTCTCAATATTTTTTCATTTTTTCACTACGACTATATTCTATCTGAGAAACTCTTGAAATTGTTAATGACATTTTATTATTTATTTCAATCTCACGGTTATTTTTATTTTTCGGTGATTATTATAAATGCAATCCATAGATAACATTAAATATTGTAGCGGTCACTTTGAAACTTAAACAATTTTTACTTATCACCAATTTATACGTTGGAAGATATTAATTTACAAATATTATATTATCAATGCAAACCTATCCATCTATTGAAATTATTAAACTTATTTATTAGCTTCGAGTGTTTTATTTAATTCACAAACATAAAGCAGAGTATCTCAAAACTAGATTATTTGAAATTGTTTTAGTAGCTAATTTACTCTTAATTGATTTTCTTGATTAATCGTTAAGTGTTTCATGAAACTCCTTATAATCAAGTGGCGCCTATAAAAATGAACCCTGGACCACTTTTCAAATAAATTAAACTAAACTCACGACCCTTGAGTCCTCTGACGAAAAGCTGCCTTCGGCTTTGTAGCCTCACAAATTTTTATTAACACCCACAAGAATAAGAGGCTACAGTGTACTACTTCCGCAATAGCCACGCTCTTAGATAATTGTTATCGCATGCTAAATATGCGCTCGTTGTTATATTGTCGATAATTATCGCTTGCCATATTCGAACAAACCAGTTTTGGGATATCCTTCGATAAAGTGCGAAAATCGCATGCGAGATTGTGTCGAGTGAACTAAAACATAGGTCGCCAGACACAGTACAAGACTAAGTAAAAGTGAGAGGTTATCTGTCTGCATGAATTTGTTGTACAATATTCGTTGAACAATATATAAAAATGCCAGACTTTAAACGTGAATGAGCCTTCTTATTGCATACCATCAGTCCCGGACAAAGACCTAAAAGAGGACCTGGGCTAATCAAGATTTGGGGGCCCCCTATTTCCCAAATAATGTATACTCATTGTCTCTTTCATTTTTTTGTACATAAAGAGTATGGATTGGTATTTATAAAAAACCCACATGTGAAGTTCCTATTTGCAAAGAGCATAACATGACACAACCATATCGACTTTTACCGCCTGCGCCGCCCGTGGAGGAAATTCCGATTAACAAAAATATGATTTTAAATTAGGTTATAGGTTGTTTTAATTTAAGAAAAAAAAGATTTATGATGACTTTCATTTCATTAAAAATAATAAATGTTAGGTCAAACTTAACACGCGACCTTTGACGTAATTTTTTTAACGCTACCTATCCCGGGTTAAGTAAATATCCCAACAGTGAGTGGATGCAACAAAAAATGCATACATTTTTTCAAGAAAACCAAAGAAGTTTGTTGCTTTAACACATTCATCTGCAATATTTTCTCCCACTAAATTCAGAGGATGACCTGCACTCGGGACGAGTAAATGGATTCTGCTTCTTCATTTCTGCTTGCACTCCTTTGTACTTTCCAGACATAATACTGGTGTTGTCATATTTATTTGCCGTCTACAGTTCCGAATGCTCAGTGAGTTTTTCTGTGAAAAATATAAAATTTCTTCCGCCAGAGAGCTCCCCGTGTGGCTGTGAATGCGAATAAAGCAAAGAAATCTTCCATACACTTTTCCGTTTAAACAATATCTAAAAACGACTAATAGCTGTGACGTGTGACAAGTCAGGAGGAGAATCTAATATTATTGAGAAATATTTAGCTTATCTGATTTCCATTATATGATTGTGCAGTTTCCTCCCCATTGATTTAATTATTTCTTCGCAAATTGTTTTAGATATATAGAACACTTTATCACTACCTTCATCAAGTGTTACTGAAGAAAAGGATCAAATTGTGATACTAGTTCCAGAATTCCTAGGTAATTTCTATTATGTGGCGAGTCTAGCTTTTCGTCATCTCCTTGAAAAGCCAAGCATCATTCAGAAATCAATTTTATTACCTCTACCACACGTTTAAGGACATTTTTCCAATAAATAATGTCGTTATCCGTTGCTTTGGTGATGTCTTGATCTATTCGTTGTGAAGCATACCTTGTTTTCAAAGTTAAGAAGTACTTCCGGTGTTCTAAATTGTTTTCATGAGATTTTACTTCATATTCTGTTTTTTTTTCAGTCCCAGTAACAAATAGATTTGAAGTTTCGATGTTTCAAAGCTTACTGACAAAACAATAAATGGATCCTGTTGAACCCGAATATAATAACCACCTTCTAACTCTAGATTCTCCGTTGCTTAGTGTACATTGAAATAATTTGAAAGATAATGCCTGGTTTTGCGTAGGATATATTCGAATGTAATTCTCAAAATTACCATTATTATTTTGAAAGAACATGGAACCTTTGGCTATGCAAAGTTATCATTTTAAGCCACATCACTGAATCTTGACTACCTTGCAAAGGAGGCAAATACGTTGTCAATTCTGGCTCTACATTCTCGGAATGATGAGTATGAACTGCTACCCCACTACTACTTGATGATGTTGTTGGTGTCTCTTTCTCCGTCAAATCGGCACTGCCGCTTAAAGGCAACCGTGATGGCTTAACTCCGAAAAAATTAGTAAGCTTGGGCAATTTTTCTGCCCTCTGGATTTTCTCCTCCCGAATCTGCAAAAAACTGGACGAAAGCAAACTTACTTCGCGTCGGTAGTTAGGAGATGTTCTAAAAAATGTATGTATTTTCTTACTGAACTTTCGAAAATAATAGTATATAATACACCAAGGTGGTGAAGACTATTATTATCAACCGACCACCAAAATTATTTCGCGAGGGGCTTTGCCCCGAGCGGAATAATGTGCGAGGTTTATAAATGTCTTCACCACCGTGGTGTGTATCCATTTTTTTCCATTACTAGCCAAATTTAAGACAAAAATTAAAAAATGTCTTATAAAAATCATGTAGGTATAATTTAATCACACAGCCATAGAATACCATTATTCCTATAGTTCATAATCACCAATATTAAGTGCAACGAATTAACGAAACCAATTATACGATAACATCCAAAAATTCACAAAACGTGATTTACATTCAATTACGCACCTGCTCAAGTTTGAAATTTGCCTGCTTGGCAGATGACGTCTCCATGTATCCATTTTGAAAACATTGAAAACTTTACTTTTGCTTAAGCTTTAGCGGGCTTGTTCTTCCGCTTGACAAATGCAAGCAAAGAGTCAATATCATTTAAAATTTTAAGGTTATGTTACGAATGTTTTGAAATTCACGAAATATGTGTATTAAGATAATGATATAGAATGGAGATAATAATAATCTTGTACAACTTTCAACGACTATTGAGTGCAACGAATTAACGAAACCAATTATACGATCACATCCAAAAATTTCACAAAACGTGGTTTATGTTTTACTTTGAACTTTGAACAATTACAGCGGTAGTGCGTTCACAACACTTGGGTACAAAGTGAGCGTTCATAAAACATTTAACATATACTTCACCATAGAGAAAGTAATATATTATTTGTCTATGTACCTCACACTCTACACCACAGCGTTCACAAACGAACCACGAGAATCGACGAGAGTCCTAGTTACCTGATTGCTATCGGGAAACTATTACCCTGATATGCGCAATTCGTATAATATGTACAATGTACACATGTTCTTATTTGTATAGGTTAAGGCACCGATAACCGATATTCTGTGGGTCAAGGTTAGCTACCAGTTTCTATCAACAGAAGATTTTCAAATTCCACTAGTGATAATGTTGAAGGTAAAAATATTCCCCGATCCTCGTTTTTCTAAAATTAACGGAAAATAAACAACACATTTCAATGTCAAATTTTGATAGTGTCGATCTACAAATCGTTCAAACTAATTTCTCCCTAGGCGTTTACTCCGTCGTCTGACTGACGCTGTTTTCGCTCCTCACCTCACCTATATATTATGAACGCACTCCTTATGTCATCAGAAATTTTTGATTGAGCGCGAATTTTAAACTAATGACAGTTTTATTGGAATAATTTTATCTTGTTAGGTAATTTCAAGCAGTAAATATGTTAAAGACAATCTCCTGGGCATACAAAATTATGTTGCACTAGTTTTTATTAAGCTATTATCCCTGAATTCTCAAAACATTTGAATTTGTCCATTATTGACCTAGATTAACAATAGAAAACATTATTAACCACCAATAGAGAAATTCAACTTCTCAGTTAGCTAGATGACACAATAATTGTCAACTTCACAGCTAGTACTGGAAAAAATCGCTATAGTCGTATCACCCTTATTGATTTGGCATGTGAGAAAACTAATTTTTATTTTTGATTTTTGAAAATATTTCAATGAAAATTATAAAATGTAACGATATCAATATTAAATAAAATTCAAAAGCTACAAGATTTTCCTTGCCTTCCTTTAGGCAGAACCGCTGAGATTGTTTCTAGTACTTGACATGTTCATATCGCCGCTCCAGAACAATATCGACGTAACTGCAATTTTTTCTAAAAACGAGTTAACTGCACCGAGCAATAAAGAAAAATCTATTTCATTTGGTAAAAAAATGCCAGAACGGGGGTACAAAATTTGACCGCTAGAGAGTAGTTGCGTCGTTATTGCATTATTGCTCTTTGCGTTAACTTTCTTAGAGCAACATCGCCGCATCTCGGCGCATCTGTCAGTCGCTCAAAATCTCTTCTAATGAAATGTTGTTGTCCGCTGTAATAATGTCGTAAGTGCCGTTTATGTATACCGGAGTGTAGATAAGTGAACTAAATTTAGATGAAATACTGACGTAATTGTCCTTTGCGTCTTCCTTGACTCGATAACTCTGTACCATGATATACGTAAGTACAAACGTTATCTCTTTTTTGGTGCAACAATGACGAAACTGTATTTTATGTCATTATTACATCAAAAATATTAAATATCTAATGGCGCAACTGTATTTTACGGCAATTTATTCACAAAACTTATGATGTTTTTTTGTTTAAATACGTCTTCGTTCATTATTTTAATAGTAGGTAAAAATAATATTCCTTCCATTTTCGTTGGAGAACGTAGCATAAGTAAATACATTTTGTGTATGAAAATCTTATGATTTTCACCGACAAAGTAGGAATATTATGTTTATCTACTATGTAGCGGTACTTTACCAATCGTTCTTTTCAGAAAACTCAAAAATGAATTCACGTTCGAAAAAAATATTTTAAGCCCTCAGAAATACAAAAATGAAGGAAAAAGTAGAAACCGAATTAACTGAAATCATAAGTAAAGTAGCTTCCGAAGAAAACGTTTTATTCGAAATTTCCAACCAGATTAATACAAGTAGTAGCCCTACAGCTAATACACATTTGTTCACCGAAGTAACAAATAATTAACTGTCTATTAGTATACACCAAACAGTATAAAATTGTGTTGCAAATGCTGATAGGCGTAACAAAGAAAACGTTTCAGTTGAAAATTGCGACCCGCAAAAAATGCATAATGAGCTGGACCTCAACGATGCCGCTTTTAATTTGTCACCCACACTTAGTACCACTATAAGTACAGTACAAAGCATTCCTAGTTACTCTAACTACTATGTTTATGAGCATGCGAATTTATTAAAATTGAGCTTGAGAAAAGTAACACCAGCAACATACCGAGAATGCAACAGTCCACCTGAACCATTTTCCGATAGTTCTAGCGATGATTATACACCATCCGATGACGATTATTCGAACTCATCTGGCTCCACATCGTCAAGTTCACAATTATTTGCTC
Organism: Galeruca laticollis; assembly: GCA_963921935.1. Taxonomy (NCBI): domain Eukaryota; kingdom Metazoa; phylum Arthropoda; class Insecta; order Coleoptera; family Chrysomelidae; genus Galeruca; species Galeruca laticollis. The sequence continues at coordinate 62,515,778 of OY998181.1, read as the reverse complement.
TCGACAAAGAAAGGAATAATACAGCACCTCTAAGTGTAGCCAATCCTGCGGTGGACAGTAATATAACAGTAAGTGGCAAGAACCTTCTTGAGATTGCAGGTAGTGATAACGCTAGATGTGTCGACATACCTGACGTTCCAGTAAACGGTAAAAAACGTTTAAGAAAGGAAGATACTTGGGCGAGAGTAAAAACAAAGAAGTTAAAAAATTCGGGGAAGGAATATACCACTAAAAGTAGAAGATTCGTTCAAGAAAGAAAAATAAAACCGCTCTGCCCAAAAAAATGTATTTTGGGTTGCAATAAAAAAAATTCCGTACAGTTTAGAGACAGATTGTTTCAAGAGTATTGGAATTTAGCGTCTCTTCAGCGTCAGCGTGATTTTCTGGGTTCTTGTATAGAACGACTGAAACTTAAATATAGGCGAATTTCAGGTGCCCATCCTAGGAATCAGAATTGCGCGTTTTATTTGCAAATTGATGGAAAAAGAGTTCGCGTATGTGAATTATTTCTGATGAACAAACACATTCGGAATATCAAAAAGAACTGTTAGAACCGTTAGTAAATCGAAAGTTTCTGGATCAGGAATAATACCAGAAGATCAACGAGGAAAACATAAGAACCACAAAAGAACCTCAGAAGTAATATTAAATTCTGTCAGGATTCATGTTGACTCTATACCTAGAATTGAGAGTCATTATGCCAGAAATGCTACTTCTCGTCAATTTATAGATGGCGGGTTATCTATCGCCGAACTCCACAGGAACTATAAGAAGAAAAGGGAGGATCTTAAGAAAGAACCAGCTACTTATGATATATATGCAAAAAATTTCAACACTGAATACAACATCGGGTTTTTCGCACCAAAGAAAGATCAGTGTGATCAATGCGAAGCATATAAGAACGCCACCGAAGATCAAAAATACAATTGGAAACCAAAAATAGAGAACATCTAGAAGAGAAAGATCTTAGTAGAAAAGAAAAGGAAAGCGACAAGGAAAAATAAAAAAAATCATGAAATAACTTTGGCAGTTTATGATTTACAGGCGGTTATGCCTGTACAAACATCTGCATTTTTTTATAAGTCTCGGTTAAATTGCTCCAATTTCACTGTGAGTATATTGTGTTTGTTTTTTGTCAAGTGTTTTGAATGTTTACCATTTTTTAGGTTACAGAAATAGGCACGGATAAAACCATAGCTTTTTTTTGGCACTAAGCACTTGGTCATAGAGGAGCTGTAGAAATTAAAATATTTAGCAGAGTTATCAGAAACCACTCCTGAAGCGAATGTTGTGTTTTTTCAGATAACTGTGGAGGACAACAAAAAAATAGGTTAGTGAATAAAGAATAAACAGTTGTAAACTATCTATAACAATAATTTTGTTTTAGGTTTTTAATTGCCACTTATATTTATGCGGTAGAGTGTCTAAACATCAACTCCATAACACATAAATATTTGGTGTGAGGACACACTCAAAACGAGGATGATGCCATTCATAGTGTTATCGAAGGTACAATAAAAAGGTCAAAAAAATCTGGACCCCTTTATGTTCCAGAACAATACGTATCGGTCATCCGCAGTGCCAAGAAAAAGGGCAATCCAATAAAAGTCCAGGAAATGGACAGATTAAATAATCTGAAAACAAGATAAAATATCTCAGAAGTTTAGTGGATAGTCACATTATACCTGATTTTTATAGACATTTTTTCGATAGTATAACAATTTAAAATTATTTACTTTATTTCACATAGAGAATATAGGTACACCTATACTTTAGTATTTTAATGTTCAATATTTTTAAATGTATGTTTAAGTTTGTTATTATTATAAAATACTGTTTTTTTGTATTTTCAAAATGCATCTGTTTGAAAATTAATACTACTTAATAATTTTCATGTTCGTTGTTGTCACTTTTCACTACAATTAGCAAAATGATATTTTTCTTTATTGGTTTTAAGTGGATTTTGTATTAGTTTTACAATAAAAAGTTTGACTCGATAAGATTTAGCCTGTTTTATTTCGAAAGTATAACGACGTAACTACAAAATCCACTATTCATTTTAATAAATATTTCTTTTTAATTAAAAAGCCTAAAAATAGGCTAAAATTACATCGTTTTTATTTCAAAACATAATATTTGTTTTTTCTCCTCCAAAATTATTAAAATAATAAATCTCCTCCTGTAACATTGTTGATTTTGCAATTACGTCAATGTTGTTGTGGAGCGGCGATATAATAATTCACAATCCCCAAATTCAGCTTCCGTAAACGAATTTTTTTCTATTTCCAATAACACTAAAACAAATTACCTACACAGATAATGACCAAGATCGAAACTAACTTCAGTCTGCAGTAAAAGTTACTTTATAATTGACTTGAAATCCCTGTGATGAAACTAAGAGAAAAAAGTAAGAAAAAAAATGTTTACTACTTCAATTCACGTTTGTTGACAGGAATTTCTTTGAAAACTTATCAACAAAAAAACAAAATCTTTTTTCATCGCCGTTTTTTTTTCTAATGTAGTTCAGTTTAATTAAAGGACCCGCTATGTAAGACTATTAGGAAAGTTGTGAATTTACTATTGTCAGCAATAATAAATTTTTATTGCCAAAAAAATCAAACGAAAATTAGGATGTTGAATTTTTTAAACTCAGCAGATCAGAAGATATTTGATTGGGAAAAAATGGTTATTGAATACAAGTAATGAAATACACTTGAAATGACTCACTTTTGCAGTTTTTTATTTTCATTTAAAGTAAATTATCTATACACTAAACGCAACGAAGCAGGAGCTCCTGCGACATCGTCCCCCCCCTCCTGAGTTCTGGACTGCATACCATTATTACCTGTAATCTGGCCAACTTATTGCATTTTCTAAAACAATCAAAAATTCGTCCGTTTATAATGTTTTTGTTAATTTATTTTTAAAATGAGCATTCCTCATTATTTACATTTTTTCCTGTCAGTACCAATTCCACCGCGCTATTATTTGTTCATTTTTATTTTCTTTTTGCAGCTATAATTATCCGCCAGCACAACGTTAATTCCAGTCTACGACATCAATCAATTTGAGTGTGCAGAAGCTAATGATGTAAGTGTGATATAAATTTAACCAACAAACATTTAAACACGTGAGAAAAACTAATCGTCAAATAAATTATCCATCAGAAGAAAAATTAATAGTCATTAAAAGTGTTACATACACCAACATAAACAAATAATTTCAGTAATTATATCTCGATTATATCTTGGTTTATCAAAATCAACATGTGACAAGCCTTATCTGTGTAACAATAGGATTGTGTGGTTAGTTTGTGAAGAAAATACACTCGGAAGGTGTACCTACTCGCGTGTACAGGATATGTGCAAATGTTTACAAAGGTAAGTTATCCTTTTTAAACGAAAAAATCTCGAAATACCATTGTTTATTTAAATATAGTCATGTGTTCGTAGATCATACTGATATACAATAAAAATCATCGCGAATCACAATGTAAACATTTATATTAATAAATAATTTTCTGGTGATGATATCAAAAATAATGGTTGAATTTGAACGATTTATTTATGGGGAATTCCACTTTACTAGGAGTAAATATAATTGGTTCGTGAGATAGAATCTTAAGCTGCTTTTGCATCAATTAAAATACAAAAGATACATTATTGTACAAAAAATAAATATTTTCAAATTTAAACGCAACAATTAAAATGTAATTTCATTTCCACTCATTTTAAAATCTTCCTGTATAACGAATTGATTATCACCCTGCACAATCGAATGAAACTCATTCTCTTCTTGTCGCAGTGATAACAACACTTCTCCCTAAATTTAGGAGAAATCACTGTATAAATAGGGTAGAATTTTTTAGGGGGTGAAATATTTTGGGTGGATTTTTTTTTAAATTGCGTTACTCACCGTATATACAGGGTGCGGCAGATAAACGGTCAATTAGAAATATCTCGAGAAAGAAAGGAATCTGAATTATGAAAATTGGCATGAAGGGATTTCGAATAATGAGCTACTTAACGAAATAATTGCCGTCACCATTCTACTTCCGATTATACAGAAAGCTGCACATAACTTTGTTATTTTTAATGAAATACCCTGTATATTTTTCAATTTTAGAAATATTTACGTTATTCTAAACATTTTTTGTTAATACTTCCCTATACCTATTTTGAACCGTTTTTGAGTAAAGTTATTTATATGACAATTACACTTTTTTACCATATACATAAAATTCAATATCCTCTAATGTAATTTGAATAAAAGTTTAAATTTCTTAGGAACTATTTACCACATACCACTTTATCGTTCACACTGTGAAGTTACCTTTTTTATTATACAGGATGCTGTCAAAACTGGAATAAAAACGGAATCCACAATTTTCGCTTAATTCCTTTTTTTCAAATGGGATTATTTATTTTAGAAGAATACGTTGCCCACTATCGATTGTATTACTATTCCCTATACCTATCTCCTGCAGTTTTCAAATAAATTAGCTTCATATATTTTTGTCGCAATAAATTAATTTATCAAGTCGCCTATGGAATATTTTGACAAATGTCAGTTATTGTTAATGTTTAGTAGTCACCTTGTTGTATATCGTTGTGTGAAAGGTATAATAATAGTTTGCTTTTAAATTTCTTGACAAAATAATAATGGCACATTTAGGATATACAAATGATGATTTTTTAAATTTAATTATGATTCACGGTGAGTATAATGGAATAGTATCCAGAACTTGCCGTGTGTTTGCTGAGAGATATCCTGAAAAGTCTCGACCAAATCATAAAACTTTAAAACGTTTGCTGCACAGCTGTTCCCAGTTTGATCATTTTAAAAGTAGAAGAAATAAGCCCAAGACCCATGTCGATAATGAGGATTTACAAATAGACATCCTGGGATATTTTGCAGCTCATCAAAATTCATTTTTAAGGGAATGTGAGAAACTGTTAGAGGTGTCGACTAGAACAATTCACAGAATTTTAAAAAAACATCATTGGACCCCTTATTCGCATACACTAGCTCAGCATTTACATCCTGGAGATTATGTAAGACATGTAGAATTGGGAAATGCCAAGAAGATGAAGATTTTACAAAAAAAATTATTTGGTGTCCTTTTCGTTTAATGTTTTTTGTGCTGTGAAAAATAATAAGATATTCGCTCTCAGGATTTATGACGACAATTTAAACGGAGAGCGTTACTGCAACATATAACGGCAAGTAATTGTACCAGCAATGCACGCTTTACCCATGATACAACAAAATAGAAGATATGATCTCTAGCCGTTCGAAATATCATTCGCCGCGCGCATGATGTCACGCAGAGAGTACAATTCAAAACCGTGAGCGCGGGCTAATGCATTTGATGTAATAGAGCTTGCGTATGATGCGTTGCTAATAAATTTTGAAGGAAAATGAGGATGTTTCAGGCAGAGAGAATTCATATAAAAGTGTTATATGGAATCGGAGAGCCTACCAGAGCAAAACAATAATGCTAAGATCTGATTTAAATCTGTTTGCTCACTTCGTGAAGTAAATAATTACTGTACTGATACAAAATAGTAATTTATGCAACGAGTGCATAAAGTGGTACTTTTTTCACGAATGGAAAAAGTTGGCAATTCCATGAGTGAAAAAAAGACACTTTATGCACATGTTGCATACATTATTTTTTCAATAGCCCTATATAAAAAATAAAATGCAAATAGAAATTTGGGATATTTTAATTAGGCTCCTTAGGTAAATTACAATTATATGTATTCCAAGTTTCATGAAAGCTCATCCTCGATGCCCAGCCAAGTATCTTAGAAGTCCATCCTCGATGCCCAGCCAAGTTTCATTGTGTTTTCTTATGGAAAGCGTGAAATAAAGTTAACATTATGGCACTTTTTTTAACGCTTTTTTACTTTTTTTCACTCTAGCCATAAACAACCACTTTGAGCGCTACAATCCGATGAAATACAAGGTACTTTAAAGATAGGGCGTAGAAAAAAACATATTACTCGTATTATACTTTTTGGATTTTTTTACATGGTTTTATAAACATTTAAATTTGTAAATAAATATAAGGAATAAAACAATTAGCAAATTCTAATACTTAATCGCTTGTTAATTCCAAAATAAGTATACTACAGAACAACAATAAAGTACAACTCAGGTACTGTGGAGCATTCTTCAACATAATAATAATAATGAAATTGTTATTGGTAATAACAAAATATCAAGTTGAGATTTGAAAATATTATTTGTCAACTTGGATTTAAGAAAAGATTTATTTATTATGGGAAAACCCCTCTAACTGTTACAATACAACAAATAATAAAACAATAAGGACAGGTATAAAGACTGATACAGCATAACCAATTGAATTGAAATACATAACACTTTCCATGTAGCTACAGGTAATAAACAATACTTATATAAATTAGAAAAAATTAAGAACACAATATAACTCAACAAATCACAGCCCTAAGCAATATTTGAACTGGCCCAAAGACGTATTGAAATTATAAAAATTAAAGCTATTCAAAGAGCATTTATAGGACTCATAGCACCATATGTTGTTCTATGAAAGGGCACATGAAAGGTAACTTGATGGCGAAGACCCTGACAAGGAATGCTAATCCCCATATGACTCAAAAGATCCGCACAATCAACATTCCCATTTAGGAGTTAAAATATGAATAAAGCCCCCAACATATCTCTACGATTACCAAGAGGAGCTAGTGACTTTTTTTTAAATTTCAGCATAATTATATGGTCTAATTTTCTATGGTATTAAATTTATCTTCGCGTTTAGACAAACGGATCCACTCCCGTATCATTTTTTTTTGTCTTTTGGAAATGTAGAAAAGCTGACATCGTGTGCAAAGCCTTTCACGTTATTGTCTGAATCACAACCATACACTACACATCTCATTTTGACTAATTTTTGCTAATTTTTAACAATAAAAATGTAAAATTAACCGACATAAACATATCCAATAATGTAACTGCAAACTAATTCAAGGCGTTCGCTCTCGGCGTGACGTCAGAGCCAGCTTGCGCGAAATCATACCTTCTATTGCATTGTATCATGCGCTTTACCTAATAATGAGGCTAACGAAGCTTGGTTTCAATAAGATGGTGCACCGGCTCGCAATCTTAGAGGAGTAGGCACATTGCTTGATGAAATATTTAACGATAGATGGATAGCTAATAAAGGTCCGTTTCTCTGGCCACCAAGATCCCCACAATTGTCACCATTAGATTACTATATTTGGGGATATGTTAAAAATAAGGTATTCTCTGAACCTGTCACTACTAAGGAAAATGTGATAAACCAAGTCCTTCACGTTTTTAACCAATCACTATCAAGAGCTACTAATGAAAATCCAATTAAATGAGTCCATAAATGTTTGGAAGTTGATGGGCAACATTTTGAACATTTGTTGCATTAACAAGCTAGTGCCTTATTATCTTTGATAGTATCTGTATAATTGTTCAATGTTTAACTCAATAAATTAATACCACATAGCCCATAAAAAATTAATTTTTTGTGACAAAAATAATGTATAAAGCTGACTTATTTGAAAACTGCAGGAGATAGGTATAGGGAATAGTAATACAATCGATAGTGGGCAACGTATTCTTCTAAAATAAATAATCACATACCGGGTGTCCCATTTGAAAAAAAAAAAAGGAATTACGCGAATATTGTGGATTCCGTTTTTATTCCAATTTTGACAGCATCCTGTATAATAAAAAAGGTAACTTCACAGTGTAAACGATAAAGCGGTATGTTTTAAATAGTTCCTAAGAAATTTAAACTTTTATTCAAATTACATTAGAGGATATTGAATTTTATGTACATAGTAAAAAAGTGTAATTTTATTATAAAAAACAACTCAAAAACGGTTCAAAATAGGTATAGAGAAGTATTAACAAAAAATGTTCAGATTAACGTAAATATTTCTAAAATTCAAAAATATACAGGGTCTCTCATTAAAAATTACAAAGTTATGTGCAACTTCCGGTATAACCGGAAGTAGAATGATGACGACAATATTTTCAGTAAATATGCCAATTTTTATAATTCAGATACCTTTAGTTCTCGAGATATTTCTAATTGATCGTTTATCTGCCGCACCCTGTATATTCAATAAAAGTTTATAAAACAATTTATAATACATATTAGAAAAATGTATTTGAATATAATTAAATTAACTGTCTCGACCCTTACTTCGTGGAATATGCTCATATTAGTGTTTTTAAATGAAACTCACGGTCTCTAGTTAATTCCACAATATAATAAAAGTTATTGAAAATTCTAAAAAATTGTTTCGATAAATCAATATCATCGTCAGAATGACAGAAGTTACATTTTATTTTATGCCTACCTGATGTTTAGTAGTTATTTTTGGCTAGACCAAGAAGTAACCTAACTTGTGATTGGCTTAATATATGTTTATAGAAAAAAGAACAAGATGTGATATTACAAATATTGAAGCTTAGATATCATAAGCCCTATGGTGATATCCTGGATATCATTTTTCCAATTAAGATCAGTATAACTGTGCAATGATATAGAAAACCAGGAAAACTATATCTGCTGATCTTTACAATTATCACTTAAGAAGACAGTTTATTAGTGAAGAACTCCCTAGATTTAACTGTATCTAGGGAGTCTTCTAATTTCCAGTTCTTCAAGGAAATCCAGTTCTTGTTTCTTTTCACAAATATGCAGCACTTCTTGTTCTGTGTTAGGTGTCAATGAATGATTGGTGTCAAGTAGATGTTTTGCGTAGTGGGATTTATCTGGTTGTTTCAATCTGTATGCTCGTAAGTGCTCACTGTATCGTATTTCAAAATTCCTAAGGGTCTGACCCAAAAAGACAGCATTACATTCTGGACATTTGAGTTTATATATACCTGACTTCTTTAATAGTGGTATTTTTGTTTAACAATTTTGTACTAACGTTACTTTCTGTTTTAAAAGAAATTGTTGTATTCGTTGCTGAAGATATTATCTTTGAAATATTATTAGAAATATTTCCTGCATATGTGATGGTTTTATAAGTTTTAATTTCATCAGCTTGTTTAGGATATATTAGTTGTAATGCCACTTTTTCGTCTTTTTTACTAATTAGCTTATTCATCATATCTAATGGACAACCGTAAGATAATGCTATTTGTCTAATTGTATCAATCTCTCTATCAAAATTACATTTGTTCATAGGAACTGAAAAAGCTCTATGTATCATTGGATTATATGCTGCTAGTCTGTGTGACATAGGGTGGTTAGAATTGAATGGAATTGTCACATCAGTCTGTGTTGGTTTTCGTTGAATAATCAAGTACATTATTAACTGTTTGAATTTTTAAATCAAGAAAATTGATTGAGCTATTTTCTTCAATTTCTAATGTAAATTTAATTTTCGGGTGTAAATTATTGATGTGGTTGAAAAATACATATAATTGTCGTTCACTATCCATAAAACAAGCTAATATGTCATCTACATATCTATACCAGAATAAAATATTTTTCGAAATATTACTTTCAAAGATCTTTCTTTCTAAATTGTCCAAAAAATGTTTGCTGAAATAGGTGATATAGGGCTTCCCATTGGTAAACCTTTATTTTGAATATATATCTTATTGTCAAAAGTGAAATAATTCTGATTAATGCATACATCAAATAAATTAAGTATATCTGATATTATTCCTGGATTAATATTTTATCTCCTAGTAATTTTCTTACAAGTATTAGACATTCTTTAGGAGGAATTTTAGTTAACATATTAGTTACATCGAACGAAATAAGTTTATAGTTATCTTGCAAGTGGATTGCTTTCAACTTTTTGATTAGTTCTATTGAATTTCTAATTGAGTACTGAGATTCATATCCGTAAGTATTGAGTATATTGTTGAGCTTCTTTGCCAATATATTGTTAGGAGCGTCAACATAAGAGACTACAGGTCTAATTGGTTTCGTTATTTTATGTAATTTAACTGTTCCATATAATTGTGGACAATGAGGATTCTTATGTATGATAGACCTCTTTTCGTAATCATTTAAAAGATAATTTGAATTATTAACAATATCCCTTACATTATTAGAAAACTTTTTTGTTGGGTCTGCTTTAAGAACTTTTACATCGCTGGATTCTATAAAGTTGTACCTATACTTTGGAATTGTAATTTTCAGTCGTCAAAATGACAGTTGTATTCCCCTTATCAGATTTTGTAACCGTTAGGTTATTATCCTCTATCTTCTTTTTTATTGCATTTAAAACTGTAATGTCATTTTTTGTTTGACGTTTAACTTTTGAAGGTTCAATATTTTTGATTAAATTGGCAATTTTGAATTTCTCACAAAGAAAATTATTTGAATTAGATTTTAAAGCTATTTCTGACTCTGTAGCTATAATTTGTTTAATATTATTCGTAAATCTTGGTGGTATGCTGTCCTTTAAACCTTTATTTAAAAATTCTATTCCACTATCTGTAAAATTAGTGTCTGAAAGGTTTTCAAATCGTGGTGCAAAGTGTGTTGGTATGTAGGTACTCACAGTTTCATGATGTTTTGAGTATTGAATTTTATGTTGTGTGTGTTCAAGATTCTGTAGCTTCTTTTCTTGTTTCTTAAATTTCATATGCTTCATCGTGCTGACATTTTCTCTAATTTTGTCATCCAAACAGTCAAATTCTACGGGATGTAATTGGAATGTGAGTTCTGAATGTACAACCTTTATGTAGTTGTCTAATGAGTCTCTAACTTTGAACCATTTCTTACATTCTGATTTTATCCAAACTCGTTGAGCACATTTTATAGCTTTTTGTGCTTGTGGTGTTTTAGTGTGACATTTTATATTCACATAATTTGGTATTACCTTTTTCCTAAGGCATTTTTGGTTAAACGAAATGTTTTGTGATGCTTTGTAACGTTTTTGTAGTAATTTCTGGTACAGTCGGGTCAAATCTTCTCCCGAAGATTTTTTAATGAAATTAACTGTCTCGACCCTTACTTCATGGAATATGCTCATATTAGTGTTTTTAAATGTTAAGAAGATTTGGCAATCAATAAAAAAATTCTCTAGATCTATTGAAAATCGTAATTTAATTAACACCCCTCCCCTAGACAGTTCCATATTCCAAAGTCTTTTAAACAAGTTAGCTCAAATCCCTTTTCAAGACCTCAACATCATTCCCCAAGCCATTAACGACTCCTTTACTCAATCTTTTACAATAGAAGAATTGAATTTCAGCTTACTAAACAAAAATGATTCAAGTCCTGGATTGGATTCCATCACATATTCAGTGATCAATCATCTTCCCAAAATAGCCCTACAAACTCTTCTCTCTATTTTCAATAAAATACTCAATAAATCTGTGGCAGAAAGTCAAGAGGGCATAAGTAATTTTTTTTGCAAAATGAGTTATTTATACCGATCGATAGCATTTTTCAAGCTTGATAATCTGGCAAAAGGGTTTATCTATATTCCTTTAAAATAACGGTTTTTTTTTAACATAAGGGAATATCTGAATGAAAAATATTTTTTCTTCCTTGCATAAAGATATAATTGGAGTTAACAATTTTTTTTATTTTTTATTTTTTTGACAGGAAGGTATATCTTTAGATATTATAATATTTTTTAACCTTGTCATCCGACATAAGAGCATAACTACAGTTGAATCATATTTTCGGGGAAATCTAGTCAGACAAAGCGGCATAAGTCGACTTATGACTCTTTGTCGGTTTCGAATGCCGACAAAATGTTTCGGTCTTATTTAGATATATGTCTTTTTGTCGGTAAGAAATTATCTAGAATTTAATAATCGTGTAGTTTCGGCACGTTTCGTACGATTGTCTATGCGGAAAGTCTATTAAAAACACCCCTTCGGTACGGATTCTTTCGCATTTCATTATAATCACTGCAGTAGGTGTGATGTGTGTAGACTGATGATGAGTGTAAGCAAGCGCACCGAATTAATGGTGGCCAACTGCCGTAAGTATTCTTTATCGTATTTTTTTATTACAGAATTTAAAAAAATAATAAAAGAAAACGTGTTTGTATTCATTCTAGTGCGGAATTGCTTTAAATAAGGCAAATTAACAAAGCCTAGTCAAAAAAGTTATAGAATTTGTTAAAGAAAATAAAACTTGATTTATTTAAAAATTTAATTAGCGTTCTATTTTAATAAAAAATATTATTGGTTAATTAAAAACATTTAAAAATAACATCAAACAATTCAATCAAATAAAGTTTACAATGATGAAAATTAATCCTTTTATTATTTTGAAATAATAATAATAAGTAGATCGGTACTTTGTTTTTTTTTTCATTGTAGAACTGCCAGGTGGCCAAAATGTTCAGCAAAGTTTATTAAAAAAAGCTGTCCGAATTAAATATCATTTAGATGGTGAAGGTTGGTATTAAAATATTTTAAATTTAAACTGCTTAATTTTTTTTTTTAGTAATTCATCCCCCAGTTGCAAATGAGACAGGCACGTCCGTCAATTGTTTTAATGATTACAAATACGACAAAAATGAGCTATTTCCTGAGAGTGTCAGCAACAACTTTCAAAACGGTAAGCTAATTAAATTAATGCCTTTTAAAATATTTTTTATTTAAATGCAGATAAGTACAGAAAATTATTGCTTTTTTTTATAAATGTTTGTAAAGACCAACTGGCTATAGAATAAACAAAAACGTTTTTTGTTCGTGCTTAATCACTCATGTAAGCGCGTCAATTTTGTTCATTTCATAGCCAGTTGGTCGTTAATAGGTATTTATAAGAACTCGGTATTGATTTTTTGATTTTGTTATAGTGTGCTTGGAACAATACACTTTTGTTGAAGACTCGGATGATAGTGTGCAAGATCCGGATTATACTGCTGAAGAAGAAGACTCTGAAACTTCAGATTCAGATAAAGAAAATAACCTTAACAAGCCCAGTGGATCAAGTGCTTCAAAGCAAAATCCAAACTCTGAAACTTCAGATTCAGATAAAGAAAATAACCTTAACAAGCCCAGTGGATCAAGTGCTTCAAAGCAAAATCCAAAACCCAAAAAAATTTCTGAAAAAAGACAAAGAAAAAAAGAAATAAAAGTTTGCAAAAACTCCGGCAAAGCGTACATCTCAAGCAGTCAAAAGCCAGTTAGAGAAAGAAAAATAAGACCACTGAAATTAAATTGCAGAAGAAAATGCAGAGAACAGATAGATGAGGCTACAAGGCTTATTTTATTTAATGATTATTGGAAAATGGGAAACTATGACCGACGAGTATCTTATATTGCAAGTTTAATCAGTTGTGACGACAAAAAAATTGCAACTCTTAAAAGTGATGCTCGAGGTAAGGCAAAAAATAGAGAAAAAACATTTTCGTACTTTTTGGAAGTCAAAAGCAAAAGGTTTAAAGTGTGCAAAGAATGCTTTTGTGCCACTTTTGACGAAACAAATAAATTCATTCTGTTTGTTACTAAAAAGAAACTTGCTTCTGATAGTGGCATTCCATATTTAGACAAGCGCGGTAAACATGCCCCGAGCCACAAACTATCAGAAAGTAGTTTGCAAAGAGTAGTTGATCATATTAAAAAATACGAGTCCCACTATTCTCGACGACACACCGAAAAAAAATATTTAGCAGCTGATTTAACAAAGGCTAAAATGCATAAACTTTACTGTGAAGAAGCAATGAAAGATGGAGTAAAGCCTGTTTCAATTAAAATCTATTCACAAGCTGTTGATAATTTAAATTTGAAGTTTAAAAAGCCGAGCAACGATACCTGCAACACATGTGATGTTTTTCATATGAAAATTCAAAGTTCTTTAAATGACAATATTAAAGATCAGCTTAAAGAGCAATTAACTCAACACCATTTAGATGCTGATAAAGCTTATAATAGTAAAAGAGATGACAAACTTTTATCTACCAATGCGCCAAACACAAAAGTTATAGTTTTTGATTTGCAACAAGTGCTACCCACCCCATACCTTTCGACAGGTACCGTATTTTACAAAAGACAACTTCACACCTATAATTTAACAGTTCATGATTGTGTGACCCAAAAATCAATGCACTTTATGTGGCACGAAGCAATTGCTGGACGAGGTGCAAACGAGATCGCATCTTGTCTTTACAAATATTTTTAAGAATTAAAAGAAACGGAGCACATCATTTGCTACAGCGACACATGTGGCGGCCAAAATAAAAATTCACATGTAGCTGCTATGTTGTCTTATGTAGCATCTGCAAGTAACAACATAAAAATTATTGACCATAAATTTCTTGTGCCAGGGCATACGCACATGGAGTGCGACTCTGATCATGCCATTATTGAAAAAGCGAAAAAAAGAAGTCCCTTTAACATACACCTTCCTCGAGACTGGTACAACCTTGTTAGGCTTGCAGGCAATCAAGGTTCGAAAGCAAACAAATTTACAGTTGTCGAAATGAAGCGAGAGAACTTCCTGGATTTTGCGGCATTGTTAAAGGGTCCACTTGTATATCGAAAAATCACCGAAACGAAAGAAAAGTTTTCATGGAGGCCAGTAAAATGGCTGAGGTATGAACACGAATTTGGCATAGTACAATTTAAAAATAGTTTAGAGGAAAACTGCCCTTTTGAAAAAATGAACTTTAAAAGGAAGACAACACCTTTAAATGCAAACTTTGATTTCAAAGTTCTATATGACACTGACAGACCAATAGACAAAAAAAAGCACAAAATTTATTAGAATTGTTAGATCTCGTCGATGAGAGTGCTAAACTTTTCTATAGAAACCTAAAAACTTCGTCTGAAGAAAGTTGGGATGTCGATCCAGACATTGATAATTATTTCAATGGTGAAGAATTTTAATTTTTGCTTGTCCTAATGTTGTTTTTTTGTAAAATTTGATTATTTGTTTTTTAAATAATTATTATTAAGAATAATAAAGCATACACTATATCTACACTTACTGAATCTTTTTATTATATCAATCACAAAAAATATTTTGACAGAAGGGAATATGTTTAGATGCTGCCTTTTGTCAGATTCTATATTAGGTGGCTATCTAGTTAACTAAAGTTATGCCTTTTTGTCAGAAAGTCAGAACATTTAATTCAAGGCACAACTCTGAGTTCCAAATAAAAAAAAGGTTTTACCGTAGCATTTTTGAAAAAAAAAAACTCAAAAAAGTGTTTTTCTAATTCCCGACAAAAATCTCTTTTGTTTTACGTAACAAAATTCTTCGTATCTTCATTGCTGATAAGCGAAATCCAATAAAGTCAGTTTTTTAATTCTCCTGTAAAACGTGAATTTTTGAGTTATGCCTTTTTGACTTTCTGCCACAGAAATATCATCCTATCCCTTCAGATTGGAAAAATCATCTAATAATTCCTATTCTTAAAAAAATCCAGGATCCTAACGATGCCTCCAGCTGGAGACCCATAGCCTTATCCAGCACAATAGGAAAAGTTTTCGAAAGCATGATCAAAAATCGCCTTGACTGGTCTCTTGAAAACTCCCTAAAAATTCATCCCTCACAACAAGGTTTCAGGAAAGGCAGGAGTATATCTGATAACCACATTTTCATCTATTCCGAAATATCATGTGCATTGTCTGCCAATAAAAACCCAAATGTTGTTTTTCTCGACATTAAAGGTGCATATGATAATCTTCTTTTATTCTCTATTTATTCATCTCTAAATTCCCTTAATTTACCTCATGACATTTGTGACCTCATTTTATCCTTTCTTTCAGATCGAAATCTATTCATTAAATCCACCCTCAACAATGAACTTATAGGCCCTGGTGTTTCTTGTAGAGGTGTCCTCCAAGATTCTCCACTCAGTCCACTGTTATTTAATATATCGTGCAACTCTCTTCAGAACATACTTTCACCCTCCATAAAAATTAGTGGTTATGCAGATGATCTTGCTGTGATATGTGCCGAAAACACCATCCAGGAGTCTATAACATCCATCAACACCTTCCTTTCTAATCTCAATCTTCATTTATTGTCTATGGGTTTGACACTGGCCCCTCAAAAATGTGCCGCCATGATTTTTCAGAAAAACCATAAGCTTAGTCCAGTCCATTCCATAGTCATTAATGGTCAACCTATCCCTTGGAAATCTCAAGTCAAGTACTTAGGAGCTATATTTGACGACCAACTTAACTGGAAACCAAATATTGAATTTATTTCCTGCAAAGTATCAAAAGCTATTATTTTAATTAGATCTCTATGTGGTAAATGGTGTGGTAACCATCAAATCTCTCTTTTAAACATATACAAAGCGACCATACTTCCATTATTTGATAATGCGTGCATGCTATATGGTGGCTGTTATAAATACCTACTTAAAAAATTAGATCGTTTACAATATCAAGCCCTAAGGGTTATAGTAGGCTATCTAAAATCTACTCCTATCAACATCATGTTATCTGAATGTGGGCAGACCCCCTTGGAGGTACGTAGAGAAATCTTGTCAGTTAAATATGTATCTAAAGCAGTTGCATATAAAGACCTAATAAAACCTCACTTATAGAATTATTCACATAATGGGCTGCCGATACCATATACTGGAGAATGAGAAATACTCCTCCTATTATATTTGCCTTTCAATCAGTAACTAAATTCCTCCCCTTCATTGAATCGTTCAACAAATTTCCTTGTCATCACTTCTCGCTCGAATCTCAAATTTTTCAAACTAACACAATAGATCTGGAAATTAAAAAAGGTTGGGACTGTAATCAAGTCTTTCTGGCCAAAATGAATTCTATCAACTTTTCTGGCCCCATTTTCTTCACTGATGCGTCTAAGACTGACAGTAATGTAGGATACTGAATTTATTCTCCTAACCTCTTATCATTATGTGACAAACTTCCCTCTCATTTTTCCATCTTTTCAACAGAATGTTACGGTATACTAATTGCGATCCAAAAAATTTCAAAACTTGACCTTTCCAAAGCTATAATTTCTAAAAAATCCTTCTCCTCATCTTCTAATCCATTTGTCCTTAAAATAAAGGAGCTACTACACAAGTTGAATCAGCAAGGGAAAGACATACGAATTGGCTGGATTCCCGGACACAGTCTTATACAAGGAAATGTTAGAGCCGATGATCTTGCAAATCTTGGGAGAACTATCAATCGTGCCACCCTTCCAACTGGTCCCCATTCGGACGTGGTGCATTCTATTAAGAAATCAATCTTAGATAAGTGGACCTCTACTTTCTCTACACTCAGCTTGACAAAAGGAAATCTATACTCTCAATTCATAAAATATCCAAGAAAAAATCCATGGTTTTCTTCACTTTCTAATTTGTCCAGAAGAGATATCTGCATTTCTTCAAGAATTCGATCCAACCATTGTGCCACTTTGTCATATCTACACAAATTCAACTTAGTACCTTCGGATTCATGCCCATGTGGTGAAAAACAAGATCTCTCACACATCTTTTTCAACTGTTCCTTAAATAGTGTTAATACAGATTTTCTTCATAAATCTTTTAAGGTTCCTTATAATGTTTATGGCCCCTACACACTGCTGAAATTCCCAAACAGTGAAAACATTAAACTCATCTCCAAATTTTTAAGTGCTTCAAACATCAAAATATAACCTCAAAACCGAACAGTTTACAGATAAAATTTTGAACAATAAGTGCGGTATCACACTGTTCGTATTTACTTTCGTATAAATTATATTATAGACAATCATAAATCATCCCGGACGCAAAAAAACAGGCCGAATAGCCCTGGCAGCTGAGGCCTTAAAACAAAAGAAGAAGAAAAGAAGCTACAGAATCTTGAACACACACAACATAAAATTCAATACTCAAAACATCATGAAACTGTAAGTACCTACATACCAACACACTTTGCACCACGATTTGAAAACCTTTCAGACACTAATTTTACAGATAGTGAAATAAAATTTTTAAATAAAGGTTTAAAGTACAGCATACCACCAAAATTTACGAATAATATTAAACAAATTATAGCTACAGAGTCAGAAATAGCTTTAAAATCTAATTCAAATAATTTTCTTTATGAGAAATTAAAAATTGCCAATTTAATCAAAAATATTGGCGTATTAGATTTGAAAAGTCCTGAAGGACCAGGTTCCGTAAACCTAAAATACATAAATCAGAATAGGTTGTTGATTCTAGTCAGCGGAACAAACTGTAAATAAATTTTATTGTCTATTACAAAAACCTTCAAACATTCAGGAGAAAATATATACTACAACAAACCTAACTAAAAAACTAACATATATGATATGCAAGTATACGAGAATCTGAAGTAAGCAATGATACACCGCTCATAAGTGAATGATTCTCAGTTACTGTTACTAGATCATCAACAACTTATCCTACTGGTAAACTGAAAATAAAACACAATTAACAATTTTTTTGTTTGAATAACAAACTTTTAAAAAGCATTACTTTTTTAAATGAAACTAATTTTCAATTTCTTAGAATTTTTAACATATTTTCAATATATTGTGGAATTATCTAGAAACAGTTAGTTTCATTAAAAAAGTAATATGAGTTGATTCCACAGAGTAAAGGTCGAAACAGTAAACTTTATTAAAAAGCAGTTTAAAAAAATATACTCCCTAATTTCAACATAAATTACTTAAATATTTTCCTTTCGACATCACTTAGAGTAGCACTAGAAGCTTGCTCAGAAACATTTTGTGCTGATAAATCTTTTTGATGGCAATCTGAGTTATTTGTTGAAGACCTAAAATAGACATATTCTTTTAACACATTAATGTAAGTCAACTAACTCAGTCATCATTGCTACCTGAATAAAATGGATCATATGTGGCCAAATGACCTCTTAAAAAAATTTAAATAATAATTTAATTTTTAAATACAGTTCAGTTCCAAAATAGTAGGCACTAAATTCTCAGAAATATTGCATTAAACCAGGAACAATTGTAGTTTCGTTTAGTGCCTACAATATTGGAACTGAACTATAGTTATCTAGACAGCCCAGAGTGTCACCAGTCGCCCAATAAAGTAATGACTTATAATTAATAAACTGTTTAAAAATTGTCTTTTATGGCCGTTTTACAGCTGTAATAAAAAGAACTTATTATATTGAAAGGAAATTTTGTTTATCAGGACAGCGACTTTTCTATTTTGGGAATTACTTTAAGGGCCCATTGTACCATGAAAACGTGTACTTACATTACATCTGGTGGATTAAATTCAAAAACTGACATGGGAAAAGCATCTTTGTTTAAAAACTTACGGCCACTAGTCTTATATATAAAATCAGATTGTTTAAAATGCTCCGAACAAATTTCAGGTCGTTTTGGTAGATCATGAGTCTCGCTTAGACCCAGTAAAGCAAACCAAATTCTTCTTGTTTCCAAATTGGTGGGAAAACTAGAATAAAACAACGCCAAATAGAAATTTGCTTTTTATAATTAAAAAACTTTTAAGCATTTTAAATATTATTGAAATGAATAATAAAAGTCGCCGCCACTGGAAAGCCGTTCAAATATTTACATACCTGTGGTATGAGAGTTGACAGTTCGGGGTAATTTCGGCCGTTTTTCCGACAGACTTGGCACTGACGAACCATGATAATAAAAAACACTAAATTAATTAACTTTAAACCAAGTTTGTCACTAAAAGTCTTGAAAAACACACATATCATCGAAAGAATTCAAGTTTTACGTGCTAGTGCTAATGGCGCTCGTAATAAACAAACCAAGTTTGACAGTATTTACTATAATACTACAATCCAATACAAATGTTAGTCGAGAACGCTCTGACGATATTTGCATCTCACTTTATATCGTAACTGAACAAAGACAAAACTACTAAATAATTTATACTAGACAAACAAAGCAGGTATTGAAATTTTTAACAATGTTGCCACTTTTAGTTACAACAAATACTTGTTCAAAATTTATATAAGAATATGCCTTTATTATATAAAATTCAAGTATTATTAATCAATTTTAAAAGCAGCGACTCAAATGCATAAATTATTATGACCTTTTTTTTAATTGCATAACTTTTTAAGAAATTTTCAATAAAATTTCTAATTTCATTTTTCCTGCATCTAAAGAGGATTTGTAAATATGGCAAAGCAGTGGAAGTGTCCCGCAAGTGAGCTTAGAATGTGACTCAATGTTTGGGGCAGGAAAAAGTCAAAACAAACATATATATTTTATTTATTAATCTGAGGTCCGAACTATTATGAATTGTAATATCTGTATGTGATGGTTTATGAAATATAGAAAAATCATGTCTATTATTGTTATGTTTATAGACTTATTTTCTTCAAGTTCTACAGTAAATTTGATATTATTGTGAATTGAGTTTATGTAAGTAATGAAGCTCTCTAATTTTCTATTTGTACCGATGAAGCAACATTTTTTACTAAGGGGTTGTTCATGAATTATTTTTTCTATATTATCCATGAAAATTTCTGCTAGTAGGGGGCTGAGGGGGTAACCCAAATTTATTTGTCAATATCATAAATAAGAAGATAAAAAAACAGTCTTTAGAACAAGTATTCCATTCTGATAAAAATAATAATAAACAATTTAAAAGCTTAACATACTTTGGAACACCATCCTTAAAAATTAAATCATTTTTAGAAGCTTTAGACATGAATATTCCCTTTAAAACCGATTACAATTTATCCAAACTCATTAAAAATAATAAATCTAAATCTTCAAAATTAAACAAATCAGAAGTTTATAAATTCAAATGTGATAAAAATTTTATCGGTAGAACTTTTAGAAATTTTAAAACTAGAATTTCGGAACACAAACGTGGCTATGACAACAAAAAATTAGATTCTAACTATTCAAATCATTTATTAGAAAACCAAACACATTTTCGACCCAAATTTTGAAATTTTACATGTAGTCGGTAAACTTATTAGAGGCTCTAGAAATAAACAAAAATAAATATTGAGGTAACATTCTTAACGACCAAATAGATATCAATCACTCTCCTTTATTAAACCTATTTACCTAGAAGATAGCTTAGGGATGTTTGTAGTGAATGAATTTCCAGGTAATTTCTTTCAATACATTTTGTTAACATTAGTATAATATAATTCTGTATTTATACACTGTATATATTAAAACATTTTTAAATGACACCTTCATTCGTTTTGAGAAAGCTACTGTGTTAGTGAAACGCGTCAACCAGTTTAAATTGAACATTACTTCAAATAATTGAAGTTTTAAACAAATTATATTGTTTTATTTCATCGTTTAAAAAAGCTTGTATTTGAGCAAATATTTATTTAAAAAAAATTGTTTTCATACAGTTTCTGATTTTAACATAGGGTCTAACATATACTTATAAACTGAACATTAAATCTCATAATAGAATAGGAAAAAGACACATTGTAAAAAAACATTTTTTGTCCCAAGGTACATGCATCCTTGGGTACGTACCTTGGGACATCACATTGAGTGCCTCAGGAAATCAAATTATTCAACAAAATAACTAGAGAAATCCACCGTAAAATGCATTCGATAACTCCTCTCATTTCCTTCCTTCCTTACACGTAAAATAGCCAAGAAAGCCTTACGAACGCAAGAAGCGATGTGAAAAGGGATTGATCAAACCTTTAGATGTGTCTGTAATAAAATTATTAAAAACCACCATATATGACTGTTACAAAAGTAATGAGTTACCAACGATTGAAATAATAAGAAATACATTGACACTGTCTCGACCCTTACTTCGTGGAATCTACTCATATTAGTGTTTGAAATGAAACTCAATGTTTCTAGCTAATACCACAATATAATGAAAAATGTTGAAAATGCTAAAAAATTGACAATTGTTTCGATAACTGAATATCATCGTCAGAATGACAGAAGTTACATTTCATTTGATGCCTACCTGATGTTTAGTAGTTATTTTTGGCTAGACCAAGAAGTGATTGACTCAATATATGTTAATAGAAGGAAGAAGAAGAAGAAGAAGATGTGATATTACAAATATTGAAGCTTGGATATTATTAGCCCTATTGTGATATCCTAGATATCATTTTTCCAGTTAAGATCAGTATATAGAAAACCAGAAAAACTATATCTGCTGATATTTACAATTATCACTTAAGAAGACAGTTTAATAGTGGAGAACTCCCTAGATTTATCTGTTCATTGACGACTTCATATTGTGGGTTTCTTAAGTGTCTTCTAATTTCCAACTCTTCGCAGAAATCCAGTTCTTGTTTCTCATCACAAATATGTAGTACTTGTCAATTTTTTAGAATTCTCAACATTTTCCATTATATTGTGGAATTAGCCATGTAGAAACATTGAGTTTCATTTAAAACACTAATATGAGTAGATTCCACGAAGTAAGGGTCGATACACTGACTGACCAGAAGTTACTACAAAAACGTTACAGAATATCACAAAACATTTGGTTCAACCAAGAATGCCTTAGAAAAAAGGTAATACCAAATTATGTGAATATAAAATGCCATACTAAAACACCGCAAGCACAAAAAGCAATAAAATGTGCTCAACGAGTATGGCTAAAAGAAGAATGTAAAAAATTGTTTAAAATAAGAGACTCCTTAGACAACTACATAAAAGTTGTACATTCAGAGCTCACGTTCAAACTACATCCAGTTGAATTTGACTGTTTAGATGACAAAATCAGAGAACGTGTCAGCACAATGAAGCGCAAGAAATTTAAGAAACAAGAAGAGAAGCTACATAAACTTGAACACACAACATAGAATTCAATATTCTAAACATCATGAAACTGTAAGTACCTACATACCAACACACTTTGCACCCCGATTTGCAAACATTTCAGACACTAATATTACAGATAGTGAAATAGAATTTTTAAATAAAGGTTTAAATTACAGCATTCCACCAAAATTTACGAATAATATTAAGCAAATTATAGCTACAGAGTCAGAAATAGCTTTAAAATCTAATTCAAATAATTTTCTTTATGAGAAATTGAAATTGCCAATTTAATCAAAAATATTGAACCTTCAAAAGTTAACAGTTATAAAATATGACAAGGGGAACGCAACTGTCAAACAGTGTTTGATGTTTTAAACTTCCTACAGTATTTTCTTTTTGCCTAGTAAGTATCAAATCATTATGCCTCATCAATTTTTTAACCGAGAATACGCAGATATGTTATTTATTTATGGATTTTGTAATGGTAATGGTACAGCTGCAAAAACTGAATACGAATACCGAAGGTTACCAAACCGTAAAACATTTATTCGTGTTTTTAATTACTTAGGAGAACATGGCAGATTTCCAACGGTTACATTAAATGAACATCAGGAAAGGAGGCATTTAAATATGGAACAAAATATTTTGAATATTGTTAATAATAATCCGGAGATTAGAACAAGAAGAATTGGACATGCTACAAATATACCTCATGTTACTGTTTGGCGGCGACTAAAAAAACATAATCTTTATCCATTTCATATACAAGAAGTACAGCAACGAATTTTAGCAATTGGATCATTCGAAATGCAAGAATTTTAAGTAGAGTTCTATTCACGGATGAAGCTAAATTCAAAAGAGACGGCGTTTATAATTTACGGAACTCGCACATTTGGGCAGAATAAAATCCATTCGCTACCCAAACGTTTGGTGCGGTGTCATTGATAATAAATTAATAGGACGCACATCTTTCCACATAGACTGACTGGCGACGTATATTTGGATTTTCTGCAGAATATTTTACCAGTGCTATTAGATGATGCAGACGTAAATGTAGCAGAAATGTATTATCAGCATGACGGTGCTTCGGTGCATTACAGAGTCATAGTAAGAAATTTTTTAAATGAATATTTTCCTAATTCATGGATAGGCAGAAGTGGTCCCAATAACTGGCCTTCATGGTCACCTGACTTCAATCCTATGGATTACCATATTTGGGCTTATCTAAAAATAAAAGTATATGCTACCGACATCAATAGCAAAGAAGAACTTCTTCGAAGAATAGAGAATGCCTGCGGGGAAATCAGAAATAATCCAGATGTGATCAGAAGGTCCGTTCGCAATATTACAAAAAGGCGAGAAAGTGCATCGAGCAGAATGGAGGTCATTTTGAGCAATTTTTGTAGGTTAGACTTGCTTCGTTTGGACAATGTTAGAATTTCTTGTTTTCTTTTCATGTCAATTAACAAAATTAATAAAAATCTCTCCGATTTTGGAGGATAAATTTATTTATCGTATTTTACTCTTGTTATTCTGAATGTAGGAGTGTATAGTTTCCAGATACATATCCTTATACAGGGTCTTCGAAATATTCGGAACATATTGAATGGGTATGTCCTAAGTACGGCCCTGTAATCACATTTTTTAGTGGTCTCTACTCGTAAACATACAAACTCAATTGACTTTCTAGGATACTTTTCTAGATGCTTCAAATAGATTTCATTTCAAGCTAAAAAATAAAAAAAACCTCTCCGATACCATTGTTAACCCCCAAAACGTGCATAAATTATAAATTTTATGGTAAATTTTTGGTAGTAAAATTGTCTGCGGAAAAATAAAAAGGTAATAAGTAAATTCGATTTTTTATACTTTTTCCAATTTTAAAGAGCAATTTTAAAAAAATCTATATACAGGTTGTTGTTTTTAGGAAAGACGAGTTTTGAAATTTTTTGTTAAGCCGGACCTGCATTATCGTCTTGGAGATGCTTTTGATGGAGTTTCTAGGTAATGGTTATTACGTGTACCAAATTTCAAAATAATATACAGAAGCTGGACATGTGATACTGTCACGAACATTTGGAACATTTGCGCAGATTCCAGCTGAAGAACCGAAGGCGGAAACGTGACGAAACCCTTCAAGAGTATGAACTGGATATTGCCCGACTAGTTCGATTTGCTAATCCATCAGCAACAGATAACTTTATGGAATGTTTAGGCATCCAGGCCTTTATTGACGGCTTATGTGATCTCAATATGGAGAAGACGATTCGATTAGCCCATGCTAAAATATTGGTCGATGCATTGACTGCTGCTCTTGAATATGAAGCAGCCACGATGGCTTCGGGATAACACAAAGGTAGGATCATACAGGAAGAAGGTGACGATGACAGATCAAATGCCGGAAGTGTGGCGAGATAGAGCACGTACGCAGTCTGTCTAAGTGCCCCAAGACTCCCGCAACCCAAGAACTCCAGTCCCAGGGGAAATTAGACAAGGGTGAACATCGAGCTGATTTGAATCACCGGAAAGCCGACTCTCTACCTAGACGGTCGTGCCCAACTGACTGCTCCCACTGCAACAAGGCGGAATCTATGGAAGCTGCAGTTTCAAGAACTACTGTAGTCAACGGGGAATGGTCACCCACCAGGATCAGAGAAGATCAGGAGAATGATCCTCACCTGAAGACGATCCGGCAATGGAAGAAAGAAAATCGGCGACCTACCTGGCAAGAAGTCTCAAAATTTTCACCGAAACTCAAGGCGTATTGGGCTCAGTGGGACTCCCTTGTCCTGGAAAAAGGGCTGTTGAAAAGAGTCCTTGTAAACGATGATGGTTCCGAGATGAGGAGACAGCTAGTTATCCCGAGAATAAGAGTAGCTGAAGTACTAAAGAAGTTACACGACAGTCCATCGGGAGATCATCTGGGAGTGAAGAAAACCCTCCGAATCCGTGAGAGGTTTTATTTGATGAACAGCTCCGATGATGTGAAGGACTGGTTTAAGAAATGTACGACTTGTGCTACGAGTAATGGACCATATCGCAAGAGAAAGGCACCCATGATACAGTACAATGTTGGAAGCCCTTTCGAAATGATTGCTTTAGATATCGCTGGACCATTTCCGACGACATAAAATGGTGGCAAATACATACTGGTTGGAATGGATTATTTCACAAAGTGGGTGGACATTTATGCTATCCCGAACCAAGAGGCTACAACTGTCACGGATGTATTGGTGAAAGAATTTATCAGCCGATATGGAGTGCCATCGGAAGTCCACAGTGACCATGGAAGAAATTTTGAATGGCATCTATTCCAGGAGATTTGCGAGAAGCTGGGAATGAAGAAGACCATGACAACAGCATTACATCCACAGTCAGATGGAATGGTCGAGAGAATGAACAGGACTACTGGAAAATACCTGTCCAAAGTAGTTTCCAGCCACCAAAGAGATTGGGACCAGTATCTTTCCCTATTCGCATTGGCTTATCGATCTGCCGTCAATGAGTCCACGGGTGAAACACCTTCGAAAATCCTGTTTGGACGTGAAATGAGGCTTCCTTGTGACCTGGAATTTGGCTGTCGGCCTGGAGAAGATTTAGCAGGAGAAGACTACGTGATCCAATTGAGAAGAAGGCTGGACGATATTCATGAATTAGTTCGAACAAATCTTCAAGTTGCCAGCGACAGAATGAAAAGCTGGTATGACACGCAGGCCACAGTAGGCGGTTTTAAAGAAGGGGACAAAGTATGGTTACACAACCCGACGAAGAGAAAAGGATTTTCTCCAAAATTACAAAAATCCTGGGAAGGTCCGTACTTAATCAAGAAAAGGATCAATTATGTTATATATCGAATAAGCAAGATCCCCAACTGTAAACCAAAAGTTCTCCAAAACCGACTAGCGCCATTCGAAGGAGACCATGACCTTGAGAAAGCAGTGAACCATATTCGAGATGTGTCTGACCCTACCTTCGATGAAGTTATGGGCGCGTATGGAGGTACCGAGAAAGCTAGATATGGAGTCACTTCAAAACAACGACAAGATTTATTCACTGTCCCGGAAGATTATTCACTGGCATACAACATCCCCGCCCGTCTCAAGAACGCACGAAGGCTGGCAACAGTCTTTCGAAAGAAGTTCTGGCAATTAGAAGACCAGATTCCAGCCCCTGGCAAGACACTGAAACTGAAACATGATTCGCGGTACGTCTTCTACGTGGTAACTAAAAATGAATTTCAAGATCGATCTACCTACCTCGATGTGTGGGAAGCACTTCGAAACCTCCGAGACCATGTGTTAGAATCCAGCGTGAAGAAACTAGCTATGCCTAAAATAACGAGTAACCAGTTGGATTGACGAGTCATCAGGAACATGGTAGAGATTATCTTCCAAGGTACCGGTGTCGAGACATTAATTTGCAGCTACAACCCCTGTATAAGTATCCGATGAAGACGGTTCCCTGTTATTTCCATGAGATCTGAAAGTGTAGAAATGGGGCCAGTTGCCGATTCAAACATCCAGTCTCGGCTACACAAAAAATCCAGGAGGAACTTCCATTTAAGGAGGGGGTAATGTTACGAAACATCACACTGGTATAGTCTCTAAATCCGATTCTGTCTAAGCCATGTATGAAAGTTAAAATTGTGGCGGATGCGCAGGGATATCTTTGAATTGTTTACGATTGTTTTTGTGACCAGTATTATCTAGAAAATGCCAGAAAGCCAATTGTTTTTGTGTAAGCCGCAATCTAGAATTATCTAGTGAAAGAGGCACTAATATATAAGGGACCGACCAGGAAGAGTTAGTTTAGTTCATAATTTGACATCTTAAGATAAACAAATAAACAAGAATACACCGAAATAGCAAACAGTAAATAAGTGAATATAAATTAGTTTAAGTGAATATACTGTGTATATAATTAGTGAATAGTGTAGTGAATGAATAAATTAAGTAAGTGAACCTGCCTTGTGTTCAAAATGTATCCCACCCGTGATAAAAACGTTTAAATAAATAAGAAAAACATTACAATACAAATTGTACAATAAATGTTACTAATAATACCAACGATTCCTAAATTTACTAATTATGTTGTTGTTGTTTTTAGAAAAGTATTATAAATAAATAAATGTTTTTTCTTATAATTTGTTTCAATTGTATATTTCTATTTAGCGCACGGAATAAAAATCGGAGATCGGGAACAATTTTCCGTGCGCAAAAAATTTCATTTTTCAATTTACAAGGAATTAATTAGTACTTCAAGGACAATATGTAGAGATAAAAATAACCATTAATTTGATTTGAGGAAACTTGCTTAAAATTTATTTTGCACAGAAAGAGAAGCAAATCTAGTAATAGTGCTACTGTGTTAATTGCTGGGTAAACTCAGCATTATATTTTCTTTGCAGATATAATAAAAATATACGTCATGTGGTGTTATAAAACATTTACTATGTAACAATTTTTTTTATTTTTCAAAACTTCTATCATCCCTTTTCTCACTTACACTTTTTCTCTGGGTATAAGTTATATAGTGACTTGGTAATTGGGTTTCAGTAGTTTCTTGTCCAACAGTAATTAAAGCACCACGATTTTTTGTATTATTTTTTTAGCACTTCTTTACCGAAAAGTTTTTCTCAAATCACTAGCAATATGACTTTTCTCATCCAAATTTAAATTTGGGGCAGTGTAAGATTTTACGTACAGGTAGACAACGAGAGATGTTTATGATACTAATAGGGTTATCAATAAGCTTTCTTTCTGTATGGTACTCGTATACCACAAATGCTTTATGAAAATATACCTAAGAAAAATATTATGTACATGTATGGTATAAGAAAACCGGGTCGGTCCCGTATATATTAGTCCATTTTTCACTAGATAATTCTAGATTAGAAAAAAAATTGGCTTTCTGGCATTTTCTAGATAAGACTGGTCGCAAAAACAATGTCTAGATAAGATAGTCACAATCGTAAACAATTCTAAGAAATTCGTGTACATCCGCCGTAATTTTTACTTCCATACATGGCTTAGACAGAGTCGGATTCAGGGACTATACCAGTGTGCGGTTTCGTAACATTACCCCCCACCTTAAATATAAGTTCCTCCTGGAACTTTTGTATAGCCGAGACTGGATGTTTGAATCGGCAACTGGCCCCATTTCTACACTTTCCCGATCTTATGGAAATAGCAGGGCACCGTCTTCAGCAGATACTGATAACGGGGGTTGTAGCTGCAAATTAATATCGACACCGGTATCTCGAAAGATAATCTCTACCATGTTCCTGATAACTCGCCAATTCAACTGGTTACTCGCTATCTTGGACATAGCCAGTTTCTTCACGCTGGAATCTTGCATAGGGTCTCGGAGGTTTCAAAGTGCTTTCCACACATCGCGATAGGTAGAACGATCTTGAAATTCATTTCTAGTTACCACGTAGAAGACGTACCGCGAATTATGTTTCAGTTTCAGTGTCTTGCCAGGGGCTGGGATCTGGTCTTTAAGTTTTTCTAATTGCCCAAACTTCTTTCGAAAGGCGGATGCCAACCCTCGTGCGTTCTTGAGACGAGCGGGGATGTTGTATGCCAGTGAATAATCTTCCGGGAGAGTGAACAAATCTTGTCCTTGTTCTGAAGTGACTCCATATCTAGCTTTCCCGGTACCTCCATACGCGCCCATAAATTCATCGAAGGTACGGTCGGACACATCTCGAATATGGTTTACTCCTTTCTCGGGGTCATGGTCACCTTCGAATGGCGCTAGTCGGTTTTGGTGAACTACTTTAGGTTTTCCGTTGGGGATCTTGTCTATGCGATATATAACATAATTGATCCTTTTCTTGATTAAGTATGGACCTTCCCAGAATTTTTGTAATTTTGGAGAAAATCCTTTTCTCTTCGTCGGGTTGTGTAACCATACTTTGTCCCCTTCTTTAAAACCGCCTTCTGTGGCCTGCGTGTCATACCGACTTTTCATTCTGTCGCTGGCAACTTGAAGATTTGTTCTAACTAATTCATGAATATCGTCAAGCCTTCTTCTCAATTGGATCACGTAGTCTTCTCCTGCTAGATCTTCTCCAGGCCGACAGCCAAATTCCAGGTCATAAGGAAACCTCATTTCACGTCCAAACAGGATTTTCGCAGGTGTTTCACCCGTGGACTCATTAACGGCAGATTGATAAGCCAATGCGAATAGGTAAATATACTGGTCCCAATCTCTCTGATGGCTGGAAACTACTTTGGTCAGGTATTTTCCAATAGTCCTATTCATTCTCTCGACCATTCCATCTGACTGTGAATGTAATGCTGTTGTCCTGGTCTTCTTAATTCCCAGCGTGTCACAAATCTCCTGGAATAGATGGCTTTCAAAATTTCTTCCCTGATCACTGTGGACTTCCAATGGCACTCCATATCGGCTGACAAATTCTTTCACCCATACATCCGAGACAGTTGTGACCTCTTGGTTCGGCATAGCGTAAATTCCCACCCACTTTGTGAAATAATCCATTACAACCAGTATGTATTTGCTACCATTTTCTGTCGTCGGAAATGGTCCAGCGATATCTAAAGCAATCCTTTCGAAAGGGCTTCCAACATTATACTGTTTCATAGGTGCTTTTCTCTTGCGGTGTGGTCCATTATTCGTAGAACAAGTCGAACATTTCTTACACCAGTCCTGCACATCGTCGGAGCTGTTCATACAATAAAACATTTCACGGACTCGCTGAAGGGTTTTCTTCACTCCCAGATGACTTCCCGTTTTCAAGGAATCTTTTCAACAGCCCTTCCTCCAGGACAAGGGACTCCCACTGAGTCCAATATGCCTTGAATGTTGGTGAAAATCTTGACACTTCTTGCCACGTAGGTCGCCGATTTTCTTCGTTCCACTGCCGGATCATCTTCAGGTGAGGATCATTCTCCTGATCTTCTCTGATCCTGGTGGGTGACCATTCTTCATTGACTACTGTAATTCTTGAAACTGCAACTTCCTTAGATTTCGACTTGTTGCATTATGAATAGTCTACAGGGCATGACCGTCTAGGTAAAGAGTTGGCTTTTCGGTGATTCACATCAGCTGGATGTTCAACTCTCTCTGATTTGGGGTGCTTAGACGGACTGCGTACATGCTCTAGCTCGCCACATTTCCGGCATTTGATCTTCTTCGGCTTCTTGTCTGCCATACCTTTCAACAAGTTGACGATCTGGTCAAGTTTGTCATCGTCATCTTTCTGCATGGTCCTACCTTTGTTGTACCGCGAGATTTTCGTGGCTGCTTTGCATTTGAGAGGTTCTTGCTTTGCAGGAGTCGTAGAACGCTTACAGGAACTGCGTGCATACTCTAACTAGCCATAATTACAGCACCTGATTTTCTTCGGCTCCTTGTCTACCAGACCTTTCAACAAGTTGACGATCTTGTCAAGTCTGTCATCGTCACCTTCTTCCTGTATGGTCCTACCTTTGTAGTATCCGGAAGCCATCGTGGCTGCGTCATATTCAAGAGCAGCAGTCAATGCGTCGACGAATGTTCTCGGATGGGCTAAACGAAGCGTCCTCTGCATATCGGGGTCACGTAAGCCATCAATAAAGGCCTGGATGCCTAAACATTCCATCATGTTATCTGGTGCTGATGGATAAGCAAATCGAACCAGTCGGGCAATATCCAGTTCATACTCTTGGAGGGTTTCGTCACGTTTCCGCATTCTATTCTTCAGCTGGAATCTGTACAAATGTTCGTGACCGTATCGCATGTCCAACCTCTTCTTCAGCTGCTCAAAGTCATCCGTTTCTTCAAGTGGTATCGTCTGAAGTACATCTAAGGCATCTCCCCCAAGCGCGATGGTTGAGTTCACCGCTTTCTCCTTGTCGGACCAATTATTCACTCTAGCAGCTGCTTCAAACTGTTTTACGTAATTGGTCCACGACATCTTTCCATCGAACGTTGGGGCCTTGACTCGGGTAAAACTGCTAATATCATCTGTCTTGGGTTGTGTTTCTGGTTTGCAGATCTCGAACTTCTTTTCTTCTGCTGAAGTGTCTTGTGTTCTCAAATCGGCAAGCTTTGTCTCTAACTCCTTGATTTTCTCGTCCACCTGATTTTCCATCGTTGTCATCTTATTCTCCATGTCTGATTTTAGAGACGAAATTTTATTCTCGTTTTCAGCAGCAATGTCATTTTTCAATGATAAGATATCTGCAGAAATATCATTCTTCATAGCAGAAATATCGTTCTTCGTATAAGAAAAATCGTTCTTTATTGCAGAAATATCGTTTTTCACATTAGTTGAAATCTTCTCTTCCATGAGATTAAGGTTGAAGCCTCGTCATTAAATAAAACTGTTTCTGGATCAAAGCCGTCAATTTCCAGTGCCACTTTGAGTCTTTCTACTAATTCACTTTTCTTGCGGGACGTTTCCAACTCACGATCCTCCAATTCTGCTTTTAACTCCGTGACTTTTAGATCACATAGTCTCTTGGCCATTTTTACGTAGCAATATATTCATATTATCCCACTTCTGACACCAATGTAATGTTTTTCTAATTTATTCAGACAGTAAATGTTTTTATTACGGGCGGGATAAATTTTAAACACACGGTAGGTTGACTTACTTAATTTATTTATTCACTACACTATTCACTAATTATATACACAGTATATTCACTTAAACTAATTTATATAAACGCTTAACTAATTTATATTCAGTTATTTACTATTTGCTATTTCGGTGTATTCTTGTTTATTTCACGAGATCACTTTATCAACTATATTGACTCTCCCGGGTCGGTCCCTTATATATTAGCGCCTTTTTTACTAGATAATTCTAGATTACAAAAACAATTGACTCTCTGTCATTTTCTATATATGATTGGTCGCAAAAACAATGTCTAGATAAGATAGTCACAATCGTAAACAATTCTAAGAAATTCTTCTGCATCCGCCATAATTTTAACTTTCATACATGGCTTATACAGAGTCGGATTCAGGGACTATACCAGTGTGCTGTTTCGTAACATAACTAATAAATATAACTAATAAGTAAGTTGTAAACTTTAGCGTGATAAATAAAAGATATTTTTTTGATATTAATCAGTTTGTAAATATCGTTTTACTGGCTTTAATACATCGTCGTAATTAATTTCTTAGACTAGTTGAGCTTCAATAGACAGCAGCGCACGAGTATTAAGTCTATCTTAGCCCATGCTTGCGCGTAAATAGGTTTTTACCCTTTTTAGAGTGGGAAAAGATCTTTCTCCTGAATAATTTGCAGCCGGAATACTCAGAAAAATACGGAGAGCAACGTCCACATTAGGATAAACGTCTCGAAGATTCCGTAAATGCAGTAAATTGCATATTTTTTGTGCAGAGCGTACATCTTCCGTATTTGCTAAGGAATCTTTCAATTGATAATGTAAATGAATGCATTCATAGCCTAACGTCTCTGATTCTTGCTGACTAGTTTATTGGCAAGATTTCCAATTCATTTGTATCTATTTCAAATAAATTATCAAAAATATTTTTGTAAAGCTTTTCATATGCATTTTTACGCCCGGCCAATTGCACACTCAGAGTGTCTAGAATAGGGTAATAAACATTAGTGCGAAAATTTTCTTGTCCAGAAGAAGGTGTTCTCTCATTAACCCGTGACTTATCTGGCTGAATTCCTCTGGTTATTTTGCGACGAGTATCATAACGATAATAATCATGAACTCCGGATAGTGCTTTGACTTCTTCTTCATAATCAGAAAATTGTCTATCTCTCATGTCTTGAAGAAATTGAGCCAAAGAACTATGGATTTCAACAACGGATGATAAATCAGCTTCAGATTCTTCAAGCTTCTTACTAGCAGCATTAAAACGATCTAAAATTACATTCCAAACAATGACTAGGATTGCTGTTTCTAAATGCTGTAATTTTCGCTGCAATCCCGTAGCTTCAGATCGCGTAGTCGGTTTCTCGTCTCTGCTTTCGGCAATAAATACCAATGCATCAATTATTGCAGACCACACTTTTTCTAATGCGTAACATGCTTCATGTCGAGCACACCAACGAGTTTTAGAAAGACTCTTAACTCTTAAATTTGTACGCTGCACCAAGATCTCCCAACGATGTGTTGATATAGTAAAGAAATTGTATAGTTCTTGCAAAGTAGAAAAAGTCGACTGCTTCTGTTACTTATTCAACTGCACATAATCCTACCAAATTTAAAGAATGGGCGGCACAAGGAACGTAATCTGCTAAATGATTAATTGTTTTGATTCGTGTCTGAAGGCCTGAATATATACCTGACATATTGCTTGCACTATCATAAGATTGACCACGACAGTTCATTATGTCCAAACCATTATTTTCTAGAGATTTTAACAGAACATCCTCAATATCTTTAGCTTTATGGCCGATATTTCGTAGAAATTCTAGAAATTTTTAAACAATTTCATCGTTATCACGTATATTATTATAATATAATTATAGTAAGCTGATCGACATGTGCAATATCAGGCGTAGAGTCTACAATTATACCAAAATACTTAGCAGATTGTACTTCACTGGAAATTTGTTGTATAGTTCATTTACCATAAAAAGACAATGATGTCATTTTTAGTTACTTTCTTGCTTATCAGAATAAATATTAATTTACCAACCGTGAATACCATTTATCCTCAACAACCAGGGCAATTTACAGCTAACGGGTTGGCAAAACTTTTCAAATCAACTGATAAAATTTCCTAGTTTGTTTTGACGTTTATTGACATTCGATCATCGTCTAATAATTACAAGTTTTTTGGTGCTTTTAAATTCATTGCTTCTTTAAGATTAAAAAAGCAGTTATTTTCATAACTAATTATTTAGGCAAATCTGCAGTGTGTAGTTAATAAAATTCCGAAGCAGCTGAACAGAAAATGTCAAGAGATGGTAACATCTTTGTTGAGCTATTTTGAACGAGAATGCCGACATGGGGGCCCGCTTCTCCCGCTTGCTGCTGTGAGAGACGTAAGTAATAGTATTCGCTATTTGTATTCATCATTAATAATATTATTGTTACATATTCAAATGTAAATGATTGAATGTTTTTAATGTTAGGTTAGGTTAATTAAACTTGATAATATATTATTCTTCCATAAATGGAAGTAATTATATTGTAGAGAGTTGCAGAAGCTTAACAACTTAGCGTTACCACTGTTAACCGTATTGCCGCCAAGCATAATAGAGGTGAACAACCTAAAAGCCCACCTAAAAAGAGACAACGCATAAAACCTACTGTTGAAATTGATAACTTTGATCAAAATGCTTTCCGAAATGTTATATACGAAATGTATGGAAACAGTGAGCATATTGAATTTACTGTTTTATTTTATTCATAATTAACACATTTACATGGAAAAAACTCGATGACGTAAAATTTACGACGATCGCCCGCTCAAGAAAAATTACACAGCGCGCCCGCTGGAAGATTAAGAAACAGGATAAAATAATTCGAGACGTACACATGAAGAGCATTCGTAAAACTAAAATGATTGCTGTGACTTTTCTACAGCGCGATGCTTCGTTGTGTACATTAAACAAAACAAAGACAAACGCGCTAAATAATGCACAATACTCCCGCTTCACTCAAGTTATTGAGATTACGATGATATAAATAAACCACTCGGATAATAAATAAAATTCTTAAAACTTTTTATTTATATTTATAATAAGCACATAAATGTACAGGTTGGCAAATTAATTTTGGCAGTCGGAAGTTTGGCAACGTACAATGCGCCGTAGCGAAGACGTATGCGGATTGCAAGAGCTCAGATCGCTGGCAAAATTCTAAGCTTCGTTTCGACAGTACAGTTCAGAGAAAAGTGTGATTACCGGGGTTGTGCAAACATTACTCGATAAAAACTATAATTAATCTATTGAAAAATTAACATCTTACCCATACAGATTGAGAAGTAAATTATTGAATTGAATTATAATATATTCTATAGAAAAGTTTTTATAAGAACTAATCTGAACCAATTTTTGAAATTGATAGTTTTCACTTTTTTTACCTCTAAAATTTTGGCATTTCAAAAATTTTGCCGCCCTTCAAAGTATGCAGCCCTAGGCCCGGCCTTAGGCGTAAATCCAACACTGGACACACTGTTGATGTTTCCACACTGAATCTATCCTTCCTCTTACTGTATCCTTGCTCCTGTAGAAACTAGATCGTTCCCCCTTGGAAAGAAATGAAAAACCAAATTTAGTCCGTGTACCTTTGCGACAGGCTAATTGTTTTTGCCAGATGCCACGGCACACATTCGACCATAGTGAAGCTGAAATAAATTTTGGTAGATTATGTCTCCAATATTTTCACGAAACTGATTATCGGCGAACGCCTGTCAAATGCCTTCAAAGCTTTTAGTGACGGTATCCATTTTAACCAGCTTAAATATTGAAATAAGCAAAATAATTTAAAAGTTTATTTAAAATTTATACTTTGAAACGAGATTCCAAAAGTTTTGTATTTACACTGAAATAACGTGTTTCGTTTTTATAGAAATTATTGATTGACAATTAGAGAAGGTTACTTACTACCTGTATTAATAAACCACAATTCAAAAAAAACGGATTAGATTAGATTATATTTTAACGGGGTTACAGTGCACTGAAACCAAAGGTTTATTGTGCCCCCCCCCCTATCAGAGCTATTCTCGCTACTACTACAGCTCGCCTTCCAATTCCAAGGTTCTAATGAACTCTAGTATTTGGGACGGCTTCAACGAGGTTAGGTCCTCACTCTTACAAGTTTCTTGTCCAAAGCATTTATTGCGTTGGCTTGCAATGGTGAGGCATTCCAGAACTAGGTGATCAGGAGTTTCATCCTCCTCCCCACAGAATCAAAAAAACGGATACAAAATTGTCAAAACACGCTTTTCAAACACACGATAAACCATCAAATTAAAAAAAGTTAGCACTAGTGATAATGTAGGGGAAATGTGCCCATGATGGACCACAAGTTGTATTTTCAAATTTACCGCGCATCACGGATTACCAACATCTAACTTAGAACGATTGACGTTTAAACCAGTTGTTTACAAGCGTTCATGCGGATAAAATTCGTTTAAGTGAAAACAAAAAATTAAGTCAAAACTGGTAAGTATTGATATAACAATGTGGCTTGGCATGATGTTAAGTAATTTTTTTCATGCTCAGTTAGAATCTGCTTTTGTTACTGCAACTTACAGAAACTGTTTCATGTTGACTGTCGGGCACAAATTGAGGTTATGGCAAAGAATAAAAGAGCTTGGCATTTTTTAGTGAATTATGTCTTATTGCCTATGATGGACCCTTGAACTGTGTCTTATGATGAACCAGGCAATGCATTAGTTACACTATTTTAATAAAATTATGTTTTTCTTGGTTTTGCATTTAAGAAAAGGCAACAATGGGACGAGGATAACATGCGACAAGCTAAGTTCAATATTCAAAACCACAATATGGGCTATAAGTTGGCAGCAAGGACGTTTAGTGTTCCCAAAACAACCTTGCGAAAACGTCTGGCTAAACAGGATAGTTGTAAGGGTGATTTGGGAGGTCGAAAAGCAATTTTCTCTAGAGTCATTGAACAGGAGATTGCGAGTTATATCATTGATATGGAAACACGTGTTTTTGAACTAACCTCCAAAGATTTGCGACGAGTGGTATTTGAAGTAGCCGAAAAAAATAAAATAGAACATGGTTTTAATCGCGAAATAAAAATGGCAGGTTGGAAATGGGTCTGAAGCGCAATCCACGAATATCTTTGAGGGGCCCAGAAAGTACATCATTAGCTAGAGCCCAGTCTTTTAATATACCTAATATCGAAGCCTTTTTGAATGCAGTAGCTAATATTATGGAGAAACACCAGTTTCTCGCCAAAAATATATATAGTATGGACGAGTCAGGTCAGGTCCAGAAGAAGTGCCAGAAAATTTACGCAACGAAAGGTCGCAAGCAAGTTGGTGCACTTAGTAGTGCCGAGCGTGAGCAACACGTCGCTATATTGGCGCAATAAATACCATAGTCAATTACGTTCCTCCTGTTCTTATTTACCCTCGTCAAAAAATGAACGATGAGCTTATGAATGGTGCTCCCGCTGGTAGCATCGCTTTTGCACAAGAAAAAGGTTGGATGACCAGCGAAATTTTTTGTAAATGGTTGAAGCATTTCGTAAGGTACGCTAAAGCTTCTAATGAGAATAAGGTGCTTTTACTACTAGATGGCCACAGTAGCCATAAAAGTCTTGAATCTCTGCAGTTTGCGAAAGAAAATGGTGTAATTGTATTTTGCTTTCCTGCACACTGTTCTCATCACGTTCAACCATTGGACGTTGGATTCATTCGTCTTCTTCATACGTATTTCGATGAAGAAATCCAATTATGGCTACGGGAAAACCCGGGAAATGCAATGACTCAATTTAAAATAGCAAATATTCTCAATGAAGCCTATTTGAAAAGTGCAGTACAATCAAATGCAATAAACTCATTTAAAAAGACTGGCATCTATCCTTTCAATACCCATATTTTTGAGGACTGGCAGTTTTGCACCAGCTTTAGCAACTAATAAGCGGATTTCCGAGAATCCAGCTGTCATCACCGAAAACCAAATGGAATTAGAGGTTTATGATCAACCAACTACATCTGGTCATAACTTGTCTTCATCGTTAGTTCTTGACATCTCTGTGAGAGAAATTTTACCTCCTCCCGAAGCTGTAGCTATTGGTACTCATGGAAGAAAAGCCAGAAAATGTGGAAAAACTGGTAATTTGAATTCAACACCAGAAATGCATTAACTTGAAGTAAAAGTGATTGAAAAGGAAATGAAACTAAGGAAACAACAAAGCAGGGCAGTTAAACGCCAGCTTGTCATTTCAAATGACGACAATTGTAATGATAAATCCATCTTAGAAGAATATTTAGGGCAAGAAGAAGACAACTCTGACGCTAGCTGCATTTACTGCAATGAGCTATATTCTCAATCACGAGCGACAGAAAAGTAGATTCGTTGTCAGAACTGTCAATATTGGTGCCACAATGAGTGCGCTGATGTCCGCTATCGTTCCAAACCATTCATTTGTGAATTATGCATTTAATTTTGGTTTTTTCTGTTCTGTTGAAGCAAAAAAATGTTTTTCGTGTATTCAATGTTACTTTGTTCTTGGTACAATGATAATTTTGTTTAATAAACCTTTTAACATAATTTTATATGTTCAATTTTTTGGGGGGGGGCGCGACATAGTCACATATGCGCCAATGATGGACCCCTTGGCTTCATAAAAAAAACTCTGGCGCTATTAAACAGACAATTATTTGTTAACAAATTCACCCTACACTATGATCATCTTTGTATTAAGTAGAGATTTACATAAAAAGAATAACTACAAAAGCAAAAAATTATAATTGAATTTCCTTAAGGGGTTCATCAAAGACACACTTCCTCTATTCGTCCGACTTTAGCAAGGTGAAGCAATCCTATGTGGTTTAAGGCCGCTTGACATGGAGCAATACTACCCGCAATGCAATGCAAGATGCAATATTTGTTGATCACAGTCGGAATTGCAACTTTATCGGTTTGGTGCCGTTTATATTGCATGCAAGTTGCAATTCTAGGGAGAAATCTAGTTACTTCTGGTTTTACAACCAATCAAATGTCAGTCAAATCACTTGATCACAAAATACTGACGACGGGTCTGTTTTCTCTGCACTTGGTTGACTGTAACACTTTTTTTTGTATAACTAACCTTCTTGTTGATTCGTGATTTTTGTTAATGCCATTTTTTTCAAGTTTTTTATTTCTTCACAAGCAATATTTTCACCTTGCAATAAGTTGCATGCAATTACTTGCAGATTGTATTGCTTCATGTCAAGCGGCCTTTAGTATAATTATTGGTCATGGCCCCCACTCATATTTAGCGCATACGCACCAATTCTTATATTAATTTTTGATTTAATTCAACCTTTATGGCCAAACTTCCAGCCTATGCGCTGTCACATATTCAAATTAACGATAAATAAGGATATTGGTTCGGAAAGAAAATAATTGAGTCAGTTTTATTACTTAATGTATAAACAGTTTTTTCAGCTTAGCTTTACACAGCTCTCGATTTTTTAGTGTAGGTATTTGACTACTTAATGTGGCCATATCAAATTCTATCTACATTTCAAATACATTTTGAATTTGTTAGACTGTTGTAAATCATATTCCTTAAACATATTGATACAAGTATTATGGAAAAATTACAACTCATAAACATGGAATAATTTTATCTTAATAGATTTATGATCTTTTATAAAATATATTTCTTCATAATAATACCATTGTAAATTTTATCATGATATATGACAAGAATTACTTTGCAAAATAACATCCGATTAAAATATTTTTATTCACAATACAATACGTAAGGTTATTCCACTCACAATTGAAGAACAAATTTGGCAGTCTCCAGGCAGCATCGATTGAGCAGCATGGACAGAGATTATTAAGAAATACGAGGCAAAGGCACAACTTGTAATCGAACAATCCAAGAAAAAATCATAGCAGGAATATGTTTCTGGAATGAGATCATCCACTCCAATAAGCAAAGTCTGGACAAAAATCGGAAAAATTAATGGATTTAGCTAATGAAGCACTATTTTGGGCCAAACCTATCGAGAACATTCATCAACTTCAAACTTCACACGTGGTTTTCTAAGACTGAGATCGAACAAACTCCCATAAGTTTTGAAGATACACTTGACAACCCATTAAATCTATCTATCACTATAGAAGAACTTGATATCTTCTTAGATAAAACCACCTTTAGAAAAATGGCATTAACTGAAAATTTTCAGTAAGATATAAGATATTTCCTTCTATATGCGTTTTATATGGTCTGAAGCAATTATCCTACCATTTTTGAGAAGTAAAAATCCCAAACAAGAAGCTAACTCGTGCAGATCAATATCTCCAACTTGCTCAATGGGAATATTTCTTGAGAAAATTGTCAACCAAAAACTCATGTGCGTCTAGAAACTACTAATCTCCCAATTAAAGAACATACCGGGTTTATACCAAACCGCTCAACACTAGATAATATTATTGATTTGGGGAGTGAGATTAATGAGGCTTTTGCTACCAAACAAGTATGCATGGCGATATTTTTTGATCTCACAAAAGCTATACATATGAGTATATGAACTGAACTGAATATCTAAAAAAAATTATTGAAGAGAGTTTAGTTCAGATTTTATTTGTATAGGAGTCGGGTGGGTATTATATATTTGTTTTAGGGTATTTATGTCAGTTAAGGAATCCGTTATTTGGATATATTTTAAATATTCGAAAATTGCTATAAGTTCAGCTGTATATATGGATGTTAAATCTGTAAGTCCAAATTTGGCTTGGATATGGATTATTTATGAATTTTTGTTAATTTTGAAATTCTTACTATGATTGAATTATAAGATTGGTGAATATTTTCCTTTTTAAGACAATCAAATATATTTAAAATACTCTACGGAACACATGCCACTGTCCGTGGCACTAAAAATTTCAAGAAACCATAAAAATATGTTATGTAATTACTCTTCAGGCTTGATACGCCCCTGGGCCAATAAACTGCGTTTAATCTTACGATTCCTCGTTTTATTTGGTTGAACATTTTACTCACATGGACTATTGCTTCCTTTGAAGGTATATGGGTGGGGGAGTTTTTGATTGCACATTATAAAAACAAATATGCATATCATTGTATAATGCAATATTTAAAAAAAATTAACTCGAATTGATAGGAAAAAATAATTAACGTTTAAATTATTATAAATTCGATTAAAAAACATGCTATTTATTAACGTACCTCCAAATAGAGTCAACGTAATGAACAATACCATAATTATATGCTTGATCAAAAATAATTTCTCCAACTATACAAAAGCAATAGTACGTATACTATAATTATTTCTATGAAGATTACTTACATCAAAACGGAATGGATGTTTTGAAAAGGTTGTGTTGAAAAAAATAATAGGCAAGTATTTTTTCAATAAAAATAAACGGTTTTAAAGATTAAAACTAACTTTTCAGCATCTGGGAGATATCCTGAACAATATTCTATCATGAAATTGTCACTTGCATACACTTCGGAGGCCGTATCGTGCTAACCCGAAATTTCTCCAAAGAGGGCCAAAAATGTGGCACTTCAGGTACTATAGCACCCGTTGTACTGGCTCTGGTGCATTTTTAAGACGTCCTGAATAATATTCAATCATAAAATTAGTCACTTGTATACACTCTGGAGGCTTTATCGTGCTAACAAACTGACAATTCTCCAAAAATGAGAAAAATTTGGTACTTCAAGTACCATAGCAGTGGTTGTTCTGAATTTAGTGAGCTGAATATTAATAGGGTTCATCTCTGAGATGCCCTGATTAATGTTCAATCATAAAATTCGTCACTTGTATATACTCCGGAGGCTATATCGTGCTAACAAACTGAAATATTTCCGAAAATTACAAAAATGTCGTACTTAAAGTACTGTAGCACCTGTTGTACTGGCTCTGGTGAGCTGAAAATCAATAGGGTTCATCTGTGAGATGTCCTGAATAATATTCAACCATAAAATTGGTGGCTTGTTGCACTCCGAAGGCTGTATCCGGTTCTTGATGAAAAACGTAAAAATAACACAATTTTTTTCTTCTAAATTTCATTTTTTTTTGGGGGTAAATCAATACTTTTCTCGCATATTAGATAGGTTGGGCGGAAAAGTGATAATGTTTTTTTTCAGTCTTTCTAATGGTCAAAACTCCTTCAGTAATACCTTACTGCTTACACTATATTGCATAACTTCATTTACATACTTATTAAAACTACAGTAGAATCCCTTATGCAGTTTTTGGTCTCACATATTATACCACCACTTCAACCTCTCTATCCTTTAAAATCGCATGATATGGATTGAATTTTTAAATTACGAAAAAAACTTATCGGTAATTAATATACTTGAAAATTTTTTAAATTTCATAAAATTTGTAAATATCACTTCAGTGCACTACAAACTTGTAAATTGTTACATAATAAGGACATTTTGTAGTCTTCAATTTTCAAAGCTGTAGCTGTCATATCATCTGCGTGCCTTTCTTGTCAATATTATATTTTCTGTTTTAATAAGATAAATCTCTTCTTTTTATAACATTTATTCGTTCCAATTTTCCATTTTCAGTTGTCCTCACATCTTGTAATATCCCGTTTATTGAAAATCCACCAGTCAATTGTACCACAATATTAATTTCTTCACCTTTTGTTAAAACCTCTGTGTTCTTAATTCCTCATCATGACCTAGATGTGTCTCTGTCCAATTGACCTCTACCTCTCCTAAAAGAATATAATTAACACATTCTGCTTTTGAAAAAATATAACCATTGTCTAAAAAATGAATTGATCTAACTAACCATTTTGAGAAATATTCAAAATGATTCTTGATGGACATACTCCTGGAATACCTCTAAGGACTCCTTCCAGTCTTTAAATTTCGTTTTTGGTATGAACTTTGGAATCCTAACAAATTTAAATGAAATAATAACCAATAATATTTTTTTTAAGTCATAAAACCTTATATCACTCCTATTACAGTAGTATGCAATTTTCCGTCTCCCATTTTTTAATGTATGAGTTGAAGAACAAACTTATTTCACTCCCTTATCTTCTGTGTTTGCCACAATTGAAATTCCTCAAAGTTCCTAAACTTTAAAACAGATTCTATAACAGAAATATTGTGACTATCATTAAAATGAAATTAGCTGTCTCAACGCATACTTCCTGGAATCTACTAATATTAGTGTTTTAAATGAAACTCACTGTTTCTAGCTA
Source organism: Galeruca laticollis (assembly GCA_963921935.1). Taxonomy (NCBI): domain Eukaryota; kingdom Metazoa; phylum Arthropoda; class Insecta; order Coleoptera; family Chrysomelidae; genus Galeruca; species Galeruca laticollis. Next base: position 62,472,255 of record OY998181.1, on the reverse strand, counting down.
ATTCCACAATATAATAAAAATTGTTAAAAATTCTAAAAAATTGACAATTGTTTCGATAAATCAATATCATCGTCAGAATGATAGAAGTTGCATTTCATTTGATGCCTACCTGATGTTTAGTAGTTATTTTTGGCTAGACCAAGAAGTGACCTAACTTGTGATTGACTTAATATATGTTTATAGAAAAAAGAAGATGTGATAATACAATTATTGAAGCTTAGATATTATTAGCCCTATGGTGATACCCTGGATATCATTTTTCCAATTAAGATCAGTATAACTGTGCAATGATATAGAAAACCAGGAAAACTATATCTGCTGATCTTTACAATTATCACTTAAGAAGACAGTTTATTAGTGGAGAACTGCCTAGATTTATATGTTCATTGACAATTTCATAATGTGGGTTTCTTAAATGTCTTCTAATTTCCAATTCTTCAAGGAAATCCAGTTCTTGTTTCTTTTCACAAATATTCTGCAATTCTAGTTCTGTGTTATGTGTCAATGAATGATTGGTGTCAAGTAGATGTTTTGGGTAGTGGGATTTATCTGGTTGTTTCAATCTGTATGCTCGTAAGTGTTCACTGTATCGAATTTCAAAATTTCTAATGGTCTGGCCCAAATAGACAGCATTACATTCTGGACATTTGAGTTTATATATACCTGATTTCTTCAATGGTGGTATTTTTGTTTTTACATTTAACAATTTTGTACTAAAAATATTATCTTTGAGACATTATTAGAAATATTTCCTTCATATGTGATGGTTTTATAAGTTTTTATTTCATCAGTTTGTTTAGAAAATATTAGTTGTAATGCCACTTTTACCTCATTTTTATTTATTAGCTCATTTATCATATGTGATGGATAACCGTTGGATGTTGCTATTTGTCTAATTATATTAATCTCTCTATCAAAATTACATTTGTTCGTAGGAACTGAAAAATCTCTATGTATCATTGAATTATATGCCGCTAGTTTATGTGACATGGGGTGATTGGAACTATATGGAATTGTCACATCAGTGTGTGTTGGTTTTCGGTAAATTGAATAATCAAGTACATTATTAACTCTGAATTTTTAAATCAAGAAAATTGATTGAGTTGTTTTCTTCAATTTCTAATGTAAATTTAATTTTTGGGTATAAATTATTAATGTGGTTGAAAAATACATCTAATTGTCGTTCACTACCCATAAAAGACGCTAATATGTCATCTACATATCTATACCAAAATAAAACATTTTTCGAAATATTACTTTCAAAGACCTTTCTTTCTAAACTTTCCACAAAAATTGTTTGCCAAAATAGGTGATATAGGGCTTCCCATTGGTAAACCTTCATTTTGAATATATATCTTGTCAAAAGTGAGATAATTCTGATTAATACATACATCAAATAAATTCAGTATATCTGATATTATTCCTGGATTAATATTTTTGTCTTATTTTTCTTACAAGTATTAGACATTCTTTAGGGGGAATTTTAGTGAACATATTATAGTAACATCAAACGAAATAAGTTAATAGTTATCTTGCAAGTTGATTGCTTTTAATTTTTTGATTAGTTCTATTGAGTTTCTAATTGAGTACTGAAATCGGTAACCATTAAGTATATTGTTAAGCCTCTTTGCCAATATATTATTAGGAGTATTAACATAAAAAACTACAGGTCTAATTGGTTTCGTTATTTTATTTAATTTAACGGTTCCATATAATTGTGGACAATGAGGATTCTTATGTATGATAGACCTCTTTTCGTAATCACTTAAAAGATAATTTGAATTATTAACAATATACCTTACATTATTAGAAAACTTTTTTTTGTTGGGTCTGCTTTAAGAACTTTTACATTGCTAGATTCTATAAAGTTATATATTTTTGAATTATAATTTTCAGTTGTCAAAATGACAGTTGTGTTACCCTTATCAGACTTTGTAACTGTTAGGTTATTATCTTCTACTTTCTTTTTGATTGCATTTAAAACTGTAATGTCATTTTTTGTTTGACGTTCAACTTTTGAAGGTTCAATATTTTTGATTAAATTGGCAATTTTTCATTTCTCATAAAGAAAATTATTTGAATTAGATTTTAAAGCTATTTCTGACTCTGTAGCTATAATATATATAATATATCATTAAAATGTTTATTTAATTGTTTATATGAATTAAATGACTCTTTTATTGTGCATATTGGACAAAGGATATGTTTCTCTATTGATTTCGTTTCATCAATTAAGTCTAGGTGAAATTTTTTGATATGCCGATTCTTTACCCCTTTGGAAGTATATTTCACCTGACATACTGAACAAGTCAGTTCGTTCTCCCCAAAAGCATTAATAATAATAGTGACAAATAATGCTAAAAAAGTAATCCAATTTCACAGTACCTAAAATTTTTTTATTACATACCTGTCTTTGTCTATACTTATTAATTTTTCTACAATAAATTCTCGAGTACACATTTTTAAGATTAACTATAAGGTAAGTTTAATTAATTAGCAATAATAATTGCTGTTGTAGAATATTAAATAAACGAATTTGATAATGTATTTCACAAGAGCACTCAAGTAGCCAATGCAAAATGTTAGGTTATAATCAGAAACAGCGGCTGACAGCGGGATCAGAGACATTTTCTATGTATATAATCTTTGTTTTCTGTTAAAATGTCTTCGGACAGCAATTCGGTTGCCGTTCGGTATAAGAAAAATCGCGCAGTCTGATTGACTGTGCATTCGTTAATTCTAATGTATCCTGTCAAATTATGGCCATAATCCGCGAGAATTTTAAAAAATAAGGTCAAAATAATGTAATTTTAATTGTATATTTGAATATGAAAAGTCGAAATGTGATAAAATTAATCAATTACAGGAGATCTGATTGAACAAAAACAATAGGTTGAAATCAGACCATGGGCTGTGCTGTTTTCACTCTATATCGAATATGAAGTTTCAAATATTTCATAATTTTAAAATGTTATGATAACGTAGATTACTGCTGCCCAATTTCGTATGAAAATCGATACATTTTTCAAACAAATTTCCTCAGTAATTATTTAAATAACTGAAATCATTTTTGTTCTACACTATTCAATACTTTAGTGAGGGCACTATAGAGGTATTTTTTCAAATTTAATTTCAGGACCCTCAGAAAACTTATTGAAATCGGGTATAATAGTCTATTTTTTAAATAACAAGTACCAAGTAATATTGTTTGTAAGGGGCCGGTACTTCATGCATGAAGTTACCTTTTATATACCAAATTCAATCAGGGGGAGGTTCCCCCTCTTATTTAGGTGGTGTTACTGAGTATTGTTGGTATAAACAAAACAAAAAATTGGTAAAGGGGACATTTCTATTTCCCCTACAAAGACTTTAGCATTCATTAAATCGTCACCCCTCTTAATACTGAGAAAAAGATGAAATTAATGAATCAAATTACCAAAAAAAAACAGAACTTGACGAATATAATTGTATTAAAAATTAATATAAAAATTTAACCTATTTTAAATTTGAAACAATACAATTTTCGAAACTTATTTTTTTTTCTCCCTCGTTGAAACGTGCCTTCGTTATTGTGTGGAGTTTTATTTTGTTGTTGAATTACACACTGAGTCACTAATTTCTTTGAAGCTTTTATAGCTTCCAATAAGGCCCAAAGGAAGCAATCGTACTTTTAATTGCTTTGTTTTTTTTCAGTAGCATTCAGGTCTGTTAAATATGCTTGGCATTCCTGTATATTGCTTGATATTTCAGTGCCTAAAAGATGATATTATGTGATTGAAACTTACATTACATTACAATTACTACTTTATTTTTAAAACAAAGAGCAAAAAGGATAAGAATTGCATAAGTATTTTAGCTAATCCAAAAAGTTACTTATTAACACAAATAAAACAAAGTGGCTCACTATCATTAAAAAAATCTAACGATGTAGAGTCATTTTGATTCATAGGATGTCTGCAAACAAGATGAATATGCTTCCACAAGTTGTGCCTAATAAAGGAATCGATGCAGGAACAAATATATTGATGTAGAGAAGCTTCGCAATGAATACAGCAAAATTGACAGTCATAATAATGCACCTTGATTTTTTTAATTATATGTAATTCCTTCATATCCTTGGAAAAAACATTCCACCCATTGTCTGTGCTGGTTACTAAGTTTAAATTCATTTTTAAACTAGTGGTGCGACGAGAACGGATTAATTGGATTTTCATAGTTAATTTTCCCTTATTTAACATAATTAAACGATCTATGCACTTGTCCCTTATTATTAAGCAAAAATAGCTGGAAGTGTGAGGTCCCCACTTCGCTGCGCGAACGATAAAGTGAGAACGCATTCGGAGGGAAAAGGATACCCAAGGCGCTTAATAATTTCTGCCGATATTTGTACAATCCAGTGCACAATTAATGTAGACATTGTTTAACTATAAAGTTAAGGAGATAAAAACTAGACTAAACTATAAAATTTCTTTGCGTAGTGTATTTATTTATATTATTTTGAAAAAATATGTAATAAAACGTAACACGTGTATCGAAATATATCAGGTACATATCGAAAACGAATCAAAGAATTCTCATCACACAAACTTTGTACGTTTTTAAAATTAAAAGTTACATTTTTATCCGCTACGTATTGCTTCATAGGAAACCATACTAACTCTAGTGGATTTAAATCAGGATGATATGGAGGTAATCGTAAAATGGAATGTCCTTTATCTGTAAGAATTTTACCGATTTTGTACTGAGGTTTGTGTAACTTTATAAGATTGTAAAAATCTGCTTTTAGAATATCAGCCGAAAGTCCAATATTTCGTTTTGTCAACCACAACTGCATTTCGGATTTTCTGCAAGAGAAATTTGGTACCTTTTCACTCTGTACATTATGATAAGGTGCGTTGTCGATCACGAAAACGCTATTTGGTGGTAAATTTGGTACCAACATCTCCTGCAACTACTTCTTGTAGTTCTCGTAGTTCATGGCATTGTGATAATCTCCGGTTTTATCGCTAGATTTGTATATAAGCTAAACATTTCTCACAAAACCATTTTCACCTCCAGCATGTACTATAATTAGCATCTGTCCCTTTGATATTGGTTTATGTAACCCCTCGTTGGAACTATCAGACCAGCTCTTTTGATTACTATGACACGAATAGATATACGTTTCGTCCATATATATAATTGGTCTATTTTCGTCCCTATAACGTTTCATACTTAGTAAGAAGTTAAGTCTCATTTGTCTAATTTCGGGTTTTTCTATTAACAACTTCCTATTTGTTCTAGTTATTCGCCAACGAAATCCCATTTTTTTAATTACAGGCCGAAGACACTTTCGGGTACCTGTATAGTTATACTCATCTACAAATTTTCGATGAATACGTTTCAAAGTTGGAACTTGTTTTTCTGTATCAAAATTATCTAAACAGTCCATTTAAAACTTTTCTTATCAACTTCGTCTGAAATTCCATTTTTATTCGCCGCAATACCTACTTTTTCGCAGACTATACCTAGTTCTGTACTCCTTAAAGTTTAATCATAAACTGTCTTATCTCCTACTTTCCGTATTAAGACCAACGCGCATTGTGGGCGTGTCCATTTTCAAACTTTCAGCTATTTTTGCTAACCTGTACTAGTCTTATGATTGCAATAATTCCTTTATTAAGTCTTTTGACATTTTTATGTTTCAAGTAAGTGTGCTTGAGAGTTCTATGCATTCTTTCTGGATGTATATTGGTTTTCAATCCTACACCTATTCTATTGCAATAAGCCCAAGATTCTGTATTTGTCATATAATAACTTTTAAAATACTCTGCAAAACCTAGTGTGTCACGATCCAACATTAGATTAGAAGTAAGGTTTTGTGCTATTCGGCTAGACACATCTTTGTTTCTTTTTAAAAATCCCTAGTACTAATGTTTTCCTAGTCTCCCATCCATAAAAGGATTGGAGCGATTTGGGTTTTTAATCAATGTGGATTCCTCGTCAATTAGTTCAATGGATCGACTAAACTACTAGCTTTTCTTCTTCAGCTGTTGAGATGGGCGGATTTCCACTTGTCTTGAGAATATCTTTGTGCTTTTTGGTCTCCTTAAATGTGGTCTGTGGTTTGTGGTAAACTTTGGAGGCTTTATAATTAGACATATCTTATTTCTTCAAGAGCGGTTTCTAAATACTTGTTTTTACTTATATTCTCACCTTTAATTATTGCTGTAGGTGCATTTTGTTCGAAATTAAAGAGAATTATACTTACTTAAATAAGTAAGTATCAGAATATCACAACACTTAGTTGCATGAGTGAATTTAATGCGGAATTACCCCCTGGACCATAAAAGCGTATCCTTATGCCGACATATTTTGTTTTAAAAATTTTCTAGGATTGGGGTCAATATTTTGAAATAAAATAAATTGAAATAAAATTTTGAACATACCTACTTTTAACGTAAATTGAACTTGTTTTCACTTTATAAGATTTTTTTTTGGTTTAATTGAAAACATTAAAGATTGCTTTCAGTATAGGTAAAATTTTAAATAATATAAACTACTTGTAGTTCATATATTGTGATGTTTTTCTTATTTACTCAAAAACAGTTTATCCTGATGGGTGGGATAAATTCATACACTTACTTAATTCATTTATTCACTAAACTATTCACTAATTCACAATATATGCACTTAAACTAATTTGTACAAACACTTCACTACATTTTACTTGTTTATTTTCACGAGATCACTTTATAAACTGACTTCTCTCGCTGGTCGTTCCTTTATATATAAGTGGCCTTTTTTTCTAGATAATTCTAGTTTGCGGCTTACACAAAAACAATCGCCTTTCGGGATATTTCTCGAATGCCGGCTCAATCCTTAAAAGATCTTCGGAGAACATGTCTATAAAAAGACGGTCACAAAAAATCCCAATAGACCTTCTCAGAATTCGCGCGCTCGCCATTTTTTAACACCGTTATCATAAGGTTACAGGACCGTACTTAGTTTCTACTTCGGTGTGCGAGTTCGTACCAATATATTTTAAAATTTGATTAGAATAGAAGAAAATCCTTATTTTGACGACATTAGAGAGAGACATAACCTTTATTGTAATGAAAAATTTTTACAATTTTATGGAGAAAACGACATCAGTTAAAAATAGATAAAAATATAAAAACCATTCTTAATTTACTGCCCTTAAAACTAAGTGTGGATTCTAGTTCCTCTGAACACGTCTTAACAACAACAAAATTTTCTTACAAGAATCGGCTATTACACTCTCTAATTTTTTGTTGGTGAATTCTCCGTTCCGAAGTGATGTAAGTTCTATAGGTGGATAGATCTTCATCCACTTCAACTGAGCTTATGCCGTAAAAATCGTGAAAGTTGTAATAAATTGCCCTTAAAGCTATGGGATCAACGGGCACATTTACACTTCTGGAAGTATAACTTTCAGAACTTATAGACGATGGTTGGTCATGTAGATAGGAGAGGAATAACTTGAGAGATGATAAAATAGCCGGTTCTCTTAATCTAGGCATAATATAACGATTACCTCCAGTAGATTACTCCTATATTAATCTGATTGTAGAAGGAGTCATCGGGTCCAGCGAAAAGTTAGAGTCTTTGTGTGAATCTTTTGTAAACTGAAATTATTTATTACATGAAAAGCTGTTTGATTTACATACGGCTATAGCATGTTTGTCAGATGTGATGGCTACTACTACGGGGCTAGAAGGGTCAGAATTTTTACTTACAGGATGTATTACTTGATTAACTTTCACAGGCTGAAGATAATCCATCGTCGGAGGAGGCGAGGCTTCTTGGGACAATGAAGATTCAACAAACCATTTTAATGAAACTGCATGTGGCCATACATAATTGTTAAACAATTTGCTAGCAGAAATTTTTGTTGGAAAACCAATTTTAAATGTTGATGATGTTTTTGGTTAATTGCTTTCATTGATTAAGGGAAAGCAACGAATGAACTCTGTAAAACCCCGCTTTTCTTTAACATCATGTGCAATATGATTTGTGGTGAAGCCTGCAGGGAGGTTGTTGGAGAGATAAGTTGTTCGAAACGTCTGGAATACTGGCTACCTCAGGAGACGTTTCAGTTTGTGTAGAGGATCATGTGATATAGGTGCGACGCTTCTTCTGATTATTGTTATTAATTTGGGTGTTCATATCTTCCACTAAACTGGATATATGAGTTAAATCACTTCAAATTATGCAAATCTCCTTTTATATCGACGGATGAAGAATCATGGATATGAATTTTCGTTGTTTCTCCGGAATCGTTGAAAAACATTGAAGATATATTAAAGAGATTATGTTCCATATCCCGTACTGATTTAAGCAACAAATCTGGCATAAAGACAGTAAACATGTCGGCTATTTTATTGATATCGTCTATCTTCTTTCCAATAAGATTCCATTTACATTCATTCTTTAATAACATATCGTATATCTCAGTAATAGTTGGTACGCTGTCGGTTAACTGATTTATACGATTAGCTAGCGGGTCAAATATTCCATGGGGAATCTGATTCTTGGTTAAATCAGAAACTTTATCATTAAGGTATCTCAAATTAGGAGAATCGCAGAGTATACTAAAAAAAAGCAAGTTGTTGAACTTCTGGGAAAATAGAATTTTTGTAGTGGTTTTGTCATGTCCTGTAGAGCTCATACAGTAAAAACGTAGACGTTTACCGCTGCCTCGAAGCTTATTATATTTATTTTTCTCCAAAAATGCCTTACAGCAATTGGCAAGGTCACTGTCGATACTACACAAGAACGAACTTATGCTAGTCAACAGTAACAAAAATAACGAAAATCAAAACAAACAACAAACATTGAGTAAGAGTCAGACTGCGAAAATAAATAGCAAACAAACACAACCGATTGATACGACAGTCGAATTAGTACTACATTAGCTTTGGAAACAAAAATGGGTCCTTATTCCGACGTATTTTTTACATAATATTATAAGTTTGTCTCAAAATAATAAACCAAATCAATTAAAAGTGTATTTTAAATCCTTTTGCTCCACATAAAAGAAGAATGGGACTAGCTTGAGTACGCAGAAAGTTAAATTTTCGAAATATTTTCAATTACTCAATCAATCTAAGTAAGTCCTTACCATAATGCAAATTTTTTCCCTCTTGACACCTAGACTGACCCAATCGACACTAAAATACAAATTAGATCCAAGCAAAGGTTGCGTATTCCACCAATCTAATATATACTGTAGCGGATAAATTTGATCGCGTTTAGATATTCGTTGTCAGTTTAAACAAATTAACTGATAAAGTTTGCCTTAAGGAATAGGGTTGGATTAGGGCTCCATTCAGTATACGTCAGAATATTGTGCTTTAGCCTTAATAAACATAAGAGGATAAAAGCAATGTTGTTCTTTTTTAATCCTTTATCCCCTTTCGACCACGAAACTATACTATCGAGTTAGGAAATTATGGTTGGAATCAGAAAAGCAATACAATAATTCTAATGAACTGTATCAAGATTATACCGTTATAAGTTCAAAGTCACCTTTTTAATTGCCAAATTGTGTTTTAAAGTTAGTAGCACTAAAAAATTCTGTTTTCAGCTGTTTGGAATCATGTTATTGGCATCTAATAGAAGAACGTTTTTGCTTCGACGAGAGCATAGCCACGTATCAAGAGCCAATCACAAAAGAAGAAAAAAACAATAACTTTTGCGATAATATGGCATTCTACGACAGTGTATCTGTGATAGCAGGAAGAGCGATTGTCACTATTGATCCCCTTCCAGTAAAAAAGTGAGTAAAATCTATATCTATAAAATTATTCATGGCCGATTGGGTTAAACGACCTTAGGCCAATTACTCAAAAAGATATGTGCCTCTACTTTTTTCTCAGAGAGTTGAATCGAAAGATTCCAGATCCTATTTTATTTTCATGGTCCATAGACCTAGCTGTCTGAATCCCCACTCTACTATTCACTGTTGGGTTCTAATTTAACAGTGATGTTCCTTCCAATTTTTCCTTATTTATTCTCTATATTTATAAAAGGATACGATTAACACATATTTAAAAAGATTTAGTGCAAATAGAAATAATTGGAAATGTTTTGTAAAAAAATACCTTTAAAAAGTCATAAATGGAATAATATTCACATGATTATACTGTTTTTTTATTTATATTCTAGAGAAAGTTCTCCCATCATATCGCAACCAAGAAAAAGAAATTTCATTGTAAAAAGCAAAAGCCAGTCTTCCATGCAACATGTAACTCCAGTGATATTAGAAACTAATTACGATCTTGATGAAAAAGGATACAGCTCTTTAGGAAATGATTCGAAATATTTAGAAAAAAACGAAGAGGTAAGCAGTTTTAATTCTAGTTTATGGCCATGTATCTTCTAAATACTTAATACATTTTTCTATTTTCTTCTATGTGTCTCCTCGTAGATGTTAGTTCAATATATATTTCAAGACTCAATTTAGTTGATATACATCTTATTTTCTATTTTTAAATTATTATTTTTCATGAAAAAGTGTTATTAATTTTGTAATTAATGTAAAAATTTCTTTGCTTTGACAATTTCTTTACATCCAGGGGTATGTTTACCAGGTTAGATCTATATTTCAGCACCAACCGCTGCTTTTTCCAATAATAAATGTTTAAGCTGTTCATTGATAACTTTGAATTTAAGAATAGCAAAAAAATGAAGTAATAAAACTTCGTAATGCGACAACTTAGCGCGATGCCCCGTATGTATGATGATACATTTAACCTATCATAATTTTCTGTTAAAGAGAATATGGGTTTATCGGCATCTACGTATTTTTTCAAATTTTGTGAATTTTCTTTAGAGAATTTATAAACCTTCAAAGTTGCGTAACAATACGGTGGCAGGGCTGGCAAAATACCACGGGCCCCCTACCCAAGAGAGCGCGAGCTCAAAAATATTTTTTTACATTGTAAAAGTATTTTATTTTATTTGAGAAGTATATTTTTATAAGTTCTGCTCAAAATCCAAAGTGAGACAACTAAAGACCATAATACAATTTCAAGTTAATCGTTAACGTACTTATGACCGTCAAAAAACTGTCAATCAAAACATCGGTAATTGCACATCTCTATTCATTTTAGAACGCACCCATTGGTTTCTACATATTTTGTCGCGGTACGTTGGCAGCGCGGGTAAGCATTGACGATCGGGGACTTCCCCATTTTGTTTTCACGTTTTTCGTGGCGCTGCTGCTGGGGCGAGCTAGCAACACTATGTTAGGGGAATTCCGGATTTGATATTCTTTGTGTGATTATTTTTGACAATTGGTGATTTGTATCTTTGATTTTTCGTATTTGTTCTTTTATTGAATATAAAAATGGTGGCAAAGTAAAACTTATTGTGAAAGTTAGATATTAAAATGTCTAGTTCCAGAAAATATTTAAGTGAGAGCGAAAAACGAAAGAGAAAGAGGGAGACTGAAGAAACAAAATAAAAAGCTACCTAAAATTAGTCAGTACTTGAAAAATGATGACTTAAATGATGAAAAGTTGAGTGAACAGTGCTCCAAAAGTGAAGAATAGGACCTTACTAAAAGTATACCAGAATTATCAGATGCAGCACCCAACACCAGTGACTATCCAGACCCAGAACAACCACAGCAGTGTACTAGGAAAAATCAAAGAGAATTATAGTTTAGCATGAACAATATTGTATCTTCGCCATATGTGACTGATAAGGGTAATTTTAAAGAGCTAACTGATCAAGTGAAAAGGTTCGTGATTGAAAACGGACATTGTAAACCTAAGGGCCCTTTCTTAAAAGATAGTGACAATAGATCTTCTCTAGAAAAACATTACTATATTGTTTCCAAGTATGGCGTGAAACATGAATATACATGGCTATCCTATTATTTAATACTTCAGAAGGCGTATTGTGAACCGTGTTGGTTATTCGCAAATCGGGCATGTAAAAAAATACAAAATGTTTGGATTGAGGGCTATGACGACTGGAAACATATTGTAGATACCTTACAAAGACACAAGACATCAAAAATTCATCTCGATTTCTGTCTTACATATCAACAGTGGCGGCTACATGGAACACTCGATGAAGAGCAAGAGTCTATAATCAAAAAAGAAAAATCTTTTTGGCGCCAAGTACTTTCTAGGCTCCTTGATGTTACTCTGACACTTGCAACGTGAAATTTAGACTTTCGTGGCCACACGTAAAATGCAGATAGCAGTGATCCAAGCTCCAAAGGAATCTCTTTGAGTATTGTTGAGTTATTAGGAAAATACGACCCGATTTTACGAGAATTGTTATGTAAACTGAAGGGCCAGATAAAATACTTAAGTCCGAAACTACAAAATGTACTAACTTCTGTCCTGGTTCTAAAAGTAGGAAATGCACTCATAAATTAAATAAATGCCTCACTATTCTACTCTATCGTATTCGATACAACTCAAGATATTTCAAAAATTGATCAAATGTGTGAACTTTACCGTTATTGTATGATCGAAAAAGATGATAATGGAATCCAAAAGGCACTTGTCATTAAAGAAACATATTTAGGATTTCATGAAGTTAAGGATCAAACTGCCTTAGCAATGTCCAAGCAAATTATTAAATCCATAAGTGACGAAAATATTCCATTAAATAAGTGTCGATGACAAGGATATGATGGTGCTAACACAATTAAACGGACTTATGGTGGAGTTCAAAAACTCATAAAAGATGTCGAGCCAAATGTTCACTGTGCTGCTCATAATTTAAATCTAGTACTCAATGATGCAGCTAGAGAGGTTATGGATATGCAAATTGTTTTTGAAACAGTTCAACAAATTTATAATTTCTTTGGGCATAGTATCAAAAGATGGAATATTTTATCAAGTTTTATATCTAATATAGAAAGTGAGTCTTCAACTTCAATAACATTAAAAACATTTGTCACAACCTAAACACCCGGCTTTGGGACTCCGCTCAGGTAGTGAATTCGGCCTTAGTTACACTATTTTTTATTACCTCAATTGGGATAAGGTGAATCAACAAACAAAATTTCGGGACAAATGGATTTATTTGACACACAATAATAAATTCACGAAAACCGTAAATTCTCGATACAAATACGAATAAATATTAGTTATACAGTAAAAATATCCAACTCAATATTTTATATATATATATATATATATATATATATATATATATATATATATTAAAAATAAGTTAAGGACTTATCTTGGGAAGACTCGGGACGTACTGCTCGCAGCAGTAGTCAAAAGTTGAGACGTCGTTGTCTGGACTTGGACGCTGTATGATCCGGTGGAGTGAATAGTCTGTAGAGTCCGTCGCGGTCCGTAAAGGTAAGTCCGTGGAGGTTAAAGTTGTAAACGGTCCTTAAAGTGGTCCTTAAGGTAAACGGTACAGGCTGCAGAGCAGCGAAGAAAATTAAAAATCACACACAAAATAATATGGTTAAAAAGGAGAATACTGAATACTTCTCAGCGAAGAAATGAACCAAAAAAGCGAGTTCCACTTCAATCGTAGTTTAAGTAGATATTTTAACGATGGCAAAAACGATTACCGATGTGTTTCTAATATTTGAAATAATAAGGAATTGGAAATAGAGGGGGGAGTAACCGACGAATAAGTAACGCTCCAAAATAATTGATGAAAATAGTAACATGTCTCAGCGACATTTTACACCCCCTCTCCTCGGAGAAAAAAAGGAATTCGAAGAATTACTTTTTCTGTAAACCTGAACAGCCTACAAAGAAAAGTAGTCGAAACAACAGGAATGTGGTGACCAGATAAAATAAGATGTAGTAGTGCTTAAAAATTCAAGAAATGAAAAGAAGATAAGAAAAAATAAGAAGAAGAAAGGAACATATTCAATGAAAGTCCAAGAATTGTTGCTTTCTAACTCAAGACTTCAATTCATTTTGAAAACTAATAAAAGTAAAAAAATATAATAGGTGCTTATGCCTATTATCAATAACAATAATTGCAAGTTAAACGTAATTATGCTCAAAAAAAATTTAAACAAAATTAAAAGATATCAGTTATTGGTACCGTACTGAGATTGAAAAATAACCAAAAGATTAAATTAGAGGTGTAGCCTCTAACAAAATATGAAATGATAACATCTCAACGATATGACAAGAGAATAACTATATTCTTCGTCTAGAAAAAATAGTCACTAAATGTGATATAGGGTGGTTAAGATCTCAGGTACACTAACCTCAAAAGAAAAAACTAAAGTAACCAAAAAGATATAAGGAAGAAGTATTAGGTGAGCAAGACCAACTCAGAGTTATAGATGGATGAAAGCATCAATCATGCAGGAAAAACCTCGCGAGAGATGTTAATCGCGTCGTGGTTATTTATTCCCCACAATCAACTTCGCATCTCTACAACTACCGTAGTGTAGACATGATCGTCCAACAACTGCATTCCTTGCAAATGGAAACAAAAGAATTAACAAAATCAAAAGAGAAAAGAAAATAAAAAACGATGAAATTTTGAGCAAGCTCGGGTAATTAACAAACCCAGCGTTATGTAGAAACGCCACAATTAAAATGGAAATTTCCAAAGAAAATTCCTTAGAAAAAAAATGACTGGATCTCTAGATTTATAACACCGTGATGCAATGCCCATGTGACACATCCTTCCAGTGCGATAACATGACAAGTCATCAAACCACCCTTTCGGAAAAACGGCGTCCCGTAGGTACGATACGTTATGGGATGATGGCACACCATGACACACCTCTGAAATTCAGTTTTCCACTTAAAGATGTCACAAGACTAGCATCACGCCTGTCACAGAATTAGTCCTTAACAAAAGAAAAACAAAATCAGGGAAATCTTTTCTAACAGGAAAGCGAAAACCTCCAAAAATTCCGTCATGGGAATGCTATTGCGAGATATTGTAAAAAAATACACGGTAAGGAGAGAAATCTACTAAGAAAAAAAATTTTAACGTGACCAAAAATGTGTATGTGTGTGTATTTAAAATACATTACGTAACTATACGGAAAAATAACAAGAAAGAAATAACAAGGCATGGCCTTTCCCCCCCTTTCCTACTGTCGGAAAGTTTGGAGAGAAGAAACCCACCTAGACAGAACCAATTGCTAAACATTTAGCGATAACACACATAGAATACTCAAAAGCCAAAATAGAAAGTTTATATAGAACTTAAATTGGAAACACTTTCGCCATGAAAGTACGAAATTATAAACTATGGTATGCAAACCACATAGAAAGTCGTACAAAAAAATTGTTTTGTCAACAACGGAAAGAGAAAACAAAAGTATGCCGCAAAAAAAATACTATCAGTATGTATCAGTACACCAAAATGATCCATAAATTGTCATGTAACAAAAAAAGCGTGTTTTACTCGTATCGACATACAGGGACGATAAAAATCAAGCGTATACTGAGAACGAAAACGCTACCAAGCAAAAATATAATTTCTCAGTACACACAACAAAAGAGATAGGGGACTACTCAAAATTAACTGAATTCAAAATTTGCCTAAAGCAAGAAATTTCAGAAAATATTTCAGTATTAAGGTTGTTCCAAGCTAAACTGATTTCTAAAGGTGCATAACGCAAGAAAATCTCAGAAAATTTGAAACATTCGCGGGAAAAAGTTTTGGCGTTTTTTCAAAAACCCAAAAACAAAAAAGAGATACGATAAAAAACACAAACATAATACATCAAATGTATTATACACAACATAATATCAAGGATCCAAAACAATGTACTCTAGATACAACATCAAGAGAAAACATAAGGTATACAAAAAACAAAGATATTAGTGCTTTTGCACAACGGTAAGGATAAATACAAAAGATAGTGTATAGAGGTACTATGACATATACGATAGTAGAAAAGCAAATTCTACTAAATAAAGACATAAAATGCATTTGAGACCTAACACAAATGTTAACAACAACAAGTACAAAATACTTAAGAAATATTTTGATATTCAATCAAAATTAAGATAAAAAGAATAGTCACGTCAAGAAATTTTAATCCAAAAACTTAATATAGAAAAACGGGATAAATCACCAAACTAATCAGAATCACTTTCTGATCTGATTCGCAAATTATAACCATGGCCAGATAAATTCGTATCAACAGAATGTTGATCGGAAAACTCACCATCAGGAAGATTTTCATCTACGTCAATAAACTGATTTTTTAAATCTGTAACATGCTAATTACCTAAATCATTACCGGAAAGGTCTTTTAAATTATACACTAATTTCGAGATAAGTTTGTTGACAATACAAGGTATGTACTTAGGAGCAAATTTAGCTGCAAAATTACTAGATTTTGATGGAGGAACATAATTCTTTTTCCATAACCTGTCATCAACATGAAATTGCAAATCTCTCTTTCGTAAATTGTAATGTTTTGCATTTTTCTCATATGCATTTCTTAACTTTTTACGAACCTCAACAAAAAGTTTAGGAAGTGTTTGTACATCATTAATTAATTGTAGTTTTTCACCAGTGTCAATAATGTTATTCGCGTTTTCAGAAATTGCACCGTAGAAATCTCCACTTAACGGAACGTTTCGAGCAAAATTTAGAAAAGCTGGGGAATAACCCGTAACGTCATGTTTCGCGGTTCTAATTGCTTGTGCAACGAAGTGTAACGAAGTGTCCCAGTTATTGTGAGACGAATTTTCATGAATATAACACCTTAGAGCTGTCACAATTGTCTTATTTGTTCGATATGTGTGATTTGCTTGGGGATGATAACGAGCGTTATAAAAAAAATTTTGCACTTTGTACTGTGACATTAGATTCTTAAAAAGAGAAGAAGTGAAAACAGTACCATTGTCAACAGAAATGATTCGTGGAACACCAAAAAGAAGTAAAACTTGATTTTCTATAAACTTCACAATGCCCTTAGCAGTTGCGTGTGGCATTGGATGAACAGACATAATTTTGTAAACCAATCGGTAATTACTAAAACGAATCTGTTACCAGATTTTGACTTTGGATAAGGACCTATAAGATCAGCAGAAATCCATTGCCAAGGAAAATTAATATCTTTGTATTTACCCTTAACACCAGCTTTAGGTAGATTTTGGGTTTTACAAGAACCACAAACAGAACATTTATTAACGTATCGGAATACAAAACTTCTGAGTTTTGGCCAATAATAAATTTCAGAGATACGAGAAATGGTTTTGGATATGCCTAAATGAGCACTTCATTCATTGTCATGAAATAACCTTAATATGTCAATTCGGTTGGCAGTAGGAACAACAATTTTCCAATTAGATAAATTACTAGATATTGGATTCGAGGAAAACATATGTTTATACAAAACATTATTGTCAACCTTAAATGTGGGATATAAATCGGGATTATTCGAAACTTTCTCAATCATAGAAGTATAACAAGCATCTGGTTTAAAGGTACTTACGTCAATAACAGAAATTTCAGATAAAGAACGAGATAAAGCATCACTGACCACCATAGTGGTTCCTTTTCTGTGTTTTATTTCAAAATCAAACTGGGAGAGCCTCAGAGAAAGACGTGCTAAGCGACCTGAGGGATTAGAAAGTTTAGAAAGACACTGCAAAGAAGAATGATCTGTTTCAAGAGTAAAATGAGTGCCTTCAACATAGCCTCGGAATTTTTCAACACCAAAAATAACTCCTAAAAGTTCTTTTTCTGTTGTACTGTACTTTCTCTCAGTTTTTTTCAAAGTACGACTTGCATAAGCAATAGGATGTTCCAGACCATCGCATTCCTGATACAGTATTGCACCAAGACCAGTTTCGCTAGCGTCAGTTTGAATGATAAAAGGTTTAGAAAAATCAGGACTTGCAAGAATTGGACTAGAAGTATGACGTTTCTTAACTTCAGTAAAAGCATTTTCAGCTTACGGAGTTCAAGAAATGGATTGACCTTTCTTTCTGCCATGAAGAAGATCAGTGATTGGAGAACAAATAGTAGAAAATCCTTTAATAAATCGACGATACCAACCAATAAGACCTATGAGACGTTTTATCTCAGTAGTATTCTTTGGAGCTGGATAATTCAAAATAGCAGAGACTTTGTCGTCATCTGTGCGAAGACCACTTTTGTCATCAACAAAACCTAAAAACCTAAGAGATTCACTACAAAATTCACATTTTTCAAGATTGACAGTAAGATTGGCTGCATTTAGCCTAAGATACAACTTATTGAGAGTTTCCATATGAAGCTCAAAGGTAGGGGTTGCGATAATAATGTCATCTAAATAACAAAAACAATACGGCCTAAGGGAAGGATCTATAACTATGTCCATTAGACGAGCCATAGATTTAGGAGCATTAACTAAACCATAAGGGGTTGTAACAAACTCAAACAGTCCTACACCGTACACAGCGAAAGCTGTTTTCGGACGGGAAGATTCAGAAAGGGGCATTTGTAGAAAATCCTTCTTTAAATCAATAGACGTAAGAAATTTTGCGTCTCGTAATTTACTGAGAATAATATCGACTTGCGCCATATGATTTGAATCAGAAACGGTGACCTTGTTCAATTTTCGACCATCGAAACAAACACGATATTCTCCGGATTTCTTGGGGACAAGCCGAAGAGGCGAATTCCACGGGGAGTTGGAGTGCTGAATAACTTTGAAATTTAACATCTCATCTATTTCATTTACAAGAAGTTTTTGCATGGCCGGAGACAAAGGATATTGACGTTGCGCAATTGGCTTTGCATCGCCAGTGTCTATAACATGTTCAACGAAATTAGTTCGACCAATTCGGTCCGAAGGAGCAAGTGTAGAAAATGAAGCGATAACTTTGTTCAGTTCATCTTTTTCCAGCGAATTGAGACTAGTAACTGACTGAATTGGGTTTATAACACAAGTAGAAGATAAAAGAGAGTAAGATAAATCATGAAAATTAATGTCTATTTTAAATAGACACAAAAAATCCATGCCCAAAATAAGAGGATGATTAAACGAAGGAATAATCAGAATTTTAATTGTTTTTGTGACATTATTTACAGTAACAGGAACGGTAATAAAACCCATGAATTGCTGTGGTACACCATCAGCAGTAGTTATACTTATTGAAGCATCATATTCAATAGGTACATGAAGAGAATTAATAAGCGAAAACCCTGGGTTTCCAAGAATAGTAGAATTGCTTCCAGTATCAATCATTGCAACAACATCAGTATTCAAAACCTCCATAATCATATAAGGACGATTGTCATTTGGTTTATTACCAAACAAAGGACAAATATCGGTAGTAACCGAATTGACAATATTTTCAGACAAAGAATGATCCACAGGAGTGGGTAACATAGGTAACACAGAGACAACAGGCACATCTAAATCAATACTACAAACATCATTAGATAACTCAACATCCGGTACAGGATTGACAAGTGAAATGGTACAAGAAGATAATTGTTTGTCAAGATTTACAGAACGATAACATGAAGACGATAAGAAATCTCTGACAAAACTAAGATAAGCTTACCATTCAGTAGCCGAAGGAGAAAAACTTGAAGTTAAATTTGACTTGTTGACGGTTTAGTGGATTTGCGTTTTGAACTTCCTGACTTTACTTCCGAAGTGGTTTGTGTTGGACCGGAGACTGTCGTCAGATTCACAGGACCAGTCCGAACCTCGTTTTTTGGATTGCAAGAACTACAATTGGATTTTGTAGTGATTTTAGCACCACAACCATAACAAAAAATAGACTTAGGAGAACGACATTTCGTAAAAATATGACCAGTTCTATTAAAATTCCAACATAAACTAGAAGACAAAACGGAAACATCAACAGAACTTTTTCTTTGAGAAGAAGAATTTGGTGAAACATAATGACAAGCCAAATCAGGTTCGAGTAGACAATTTTGCGAAGAAGGTGGTCGGTAAGGATCAGACCAAACTCTGGATTCTTCAACTCTCTTACAAAGTTCGGTGAGTTCATCCACAGTATTGGGATTATGTATTGCCAAAGCAAAAACAAAAAATGGTAAAAGATTTCTACGAATCTTTGCAACACAAGATTTTTCATCTACAACATTCGTTAAACGATTAAAAAGACCTATCATAGAAGAAATATAAATTGTAACGGGTTCATTCTCACCCATAGTTCGATTTAAAATCTCTAATTCTAAATCTGTTTCATAACTATACGGAAGATAATCTGCTTTTAATTTAGCAACAATATCAGACCAAGTACTGAATCTACTACGATTATTAAAAAACCAGGTAAAAGCACTGGCTCGGAAGAACTCACAAGACTGCAAAAACAATTCGGTATCAGAAATACCTCTAGAAACTCTAAGTAATTCAACCTTTTCTAAAAAAAGATTGAGTGATTCATTATTTCCAGAGAATGAAATATTCCACTTGTATACTGGATCATGACGAGACTGTGGGACTGGAGGAGAAGACAAAGAAGACGAAGCAAGAGGAACATGATTATTATGTGACTCTTCACTATCAACTGAAATAAAAGAAGTAGTTTTCATATCAAAATCAGATTCAAGTAAAAGTACATCCCTATTCAATGAATTTTTAACATGAACTTGTTGATCATCATCTGGGTCAATATTTAATCTATTAGTTAAATGAGTTAACCTGGAATTTATTCTGCTAAAAACAGGTTCACATTTATTTCCATTGAAATTATTTATTACTTCACTCAAATCTCTAATAGTGTTAAGAATCTCTAAATGATCTTCCTCAAAAGTGTAAGTATTTA
Organism: Galeruca laticollis; assembly: GCA_963921935.1. Classification (NCBI taxonomy): domain Eukaryota; kingdom Metazoa; phylum Arthropoda; class Insecta; order Coleoptera; family Chrysomelidae; genus Galeruca; species Galeruca laticollis. The sequence goes on along the minus strand of OY998181.1, from coordinate 62,451,532 downwards.
TTGGTAATGAAACACTATGGTTAGCTTTTTCACGAGCCAATAAACCATTAAGAAGCCTACGTTTTTCCTCAACAGTATCAGGTACAGTTTCATCTCTGATTTTAATTTCTTATGAGAGTTCATATGCTTTCAAATGATTTGCCTGCATTTTATTTTCGAATGAATTTTTTTTAAATTTCTAACCAAAAAGCTAAATAAATTTTACTTAAAGTATATTTAAGAAAAATAACTAATACTTTTGAATAACCCTGTATGTTAAATATTTTAACAAAATTATTGAAAGTCTGAAAGAACAATCAATTTTAAAAACAAAATTCAAAGTTAATTACAACGAAACGTGTTGAGAAGCCAACAAGCAATTAACCTTGACATAGAAAAAAACTAGAAGAACCGAAAAACCAAACATCAACTATTAACAGAATAAAAAAAGGGAATTTGCCAGAAAAAGATATCAAAAGATATTCCAAAAAGCAAATTTCGCAGTATTCGTATTAGATGAAAATTTATATTGAATGTTTTAGTAACAACAAAATTTTATATCTCGATGTCACAGAACCCCAATATCAGTAAAAAAATAGCAGAACAAGGGCGCCAAATTTGTCACAACCTAAACACCCGGCCTTGGGACTCCGCTCAGATAGTGAATTCGGCCTTAGTTACACTATTTTTTATTACCTCAATTGGGACAAGGTGAATCAACATACAAAATTTCGGGACAAATGGATTCATTTGACACACAATAATAAATTCACAAAAACCGTATATTCTCGATACAAATACGAATAAATATTAGTTATACAGTAAAAATGTCCAAATAAGTTAAGGACTTATATTGGGAAGACTCAGGACGTACAGCTCTCAGCAGTATCAGCAGTAGTCAAAAGTTGAGACGTCGTTGTCTGGACTTGGACGCTGTATGATCCGGTGGAGTGAATAGTCTGTAGAGTCCGTAGCGGTCCGTAAAGATAAGTCCGTGGAGGTTAAAGTTGTAAACGGTCCTTAAAGTGGTCCTTAAGGTAAACGGTACATGCTGCAGAGCAGCGAAGAAAATTAAAAATCACACACAAAATGATATGATTAAAAAGGAGAATACTGAATACTTCTCAGCGATGAATGAACCAAAAAAGCGAGTTCCACTTCAATCGTAGTTTAAGTAGATATTTTAACGATGGCAAAAACGATTACCGATGTGTTCCTAATATTTGAAATAATAGGAATTGGAATTAGAGGTGAGAGTAGCCGACGAATAAGTACCGCTCCAAAATAATTGATGAAAATAGTAACATGTCTCAGCGACATGGGCAGGACGTTATGATGCCGTTTTTGCTTTAAAAGTTCGGTTTGTTGAAGTCCAAAAAGCGCTAACGACAACAATTCTGTTAAATCGCAAATCAGATGAAAGAAATGAAGCTGTTTCACTTAAAAAGAAGATCGAAAACTACAATTTTATAATGCAAGATCCTACTTAATATCGATGCATCCTCTAACGCGCTTCAGTCTAAAGCCACCGACCTTTGAAATGCCTTAAAACGTTTGAAAATTTGTCTAGAAGAATTGGAAAGGTATCGAAATGAATTTGAAAGTATAAAAATGGAAACAAATAGTGTAGCAGAAAAATGGTCCATCACCCCTGAATATTGTAAAACTCGTCAGAGGAAGGTAAAACGCCATTTTGATGAACTTTGCGAAGATGAGCGCCTTCAAGATCCGGAAAGTTTGTTCAAAGTGAACATATTTTATCGAGTATTGAACATCATTATAAACCAACTGAAATCGCATTTCCTTCCAATGAATGAAATTGTTACAAATTTCAGTGTTTTGTATCCTTCCACATTAAAAGTTTTAAATGACACTGATCTATTGAAAAAAGCTCTAGAATTTGTTGAGATATATCAAAAAGACATATCTGGATCATTTGCCAGAGAAATTCTTAGTTTTCGATCCACTTTCAGAGACGATATAGAAAAATCTTCGTGTATTAGAGACCTTACTGATTTAATAATAATAAAAAATCATTTGCACCCATTAATGTTATTTCTTACAATTCCTGTGACTACAGCGAGTGCTGAACGATCATTTTCAAAACTAAAATTGATAAAAACCTATTTAAGAAACTCTATGGGACAGGACAGGTTATGTAACTTGGCTATTCTGTCTATTCTAAATTCTATGGCCAGATCTTTAAACTTTAATGATGTTATAGACACTTTTGCTGAACAGAAAGCTAGAAAAAAAGATTTTTCTTAATAAATATGTTTCTTAATAATATTTATCTTAATAAATATCTTATTGAAATTAAATTGTTATTTTTATGTCAATGTAAATATATGCAGGTTTCCTCACGATGTTGTGCCTTCACCGAAAAACTAGCGAATAAATAATGAATGTATTGAGATATTATGTTCTATGGATGAATGTGGAGTCTCCAAAACGCATTGGGATAGCGTGGGGACTACAGACCATTCCCTCTCGCCTAAGAGAGGAGGCATATGGCCATTAGTGGGACATATACAACGTGTAATTGAGTACGCTGAAAATCTCGAAGTTTATTAAAATTAAACTGAGTACAACGTGACGATTTTTACTGATAGGGCCCCATCAAAAGAATTTGCCACGGGCCCCAGATGGTATAGTTATTACGACACTGAATTTTAACATCGTTAGATGATCAACACCCAAATATGTTTATAATCGTCGGTGACCTGCCCCAGCGTGATTATTGGTTCGGTGTTCCCCATTCATGACCCTTTTGTAAAGATTTCTTATCTCTGGAGGAAATAAGAGTAAGCGTTGACCATTTCCTCTTCTATTAATTCGACCTTCGTAAAAAAGAGAAAATTAAGAACTCGCCCAGAAAATGATAAAGTTGTTGATGGTAACATGCTCATGTTAAGAGGAAACCCCAATAAAAAATTGAAAAAACGGATTTTCATATTAATTTTTCAGAATTGAGTATTCTCCGATACTGCTAGTAAGTATTTTGGAAATCAATTTTGTTTAATATAATTTCTTCACTTTTAAACAATTTATTTTTAAACGAACCAACTGGGCATATTAACAACATATGATGGCAATACTCCCACCTATATAATATGAGCATATTACTTTTATAATGTGACCAGTGGACGAAGTAAGGAATGAAATAAAATTTTTACTTTTTGGTTTTTATTAAAAACAAACAGAACACTTACAATAAAAAATATCTGAAAAATTAAGAAAATCTGTTATTAAAAACTGGTAAATATTATTTTTTAGCAATTTGGAAACAAACTGGAGAAATAAAAATTGATTTATCACTTGTCGTAAGCCCTACTTCGTGCATATAAACTTAACAAACTATGCACAAACGCATGTCCTATTGCACATCTTCTTGGCAAATTTCACAAAACCAAGATTCTCTGGCCGCGGGTTTTTGGCTTTGTTTTGTGCAGTTTTTGTCTGGTTTGTTTTGGCGTGCTTTTTTTTCTTTTTGATGAGAAAAACCGCTTTTTCCACTACTAATGCTCTGCTGTTAATGACTTTTCTTCTCTCTGTTTTTTTCATGCCATCTCTATACGGTGTCTCCAACATTTCAGTGAAACTTACATTTAAATCCACATTCTCTTAATTTTTCATGTTTTTTAGACCTATTTGTTTTTTATTATTTGGCCTATCTTTAGTATCGATCGAAGTGCTGCAGATTTTATTTATTAATTTTCCTTCCGTATTGTGTCATTTGAAATTATTTTCGGTACCATTTGAACTTTCACTTCTTGGACTTCATCTTCTGCTTGTTTCCCTTCTTCAGATGTAAACGTCCATCTGCTTTTTCTTTTTCGTTTCTGTTCTGGTTTTGGAGGCTTTGCAAACCTTCGAGGTAGCGTGTTTTCCGTTACCCGTTGGTATTCAGACGGCATAGGCTGTGGGTTTCTCTGCCCTGGACTTTCTTGTGGTCGGATATTTTCTACATGTATATTCTCTTCAAGTTTTAGTTGAAATACTGGGTGCAAATGCAATTTCGGCCATAGCTTTAGGATTAAATGGATCAATGCCATTTGTCGAAAAGCCAGAACTTGATATTTTGGGACGTAACGGCCTTGTCCCAGATAGAGGAGAAAATTTCCCCAAACCTTTGTTTATTTATAGTTCGGACTTTTTGACGACTCCAGTATAGTAGTACTTCTTCGTCCCAGTAATGCTCAAATGATTTAAATACGGCCTTGTCCATAGTTTCGACAATAGACGTATCTAAGTAGCATGACGCACTTTCAAAAATAAGAAGACTTTTTCCAGGCAGCTTATATTTAGCTAGATGCTTTATCCATTGATTGAAACTACTAACTGTTATACTTCCTTTCTTTGTAATAAAAGTCAACGTTTCTGGAGGCAACTGATCACGCTGGGATTGCAGGAGGAATTCGACTGCCACTAGCGTTTTTTTTAGTCACTAGGGGGCTAGGGTTCGGGTGCCCTAATGGTTGCTGCTCATCCAATAATTAGTCTCATTGTGCACCCTCATTCGCAGAAATTAAGCAGAGTCCCATCCTAGTTTCTTGGCGAACAGTGAGATCCGTCGGACTATACTTTCCTGCAGTCCCTACTGATTTGTATGTAACAAGATATCTAAACAGTAGGCTCTCCTTTTGCACAAGGCAGGATAATCGAAAATAACGTGCTTTGCGGTTTCCTCTACCTTTCCAAATATACTTCAATGGGGTTTGTTGCGTCAATCCCCATCTTTGCTAGGTTTGCATTGAATAGCCAGTGGCCAGTTAGGAATCCTACCACTTCTCGCAGTTCTTTCCTGCCCAGTCTTAAGAGCATCTGCTGCGTTGGAACTCGATGGTCCTTTGAGAATTCATTTGGACTGAGCGTGTCCCGCAACTCCCTTCCAGTACTTTTGGTATTCATGTGACACCCAGTTGGAGACAGTTTTTCGTACGACGCCATATGAGACGCCGTATGCTGGTTCTGGTACCATGAGGGTGAGATCAGCTCCTTTCTTGGCACACTTATTAACTCCCTCATTTCCAGCTACCCCTGTATGGCTTGGCACCCAAGTGAGAATTACCCTATCGGCTTTTGCCAAGGTTTTTAAGGTATTATGTCAGTCCCACACTATCTTCGACGTATAGCCGTAGCTTGCTAAGGCCATAAGAGCCGCCCGACTGTCCATGTTCACAAAGATAGTCTTTTTGTTATATTTCCTGTCTATGCATGTTCTGCCGCATTCGGTTAGTGCAGCTATTTATGCTTGAAATACGGTCGACAGCTTACCAAGGCAAACGCTTATGCTTAGCCTGGGTCTGACGCCGTAGACGCCTGCTCCTGTACCCGTTAGGGTCTTTGGCCCGTCAGTGTACCAGGTGATACTGTTCAACATATGTTGAGGTTCTCCTTGGGCATTCTGTCAGGTGGAATTTCAAGGATGTCGCACCTCTTGGTGTCGTGTATTTTTGTTTCATGGCATGGTGCTGGCACCAGTTGCCATTACACTGCATTCTATATGCAGCCATTTTAGCCGCCCCTTGTATGTATAGATCCATTGGTGGGATGTTCAGCTGTATTTCCAATACTGCGGTTGCGTTTTAGCGGCTGTGCTTTGCTGGACTGTAGGCCACCACACAATTGCACCGTACACCATCATTGGTCTGAGTACTCTGGTGTATAACAAGTTTACCATTGACGGAACTAGACCCCGGGTGCACCCAATTGCTCGTCTCATCGTTATTAGCGTGATCTGAGAGTGGCTTATGATGCTCGCTAGATGGCTGTTCCAGGTTAGCTTGTCATCTAACCGGATTCCTAGTTATTTTGCTTCCCTGGCAACCTTTATCCGATTGCCGAAAAGTTTTGGCACACTAGTGATCTCCACAATTCGCTGTTTTGTGAATGGTACCATGATGGTTTTCGAAGGATTAACAGACAATCTCTTCGCATCACACCATCTCTCCACTATGGACAGTGCCCTCTGCATTAGTTCCAGGCAGATGCCCACGCGTTTTCCCCGTGTTAGAATAACAATGTCGTCATCATATCCTTGAGCATACCATCCCTGTTCGTTTAGTGCAACAAGGAGATCGTCGACTACCAGATTCCACAGCTTTGGTGACAGAAGACCTCCTTGTGGACATCCTCTTTCTGTCTTCATCTCTCTTGTGACAACACACAGGGATGCTTGTGCTCTCCTGCTGCTTAGCATGTTCTCTATCCATCGGGTGGTTGTCCTGTCTGTGCCCCTGGATTCCAGCTTTGACACTATTGAGCGAGTGCTCGTGTTGTCAAATGCTCTTTCGATATTCAGGAACACAGCCGCCATTAGTGTTGCCACATGATACCACTATGACATTCTCCCCATGTTCAGGGGCAACAATATGGACCCGTTTGGCTCCTTTTTGAGCCGAAACAACCTTTTCTCATCTACATTAAAAACGATATATATTTCAGGCTTGTCCAATAAGTTCAAATTATAAGAGGACAATTTCGGGATTTTCAGAATAATCTCTAACTATAAATTTATTTAGTTTTTCTGCCCTGGCTGGGTTCATATTCTGGGCGCGGCGACAAGAAAGGTTTGGGTTTCTTCCTAGTAATGCTTCTAACCAATATCGTCCAGCTGACCGTTTTTTACGCAAAAAGTAATGAAGTAAACTACTTTGTTCACAGTAATTAAAAACACATATCCTAAGGCCATAGGGTATCCTACAGTTACTGTTTTAAATGAACCTAACTGTTTTTAGATAATTCCACAATATATTGATAAATTGTTAAAAATATGAGTAGATTCCACAAAGTAAGGGTCGAGACAGTCTAATAATTCTAGTTGCTAATTCGGATTCTTGCTCACACCAAGTTCAGTTTTTCTTCCCAGCTTCTCTTTTTTGTTGTTTCCTTTAATTAAATACCGACTGAGTGTCTTGATATATTAAATTGTTTGGACACTGAATTTTTAGATTTTCCGGTTTTAATTGCTTGTAGAGCAACCTGTTAATTTTCTTCCGGCCACTGTGTTCGTTTAGAAGGTAAAATAAGATAATTCGGTGCATATTCAAATAAAAACACTTGGAGGTAATATGCCCAATCAGCATATTAACTTCAAGTTCTCATGAGCATTATATTCATACATTCATACATGTTTTTATAGAAATACAAAATATGTTTATAAAACTCATGCACGGAAAAAGATTTGAAACAAACAACACTTGGCATTTGAAGAAAACGAGCGTACTAAAACTTGTGGGTTAATCTGTTTTCGTATTCTTTGTAAGACTAGACGTCGAAACAGTAACATACACTTTCTAACGCTTCTAAAGGCATAGTGGGCAAGTGAGCTTAGATCTAGACAGCGTGGTCGTATATTGTGTTAGGTAAAGGTCCAGTGGCCACGTACCGGCATGCGCTCTACGTTAGGTGAAATTGCATAGCGTGGACATATTAACAAAATGGGCATTTTACTATCACCTACCTTAATTTGAACAAATTTTCTCACCTATTCAATTATGCTCAAACCAGTCAAGAAGTGGATGAAGATCTTTTTGTAGGTCGGCTGTATCCAAATCTTGAAGGGGAACAAACGCCAAAGAGATGATAATTTTGTCCTTCAACGCAAACTTGCCTTCATTATTGTATTGTCCCAGCGAATGAATTTCTCACTGGCGTTTATTTATATTTTGACTTAGATGAAAAAATATCCAAACATTTTAGTTGATAGAAAACATTTTTTGAGAGATTTTATTATACTTAATTCGAAATCACATGACACTGATGTCGGCTGAATCTCGAGAATTAGATGAATAACGATTCGGAATAAATAATCGTAAGTGCATATAATACCGGATGTACTGTATCATACTGTTCAGCCAATATGACAAACACTTGGTAAAAAAGAGGAGTAATTTTAAGAATGCCATCCATAAGCAAATGTTTGGAGCGTTTTAGGATGTTTAAATTTTTCTTTCTACCAAATATGATAATTATTTTTCCATCAAAGAGCATGAAATCTTCTTTCATAAATTTCAAATAAGTAACTCTGATATTTCTGAAATTACCTTATTCACAAGAAATATCCTATACATATATCTGTATATGTAAAAGTTTGAAGGGTGGGTGACCCCACAGCACTTAGGCCACGATTGCCCTATTGTGCATCCTTCTGAGGTTCCAAACTTCCTTCGAGCTCATCATCCAGCCTACTTCCTTGAAGTAAACGATAACATCGCCTGAATTAAGTTCCCTCATATTGGCATATGTTAGCCTGTGCTCGCAGAATACTTGAAACCTAAAATGAGAGAGTGACTGAATTTTGCAAAGAATGTGTTCGACAGTCTCATCCTCATGTTCACATCCTCTACAAAGAGGGGTGTTAGACAGACCCAGTCTGTGGAGGTGTTTTCGTAGGTGGCAGTGACCAGTCAGAATACCCGTGGCCGTTCCTAGGTTCTGCCTGTTCATAGTCACGTATTTTTTGGCTTCTTTGCTATCCGGATACTGTAGCAGTTCCTTGGCAAGCCTGCAGCCTTCTGCGTCGTCCCATCTACCATTAAACTTATTAAGGGAGTGTTCCTTTAATAGGTCGGCCGTTGCTGACGCCGATAGACCAATGAAAGTGCCAGTTCCCAAGAGTTCTTGGGAGGCTGTCTTACTGGCTAGCGAGTCTGCAATACGGTTTCCTTTCGATTTCTCATGGCCCTTGATCCAGCCTAAAGGGACCGTGTTGTTGTTACAGGCTTCGATTAAGGCCATGTGACATTCTTGTTCTAGGCCTGATGTAATACGTGGTCTGTTCAGGGCTAGTAGTGTTTGTCTACTGTCCGTAAGGATGTATATATTATTACCTGTGGTTTTCCTTCTGGTACTCTTTTGCAGCGATGCAGATAGCAGTGAGCTGTTTGAGCATTGCATTGCAGCCCATTGCCCATTTTATGTTTAGATTCAGGGATCTGGAAAAAATTCCACATCCTGAGCCCACATTGGATTTAGACCCATCTGTGAAGACGCGGATTGCGCCTTCTTCCAACGGGTATTGTGCGTTGTTTTTAAAAATTACCTTGTAGGGCCTGTTAAAGAGGTATCGCGGTGGAATCGAGTCCGTATTAGCCTGCAGCAGTGGGACTTCTCTGAGGGCCTCATGCCAGAAGTTACGTCTCAGTTTACCGGATCCTACATCAGGTTGTATACCAGTAGAGCGTAGACGTGTCATGGTCATCAAAACAACCTCCTTGATGTATATATCAAGAGGTGTGAGACCGAGGATTACCTCCATAGCTCTTGTTGGTGTGGTTCTCATGCCTCTTGTTGTGTTGAGACATGCTGTTCTTTGGATTTGGTCCAATTTACGGACGACTGTCAGCTGGTTTGCTTTAGCTCCCCAGGCAATCGCGCCGTACTTTAGCATAGGTCTGATGATGGCAGTGTAGATCCAGGCAGCAAGCCTAGGTGACATTCCCCAGGTGCGGCCGATGGTTCTAAGACACTGCTCATAAGAAATATATACTTTTTCAACTATGTTTTCTAAGTGAGGGTTCCACGTTAACTTACTGTCAAAGGTGACCCCTAAATATTTCACCTCTGAAGAGAAATTAAATTTGGTATCTTGGAGCTTTGGGGCTTGATGTTTTGCAAGCTCCCTTCTTTTCGTGAAAAGAACCATATCTGTCTTTTTTGTATTTATTGACAGCGAATGGTCTCTGCACCATTGTTCTATGATATTGAGGGCCTCCTGCATTAAAGCGCAAAGTGTCTCCTCGAATCTTTCTGTTAGCAGAATCACTAGGTCATCTGCATATGCTATTGTGCAGAAGTTGCTATCGTTGAGGTGACTGAACAAGGAGTCAAGGATCATGTTACACAGTCGTGGCGAGAGCACCCCTCCCTGTGGACAACCTTTTACAACCAAGCCTCTGATGGTTACATCATCCACACTGATTTTTAATGCTCTTTTTGAGAGCATGTTATATATCCAGCCATTTATGGTTTGGGGGGTATTCTTGTTGGAAAGTGCATTTGTTATTTTAGGAAAAGTGGTTCTATCAAATGCGCCTTCTATGTCTATGAATACACCCAGGGTGGACTCCCTATCTCGATGCGGCCCGCTACGAGATGAAGAGCCGAATCGGTGTGTCTTCATTGAAAACGTTGTGAGGCTAATGGGTCGATATGCTTTTGATATGGAATGGTCCATTTTTTCTGGTTTTGGTATGATCACGACTTTGACTTCTCTCCAACCTTTTGGTATATACCTCAGTGCCAGTGAGGATCTGAGGATTCCTATCAGGTGCGGCATTAGGTCATCCAGGCCCCACTAAAGTAGGGCTGGATAAATGCCGTCCGTTCCTGGGGATTTGAAGGGGGAGAAGCCTGAGATGGCCCACCTCAGTCTGCGGGCGTCGACGATCTGTGGTGATATACGCCAGTCGTCGTCCGTTCGGTAGTGATTCTTCTCATCCTCCCAGGCCGCCGTATTTGTGGTTCTGGAGACCGGGGGGGGGGGGGGGGGTAAATCCTAGAATTTCCTCGCAATAGATTCTCCATGCTTCTCCATCGAGATCGACCTGTCTAAGTGGGCAAGACATCTTGTAGGCATTAATGATGGAGTTTTGAATTGTTTCATAATAAGTTTCCAAATCTCCTTTATTGTTAGGCAACACATCCTCGACTCCTCGCAGATCCCATTTCAAACAGTGGACATATTTTGTCCTGTCCGTTTTCCTGGGGTCGCGAGTCATACTAGAGGTGGTGAGCACCACTTTTATTTCGAATTTTATCCAGCGGTGCTCCGACATTGAAATATCGTCGGATACATGCCAGCCGGAGATTATATTCGAAGTGTTAATAGTAGATAGGGTAATATCTATTCGCGTTTGACTACGAGAGTTAATAAAAGTTGGTTCAGTACCTCTATTTAGAATACAGAGATTCTTGTTAGTTATATAATCATAAAAAGACTTACCTCTAGTGTTAATATCTTTGCTGCCCCAGCTTACGTGGTGGGAGTTTGAATCGCAGCCTATTACCAGTTCAAGCTTCTGTGTGAGACAGTGTTCCACAAGGTCCTCCAACTCCTCAATTGCGGTGGTTTAGCTGCGTCTGAGGGGAGGTATGCGGATGCCAGTATCAACACTTTCTTTTAACCTTTCTGTGCATATTCAACTTTCACTACCGTTAGGTCGGAAGATGAAAAATGCGTCAGTGGGTAGGTCTTAAAATTTCTAGGGACCTATATGGCTGCCCTAGGTTGCTGATTGCTTGGGAAGCTGAAAATTAAACCTTTTGGATTATTTAGACCCATGATTTTGGTTGGTTCGACAGTCTCTGCAGAAGCAACAACTCCTTGGATTTCCTCGGATGGGAGATGGGGATCCGTGCCCGATCTCACCCGTTCCGGGTCAAGTTTCTTTGTTTTAAAAATCAATGAGGTGAACGCGTAGCTCATCCTCATTGATCGTTTTTCTAGGACTCCCATTTCCTCGTCTCTTATGCCAAAGACGAATAGGTGTCCTTTGGGATTGACCTTCGCTTCGTGGTGGAAGGAAAACCATGCATCCACCCGAAGGTCTGGGTTTTGTTGGTCCAGCCGGCGCAGCACATCTTCTTTGTCACCCTGGTCAGCGTGAGCTTCGCTAGGGTCCCAGAGGTGACTCTGATTATTTCACCAGAGTGCGACCATGACCTAAAAGTAGGTGGATTTTTCTGACTGCCGGAGGCGGACATAAGGGTCCAAAGCCTTCATTAGTTGTCTTTTGATAAGGTCTCCATTATCGGTAATTATGTTACCGTATGGATCGGCCTTATCTATAATAGCTACCCGTAAATGGCTGATAGCTGCTTCGCTGTGACTCCTCGCTTTAGCATCCATCCGTATCCTCTTTTCTCTGGAAAAGTTTTCCTCCGAGGTGTTGGAGCGGATGCGCTTCTTTCCTTGGGGGGCGACGCGTTTCGGACATCTTTTGGAGAAGGAACTGCCATCGCCACCCTTCCATTTTTGGCCGCTGGTGCCAGGTTCATATAGGGAGGGTCGAGTGGCGCTGGTAATGTCTGTAGGGACGCCAGCCTGCTGCCTCGCTTTCCTCCTTCTCTTTGCCTCAGCACCGCAGATTTTTTTACCTCGACGGTGCTTTGGTGTTGGAGGTGTGCGCTCTCGCTCATTCAGGTTTTTTTTATTCTTTTGGTCTATACTGATTCCACAAGTAGCTAGGGAAATGTTTTTCATCTCTGGCAGAGCCCCGTATGCCAGGGAAAGGCTGTTACCAAGGGGGTGTCGCCTGGTACCCCCAGGGGGACGTTCACGGTCGCATACCCTGCGGCCATTCAGCCATCGGCACGTTCCTTACCTTAGCTTGGGTTGTTAGAGTGTCATTTGCTTGGTCAACACTGCTGTCACTGATGATCAACAGCGTTAACGTATCCAGCGGTGCCGCGAGGAGGCAGACATTCGATGGTTGCATTTCTCCATTGGACTGCAGAAAGCCACCTACAAGCAGACAAGCAAGCGCAAGCAAGCAAACCGACTACAAAGCAATGGCCAACTTACAACCAACCCCGCCTACTATACATATAAGTTGATTGTCTAAAATTTTCGGAATGATCAAAGAGGGCATTTATTTCAATTCATAAACTGTTGTATAAAATATATTCACAAACATTTGGATTACGGTGTTAATTAAATAAAGTACTAGTTTCTGCACCGAATTGTCCTTGCGCCGAATCGGTCTCCGTCGAGATGATCTGACCGAGTTGTATTAGACCCATAAATGTATAGAAATATAACATATTTCAATCCCAAAAACATTTATTATTTACAATCAAATGTGAAGAATCAATTTATGCTAATTAACTATAAACAAAACTTAAATCAGTGAATATTTTCTGCTAGATCATTAAAAAATCATAAATGTGTTTTTATTTCTCATCATTGTTTTATTGGTATGATTATCCAAGATGCATTTATTTTGCAGGAGCTTTCCAGTATAATTATTGGAAAGAAAACTGTAAGTTTTGGTGATATATCGAACAGACCATTTGAAAATACAGTAGCAGACACTCCTGCTGTTTCAGAAAACACATTCCTGTCTCCCCCTCCTACTGTAGAAATGCGCAAGAAATCTCTGATGGAAAGAAGACAATCACGAAGTTTGCATTTGAAAATCGACGGCCCCAAAGAAGTAAGTTGAATTAACAGTGGTTAGAGAAATATTTCCCCAGCTTTATTCCCTGTAAACGATATAATCACATCTTCAGATCTATAGTAACGCGAAGCATAACTTTTTATGTATTATTTATCAATATTTATTTTTAAAATCTGGTATAGGTATAGTCCCTTCGTTATAAACAGTGTAACATTAAATCAAAATGTAAATTGAAACTGTTTCCTATATTGTCTCCAATTTTTTAATGTTTATATCTCTTCAAATAACAGATACACTTTGCACTCAATAATTTCTCATTAGCTGATATAAATATATTGATTATATCACGGTCTCCTTGAAGTAAATAATAAATATGTAGTACCCCCGCTTCGACGCTCCTGAACCACGATATTAAAAGAAATCGGTTTTTATTATCTATGATCCAACCCCTCGCTTGTACCATATACCTGTTTCAGTCATTTTAAAGTTGTTGTTGCAAGGGGCTTATTTACTTCAAGGAGACGTAATATAATCCAGATCGATCATCACTTAAGGTAAGTTTGTTTGATCTATTAATTATATTACGGTCTCGTCTTGTAAATAATAAATATGTAGATGTTTAAATTATATTGCAACAACAGATGAACTCAAAACTTTATTTTGAACGATATAGTTAAGAATGGTAACTAATTATTTTTTAACTAATAATATTAAGATAAATACTTAATCGTAAACTAACAATTAAGACGTTAGTACAGTTTTCAGAAATTCTGTATTATCTATAATATGAAGATAGTAAAAACTACTGAACGTTTATGAATCTTTTGACCATCCTGCAGCTAATCTTATATTATCAAAACTGACTCCGGCCCTACCGGCTGAGGAGGCGGAAGCATGTCTTGTACTTTGTGGCTTGAATATTGAAATATCCACTCCACTTCTTTCCAACATGTTCTTGATCCACCTACTAATAGTAGATGCAGATGCTTTTCTATGGGGTTTTCTAAAAGTTATAAAAAGCCAATCGCAAGAGTTTCTTAAATTTTTTGTGCCGATAATATGTTTTTTAAGTGCTCTAGCTACACATAATTGAGGATCCTCATCAAGGAAAGGTAGAACCAAAAGAGGTTGAGATCTATTAACTGCAGATGTTTTTAATCCGTCTGAAATTTTTATAAGGATTTTTAGAGGTTGGACTAAAATGTTGTTGATATTAATTAGAGTTAAAGTTTGTATACGATGGCCAGTAGCTAGGGCTAACAAAACTGCAGTTTTTTTGCTTGGGTTTCCTGAGGTAATATCCTCGGTCTTAATCGTCTTTACGTAGGACAATACTATCTGGGATTGGTGTCCAGCTCCTTGCCAAACAAGTACTCGGAAATCGTGGCATTTTGCAAGGTGTCTTTAAGGCTGAAATGACTGCTGCAACTTGTACTTGTAGGTTTGATAACCTTGTATCTCTTTTAAGGGTGTTTCCTTGTATGGCTACTTTGACTTCCGGGTTAATTAAAGGAGACACAATCGCTTTTTAAGTTCTCAGGAGGAAGACACTTATTTATGAGCTCCACTCTAACCTCCTCATTTAATCCATTTAACAACACATTCTCACAACGTGGGAAACGCATACTATCTAGCCACTCTAGGCTTGACAAGAAGAAAATAATATAAGATAACGTAATAGGTATATTTTTCAGCATGAGTTACTCTAAACTCAAGCTGATTTTCCTTTTAGGATCTTTCCACAGTCTAGGAAATCCCAAGTTTGTGAGCTATGTCATTTTCCACTCTAGGAAATTCCAAGTATATGAACCCATATCACTCTAGAATTAGTTGATATTTTAATTGAATATATTATGAGCACTCTTGGTACAATATAGTTTGCTTAAGTAATTTGCCTACCTGGAGTTATTATCCAGAACAGTCGCCTCAACTTCAGAGGCATCTTCCTTCGATAAAGAACCATCAGAATTGAGCTCTTGTGTATAATCCAAGCGGCTACTGTTATGTGAATCTTCCGAAGAATGGTTTGGTGAACGACGATAACGCTTTTGTTCAATTACATTTAACCTTCGCATAACCAACTGATTTAAACATTGTTTTGATATCAGCATTATCCAATCCTCCATTTTCAGAACTTCTGGACCTTTTCTTTTCCCCACCCGCCATTTCACTCGATAATAAGAATATTTAATGATAAAACACGAATAACTACTCCACACTGTAGTCAATCGACAACCCGTGTGGTCTACAGAGCACAAAAACGAAGAGTGAATATTATTATTTGCTTCTCAGCGAAGAATGGTAAAAGAGACCGAATTCGACTTGAATCGTCGTTTAAATAGCCATACGACGCGTTCTTAACAAATTGAAATTAAATGAATTTGAATCAGAGGTGGGAGTAGCTGAAGAATAAGGAACGCTCCAAAATAATTAATGATAATAGAAACATGTCACAACGACATGTTACAATGTAAATGAATAGGTACATCTTACCTTCTTGATATTTATTATAAGTCCTGCTTAATAATAAAATACTTATATTAATCAAATTTGGAGATCTACATCCTAAATGATTAACAGACTATTTCTGACAGACGACATTTGATTTCTAAGATGTGTCAAGTCACGGAACACAAAACACAAAATCTGTGACATACGAAAATGATTGTACAGTCTGTCCAAGCGAGGGTTGGTTAATACCAAAAACCAAAAGTAAATGCCGTAGAGTTCTAGCGAAGATTGGTATTAAACGTGACGTCATCGTTTGATGTCAAATTACGTCACGATGAAAACCATAGCGGGAGGAGAGATATTCACTAAAACTGCAGTTGTTGATTTTCTAAATGGCGAAACGACGATGAACACTGAAAAACAAATAAAAATAAACGGTTTTAAAGATTAACTAACTTTTCCGCATCTGTGAGATGTCCTGAACAATATTCTGTCATAAAATTGTAACTTGTATACACTTCGGGGGATGTATCGTACTAACAACCCGAAATTACTCCAAAAAGAACCAAAAATGTGGCACTTCAGGTAGCATAGCCACCAGTTTTACTGGCGTGCTAAAAATCAATTAGGTTCATCTATAAGATGCCCCAAAACAATATTCAATCATAAAATTGGTCACTTGTGTACACTCTGGACGCTGTATCCTGCTAAGATAATGGAAAATTTCCAAAAATTCCAAAAATTTGGTACTCCAAGTACCATAGCACCAGTTATATTGGCTTTTGTGAGCTGAATATCAATAGGATTCATCTTTGAGACGTTCTGAATAATATACAAACATAAAATTAGTCACTTGTATATACTCCCGAGGCTGTATCGTGCTAACAAACTGAAATTTCTCCAAAAATGTCGTACTCCAAGTAACATGGTACCTGTTCTGGTGAGCTGAAAATCATTAGGGTTCATCTGTGAAATTTCCTGAACAATATTCAATCAGAAAATTGTTGACTTGTTGCGCTCCGGAGGCTGTCTCGTGCTAATAAACTGAAATTTCTCAATAAATGACAAAAATGTCGTACTTCAAGTACCATATCACTCTTTGTACTGACTCTGGTGAGCTGAAAATCAATATGCTTCATCTGTGAAATGTTCTGAACAATATTCAATAATAAAATTGGTGACTTTCGTTGCACTCCGGAGGCTAACAAAACATGCAACGAAAAGTGGTCGACGACAACGACGACGGCGACGACATACACTCAGGATTTTTTTCTAAAAACCGTTTTTTTGTGTCGTTCTTGATGAAAAACGTTAAAATAACTCAAAAATTATTTCAAAATATTTGGGGTAAACGAATGCTTTTCTCGCATATTAGACAGATTGGGCGGAAAAGTAATAACGAAAATTGAAATAAACAAAGCCCGCACACAAGGTAGATAAAAATCTTGGTAAATACCCCTATATCAAAGTGACCAGTATAACTGTGACGTATTTGGACATTTGTTGACATTACCACTCGCTCGCATGAAGAGGCCAATGGAATATGAAAACATTGTCAACTCAAGACATATGACATTAGGATTTTGGCGGTCTGCAAATATAACTGCAGCAATTTTATTTTTCATTTTTCGTTGATGGAGCTCCTTCGTAAATCATCAAGTCGTATCGAAATAATGTTGGCTTTAAAAAATATTCTGCCTGTGCTTATCAGGCAATTTTTACATTATATAGTTAGTTTACATGTGGTCACTAAAATGTATCTATAGTTAAGGTCAATGCAGTACTATGAGGATAGATCTATATCTGAAAATAACTTGATTATATTTTCCAGGTACCTATCATCAGACAAAGCTCCGTTCCTAAATTCTTTTTAGAAACTCCGGAAACAAACCAACACGATTCAAGTTTAGTTAAATCGCCATTAACGGCTCTGCAAAGTCCCATGATTTGCAAAAACGGTTTCTGTTACGACTTGAAATCCGTTGTACAAATTGAAAGTGAAAAAATGATCGTTGGTGAACAAGAAAAGAAGCATATTCCATTGGTTCATAGAGAATCAACATCACGATTATCACAAATTAAAGACAAAATTAAGTTAAAGAAGAGTAAAAGCACTGTTAGTACTAGTAATATACCGCATAGTAATTATATTTAGGTTTAAGTAAGATTTATTATATTATAATAAGTTGGTATTCGTTCTGCTGAAAAAACGTTTATGAAATCTCATATACTCTAAAACATTTTTGTTTACAATTTTTTAATAGACTTCTGTATTTAATAAACTACCTTCTAATTTAAACTTTACTGTGATGCTTTCTTGAGTTTTATATTCTATATAGACTTCAATTTCAAAATTGTAATTATAGGCTATCACAATTACACACAAAAAAGACTAGAAACATTCAATAACTAATAACTGATTTTTCACTAAAACCATTACAAGTTTGCTCAAATTTGGATATTCATAAGAAATATGGATGAGTGTTTTGAAAGAATTTTGAAATTCCCGCATTTTCATCCATTCGGATCTAATCGAGGCAGTATATATAAAGATGTTTCACTGTAAGTATAGTGGGTTGCCGCTCTATACGTAAGCAGTGTGTTCCATGAAATTTCAATAAAAAAATATCGGGTCGCTCAAAAACTATATTTTTATTAATAATATAAAGTAGTATATACCACGAGAAATAGCTTTAGATTCCATGAGTTACTCTACTCTCACATTTAAAGCTATTACTCTTAATCTGTACCTTAGTAGATTTCCGTGTCCCAGTAGTTAGTAGATTATACTATGATTGTACCAAATGAATTGAATAGCCTGATTCAAAATGTATCGCATTCTTTTTTATTGTAATTATTTGTCAGAACGGTATCTGGAAAATGTAATATTTATAATAAATTTTAATCAAAACATCAGTTTATCATTATTTACATACCTCATTTAAGTTTCGGGATTAGCGAAGGTGTATTATGCTACACTTTATTATTACACGCTATACAGATAGTAGCTATCAAGATTTTTCGCTAATAATACTGAACGACGAATAATTTTTTTAACATTAAGCTGAATGTATTGAAGAATAAACAAATCAAATTAAATAAACAGTTATAAGGAGTAGTGACAAACATGTTTTTTCTTTTTCTTGATAAAAAAGAAACTGGATTTATGTTTTCAACGGAAAAAACGCTAAATAGAAAAATGTCTTATTATTAAGACACAACAATAACTATCATTGTCTAACACTATATAATAGCAATCTCAACTGCGCACAAACTTACAAATTTCTAGTGTCATCTTTGATTCTAAATTAAATTGGAAAGATCATTCTAGGACTCATGAGGGCATGCAAAAATAACGTAAATAATATCAGGATCTTGAGCTGCAAAAGTTATTGGGAATCTGACTAAAGTAATCTTCATAGAATCTATAAAGCAATTATTGGATCTAAAATTGCTTAAGGAGTAATTGACTATAGCTCGGCTACAAACACCACTCTGAAACAATTAAATACCGTCCAAAATACTGCCATTCATTTAGCAAATCTACTATGAATATCATAAATTCGTTTCGATTTTTGGAAATCCATTTTATAAATTTCTTGTACAATTACAGATGGGTTCATTACAATGTAATTTATGAAACTTTCGGTTATAGTCCATCCAGGTGGGTCTGTGAAATCGACTTTTGAAAATAGTTCGGATGTTTCTTGAGGGTTGCTTGATGAAGATACACAGTCCTGAACTTCATCAGTATCAGAATTGCATGAGTTTATTGCGGTTTCTAGAGGATACAAAAATAAAAATTACATTCTTCTACACCGCGTTATTCAATTATCTGCTTACCTCTATCCACATTATCATAATTACTGAGAGTTGATTGTTGTTCATTATCTGCATCAGCTTCCGTACCTCGAACAGGTTGACAAAAAAAAAGAATTTAATTTGGGCATTTTTTTCAATAACTTCTCCATTTTTTCTTGCTTTTTTTTTCAGCCTTCTTCCTTTCCCACCCACTAAGTTTTCTACTTCCTCCACTTCCACTCATTGTTTTCGATAAAATGATAAACAAGACAAAAATACCGCATTTGATAGATATTATTTTAATTGACGATTACGCGATTACTGCCAGCGATTAAACTAACTCAACTGACTACCTTCAATTATTAAAATAAATGTTTACGAAGTTTACCAATTTTTTTTGTAAACTTTGATGTTGCGTTTCCAATCACCCTTTGTCGTTTTTTTTGTTTTGGCGCAAGGCGCACGTGGCTGTACTTTGCATATTAGCATATTCATCTCTGGCGGCATCCGGTTACTGCCGCAAATCAGCAAAAAGATATTTGTCTATAGTTACCACAATTCCGCATTGATAATCAAAATATATGGATGTAAAGCGGTGCTTTTCAATCTATTCAGACCCGGCCGATTGAAATAATTATATCTCTATTCACTAATGTTGTCAATAAAATTTTGTTTAATATTGGTGCCTTACAACACATTCGATCTACACAAAAAAAAATACGTATACAGCAAAAATGATTTGCACGAATTGTGACTATCGTCAGTGGTTAGTCCGGTCAGTCGGCGCCTATTTCTTTCACGGCGCCCTAGGCTATAGCCTAGTCAGCCTATTGGATAATATAGCACTGGCAGTTGTATTAAAGTAATAAAATTGTTTTAAAAATAAGTTCTCAATACGGAGACTTATAAGTCACGTCAAGAGGATCACCTAACTTCACTCCAGGTACGAAGAGAAAAGAAGAATAGAAGAATGTCTATATTCATGGTGGATTTCAACAAATAAGACACAGACAATATGGAAGTGGAATACGTCCTCAGCGTGAAGATACGACAAGAACACCTCAGAAGAAACAGTGGGCCAATGCAATGCTACAATTACGGACAGTCGACCTGCCACATGGACACAAGATATGTCAGATGGGAAGGAAGCCACTGATGCGGTGACTGCGGAAGACCGAAGAACAACCCTGCAACCTGTACAAACTGCGAAGGAGAGCACCCGGCCAACTACAGAGAATGCTCCAATGCGCCCAAGAAAAAGGCGGTAACGCCAAAGACGAGAGGACAACAAACAACCACCTGCTACCCAGGGACCACCCAGAGACCAACCAACCGCCACTAGGACAGCAGGGATAAGCTACGTCAGCGCTGCCCAGAAGTCGGCAACCAGCCAGCCGAAATAACAGCAACAACCAGACGTCTTCGAAGCCATGAAGTTGTTCTCATCCCACATGCAGCAGATGCAGGATATCTTCGTCCGCCTGATGAAATGATAATGGATCCACACCATTTCGAACTAAATCAGCTGAAGATAGGAGCCTGGAACAGCGGAGGACTACGAGACAACACCAACCTGATGGGGATCATACTAGAAGAAGAAGACCTAGACGTATTTGCCCTACAAGAAACGAAGCTACCAGGAGAAAACTACGAGATCAAATGGCCAGACTATATGATCTACAAAGACGACAACAACGCCAGAAGCGAAAGAACAGCCATCCTAATGAATACCGGACTGGGCCACCACAGAATAGCCACACCGGACCTACTGACCATGGAAGCCAACATCATTGCAGTTCAAACAAGTTTTGGCGAAATATGTATGTCCGAAGAAGATGTAGAAGCCCTCCTTCCAGACGGCAACCAAGGAGTCCTGATGGGAGACCTGCACACCAAATCTAGAGCCTGCAACTATAGGCACTTCTACACTGCAGGAAGAAAGCTGACAGACATCGCAGACCGACGACCAGAGCTGCACATCACAGGACCACCAGGACCAATACACATACCTACCACAAGAGAAGCAGACGTATTGGACATCGCCATACTACAAGACATCACAGAAGTATGGGAAATCACCAACGAAGAAGAAGAAACAGATCACGTGCCACTCATCCTCACGCTGGCAGAAGTCTAGAGAATAACATGAGCAGAAGTAAAGAAGACCGACTGAAAGAAGTTCAAGTGTAGAGCCGGAAAACTGATTGGACCAGTACCGTTCATCACAAATGCAGCGGAACTGGAAAATTAACTGAGACAGCTAGAAAAAACCATCCTAGAAGCATTGGAAGACAGCACAACAACGAGACGGGTGAACAACTACAAAAGGTTCTCCAACATCAGCGACGAACTACGAGAGCTCATTAGGGTGAAAAACAGAGCAAGAAGAAGAGCCAACAGGACAGAAGCCTTCAGAAGAACCATGGATCGCCAGTTCATCCTAAACGAGCACCCAGACGAGGACATGGACATTTTAGATCAAGTCAAAGAAGTCCAAAACCAAGACGATGAAGACGACGACCACGGAAACCTAGGCTCCACCCCTGAGGATCTACCAAGAAAAGAAATGGTATACCTGACATCCATCATCAATGGAATATTGAAGACCAAGCACTTCCCAGACAAATGGAAAATAGCGAAAAGGACTTGTTCCCCCAGAACTACAGGCCCATCCATCTCCCCACCACGATGAGCAAGATAGATGAGAGGGTCATAAATAAAAAACTTCAAGAGGAAGGAAACAGGAGCTATCGGGATCCTGCCAGAAGAATAGTTCGGATTCGGGAAACAACGAAGAGCCACAGACCACGTATTGAAGATAGTAGAATACGCCACCCAAAGATTCAACAGAAACCAAGCAAAGGGAGCCATCTTCTTGGATGTCAGTAAAGCCTTCGACCGTGTCTGACACAAAGGCCTGATATACAAGATGAGAGAAGTCGGATACTCCAGAGCACTCACGAAGCTGCTGCAAAACTATCTGAAGAACAGAAGTTTCCGGATCAAGCTCAACAAGACCAAATCCGAACTGGGATGGATGGAAGCAGGAGTGCCACAGGGATCAGCCCTCTCTCCGATGCTTTACAACATCTACCCGGCGGACATCTCCAAGATAGACAATATCATGACGCCCCTTTACGCAGATGACACTGCCATCGCAACCAGAAGCACCCAGCCAGCGATGGTAACGAGAAGACTACAAGAAGCCGAGGACCGAATCGACGACTGGTGTATGATGTGGAAGATCAGCCTCAACGCAGAGAAGACCCAAGCGGTTATCTTCAGAAAGAACAGGAAGAGACCCGAAGACAACGTAGACATAGCGGGAGAAGAAGTCCTAGATCAAGGACTGACGTTCAAGGACCACGTCGACTACTTAGTTGATGGATGTTATCGGGGTACAATTCTTCCAAAAATTCTCATATATTGAAGTCAATATCTCCATGATTATTTAGGTTTGATTGGGTTTCTATCAAACTTTAGGATATTGCCTGCTTGGTAGTTAATTAATTGGCAGTTTGGTTGAGCCGTTTCGTTCAAGTTTATAATTCTATCTATAATATCTTCCACGATGGGAATCAGAAAAATACTGACACAAAAATAAAACGAGAGGAATTAATTATGAAATGGGTGCACAAACAGCAAAACTCTTCATTTATTCAAAATTTTAAACTATAATATGGACTTTGGACGATTCTTGTTCCCCTGCCTTCATCAGTAGGGCTGTGGACCCTGGTCAAACTATACTGTGGACTTTGAACGATTCTTATTCCTCTGCCCTCACCAATTGGGTGGAGGGTGATGAGGCTTCGGTCCCTTGGTCACTGATGAGCTCTTATGAGGACTCGAATTTCCGTAGATTCGCACCAACTAACCGTGAAATCGGAGAAATGTACGAATTTTCTATACGTTTCGTACACTTTTGGAATCTGAATCCATTCCTAAAACTGCTTTCGTGACTCTAGACGGGCACTTTGAGATCGTCCGAATGCCGTTTGGGGTCGTAAATGGGCCGGCAACTTTCCAAAAGGTCGTCAATAAAGTTCTGGGAAATATGAGGTATGGAAAAGCATTGGAACACATGGACGATGTGCTTTTACCGGCCAAGAATTTCCAGGAAGGTATCAATCACCTGAAAGACGTCCTGAAGGCCTTGTCAAAAGCGGGCCTCACATTGCGTTTATCTAAGTGTCGTTTTTTATGTCCAAAATTGAATATCTAGCATACGAAATCAGCAAACATGGTGTACAACCAGGAAAAAGGAATGCAGACGCTGTATCCCAGTTTCCTACAACAACAAATGTGCACACAGTAGGGCAATTCCTAGGTTTGTCCAGTTATTTCAGAAAGTACATAAAGGATTTCGCTACGATTGCAAGACCCTTAACGACTTAAACGAAAAAGGGAGTGAATTTTGTAGGGTCCAATTAACTTCTTCTTCTTCAGCTATCCTTTGATGGATGTTTGCCACTACTTCTGGCCATTTTGTTCTGTCTCTGATGGTGTGGATTAATTCTCCTGTGGTTCTCATCCCTGTCCACTGTTCAATATTTCGGAGCCACGACATCTTCTTTCTGTCCACTCCACTTTTTCCATCTATATTTACTTCTATTAATAGTTGGAGCAACTGTATCTCTCGTTGCATATCACATGTCCCAGGTACGCTGTTCTCCTGCGTTTTATAGTGTTCAGCAATTCACGTTCTCTTCCTGCCCTCAGAATTTCCTCGTTGGTTTTCCTTGCCGTTCATAGAACTTTCAAGATTCTTCGATAGATCCACATTTCAAATTCTTCCAGTCTGTTCATGTTATTCACCTTCAGAGTCCATCCTTCCACGCCATACAATAGGACGGACCATACGTAGCATTTTGTGAATCTTATTCTGAGATTGAGGTCGAAGTCAGAGTTCGTGAAGACGTTTTTGAATCTCATGAACGAGCTTCTCGCTTTTTCTATCCGGCACTTGATTTCCACGTCTGAAGACCAGCCTTCACATAACCAGGTTCCTAGGTATTTAAACTTTTTTACTATTGTACTATTGTATGATAGCTTTGCATTCTGGAAATCATCAAATTTACGGATGATTATTAGGAATTTTGTCTTTTTTATATTGATGTTAATCACCATCAACCGGCTATGTATTCCTACCATGTCCAGAACTATTTGGAAATCATTCATGTTATCTGTTATCAGGACTGTGTCATCTGCATACCGTATATTGTTGATCCATATGCCACTTACTTTGATGCCCAATTGTTGTCCTTCCAGAGCTTCTAGAAATATATTTTCAGAGTAAACGTTAAACAGGAGTGGGGAGAGTTGCCTTACACCTCTAAGGGTTTTCTGTGCTTTTGTGGCCTTGTTGTCAACTCTAACTGCATCTGTTTGGTTCCAGTACAAGTTTTCAATACAGCGTATATCTTTCTGATCTATGTCAAGTCGCCTTAGTATTTGAACGAGTTTGTGATGTTGCACTCTGTCAAACGCCTTTTCATAATCTATAAAACACATCACTGCATCTTTTCTCTGGTTGTAACAGTTCTGAATTAATACATGGGTTGCGACTAATGCCTATTTTATACCGAGACCCCTTCTAAAGCCGAATTGAGAGGATCCAATAACGCTTTCGCTTTTTTTGGAAATTCTGTAGTGAATTACCTTCAGAAATATTTTAAGATTGTGACTCATGAAGCTGATCAATCTGTGGTCTTCACATCTTGTTGCGTTGCTATTTTTCGGAAGTGGGATGAAAAGAGACGTAAGCCATTTAGTTGGGAATTTTTCTTTGTTGTAAATTTGGTTGAAAAGACTATGAAGTATCTTAATATCTTCACTGTCTAATAATTTAAGCAGTTCAATAGTAACTAGATCTGGCCCAACCGTTTTCCTATACTTCGAGCTTTTTATTGCTCTAGTAATCTCTTCTATTGTGATTGGCGATCCAGACAAACCCTCTTCCAAGATGTATTCTAACCGTGGTCTTTCATCTGCATATAGGTTGCCAATATATTGTTCCCAGATAGCTTTCCTATGTGCGTTGTCTTGTGCCATTTGCCCTTGATCATTTTGTATGTTGGAGAAAGTCTGTTTCCTGTATACTCCTGCTGTTTCTTTTATTTTCTTGTGCAGGTTATACTCATCATGTTGTTCTTGTAAGTGTTCCATTTCTTCGCACTGTTCCTTCAGCCATCTATTTGTTGCCGTTCTTATCGCTCTTATAGCATTTTGCATCATTCTGTATTTGTCTCGACTGTCTGTGTTTTTGTATTTTCTTCTCTTTTCAAACATTGCTAATATTTCGTCTGTCATCCATTCTTTCTTTTTTACCTTTTGTTTGTATCCTATTTCTTCTTTTGCTGTATTTATCATTATTTCCTTCCATGTGTTGTCAAGGTCATTCTCCAAAGCTGATTGTGACAGGGATAAAGTTGTTAAGGTTTCATTCAATTTATTGCCTACTTTACTTTTGATGGTGTCGTCTTTAATTCTATCATAATCTATCCTTGGTTCTTGTTTTGGTTTTTTATTATTAGCTATTTTTATTTCTGTTATGAGAAGGACATGGTCTGTTGGAACGTCGGCTCCAGGGTATGTAGATGTTCTTGTTACTGATGTTCCGAATCGTTTGTTGATCAATATGAAGTCTATTTGGTTTCTAATTATATGTTCGAGACAATCTGCTGAGGCTGTCCATGTGTAGAGGCGCCTGGGTGGTAGTCTAAACCAAGTGTTAGTTATTTTCATGTGCTCCTCTTGACAAAACTGGTGTAGCCGCCCACCTCGTTCGTTCGTCTATCCCAATTCATAAGGGCCTATTAGTTCATCTGGTATGCCATTTCCAACTTTAGCGTTGAAATCGCTTAGTATGAGGTTTATTTCGTGTTTTTTAACGTTTTTATGGATATTGGTTGTCTCAGTTCTTCATAGAATTCTTCAACTTCGTCTTCTGGTGCCTCTGCGGTGGTGGCATATACTTGTATGATGTTAATATTAACCGGATTTGGTTTCAATCTAAGTAATCCCATGCGATCAGAATGTGGGAGAAAGTTAATTACACTCGGATATAGTTTTTCAGGAATTATTATTCCAAATCCTTTCCGATTATTTCTGTCTTGGTTTCCCGAATAAAAAAAGACGTTACCTTTTGTTACACATTTTCCTACGTCTGGCCACCATGTATCTGCTACCCTAAGGACATATTTTTTCAACCTGTCCATTTCTTGTATTACATTAGCCAACTTCCCAGCTCCATATAGACTTTGTACGTTCCATGTACCAATGTTGATCTTCCTTCGTAGACTTACTCTGACTACTTTTTTATTATTTAACACTGTTCCCCCGGAGATACGATTGGGGAACTATTTTTACCTCCGGAAAATTTCGAGTTAAATGAGGTCATTTTGGTTCTCTTGGGATATCTATCTTACAGATCCTTAATACGGTGGTTTTCCGTTGGCTTCCGTATTCTTATGCCGTTGACTAATTTCTTGGATCATCCGCCTTTAGGGCCAGTTTCCCAACCTTAGGACATCCTTCCATTCACTGGCTCCTCCACCCGAAGCTGTTGGGGCCAGCAAATGGGGGATTGCTTATACCGGCAATCATTCGGTCGTCAGAGCCTCGTTAGTCATCTAACAAAGGTGATATTGACATTTGAATAGGATAGGCTATATTAGGCGCATCCTACCCCTTACTCCCCAATTAACAGCAAGCTACTTTTGACGTACTTAGGTGGAAGGTTGCGCCTATACCCATTTTGACATTTACGATTCAGAGTTGCAAACAGAAGTTTACTGTGATGCCTCGAAGAGGGGTATAGGAAGAATATTGTTGCAAAAACAACCAGACGTCTCCCTTTCACCTTATATTTACTTTTTACGACAAATAATAAAAGAGGAGCAATGATACCATTCGCATGAGCTAGAGATACTAGCAGTTGTGAACTCCTTGAAGAATTTTGGGGTATATTTGATTGGAATAATTTTCAAACAATGTGACACGAACAATGTTAAGCAAAAGGGACTTGATTCCCGAATCGGAAGATGGTGCTATTCAAGAAATCACCTTTGAAGTAGAATACCGTCCTGGTGTAAAAGTTTCGCACGTTAACGCTCTCAGCAGGAATCCAGTTTTCGAAGTGAATCAACTAGACAGCTGTCGAATTATCTCAACAAACTTTGCAAATATTAACCACGAAGATTGGGTGCTTTCTGCACAGTTGACAGACGAACGCTGTAAGTTCATTTGGGAAACCCTAAATAAAACCCCTGAAGATGCCGAGCAGGGGAAAGTTCACGATGAATATTGTCAAATTAATAATTAAGTGATAATTGCTAAGATCAGCAGATATAGTTTTCTTGGTTTTCTATATAATTTCACAGTTATACTGATCTTAATTGGGAAAAAGATATCCAGGTTATCCCCATAGGGCTAATAATATCTAAGCTTTAATATTTTTAATACCATATCTTCTTCTTTTTTCTATTAACATATTACAACGTATACCTGGTGTTAATTATTATGTAATTGATAAATTTATGATAACCTTTTTATAATGATGTTATGAAAACTTTGTATCACCACGTATAGTCATAAATAAATTGATCACATTCGGGTTGGGTTCTATCGAAATAAACTTATATTCAACTAGAATGAACTATAGTTAAATAAAATGCATTCAAACAGTTCTTTGAACTTTTATTATAATACTATGTCGAATGAAATTTTATAACATTAAAAATAGTATTGTACTGAACCAAACGACTATTTCGCAAGTATATTTTAAAATAGTGCGCAAACGCAAACGATTAATATCATATTCTCCCCGCTCACGACTTCAACC
Organism: Galeruca laticollis; assembly: GCA_963921935.1. Lineage (NCBI taxonomy): Eukaryota > Metazoa > Arthropoda > Insecta > Coleoptera > Chrysomelidae > Galeruca > Galeruca laticollis. The sequence continues at coordinate 62,423,335 of OY998181.1, read as the reverse complement.
GATATGAAATGCTATCAAGATGATCTTTAGTTATACTCAAATTAAGATGGGTATATTTTATATTTATCAGATATTAACTGATGAATTACTATATCGTTATTTGTTTGTAAAGTGTAACGCTCTTGCGTCGTTACTTGACGGGTTGGCGCCTTAACTACAGGTGACGGGTTGCCTCGGGCGCCAGTTTATTGAAGTGGTATGCTCCACTCGCACCGGGCAGCGTCAGTGAAGAATTAAAATACTCCAGGGGTCACTTTATGGTGGTGACGAAAGTGTTGCGGCCGGTCGGGCAGATTTTACTTGCCTCCCCGGGTTCGTAACCTGGGTATTAGCTGCTTAACATACTATCCTACAGGTTCAAAACGGTCTCTACTACGGTAAATGAAACAAAGCTATGCGAGCGAAAGCAACAAAAAATGGGCGGGGTTGCGATAGACGGTTAGCGGAAGCCGGGTGGTGCGGTGGACAGTTAGCGAAAGTGGGCAGAACTACTACGGATAGCAAGCGACCCTCTAGGTTAATCAAAGCTCTACTTTTGGGGGATACGGCTCTCGGTTTTTCGCGGTATCGAAATCTCGGAATCGCGGCGGCCACTACTAGGATGTGAGAACTCAACTTTCTAGCAGCGGATACGGTTTCCCTTTACTTCCCCTGATCGGATTGTACGGCGAGAACCATATAAGATATAATTTGGAATATCACTCACGTCGGTAAACGGTATGGTTGCTCTAGCAGGATCGGTTTTCTGAATGAGAACGGTTTTATGAGCACAATGAAGGCTCTTAGATTTAATTCTCACATGCGTATGCGGATAAGGAGCTGAGTCTACGGATAGACTGACGACTCTGAGAATCGTTCTGCTTTACGGTATGGCTTGTTGGGGATACGGTGCGAAGACGTAAGTGTCGCCGACTGTCGGTGCAGGTTTGATACATTATATTATATTGTACCGATGTTTATATTACATTGTACCGATACGGACGGAGAAATACAGTGTTCGAATGCTTTATTTCATATTATACGGAATATTGTGCTTTTGCCCGGTCTTTGAAAATGTAACTTCGTTACAAAAGGTAAGCTTTCCTTTTTTTAATACTTTACTAATAATAACTAAACTATTTACAACCTACATCTAAAATCGTCTACTTACAGTTTATATTACACTTGAATATGGCGGATTTGCAAAAAGTTTTTATTCACATTTCAGGTACCTGGGAAAGTTTGTATTCCAATCTTCGTATCGACGAGATTACTTAGTAGAAGGATATTATGTGCTAGTGAAAATGTCAAGTGGCTTTTATATGCTAATACTCAGGAATATATCTATACTTATCTCCAACATGGGATTCTCCGGGACTTCTTTATATACAATTTTATTTAATATTAGTGGATGCCTACTATCAAATCACGATTCATAAGATTGCTAATATGTAACATCAGGTTAGTCACTGGTCAAACATAATTTGTAATATCTTTTTTATACTTTTTCAAAATTTTCGTCTTCATAAATTTTTTAACATGTCTGTCTTTTTTTATTTCCATAATCAACAACCCACTTTATTTTTTTTTCAGTTCCTACTTGCTGTTTTCATATATTCTTTATGGATCATTCATATAATTCCCGTAAATTTTATATCACGATTGTGATTGGTCGACTATGTTTCAGATGTCGCGCACTTATCACTAACCACATCTTTTTCTTACCCGGTTGTCTACCGACTTATATTAACTTATTTTTCTGTACAAATTGCTTAATTTCATAATTCCTTTTCAACATTACTAATAACGATATATTAATTCCTAAATAAAATGTATTGTTCCAATATCATTGACGTACATGTCAAATCAAATTAAATTTCCTTTTCCTGCCATTTCCAATAAATTGATGTATACGAGGATCATCCAAAATTATATCAGCGCTATACGAGGCTGGCTCAATATATTAAGTCAATCACAAGGTAGGTCACTTCTTGGTCTAGCCAAAAATAATTATTAAACATCAGGTGTCTCACGTGGTACAACCCGTGCTCGCCAGTTGACTAGCTTCGAGTCGAAGAAGGGGTGCATTCTTAAAACAAATTAATAAGTTTTCAAAAGGGCGCCAGAGAAGTTTTGGCAAGCACCCAAGACTTCTCATGTTAGCCCACAACTCCTCAGTGGGTTAACAACACGAACTGCACACTCCAAAGGTTAAACTGATAGGTGAGTTATTATTGAAAAAAAAGTCAGCAAGTATCCCCTGATTGAAGTTTTTAATTATTCACTTTGGACCATAGGTCTCTTTTCAAAGTATTTATTACAAGTTTACAACAATTGTCACAATTAATACCTGAACTCAGCTGAAAGCTGTAGACTCAAAATGTAGTTAGGCTAAAGGCCGGAATCTACATAAAAAAAAACTTAAACCGCAAACTGAATTATCAGTTACAAGCGAAGTCACTGGTTAAATAAATAAATAACTGACAAGCAGGTTCTATAACATCTGAGCCGATCTGAAGGCTTCAAACTCAGGGTGCAGAAGAGCTGAGGGGCCCAAACTACACCGATGTCTCAAATTTAGAATTATAGGGAAACGACCAAATGGTTCATGTACAATTTCTCAAAATACTATGAAAAATCTAATGCCAAAATTACCGATGTCATAGTTACATGGGTTCACACTTCCGCAATTCATACGAATATGGATATAAATATAAATAAATGCATAGGCATAAAATTTAAATAGCAAACGAGCTTAGCGATGCTAAAAAAATAAACCGAAATTATGTACGGCGCAAAATTATTTACGTAAAATCGTCAAAGTTCGAAAACTTAACTAAATAACGCAGTACCCAGGTACGTACCGTGCTATCCTAGCGTTCAGAACCAACAGTCCAAAATTTTAAATTATTAAGTACATTATTACAATTTCAAATACAAGTGAAAAGTGAAATTATACTAATCGCCGCAAAAAGAGAGAAAAATAAAAACCTTACATAAAAAAATTGTGAAATTTGACGGGTGAAGTAAATGTATAAGTGAATGAAAAATAAGAAGGAAAACTGTCCACTTATCCTTCTTCCGGACCCCAGAACAGCAACTGAAGTCGCTCCAGAATATTCCAGCTCTCCTGGAACTGGTCTCACTGACTCCGCAAGCTTCAATCAGCGAATAAAATCTAAATTAAAAAACCCCCCTTGATAACGAGTCCTACTAACAAAGCCGTCTACGGCAATTTTCCACGTGGTTTCCTTAATTCTACCAATTCTACCGGTATCGTTTGGTCATCGGCACCCTCTGGTTCAGTAGATTCTTGGGTCAGACCTTCCTACTGTTATATCGAGCGATATTTTCTTCCCCTACATAGAATTTATCAGGATTTTCGTGAAATAACGTTATGTCTCTCAGGCACATGCAAAATGTATCACTTGAAGTATGTGTGTTCACGTTGACGGCACAAAGAGAACTAAATCTTCGTGCAGTGAGCGGTCTGAATTCCCCTGTCGACATCATCATCATCATCATCATCATCACGTAGCGCTACAACCCTGGGTGGGTCTTGGCTGACTGTACAACTTTTTTCCAATTTGTTCGGTCTTCCATCAACCTAGGGTCAAATGAATGTTCATTTTCCGGAGATCTGCTTGGATGTTATCTCTCCATCGCATTCTGGGACGTCCGAGTGGTCGACATGCTTGCCAATATTGAACCTGCGACGGCTCGGCGAATTTTCGCGTTACACAGGTAGGCATCAAATGAAATGTAACTTCTGTCATTCTGACGATGATATTTAATATCGAAACAATTGTCAAATTTCTTAGAATTTTTAACATTTTTTTCACTATACTGTGGAATCATCTAAAAACAGTAAGTTTTATTTAAAACATATGAATCTATTTTACCTAATTTCCAAAATTCTGCCTTGGCAAATAAATATAACTGTAGTCGACGCGTCGAACTGACAGTCCGAAAATTGCAATATCTCTTACACGGCCAAACGCTGAGCTGTGCGGTTCAACTCTACTATATAGAGTCCGACCACAATAACTTTGGGACAGCACGTGACTCAACATAGGGCCGCCTCGAATGCGATGCCGACCTCTGACTGGCTGCAGCTTCGAGCCAGTGCATTCCTAACAACAAATTTATTATGAAAATTACATTTTTATATGTAAGTCAGTAACGCCACTGGCTGATACGCTACACCCGCTCACAGTGGCGGCTCCTCCATTAGGTCAATGACCTCCCATTAAAAAAAAATTTAAAAATATTTAAATAGATATATGAAAAAATAAAATATACCTACTACACATATAGTATAGTATAAAATACAAATACTAAGTATTTCTCTTAAATAAAAAATAAAATTTACTTATAATGTTTCAAGACCTCGTGTAAATATTTTTCAAGACGACCGTGTAAACGTTACTTCGCAGCGAGTACCTACATCTCCGCGAAATTCAAAATAGCAAAACGGGCTGGTGTCCATCAATGACCTCTTAATTCGCGTTAAATGGGGACGGAATCTGCCGAACGTAGACAATCTTCGTAACGTGAAAGAAACACGCCCGAAATTTACATGTCTTGGGTCAAAAGCCCGAGTTAATATCGATTATTACACGCTTAGGAAAGAGACGAGTAGAGGGGTTGGCAGGCTGCGCTATATTTCGATTTAAAGGAGACCATTTTGAAGTCAAATAAGATTTGTGTTTTGATGTGATAAGTTGTTATAGTAATTATTTTGGTTTTTGATTCGTTTTATTGAGGACTTGTGTTTTAAGTATTTGGCGTTCTTCTATTCTACGCCTTTTATCATGTCTGTGGTGCAAATGGTTCAAAATTTGAGGACGAAAAGTGAATTAAATTTTGAAAAACTATTAAAACTAAAATAAAAGTGGTCGTCCTCTTTCAGATTTAAAAATTAAACAGACTAGCAAGGACAAAAATAAATAAATTCATCGCAATTTTCGCAGGTCTATGTATGATTTGTCTGATTAGATTTGCAGATGTGAAGTAAGTGATGCATTTTACTGTTTAGTTTGTCTGCTTTTTTCGAATAATTCTTTATGGTGTAAAAACGGTGTCCAAGACTTAGAACATTTACAAGAGAAAATAAAAAAAAACATAGTTTATCGGCAGACCATATGAAATGTGCCATGAGTTTTGCTACAATCGGTACTGTGGATATTCGTTCCCAATTAGATAATGCCTATAGACAATCGGTAAGAAGTTTTAATGAAAATGTGTCGAAAAACAGATACATTATGAATAAAATAATTGACTGTGTGAAATTTTGTGGGGCGTTTGAACTTGCTTTGCGAGGGCCCGACGAGACAAAATCTTCTGTAAACCCGCGAATATTTCGTGGACTTATAAATTTTGTTTCAGAACTGGATCCAATATTCAAAGAATACTTGGATAAGGCCACGGTTTTTAAGGCTACTTCTAAAACTGTACAAAATGAATTAGATTGTAGATTGTAGATTCAGTCAGCCGAATATGTCGCAGTCCAAATGGATTAAACTACTGATAGCTCGAACAGAATTCAAATGACTTTTATTATACGGTACATTTTATCCGGTGTCGTTCACGAAAGGTTTATAAAATTTGTAAATCCTACCGGCACCACAGCCGAACATTTATCGGAGATAATTTTTAGAGAATTAGAGGTACTAGAAATTAATAAAACACCGGAAAAGCTAATTGGACAGAGTTATGAAGGAGCTTCTACTATGAGTGGTCGATTAGGCGGAGTACAAAAAAAATTAAAGAACGATATCCTCAAGCAAATTTTATTCATTGTTATCCTCACCAATTAAATTTGATTCTGCAAAAAGCAGTAAGTCAGAATAAAAATGTTAAAGTTTTTTTTGCCAATTTACAGGGATTTTCCACATTTTTTAGTCGATCTCCAAAACGTACAGCGATTCTCGATGAATTTGTTTACCTAGAGCGGCACCGACAAGGTGGTAATTTAATACGCGTTGTGTGGAAACCGTATTTTTGTATCAAGCTGATATTCTGGCTTCAATAGAAAACATTGAAGAGGACTCAAATACAATTAATCAAGCAAAAGGATTAAAGTTTTTTTGCAAAGCGTGGATTTTCTTTATTGGCTAAATTTTTTCGTTTTAATGAACTTCAAAAACATGGTATTGACGTGATATTGGTGAAAAAAATATAGACACATTTAAAATGTCAATTCAAAAAGCCAGAGACCATATTTTATTAAATGAAATATTTCCCGAAGCACCTTCATCTTCTTCATTGGTGCGAAAAGGCCAAGGAAAAATGAAGACTCAACACGCCAAGTTGCTTTGGAGGTTTGCGACATAATAATTTCAAATTTTGCGTTTTTAGCGATTTTAACGACTTCTGGGCAGAATGTTTTTTCAAAAAATTTCCGCCCACGGCGAATAGGCCTCCGGGGGACTGGTCAGTCTCGTTCTGTATTTTAAGATTTTGGTCACATCACCTATGACCCCCCTATAAAATTAACCACGAGCCGCCACTGCCCGCTCACAATTGTAACCACGTGCTGTCCCAAAGTTATTTTGGTGGGACTCTATAACACAACATTTCAAACAGATACCTAAAATCTAGCCAGAGTACCATCTTTCAAATGAACTCTCATTCCGGGCGCGTCTACCGCAGGGTTAAATAAGTTTGTTATAATTTGAATATGACATGTTACCAGAATAAGAACTAATTTTAAAGTTGTTATCACAGAAAAAATGCTAAGACTCGAGTCTTTTCATTATTATTAAATTTAGTACCTGTTTTCAGTTTTCATCTAAAATCTTATTTAGTTCATATGGAAGAAATAAACTACTTTACTTATAAAAAAGTCTATTTTTATGTACGAGAAAGAGTAATAAAACCTTATTTCTAATGCAAAATTTTCATAAATGTACCTGAGCTTATACAGAAATAAGGTTTCATCACTCTCTCGAACATAAAAAAAATCCCAATGACACAGGACCAATTGGACAGTCTTATTTCAGTAACATAAAACCGAGAATAAAAAATTAGATACAAAAGTAATAGAATGTTTTGAGATGTACAAAAAACCAAAGTAGCAAAAATAAAAAAAAATTCTGGTAAATTTGTGAATTTTCTTAAACAAATGTTTTGATGTACGATTCAGAGAAAAATGTTAAATACGAAAGTTGTAGAATGTGTTAAGGTCTATGAAAAAGCTCAGTAACTTTTTTGCGTCAAATGAAAAACAATGGAAATACGATTTTTTTTCAACTTTGACTGGCCGCCATTTTGTTTTTACTGGGCCGATTTGGCTCATTAGCTCATTAAAGAACTCGTCGAAGATTTATGCCTAACCGATTTTGTAGCGAGTTTGGTTTCGATCCGTCAAAAAATACGCCCTCTATCGTGCTTACAAATTCCGTTATAATTTGTGAATTTTCTTAAATAAATGTTTTAATGTACGATTTAGAGAAAAATGTTAAATACAAAAGTTGTAGAACGTGTTAAGGTCTATGAAAAATGTTAAATACGAAAGTTGTAGAATGTGTTAAGGTCTATAAAAAAGCTCAGTAACTTTTTTGCGTCAAATGAAAAACAAAGGAAATACGATTTTTTTTCAACTTTGACAGGCCGCCATTTTGTTTTTACTGGGCCGATTTGGCTCATTAACGAACTCGTCCAAGATTTTGACCTAACCGATTTTTGTAGCGAGTTTGGTTTCGATCCGTCAAAAAATACGCCCTCTATCGTGCTTGCAAATTCCGTTATAACACATACATATATATATATATATTATATATATATATATATATATATATATATATATATATATATATATATATATATATATATATATATATATATATATATATAACCTTTTGAACGGAGGGTGATTTTGGCATCTAGGAACACCAAAACGAAAAACTGCATTGAAATTTTTCCGAAGTCGCGTCATGCTACTCTCTACAATAGCCCTATTTCATTCTGAAATAAGACTAATAGACTATAACATAACTTTAAAAATTATTGTTTCATTTAATACCTTCACTTCCTTAGCCAATGTATAATAACTGTACCAATAAAATTGCAATGTTATGAATTACAACAGTTATTATCATAATTTTTTCTTAAATAAACACTTGATTTCAATGTTATTATGCATGCTTATGGTAAACAAAAATGCAATTTAAAAATATTTTATTGTTAATGATAACAAAGATAAATACACTATATAGGTATAAATATAATTGTATATCCTTAATGCAAGAGTTAATGCAGTTGAATGCAATCAAGTGTGTAAATAAGTGGCAGATATGATTCCAACAGATATTACCGAATTACTAGAAACATCTCTAGAAGGCAAACTGGGGAAGTTTGAAATTCAACACGACGTGGGAAATGCATTAGGACAGAGTTACATTGGAGGCATGTTATTTTAACACTAAGAAATAAAAAACGGATGAAAAGCTAAATGTAGTCGTTAAATAAGCATTGAGTACTTCTTCGGAAAACACAAAAGATTTTATGTCAACTACCTATCTCAACGAAATCTATTTTTATACATAAGTCATACCGAATTACATTGAATTTCAAAAAACTTACCCAGAAGTTCAACATTTCGACAACATACCAAAATGTTGGGCAGCTTCAACAGGAAAGGGAAATGAAAAAGTTATTTTAGAAAACGTAGTAGTCGATAACTACGAAATATATCCAAGAAATATACCAGTTACAGATGAAATGTACGAGGAGATTTTTGAATTGTATGGAAAATACCATGGACTTTCTTTAGCATTTAAACAGTATCAACCAGAAACTTTTTCAGAGCTAGCCAAGTGCTTTTGTAATAATTTCAAGAAGTGTGTAGACCAAGGTAAGTCAATTATCCACCCATTCTGTACTTTAATGTCGATCTTAAGATATTTTAAAGTTGAAATCGTGAATCTTCAAAAGACTACCTGGGAAGAAGATCCAGGCGTGCTGGATTCACTCGGCCGTGACAGGGCGCCTACCAGCTAAAACCCCACCCTCTTCTCCACCGACACACATGGTACCGTTCTTGGCGAACATATCATCATGTGTGCCGGCTTTACGAACTTATACCTGTGGATGAGCATTTCCTTCCTGCCCAAGACAAGGTCCCTATATTTTAGGCACTCCATTGAGTCCGTTCTATGTCCGAGCTTCCTACATGACAGACATGCCGCTTCTCCCGTACACTCTCGCGCATTATGGCCCTCTGCGAGACACTTAAAGCACACCCTGTCCTCTCCCTTGTCCTGCAGTATTGCCAGTGAACTTTAATGTTCCTATACCTCCGCCTTCTCTTTACGTACACTCACATTGGCAATCTGACCTCCCACCTACTCTCCCTCAGACTCCTTACACTGAACTCTGTTTGATCCAACCCCATCCATCCGCACACCATCGTTGTTAGTTCCTGCTCGTTTACAGATGGGTCAACGTCCAGGATATCAAATTTGGCTTCCTTCTTCTTAATGGTCATTACCCCCATCTTATTCCTCAACTCACCTCTGAGCTTTTCAGCCGCTCCCCTACCATTCATATTAACTATATAGTCTCCACCGTTGGTTTTTTGATGTTTTCAACTTTGATGCCCCAGCCTTCTACGTTGATTTGAGACTTCATCTTGTTCAGTACATCCGCGTAAGTTTCGCCTCCAGTTTTAATAAGAAGCGACTCCCTTTCTATTCCCCCATTTCTTGCATCAACTCACCCGCTCCTGCTACTATCTTCCACATGATCTCTCCCTTCCTGCCTATGAACTCCATTGATTTTCTCATCTCAATTTTATCTATTCCCTCCCCTATTATGACTTTAACCTCACCCTTCATTTGCATTTGCCTGACAATTTCGGCCAGACTTTCCATTGTTCCATATATACCCTCCCTTTCATCTTCTCCCACTTCCGCCACGTAGTTGAACCACGTTCTTTGAGGCTCCGTGCTCTTTTGTCTACTTTCGAGAGTATTACACTCACCCTCCTCACAGCTATCCAGCAGGGTCCATATTTCCTTGTTACATCTCCTCCGTGTTCCCCTTTCCCATTCCGTTGTTTCGAAGACTTCTTCTTCCCATTCAACATCTTTAATTTTATTATACTCCCCCTCGCTTCTTCCTCTGCTCCCTCGCCCCTTTCTTCCTTCTTCTTCTCCTTTTTCTGCTTTCTTGCAGTTTCGCTTCCGCTCCTTTCCAATGCTTTTCTGATTTTGTGCTGTTCCAGGAGACTCTCCTCATACTTTCTTCTCTCTTCGTCCTCCTCTCTCTCACTCCTCTCCTCCTTCCCTATTCATTGTGAATTTATTACATTCTTCATAATTACTTGGGTCGAGTGAAGGTCCGGCGAGGCAGTGCGCCCTTACTTCACTAAGGCACTAGCCTCCGGACGCAGGTTTGCCAACGGGTAGACCCACACAGCTGCCTCCCCTATGTGTGGCCGTGAGATTGAAATGATGTTCCGGGATATTAGAGAAATATTTTCCTGAAAGGGTGAAGAAAAGAGCGGAAGTAAGAAAGAAAGAAAGAAGAAGTTTAAAGATATGGTTGGCAGAAGAAAAATGGAAAGAAGAGACAGCAGGTCCAGAAGTAAATTAAGCCTGTTAAAATATTGTTGGAAAAGAAAAAAGAAGAGGAACTGTTTTAAGAGAAAGTGAAGGGTTTTGGTGAACCACTCTCGGTTTTCCATTGGGGATCTTGCTTACGCGATAGATGACGCCGTTGATCCTCTTTTTATTACGTACAGAGCTTCCCATGATTTCTGTAGTTTTGGAGAAAATCCTTTTCACCTTGTCTTTGAAACCGCCTTCTGTGGCTTGCGTATCGTACCGGTTTTTCATTCATCACTGGCAACTTGAAGATTCGTTCGAATCAATTCGTGCACATCGTCAATAATTCTTTTCAATTGGATCGCGTAATCTTCTCCTGCTAGATCTTCGCCAGGCCGACAGCCAATTACCAGGTCACAAGGGAGCCTCATTTCATGTCCAAATAGAATTTTCGCAGGTGTTTCACCCGTGGACTCATTTATGGCCGATCGATAAGTCAACGCTGGTGGCTGAAAACTACTGTGGACAGGTATTTTCCAATGGTTCTGTTCATTCTCTCGACCATTACATCTGATTGTGGATGCAACGCTATTGTCCTGGTCTTCACTCCTAGATTGTCACAAATTTTCCGGAATTCCTGGCTTTCGAAAAGTCTTCCTTGATCACTGTAGACTTCCAGTGTCACACCATATCGGCTGATAAATTCTTTCACCAGTACATCCGCGACAGTCGTAGCCTCTTGATTCTGGATCGCGTAAATTTCCACCCACTTTGAAAAATAATCCATCACTACCAGAATGTATTTTCCACCATTTTCTGTCGTCGGAAATGGTCCAGCGATGTCTAAAGCAATATTTCGAAAGGGCTTTCAACATTATATTGTTTCATGGGTGCCTTTCTTTTGCGAGGTGGTCCATTACTCGAAACACAAGTCGTACATTTCTTACACCAGTCCTTCACATCGCCTGAGCTGTTTATCCAATAAAACCTTTTACGGACTCGCTGAAGGGTTTTCTTCACTCCCAGATGACCTTCCGATGGACTGTCGTGTAGCGTTCTCAGTACCTCTGCTACTCTCGTTCTCGGGATAACTATCTGTCTTCACTTCTCGGAAACATCATCGTTCTCAAGGACTCTTTTTAACAGCCCTTCTTACAGGACATGGGAGTCCTACTTAGCCCGATATGCCTTTAGGGTCGGTGGAAAGACACTTCTTGCCAGGTAAGGTGCCGATTTTCTTCCTTCCATTGCCGAACCTTCTTTAGGTGAGGATCATTCTCCTGATCTTCTCTGATCCTGGTGGGTGACCATTCTTCCTGAAACTGCAGCTTCCCTATATTCCGCCTTGTTGCAGTGGGAATAGTCTATTGGACACGGCCGTCTGGACAAGGAGTCGGAATTTCGGTGACTCACACCAGCTCGATGTTGAAGTCGTACTCTTGAAGTCGTTCAATCCATCTAGCGATCATGCCTTCGGGATTCTTAAACTGCATCAACCACTTGAGTGCTGCATGATCAGTCCGGATTAAGAACTTCCTACCATAGAGATACTGATAAAAGTGTTCCACGGACTTCACTACCGCCAAAAGTTCTCTTCTTGTGACGCAGTAGTTTCGTTCTGGTTTGGAGAGGACTTTACTGAAATATCCCAGCACTCTTTCTTTCCTCCTTGGATCTGTGAGAGCACTCCTCCAATTCCTACAGTGCTAGCGTCAGTGTCAAGAATAAAGTCTGCCTCTGGCAGTGGATATCCCAATATCGGCGCCGTGGTTAAATTTCTCTTCAAGGTTTCAAAAGCCGTTTGACAGTCTTCGTCCCAATGGAAAGCTCTTGTTTTTTCGGTGAGTGTGCTAGGGGCTTGGAGTTGTTTGAATACGTCTTCCAAATTCTTCAGGTGTTCGTGAAATGTCTTCCCCAGTACTACGATGTCGTTCAAATAGACCACGCATGTCTTCCAAGACAACCCTCTCAAGACATTTTCCATGAGGCTTTCAAATGTCGCGGGCGCATTACAGAGCCCGAATGGCATGACGTTGAATTACCATAATCCATATCCGGCGGTAAAAGCAGTCTTCTCTTTATCTTCTGGGTCCATTTCTACTTGCCAATATCCAGATTGCAGGTCCAAGGTGGTAAACAGTTTGCTGCCGGCCAAATTGTCTAGCATATCATCGATTCGAGGCAGAGGATAGCTGTCTTTCTTCGTCACGTTGTTATCTTATTCTCGATATCCGATTTTAGGCACGTCAGCGGCAATGTCATTTTTCATCAATAAGATATCGACAGAAATATCGTTCTTCATAGTAGAAATATCACTCTTTAAAGCGGAAATATCGTTTTCCACATTAGTTGAAATATTCTCTTCCATGACAGAAATATCGCTTTTCATAGTGTTTAACGGTATGAGAGGACCGTCAGGGTCCAGGGGAATTACAATTTCTGAATGGGCCGCGAAATTTATGTTCACATAAAAATGTGGTCCCTTGGCCAAAAAAAATGTGTGGTCGAATAAGAAGTGTTTATTTTTTATATTTTGTAAAAATAAAACTGAAACAAAGTAATACTAATAATATACTATATTAATGTAACAAATTAAAACATTCTAAACACATTGGTGGTTCTCCTACACACCCGGCACAGAACGTTGTAACATTTTTTGTTTTATTCTGAGCTGCCTTCATTCCACCTCTTTGGGATATTATTTTATAACAGTTGGAACAAAAACGCCTTATTGTATGACTTGATCCGGTTTTTTCTTGTAAGTGATGTTTTGATGTTGATGTAGATGGAACATCTTGGAGATTACAAGTCAATTGCTCTACAAGATATTTTTTAAATTCAGTTATGGACAGATCTTCATTATGGATTTCTTTGTATATAATATGTGCATTTACTACTGCAGTGGTAAGTAGTAATTGAAAAGCTACTTTCCTGTACCACTTTAATGATTTGCGTAAAGGATTGTTGTAGGCACCTATTTGATCAGAAATATCAACAGCTCTTTTACCTTTATTATAATCTAAAATCATTTTTGGTTTTAGCTTAGTTGCTCCTCTATATATCACTTCTTGTTGCTCTGTTGAATGTCTCGTGGACATCAATAACACGTTTCTTTGGTCTTTCCAGTTTAAAACTGTTATTCCACGTTTATTTTCTTCCGCTATTATATCTCCTTTCTTCATCTTTATGTTCTTTGCTACCACGTCCTTAGGCAGTCCCCTTCTTTTACGATTTATTGTTCCTATTAGATGTGTATTACTATCTAATAGTCTATTGGCTAAGTCTAGGCTGGTATACCAATTTTCAGTTACCATTGTTCTACCCTTATTCAGTAGGTTACCCGCTAATGACATAACAACATCGGCAGGAACCGTTTTCTCTAGTTCGGCATTTTTACCCGCATAAACTTTTATGTTGTAGGTATAGCCCATACCAGTACATATTTTGAACAACTTGATTCCGTATTTATGTCATTTTTGTTTATTGTACTGTCTCATAACAAGTCGTCCTCTAAAGGGAACCATTGTTTCATCCACGGACATTAATTCATCAGGAGTGTATAAGGTTTGAAAGTTGTGTACGAGCATATCGACCAAAGGCTGTATTTTATATAATCTGTCTCTTTCGGGACATTCTTCATTGTTAGAGAAATGAATCATTTTCAAAATGAGTTCAAATCGATTTCGAGATATCTTCGATTTACCAAATGTAACGTCGTATATAGATTGTCGGCTCCAGTAGTCCCTAATAGATGGGGCAATTTTACTAATCCCATCCATAGTACCAGTCCAAAAAATGTCCTAATTTCAGCTTCACTTACCGGATTTCAATCGTACAGGCGGGATTGTGGAGTCGTATCACTATCCATGAGTTGCTGAGTGGCATAAAGATTCGTCTGGTCAACAATCATGGTCCAAATTCGATCATCAACAATACTATCCTAAACATCAATAGGCCTACATTTTCCTAGTAACCCAGCAACATCTGGATGAACACCTCCACCACCTTCAAATGGTATTAGTTTAGGTTGATTACCTACAGGTGGTAACCACTTTTCTGTTTCAGGTTCAACTTTTTTTTTAGTTCTCCGAACAGCTGGTTTCGCAATATCAGTTGCAGCATTACTAGTTGGCACTTGATTTTCTATCTCAGAATTATCAGACTCGGATAGAACATTTTTGGGTGATGACGGCCCTGCTTCATAAATGTTTCTTTTCCGTTTCAAAAGTCTTGACGTGGATGGTAAGGTGTAGACATTTGCAGTAGTTTCATCACAATCGCCGCTACTTTCATCCGGACTATGTAATAGATCTCCAATTGACAAATCGAGTTCTTCGTCGGACATATCAATCGCCTCCGCAGCTTTTTCCAATTCTTTTTGCATCAGAAGGCGATTATTTCTCAACGACATCTGTAAAAATAAAACATTTTTCATAACATAACCAAACATAATTCAATTCTTGCTATTATAAAACTTGTAAACTTATAAAATATTCTTTATTTTATAACTGTACTACTATTATTATAAGAACAACTTACGATTCAAGATTATTCTGCCTTTTCACCAATTTTTACACTGCCTTTTCACCAATTTTTACAGCTTATCTATGGTATAAAATTACAAACAAGCCAACCACGTGCACAATTTTATGCTAACTAACTTGAATCACGACGGACGACGGGAGAACCGTGAATAACGTCTCTACGGGACGGGACCAACGGTCCAGTAACATCATTTGAGTAGTATCGGGACCACGTTGGGTCCATTGGCCCGTCATCAAATATATTCAAAGATCTTCGTTAATTTCAAATATTTTGAAAAATCGTTCAAATTTTATTTACACATCATCAATACCTATAAAAAAATGAACTTGGCCCGTTTATGACATTTTATAAATTTGGCTTGGTGCTTAACGTGTTAAAAAAGCAATTTTAGTTTTAAGAACCCAATCAAAGTTCAAAGAATCGGATGCTTCCCTCTTAAAAAAGAAGTCAAGTTCAAAGTCTAATACTATAGAAAAAAAACAAGAACAAGCAAAATAGAAGTATTTTCAAATGCTCAGACAATGTTGTACAATTTGCGTTGAGAGCAGCGATAGAAGAGAAAATGTCTATAAGATCCGCTAGTACGTTGAATGGTGTTCCTAAAAGCACTATTCAAGATAGGCTACAATGAGAAGTTCCAGGGAAAACAGGTCCCGAACCTAAGCTTAGTCTGTATGGAGAAAACGAGATCGCAAACTGAGTCCTAAATTTAGCCAAATCTGGATTTCCTATTAAAAATGCGGACCTACACCAACAAGCAAGAACTATTTGAAAAGGGAAGACCTGATCAGAATGGTACCAGTACTTTTGTTTGTGTACCTACGTACCTACCTATTACTCCAGGAACTACTTTAATAACCCCTTAGGGGTTACAAAAAGTGTCCGAAAATAGATGAAGTGTTGTCCGGTAATTAGTAAACGGCGTCCAAATATCGGTAAAATTGACAACCTTTACGTTTTTCTTAATAAAGTTTTCATTTATTATCTGGTTTCAAAAAGCTTTTTAGGAATGATTCATAACATCCCAAACTATTGTTAAAATATTGAAATTCATATAATTATTGGAAAAATTTATTTATTCATAATCAATATATTATTCAATTGGAAATTGTTATATTTCTTTAATTATATTTATATTTTTTTGGCGATTCCTCTCAACTCAAATTGTGGGTTCATATTGAGTTTATATTTAACAAAAGATTTACAATTGCTTGTGTACTATGAATAACTATTTCTGATACTAAATACCTCCACTGTCCTTTCCTACAAAGTACTTCCACAGTCCATTCCTCGTTTCACAAAAGTCTATTCGCACTGTCCCAATATGTCCACTAATCTCCCAACACCTCCAGTCCTCCAGACCGACAACCGGCTCAGACCCCTACTGTATAAATACTTTTATTTTTCTTTATGCTGTCTATTGAAGGCAAATTCACATAATTGTGTTTTTTTAGGTAAAATGTAAAATAGATACTTTTAGTATTTGTCGATATCTAGTATTGCATAAATGTTTCTATTGATGGTTCCTATCAATAAGATTTTTGATTTAAGAAAAATGTGATAAATGTAAAAGTTGACTCGACGTAATATTTTTGCCCCTCCCCTTGGAATATTTTCTGCCCCCCTCCCTTGTATTATTTTTTGCCGGCGCCCATGTCAACTGATTATTCTGAGGGTAGGTCTTTTAAATTTGCTTTCCCGTAGGAATATTGGAAAGAGGAATCAGAATCACCTGTTGTGCATTACAAAGACACTAGGAGGCTGAAGGTGAAAAATAACTTGTTAAAATTTGGAAAATACGTTTTAAACGGTCCACAACTATTCGTAGGCGCTCTTTTATATAGGAGTCCATACTCTGTAATTATACACGGGGATGCTTGGATCAATAACATGATGTTTAAATACAACGTGAGTATAAACATTAAAAGATAACAGTATTTTTGTATAATATATATATATATATATATATATATATATATATATATATATATATATATATATATATATATATATTTATACAAAGAGATTAGGGGGTATTGCACGCAAATAGAAAAAAGGGCTACTGAAAAGAGTGGTAACCGCAGACGCATGTTTGTGGCTTATTAGCCGTCCTCAGTACGGTAGAACCAAGAAAGGGTGTGAAACCTGGAAGCAAATATGTTGAATGAAATATGAGAAAATATAACGGAATTCAACAGGATAGTCAAACACAACATTTGTGTCAGTAATATTAGAAGATCTCGAATATTCGAGACAACAACCAACATAGACACGGAGGTACATATAACAATCCCGTCTGAAACTTCCGACCTAGAATAATGAAATAACAACAAGATGTACGAATAGTGCGTGACATATGAACAACAAGCAACAAAGAGATTAGTGGGTATTGCACGCAAATAGAAGAAGGGGCTACTGAAAAGAGTGGTAACCGCAGACATGCATGTTTCTGGCCCATTAGCCGTCCTCAGTACGGTACAACCAAGAAAGGGTGTGAAACCTGGGAGCAAAGGTGTTGAATGAAACATGAGAAAATATAACAGAATTCACACCCTTTCTTGGTTCTACCGTACTGAGGACGGCTAATGAGCCAGAAACATGCATGTCTGCGGTTACCACTCTTTTTAGTAGCCCCTTTTTCTATTTGCCTAATCTCTCTGTTGCTTGTTATATATATATATATATATATATATATATATATATTGAACAAGTCCCCTAATATATAAAAATAATTCACATATGTGAATGAATATTAAAAGGTTTTTTTTTCAATCCGTAGGAAGGGACTACTAGACACTACCTAGTTAAAACTGAGATTTAAGATAAAGGAATGAATGAAATAAGTAAATATATTAACAAATATTGAGAAAACCAATTATAAAAAGACTTTAAAGAATAATGAATAAAAATCTTAACGATAATATTATATATAAGTATAAAATTTTACCTTCTAAATCAATTCAAGGTCAAGTTAATGTCAATACATTTCAGAATACTCTGAACACGGCCGTGTGTAGGTCTGGATGAGTAGAATGAAGTTTTATTTGAAACCTGAAATAACAGAAATTAATATTCAACTTACTAATTGTTTAGTTATATTCACAGACGATGGTAGTAAAGGTTTAAAATTCAAAAACTTAGAAAAAGAAATAAGAAAGAACCTTTATGATAGATGACACACGGAACAGAGCCATGTTATATGTCAAAGAAATCTGATAAATCAATAAAAATTTAGGAACAGGAAGTAATAAAATATAGTGATTTTCTTGCCAACTCAAAATCTTTGGTTCTTAATTGAATATAAGATAAAAAAAAGCAAATTTGAAAACAAATAACAGTTTATATCAGATAACATTAGTAAAAATTCCAAAATTGAAAACTGAACAATTACATATGTATAAATAATCATTTTAGGTTGTAGAAATTGTGTAATTAATTGTAAATAAAAACACCATAAGAAGGGAATTATAAAAAAATGCGATATTGTGATGCATGTAAAAGACATTTTATATAATCCCTAAGACCATATAAACATATGTAAATAAGAGTTATTATCCTCCAGGAGAGTTTAATTAAAGAATCTTACGTTTTCCATACAAAAACATTCCAAATGACAATTATTGAATAAAAAACAATAAAAGCAGGCTTTGCTTTTGAGAAGTGAAAAAGTTGTTGATTTTTAAAATAAAAGACAGTGAAGCTTGGTATAACTATTTCTACCTTTCACTATTCATGGTTCACTCCACCCATATATATATATATATATATATATATATATATATATATATATATATTTATATATATATTTATATATGTATATATACATATATATATATAAAATTTATTCTTTCAATTTCTTAGATGTGTCAGGTTGTGTAGTTAATTGAATCATTTTATTGTTACTGACGTTTCGTTCCTGGGTTAGGAACTTTCTCAAAGTTTATTATTGACTGGATCAAGTTTCATCGTTCACAGTTTAAAATTAAAAAACACATATACAATAGGTAAAAAACATTCATAAAACAGACATCTAAAACAAGTACCATCGATACAAATTCTACGATATTATACAGGGGGAGTACGGAAAGACTTCAGATATATTATTTTATTAAATTATGATAAATCTGACTTAAGTTTTTTACATCTTGCTTATCGTTGACTGTATTTTCTTCCTTTTTAATGTGCACCATTTCTTTAATTGTTAATTCTTGGTAGTTTGAATCTTGAGCTAGAATTTTGGTGTTTTTAAAATCAAACTCATGGTTTTCATTGCTTTCATGTTTGTGGAGAGCCGTGGAAGCATTTTTGGTATATTTATGGCCATTTAATCTATTTTCTAAAGTCTGTGTGGTATATATATTTTTAGATATATATGTATATATATATATATATATATATATATTATTATTATTTTATTACTTTTTATTATTTATTTAATTATATTTCTGAAGTTTATCTATGGTTGATATTTATCTATGTTTTTCAAATTGTATTGACTAGCTCAGGTTATATGATTTATATTTTTATTTATTAGTTTAATGTTTTAATGGAGATCATGAGAACACTTACTCTCGTTGGGTTCAGGATAAATTAAACAAGAAAATATATGAAATCTGCATCCCACAAACAACCTGCGAAAATCATCTCCATCAACGCTGTGAATCGATTATATGAAACACAGTAATTCAACCTATGTGTTATGAAACCTTGCCCTGTGTTTGGCAAATGACATGTAAATGAAAATCAACAACTCAAATTTAGTTCCTATAATTATCAAACGAACGTAAAATTGAAAAGCATCATAAGCAGTAAATAAAACTTATGTTAAAACAAATATAATACAGTGCAAATTACAAATACCAACTATTATTATATACCTAAGATTATTATTGTGTAATTTGGCCAAATTTATGAATTACGTTTGAGTTTAATATGGTTAACCGAATAAATCGTTAAAAACACTAACCTGACCACAACACTGGGAAGTCTCTAGTATATTCTATTGATGTGGAATCTTCTGTACCAAAGCTGGATCTCCTTCAATCTTGTAGTTACAAACTCTATAGTTTGTATGGCAGGTAAGTTCGTAAATTCTTGTTAAATCACTTGGATATTTTTGCTTATAATGTTTATGTTACGATGATAATGGTTTAGGAAACGTATTTTCTCATTATAAAGTGATTACTTTTTGAAAATTCGGGTAGCGTCCCCTCTCAAATTTAAAATGTTTATATTTCTCACAAACTCTTATTATTTCCAAGTATTTTCTTTTCAAAATGTTCAATGTATATTGATTAAATGTTTGCAATGTCTTTTGACTTTAATTTCTAATAATTTCCCAAATATAAAATGAAATTTATAAAATTTTCTTACATGCGTCCTTCTCCATTAGCTTCGCTTCACCAACCTTTTGTTTTTCAAATCAACAAACTTTTTGTTGTCCGCTTTGTTATTTATTTCAGTCATCATATTTTTCTATTATCAATGGTTCACAAACATAAATAATTCTATGGTAGAATCTACCTCCGCACTAAGTGTACTTCATTAACAGACATGAAATTTTTAGTTGTCACTCCAGTTATCTCCTTTTTAATATAAACATTACACTTTTGCTGGTATATATCGTGATCTAACATTCTATTTATTATTGTCTGATAATAATTTATTTTCTTTTCAGATTCATTGTTAGATGTTCGAAATACTGGATACACATTATCATTTGCTATAGACAAGAAAATGAGTTTATGATTTGTTAAGATATAATTAAAATTTTATGAAAATAGTGTAGTTTATAATCTGAAATCCTAAGGTAAATAATTTTACTATTACTTATGTATCTCTTTCGTTTTGAAACATAACTAATATAATAAATGTTCAATTCAATAGAAAATATATATTCTTCTTATATTATCATCATTAGAAAAGATAATTCCAGCTGTGTGAAACAATTAATTATATATATATATATATATATATATATATATATATATATATATAACAGGAGGACAGTAACGGAAGAACCAAGGAGGAAGCAATGGTTCTTAGTTAGCTTCTTAAGTAAATGCCTTTATTCCAAGTTCAAGCTTTCGTTTGTGATTACAAACTTCATCAGGATTAAACAGGTTAAATGGTAAAATATGTATCTGGACATGTTTAAAATCAAAAATACACCATTTTCATATTAGTTTTTAAAGTCTGTTTTTATTACTTCCAAATGTGAGGTTATGTCTCCATACACCTCTTTTAGCCATGTGTTCACTAGATTTTTAGAGCTTTAATGCTGATTCTGTTTAATCCTGATGAAGTTTGTAATCACAAACGAAAGCTTGAACTTGGAATAAAGGCATTTACTTAAGAAGCTAACTAAGAACTTTCATTGCTTCCTCCTTGGTTCTTTTGGGGTTTCCCACCGTTATATTGTTATATTGTTATATCATATATATATGTATATATATATATATATATATATATATATATATATATATATATATATATATATTAACATAGAGTGAAACCTGCAACACTCTGTATAGTGAATTATGGAATAATAGACTACACACTGTAAGTAATTAAAAATTTTGGAATTTGAATTTTTTTTTAAATTATTTAAAAGGAGACAATCTGTACTATTCACTATTTAATAGAGAAAGTATACAAGAATCTAAATCTATAACTATGGAGAAGATTTTAAATAAGCTTTATAAGCATATAGGTGAAATGAAATAACAAAATTTCCATATTTAAGAGAGAGAATTTTAGAACGTTTGTTCCATATAAATAAAAATAATAATCCATTGTTCTCATTGTCAAAGAAAAATAATATTATGATTTGTTTTAAAGAAGTCAATATTAGAGGTTGAAAGAAGTTTTCGATAAGATTATGTAACTATTTAAAATATGACAAGGTAGGAAGTCAAATGAAATTATTAATTTTATGGAACATGACACTTGTTAAACGATTTGTCATTCCGAATAAATATTTTAGAAAATAAGAACTGTCATTTTAAAAATTTATTGATATACAATTTAAGGGAGTAATATATGGGTTATAATCATTTAAGAAACTCAATACAGAATGTTCTAAAATGATGGATGGACAATCTACTATTTGAAATGAAGATTTTCAATAAGAATTTTGATAACCAATTTTGATTGGTGGAATAAGTTTAAAATATTCTCATCAGCGACAAGCAGATTGCTAATAATAAAAAAATTGAATGGGAACAGTTTGTTGCTAATGTAGACTATTCACTAGGTACTTTTTTTTGGTAGCAGAAAAATATTAAGAAGCAAAATTTTTAAGAAAAATTATTAAAACTTTCGGAGAAACAACAATTTGGTATGAAAATTAGAGAAAGGAATACATTATACTTTAAAGCTAATCAGTAATATAATTAATCAAGTAGATATACACATTATAAGAAGAAAATTGGTAATTATAATTGAATACAAACCATAGAATTCATCGACGTAATTAAGTAAAATGTTGTATTGTGGAAACGGTGTCTCCACAATACTTTGCAGAAAGCTTTGGATTATGGGATTTGTCTAAAATGTTTTGATGTTGACGAAATATAGCATTTATTCTTGATATTATGCAAGCTGGACAAATTGTATGGTGTCTTCCAAGAGGTAACCTAAAACAAAATAAAAACCAATCATTGATGTGAATTAATTAAACAATACAGTGAACAAAGGTATTTAAAACTATTTTAATTATATATATTTTGTACAAAGAATTGAACTTTGATATTGCACAGACGCTCATAAGCTTTATTATTCGCCATTTTCTGTCATAGACTTTGATATAACGGATTTCTTGTTATAAAATTTGTATAAAATGTTGCCTATTTCAAATCATGTATAGAAATAATATTTCGCCAGAGTGTATGATTTTATTTGAATGAGTGATCATACTAGATAGTAGGTTTTCACAAATTTATGTCTTGTAAAAGAATGATGTATTTGTTTCTACAACATTAAATAACGTTTTTCCATTTGAAAAACATTTTAAAATTATATTCTTGAGATTTTTTTATTTCTTTATGGTGATTGCTCCATCTACTTTCAACAGTTAGTAGCTTTGAACTGACATCTGTGAATTGTGGAGAGGTTCAACATTAAACAGACAGGACCGTCTTTAGAGTTTATTTGGAAATAATAAAGCAAGTATATTTTTGATTAACTAAATTCCTTTATTGAAATATAGGGACTTTATTTAAACTTTGGCGCTCATATTAGAAATTAAAATTGTTTTGTTTTTCTACATTTGAACCCTACTCTGAGATTATGGAGTTTCTCATGAAAAAAGTATAATTATCTTACAAATTAATTTTAAATTTTACAATATACCAAGCAAACAAAAACTAAATATGAACTAAACTAAACAATAATTTTAATATTCTCTCCCCCAATACAAATCACAATAATATGTCGGCCCAACGTAGGGCAAATCAAATTCACATAAAATAAACTACAATAACATGGTGCCCAACGTGGGGCAAATTAAACTATTCTCTCATCCAATTCTATCCACAATAACATGGCGCCCAACGTGGGGCAAATTAAATTCACATAAAATAAACTACAATAATATATATATATATATATATATATATATATATATATATATATAAATATATATATATGTGTAATTGTATTCTGTATTGATGATTTTTAATGAAGTGATAAACGTTAAAATTATCACAAACTACACAACTAATATTGACTGTGTATTACATATATAATGTCGCGTGGAATTATAAGTGAACATCCACTTCTCATGCGCCGACTCAATAGTTTAGAATTCTCAGTGCGCATGACTGGAGAGAATGCAAGAGCGGTGTATAAATTTTTAATGTAAGAAGCATTTGAACTTTGGTCTCAACAATTTATTAAGTAATTTATCTGAAGTGTTGGTATTTTTTTTATTTATTTTAACATTCATAATACATATATAAAAATATACTCCATTCATTCAATCTCTGCAATAACATTTGAATATATAAAAACAGAGGTAAATATCTTGATCGAGGAATGAAATATTTGAGGTAATTATAATAATTCAAGTGTAAATCACAGTTTGTCTATGCGTCCAGAAATCAAAGGAATGAGTATCCATGCCACCGACTATAACATAAATTTAAAATAAAGCAAAAGTAATAAAACTTCTTTAGGAGCTAGCCGAAGGTGCGTCAAACATACAAACCAAATCAAGACTACGACTATATTGTATATCAAAACTCTTAAATAAATATAATGAATAAAAAAATTAATAATTATAATATATATATATATATATATATATATATATATATATATATATATATATATATATATATATATATATATATATAGCTGAAAAGCGAAAAAACGCCGTGATCGTTGCCGATCAATTAGAACACAAATTGAAAAATATCTTTTTGGGGATTGCAGCAAAAGAGGAAAAATACACTCTATTCAATTCTCCAAGCTTTCGTAAATCTTTATTTACATCATCAGCGAACTACAATAAGGAAAGAAAAACATAAATTATAAAAAGTGTTCTTACAAACTTTTCTACAGCTTACATTGATCGAGATTGCATCATAGATCTGGAATACAGGAAAAGTGTAAAACAGCAAGTCATTAGAGAAATAGGTCCAGTCGGCAATAAATTTGCCTACTACTGGTTCAAGTTTGAAACATTATTAAAAAGTAAAAGTTAAAACATTAAAAATCGAGAATCCACACACCCACGCGGACTTGTGAGAATAATGGCGGAAACTGAAAATGTCAGGTTAAGTACAACATTCATCACGTGGATGATAGTTACTAGACCTGAGGAAAGGATGGGAGAAATGAGGGGTACGGAAAGGGAGGTGCTTGTCATAAAAACGGGGGAGGAAAGATATGTGGATGTTCTTAACAGAATGAAGTCCCAAGTCAACGTGGAAGGCTTGGGCATTAAGGTTGATAACATTAAGAAAACCAATGGTGGAGATCTCATCGTCAAGATGAGAGGTAGGGGCGCAGCTGATAGGCTCAGGGAAGAAATGAGGGATAGGATGGGGGATAAGAAAACGATTGTCAAGAAAGATGAGACAACTTTTGACATTCTGGACATTAATCCGTCTGTCAGTGAGCAAGAGCTCAAAGCGGTGGTATGTCAACGGACGGGACTAGTACAAGCAAGTTTGAACGTAAGGAGTATGAGGGAAAATAGAGGAGGTGGACAGACTGCTAGTGTGTCCGTCAAGAAGGGGAAAGCGGAGGTGCTACGGAGACACAAGAATATCAAAGTGCACTGGCAAATGTGCAAAATTAGGGAGAGGTTTAACCCTCTTCGCTGCTATAAATGTCTAGAATACGGGCATAACACCTATTCATGCAGAAATAAAGAGAGGAGAAGGGCTTGTTTTAACTGCCTTGAGGAGAATCATTGTGCAAAAGATTGCACAAATGAGCCTGTATGTCTGTCATGTAAGAAACCGGGGCATAGATCTGACTCTATGAACTGTCCTAAATACAGGGAGCTTGCCTATGGCAGAAAAATAGCAGGGACCGTACAGAAAGGTGGATAAGCTATAGGCTTGTATGGGAACGTGCACTGATGTCATGGCTTCAAGCTCGTTCCGGTGCACACCATGTTCCCGAGGAGTTTAAGAGGAGGGTGGTTTAGTGCAGTGAAAGTCCCACACGAACTCACAGCATTGCACTGCCCGCTGTGGGAACGGCATTAGCTTCCACCCCACCTCTCAGGGCAAAAAAAAAAGTACAACATTCATCATTACTAAATGAATGAAAAGAATCGATGTTTGCAATGACGCGAGACACTGAAACAATCGAATTGAAACTTTCAAGAGAATACCAGGGTGGTACCAAAATTATGGAACTGTTGGGAAATATCACTCCAATGAAATTCTCATTAACGAGAATTAATATGTGATTATTGATGTTATTTATTATTATTATTAATATTATTATGGATCTTTTAATAAAGGGGGAACACCTACCATGATGACACAAGTGGGAAACTAGTGAGAATTATTAATATTATCATTATTATTATTATTATTGTTATTAATATGAAGACAATTGTGCTTATCAAGCGTTAGGAGGAGGGAGTAGAGATTACTCAAATTCTGAATGTCAGTCTTCTTATTCATACAACCTTCTTCTTGAAAGATGAAAGCCATTTCCAAACAAAAGATTGTTTTTGGCTAAGTACTTTTATTATATTTCTATGATGAAAATACGTTTACATTCGTTTTGTTTCAGTTGCCTACTATAGGCTATGCCAAAGAAAATGATACTTTGCTAACTAAAAACGATAGACATGATGCAATGTTTACAAACAAATCAGTGGATAATAATATTATAAAATGCCACAATAACTATGCATATTGTAAAAGTGAACATACCTAAACATAAATAGCAATGACATTACTCGCAATTATTTAACTTTTACTTTCTGTTTCACAAAAGCATACAAGAGACAGCTTCTCAAAAGATTTCTTGTACATCTCAACCAAATGAGAAGCCAAATGAGTCCTCTAATGAAAATGTATGATAAGAGATAATAAAAATATCTTCAGTGAATTAAACTTTTTTGTAATTTTGGTATCAATGGAACTAATGGAATCCTGCTGCTTTAAGAAAAAGGCCCCATCCTGCTCTTCAGCCAGGGCTTAATTTAGGTATGTTTATATTTAATTTCTCAAATAATAAAATGTGCAAACTGCATCTTTAATTATTTTAGAATCTGGCAGAAGTTCCAGCCCATCATCTGCAGCAATAACAAAAGCCAAGTTAAGTAAGTGTAACGGTAACTTGCATAGTCGTATGCTGCAAAAGAAAATTGACCTGCTAGACTTACAAATAAACTTGATGCAAAAGGAACATGATGAAAAAGAAAAGAAGAATGCTGAAAAACATCATTTGGAAATGAAAATTTTGGAAAAGAGATTGATTAATTTATTATAAAACGTCCATTAATCTAGGTTTGCCAACGCAGTCAAATCTAAAATAGGTAGGAATTTTAAGTATTTTTCATGCTAATTTATTACTGTGAAACGAATTTCGTTTCTCAAACCGTTATGGAAAAAAATAAGGACAATGCCAGATTAACATCAAACTGGCATTGTCATATTATTTATCAGGAGAAAACGAGGGAAAAAATAACCTTAATTAGTTGCTAACAGTTAAAGCAGAAAATAATAATGTGAAGTCAAAACTTAAAAATGTTTAGAATTGGTGTGAATTCAAAATAAATATTCCGAATTGATTGCTGCAAATACTTTGAACGCTTGTATGTTTTGAATCGAGAATGTAACAATAATTGTAAAAACAGCTGTTAGAAGTTGCTGACAACAAACAGAAAATATTTTCAAAACAGCACTGTGAATGCCAGTGGTATATCAATTGAGCATTGCCATGGTTGTAATTACATATAACTACAAAAATAACTTTCAAAATTTCGAAATGTATTTGTTGTTGGAAATAGCAAATATTTGCAAGTACAAGTGCTGTCAATGCTGGTAGAATATCGATTGACCATTATCATGGACAGTGGCGGCTCCTCCATTAGGTCATTAGGTCAATGACCTCCCATTAAAAAATAATTTGTAAAAATATTTAAATAGATATATAAAAAATGAAATATACCTACTATACATATAGTATAGTATTAACTACTAATACTAAGTATTTCTCTTGAATAAAAAATAAAAATTATCTAAAATGTTTCAAGACCCCGTGTAAACGTTTTTCAAGACAAACGTGTAAACGTTATTTCGCAGCAAATACCTACATCTCTGCGAAATTGGTCTCCATCAATGACCTCAACGCGTTAAATGGGGACGGAATCTGCTGAACGTTGACAATCTTCGTAACCTGAAAGAAACACGCCCGAAGTTTACATGTTTTGGGTCAAAAGCCCGGGTTAATATCGATGATGAATCAACTTACGTCGTTCGATTATTACACGCTTAGAAAAGAGATGAGTAGAGGGGTTGGCAGGCTGCGCTATATTTTGATTTAAAGGAGATCATTTTGAAGTCAAACCCAGATAGCATTTGATATCCTATGTATATACCTCAGAGGTTCTGCTTGTGTACATGTTCTGGTGTTTATGCTTAGGATGTACATAACATATACATTGATGAATATACATAAAACAGACATATTATGTACGTACTTTCAGGTACATGGGTTTTGTGTACATCCTAGGAATATACCTCCTCTGAATATTCAGGAATATGCGTTTCGTGTACATCTTAAAAATATGCATCTTATGACTATTCTTGAATATACAGAGTATGTATATCCTAAAAACATACCTCTTGTGAATATTTCAAAAAATAAAGTTTACTTATATCCTACAAATATGTAACTTATGAAGATACCAAAGATACGTTTTGTGTATCTCCAAAAAATATATATTTTAGGAATATTCCAGAATATTCATTTTGTGTACATCCTGCAAATATACATCTTATGGCTATTCCGGAATATACAGAGTGTGTACATCCTAACAACATACCTCTTATGCATATCTGAAAACATGCAATTTGCTTGTATTCAACAAATCCGTAGGACACATTTTGTGTATATCCAACAAATAGAATTTTTAGGAATATTCATTTTGTGCATATCCTGCCATATACTTACTTCTGTTATGAATATTTTGGTTACTTTAATAGACATATTAACAATTGCAGAACAAATTGATATTTCTATCTTTATCAAAGTTACTAAAATTTATGTACATCTACGTCACTTATATTCCTCGCTATAGAAGTATATACATTTTCTGGATAAATAAGAAATGTGAAAAATTAAGGGGAGATGTTTTACTGCCAATTAGGGTGGACCCTTTATATAAAAAAATTATTTGGGTAACTCCTGTATGATACAGACCTCCCTATAAAAAGAGCGCCAAAAAAAGGAAATATTTTTTTGATTTTTATCACAAAATATCACAAAAATGATATTAATCAGCCATTTTTTTGAAATAGAGAGGGCACTTAAATCTTATTAATATTTAGATTGTGTTCCCCTATTAAGGGGTAGAAAAAAAGCCATCACTAAAAGCCGGTTTTGTTTTGTAGGATATTTTTTTCCTTATTCATATCATGCCATTTAATAGAAATAATTAATAGATAACGATTTTATAATATAACATCCTTATTGTGTAGGTCATTTTATATATCATGAGTAGAGTTGAACTTTTGCAATACAGGCATCTGCACTTATTTTTGGGTATGAAGTTGTAAATAAACTATTGCCTGTTAGAGGTCGCGACCATCTTATTTTTATAGAAGCTATCATTATTTTCCGTGTACTTTATATATTACAGATAAACAGGTAATTAATTGATTCATTCATTTTGTGAAAGTGATTATATTGTTTTAATTTAAATTACACAACTAACAACTGTGTATTCAATTTACAATAAATTCAATTAGTTGCGCCATCTATCGAATCAGTAGCCCAAGTATTTACCTATTAATTCTACATTCTACCATTTATGTGCATTAGTAAACAATTGAAGTGAATACTGTTTTTGTACCGTACAATCTCAGTTCACAGCAAATTCGATGTCAATTACAAAGACTTATTATAATCACTAATCAACAGCTCAACTGGATTTGTATTCTACATGCACGATTTTCGTGTAAGTTGGTACAGAAGGGACAGATCTAAAACCTACTTTGGCGCGATCGTCGCGGCTGCGCAGGCTACACAGAAAATAAATGCTAGAGGAATTTACCTATTTACAGAGACCTATGTCCGGTATTGTTTAAAGGCAGAGAAAGACGTATTGTTATAATTTTATTGTGTGTATTTTTTATTTTTTCAAGTTTTATACGCTGTTAAAGTGTGATTGATTATTGAGTAACTATACTTGATACTTGCGAAATTTGGCAAGGTAAGTTTAAGGACTGAAGAGAGATTGTAAATAAAACCTTTTTAATTTCTAACCTAACATTTTAATCCCTCGTTTTTGCAGGTTCTTTCACGCCAAGAATATAGTAAAGAGTTTATTATTATTTCTGCCACGCCAGTTTTTGTGTATGCAACTGAGAACTGTGATTGATTAGTACTTCACTTCATACTTACGATAGACTGCACAACCTTAAAATGAAGTTTTGTTTTGACTGTTTTTAAACAAGTATGAATAAAAAGTATATTCTTTAAATGGCACACTACATATATCTTTGAAATGTCTTTTTTATCCTGATACCTGATATTGATAACATTATCAGTTTATAAATTCTGAAAAATTTATTGTGTAAAAAGTAAATTTAGATGAAATACTTATACACATTTGTGTGTTTTGGGTAGATTCCTTTGGTTAGTGCTATATATAGATGCATATCTTATTTTTGTGTGGTGTGTACATTTCATATTATATAGTGTGTAGATATATTTGAGTTTCATATATTCAATTATCTACAATGCTGAATTCATTCTTATGATCCCACCATAATAAAAAAAAGTTTAACATACATTATTTAGGCATCTCTAAATTTTATTATATAGGGATGGTGATGGGGAACGTTATAATGAATGTAAAAACCTGAATATTTATGAATTTTTCTTATGAGATACATGTGTTGGATATTTAAATATATACAGCCTTATGAAAAGTATCGCATAAAATTCATAAAACAAACGGTGTTAATTTTTGAACTAATTGCAAAAACACGTCAAACAGTTTTTCTAATAAAATGCATCTTTCCACATATTACTAAAACAAGTGTAGTTGACTCATCAAGTGGTTGGATTTTCAGAATCTCTTTAATGAGTAGATGTTAATGATACATATCACACTTTACTATATCTGACTTTTATAGTAAACGACCTATAGCTACTGGAAAAATCACATTTTGTCAAATTCAGGTAGCTATAGTATCCATAAAAATCAAGAAAAATAGCTTATCTTCTAATGGGCTATTCAGTGGTATGATAAATTATTTGATGCAGGGAGATCTCAAATCACCTAGGATAGAAATTATTTGAGAAATTAGAGTTTTCCAGTAGCTGTAAATAATTTACTAGTGACGTCAGATATAAGTGTGATAATTGTATATCGTTGAAATCTGCTCGTTGAGGAGATTAAGAACATAAAAAAAATATACGAGGTATTCTATTTAAAAACCTAACAACGTAAGTCGCTATACTTTTCCGGACCACCCTGTATATTTTTCAGTAATATGAAATGATGCATAATTTTAATAAACTGTGACATGTTTTACATTTTGTTAAAAAATATACAATACGTTTTATGAATTTTATGCGTTACTTTATCAGAACACTACACATAATATATAGTATGCAATGTACAGGGGTGTCCTAAATTCGAGCCTTACTATTTGGATCTCGGAGACGGTAAGATTTAGAAAAACTGTTATATGAATGCAAAGTTGCCCAATTATGAAGCCAATTTATTGGTGTTAAGTTTGGGATATCAGGTCTGGTTTCCAATATATGTATTTACGAAAATCTAAATAAGTCAATTCCTTTTATCTCTGCTGCCTTTATTATCAAAAATATCAAAAAAATATAATCTTTTTTGTTTCACTATGTTCATGTGTATAATTTTTCAATCCATCGTTTCGTTCACGAAGTATACCACTATCAATTTTTTTAAGTGCGGAAGTTTGAGGGTGGCACTGCATAATAAACGAAACGTTGGATTGAAAATTATCTACATGAAGATAGGCTCTATTTATAGTGAAGCAAAAAACATTTATCATATTTTTTGTTATTCTTGAAAATACAGAAAGCAGAGGCAATGAAAGGAGTTGACTTATTTACTTTTTCTGCAAATATATTGGAAAACAGACATGATATCCCAAACTTTAAAATGCCAATAAGTTGGATAATTGGGCAACGTTGCCTCCATTTAACTGTTTCCGAGATCCCAATGGTACAGCTCAAAATTGAAACACCCATACAGGTAGGAATATACATAATAAAATAAAAATGTATGTGCATAGCTCTTACTTATAGGAATATACCTAGAAGGATGTATTTAATACATACATAGTATATACAGCATATAACAGCTATATGCATGGAATGTACTTCAAATGAACATAGTTAAATGTACATACCATGTATGTACATTTACATTTCCATATACATACTGAAGAATATACCTAGAAGGATGTATTTAATATATACATAGTATATACTGTATACAACAGGTATATACATGGAATGAACATCAAATGATTATAGTTAGATGTACATTCCATGTATGTCCATTTACATATGCATATACACGTCCCTGGAATGTCCAAATAGGAGAATAAGGTACATACCATGTATCTCTTTTGAATGTCCACAATGGTAGTTAGGTACATTCCAGGTATATACATATTCATAGGAAGTATGTCCATAAGATGTACCTGGTATATCAAAATGCTATCTGGGAATAAGATTTGTGTTTTGATGTCATAAGTTGTTATTGTTATTATTTTGATTTTTGATTCGTTTTTTTGAGGGCTTGTGTTTTAATTATTTGGTGTTATTTTACGCCTTTTATAATGTCTGTGGTGCAAATGGTTGTAAATTTGAGAACGAAAAGTGAATTAAATATTGAAAAACTATTGAAACTAAAGGAAGGACAAGAATAAAGAAGTTCATCGCAATTTTCGCAGGTCTATGTATGATTTGTCTGATTGGATTTGCGGATGTGAAGTAAGTGATGCATTTTACTGTTTCGTTTGTCTGCTTTTTTCGAATAATTCTTTATGGTGTGAAAACGGTGTCCAAGACTTAAAACATTTAAAAGAGAAAATAAAAAAAAAATAGTTTATCGGCAGACCATATGAAATGTGCCATGAGTTTCGTTACAATCGGTACTGTGGATATTCTTACTCAATTAGACAATGCTTATAGACAATCGGTAAGAATTTTTAATGAAAATGTGTCGAAAAACAGATATATTATAAATAAAATAATTGACTGTGTAAAATTTTGTGGGGCGTTTGAACTTGCTTTGCGAGGGCACGACGAGGCAGAATCTTCTGTAAACCCGGGAATATTTCACGGGCTTATGAATTTTGATTCAGAGCTGGATCCAATATTCAAAGAATACTTGGATAAGGCTACGGTTTTTAAGGGTACTTCTAAAACTGTACAAAATGAATTACTTGATTCAATGTTATCGGTGGCTCAAGAACAACTTAAATTTGAGATTCAGTCAGCCGAATATATCGCAATCCAGGTGGATGAAACTACTGATAGCTCGAACAGAACTCAAATGACTTTTATTATACGGTACATTTTATCCGGTGTCGTTCACGAAAGGTTTATAGTATTTGTAAATCCTACCGGCACCACAGCCGAACATTTATCGGAGATAATTTTTAAAGAATTAGAGGTACTAGAAATTAATAAAACACCGGAAAAGTTAATTGGACAGAGTTATGACGGAGCTTCTACTATGCGTGGTCGGTTAGGCGGAGTACAAAAAAAATTAAAGAACGATATCCTCAAGCAGATTTTATTCATTGTTATGCTCACCAATTAAATTTAGTTCTGCATAAAGCAGCAAGTCAGTATAAAAATGTTAAAGTTTTTTTGCCAATTTACAGGGATTTTCCACATTTTTTAGTCGATCTCCAAAACGTACAGCGATTCTCGATGAATTTGTTAAAGTACGTTTACCTAGAGTGGCACCGACAAGGTGGTATTTTAATACGCGTTGTGTGGAAACCGTATTTTTGTATCAAGCTGATATTCTGGCTTCAATAGAAAAGATAATTGAGGTTGAAGAAGACTCAAATACAATTAATCAAGCAATAGGATTAAAAATTTTTTTGCAAAGCGTGGATTTCCTTTATTGGCTAAATTTTTTCCATTTAATAATGCCTAATTGTGAAGTTCTTTTTAATCAACTTCAAAAACAAGGTATTGACGTGATATTGGTGAAAAAAAATAAAGACTCATTTACAATGTCAATTCAAAAAGTTAGAGACCATATTTTATTAAATGAAATATTTCCCGAAGCACCTTCATCTTCTTCAAACTTGGTGCAAAAAAACCAAAGAAAAATGAAGACTCAAAGCGTCAAGTTGTTTTGGAGGTTTGCGACATAATAATTTCTGAGATTGTCCACCGCTTTAGTTTCAGTGATCATTTAGTGATTGCCCCGTTATTTTACAGCAACCAGTTCGAACAATATAGAATTAATTTTCCAGATCGTATTCTTCAGTCAATAAGAGAAAACTTTTCTAGTATTAATTACTTAAAAGTAAAAACTGAACTTCAAGTTATTTATGAACGCGACGATTTTAATAGGAGCTCAAGAGCTGTGCCAATGCTTCAATTGTTTATTAATAACAATCTCTCGTAAACTTTTTCGGAAACTGTAAAATTGTTGACTATTTCATGTACATTACCAATGACAACTGTAGAAAGCGAAACATGTTTTCCTACTTTACAGAGAATGAAAACATTTTTGCGTAATACTATGGGACAGGAGAGATTGTCGGCGTTAGCTATGTTAAGCATAGAAAAGCAATTTGTGAATAGTATTCATAATTTTAATGAAAGGGTTATTGATCACTTTGCAAATACCAAAGATCGAAGGCTTCACTTAAATTTTAAAAAGATTTAGATTAATTATCATTTAATTCAAGTTTGTCATATTTAATATGTATAGAAAAGAATAAAATGTGGTTGTTTTTTAAGAGAGCATTATTTTTATATAAAACAAGCGTGGCCCAGAAATTTTTTTGCTTCTCTGGCCTTGGAAAAGAACTCCACAAATTTAGGGTTTTTAGCACAAAAGTTGCCTTTACACGTTCTCAGCAAAAACAGAGATATAATCCTACTTCTAAAAAATAACTTTTAATACACAGTTTCACTTTTGCTTTTATTTTGTTTTTAATCTCTTAAAGTGTAGTTTTCTGTATATTATATACTTTTAGGTTTTATCATTATCATGAACTTATACAAATTCAGGTGTACATCAGTAAAATTGCTATGTTAACCAATTTATTGTCACTTTGATATTACTATTGTTAATTTAACGTTTACCTTTATTAAATTTGTAATTATGGTTTAATTGCGATACTTTAGATATGTTGTTATTTAAGATTTGTCACATTAATGCAAGATCCATATTGAGTGATTTTCCCGAGTTTAAGAGAGCAGTACATGAAAAATATGATATTATTACCGTATCAGAAACATGGCTAAATGTAAATATATTGAGCGACTCGATTTCCCTTCCTGGTTATCAGCTTTTCAGGAAAGATAGAAAAGATCAGAGAGGTGGAGGTGTTGCCATTTATATCAAGATAAAAATTAGAGCAAAAATAATAAATAATTTACCAACAAGTAATATTGAACAAGTATGGATTTCATTTAGTCTGAATCATCTAACATATGCCATCGGTTCCGTGTACAAACCACCTAAATATTCAGCTGTAAACTTTGTTACAGGCTTGGAAGAGGTACTGGGAAATCTTACACCTACATTTAATTACCTAATATTCGCTGGTGACTTAAATATTGATTTTTTAAACGTTGTCTCTAATTCTTGCAACTCAATTAGCAATGTCTTGGAAGTCTTTAATTTGAACCAAGATATTGATCAACCCACGCATATAACAGCTAATTCAAGTACAGTCTTGGATGTAATAATTTGTTCAAGTAACTTAAAATGTGATAATATTCTTACTGTTGACTGTCCAACCGTTACCAATCACCACTTAGTTACCTGCTCCTTTGGCTCAAAAAATACTCAGGATGGCCCTAAGTTTTACATTTATAGAGATTTTTCAAATTTTGTGCTCAATGATTTTTGTGCTGATCTGATTGCTACCAACTTTATTGATATCTTTCGAAGCAGTACAGTGGATAACAAGATTGAGTGTTTTTCTAAATTATTTTTAGACGTCTTTAACCGTCATGCTATTATAAAAATAGTTAAAATAACAAAACCTAAATCACCGTGGCTTACTTCAAATCTTAAGCTAATGATGTCGCTAAGAAATAAAGCTTTACAAAGATTTAAAAAGACTAAAAACTTGGCCCATTTTAATTATTATAAAGAACTCAGAAATTTAACAAATAGGACAGTCAAACTAGAAAAAAAAGCTTATTTAGAGTTCAAACTAACTACACAAACGAAATCAAACATCTGGAAAGAGTTAAAATCCCTTGACATTTATGATAGAAGGGCCAATTGTGTAATACCTCCCCACTTGTCTGACATTAATAAAATTAATGATTATTTTGTTAAAATAACTAATACCGTGCAAACACCCGATAATGATCTATTAAACTATTTTAATAGTAATATTAAAACTAATGCAGATAACTTCGCATTTTGTGAAGTAACTGAAGATGATGTATGTCTCAAATTATTGTCTATTAAGTCTGAAGCTGTTGGTGCTGATCATATCAGCTGTAAAATGTTATTATACGGTTGTCCTTTCTTGTTAATTTATTTGAAGCACATTTTTAATTTTATTATTTCTACAAATACTTACCCAACAGTTTGGAAAAAGGCTTTTGTGGTTCCGTTACCTAAGATCTCTTCACCTATGGACTTCTCCGATTTACGTCCAATTAGTAATCTCTGTTGTCTATCAAAAGTTTTTGAAAAACTCCTTGACAAGCAAATACGTGACTATTTAAACGCATTTTCGTTACTCCCGCCATGTCAGTCCGGGTTTAGGCCAGGATTTAGTTGTACTACTGCCCTATTAAAGGTCACAGATGATATCCATAGAGCAACTGATAACAATTTGTTAACTGTTTTAATTCTTTTAGATTATCCCAAGGCCTTTGACCTAATTAATCATAATCTCCTTTTAGCTCTTTTAAGTACATTGGGTTCTCACCTGAAGCAGTGTAGTTGCTTCAAAACTACTTAAACAACAGATGCCAAGCTGTGGTGCTGAATAATACTGCCTCAGGATTTCGTTATACTCAAACTGGAGTACCTCAAGGGTCAATCTTGGGCCCACTCCTATTTGTAATGTATTCTTCGCTATTCTCCTTATCTCTAAAGTTTTGCACAGTACATACCTACGCAGATGACACTCAACTCTATCTTTCTTTTCCAGAACATGACATTCAAGCTTCCTGCAATAGCATTAACAAAGATATTGAATCGTTAATAAATATATCCAGAATGTATTGCTTAACTGTTAATCCCACTAAATCCAAAATGCTTCTATTTGGTCGCACCTCTACAAAAAACCGATCTCGTAATCACATTAAAATTAAAATTGGCAGTGAAGATCTCCGGCTGGAAAGTTGTGCCAAAAATTTAGGCATTCTCATTGACGAGTCGTTCAAATTTAGCTCTCATGTGTCCGATATTGCTAGAAAAGCTTATAATAGCTTAAAATTATTATATGCAAATAAAGATCTGTTAAACAAAAGAACTAAAAAAATGCTTTGTGAGTCAATTGTTTTATCACATGCTAATTATGGAGACACAGTTTATGGGCCATGTTTATTTAAATATGATGAGACAAGATTACAAAGTATTCAGAATTCATGCATTCGATTTATTTGTGGATTGTGCAGAAGGGATCACATTTCTTCACATTTAAAAACACTTGGATGGCTAAATATGAATCAGAGACGTGCCTTACATGCTTGCACTTTATTTATGAATATTATTAAAACTTATACACCCGCATATTTATGTAACAAAATAACTTTTAGAACTGACGTTCATAATATTAACATTAGACATAAGTATAAACTGACTCCACCTATCCACAAAACCAAATTGTTTCAGGGCTCTTTTTCGTTTTATATAACTAGCCTACTAAATAGGATACCCAATTACTACTTAACATTTTCATTCAATGAATTTAAGTATACGGTTAAAATGGATTTAATGAATGGCAGGCTTAAACTAGACTAATGTTTTTGTTGTTTATTTTTTAACTATTTCAGTGGATCTTGTCTTGATGTACTTGAACTTATTCGTTAATTTACATTGTTGTGTACTTTTTTATATTTGTGTTTTTGTATTTGTAATTCACATAGTTGTGTATATTTGAGAGGTTGAGTGGAAGAGCAGAACTTGGCTAATTGTTACAGATTAGGTAAGCTCCTGAACTCTGCCTTTTGACCACGTTTTGTAATGTAATTTTTAGTTGCTGTAAAACTTGTGTGGTCAATAAAAGCCTGTTATTATTATTATTATATATTTTAACGACTTCTGGGCAGAAATTGGCCGTGGTTTTTCGAAAAATTTTCGCCCACGGCGAATAGGCCTCCGGGGGACTAGTCAGTGTCGTTCTGTATTTTAAGATTTTGGTCACATCACCTATGACCCCCCTATAAAATTAACCACGAGCCGCCACTGATCATGGATATATTTATATGAAACAGTATTTCCCCATTCATCACATAATAATCCAATGTGTCACAGCAGTTTAGATATTGTAGGATGACACATCCAACTTCGATTATGTGAAAAATGTACGATATTATGAGGCCTGAATTTTAATATTCGGATATCTATAAGTAACTTTTTAAAAAACATTATTTTTACAATTTAAATAATATTATAACAATTATGAAAAATATATATTTGTAGTTTGAAATCTAGTCTATAACTGACTAAAAGATGAGCGCATCATCCACAAGACACCTTCGCAATCTTGCTGAATTCCCACAAAAGTCGGATTCGGGGAAACTAAACTCCGGACTGTGGGATACGCAGCGTCAGAATCTTCTCATGGGAACCAAGCGAGGTGACGACATAATTCTTCCCCCCATAGTCTCGGCTTCCGAGGGTTAAAGAGGAAGACGAGCATCGTGGTGGTCCATCTGTGATGGTGTTGAAGTCCGAAATCTGTTGGTGAGCTTCTTGTAGATTAAGTAGCAACTCGTAACAATCAGAAGTCCATAAATGAGGATCGTCCAGGCACTGGGGACGTAGATAGGGCTCTCGAAATGAAGATTGGGCTGATTTTCGATCACTTGGCTGCGAATTTCTTGAAGTTCGTCTAATCGGAGGTCTTCTAAATCGATGCTAATATTAATCTTTGAGGGCGTCGGAATGACAGCGTCTATATCGAGGAACAGGATCGGCTGCTTCGGGTTCGTGTATTACTGTTCATTGATTATAGTCAATTGATCAGTGGTGAATTGGCAACCAGTAGGGATTTCGATGAGGAATGTGCCCATTAATTTTCGGATTTCTTCTTGTCTGGAGCATTTCAATTTTAATATTGATTCATATGGAAATAATCCGATCCATTGGTTAGATGCGTCGAGCTGATTTAGCAGTGGTTGGGTCAAATGGACTTGAGTCTGGCGGCATTTGGAGATGTTTCTGGCCTCGAGGAGCTGAATTTCACAGGGACCATCTTCGATTTCTTTTAGCTCTTGTTTGTCGCAAATATACCATTGAGGAAGAATTTCTTTGCAAGAGTTACTCATAAATGTAAAATACATTTGGCCTTTTATCAAGAATTTATTTTTTGGAATAATTGTCTTAAACTGATTCTCAGAATATATTGGTACTGAATAAAAATGATATAATTCAAAATCAAAAGGAAAAGTAATTGGAATATGTAGAATATATGTGATTTTATTATTTAGAATGTAGCTATCGATTTTAATGAGTTTCTTATAAGGTTCACTGTTATTGACATTCACTGGAAATGGCATTTGTTTCGATTCGGTTTGATTGCTTAATTTTTTAAGTTCGATGTATAGGTCATTTATTGAAATAATGCTCGGGTGCATAATTTGTAATTTTGAAAAAGTAATTGAATTCTCGATGTCTTGTAGAATTGAATTAATTATTTCGTTCATATTTATTATTTGATTGAGAACATATTTTATTAACATTGCATTTTCTCTATATGTATTGTTTTCAACTATCAAACTAATTTGGTTTATTTTTGAAGTAATCAATTGTTCATTATGGTTAATTTTTTGAATTGTTTTATTGAATTGATCTATGACATTCAGAGATAGCGGAATATTGTTTTCCCATATTTGACACTATTTGCTTTTGGTTTGACTCTAACTGAGAAGTCAATTTTTCGTAGCGTTGACCATCATAAGCGTCTAAATTTCCGGTAATGGATTTGAATATTGAGCCCAAGCCTTCGATTAATCCTGGTTTACGGATAATATGATGCGGAGAATGTTTTTCATTTTTTATTCAACTTAGTCTTCAGTGAATTGTGAGATTTTTAGATAGTTTGATGTATCAAAAGAATAATCTTTATTTGTGAGTATTAGCCTGGTTATATTATGAGATTTCAATCTTAATTTGTAGATTTCTGTAATGATTG
This sequence comes from Galeruca laticollis, assembly GCA_963921935.1. Classification (NCBI taxonomy): domain Eukaryota; kingdom Metazoa; phylum Arthropoda; class Insecta; order Coleoptera; family Chrysomelidae; genus Galeruca; species Galeruca laticollis. The sequence continues at coordinate 62,382,975 of OY998181.1, read as the reverse complement.
GATTCATATCGTAATAGTGAATAAGTGTATGTGTGTATTGTTCGACTTTGGCAGTTCCTAATTTAACTGGAACAAGGCCGGGATTATTTTCTAATTTTTGAAGTAGAATTTTTTCCTGGAGTACGAGGATCCCCGGGAGTCTGAAATAGCAGAAATGAAATATTTTATCTTTTGAAAGTATAAGTTTGTTTAAGTGGGCGTTTTATATTATCCATATGTATTTTTTCGTGTGTTGGGGTTGAAACTGTTTTTAAATCATTATTTACTGTTGTTAGTTGAGTGGATTTGTCAAATTTATTTGCTTGTTTCTGCCTTATATGTTTTTTCACGAAAACCTTTTGTTCTGGTTGAAATATTTCAGGTTTGTCTCGGTTAACATTGAGTTTTTGTATAGTCTTTGATTTTAGAGCGATAAGAACTGAGTTAATTTTTGAATAAAGTAATTTTGATTTCTCCCTATGATCATTTATATAATCATTTATTATTATTTGATCGATTTCCATTTCAAAAGGGGTTATTATATGTTATATGTCCGTTTATAATATCGATTGGTTTGAATTTCGTTGAAGAATGTAGAGAATGATTATAGGCCAAAATTGCGTAAGTGATTTCATTTTTGATTGGGGTTTTCAATATTCTAACATGTTCGATTATTGTCGAGTGAAACCTCTCAACAATTCCGTTTGACTGAGGTTGATTTGGACTGCAAAAGTGAGTATCAATTTTGTGAAGTTTCAGTAATTCTGTTACGACAGAGTTTTTGAATGCAGTACTATTGTCAACTACTATTTGTTTAGGTGTACCGTGATGTGAAAATAATTCTATTAAATTATCAACGATTTCAGTTCCACAGGATGAGTTCAAATGATATGCTTGAGCATATTTGGAAAAGCTATCCACGATAGTTAGGAATTTTGATTGTTCGAGAGTAAAGGTATCTAAATGAATTATTTCAAACAGTTCTGAAGCTGTTGGAGTAATATTCATTTCTATTCGTAAGGGGTGTCGCTCGTATTTACTTTGCTGGCAAATTTCACAGTTATTGATGTAAGTTTGAACAGATTCTTTGATATTTGGCCAATAGTATTTTTCTTCAATTCTTTTTACTGTCTCATCGATTCCGCGGTGGTTTGTTTTACTTTCATGATAATTCGAAATTAATTCTTCAATGTCATTTTTGTTTGTCACGTCAATTAAAAATTTGTTACATCTTTCGAACTTAATAGAAGGCCATCTAAAATTTTTTTGTAAAACTACTGAAAATTTGTCATAGATATTTGGGTTTTGAAAACAAAGATAATATTGAACATTTGGTGCGATATATTCTCTGATAAAATTCGTAATTTCATTTTCCAAATTATTTTCCGATATTTGGACTTCAACACGTTGTTTTCTTTCGAATAAAATCGTGATTTTTGGCTTTGCTGGGGAATGTAGTACTGTTGATATAATAATTTGATTTTGACCGAAGTTTACAGGTATATCTGATATTCGAATACCTACAACAGGATCTTGATCGGCATTGGAATGTATAGTCTCGTCATTTTCTTCGTCTTGTTCTAGTTTTGAACAGATTCGTCTACTTGTACTTGCATGGAGATGTTGTCCATGTCTCGTTGTTTATTTGCTTCCTGTTATTAAAATATTTCTCGAATTATTTGTTCATTTACAAGATTATTAGGATCATTTTCCATGTTTCTTACTAAATCTTCTATTTCGTCGGACACTGTTTTGTTATGGATTTCTGCGCGCGAAAGTGCGTCGGCATTCGAATTTAGTTTATCTTTTTTATATTTAATATTATAGTCGTACTCTTCTAATTTTATTCGCCATCTGGTTAATTTGGAGTTGGGTTCCTTAATAGAAAAAAGCCATTCTAGGGGTTTATGATCAGTTACAATATCGAATTTTCTACCAAACAAATACGATTGAAAATATTTCGTAGCCCAAACTATTGCGAGTAGCTCTTTCTCGATAGTTGAGTAGTTCTGTTCCGAATCATTCAACGTTCGAGAAGCATAAGCAATAGGTCGATCGCTACCAATCGGACCTTGGGATAAGACAGCGCCCAAGGCAACGTTACTAGCGTCTGTCGTTAAAACAAAAGGTTTAGAGAAATCCGGATACTGTAATATCGGCTCGTTAATTAAAAGATTTTTACAAGTATTAAAACAGTCTAAAAATTCTTGATTATGTTCAATCTTCGCTCCTTTTTTTAACACTTTGTGAGAGGTTTGGTGATTTTTGCAAAGTTATTTATGAACCTACAATAATATCCTAGTAAATCTAAGAAACCTTTCATCTGTTTAGTACTATTCGGTATAGGAAATTGCTTGATTGCTTTTATTTTATCAGGGTTGGGTTTATCAAGTTGTATCTTGAAATTAGAATCACGAAGTCTTTGGAAAACGCATCTAAGCCTTTCTATGTGTTCTTGTAACGATGTAGAGAAAATCATTATATCGTGCAAATACACTAAACATTTCTCATTTTGAATTCACGTAATATGTTATCCATAATTCGCTGAAAAGTTGCGGGAGCATTTTTTAACCCAAATGGCATACGCAAATATTCGTAATGCCTATTTTCCGTATTGAATGCTGTTTTTTCTATGTCTCTTTCATCCATCTCGATCTGGTGAAAGCCACTAGACAGGTCGAGAGTGGTAAAGTATTGACATCTTCCGAGTTTATCGAGTAGGTCGGTTATGTTAGGAAGTGGGTACCTATCTCCAATCGGTTTTTCGTTCAGCTTCCGATAATCTACCACAACTCTCCATTTTTGTTTTTCGGAAGCGTCGGATTTTTTTGGAACAATCCAAATTGGAAACTTTACGAAGAGCCACTAGGTCTTATGATATTTTGATCTAACATTTCTTTAATTTGCTTTTCTACTTCTGGTTTGTGAATAAATGGATAACGATAGGATTTTGTGTAGACTGGTAATTCATCTACTGTTTTTATTTGATGTTCAATGCGGTTAGTAAAAGTTAAATGATCCTCTTCGTTATAAAATATGTCCGAAAATACTTTACACAACTTAAGTACTTCACTACGTTCCTCATTATTTAATTTATTAATTTTTGTTAGGAAACTCGTCAAAATTATTTAGTTCGATTTCTTGTACATGTTCACGGTCAAACTTTTCTACAGTTAAAGGTTCAGAAAAATCTAATGTTACATTATTTTGTGTATTATTCAAAATAGTTGTCAAGGCTTGGCCGTTCATTGCAATTGTAAGACATTCCGGTATTTCACAGTTATGAAATTTGTGATGCGGAATAATTATTTCGCCATTGTTTATGGACGTTTTTACTTCAATAACTTGTTCTGATTTGGCATTCACATTTATTAGGTTTAAATTCGTTTGAGTTTTTTGGAATAGTAGTTTAATTTTTGTGTGTGGTGTAATTAAATATCCCTTATCAAAAAATAGTAGCTTGTAATGATTTCAAACTATCGGGTCCAATCAATCCTCTGAAGACATTATGGAACTTAAATAGATAGAATTTCAATGTTTTATTATTTTGCAATTTAAATAACTTTGAAGCTGGAATACATGCACTAAATTTATGTGCTGATTTTTGAAACACTGTGGATACAACAAATGGGTCATGCCTGATCAAATTAGGGAAAAACTTATTAGCTATATCTGGGTCGATAAACGATTTTGTCGAACCAGAGTCAAGTAAAACTTTTATATTATATTCAGGTAAAATAACATATGGTAATTCACTTGCATCTGTAGTATTAAATGGAATGATATTTGATACTAAATCGGGTTCCTGTTGCAAAACGTTTTCTGAAAATTTTTATTCGTAGCCGCAACGTTCTCACTATCGAGTGCTTGTTCTTGCAAGTCATCAGTTTTTACAATATCGTACTGTTCCTCGAAATTATCGTAATTTTCATTGAATTCTGTATTATACAAATCTTCTGAAACAAAAGTTCGCCTGGGTTGCATTGATTGATGAAATGATCGCAAATTTGAATAATTTTGGTTATTTTGGAAGTTCGTTGGTGGAGGTATCGGAGTGTTTCTTGTATTCACACTCATTGGTGTGGGCCCAAATGTATTTCTAGTGCTTACGCTCATTGGCGTTGGCCTATCGAAACTATTATTAGTATAATTTGGTTTGAAAACATTTCTATTTTGTTGATTGTTTGTACCAAATACTTGAGCATTTGTGAAACATTTTTGTGGGTGATTATTCGGTTTTTGTTGTATATTATTAGGTTGAGAAGGAAACGACACTTGTGAATTTTTATTCCTATGTTGATTAAATGAATTACGGAAATTATCGTTTGAATAGTTATTTGAAAATCTTTGTTGTGGCTGTTGCCTTGTGGAAAAATTATTTTGTCGGGGTATTTGTCTATTTTGGTTTGAATTTTGAAAATAATGTGTGTTATCTTCTTGGTGCCACCTACCGTTATTCACTCTGAGATCTATGAACCTAAAACTCGGTGCATACTGTGCGCTTCTAGGCGTTGCCTCTAACTCTTGCGGAGACGGGGGGCGGTCCGTTGTTCACAGACTAAATAAATGTAAAAGGGCGCCAGGCAATCTTGCCTCCCGACAACTACCTACACAAGTTTTTCCCACCCTTAGACTACCAAATAGGTGGAGAAATAAAAGTCAGATGTCACTTACCCAAGTCTAAGTTTAATGAATTGGCCTAGTATATCAAGCGATCTTACAAGGTTCTACTAATAAAACGAGTACATACAAGGGTACCACAAAATTACAATAATTTCCCACTCATAAGTCATAAACACAAATTATCATAGGTAAGTGAAATTCCCCCTTGATTAAATGATGTACAAAAATTTATACAAATATATATATATATATATATATATATATATATATATATATATATATATAAATATATTATAATTGATTATATTTTATTATTTATTTAATACAGTATTATTTAATATAGTATTTGTTTTACCTCGGCTAGCTTAGGATGTTAATTTTTTTTATTAACTGTTATATTTATATTTATTTATCTCAGTCGAAAGTATGAGACTCCTCCCTTTGAGTTCAGGATGCATTAATACCAGTAATTGACAAATTTAATTCAAACCTTACCTTTTTCCTTGTAAAAAAATTTTTTTTATGAAAATTAATTTCTGAAGTTTCTCCTATATAAAATTATTGAAATATGTTGACAACAGAAAATTTTCTGATGGATGTGATGAGAATAAAATACCAACACTCAAATGTAAACAATTTAATAAATTATTATGAAAATTTGCAATAAGATTTAAACATTGAAAATTGTGTTTTTGTTCCACCCTATATCAGATACATTTCTCAGTATAAGAATGTTCCTATCAGTGCGTCGGCGCATAAATCTGAACGCATGCGCTGTTATAATTGAAACGATAGGAGGATACTCTCCCCTCTATAAGAAATAGCTTTACTGTTAAACACACTACCAGCGCGTCTATAATGGTGAAACAATTTTAATGATATAAAATTTAAATAATCAATTACATATAAGTATACTTAATTAAAATTATGTGAGTGAGTTGAAAGTGAAGACAGTAATAGGCAAATAGTTATTCATGCTGAAGATAAAAGAAAGAATGAGAGGTTATGTGAAAATTCATGATGCTCGTGAACATATACAGTGAATTATATTATATCAAGTAAGTACAAATATTATTATTAACTAAAACTGTTTAATTCTCAATTGAGATAAAATTATGATGCATCATATGATAAATGTTCTTGGCCATTTAATGAATTTATTCAATTTTAACGTTCTGATTATTTTTAATGTTCACTTTCTTTATAAAGAATTATATGGAATTCCAATGAATGTAATTGTAAAGACACAGACCTTAATATTGAATTCTCTGCCGGGCTGCAACTCGCATCTCCAAATTCCTGTAGATATCTCTCAGGAGATATTCACTTTCTACACTTCTTCATCCTTACACAGCATTATAAACAATAGTTAAATGCTTTGATTTACCTTTGATTGTGTTTTTTAACATTTATACCAATTTCTGATAAATTTTTAAACAAAGAGTCTCTCCATCGACGCTTCCTCTCCATCACCCGAATACTCTCTTCTCTTGTTTTCAAAATCAACAACCTCCTCGCTTGATTAATCCAAAGCTCACTTATCTGTTATTTTGAATAAAAAATTGTCATTTCGAAGTGTTTTAGTTCTAAATCTGAATTATTTAATTTAATTGTTCTGGAGGATATTCACACTAGTTCACTATTATTTCTATTGTATTAAGGAATATATATCATGTCCTTTTTCCATAATACAATAGCTAATTTACATATAAAAATGTTGTTTAGATATTTTTATAAATAATTATTTTTACAAAAACTACAACCTAAATTATGAATTTACCTATATGTAATTGATCCTTTTTTTAATTTTCAATCTTATTTTATATTTATATCATATAAACTATTGATTATTTTTGTTTTTGATATTATTTTTCAGTATGCAATAAATAATCAATAAAATTAAGTTGGCAATTATAAATTTACTAAGATTCATTACTTCCTGTTTATTAATTACCCTTTCATAAGTTTGAGCTGCGTTCCATCTATCTTTTCATATACAGTTTTCAACTCTTTATGAAATTATAAACTTTTACTATTGGAACATGTGTAATTATGTTAATCAAACACTAGACTAAATATTCTTTTTTTTAATTCTTTTAGGTTTCAAGTTATAATATGGCAATTAATATCTACAGATATTCCTACTGCAGTGTTCAGCCCATTGTGGAACTCACTGACTTTGACATATATTCGGAATTACTTGTGCAGGTAACTTTTTGTATTTAATTAAATAATATTGTGTGGCCGGTTTGAGTTCCGAATATATAGGGCTGAAAGTGTTATTACCCTAGGTACTGTGATAAAGGCCTACTGAAACAATATACCCTCTTCAAGATTGGTTTTCGTGTACAATGTACAGCTATAAAGGAAAATCAATTCATCAGACAATGGACAAAACCTCTACGATGTAATTGAGAACAATCTAGTTAATGAAACTATAGAAACATTCTGATACTCACAATTAACTGGAATGACAGCATAAAAAAACACCTGTCGGTTGAATTATCTGATCCCAAAAAATGGTATTTTCACAGGTCTATACTCTCCAAAAATATCTAACGATACCCGGGAAATGTGTATCACCAATCGGTCATCCCTTAATATAAGGTGAAATATTCAATTATTTCATCCGAAAATGGTGACATAAATTCAACCACCTTCACTCCGATATACCCAACGAACAATGAATGTCCAGTATATTCACAGGCAAAATCAAAAACTCTCGTGTCAAACCAGCCAGCCAATCAGAATGCTCTCGAGATGTCAAAGCTTCCAATAACCAATAAGAGCTGAGATATCCAACAAGTATATATCACAGAATAATATATGCATAGACACATCACAGAGAATCGCGTTTCAAAGATATGTATCAGGGGTAATGCGTTCGGAGTAACACCACGGGGACATGCTCCACAAAAATAAAATAAATACTTGACGTATAGTTAATTAGGAAAGGTAATAATGTTTATGGCTGTACAATATTATAAATTATTCCCAATATAGATGCCACTGGATTTCCTAATATACATGGTAGGTCAAAATGATGTTAAATTGCATGACGAATCATATTTCCAAAATCCTGTAACTTAATTTGCACAACCACAAAATTGTGTATGTGGTCTCATACAACGTCTCGTAGTACCAAGAGGATCTTTGAGACCTGACAAGAATGTTTTTAATGTTAATTCATTGTACAAATTGCGTTTCAGAACTTTTGCTTCTTGGCTTGTTTCATGCACATCTACATAGCTACAAATTAGATTCAAAATTTTGAGGCATCGATCGTAGAACTGTTGCGGTCTTTCGTTTTGATTTTGTCTTAACATTACTAAATCTCTGTTGAGACAAGCTTCGTATCTTTGGTCAGAAAAGTTTCTCTGTATCGTTTCTTTTAGTTCTTTCCAGTTAGTTGCTAATTGAATATTTACAACTAGTCTAGCGTTGCCCGTGAGTTTAGAAATGAGCGAATTTAATAAGTAAACATTATGAAAATTAGCTGGATTTGCAAAATCGTGAAAATTTTTAATAATTTGGTCACAAATCGAAATATACCGATTTAATTCATTTGGATTCCCATTGAATTCGGGAATACAATTTAAATATTCTGATTTAAATGGAGCCATTATAGATTGATTTTTTGAGTGATCAGGTTTTCTACGATTAATTTGAGAGTCAGGTAGAGAGTCACCCAAATTTAAATTTTCAAGTATATCAGATAAATTCTCGATAGACATTCAAATGTACTCACAGAAATAATAGAGTTACTTCAAGCATATCCTTCCTAACAGCTATAAGGAAGAGCCCTGGATTTGCGATTTATGTCTCCTCCAGAAGTATCGATCCTTGCAGAAATGGACAATGTAAGTTCCAATTCTCGATGTTTCGATGACGAAGGGCTTCAGACGGGTCACTGGTAGACGGTCCTCTTCAACACTTCACAACGAATCAACTATGTTCGGTATCCAGTTAATCGTTAAAACGAAATCACCACGTTCGATACGCGATAACCCGGATATCTTACTGACTGCGCCAATTTTAATTCGGATATCTATAAGTAACTTTTTAAAAAACTTTATTTTTACAATTTAAATAATATTATAACAATTATGGAAAATATATGTTTGTAGTTTGAAATCTAGTCTATAACTAACTAAAAGATGAGCGCATCGTCAACAAGACACCTTCGCAATCTTGCTGAATTCCCACATAAGTCGGATTCGGGGAAACTAAACTCCGGACTCTGGGATACGCAGCGTCAGCATCTTCTTATGGGAACTCAGCGAGGTTGAACCGTTCACTTAGCAGTTAACATTTCTAATAGCGTTTTAAATAAATAATTCAGCGATGAATGTCAAATTTATTGGTGGAATAGACCACACGTCCTTCCTTGCCAATGTTTTAAACAACTATTTAAATGTTGGTGGAATAAACTGTATAGATATCTCACAGAAAAAAATCCTGAAAAGAAATTCGGAATGCGGGACTATACGAGAGATTGTAATAGAGAATGGTAGTCGCAGAAATCCTGATAAAACTTTTAAATATTCTGTATATTTATTAAAAAAACTTGTTCTAAGAACAAATTCGCAGGGATTACTGCGATACCGCCAGGAATAATTTAATTATATCGGTAAATTTAACTAAAATCACCCGACGGAAGAACTAAGATGAAGATTTGTCGGCAATTTGTATTGACTCACAAGAAATGATGTTTCCGTATGAGCCAATTCATGATCTAGATACTCAACTATGTATTATACTGGGAATTATTTTACCTAGGAAGATTTTATGGAGAATCGACTTCGACTTGCTACTTCAAGATAAGTAAAATAATATTGTATGGCTTCACCATTCATATTTGTACAGCTCGTTTCAGTTTTAATTCATACTTTCTTTTTCTTCACACATACACACTTTTACTAACCAATTATTGTCAAACTATGTAACACGTTTAAATATTTTTTCATTCATTATATTCATACATATTAGTAGTCTGTTGTTTTATTTATTATACAGGAAGACCTGAGAAATAGTCTTCAGCACATTTTATTTTCATAAGTATTGTCTAAAAACTAGCAGAGCACAGCAGGTAAGAGTTGACTGATTAAGGAGGTTGATTTTTTTCTAATTTTGTTTAGGAACAAAGTTAGTGGCGCCCTTACTATTGATGTAACTTTACTGTTTTTTAGTTTTTCTCTCTCTCTCTTTCTCTTTCTTTTTCACATTTTTTTTCTCTAATTAACTACTTTCAGATAACAGAGCCCTGGGAACTGGCTCCGTTATCTCCAATCTCTTTGTCAGTTTGGAAAGAATCTACTCTCTTTTAATTCTTTCAATTATTTAAATAATTTTTACCCTGAGAGTAAGAGGTTTTTGTTTCATTGGCGCTCCAACGTGTATTAACTTTTACATGTTGTTATCTGCTATTTCTTTTTGGTAAAAACTTTTTATAATTGAAAATTTTTTTTTCCTGCTATTAGGGGGGAAATATCTTTGATATTATGTTCACTGTTTAACTTTTAATTATATTTTATGCTTTCTGCTTTTATAAAACAGGTCCTGTGTAATAAATATATACAACTTTTTCGTTGTTTGAAATATTATATGATATATGTTATATTATATTTATAACTGGTGTTAAGCTTAACGATTCATATATTACTCAGTTTTTATATCAATTCATTTGTTACCTTTCAGTGATCTTCAAATTGTAAATTAATTTTGTTGAGAATTTGTTTCAAATTTTTTTTTCTATCATTAGAGTATAAAATTTTAACTTAACTTTAATTACCAAGAGAACCTTATTGAAATTAAGTACAAAAATGTCTTTGCCTTATAAATCGAAGGTCGAATATTTATTATCTCATGAGCTGGAACACGAATTGGCATATAGAAATGTTGAAGTATTACCGACAGTGGCGGAACGTAGAAAATTGTTGAGGGGTATTTTAGCTCAAGAAGCGTCCGGTCGCAGTTCTATTTTATATGAGAATAGTCAATTGAATTTTGATAGTGAAGTAAACGGCATCGAGTTAACTTTATCTGATTTGAGCAGAAAAATTTCAGAATTTGTAGGATCAGATAGGGACAATGAATATCTCAGATTAACATGTAGATTAGCTCATGCAAATAATCGGTTGTCTCGTTTGTCATGTAACAATGATGAGGAAGAATTAAAGAAAAAACAGTTTGCTACTCAGATTTTGTTGTTAGAGGGTGAACTTGATGGTAGATTACCGGGCACTATTCAGGCTCAATCAACTCCTGTAGGTCAGAACCAAAGCTTTACTTTCTCTAAGCCAGTACCTATCTATAAATGGGGAATACATTTCTCAGGAATTGCAGAAAATGAATCTTTGGCAGGATTTTTAGAACGTGTAGAGTGTTTAAAGATTTCTCGAGGTGTAACAGATAACGAATTATTTTCTAGCGCTGCAGATCTCTTCACTGATCAGGCATTTTATTGGTATTCAAATAATAGAAGTCAATTTCAAAATTGGTCAGAGTTAGTTTCTAAATTAAAGTCAGATTTTCTCCCTTATAATTATCAGGAAGATTTATTGGATGAAATTAAAAATAGAGAACAAAATACTAATGAAAAAGTTACGTTATACATAAATTCTATGTGTAGTCTGTTTAATCGCTTAGAAATAAAACAGGATGAATCATCAAAAATTAGAATCATTAAGAGAAATTTGCTTTCTAATTATGTACAACCGCTAGCTTTATTAGATATTAACAGTATCGAAGAGTTAACCAATAAATGTAAAAAGTTGGAAGAATCTTTTACCTACTCACAGAATTCTCAGAATTCAAGTATTAGTTCGAGCAAACCTAAAATATATCTAGAACCACAGTTAAATAATACTTTTACCTCATCTTATCGGTCTAGGAATCATAATAATTCTAGACATCTATCTACAGTATCTACAGTAAATTCACATAAAGTTTGCTGGAATTGTTGTGAACAGAATAATTTTTATCCGCAATGTAAATACGCTTTAAAAGTATTCTGTTATGGATGTGGAAATCCTGGATTTATAAAATCTAAATGTCCAAATTGTTCAAAAAACGAACCAAGCGGTCAGGTCACTGCTTTGGTGACACCTACCGCTCCTCAAAATCCTTCAGGATCCACACATCCAAAGCAAAAAAATTCAAAAAAACAATCAAAGTCAAGAACAGTTTCCGAAATAACACCTTCAACCAGCAACCAATAAGTGAAATTTATTCCTTATCTAATCTATCTAAAAATTCAAATAAAAATAACTTATCTTATTTCAATAAAAATGATTGGTTAGCTTGGTTAAATATAGTCGTTTTACAAACCAAGCAAAGTAAATAAATTTCAGAATTCTATAAATACTCAATTATCTAGTAATTACTTTTTAGACTTGTTATATCGAAAAGATAATGATAACAGGCCTTATGTGGATATTATTATTTTTGGGAAGACATTCTCTTGTTTGATTGATACAGGAAGTAATCTGAGTGTTTTGGGTTCTCTAGGTCTTGAGTTCTTAAGAATTTATCTATACCTATTTCTATTACCGAACAGTTTCAAGTTTCGACTGCTGATGGTACATACCATGATGTTGGTGGTTTTGTAGAAACTTATGTCACAGTGGATAAGTTATCTCGGATTTTAAAATTATATCTTTTACCTTCAGTTACTCAAACAGTTATCTTAGGAATGGATTTTTTAAAGACATTCAATATTAAAATAGATTTTTCTAAATTTACTATGAATTTAAATGCCTTATCTTTAAATGTCATCAATACGGTTAAGGACGTCACAACTTTAACAAATGATGAAAAAATTAAACTTGATGTTGTTATCGAAAAATTTAAAAGCATTAGCCCCAAGGATAAAATTGGTAGGACACATATCTTAGAGCATTTTATCGACACAGGAAATTCTCCTCCATTTAAAATAAAACAGTATCCATTGCCTCAAGCTATGGAAGTTCATGTGAATAATGAGATAGATACATTATTAAAATTAGGGGTTATTGAACCAAGTACCTCTCCTTATTGTTCTCCTATCTGTTTAACTCATAAACCTGATGGTAGTATAAGGTTACTTCTTGATGCTAGATTTTTAAACAAGCAAACTAAAGCAGATTCGTATATGATTCCAAATATCGAGGTAATTCTTAGTCAACTATGGGATACGCGATATATTTCTAGTATCGATTTAAAACATGCTTTCTATCAAATACCTTTAGAAAAGTCGTCTCGTCCAAAAACAGCTTTCGCAATACGTTCTAGAGGACTATTTCAATTTACAAGTACACCATTTGGTTTAATTTCAAGTCCAGCTACCATGTCACGATTAATGGATATGGTAATAGGTCCATCTTTAGAACCATATTGTTTTTATTATCTTGATGATATAATTGTTTGTACATCACAGTTTGATAAACATGTTGAAATTTTGTCTAAAGTTTATGAGAAATTAAAAGAGGCTAATTTAACGGTAAATATTGATAAATGTCATTTTTGTCGTCCTTCTCTTCGCTATTTAGGGTATACCTTGGATGAAAACGGGTTAAGTATTGACGGTGAAAAAACTAAAGCTATTACTAACTATCCTGTACCGAGGACAACTACAGAGGTGCGTAGATTTTTAGGTGTTGTTTCATATTATCGTCGTTTTTTAAATAATTTTTCTACTTTATCTGCTCCCATTTCTGATCTTTTATCTAATAGAAAAAAAAATCAACCAATAAGTTGGACACCGGAAGCTCAAAAAGCTTTCGATGATATAAAAACTGTCTTAACTACCGCTCCTGTACTTTGTAGTCCTGATTTTGACAAATCATTTTATCTAATGTGTGATGCAAGTGATGTAGGTATTGGAAGTGTGCTTTTTCAGTTAGAAGATGGGTTGGAACATCCAGTAGCTTATTCTATCTATTGATCATTTTCGTTATTATCTTCTGGGACGACATTTTACTGTCATCACCGATCACTCTTCTCTTGTTTGGTTAAATAACATGAAGAAACCATCACCACGATTAGCTAGGTGGATTCTACAACTTTCACAATACAATTTTTCGATAGTCCATCGTAGAGCAACGGGTACCGTACCTGCAGATTTTCTATCCAGGGTGCCGGAAATAAATGTATTAGATTTATCTTTACTAAAACCTGATAATTGGTATGAATTATGATAAATAAGGTTCAATCCGATCCGGATAGTTATCCTAATTTCAAGGTGGAAAATAATATCCTATATAAGCATGTCTTTAACAAGTATGCCAATATTTGCAATTTAACTGACTGGAAAATTGTAGTTCCAACGGAAAACAGACTTGAATTGTTATCTAAATTTCATGATTATCCTACTGCAGCTCATTTCGGTGTTTTTAAAACATTAGAAAGAATTTCAGAGTTATATTATTGGCCCAAAATGAGACAGAGTGTACAAAAATATGTGAGGCGCTGTAAAGTTTGTGCTGCCTGTAAGCCCACAAATTTGCCACAAGCTGGTCTCATGGGTAAATATCGTAACATAGGGTTTCCTTTCCAGTTAATTTCCTGTGATTTAATAGGTCCATATCCTAGATCTCGCCAGGGAAATACGTGTGCATTGGTCATTGTTGATTTCTTCTCTAAATTTGTTTTAATTCAACCTTTAAAACAAGCTACCTCTTCTGCGATTGTGAAATTTATTGAAAATAATGTTTTTCCAATTTTTGGAGTTCCTCAAATAGTAGCTGTAGACAATGGTAAACAGTTCACAAATCAGTTGTTTAAAAATTTGATGTCTAAGTACAATGTCCAAACTATTTGGTACACTGCAAATTACACTCCTCAAGCCAATCATACTGAGCGTGTGAATAAATCTATTGTTACTGCAATACGTTCATATTGTTTTTCTGATCATAGAACTTGGGATGTAGAATTACAGAAAATAGCTCAGGCAATTCGTTTGTCTAAACATGAAGTCACAGAATTTCCACCATCTTTTCTTGTGTTTGCTAGAAACGTGCCTGTATCAGGGTCATTCTTTGGGAATATTGCAGAAAATGCAAATAATCAGCCTGCAATTGCTGATAAAATACACCGTTTACAGGATACTCAAGAAATGCCAAACATTTTCGAAGATGTTAGAAAAAAATTACACAAGGCTTACATAAAATAGAGTAACCGTTATAATCTTCGTAAACGCGATATTAAATTTCATGTAGGTGATCATGTTTGGAAAAAGAATTATCAGAAATCTGATAAAGCTCAATTTATTTCTGCAAAATTTATGCCTAAATATATACATTGTACTGTTAACCGTGTTATATCTCCCTTGATTTATGAACTTAAAGATAGTAATGGCAAAAATATAGGACGATGGCATATTAAAGATCTAAAAGAATATAACTTATCTACTGATGAATCAAGTGACTACCGATGATGGAAATAATCCTGACTCAGTATCTTCGGATAGTGAATGAACATTTGTTAGATGAACACATTTTTACCTTATCTGAAAAAGTAATTTTACTGTAGATTTTTCTGTGTTGTGCAGAGAGTTAAAAATAATCTCTTGGCTAAATTAATTTGTTGGTAACCTAGGTTTATCTTGTAGATTATATTTTTGAAATTAGAAAGTATTAAGAAATTAATATTATTTTTGTTTACTGAATTAGAGTTATGTGATGTTGGAACGGTAATTAGTATCACTAAAATTTGAATGTTCCATATTATATTTCTAATTTGTAGACTTACCTTTTCAGTTGAAATGTGTAGTTACACATACTGAAAAATATTATCGTATCTTACCGTTTTCAGTTGAATTGTGTCAAATGACACAAATTGAAATAATTTATCTTACCTTGGATTTTTGTGTGTTAGAGTGAATGACACACAGATATTTATCTTTATCTTTACCTTATTTTACCTCGTGTCGAAAATTTATCTTTACCTTATCTTATCTTGTGTCGCAGCAGACATAAATCGTGCGTCTTCTGTACATTTAAATATTGTCCCACCAGACATCTATTGTATAGTATCCTAGCTTGCTATAATAGTTATAGCAAATTTGACTCTTACCTCTTTTGGCACAGCAACACAGAAATGATCTATCTATGTTACTTAATAGTTGGTTTAATTTCATCTTAATATTTGTATCTTTATCTTTTCTAGTTAGATTCCAAATGAATCCAGTTCATTGTAAGGAATTTAATTTTCAGTGTTCTTAAACGCTTATCTCTATCTAACAAATAGTTATTTTCACTATTCAAAAATATCTATAATTATCTTGATATATCCTACCGTAGAAATTGAAATTTCTATCTGTCAAGAAAACATATTTTCTTTATCTTATAGTAAGGGAATTTGAGAGGATAGAACAAATAAGTTTGGAGTTTATTGCCTCACCTTTAGAATATGACATATGGTTGTTAAATATGTTAGTGCTGGAATAATCGTCCATTCCTTTGTGACAGTATTTGTATTTCCTCTAAATTACTTTCTCTCTGTTTGCTATTTAGGATTCTTATGATTTCTTATTATTATCTACATAGAAACATCAAAATATCTTTTTGATATTTCTTTACCTGACTATGACTCATATACACTAGATTATAATATTAATCTAGGCATTAAAAACACAATATCTTTACTCTAATGATTCACAATATAGAAAAATAGATACGAATAAGTTTGGAGTTGGTTACCTCACCATTAGATAATGACATGTTGTTGTTAAATATGTTAGTGCAGGAATCATCGTCCATTCCCTTGTGACAGTATTTGTATTTTCTTTAAAGTTTACTTCTTCCCTCTTGTGAATATTGCGAAGTGTTTTTGATGTTCCTTTACCTGATTGTGACGTCTATATTCTCAATGAGAATAGTAAGTTTTTTTATTTTCTTTTCTTTCCTTTCATTAGTTATAGGATACGGCAATTAGTTATGAGTTTTATCGACCTATTTATCTGAGCCATATTATGTTATTCTTTTCTCTTCCTATCATCATTTTATTTTAACTTTTATTTTTGATTTAAAGAATTTATCTGGGGTAATATTCTTGTGAGTTTATTCTCACCAGTGTTGCTTGCAGTTCGGTCTACGGATAACGAGGGGCAACCCTAAAATATCACTCCTGGGCAAATGTCTTTTCCTATATTCCTTACCTTCAGAACAAATATGCACTCAGTGAATAAGGTTCGTGACAAATACCTAACTTGTCTTTCATATAATGGGTGGTTAATGTTGGACCATCTTAATAAATTTCCAACTTTCAATCTTTTTCTATATCTTTTTATGTTTCTTCCCGACTTTGTCTTTTTGGTATCATTTATTAACCCTTCAGGTTATTATTTTAGCGTTAATGATATGCTAGAATATCATTGAGTGTGCAGTACTCTGAACTGGACGTTGTGTAGTGTCTTCGTTCGAGCTACATTGCGGTGTGGGGTGTTTGAAGTTGTTATGGGGCAATGTGGAAGCAGTTGAATCGGAATACGAGGCTCTCTTTGCTGCTAAGTTTGCGCAATTTCGGTCTTGTGTGATCACTTACAACTTGGCACACCTTCTGTTTCTAGATTGAGCCATGAGGATTCTCAGCATCTGACCTGACGGTGGATGTCAGATGCAGACCGTGCAGAACATGTATGAGGGTGTGTTTTTTTATCTTTCATTTCTTTTTGTCTAAAATTTTCTTTTGTTATGCTGTATTTTAAGGGTTTGAGTAAGTTCAGTTACTAAACGGGTAGACTGTTCCCTTGTATCAGTACTTAAGTCCCTGAAAATGTATATGTGGGTTTTTGTTTTTCCTAATGTAAATTTTTTCATATTCGATTTAGGGTTCTATGTTGATAAGTAAGAGCAGTTACTAATTGGGTAGACTGTTCCTTTGAATAAGTACTTAATAACACAGAAGCTTAAAGTTTATGTTAGTCTCAATATGGGGATGAACTTTATTGGGGGTGTATAAATATGTACAAAATATGTATGTATGTATATATATTAATATTGACTTCATCAATGTTTTTTGTAAATAGTAAGGATTTTCCTTTTTTACTCATACGTGATTCTCATATTTTAAAGTTTCTATTTAAAATTTTCTTCCCTCGTTTTTTTTGGTCTCAATAGTTTAATTATATAACAAAAAAATTTTTTTTTGAGAATTTTTTTTCTTGGCTGTTAGGGGTATGAAACGTTCACTTAGCAGTTAACATTTCTAATAGAGTTTTAAATAAATAATTCAGCGATGAATGTTAAATTTATTGGTGGAATAGACAACACGTCCTTCCTTGCCAATGTTTTAAACAACTATTCAAATGTTGGTGGAATAAACTGTATAGATATCTCACAGAACAAAATCCTGGATAGAAATTCGGAATGCGGGACTATACGAGAGATTGTAATAGAGAATGGTAGTCGCAGAAATCCTGATAAAAGTTTTAAATATTCTGTATATTTATTAAAAAAACTTGTTCTAAGAACAAATTCGCAGGGATTACTGCGATACCGCCAGGAATAATTTAATTATATCGGTAAATTCAACTAAAATCACCCGACGGAAGAACTAAGATGAAGATTTGTCGGCAATTTGTATTGACTCACAAGAAATGGTGTTTCCATAAGAGCCAATTCATGATCTAGATACTCAACTATGTATTATAATGAGAATTATTTAACCTAGGAAGATTTTATGGAGAATCGACTTCGACTTGCTACTTCAAGATAAGTAAAATTATATTGTATGGCTTCACCATTCATATTTGTACAGCTCGTTTCAGTTTTAATTTATACTTTCTTTTTCTTCACACATACACACTTCTACTAACCAATTATTGTCAAACTATGTAACACGTTTAATTATTTTTTCATTCATTATATTCATACATATTAGTAGTCTGTTGTTTTATTTATTATACAGGAAGACCTGAGAAATAGCCTTCAGCACATTTTATTTTCATAAGTATTGTCTAAAAACTAGCAGAGCACAGCAGGTAAGAGTTGACTGATTAAGGAGGTTGATTTTTTTCTAATTTTGTTTAGGAACAAAGTTAGTGGCGCCCTTACTATTGATGTAACTTTACTGTTTTTTAGTTTTTCTCTCTCTCTCTCTTTCTCTTTCTTTTTCACCTTTTTTTTCTCTAATTAACTACTTTCAGATAACAGAGCCCTGGGAACTGGCTCCGTTATCTCCAATCTCTTTGTCAGTTTGGAAAGAACCTACTCTCTTTTAATTCTTTCAATTATTAAAATAATTTTTACCCTGAGAGTAAGAGGTTTTTGTTTCAAGGTGACGACATAATTCCTGTAAGATAATTTCAAATATTTAATTAAAAATCTGAATTGATATACTCTGTAGTTCAGTTTGAATGTTTCTTATAGTTTAAGTTTAATATTTAAATATTTGTTTTAATTTCAGCATTAAATTAATGTGAACTCTGACAGCGGTTTTTACAATTATTCTTCAATCCTCTATTCAAAATATATAAATAAGCGTTCAAATTATTTGCAGTACTCAATTCAGAATGTTTATCTTAAATTCCCACTAATTCAAAAAATTTATTATTTTTGACTTCATTATATTATTTCCTGCTTTAACTGTTAGCAACAAATTCAGGTAATTTTTTCCCTCATTCTTCCGATAAACAATACGACAATGAGCTTGATGCTAAGCTGGCAATGTCCTTGTTTTTTCCAAAACGGTTTGAGCAACAAAATTCCTTTTACTGGAATAAATTGGCATAAAAAAGCATCAAATTCCTACCTATTTCAGATTTGATTCCGCTGTGTTGATAAGGATAGCTGGAAGGACGTAATTATAAAATACTAGTTTTAAGTAGTATTGCAGTATGTAAATAAAGAATGAAGTTATAATTTAAACTTAAATTATTTGTTCATTTATACATCCAATAGAAAGAAATGAAAGTATCAAATAAAAGTCTCCATATATAATTAGTCTAGTATATTACAATTAATTTAAGAAATGATTATTTATTAAATCTGATCTACGTATATTATATTCTATTTGTATATTTTCATTATTATTTTCGTTGTCAACAATTTCAATATCTTCCTCGTGATTTTCCAATTCTGGTAGCACATTTCTTTGGTCAATCGCAATATTATGTAAAATTGCAGTAGCAATAATTATTGGTTTTGACGTCTCCTTTATTCCCAGACTCAATATTGAGAATCGTCTTTCCCAGACCCCAAAACATTTTTCCACAACATTTCTTTTCCAGATTTGGCTTTCATTATATAATTTTTCAGCCTCAGTTACTGGATTATGCAGGGCTGTTAGCAAGTAATTTGTGTTGGCATACCCATTGTCTCCTAATAGAACTCCATTTCCAAATCCTCTTGGTTCACACCTGGCCTTTATTCGACTGTTGCTTAATATAGTCTGATCATATGATGACCCAGACCATCTAGCTACTATGTCTCGAATTTTTAAATTTGGGTTACATACAACTTGGCCGTTCCAAGTAAAGTATCCTTTTCTGTTGGGATACACCTCTGCATCATGACCACCTGGTGACTGGATGCGTGCAGTCTATAGCACCTACTACACAGGGAAACTTGGGAATTTTGTAGAAGTGTTTATATATATATATATATATATTATATATATATATATATATATATATATATATATATATATATATATATATATATATATATTATCAGGTACACAAATAGAGTAGTTATAGAATTAACAATACCTGATAAGAATGTCCATATATTCAATGCTGAAATTATCCAAACAAATAACCACTATGATATTGTTTTGAAGACAACGTATTCATACCATAATATAAAATATGAACTTTACCTCAGTAATTGCCAGTGAATAAATTAATATTGGATAAATGCAATCCATATTTCTATTCATATCTATAATAAAATTTTGTAAACACAAAATATCACGATGACAGTTAAAATGTTGGGTTAAAATTATTGTCAATGTCAATGGTTTAAATTAAATAAGAAGAGGAGTGTGAGATGTATGTGGTTATATAGCTAATTCGATAAATATAAAGATTCCAATTGACATTTAAAAGAAAAGATTTTTTATAAATTCAAAAAACTGTATCTGGTAAATAATATATTTTATAATGTAGATTTAGTTCATACTATATGTAAAGAAGGTATAACAATTAATAAAGTCATTAAATTAAAATAGGAAGGAAATGTGATTGGTTCAAATGAATAATCTAAGTGGGATTGAACGTTCTATATATATAAAAAATGGAAGATCGATACCGGGTAACGGATAAATAAGGGAGTTTTTTGGGAGAGATTTTGACAAGAGTTTCACGAATTTTGGGATTCCAGAGAGAAATTATAAAAATCACACTTAAATCATATTAATTTGACGATTTTAAATAGATAATTAAACCAAACCAAAGTAGTAAATATTCTAAAAAGGAAAATATCAATTTTTGAAAATTTTTAATAACACAACTTTGAAAGAAAGTGAGTAACAAGAGAAGCAGAAGTCAGATAAGAAACATTGAACAATAAGAAGCAGCATCAGAGTAATATAAAGTAAATTGTGAGAACAAAGGCGTCAATCAAAACGAAATAAATATGTCACGGAATAAGAAATCAAAAGCATATAAGTCAGATAGTTAAACTAAACCAAAATAATAAATATAGAATTAAATAAATTGGCAAGAAAAGAAGTTAGGAGTGCAGCAGAAGGTACAAAAAAAATCTTTTAACAACTAAAAGCAACGTTAACGTGAAGTGTGAGGGCAGAGACGTTGGTGAACAACGGAAGATTGCTGACGAACACATGCAGGGAATATGGGAATATCATTGGTAGAAAACGTCACAAACCAGAGATTAAAAGCATATACGAACCGGTAACATAATAATTTATTTTCAAAATTTTAAAAGCTTATAAATTTCACTGGAAAGCATTTATCATTCATATAAATAAATAAATAATTAAATATTCAATTTCAAATCTAAAATAACTTAAAATTAATAATAAGAAAGGTTAAAGATTTAACAAATTTAGAAACATTTCAAAATTACAAAAATTCAATTAGAATTAAAATTTCAATTTAATTGGTATACCTTCAGAATAAATTTGAATATCAAAAAAAAATTGTGTGAAAGAGAGTGTGAATGTGTTGTTCTTTCTTTAGTATTGTGTCTGTGTGTTATAGAAAAGTATTTAATTAAAAAAAAATAACAGGTACTTGTTTTATTCAATTTGAACACAGGATACAAACTAAAAACAATCGTAATAAAAAATGGCGCCCGAGCAGGGACCTGAGTATAGAAGGTCCGAGTGAAAGTTTTCTAATGTATACCAATAAAAACATTATTAGTGTTTTTAAATGAAACTCAAGGTCTCTAGTTAATTCCACAATATAATACAAGTTATTGAAAATTCTAAAAAATTGACAATTGTTTCGATAAATCAATATCATCGTCAGAATGACAGAAGTTACATTTCATTTTATGCCTACCTGATGTTTAGTAGTTAATTTTGGCTAAACCAAGAAGTAACCTAACTTGTGATTGGCTTAATATATGTTTATAGAAAAAAGAAGAAGATGTGATATTACAAATATTGAAGCTTAGATATTATTAGCCCTATGGTGATATCCTGGATATCATTTTTCCAATTAAGATCAGTATAACTGTGCAATGATATAGAAAACCAGGAAAACTATATCTGCTGATCTTTACAATTATCACTTAAGAAGACAGTTTATTAGTGGAGAATTCCCTAGATTTAACTGTTCATTGACAACTTCATATTGTGGGTTTCTTAAATGTCTTCTAATTTCCAGTTCTTCAAGGAAATCCAGTTCTTGTTTCTATTCACAAATATGCAGTACTTCTAGTTCTGTGTTAGGTGTCAATGAATGATTGGTGTCAAGTAGATGTTTTGCGTAGTGGGATTTATCTGGTTGTTTTAATCTGTATGCTCGTAAGTGCTCACTGTATCGTACTTCAAAATTCCTAAGGGTCTGACCCAAATAGACAGCATTACATTCTGGACATTTGAGTTTATATATACCTGACTTCTTTAATAGTGGTATTTTTGTTTTTACATTTAACAATTTTGTACTAACGTTACTTTCTGTTTTAAAAGAAATTGTTGTATTCGTTGCTGAAGATATTATCTTTGAAATATTATTAGAAATATTTCCTGCATATGTGATGGTTTTATAAGTTTTAATTTCATCAGCTTGTTTAGGATATATTAGTTGTAATGCCACTTTTTCTCTTTTTTACTAATTAGCCTATTTATCATATCTAATGGATAACCGTTAGATGTTGCTATTTGTCTAATTGTATTAATCTCTCTATCAAAATTACATTTGTTGTTAGGAACTGAAAAAGCTCTATGTATCATTGAATTATATGCCGCTAGTCTGTGTGAGACAGGGTGATTAGAATTGAATGGAATTGTCACATCAGTCTGTGTTGGTTTTCGGTAAATTGAATAATCAAGTACATTATTAACTCTTTGAATTTTTAAATCAAGAAAATTGATTGAGCTATTTTCTTCAATTTCTAATGTAAATTTAATTTTCGGGTGTAAATTATTGATGTGGTTGAAAAATACATCTAATTGTCGTTCACTACCCATAAAACAAGCTAATATGTCATCTACATATCTATACCAAAATAAAATATCTTTCTAAATTGCCCATAAAAATGTTTGATAGAGAGATTAATACAATTAGACAAATAGCAACATCTAACGGTTATCCATTAGATATGATAAATAGGCTAATTAGTAAAAAAGAGAAAAAAGTGGCATTACAACTAATATATCCTAAAGAAGCTGATGAAATTAAAACTTATAAAACCATCACATATGCAGGAAATATTTCTAATAATATTTCAAAGATAATATCTTCAGCAACGAATACAACAATTTCTTTTAAAACAGAAAGTAACGTTAGTACAAAATTGTTAAATGTAAAAACAAAAATACCACTATTAAAGAAGTCAGGTATATATAAACTCAAATGTCCAGAATGTAATGCTGTCTATTTGGGTCAGACCCTTAGGAATTTTGAAGTACGATACAGTGAGCACTTACGAGCATACAGATCAAAACAACTAGATAAATCCCACTACGCAAAACATCTACTTGACACCAATCATTCATTGACACCTAACACAGAACTAGAAGTACTGCATATTTGTGAAAAGAAACAAGTACTGGATTTCCTTGAAGAACTGGAAATTAGAAGACATTTAAGAAACCCTCAATATGAAGTTGTCAATGAACAGTTAAATCTAGGGAATTCTCCACTAATAAACTGTCTTCTTAAGTGATAATTGTAAAGATCAGCAGATATAGTTTTCCTGGTTTTCTATATCATTGCACAGTTATACTGATCTTAATTGGAAAAATGATATCCAGGATATCACCATAGGGCTAATAATATCTAAGCTTCAATATTTGTAATATCACATCTTCTTCTTTTTTCTATAAACATATATTAAGCCAATTACAAGTTAGGTTACTTCTTGGTCTAGCCAAAATTAACTACTAAACATCAGGTAGGCATAAAATGAGATGTAACTTCTGTCATTCTGACGATGATATTGATTTATCGAAACAATTGTCAATTTTTTAGAATTTTCAATAACTTGTATTATATTGTGGAATTAACTAGAGACCTTGAGTTTCATTTAAAAACACTAATATGAGCATATTCCACGAAATAAGGGTCGAGACAGTCAATTTCATTAAAAACATTATTATTTATTATTCCATACGATTAATTTTATCAAAAATAAAAGTTGTTAGTGAATGTACTTAAGAAGTGGTAAAAAGAAGCCAGAAACAAAGACATGTTTTTACGTATAATGGAAGTTATTAAAAATACAAATGAGACGATGGATAGGAAGAGTGAGGAAAGAGCAGAAGCTTTAAGGCAAGAAATGAAACAAACAAAGGTGGATATTAGGAACTCAGTAATGGAACAGGTTGAAAAATTTGAAAGGTCTTTGGATAAACATAAAGAAGACGTTGAAAAAGAAATCCAGAAGAACAAAATGGCAATTAGACAAGAGTTGGTAGACATAGAAAGAATTTGTGAAAATAACAATCGTGAAATTAGGCAAGAGTTTGGAAGACAGGAAGAGGGGATAGAAAGAAACAAGTCGGCGATTGAAAATTTAGAGAAGAAAATTGAGAATTTACCACAGGGGGCACGAAATTTTATCATGATGAGAGATGAAGTTGATACTGAATTGTATTTCAGTAATGATGGAAAGGTACATCCAGTGCGATACATTATGAAATTAAAGGCAAAATTACAAGAGATGGGAGAAGAAAAAAATTGGAAAAAATGGGTAGACAAGACAATTAAAGGGTCAGCAACTTTATGGTGGAATATAAACGAGGACAGATGTATGAATATAAATCAATTCGAACATCATTTTATAAATTATTTCTTTGGGGATATGGTCCAAAGTAAAATAAGAAATAACTGATATTTTGGAAAGTATAGAGAAAACGGACGACAGCAGTCAAGGGAGAACTATGCAATGATCAAATTAGATAAGATCAAATACCTAGATCCTCCAATACGTGAAG
Organism: Galeruca laticollis; assembly: GCA_963921935.1. Lineage (NCBI taxonomy): Eukaryota > Metazoa > Arthropoda > Insecta > Coleoptera > Chrysomelidae > Galeruca > Galeruca laticollis. The sequence goes on along the minus strand of OY998181.1, from coordinate 62,357,823 downwards.
AAGATTATGTGAAGTTTATTGCCAAACATTTTGGTGATGATATTCCAAATTATGTGGCAGTAAATGATGTGAGAGATACAAACAGGCTGTTGGAATATTTAAGAAGGATAGATGATATAAAAGGATTTGGAAGTAATGGACAATACATAAGGAGGGATGGTTGGAGTGCTAGCCAACAAAATAGGCTAGAGTCAGAACTAAGGAGGGATGGTTGGAGTGCTTGTCAACAAGATAGGCTAGAGACAGAAATAAAGAGGGATGGTTGGAGTGCTGGCAATAACAAACAGCCAGAGAAAGAAAATAGAGGCTACGACAACAAAGGCCGAAACAACAACTATAACAGAAACCAACAAAATTATAGGAACAATTATATGCAAAGATATAACAGCAACAATAATAGTTTTAATAGAAATCAGACGAAGGAACAGAGAAATTATAATGGAAACAGAAATCGGAATGGATCTGTTGAAGGAAGAGAACAACAAACAAATTGTAATTTGAGGACAAGAGAGAGGTCAACAGAAGAGATTATAGTAGATAATGAACAAAAGCAGATTGAGCAAGTAATAGTGCACAAAAGTGCAGATCACGAAACTCCGAGACAACAAATTTTTTAGAAGACTGCAGATCATACAATGTCATCAAAAGTAAATGTTGCCATCCGAAGGAATTTATAAAGATAAGTGAAGATGAGAATAAAATAAATAAAACCAATGTGAATAATCAATTACCTTTTATAGAATTAGATATTGAGAATGTGAAGTTAAATTGCTTATTAGATACAGGAAGTAGTGTATCATTAATTAATGACGGTTTTGTAAAGAAAAACTATAAAATGTTAAAAGATAAAATAATTAAAATAAATCAAATAAAAGTTGTTACTGCTAATAACAAGAAGGTAGCTTTTGTGAATAAAGTTTTAACTGTTTCAATAAAGGTAAACAGCAATAATTATAATATGAATTACTTGATTACACCAGGTTTGAGTGTGGAAGCGATAATGGGTAGAGATATTATGAATGAAGGAAGCACTTCAGACTCAAATAATTGTATGTGTGATATGTGTGAAAAGTTATACCCCAAAAGAAGTAAACTTCAAAGAAAATGTAATCAAGTTTTACCAATTGTAATCGAAGAAAAAGTGGAAGATGAATTGTTAAATAGTAGCAGCATAATCAAATATCCTAAAGTAAATAGGAAACAAAAGAACAGTAATATATATTTAAATAATATTAACAAAGTCAATAAGTGTGATAAAATACAGTATGATAATAAATTAACAAATTATAACAAAAGTATATTAAAATATAATAATTTAAAAATAACTCATATCTCATCTTCATTAAATTCAGTTAAGCAAAGTGATGGTTTGCAGGTAAAACAATATATTGAACAGTTATCAGGTGTAAGGCAAGCATCTGTAACTAAAGAAATAAAATTATTAATACATCATTTAAATTGTAAATATGAAAAAGTAGATAAATGTAAATATAGGATAGGAAATATGTGTAGAAATAGAAAACATATCAGGTTTAAAAGAAATCACAATAAAAGTGGAAAAACAGATATTACAGATATCAATAAAAATTGCAATCTTATGGAACATGAATATATACATAATTTAAAACTAGATAATGCATACAGAAAGTATTGGTTACCGTATGTAAAAATTGAAATAGGAGATGTAAAATTACATGCATTGATAGACAGTGGATCTCAAATATCAGCAATAAGGGCAGACATTATAAAACGAAATTTTGATTATTTCAACAACAAAATTATAAAAATCAAGCAAATACAGGTAATATCAGCAACTGGAAAGAAAATAGAAGAAGTGAACAACTTATATTATGGTACTATTACATGTCAAGATGTGGATTTACAAGTAAGTTTATTAGTGATGGAAAGTATGAAAATGGAAGCAATATTGGGAATTGATTTTTATATGGAATTGAAGCAGTAATAGACATGAGGGATCAGAGTTTGAGAGTAGATGGAAGGAAAGTAGAGATAATGAGATGGACAGAGGGGAAGAAAGAAGAAAATGCAAGAGAAACAATGAATCATTTACAAATTGAAAGAAATTTAGATGATGAAGAATACGCAGAATGGGTAAAAGTAATACAGTGTGAAGAAAAATATAAGAAAGATATTTATAAAATAATTAATAAACATAAAACATTAATTAACGAAGAACCAAGAATAGCAAATCATTACCAACATCATCTGGAAATTTATAAGGATAAACATTTTGTATGTAGGGGATATCCAATTCCACATGCATATAGTGAACAAGTGCAAAAAGAGATAAGAAAGATGGAAGTGGATGGTATTATAAGAAAATCAACAACACAGTATATAAGTCCATTGGTTATAGTTAAAAAAGCTGATAATTACATTAGAATTTGTTTAGATGCCAGAAATATTAATGAGATAACAAAACCACAATATGAATCACCCCAACGGGTGGATATTTTATTATCACAAAAAGGGAAAAGTATTATTTTTACAAAATTAGATTTAAAAAACTCCTTTTGGTTGATACCTTTACATGAAGATTCCAGAAAATACACAGGTTTTCAAGTAGATGGACAAGTATGGGAATTTTGTACGACACCATTTGGACTTCAATCAAGTTCATCTGCATTAATCAGGGCTCTTAGAGAAATCTTGGAAATCCATAGTACATTTTGTATATCATATATTGATGATATTCTAATTTTCAGTCAAGATGAACAACAGCATCTAGAGCATATTAAAATAATTATTGAAACATTGGATAAATTTGGTTTAAAATTAAATTTACACAAATGTCCATTTTTCCGAAATAATGTAAAGTTTTTAGGGTATAAGATCACTACAACAGGCATTACTATTGATATTGATAGATTAGAACAAATAGAGAAATTTCCTAGACCAAAAACATTAAAAGCATTAAGAGGGTTTTTGGGTATGATTAATTATTATTCAAAATTTGTGAAAAATTTAGCAGAAAAAGAAAGACCATTAACTGAATTATTAAGAAAACAGGAAAAATTTGTAAGGGCTGATAGAAGAATAGAAGCTTTTGAGACAATTAAAAATGAGTTTTATAATAATATAGTTATTTATGTGCCAGATTTCAATATAGATTTCATTTTAAGAACAGATGCATCAGCATATTCTATAGCAGCAGAATTAGTACAAACTAGAGACAGGAAAGAATATCCAATTTGTTTTATTTCTAAAATATTAAAAGGAGCACAATTAAAATATACAGTGGCTGAAAAAGAAATGCTTGCAATTGTATATGCTTGTGAAAAATTAAATTATTGGCTAAGGGGAAATAAATTTATTATAGAAACTGATAATCAAAGTTTGTCATTTATAAAAAACACACAATACAGTAACACGAGAATATACAGATGGGGTTTGTTATTACAAGAGTTTCAATTTGATATTAGGTATAGACCTGGAAAATTAAATATTACAGCTGATTGTTTAAGTAGAAAGGACGAACCTGCAGATAAAAAATTAACAGAATTAGTAATCTCTAATACTAAAAAGGAAAATTTCATTGTTGCTATAAATAAGTTGAAAAATGAACAAGGTTTATACTCGTTGGTAGAAATTAAAGATAGCCAGGAAAATTTAACAAATTTGGGGGATAAAGTTATTAAAATGGGTAATGGGTTGTATAATGAAAAACAACTTGATTATTAAGGTCATTGCTGACAAAGAATTATATTATATTGATACAAATTTAGCTGAAAAAATTTTGAAAAATTTACATGAAAATTATGGTCATATAGGGGTAAGGAAGCTATGGTTAATGTTCAGAGAAAATTATTTTACTTGTAAAGATATGAAATTGACTGTCTCGACCCTTACTTCGTGAATTTATCGAAACAATTGTCAATTTTTTAGAATTTTCAATAACTTGTATTATATTGTGGAATTAACTAGAGACCTTGAGTTTCATTTAAAAACACTTGTAAAGATATAACAATTATGAAGAAAATTTGTTCAAATTGTGAATTATGTATTTTGGGAAAATATAAGACATATAAAAATCAAAATAATTGTTGAAAGTATAATTGTAAAAGAACCATTACAAATAGTAGCTATTGATTATTTATACAATTTAATTAAAACACCTAGACGTAATAAGAACATACTGGTTATGTATGATATTTTTTCTAAGTTTGTTAAGTTTTACCCAACCAAACGAGTTAACAAGATAGAAACAATGAAGTGTATACTTTTGTATATGGAAGAAGTTGGTAAACCGCAGAGTATACTTACAGATAACGCATCATATTTCGTTAATGAAAGATTTTCAAAATTTTGTGAGAAAAAGGATATCAAATTGTTCCATACTTCTATAAGGCATCCACAGGCTAATCCTAGTGAAAGAATGATTCAAGAATGTTTAAAATTTTTGAGGATGGAGTATTACCAGAATCATTTGTGTTGGGATGAAGATCTAAAACATATTGAGAATTATAATAATTACGTACCAAATATTAATACTGAGAAACCACCAATTTTAATTTTAACAGGACAATATCCAAATAGACCTTGGATTTTACACGAACAAGATTTAACTAGAATACGGGAAGAGACATATCATAAATTAAAAATCAGGACAGAAAAGTATCAGAAGAGAATGAATAAGAAAATCAAGAAGAGGACTAAATTTAAAATAGGAGATTTAGTCATTTTGAAGACACCTAGGATTTCTAATTTAAAAAACAATGTGTGTGGGAAATTATTACTACCACATACAGGTCCATTTGAAATCAAGACGGATATTATTAGAGGAAAATTTCATTTAGACTTAATATTTTTATGTACAAAAACTGAATAGACAATAAAAATAACAATAAATTATAAACATCTAAGCACAAGAAATATCAATTAGTGAATGTTGAAGGTGCTAAAATACATACACTAACCAACTATGTTTACAAGAAATAAGCGAAGAACATTCCAAATACGGTTGAGTATATAGTGAATAGAAATGTGACATCTAAATAAAAATTCAAAACAAATAAGAAAAAAAGATAAATGATTTCCAGAGTAAAAATAGGACATTTTATTAAAGTTTCAGTTATGAGTTAAAAGTTCAAACTTATAGTTATTATAGTTAAAGTATGCATGAAGAATGAATGGATTTTAGGATTAAGTATTGTGGTATACAAAAATTTTTAGAACATAAACAATTTAAAAGTTTTAATATCAGAAAACTTTTGAAATGTTCATGTGGGGGGGCAATATATCAGGTACACAAATAGAGTAGTTATGGAATATATATATATATATATATATATATATATATATTATAATTAATAATAATCCTGAATTTTATTTTATATATGTAATTTAATTTTATATGAATGATGTATGAAACTTTATATCGGCTAGCTCATAATTTATCTTTTATATTGATGTAATTTTAATTTTTATTTTATTTATAAGTCGGAAGCATGAATGACTCCTCTCTTTGGATTCTTGGCGCACACGGTATAAATATAATTGGATTTATATCTGTTTATTTAAGTATTTGAAAAATGATAGTTCAGAATATAATTTCTTATAGAAAGATGGAAATATGTTGATTCAAATAATTGTACGGAAAACATGAAAGGAATAAAAACACCAACACTTTATTGAAAAATTAATTTAATAAATTGTAATTATGAGAAACTTTGTATTCTTTTAAAAATATAAAATTATTGAATATCCCTACATACTAGGCAATGCTGAATACACATTTATTATTCTCTCTTCTGCACTTGCGCATAAGTAACGCATGCGCTGATATACCTTATTAGGAACAGAAAATGCAATTCATTGTCGATGTAGTATAAACGGTAAACACCCTTCAGCGTGTATACAGTTGTGATAAAGTTTTAATGCGTTATATAAATGTAAACGAAACAATTACATATATAAGAGCTCTTTTAAATAATGTGTGTGAAGTGTAAAGCAAATAGTAATTAGTCAGAACAGTTAAGCATGCATGAAAGATAAGAAAAATTGAAATTTATGTGAAAGTTTATGAAACATGTGAACATTGAAAATCGATTATTATTTAACAAGTAAGTACAAATATTCTTATGAACTATATTACATGCATTTCCATGGAGGTAAAGTACTATGCATAGTAATAAATTGTTTTTAGGCCTTTTCTTTTAAAATTTCATTATCAAAACGTTTTTGAATATACAATAGTTCACTGTTCGTTTAAATGGAATTCCCAAAAGTTTTAATTAAAATTCACAGACCTTATTACATAGTCCCAGGATGCGTCTACGACTTTCTTGCAGATCTCTAACTAAGAGATACACCTTCAGAACGGCTTGTTCTTCTCTACACGAGTTCACCAAACTTATTTAAGTGTTTCTATCACTATTTTGAGGAATTTTATTAACTTTTTCGGGAAATATTAACAAATTTAATCTGAGGGAATTTATCACACACCTCGCTTCTTCATCACCCCAAAAACCCCCATTGTTTTTTAAATCAACAAACTTTTCTGCTTCCTAAATCCAAAGCTTGCTTTTCCTTGTTTTATTGTTACAAATTGTCACTTTCTATGTCTTTTATTGGAAATACTGTAATTGTTTGATTTTAAAGTCCTGGAGGATTAACACATTTATACACTACTGTTCACTAAGTATTCAGGATTTTATATAAAGTCTTTTTTACAGAATACATTAGCTATTTTAGTCATTATCCCGTTCTTTCGGTTCATTTATTTATATTTATTTTTACAAAATCTATAACCTAAATTATTAATTCATATAGATGTAATTGTGTAATTTTTAATTCTTAAATTTTTAATGTATTGGTCTTACATAAACTATTCCTTATTATTGATTTTATTGTTATTGTCCAATATAAAATAAATAACCCTTAAATTTTAAGTTGGTAATGAAATTACTAGATTTCATTACTTCCTGTCTATAATCCATTGTTTTAAACTATGTTTGGGCTGTGTTCCATATATCATTTCTCATGAAGCTTTCAACCCTTTCTTTAAAATTGTTAATTCTCATTATAAACACCTGAAAATGTTGCTAAATAATTATTGAAATAGATATTAATTGATATTATTTCAGGTTTGACATTTAAATGGAATTTTATTTCTGCTGAAATTCATATGGCTGTGTTCAGATCAATATGGAACTGATTGACATCAGTGTAAATCTGGAACTTGTTGTGCAGGTAACTTTTAATACTTATTTAAATAATGTTGTGTTTAGAATTTCTATTCATAGTTCTTTTATTAATCAATCATATTGATATCTGATATTATATTCATGCATATTTCCTTCTTTCTATTGATTTCATATCTGAATTTACAGTAACTTTTATAAAATGGTTGTGTCTACTGATACACCTTCCTGAATAATAGATACCTTTTTCTTTTATGTTTATTTATATACAATTGTTTCTAGAACTAGTAGACTAGTTCAATATATATATATATATATATATATATATATATATATATATATATATATATATATATATATATATCGTCCAAGCTCGTGGGCATTTTTATGTAATGTTTTGAGAGTTTCGCTATGGCATAGGTAACTTTCTTGACAGCTACACATGCAGATGCTTTACTAACACCAGTAAAATCTGCAACAGCCTGTTGCATATAATCTCAATGTTAATAGTAATTTAGTTTCAGCAGTGAGAGCATGATTCCTTTGGGAAACAGATGATATTTCTGGTCACAAACTCATCTTCATGTAATGTTTCGAAATAATTGATCCTACAATAATGAATTATTAAAAAATTGGAAAGAATTTGAGTAGTCACCATTCATGTATAGTTTTTGGCTTCATTCTTTGCGGAACCATATCTTCTTCATCTGAAGATTCAAATATTGGAAGATCATTCAAATCCATTTTAAAATAATATAGAAAACCTCGCTTAGAATACCAAAAATATAGAATAATGAAATAATGACAAAAAATAACAAACACACTTTTACTTTTAAGGTTAAAAACGAAGACATAGGTGACAAATGACAGGAGATATTGATTTATATGAACTACTTTTTTGTTACTCCTAGAATTGCTATACCGGTGTAAAAAAGCATTGTAAAACCACCTGCTGTTATACCAGGAATAAGTTCTAGCATAACTTTACTCCAAGAATAACTATACTGTTATTTATACCTAGTATAAACCTCTCTTGTAAAACCGGCCCTTAGTGAGCTAATTACTATTGCTTGTTGTTTTGTTGGAAACATTGTTTTCTGTTGTTTTGTAATGAATAGATAATATTGTGAGATGTTTTACGTGGGATGGTAGTGTAATTGCTCGAGTTATTATCATCCATTGTTTTTGATTTTAATTTTCATATTTTCGTACTTAAAACCAGTACTGTTTACTGAAGGTTGTTTTGCTGATAAGCGAAAGGTTTTGTGCCTTGATTAATAACGAGTTTGATAACTATTATTCAAATATTAAATTCGTTGTTACTATGAAATAAATTATGCTTACTTTTAGATGGATATATAGGAGTGATGATTTACTAGTGGTTGAAGTTCTTTCACTAAATAACTATGCTTACACTTTTAAAAATTCTTTATAGACGGGAGTTGAATTTTACGCGACTCTACGTTGTTTTACCAGGACCGTACTCTGCAAATATTGTAATAAAAACTGTAATTATTAATTTATAGGAATTAAAGAAAATTGAAGACATCAAAATGATCGACTTCCAAATGGTTATCTGCGGATCACCAGTCTTGGATCTAACGTATATTTTCTACTCAGAGGGTGTCAAAGCGACTTTGGATAAATTAGAACATTTTCTTCATATATATCATCACAGTGTAAGAGATACTCTTAAACAATATGACTGTGATATTGAAGAAATATTTTCTTTCGAAGGTTTGAAAAAAGAATGAAAAGAAAATCACGCGTTTGGATTTCTAATGAGTCTTGTGATAAGTCCTGATAGATATGCGGAAAATGGTGAGGTAAGAATTGTAATTGATCAATCTGCTGTGTAGTGAATATTTTACCGTTATTTACAGTTACCGAATGTACCCGATATGTTGGAAGGCGAGGTATATTATGTAAACGAAGCCGAGAGTTTTAAGAAATTTTGTACAGATTTAATAAGACATATGTACGAAAGTGATTTTCTCTGATTAAATAAAATCAAGTCTATGTAAAAATTGTGTTTTTTTGTATTTAGTTGAATTGAGCATCATGTCTTTTGGAATAGTAGCACCTTTCAACATGTTTGTGATTGGAGTGGTGGTTTTTTGAATTAAAAAGCAATAAATCAGTAACCAATATACAGAGGCATCATTTTAAGTATAATCAATGGTTTTTCAAAGATAATGATGGCTTAATCTAGTATGATTCGATCTTACGAAATTTTCAAAAATGTTGCTGTAATTGTTGAAAGGTGCCCCCTCATGGGACATATTTGAACGCGGGTGGGGCACTTTTGAACGCAGGTAGGGCACATATGAACAGTATGAAAAGTACAGAATTTTCAATAAACTTGTAGACTGTTTCAAATCAAAAGTTGATTCTTAAAAACCTCAAATGAAAATTATTCAATAATACATTAAATGAAGCAAGTTTGATAAGTATAAACTACTACCTCTCGGAAATTGTAGGTACATTGATTGGTTGATATTGAAGGAAATTAGAGACTGCGTTCTCTCAGTACCTTTAATGTTTAAAGGAACTGTTAGTTTTCGAAGCACATCCTCAATTTCAACCGTTGAAATATCATCAATGACAGGAAAATAAAATTTGAAACCTTTTGCGTCTTAAATATTTAACCTGCAATCCATTATATTTTTTTTCCATTATCTGTCCAACAAAGCGCACAACTGTTTTTTTTTGTACAAAGCTTTACAACAATGAAGTCGCCAACCGTCAAATCTTCATTTTTTACTCCAATTTGGCGCTCTTCTTCTGAAGAACCTTCGGACAATGGTCCGTCCGAATCATCGTGAACAGAAAATGAATCGCTGTCGCTGGATGTTTCTTTGGTGTTGAAAACATTCTTTGTTACCTTGGCTTTTTTTCTTTTTGTCAATCATTTGTTGTTCTAATGCATTTTTTCAGGTGTTTCCGTGAGAATCTTGGATTTTCCCCTTTTACGGCCACGAGAGTTTTTGGCTCTTGGGGGTGCTTTAGGAAACGGACGTATGGATTCGACAGATACATCCCAAGTGACCATCTATGTCGTTGTGATATAGTATTTGAAGATAGAAAAGGGAGTAATACTATATAGTGCATTCTATGACTCCGCTACGTTTCTAAGACAAAACATGATGCTTATTTATTGCAAACGTATAGATACTATGTAAATACTTCGCAGAAAATACGTATTAATTCTACATAACATGGAAGTAGATTTTTTACCTTATGGCGATAATTCTCTTGAGTGCGAATAGAGAGTCTTTTTATGTGGTTTATATTTATAGTTGTTACGTTTCATATACAGAGACCAGTTCCAAATTTGATTACTTACTAGAAAAAGGAAAAGAATTTCGAGGTTATGTCAGCAACGCAATGCTAGCGTCAAACAATGAAGTGATTTCTGTTTTGTGTGTGTTTATAAAAGTAAAAAGATTGCTGCTAAATAGTTCATTAGTTCTCATTTTTTGAAGTATGAAAATAAAAAAGAAACAAATCAAATAACAAATAAGTATTTATTCAAGTTATTATCTAAAAGACATCGGCGTAGTTATACCTCTACAAAATGTCCTAACTGATTATTCCTTGTGCAATGAATTATCTGCTCATATTGCAACAGATAATTTTTTGTTTATGAGTTACTTGACCCACCTATGTTAGCAAAAATTTTGATCTCTTGGCATTCAGCCACTGCTTTATGATGTCTTCACATTTCTAAATGCCTCATTTGTTAGATTTACACAATTGAAACAAAAGGAAATAATTTACACTTTACACACAATTTATACTGTTCGTTTCCTGATTAGATTATCAGTAACATGGCAATATCTATTGAAAGTGACTTTTTTTAATTTCTTCAATCATCAATTTTTTTATAATAAAACATTTTGGGAACTGAAATAGGTATTCAGAATAATTCATGTACAAATTAATATGTTTATGTCACACCGTGAATACAGTAGGTATAATAAAATTGAAAACATTTTTGTTTTGTAGAAGAATTTGCCAAGACAAATAGAATTTTGGAGGAAATATTTCTAGAAATGCAATCATCTGATCCTAACAATGCTAGAGGCAATACTAATTTAAATCTTCGACGTGAAGATTTCCAAAACATACTGTCAAAATTTCCCATTTAGAACATGGATGCCTTAAACGAGGTTGATGCATGGCAGGATAGATAGGGACCTGTATGCCTATAGTAAGTGAGTAAAGTAGTGAGTTGCCATGAAATATATATATATATATATATATATATATATATATATATATATATATATATATATATATATCTGTACCTCGGAGGGATACAACACTATGTCCATTTTCATAACTTTACAGGAGAGGAGTTTTAAACTTTTTTTCAACAAAAAGTGTTATTGGCACAGCTATTTATTGAGATGTTGAAACAATATTTTACCAGAACATTCTATTTATTGTTATTTACATCATGCAGTTGCTATAAAATAAAAAAAACCTTTTTTACGGTTTTTTTTCACTTTTTAATGGACATGGTGTTGTATCCCTCTAATGAAGTTATTGTACTATAAGACCTAATGTGGGATATTCAATAACAAACACAATACTATTTGACTTACAAAATGTATTTAACTATTTTATTTATAATTCTCTATACAAATACAAATAATACATCTATGTATTCAACTAAAATGGTATTTTAGATGCAAAAAACACAGTCATCATAAGGTAAGTCTCCTTCAGGGTACTCACTAGTGGTATTACTAGTATGCTTTAAGTTTTTATGAAAGTCATGGCAAACTGTAGGAACATATGGTAGTAATGCCAATAGATCATTATACTTTTGTTGTGATATTGGTATTGGACTTGGTGTTACCAGTTGCAAATCGTTTGGCAATGTAAGGTGTCGCCTTCGAAACCTAACAAGGTCAATCTCCTGGTTTTCATCAGCGAAATTACTTTTCAAAAACAGAGTTCCCATGCTGTTCTGTTTTACTTGCAGTTGAACACAGGTTGAAAGAAGAACTTGTTCTTTGTTGACATCTTTTTTTCTATTAATAAAGGGTGGATTTTCACATGTTTTGACATCGTACAAAGACCTAAAATTTTTAAAATCTTCCAGTTCCATATTATGCACAGTATATTTCATTGAGGTATGTCTGCCTAACTGCTGCCAATCCCAGGGCGTTAGAATTGTCATGTTAAGTTTTTTTCTCTTCCGCTCTATCAGTGCATGGACAGTATCCGCCTCCATATGCATGTGGCCCTTTAGTAGAAACTTTTAAGTGATGATTTTTACTTGAGGATACTTATTGAGTATCCAAAAGAAACACATAATAAGGCTAATATTCTTATTCTGGCCGTAACAATTATCCGACCACAGAATGATTTCTTCAATGTCACTGCCAGGAATGACGGTATCTGCCCATTTCAGTAATGCAGATCCGATTTCATTTCCGCCACGAGCTCCTTTGGATTCGTCCCACATAATACAATGGACTGACGAATCAGAAGAATCAAAAAGGGTGTAATTCAACGTCCAAAGTTTTCTCTTGTAAAAGCTTATGCAATTTGTTCTAAGGGGTGACGGCAAACATTTTTGAAGATCACCCGTTAATACCTTAAGCCCTTTTGGTGTCTTCCCTTTTTAAATCATACCTTAATTTAGATTCATCCAGATGTGCATTATGGTCTTCCTCAATAGAATTTTTTTCATCTAGAGTCAAATTATTTTTTAATTTTGCTTGAATATAATCACACGTGTCTATTTCTGGTGGTTTGAAATTCAACTTAAATTTTTTGTTGAACACATCGTAGTAGAGCCATTTTTTAGCTATTAACAAAGGGTTGAAATCATTTTCATTACAATCCTCTACATACAGTTCATACATTTTCTCTATGTTGAGGTGCGGACCCAAATACTTCATATCACTCTTTTCCCTAGTGTAATGACTGCTATAATTTGGGAAGGAAGAGATGTGTCTTACTACACTTTCAACAGTGTCATTATGTGTTTTATTGACGGGAGTTTGCTTACCCCTTTGATCGATTTTTACAATTCCACCTGGTTCAATATTTTTCAAAACATTAACTACCACGGTGTTTGATATAGATAGTGTATTTAAAAACACAAGTTTACATACTCTAGTTCGTATGCCTTTTACTGTAAAATAATATTTTAGAGTATTTTGTTTTGACTTATTGGAGGCAAGGTCTCGTTTTCTTGAACGGACAGTACTATGCTTCTCTACACATGAAACAATGAATGGCCGTTTTGTGTCATTTCCCTTCTTCTGACTCCAGTATGCATTAAAGATCTCCTGTCTGTCACTTTGTAATAACTTTTCAGAACATTTCAGTCTGCAAGAACAAGGAGGTTTAATAATTCTGGCAGGGACAACTTTACCCTTTTTACTAATATATTCTTCACCTGCAGAATATTTACGTTTCTGAATATTACATGCCCATTCACTGGTATGAACGACACGTTTTTCACCTATCTGAGTAGAAATAGATTTATTTTTCACTTTTCTCCTTACGCCTACTGTTCCTTGCAAATCTAGGCCTACTTGATTTTCTGCAATATTTTCATTGTCGCTGCTTAAATTTAAGTCTTCCTCAAGTAAACGTAGCTCATGTCCATTTGAGTTTGTTTTAGCACTAGTTTTATTTGTACTGACCTCATTTTGTATTTCATTAAATACAGGGACATCATCACTGGAATCCGTTTCAGAGCTTGGAGGTTCATAATTTTTGTCCCGATCAGAATCATCATCATTTTCGTCGAAACTCAAGTCATCTCCATTATCCTCTTCATTTTCAACATCCTTGCTGTTTGTATGATTTGGTTCTGAAATAAAACAAGTCTTATAATATTACATGTAAAACATAATATTTTGAAGTTTAGGTTCATAACAAAACATTACATTAACTGTTTGAGGTTATTTATATCACATTAAAAATAATGAGCAAAACAGTAGCTTACCTGTAGTAGAATCATTTTTAGAACTTTTCAATAGTTCCAGAATCTTCCTCCCACGAGAATTATGGTTAATTATTCTTACTATTACTAAAAAAGAGCAAATATTATGACTTAAAATACATCCAACTATGTAAACTCATCAGAACTGTCAAAAGTTCTCTTAGTTCACTAACAATCCGCCAGGCTGTGTAGAGGTATACAACACTATCTCCAGTAGTAATTCACATGCTTCAGAAGGATACAACACCAAGTCCACATGGTGTTCTATCCCTCTAAATGAAAGTGGAGTTGGTGTTGTTTTAAAACATGCTATATCCGGTTCTAACTGGTTTTGGACATAGTGCTCTACTCCTCTAAGAAATATGAGAAAAGCTGATTTTAACTCTGTAATAAAGTCAATATGGAAAAAAATGGACATAGTGTTGTATCCCTCCGAGGTACAGATATATATATATATATATATATATATATATATATATATATATATATATATATATATAAATGATCCAAACTGTAATGTTATCATTGTTTTACTGAATTTGTTAGATATTGATTTAGTTAATTACAAAATGTATATGCTTATATTTAAGACTTGTTCAGAATATCTCAATTTTAGTTGGTTGAGCATACAGTGCTGCTTTACAATAGTCGTTATGATTAATGCATGGGCTTGTTGTAAGAAGTGTAAATTTGACGGCACTATCTCAACAATTTTGATAACTGTGAGTTCTCATTTGTTGCTTCATTTTAGGCCCTATATTTTAAGAGCCTAGCCCTAAAAGAAAAAAATAATGGCCACCTTTTAGTTTTGTCAAAAAATTTACACTTCCAAAATCACCTTTTGTAGCTTTTAAGTACATAGTACTTATGTAGTTTTCGGACGAAAATTACTATTAATTACATTACTTTACTTATCACATTCACTATCTCCCAATTGCAGGCAATAGACTGCTATGAAAAGTCTGTACATAGAGGCTGTTTCTAAATTCATACGAAAAATTTGAATATTACGAGGTTTTTTTGTAAAAAAAACGTCAATCATACTGAATTATTAATGAATATATTCTTTCAGATGCGCTAAACAATGGTCTCAGATATTCGGAGAAGGAATTCGAAAAAATTTCCGCAGATTGGGTCCCTCAAGGGAAGCAGCGAGAGCAATAGGAGGAAAACCACGAACAAAGGTAAAATAATTTTTTTATTATTATATTTTTATATAAAAATATAATAATAAATACAGTAATTCAAAGTTTAAGTAGCAGTTTCATTGTTAATATGTTTTTTAGTGTAGCGTGACTGTAAAAATTTTGCCCTCTAGAGATGCAGTTGACACAAAACTGAAACATCTCTGACAGGTAGTTGACACAAAACTGAAACATTTCTGAGATGTAGTTGACACATCAGTAAATCATCTCTGAGACATAACTGCGACAGATAAGGGACATTATTTGGCGCTTGAGAAAAGAGTTTGGCTCCCTTTTTAGGTAGGACATAGGAGCATCACAGAGATATCCCTGTTATGTTTACGCACTTTCCTCGTGATGTCTGTGTGATAGAACAAGTAACACCTGTGATGTATCTAAATCGTAGTTGCTCTGTAAAATGGTCAATTGGGTACCTGCTGATTCCTTTTTATTCCAGTTATTTGGAAATTGTCGTTGAAGCCTGGAAGCTTATTCGTATGCCAGAGTTTGCAGGATTTTATAGGTTCGTCCGT
This sequence comes from Galeruca laticollis, assembly GCA_963921935.1. Taxonomy (NCBI): domain Eukaryota; kingdom Metazoa; phylum Arthropoda; class Insecta; order Coleoptera; family Chrysomelidae; genus Galeruca; species Galeruca laticollis. Next base: position 62,341,970 of record OY998181.1, on the reverse strand, counting down.
AGTTCATACGCGAACACTTTAAAATATATGAAACCAAAAGCTCTTCTTGGTCATTCGTAAAAAACTGTCTAAAGCTATGCTTAGACGAGAAATGTTCGCGAGTCCCATGTGGTTCAACACAGTTTACATTTTTATTCAGGCGGTAGAAAAGTGCAGTGTGGGTGACACCATAAACTTGGGCAGCTCTTCTTAGGTATAGTTCTTTTTTCTTGTAAGCTTCTATAGCCCTTTGCATATCGTCTTAACTGAACTCTGGCATAGATCTTTATTTACATAAGTCCTTACCATTGTAGAAATTTGAAAAAAAGTAACAACAAAATTTAATAGCTCCTTTACTACAAACAGTTGAAACGGGGCGCCTTTGAACATTGTTCAAATGTGCCCCTGCTGCATTGTTCAATAGTGCCCCACCTAGCAGCAAACCAAAAAACAAAAAAATTCAATATTTTAAGTGTACCTACCTATATATTAGTAACAATTCAATTAATCTTGACAATCGAATATGTAATTGAAGATAAAAATTGGAGAAACACACAATCTCTAGATTAAAATAACAAGAACTTGCCACTTGATATGTTATAAATAAGCGGCGTAAAAAACAATGTGCCGCGTTCCGGCGCAAATAACTAACTCATCACGACATTTGTTTCTAGAGGTTTGTAAGAATATGGACAGTGTTGTCAAAAGGTATTTACTAAAAACTCGGCATGCTTGAAAAATTACATGGCCTCTTCAAAAGTGCCCTAGTTCAAAAGAGCCCCCTCCTCCCCTATGAAACAAGGATGTTATCATTTAGATCATTTTCCATCCAGGAATAAAAATTAAAGTGTCAAATATAATATTTTAATTTCAATTTTTAAGGATATAAACTAAAGTATTTTGTCATCAAACAAAACAAATATATTCATCTAATTGAATATAATGATTAAGATTAATAAGATATCGCGATGCTTCCTAAAAATTATTAAAATAGAGGAGCGATGCTGATGTATAATATTTGAAGAATAAAAAAATATAACATTCTAAGGGAAATGTAATACGAACGAATGAATAACTTTGAAGATAACTAACTAATCAAGAGAAGCCTATATTGCGATATTCAGTTTTACTAATACCAAAAATGCAAAGAAGAAGCAATAAAGTAGCCAAATAGATCACCTGATCTATCTCCGTTTGATTTTTTTAAGAATCATAGAATTAGGAATATACGTCACTCCTCAAATTAATCTTGGATAGAACAATGATACTGAATGCCAATTATAGTGGGGTGCTCGTGAACTCTCTGACTAACCCGTTTCCAACAAAGCTAGAAAATGTTTGAATATTTAATTGAGCAGTCACCTGATTGTCGATAGACAAAGACGTGTTTGTCGCTCTCGAAACTAAAAGATAAACAAGTGCGGTAAAAAATTTGCTAGAGTTGATTTTAAGTCGATTTAGCTCAAATTACCTAAATCCGAAAATGCTTCTTAAGGGAGCTACAGCCCTTTGATGAAGACGTCCTCATATGAGTTTTCTTCAAATTACTCAAAAATAACGTTACTTAAAATATTCAAACTTGGTATAATCAATAAACAGTTACAAAACAGTCGTTTGCTGTAAATAAATTTTTTCCAGATTCATCACAAGCGTGTCAGTTGGAGGAACCAACAGGTATTTTTATTAAAAAAAAAATTATTTTCAAGTTTTGTATGTATCCGACACCGAATTTTTAAAATTCAAGATAATTTTCATAAAAAATGTTCTCTTCTTTCAAATCGATATCTTGAACCGTTTTCGAGAAAAATAAAATTAAACTTTTTGTGTTTCTTACATAAAATCATGTTGGATTATAATCTGTAATATCAAGCTAGCTTTGACAAATCAACATTGGCAAATAAAAGTAAAAGAGTCTAACTATAGTAATCACTGTTTTTCCTCTTCCACTCAAATTGTACAAACTTTCATTCTGATACAAATCATCATTACATTGATAATATTTTCAACATTATAGCTAATTTGACGCTATTATTCTCCCCAGCTAAGTAAAAGTGCCGTATGTCACATAGGTGAGCCTTGATAAATCAAGGCCTAAAGTTGAATGATTAGCCCTGAGTGAAAAAACTCTATAAATTGGTAACAGTTGGCACTATTGTGTCACTGACAAATTCAGTTACATTTTTATTCAAAGTTTGCTCCCAAACTATACCGGGAAACGTGTTTTTTTTAACAAAATGTGCACATACTGCATTTTTTCTTAGTATTCTCAATATATATCCAACAAACTTAAACTAAGCAAAAATGCAGTAAGTGACCTTGTTATTATGACTTCTTACCCAAGTAGGCTATGTTAGCAATAAAAAAGGTGAGTAATGAGTAAAAATAGGCTTGGTTAGATTAAGACCCTCATTTATTTAGCTTACAGTTAAAGTTTCCGTTAGTACAAAACCTTTAAAGTGTCATATTTAATAGAGTTTTGGCCATTCCTGCATGATTTTAAACACACTTCACTTTTTAGCCGATTAATAAGTCTTTCCAGAATGTTTTCCTGTTTTCGGGAAGAACTTCATCGAGTGCTTCTAGGATATTATCCCTCTTTTCTTAAGGAACTCCACATGGACACTCATGAGACTGAGGTTTTATTATGCCATAGGCGTATCAAATATATATTTTTGAAATAAAATTTCTCTAAAAAATTAAATTATTCGCAATTAATGTGTTTTATTTTATTTAATGAAAGGATATATATTAATATATGCAGGAACCCAAAGAGTAGAATGAGTCTATGGTCTCGAATAAAATGAACTGCAAGCTAAACAAACAACTTAATTAAATAAATAAATAAAGAATCTATAATAATAAAATAAAATTATAAAATATATTTATAAATTATAATATATGTGGCGTCCTTTTCGGCTGTGTTTGTTGAAAAATGATTTTACGACGGTAATCTCGTGCAAGTTTTGTGTTTTTATTGTTTTTATTATTATATTACACTATAACAGCCTCAATGTTGTTAATAATGTTGCTAATTTGAATGTCAATTTTCCCTAACTGCTGCCATGTGATGAGTTCTTCAATCTTATGTTTTACATAAAGGAAAATAATTTCACATTGGACCGTCCCTGATGATGAAAATGAACGTTTTCGAAAAAATGGATAAAAACCAATAAAGAATTCTCTTTTTCCCTGTTGCTGCATTACCCAATATTTCTAAGTTTTTTATATCTATATATATATATATATATATATAAGCAACGAATAGATGAGTGGGTATTGCGCACAAATAGGAGAAGGGGCTACTAATCTATTCGTTGCTTATTGTTCGTGTGTCGCGCACTATTCGTACATCTTGTTATATTTATATATATATATATATATATATATATATATATATATATATATATATATATTAATACAGATCCTCTATTTGAAATTTAAAGAATAAGTGAAACATAAGGAAATTTATTTAATTTTGGCTGCCATACTTTCGATAAACACTGTACTATATGTAAATTATTAAATTTTTAAAGATTCAGTAGAAATATCAAACATGACATTTCATGATTTCGATGACATTTGTGTAGAATATATCTAATGATAGATAGATAATATGATTTGGAGAAAATATTAGAAATTGCAAAATATAGAGGTCTCTGCTAGCAACATTACAAATGTAATAAAAGAATTTCAAAATCTCACTTGGTTATTGAAAATTATAGATTAGTAATTTTTATTAAAAACAAGAAAAATCGGTAACCAACGGAGAGGAGAATTATTTATTTTATAAAAATTTAGTCAGTAGTTTTTTATCCTTTGAAGAGACAACATCAGAATTAGAGTTGTCTCAATTTTTTGGTAGATTGTATATCATACAATCAGATAAATAACCCATATGATAAAGCCAATGCGTGCATAATTCGGATAAGAATTGCATCGTAAAAAGTGTATGTGGTTCCAGTTTTCTAACTTGTATATATTTAGAAAGTTAGCAGAATTCTAAATACGTTTAGAATAAGTACGAGTTTTCCTGATCCATTTGGTGAGTCCACTCCAGTTTTTAAATTTATCTCTCGAGAAATATCAGGCCTTTTTAAATACAGTTGAAAATTTAGATGCATCTATATGAGAAATTTTGAAATATACCAAAATTATCGAAAAATATATCAGTTTCAACATCAAGTGAATAGACAATATGAGCAGAAATTTCGTTATTTGACATTGATACACGTCAAGTGTAAATTACACAAGTTGATTGTTTGATAATAATAATTAATTAGGTTAAATTCTAGCATAGTTGTATTCTAGTTTAAAGTTTTTGTAGAGATTACGACTGTTGTTCTTTTATGGTATTTTGCATTATAAGAAAGAAGAAGAATGCAATTTCTCAACCCCTCTGCATTCTTCTTTTCCATCCTTAATAGGAACTTTCACAACCATTCCCTTATGGTACTTGTTGTCACGTTCGTCCACTCAACTATTGGTTGGCATCATTGCCTGTCAATTCAATCCCTCCAAATTAGAAGAATTTGATATCAGTTTCCTGCCGGCTTTTGACAATAAAAAAGCACTCGTGTTTCGTTTGTCTGCAAAATGGTGTTAGATGTTGGTTTTTTTAGTCATCTGATTGTGATTGGGCTATTTTAAACCTTTTTTAGTGAACTGTTTCATACTTGAATGTCCGTAGTTTATTTTTATATAACATAATGGATCCTAACCTCAATTCGGAGGTAAGTTCGCACCTGTTGCGATTTCTTCTATATTACATATTACTTATCAACTACAGTATCTTAATGCTGTTTTTCCATTTCAGTATTCCTGATGATGCGGACAATCATCCTCGAAAGCTTGAAAATTTTCCGTTAAGAGTACACGTTTTCCGTTTTCTTCTTGCTGCTTTCCCCAATATTCACTAGTTTTATTCCAAACAGTCAGCAAAGACTATCTTCCTTTTATATATATATATATATATATATATATATATATATACTAGCTGAACCCGGCAGACGTTGTCCTGCCAATCGTTGGTTTAAAGCTACTCACTAATCCCTGTCACAAATACTATTTGTTATTCAATGTTTGAAGATAGTTTAACACTCAGGTTAACAAATAAAATAGAAATGTTTGTTTTGATTTTTTTCCAAATATCGAGTCACATTCTAAGCTCACTTGCGGACACTTCCACTGCTTTGCCATATTTACAAAGTTTCTTTAATTGTAGGAAAAATGAGATTAGAAGTTGAATTGAAAATGTGTTAAAAAATTATGAAAATAGAAAACGTCATACTAATTTATGCATTTGAGTCGCCGCTTTTAAAATGAGTTAATAATACTTGAATTTTATTTAATAAAGGCTTATTCTTATATAAATTTTAAACAAGTATTTGTTATATCCTTAGATACCTTTATGGTTATAACTAAAAGTGGCAACATTGCTCAAAATGTCACTACTTGTTTAATGTGTCAGTAGTAATCTATTTAGTAGTGTTGTCCTTGTTTAATTACCATATAAAGAGAGATGCAAATATCGTCAGAGTGTGATCGACAATCATTTCGAATACGCCGTAGTATTGTAGTAAATAATGTCAAACGTGGTTTGTTCATGCAAGCGGCATTACGACTAGAGAGTAAAAATTTCGTTCTTTCTTTTCGATGTGTTTTTCGAGACTTTCAGTGACAAAATAAACTTTTGAGTCAATGAATTTATTGTTTTTGGATTATCATGATTCGTCGGTGCCAAGTTTGTCAGGAAAACAGCTGAAATTACCAAGGCCATGTATCTACAATACCATCTTCACTTTTTGTAATTCATTCATTATTTCACTACTGGCGTTTAGAATTGTTGGCCGCAAAAATAAACGTGTTTATGAATTAATAGCTCCGTGTTTATTATTACTCTAAGGTTTAACTACGTATCTATAAACAAAGAAATAGTAGGCATTCTTTTGCGCTTGAATTTTAAATTTACTATTTGTGATTATTGAAATTACTCACTAATTACATTATATATAGATACAGGTTCATAAACCCAAACATATTGTTTTGCTTATAAATTTCTATAAATAAATTGATTGAAGTATAAGTATTACATTTCGGCGATTCTTCCATACTGGTTTTAAAATACATACTTTATACTTTCTAGCACTGCAAATAACCATTTTTAAAATATATCTTATGAATAAATAAATGATTTTTCATTTTTTACATTCGTTCTGTTCAAATTTTAAATAAAATACCTATATACGTTACTTTTTCTTTCATTTATAAACGTGGTAGTTGAAAAAATATTGTCTACAACTCGTAACCAAATCACTCTTCCCGCTTGGTAGATTTGAGACACTAGCATTAAACTTCTGCGCTCCTGGAAAAAGAAAACGACATAGAAGTTGATATGTTAAAATCCCTTTTGGTAATCTAACATTATTTTTATAATGAATTTCCTTGACAGACACTAATATTACAATTAATTAAAACTTATTAAAAAAAGATATACCAGCCATAACGTATCAAAAATCTTCTAATTTCATTATTAATTATACCTACGATTAACTAAAATGGTTTCCTCATTGTAAAATACTATTATTCTAGATAACCTTCAATCTAAATCAAATATAAATGATTGATATAATCATCAACGTAACAGTTGATGTTGAGAAATAATAGTGTTTACGTGCTCGACAATGGCAGACAAAATACCTACTGATATCATTGAGTTACTAGAAAAAGCCGTAGAAGGAAAAATTGAAAATTTCGAAATTGAAAACCTCGGCGGCAACGCCGTTGGCCAAGGTTATATGGGAGACATCCTGTTTTTAACAGTAAAAAACAGAAACACAGGCAAACAACACCGTGTTGTCGTTAAACAAGTATTAAGAAGTTCATCGAAAAGTGCAATGGATTTTATGTCAGATAGTTATCTCAACGAAATTAATTTTTACACCAAGGTCATACCGATTTATGTCGACTTCCAAGCATCTTACCCACAAAGTCAACGTTTCGACAACCTACCAAAATGTTTGGCAACTTCAGCGGAAAGGGGAAGAGAAAAACTCGTTTTGGAAAATTTGAAGTTTGGTAACTACGAGATGCATCCGAAAGAAATTCCCTTGACAGATCAAATGTACGAAGAGATTTTTAAAGTATACGGGAGATATCATGGACTTTCTCTGGCATTCAAAATACACCAAAAAGAAAAATTTTGGGAATTGGCCAATTCATTCAGCAATAATTTTAAAAAGATGATAGATCACGGTAAGTACTTACTCATAATTTTATCTTGAACTGATTATTAAGTGGTAAATAATATTGATATTATAATATTAGGTATTTAGTGACACATGAATTCATCCTTAGATAAATGATCAATTCAACGAAATTTTTTATCTTCCTTGAAGTAGCTTTCGTGAAAATATATCTTTAAATAATTAAATTTTCAAACTAACCCACTAAGCAAAAAACATCGCAGTTTCGTTACCGATACGTTGAAAGTTACATTGTTACGTTATTTAAAAAGGATTTGTTACGACCTTTTCTTGTTCATAGTTACGTAAAATGTCCGCAAACATGATAAAATGCAAGTCATGTTTACAAATAAACGTTTTTGTTACAAAACTATAACATATAATTTCCGTTCTTGGAATGTACCAGTTACCTCGTAATTTTAACGTTACGATTATGTGACTAAAGTTACATTTCCGTTTCGATTCTATAACATACTAGTTTCGTTTTTGAGATGTTATATTAATGTAACATTTCTCAATCGAAACTTAAGCAAACCTTTTTTTTTAGTGGGAAATGGGTAAAGAAAAATTATACTTTCTCTAGCAAAAAGTTCAAGTTCATACCGACAGAAAGAACTGTCTTTGTAGCAACAGTTTTTTCTATTGATTTGAATTCTTATGGAACTTTTGATAAAACAAAGTATAATTATTTTGATTTGGCCGATCCCACTAAAAATTCAGTCGTTATTATATGACATACATATCACATCTTATATGTCTATGTATCAGAATAGCTTGGTGCATACATCAAGTAATGCAACTGTAACCATGTTTATCAAACAATGTATTTACGTGATGGAGGCGTTCATATTTTGCTAATTATTCATTTTGTTTCACTAGTATTGAGTTTTTATTATTTTCACCACTCTAACCTAAACGCGCCCCAATCAAATACATTCTCCAAACATCAATTTAAATACTTTTTGGGTAGTTTTAATAATATACTTATGTAGATTGAAATAAATAATATATTCTATTTTACTTATGTACATAAATATGTTCTAATAGAGATTTATGTAAAACATTTACTGCACACACGTACCTCTGAAAAATGAATCAAATATTAGAATTATAATAATATTCATGTAAATGTTTACTAATATTGTTCAAAAATATTTATATTTACCAATTCCTCTGCTGCAGCTCTGCTCTCTTGAGCCGTTGGTTGGCTTGTCGAAACCAATCCATAGTTATGATCTCGAATTCCTTATCAGTTACAGTGTTGTGCTGCATCTAAAGATGAATATCAATCATTAAGTATGAATATTGAATAAAAATTGTCCAATATAAAACCTTTTAAAATATTGATTATCTTGCAGTCCTTCATTTTAAAATTATTTTTTTTGGCCCGTCCAAGAGCAATGTATTGCCAATTTATTATGAAAAGTTGTAGCCAAGCCCCTCCTTATGAAGTCCGGTCCATTCCACCCGGCAACTTGTAGATATTTATTATACTGAAAAACGATTTTTGTTTTAGAAACACGAACAATACATTATACCATTCAGTCCAATAACATAATTTTCCAGTGAAATTTAAAAAATGTTTTGCTTTAGTATCCTGCAATTTTGTTACATGGAAAAATTTTTAAGACAGACATATGTTGGTAACAAGGGTCTACTAAATTTTAATCTCGAATTTTACATGTTGTTGAAGGATCTATAACTTCTAAAAGAAAATATGGACTAATCTCATCCCAACATATATGTTACTGCTATTCTTTCTCTGCGAATATTTATTTACTATATGTTTAGCTGTGACATTACAGCTATTCACAAGGTTGTCAAAGTCTAATATTTCGATATTTATTCCAAAATTTTGAAAGCGAGTATTTGTTTTGTATTATATGCGCCAAAAAAGTGTTTGAAAAGGACTATATAACATAAATACATTTTAGATCACTGACCTATTTATTATTTATAATAGTAGCCTTATTATAAGTAGAGGTAAAAACAGCAGATGCTATAATTGGGTAAACTAGTGAATTTAACACTTACTTTACGATTCATCTTCCTAAAACACATTCCTTTTAAAACGAACGAATGATATAAAGTGAATTAAAAGGGACGCGGGGGAATACTTCTGTATCATAGGTTATGGTGGGTCCTCATGTGCAGACTATAAGCAGAGCGCACTGGTGTTCGATGATGACGTGATCTATCAAAAGTGCGCTGTTACTAATCTGCGTGAATTATGCAAACAGTCCGCTGAAAAGTAGAATTTGTCTCTATTTTTTGGCGTACTACTGGCGTTTAACGACAGTAGTGAGCACGTGCTAGATAAAGACATTGTTGACCACGTTGAGGAATTTTGATTTTCAGGTTATAATGGTTGCGGTTTGTTTGCAGTTTGATTTATTTTTTTCGTAGTATTGAAGATTTGTTCTGCTGTGCATATTTCTATTACCAAAAATCCCTTTCTTCTACTAATTACTGTTATTTCTTTTTGCCATTGATGAATTAAATGTAACTACCAGATTCTGCTTGATGGCAGGCCTTCGCCACGAACATTTCGATAATTTGATCACCAAATTGGGTAGGTATATATCGCTTTCCATTTTATAAGTATTCAACGGAAGACACAATGAAAAATACAATATTAATTAACTTTCAATGAAGGCATTACCTACCTACTATTTGTAAACAAACTGCCTACGCTGAAACGGAATAAACAGAAAACGTCAGGATCCAGTACGCTGAAACGAACGTATTGCGCTGTCAAATTGAGTGCGCTTCAAATCTGCCCATGAGGACCCACCTTTATGGTTGGCGGTGGCGGCACTTGATCTTCGACGTCACCTGTCACGTATTCGCAATGATACGGTTTTAAGGGCGCGTTCCGGGTGGGCTCTAGTGATGAAAGTGGAATACATGGTGGTTTCGTCAGGTTGAAAAACATGTACAATATATTTGAAAAAAGATTAGACAAGACATATGGTTTACGTGAAAATTTTGGTGTATTTATAATATTTGTGATTCAAACAAGTTTATAAATCAACGGAACTGATATAATTGAAATAAACGTTATTTAGATTAACAAGATTGTTATGTTTCTAATACATTTCATTTATATTTAACAAAGAAGTTGACACAAAAACATATTGGCAATGTAAACTTAAAACATTTCTTGAACCAACATGAATGCTACGTTTCTAACACGTTTTGTTAACACGTTAGAATCATATGCTTACATTTAACATTCCAAAAACATAATCAATTTCAACGTCACACAAAATCGTACCTGTAGCGTCAATTAGATATTTAAAGGAGAACATCTTGTAAGTTACTTGAAAATAACGTAACTCAACGTCTTAAAGATGTTTCTTGCTTAGCGGAAATTTACTAGTATTATACGAAAATATTGGTATTGCTTACTTTTTTAAATGAAACTAACTGCCCAGCAAACACAAAAACATATTAAATACATATATGCTACGTATTTTTTGAAATATAAAAGTCATAGTTATATAAAACGGAAGTCACAACTAGATAATAATTATATATCAAATAATTAATTTTATTTCTATAGTACATTTTCTCAATTTTTGTCTTATACGTAATTTATGTACTGTACTTTTTTTCCGTTTTTTAGGTATACTATAAGAATGATTCATCAAAGTTCAAACGTATTATCAAAATATTCGAGGTTTGCGGACAAAGACGACTGAATCTAAACATAATTTACTACTTGAAACATACGATATTATAGCTCTTACGGAAACGTGGTTGGATTCAGATATATTTGATTCCGAACTTTTCGACTACCGTTATATAGTTATTTATATAGGACAGATATTTTACAAAAACGGGTAAAAAAAGAGGGGCCGGTGTTTTAATTGCAGTAAATAAGAAATTTAAATCCAAGTTACTTAGTGTAGATACGGATTTAGAGGCTGTGTTTATCGAAATTAATATTTCTGTTAACAAAATAATTAATATTTACTTGCCACCTCAGTCACGAAATGATGATTATATAGCGTTTGCCAAAATTTTTTCTCAGCTTGATAACATAATAGATTCCAATACATATTTTGTAATAATGGGTGACTTTAATTTACCCAACATAAATGGAACGGAGTTTAAATGGGACAACAATACTTCAGATAAAATTTCATCATTATGCGAATTAATGAATATCTTGAAACTTAAATCTTTAAATAATATATTAAATGAAGATATGCGAACATTAGATCTTGTATTGTGTAATGTCGATATGTCGGTGGAAAAAACGAATATCCTCTGACCGAGGAGGATAAAAAAACCCCATTCTTCAACTTACGATTAATATTAATAAAAATTGTGAAAAATTTCGGGAAATGAACAACCTAACATATAAATATAATTTTAAGAGGGCTAATTTTAATTTACTCTCCGAGTTACTAAGGGATTGCAATTGGGAGTTCCTAGATTGTATAGATGATGTAGATACTGCAGTAGATTTATTTTATCTTGAACTTTATAAAATTTTCGATGCTTGTGTACCCAAATTTAAATCTAGTAACAATAAAAATACCAAATACCCTCCATGGTTTACTCCGGATATAATCCGTTTGTTGCAGGAGAAGGAATATCACAGAACAATGCAGAAAAAATCTGAATATCACTTAAATGAATTCAAAAGACTAAGAACTCTGTTATAAAATAAAATTAGAAAAGCATATAACATATACATCCGTAACATTGAAGACGGCATTAACGATAATCCCAATTTGTTTTGGAATTTTGTGAAAAATAATAAAAAATATAACACAGCGGATTACTGTTTCAAGAATCCTTATAACGATCAGCCGAATTTGCGAACTATTTTCAGTCGGTGTATGAACACAACTCGTCTACCTACCATTTGCGTTTTTTTAATCCTGCAGATAATTATAGTTCAAACTTTAATTTTTTTTAATTCCATTTTTACTGTCGCATCAACCATGTCGGTTATTAGCGACAAAGATTATTTTACAAGGTTTTGATTACATTAATTTCAGTAAGATATCGAACTAATACATTTATGTCACAGTTTTGTCCTAATACTGATTTCAACGTGTTTGGTATATTGTTTTTCACTCGGGCGTCCTCATATCTGGGACACTGAACCAGAATATGTTTTACTGTTATCTGCTTGGAACATGTAGTACACTGAGGCATTTCGGTCCTGGCAAGTAAATGTTGATGCGTCAGTTTAGTGTGGCCTATCCTTAGTCTTGCCAGTAGTACTTGGTTGGGCCGCCTGCTTGGTATTGTATTCCAGGGTTTTACACTGGGTTTCACCTCGCGTAATTTTGCTTTCGAATCAAGCCACTGATTTTGACACGCACTTATCGCTTTTTCTTTCACGGTATGCTTCAAATCACTGATGGTCGTCGCGTTTATAACTACCGCACTATCACTTTCCGTTACTTGTTTTGCCAGTTGGTCTGCTTCTTCATTACCCTGGATTCCTATGTGGGAACAAACTTTAATTGTTTATAATTTACTAGGATCACTGTTCAGGATATTCACAATGCCTTTAAAAAGCTTAAAGCAAAGTTCTCAGCCGGACCCGATGGCATTCCGGGATATATATTTAAAGCCTGTGCGATTATCTTACATACTCTCTCATAATTGTGTTACAAAAATAACTTAACAATAACTAATTTCCAAAGGCGTTTAGGATCACAAAGGTTACTCCGATACATAAAAAAGGCCCTAGGGACGAGTTCAGTAATTACAGGCCGTTTGCCATAGCAAACTGTAGCGCTAAAATTTTTGAATATATCTTATATGATAAACTATATTCGCATTTTCAAACTATTTTACGTAATCAGCAACATGGCTTCTGTAATAAGAGGTCTATTGAAAGAAATCTGCTAACGTTCTCCAATTATGTAGTTGAATCACTGGATAAAGGGGAACAGGTTGATGTGGTATATACAGATTTCGCCAAGGATTTTTATAAAGTAAACCACGATATACTTTTAAGAATGTTAAATTTATTGCGAAGAAGCAATCCTTCACTAAAACTTTATGCAACTTATCTTAGTGATAGGTGGCGATATGTGTCATTCATGGGTGAGAAGTCTGAGACATTTGTGGCGGAATCTGGTGTACCACAGGGATCTAATCTAGGACCATTACTTTTTATGATTGTTATAAACGAACTGCCTTCCTTAATTACATCTGAATGTTTATTGTTTGGTGACGATGTCATCTAAAATTACAGCACGACGCAGATAAAATATATAATTGGTCGCTAACTAATAAATCACCATTTACCACTAGCAAATGTGTTGTTTTAACATTCAGTCGCCAAAAAACCCTAACCATTTTTATTAAACAGTGGGGGATGCACAATTAACGAGAGTAAAGGAGATAACAGACCTTGGTATTTTACTCACTGGTAAGTTTAGCTTTAAACCACATATACTTAACATTGTTTCTCAATAATATAAATTACTTCGGTTTATAAAACGTACTATCCAAGAATTTACTAATGTTAAGTCAATTAGAAGTATTTTTAATTCGCTAATAAGAAGCAAGTTGGAGTTTGGTAGCATCATCTGGAGTTCACTGAGTCGCCAAATTGAAGCATTACAAAATAAGTTTGTGAAATATATCTATTTTAAAAAACACAAGAGGTCCCCTAAATATGAGTCTTATGATTCATTAATGTCAGAGTTTAGTATTGATAAATTAGTCTGTAGGAGAAAACGTCGAGATTTCATTTTTCTTTATAAATTGTGCAACTATTTAAGAGACTCAGCTGATCTTCTCAGTCAATTAAATTTCTACGTACCCGATCATCGAACCCGTCCTAGGAACTATTCACTCAAATGAAAGTTTGTTTAGAATCTACACAACTGTTTCATCATAATATATGTCAAAACCGACTGTGATCTGACCAATCAGGAATCTACAGAATTACCAACTTAAATTCAAAGCACTCCTCCTAGTTTAAAAATAGGAATATTACAATTCTATTTTATTTCAAAAAATTCAATAATGCGAATTATAAAAAATATTGTGCAAAACTTTTGTCAAAATGACTTTTTGTAGTACTATTTTCTGCGCAACTCATACTACAAAATGAGTCATTGTGACGTTTGTTTTACAAATAAGGGTGAATCTCGCAAAGACGACATGTTTTTTTTGTAGTAAGTGTTGTTAGCAATAATTTCTTGAAAAGGCAAGTTACTCAGTCTAACTATGACCTTGAGATAAGTATTTTGAATAAACACCGCGATAACCATTCAGTTTTCCTGTATTTTACAAAATATTCAAGTTTTTCAAAATCTATGAAAGATGGGAATGATGTATACGGGCGGGAATGTTTTTTTTATTGAAAAAAATCAAACATCTTATTCTTACTGCTCTCACAGCCTTTACAAATCACATGATATAAATTATTGCAAATGAAAAAAAACCGTTCCAGAAGCATGTGTAGTAGTTGAACAAACAAAACACTGTTCCAAGTAACTAGAACTTAATGTGTTATGATAACAATTATGTACCTACTTGGTATTCAAAATACATAAAAAATATTTTTTCAGGCTTTCTCAAAAACATCAACAGTTCCTTGGAATATAAAAAAAAATCTGTCGCATTTCAAAACTATTTTGGGAGAACTGAGTATTTTAATAATTTGGTTCTCAGAGATATTAAGGCCTATCACCTTCAGCAACCTTAAAAAGTTGAGTGTCATCTTCCTTGTTTTCAGAATGTTCACAAACTTTCAGAAAACTTACTTTCACCTCTCGATCACTGGCATCAATATCATTTTGACAGACTGCAACATAACGATACACTTGAATTTTTTTATTGCATTTATTTTCAAACTGCACTAAGATATATGTACCTCCATTTCATCCTCAAACTGCACCAAAGTACACTTACCTGCAAACGATATGTTCTTTTTTGTTGCTCGAACATGATGGTAATTGTGTATCAGTGCAATGAGGTTCTTGAGCAACGTCTTCATCACCATAAACACTGGGGTGAAACAACGTTGATTTTTTTCTGCCGACGATCTGACTGCTCAGAGGGACGTCGGAATCAGAACTGTCACTGTCATTGCTGCTCAAATCACTAAGCGAATACCTCACTTGTTTCTCAAAGATTATGGTCCCCAGGCCATAATGTTGACATATACCCTGACATTTGAAACATGACATCGTTTTCATTTGAAGAACACCACTGCCTATAGTTGTTTTAACTTGGTGCACTTTCATTGTGCCAGAAAATGATAGCATAGCTTTGGTAGATATAAGTTCCGTTATTTTATCAATTTCTTCCCCGGTAATAGTCAGGATTTTGACGCCTGGGCAATTTTCAGTTTCAGCTTGGTGACATTTGGAATATCTTCACCATGGCTAACAACTCGGTCGGCAGTACGCTTACAAACGCCTCCGATACCATCAGGGGCTACCTTGCTATGGCAAGCCTCATGATAATTCTATGAAATGTACTATATACTTGGATAAAGGGAACCAACATGATGAGCCATGAACGAAAGATTTGTTTATTTCGATACTGTGTTACGTGTTCAAAGACAACGGTTAAAATTCAGATAAAATAACTAATTCATTGTTAAATACATCAAAACTCTATTGAAGGTAGTAGAATCTAATATCAATCCTAGCTATAAAATTGAAAATAAATGATAAGTAATATTCTTGCTCCGCCTCTGGTAGCAACATAAAATTAGTAAGGCTACATTCGTAATCAATTCGCTGGCCAAGTGCCACTTTGGCATGCAAGTTGGCACGAAATTTGCCATTCACAATAACTTCAAGTCGACTCTAACGTAAGCGCAGTAGCGCAGAATCCCTTCAACATATGGTTAGGTGAAGCATGATTCTGTCTGCATTTAGTTCAGTCTGACGTTAGAGGTTATAATATATAATTTGGATTTATTTTTTATAGCAGTATATAATGGAGTTTAGTAGTCATTGACAACGCGGAATATCAATTCAATGATGCATTTTTGTTACAGTGCATTTCCAATTACAACCATTCTACGACCAAGACCAAACTGCATCAACAATTGCCTTTTTTAAAGCAAAATCAGCATTGTTGCAAGTAAAGTAGAAGTAATGTCCCCCTTCTCCATTTTTTTTAATCAATCAGTCGTACGGAAAAATCAAGAGAAACAAACCAAAAACCCACAATTCGATGAAAATGTCAAACAATCAGACAGATGTCAGATATATCAAAAAACAAATATTAATGCGCATGTCCCATAGCAGGCACGAAGTGCAAGTCGAAATGAAAGTTTGCAGCTTGCAAGAAATTCTAACGACTTCAACTCTGACGCCAAATTCCGTTGTAAACGATCACACTGAAATAGATTTTCTTAGCTTGCGTGCCAAAGTGCCACTTGGCCAGCGAATTGATTACGAATGTAGCCTCAATCTTGGATCGGCTTCAGCACTGCTGCTGGAATTGTAAGAAGACGATAGTGAATTTCAATAGATAGTTATAGATAAAAATTTTCGGTGACAAAATTTGTCTATGGATCTGACCAACTAAACAATTTGATAAAGGCCAAACATTCTTCTTTCTCTTTTATCTGAAAGACATTTGCTACTGACAATTCACTCTTTTACTGGTTTCAATGGAAGAAGGTTGGATTTGTAAAGTTTTGAAAAATTACGGCCATCGCCGGATAATTTGATCCATCCTCAACCATATCGAATTTAGATTCGTTCTTTTATTATGTCGGGATGACATACTCTTGTAGTTAGAGGATATTTTTGGGAGAAAATTTATTTAAGATTATAATAGTAATCATATAATATATCATCAGATCATAAAAACCTTGCATTGTAAAGCCAGTGCGTGTATAATTCAAAAGAATTACATCGTTAAAGTGCAAGTGATTTTCCGGTTTCTAAATTATAAATTTAGAAAGTGTTGCTGAATCCTAAATACGTTTTAGAATACGAACGAGTTAACCAGTACCTAGTTGGTGAGTCCTGTCCAGTTTAGTTACATTATTTCTCGAGAATTAATAGGCCTTTATTAAATATATTTCAAAAATAGATGCATCTTATGAAATAAATTCGATTTAAATCACAGTAACGGTACTCATATAAAATTCAACGTCAAGTGAAGAATTTCGGAATAGACAATTTGCAGGGAAATTTGCGTATTTGAGATTGATATACATCATCTATAAAATCAGACATTTTGATAAAAATATTTAGCTAGTAGATTTCTAATATAGGTTGTTGAGATAACAGTGAGTAAGTCGATTGTGTATTAATTTATCTTTAAAAGTACAAAATTTAATATTCATCTGAGCCGGGCATATTAATTTGACAACTGCTATCAAAATTCAAATAGGTTATATTCAGTGGTAAAGGTGTGTTCACAATAGTGTAGTTACAATCAAAAATTGTGATAACATCAACAAATAATATTCATATCGTTAAATTCATATATAAACTATTCAATTATAATTATTAAAACATTAGATATTATATATATATATATATATATATAGTCGGGCATTAAAACTCTTTACTCTCTTTGAGTTCTGGATTTTAAGTTATGAAAAAATTACTTGTTTTCTTTTTACCTATGTATTAAAATGTAATTATACCTTGACAAAATTTACATCCCTATGGTATCAAACCTATTCCTTTCTTTAGTATTGACACGTGAAATGATCTGAATTTATCTATATAATTGGTTGTCACTATTATTAACTATTTTCTGTTTCTGATATTGTAATGAAACAACAATGACATACACTCTAATTATATATTATCAAAAATATGGAATGAAAATGAGAAAAGAAGTACATATATCAACAAAAACAAAATGTAAATCTAATATGTGGAACAAATAACTATAAACTAATAAAATTTTGAATCAGTATACCTTTATTATTAAATAAATTTAAATCGCCAAATCAGATTTTTTTTAATTATTCAATTGGTTAACCAATAAACTTGCGCAACACTAACCTAGCACTACCGATGGCTTCTTCTGGCACCGACAATCAACAATCAACAACAACACAACTCTTCTGTAAATGTATCCACTGCATCTATTCCCTCTGGACACTTGACACAACTCTTCCAGGTAAGTTTTGAAATTATATTTCTTATTATACTTCATATTATCTTATTTTCCTTCTCTTATTTCAAATTCTGGTTTCATTAGTTTATAAATATATATTTTTCAATGATACTTTCAGTTTATTTTATTATTCTAATGCCTTTAATTTCTATCTATTTTAATCATTTATCTTGTGTACCTTCAATTAGCTTCTAAATCTTCTCAACTTACTTCTTTAACTTTATTTAACTTTTTCTGATACGTTTCTTGAGTTCTACGAGGACTTTGCTTATATTTTATTGTTATTTTAAATTTTCATTTCTAAACGTCTCTTCTCCAAAATATCACAACCCTCATTTTTCCTGCCCGTTGCTATGGACTAAACTCATCATCTCACTAGATTTTTTTGATAACAATTTATATATTACAGGTGTTTTTATTTAATTTCATGCATTTTTTTATCGATATTTTGATATTTAATGTTCTTTTCTTTTTTTAAAATAATTTAATCTACTCATTTAAAAACTCTACTTCACTAAAACTATTCGTATTTATTAAAAAGAACCTCTTATTACGTATTACATATCCATTCTGAAATGAACAAATCTACAAACTAAAACTTTTTATAATATATATAATTCTTTTCAAATTTTGTTAGAATTTGGTCACAACTATTGTTTCTCATAAACTTGGCCTGAAATTTATATTTACGAAAACTCTTGATGTGTTGTTTTCCATCATCGCTTCATACGCTTGTCAGAATTACATAGTTCTATTACAACGAATTTCTGTCGCTGGAATTTCATGCTTTGAAAGTAAATTTGACATTGAAATCTTGTTGACAGTTCTCTGTGTCAATAGGTGCGTTCTTTTTGACTGAGATCTCAGATAATCTCAACTCACATCAGCAATGTGAGCGTTCTTTTTGTTTTACTCACTTCTAAGTGAGCTGAGATTTTTCCTACCCCTTTACCGATGCTGAATGTGTTGTAAGGGGGTATCCGTTGGAATTGAGTCGGAAATGAAGTGGAGGGGATGAAGAAATATTTGATTTGCTTGGTTTATTTGTAGTTTTAACCAAGGTTATCTATGGTTTAAACCATTGACATATAAACAATAAACACACATAATCTATTTTTCTTTTATTACAAATTATGAATACTAGAACATTATTAGATGCTGATACGAATCTGTCGTATAGTTTAAATATATCCCTGGAAGATGCACAGAGGGCGAAGGAAGGTAACAACTAATAATGTTGGAATATTAGCCATAATACAAATCTTAACTCAAAGAACTATTTGAAACTAAAAATAGCAAAATCAAGCGTGGTTATCAGAGATATCGAGATAAGTTATGTTTATATGTTTTGTTTCTTAATGTAGGAATTGAAAACTCCTAGTAGTTCATTGCAGCCATTCAGAGGTATGCTACATATAATGTCATCAACATATTTTTTTATAAGAGGGATGGTAAATGAAAGCTTAGGCAAATACGCATCCAATAGATCGTCCATTATGTATTGTGCAATGACCGGAGATAATACCTATCCCATTGGGCAACCTGTAAAATTATTCATTGAAAAAAAAATAGGAATTATTGAAAACAAATTCTATTAATGTTAAAAAATGGATCTTACTAATTGTGCAATTATTCTATGGCATGCCAATGTTTCTCAATACTATTTTTCTACTAAAGACAAAGGGATGTTTGTAAACAATGATTGGACATCCAAGCTAATGATTTTATAGCGTTGGGGTATTTGATAATCATTAAATTTACTGGAAAATTCGAAGGAATCTGTTATATAGTACTCGTTTTCCTGATTGTATGATTTACTCAAAATGTCAGTAATCAATTTCACCACTATAGTCCAGGCAATTTAGGAAAAATCGCTTAGTTTTCCACGATCAGTATGAAACTTTGTATTTAGATGGTGGAAAGTGTGTACAATGACATATCTTTATCCGTGGTCTGAAAAATTTTTTTGTCATTGTCAAAAGCACCGATATATGTCGAATTTTAAGGAAATTTCTCATTTTTTGCTTATAACTTCATTGCTAGTGGCTTTACCAAAAAAAAGTTAAATTCTTTTTTTTGTCATTAAAAGACCTACAAAAGTAGACATTGGAAAACCACGGAGATACAGACCGGGAAAGTGAAAAATTAACTGTACAACAAATTTAGCGAGTTGACGAAAAAAAAAATACCACATAATTTGTTATTTACAGTATTGTCTTTACATGAAAAATCACGTATCTCGTGGAAATTTCTCCCTGCAAAAAAAATTAACGAATGTCAGCGGAGCGCTCGGTTTTCCTTGATCGCGCGCGGCGGCGAGCGAGGCGGAGTGGTGGGGATAGCGGATTTCACTTTCCCGGTCTGTATCTCCGTGGTTTTCCAACGAAACTCAATTTTTTTTTTAAATGAAAGCTATTTTTATGCACTTTCGATCTACGTCAAAAAAATTATGAAAAAAAGACGAATCCGCACGAGATTTCATTTTGCAACTAAGGGGATTTCAAAAATAAATTCCCTTGATTGCAAAATTCAATTTTTTTTTAAATGAACGTCGACTTCCTACATAAAATAATGGAATCTATTCATAAAAAAATCAGCACAACCACATTCAACGCACAGACCAAGTTATTTGTTATTGCTGTTAATTCGTTTATAAGGCCATAACTCATGAACCATTAAACGTACAATCTCCAGCTTTTGCACACGTCATTTATTGATAGTTCAGAGTATTTTTGCACAATTACAAGAACCAATGACAATTATTAAGCTACTTTATCATTGTTTATATAAAAATAATAATTATTATTGTGTTTTACTGTATCTCTTTAACAAATTAATATTTTTCAACGCGTGACGTCTACTTTTGTAGGTCTTTTAATGACAAAAAAAAAAGAATTTAACTTTTTTTTGGTAAAGCCACTAGCAATGAAGTTATAAGCAAAAAATGAGAAATTTCCTTAAAATGCGACATATATCGGTGCTTTTGACAATGACAAAAAAATTTCTCAGACCACGGATAAAGATATGTCATTGTACACGCTATCCACCACCTAAATACAAAGTTTCATACTGATCGTGGAAAACTACGCAAAATGATGATTTTTGGGCTATCTCGCCTGGACTACTATAGAAGTCGGTGAGTTAATCGACGAAATGATTGGTCTCATTGCAACCTCTGCCCTATGAATTTTAGGTAAAGCGTAAAAATTGGGTGCAGCTGCATTATAAATCTGATGGTTTTCTGCTGTTGTCTCTGGAATCTGTTTCTCTTTCTTCAATTTTGGAATCAAATTGTAAGCTTTTTGTTGAATGCCACTCGTAGGATCTCTAGGAATAGGTTTATAGTATGTTTCGTCGTTTATTAAATTTTGCGAAAGAGCATTATACTGATCTCTATACGTAACAGTTGTAGCATTTCCTTTATCTGATTTTATAATCATTATATGTGGGTTTTCTTAAAGAAATCCTCTGGCTGAGTTATACGAATGATTAAGAAATTCGTTGTTAATATTATCATTATTATGTATGTAGTTAGTGACAACAATAGTGATTTGTGAAGTATAAATGTTTTTTAACCTTTCACCCTTGACATCATACAACCAATATTGAACATCTGCTAGTAAATTTCGAAAAGAAACGTCATTGGTAATAGCTGGTAAGTGAAATTTAGCACCAAGAGACAAAATCTTATTTACTTCAATAGGAAATTCTATAGTAGTTAAATTTTTGAAAGATTCCTCTTTAATTATAATTTTTTCAAAGTTCTTTTTTGTTAAGTTCTTAGTTTTATTAAGGTTAGTAGATTTGATTTTATGAAAACGTTTATCATAATTAATTTGTTGTCTGCGGGAAAATTCGTTGAAAATCTCTAAAGGTAAAATTTCTTGAGCCAATGACATTTCTCTCTCCAGTATTGACTCTAATTTATTAATAGTATCATCAACAATCTTAATTTATATGTTAAGTATTTTGGAATTCAACTGGTGATTAAAGTTTTCTATTTTCTGTACCATTCTTCCATTTTGGTACTGTGGGTGTTCAGTGATGTGTTTAGTGTTGTTCGTTATGTGGTTTGCTAGGTGTCCTGTTTTCCTGCAGGTAAGGAGAAATATGCTTTGGTTCCTTTGCGAAGCAAGCTTGGTACTGTTGGAGGACCATGCTTTAAGTGTGAGGGTAGTATTAATGCCACATGTGTGTGTGATAGTGTCAAAAAATCCCATAGTGTCTAAAGAGCGAGTAAAAGGTAGTCGGCTTGAACTAGTTAAAACCAGAATAGTTAACAAAGTTATCGGAAATAAGCCTTCTCAGGAATAAGTGAACTCTTTTTACTTTATGTTGAGAGCTTTCGAAATATGTTTATTTCTTAATCAGTCAACAATAAAAATATATATACAGGTAAAATAGGCAAAAACATTAATTCAAAATTATTACTTACAAGTAATCGAGGTTAATCCTGGAAAAAAGTTCGCAAAGAAGAACATTGAATATAAACCACTCACTTCTTGAACTTTTAAAAAACAACAAAATGCGAACTGTGTTATCGTTCATACCACCAAAAACGTATGGAATGAATTTTGTAAATAAGCATTCTTCTTTTTTGAAAAACACTTGAAAACGAAAAAGTTGGTAAATGACTCTCAACTATTTTGTGCCCTAGGTATCATCAATCACTTTTTAATCAGTTCAATACTGTTTTTATTTGACTATAACCCAAGACATATTCTTGAAAAATATAACTTTAGTCAAAGAACCTCAAAAAACTTAAAAATATATATCATCATCATCATCATATGCAGCTTATTCAACCATTTTGTTATGGTGTAGCCTCCCTTTACATATTTATATATTCCACTTCCATGTGGGCCCATTGTTGTCTATTGCTAGCTATGCGGCCCCAAGTTGATCCTGCGAGTTTCTTTATGTCGTAGTCCCATCTTAAGTTGGGGCGTCTTCTTGGTCTTTTCACGCCTCGGGGATACCATTGCGTTATCTTTGTGGTCCATCTATCGTCTGTCCTTCTAGCGAGATGCCCCGCCCATTGCCACTTTAGGGATCTGATTCTATTTATGACATCTATCACTTGGGTCTTTTGTCTGATCCAATCAAGCCTTTTTCTATCTCTCCTTGTTATTCCAAGCATGCATCGTTCCATAGACCTCTGCGTTACCTGGAGTTTTCTAATGATATCAGTTTTCAGGGTCCAGGATTCACAGCCGTATGTTAATACTGGTAGTACGCACTGATCAAACGCTTTCTTTTTCAAACGGAGTGACATTCTAGACTTGAAGATGATAGAGTTCTGTCCAAATGTTCTCCATGCTAATTTGATTCTTCTGTTTATTTCTGGAAGTAGAGAGCCTGATATGTGTATTAGTTGACCCAGGTATATGTATTCCTCTACTATTTCCAGGGCAGTGTCATTAATTGTTATTTCTTGTGCGTTTATCAGTTCGTTATACATTATCTTGGTCTTACTCAGATTTATTTTAAGGCCTACTTCGTTGCTTGCTGCAGTCAATTCATTTATTTGTTGTTGCATTTCGCCAGGGTTACTCGCTATCAGGATGATGTCATCAGCGAATCTTAGATGGTTCAAGTATTCTCCATCTATATTCAGACCTGTGTTGTTCCAGCCCAGTTTTCTGAAGATGCTTTCTAGTGTTGCTGTAAATAACTTTGGTGATATTGCGTCTCCTTGTCTAACTCCTCTGCTGGTGGGGAATTCTGGTGTGCCCTCATATATCCTAACTCTCGCTTTGGCTTCCCTATATATATTTGCTAGGGTCTCAATATATGGCTTGTCGACCCCTTGTTCTGTTAGGGCATTTATTACTGCTCTGGGATATATAGAGTCGAATGCTTTCTCAAAGTCGATGAAGGCTCGTGCTAGTGGTTGGTTGTATTCTTTGGTTCGACTGATAACCTCTTTGAGGGTATGGATGTGATCTATTGTACTGAAGCCTTTGCGGAATCCAGCCTGTTCTCGTGGTTGGGCCGAGTCTAGTGTATTTTGTATTCTGTTGTGAATGATCTTTGTGAATACCTTGTACGTCACTGGTAGTAGACTTATTGGTCTGTAGTTCTTAATGTCTTCTTTGCTGCCTTTCTTGTGGATCAACACTATAAGGGCGCTGTTCCACTCTTTAGGTATGCTCCTGGACATCAGACAGTTCGTGTATAGTTTGGCAAGGTACTTCCATGTTTTAGCTCCTGCATATTTGAGTATTTCGGTCGTGATGCCGTCATTTCCCGCTGCTTTGCCATTTTTCATGCTTTTCAGTGCCATTTCTACTTCCTCCACCAAAACTTCTGGTATGGCATCTTCTGAGTGTTCTATTATTTCTTCCAAATTTTCAGGGGCCTTGTATAGGTCTCCATAGAATTTGGCTACTAGGTCTATTATTTCATTTCTGTCTGTGGTTCTTGTGTTTCCATCAGTTAATGCAACTATCTGTCTTTTCCCTATTATTAGTGCCCTTTTTGCATTTTTGTAGCTTTTACGGTTTTCTATTGTTGTTTGTACCAGTTTCTCGTTGTAATTCCTGATATCTTCTGCGATTTTCTTTCGTATCGTCTTGCACAGTTCGGTGTATTTAATTCTTTGAATGTTTGTTGTCTTTTTCATTTCTCTTCGTTTTTGTAATAGTGCTTTTGTTTCCGGAGTTAGTTTTTTGTGTTCACCTCGTTGTTGCAGACCTCCCACTTCTACGGCGCAGTTTCGAATTGTGTCCATCAGTTCAGGGTTGTTATATTCCACTTTTTGTAGTATTTCTTCTAGTAGTGCTTCATATTGGTGAGAGTTTTCTCTCGGCCTTTCGTTGTTTATGTTTTTCGTTGTGTTGGTTTTGATTAGTCTTGACCTTTCTAGTTTTATATCTAAGACCAGTCGAGCTCTAATTAGTCGATGGTCGCTTCCTGTAGTGAACTTGTTGAGCGTGCTTAGATCTTTTACTGTGTTAATTTTATTGGTGAGGATAAAGTCTATTTCGTTTCTGATAGTTGCACCGGGGCCTTCCCACGTCCATTTCCTGTTAGGGTTCTTCTTGAAGAAGGAGTTTGCCACATACATGTTTTGAAAGTGTGCGAACTGTATTAATCTCTCTCCTCTTTCATTCCTTTCTCCAAATCCATATTTCCCCATTCCTTTTTCTTGGTCTTTCCTGTGTCCTACTTTGGCATTAAAGTCTCCCATTATGTATTTGAAGTGACTATTGTCGTTGCTGAGCGCTTGGGTTATTTCATTATAGAATTCTTCTATTTCGTCGTCACTATGGCTGATTGTTGGGGCGTATACCTGAATAATCTGGATAGTATATCTTTTGGAGAGTCTTAGTGTTATGCTGGCTACTCTGTCTGAGGTGCTTGTTATCCTTATGATTCTATTTTTCCAGGTTTTCTTAATTAGTAATCCTACTCCGCTTGTTCTTCCTGTTGGTGTTCCTTGGTGGTATAGAAGATTCCCTGATTCAAGTTCTATGAGTTCTTCATTTTTTCGTCTTACTTCGCTAATGCTCATGATATCCCACTTTATTTTTGCTGCCTCTGTTTCCAGTTCCATAATCCTAGCTTGATTAGAGAGTGTACGGCAGTTATAAGTTGCTAGGTGTAATGTAGTCAATGGGTAGTGGTTTAGACTCCGCAGATTCTTAGCACCCTCTGCCCTCGTGGCTGGTTCCCAGGATCTACCCCTCCTAGGGCCCTTCGGGCTTACGGAGAATGAGGGCCATAACTTGTCCTTGTCTGTCATGCTGGGGTTGTGAGGCGTACCTTACCACGCTGCCTCAATGCGGGTTGGCAAGGGGCGAGGGATGTCGTCCGCCAGTTTTCGCCATTTACTGACGGACCCTGTACCCCCAGATTTTCAGTGGAACTTTTTATTTATGAAAAAGTCCTTACTAGAGTGAGATTCGAACCCCCGTCCTTCAGGTCAAGAAAACCCAATTTCCGGCGCTCTAACGCACTCCGCCATCTGGGGGTATAAAAATATATATATATATATATATATATATATATATATATATATTCGGAAAGGTTTCCGCGGTTAGAATTATTAACAAACGAACTAGGTTCACGGATTGAACCGCGCCGGAAATTTGAAATTTCTCGACGTTTCGGCTTCCACTTTGAAGCCATTATCAAGAGGGGGGGGTATATATATATATACAGGGTGTTCCACGACGATTAAGACAAGTAATATATCAGAATTGGGCAGTAGTACATTAGTATAATTTTGGGGGTGTAAATTAGAGCAAATGTTGCATCTTTTTTTGTTATTGTGTTACCCAATGAGGTATTTGTTTTTGGTCACGTGACGTCTCATTCGAAATTATTAATGGGACAACCTGTATATTTGTGCCTTACTGTGTTCCACCCGATAAAACAATTCCAACTAACTGGCACACTTGGGGTCTAAAGTGAATAATTCAAGAGCTACAGGTACTTAAAGGATTGTAATCTAAAAAATTTATAATTGAATCCCCTGTAATTTTCGGCAATCTTACATTCGTACGTAATGATTAAGAAAAACCAATATTATAATTTTTAATAATAATTCAAATTAACTGTCACAAAAAAGCTTAAAGGAGATGTTCAAATTGGTGCCCACCTTCGCAAATAGGCCACACCAAACGTTTACCCCCCAAATTCTCTGAAATCGGGTTTCCATCACCCGTTTTGGATTTTCTGCAGACCAATAATGGCAATTATGTCGATTGACGATTCCGTTATTATGAAATCTCGATTCGTCGCACCACAGAATTTCATCCAAAAAAGATAACTCAACGTCTAACCGTACATGCATATTTGCAATAAATGTACATCATAGATCAAAATCTTGAGGATTCAGACCTTGCACAACATGTATCTTAAAGGGGTGATCTTATGATTTTTTAATATCATATGGATAGTTGATTTGCTGATACCCAGTTCAGATTCCAAATGTCGAATGGATGTATGAGGATATGCTTGTAAATATGCTAAAGTATTAATTACATTGTCTTCAGTTTGTACAGACTTTGTCCTAGATGTTTCTACCATGGCTTTCCCACTGGGAAAAGAACCATTGCATATTTCTTGTTCCACATACCTAAATGTATCTTTACCAGGTATTTGGCGATTGGGATAACGAGCTCTGTATAAATATCTAGCTCTTCTACAATTTCTTTCACATTCACCATAAATAAGAAGCTTATCAACATATTCACTAGCCCTATAAAGAAAATGCATGTTATGTTGACTCACCGTTTCACAACTTAAAAAATAACTATTCTGACAGTTATTGGCACTTTTGTCATTATCATGGCAAACTTGACAATAGGCAGTCTTTTTTATAAGATTTGCTATGCTACTTTTTAACGATATTCAATTAGGTAAACAAGTTTTTGTGGGAAAAAAAACAATTCTATGTAATTTTACTCCATGATATACAGGTCGTTTCATTATTAACTTTCAAGTATTATTAAAAATTATAATATTGGTTTGTATTAATCATTACGTACGAATGTAAGCAAAGATTATATACACAGATGTAAGATTGTCGAAAATTACAGGGGATTCAATTATGAATTTTTTAACCTTCAAGTACCTGTAGCTCTTGAATTAATAACTTCACACCCCATATGTGCTAGTTAGTTGGAATTGTTTTATCGGGAGGAACACAGAAAGGCACAAATATACAGGTTGTCCCATTAATAATTTTGAATGCGACGTCACGTGACCAAAAACAAATACCTCATTGGGTAACACAATAACAAGAAAAGATGCAACATTTGCACCCCCAAAATTATAATTATCTACTATTGCCCAATTCTGATTTATTACTTGTCTTAATCGTCGTGGGACACCCTGTATAATAACAAAGAACAGATTAGTGGGTATTCCACGCAAATAGAAGAAGGGGAAGTGGTAACCGCAGACATGCATGTTTCTGGCTCATTAGCCTTCATCGGTACGGCATAACCAAGAAAAGGTGTACAACTTGGGAGCAAGGATGTTAATTGAAACATGAGAAAACACAAACAACGGATTTCAACAAGATAACCAAACGCACATTTGTGCCTTCAAATGGAAAATCCCGAGTTTTCAGGACAACAACCAACAGAGACACGGAGGCGTCTATAGCTCTCCCGTCTGAACCTTCCGGCCCTGGAAATATACATATATATATATATATATATATATATATATATATATATATATATATATATATATTTATATATATATATATATATATATATATATATATAAATATATAAGATGTAGGAATATCTCGTGATATGTTAACAACAACAACAAAGAGATTCATGGGTAATTCACGCAAAAAGAAAAAGGGCAACTGAAACAGAGTGGTAACCGCGGACATGCATGTTTCTGGCTCATTTGCCGTCATTAGCACGGTATAACCAAATAAGGATGTGAAATTTGGGAGCAAATATGTTAATCGAAACATGGGAAAACACAAAGCAACGGATTTCAGCAGGGAAACCAAACGCTCATTTGTGCCTTCAATTGGAAGATCCCGAGTTTTCAAGACAACAACCAAGATCACACGGAGGCGCATATAGCCCCCTGCCTGAACCTTCCGACCCATAGTAAATAACAAAGAAGATGTATCGCGTGATATGTTAACAACAACAAAGAGATTCATGGGTAACTCACGCAAAAAGAAAAAGGGCTACTGAAACAGAGTGGTAACCGCGGATATGCATGTTTCTGGCTCATTTGCCGTCATCACCACGGTATATCCAAATAGGGATGTGAAATTTGGGAGCAAATATGTTAATCGAAACGATGGGAAAACATAAAACAACGGATTTCAGCTGGGAAACCAAACGCTCATTTGTACCTTCAATTGGAAGATCCCGAGTTTTCAGGACAACCACCAAGATCGACATGGAGGCGCATATATCCCCCCCCGCCTGAACCTTCCGACCCATAGTTAGTTACATTTAAAAAAGTAATATGAGTAAATTCCACAGAGTAGCGTTCGAAACAGTAAATCTTATAATAACATATTTTTTTTTTAGTATATTAAAGTATGAGTGGATAAAGAGGTCTTTCAAACACGCGCGATTTTTCGAGCGCGACGGCGCAAATAGTATTTATTTTTATTTGACGTTACGAGGTACTGCTGTCAGATCAATAATCAAAAAGTTTATTTATTTATATTTAAAAGGATACAATGTGTACATAAATATATAAATAAATTTTGCAGAAAACACCAAATAAGACATTGGTTCCCAATGAAAATATACAATTTAAAAACTAATAAAAAAAGTTGTCATTGATACTTACGTTTCTCAAGTTGTTGTTGTTACCATAGGGACTTAAAAAAACGCGCGTGTTTTTAAGTTCGATTTAAACACGCTGAGGCGTGCTTTAAAAAGGTAATATAAGGCATCAATAAAAAAAATATATTTCACCTGTCTGTCTTCTAAGTAGAGTAGAGGGAGACATTTTATTTTCAAAATATTAGTAACGGTTTGATTTCGAATGTGATTATTTTGCTTTTTCGTAGGTATAATGGATAAAGCAGTTATAGGGGCTTGTTATACCTTAAAAATGTACTTGGATACTATAGATGAAAAAGAAATGAGCAAAAAAATGGAAAAATATATCACAAACGGCCCTCAAATGTTCGTTGATGCTCTCACATACAAAAGTCCATTTTCTGTTATCCTACACGGAGACTGTTGGAGTAATAACTACATGTTTAGATTCAACGTAAGTGTTCAATACAGTGGAAACGGTGAAGCTTTTTCATCACGTGAGTTAGTTGACGATATTATTCAACACATAGTATGTTGGTATTATCTTCTTCTAATAACAGAAAGAGAGCGAAACTCAATACAAGCGTTTGTCGTATTGTTTTGATTAGGATGCATATGGTTGATCTCGTATCAGTCACGTGATGGAAAAGACTCAACGTTTCTACTGTATATATCTCTATACATTGAAATAATGTTTAATAGATCGCAATTCTTATATGTTTCAATGAAGCCCTCATACGTTACACGCGAAGTTTATCAAAGATAAAATCGATTACTTCGACTCACTTGACTTGGGTGCTAAAACCGAGAAGGATCGGATTTAGAACGAGATGAATAGAATATGTCGGAAGTTTGTTTTCACATTATCTTTATGGAGGGATGAGGTAAGGAGAATCAAAACTGTATATGAAAAGTATCCGTAGAAATGCCTTGAATTAGGATGGGCCACATTAGCATTAGAGTAAATTTTATTTAAAGCGCCCAAAGTTATTAGAGTAGTATAGAGAAGCCAGTAGGGAGTTTTTGAAACCCTTAATTCGTTCTGTCGTTAGGGTTGACCATATTCGGAGCATGCCCAGAAAAATTTCAAGCTTACGTTAACGTTAATTACGATACGTATTCCGTAATATAAGGAAGGATTGCGTTAAAATTTCGTTAACATAATTTTTATTTTGATAGATGTACGTTGCAAGATATACATACTTTTAACGTCAAGTAGCCATGGCAACAACTTAATACAAAGAAATCATGCGGGTCTGCTAAGTAAAATTAGTAATCATAACATACTCGAAATGATCGCAGACTCGCTAGCTCCCCAGCTGTACGTAGTTAAAGTCTACAACGTCCTCTTTACCGACAGCTATGATTCGCGTAGGAGTCAATTTATTTTCACCCTCAAACTATGTGCTTCACATGAACCGAGAACGTTGTTGGAGCTGGAGTTTATGGAACTTACCCAAGAGGTGAAATCTCATTAAACCTTGGCAAGTTCACCACTATTTTCCAAGCAGAGATGATAGCTACAGTTTAGTATTTGATTCAGTACTAAACTGTTACTGATAGAAAAAAACCAACATGGTGTAACATATGTTCTTCCCCGGCTTGGGACTCTTCCTCAGGTTGTGGTATTCGAGTCCAGTTAATGTATCTTTATAGCAATCACTGGGATCGGGTGAACAATCGATATTAAATTGGATGCCACCAGCTTTTTAAGCGATACTTAAATTAAACAAAAAAAAACTAAAAAGGTTAGAAGCTGGAAAACCATATATTTACTTTAACTTAACAAAACGAAATACTAAAAATATTTTAACGCGATGATCCAAGTTAATATACATTGCTGAAAATCAAATATCAAATGTTCAGCAAATTATATTTATTAATAACTCAATAGATAATTCACATTAACTGCATATCCAAAATACAAGACGAATACGAATGCCGTTATACAATAAAAATCTCTGATTCTAGATTTCCATGAATTGAATATAAGACAAAGGACTTATCTTGGAGAGGTTCTGGAATTATTCAGCTCTCAGCTAGGTCCTAGGCGATGGAGATGAGGTCCTGAATCCATCCCGGCCGGTTTCCTGTTGTCTCTAGCGGTGTTGTCTATTCATAGGGCCTATCCAGGGGCTGCAGAGCTGCAAATATGTGAAACCACAACGATGTAGGTACTAACTCATGAATTTTACTGATAAGAAGAGACTTTTCCTATGTACGATATCGTTTAAATACACGAAATTTGGAAGAGAAACAAGTTTTTTAATTTCGAAATATTAGTACGACGAAATTAAAATACCATAGTCTGATCGAAATCGTAACAGGCGATTGGCTTGTTACACCTCCTCTCCTCGGAGAAAAAAGAAATTCGAAGAATTATTTTTTTAAACATAAACAGTCTATGAATAAAAGTAATCAAAACATCCAGATTGTGGTGATTAGCATAAGAAGAAGATGTGCTTACATGTTCAAAAAAAAATAATGGAAACAAACGAGAAATGTAAATGGAAAGGTAAGGGCAACGAGAATATAAGAAAACAAGAAATTAAAAGAGAAGACAAATTTAATTGATGTAAAGAATTGTTAAACTTTTCTAGTTCGAAGCTATGACATTAAAAAAAATGCAGTGAACTGAAAATGTATATAATAGGAGCGTATACCTATTAGCGATAATAAACCATTGCAAATGATATGCAATTATAATAAAAAAATGCAGTAAGCAATAATTATAATAGGAGCTCATTCCGATTCGCAAAAAATTATCAAAAATTGAACAATATCAGTTATTGGTACCATACTGAGATTCCAAAATATCAAAAAATAGGACATGCTAAACTCAGCAACTCAGCGACTCAGCAAAATATCCAGAAAAATTAGAGGGGTTACCTCTACCAAAATATGAGATGCTAACATCTCAACGATAAGACGAGAAAACAACTACAAAAAAAATTATCAGTGATATAGAGTGCTTAAGATCTCAGGTACACTAAACCCAAAAGAAAAAATCTAAATCAACTAAAGAAAAGGAGGAAAAAGTATCAGAAGAGTTTGGTTCGCTCAGATTCATAGATTGAAGAGAGCATCAACCATGTAAGAAAAACCTCGCGAAATATAGAAAAAAATACAAGGTAAGGGATAGAAATCTACTAAGAAAATTTTCTAACGTGACTAAAAATGTGTGTGTTTTTAAAATACATTACGTAACTATAAAGAAAAATAAAAAGAGAAAAAAATAACATGCCTTGGCATTTCTCCCCTTTCCTACAATCGGAAAGTTTGAAGAGAAGAAACTCAACAAGTGCTAAGAATTTAGCGATAACACACACAGAATACTCAAAACCGAAATTGGAAGATATATGGAAGAAAACATTATAAATCGGAAACACTTTCGCTATGTAAGTAACGAAAATATAAACTGTAGTATTCCAAACCACATAGAAAGTTATCCAAAAAAAATGGTTTTGTCAGCAACTCGAAAAGAAAACTAATATATGCCTAAAATACTATCAGTATGTATCAGTACACCAAAATAGTCTATAAATTGTCGTGCAACAAAAAGAACGTGTTATTATCGTATCAAAATACAGGGAAGATAAAAATAA
This sequence comes from Galeruca laticollis, assembly GCA_963921935.1. Taxonomy (NCBI): domain Eukaryota; kingdom Metazoa; phylum Arthropoda; class Insecta; order Coleoptera; family Chrysomelidae; genus Galeruca; species Galeruca laticollis. The sequence continues at coordinate 62,308,787 of OY998181.1, read as the reverse complement.
CTAAAGCGTATACTGAGAACAAAAACGCTACCAAGCAAAAAGATAATTTCTCAGTACACACATAACAAATAAAGGCACTGCTACAAAATAATCTGAATCCGAAATTTGCCTGTAGCAAGGAAGTCCAGAAAATATTTGAGCAATAGAGGGACTATAAAAATAAAGCGTATACTGAGAACAAAAACGCTACCAAGCAAAACAGAATTTCTCAGTACACACACAACAAAAAATATAAGGGACTACTACAAAATTAACTGAATCCAAAATTTGCCTAAAGCAAGAAATTTCAGAAAATATTTGAGTATTAAGGTCGTTCCAAACTAAACTGATTTCTGAAGGTGCATAAAGCAAGAAAATCTCAGAAAATTTGAAACATTCACGGAAGTTTGTTCTCTACAGAACAGAATTTTTGGCGTTTCAAAAAACCAAAAACAAAAGCGATACGATAAACACAAATATAATACACAATTGTATTATGCACAACATAAGAGAAAGATACAAAATAATGTACTCAAGATACACCAAGAGATAAAGCAAAGGCATAAGAGAACAATATATGTGCTTTTGCACATCGGTAACTATAACAAAAGATAATGTATAGAGGTACCATGACATATACGAAAGTAGAAAAGTAAATTCTACTATAAATAGTCACAAAACGTATTTGTGACCTAACACAATTGTTGACAATAAAAAATACTCAAGATATATTTTGATATTAAATCAAAATTAAGATAAGAAAATAGTCACGTCAAGAAATATTAATCCAAAAAAAACCCAAACTAATCAGAATCACAAGTAGATCTGATTCGTAAATCGTAATTATGGCCAGATAAATTTGGATCAACATGATGTTGATCAGACCACATAATCAGGAAGATCTATGTAAACAAATTTAAAAGTAACTGCAAAGCAATTAAAGTAATAACTGTAAGAAAAGATATGAAATTTAACAATGTTACTTATGAGTGACCCTGTATACTCAATATTTCAAAAATATTACATACTATTAATTATATTTACTTGGAGTAAACTGGTATACTAATTATTTCAAAAAGGAACGAGTGATTTGCAATAATTTTAAAAACCAATTAACACGAGAACATTATCAAAGTTGTAAACTACGACAACTTTTTTCAAAACAGTAAGACAATAAGTAGACAAATTCCTTAATGTCAACTATTATTGCAAATATACTTAATTACCTTCTCGAAATACAAAAAACTGACCATCATAAAACTTGTAATATCTTCCTGACGAAAATAACAAATAAGGAAACTATATGAACTTGAAATTTTGAAGCAAATTTTATAATAAAACTGCGTGTATAAAAATGCGAAATATAACTGGAATAAAAAATTAAGTCAAAGTAATTAAAAAAATTAAGTTGATTATTAAAACTATATAAACTTTTAATATAGATTTCCCACACCATCTCAGTAATCAGCAAAAAATACAATTAACTGGGGCGCCACTGTAAGGTTTTACAGTTAAACTACCATTGCTATTACTAGAATGGGGTGAAATCAAATATCAAAGGCCTCTGCAAACTAATTAAATTATAACTCAATAGATAATTCACATTAACTGCATATCCAAAATACAAGACGAATACGAACGCCGTTATACAATAAAAATCTCCAATTCTAGATTTCCATGAATTGAATATAAGACAAAGGACTTATCTTGGAGAGGTTCTGGAATTATTCAGCTCTCAGCTAGGTCCTAGTCGATGGAGATGAGGTCCTGAATCCATCCCGGCCGGTTTCCTGTTGTCTCTAGCGGTGTTGTCTATTCATAGGGCCTACCCAGGGGCTGCAGAGCAGCAAATATGTGAAACCACAACGATGTAGGTACTAACTCATTAATTTTACTGATAGGAAGAGACTTTTCCAATGTACGATATCGTTTAAATATACGAAATTTGGAAGAGAAACAAGTTTTTTAATTTCGAAACATTAGTACGACGAAATTAAAATATCATAGTCTGATAGAAATCGTAACAGGCGATCGGCTTGTTACAATGGAAACATGCCTGTCTTCTTCTCTCAATACGTAGATTTGACTATATCATCGTTCTTTACATTCTAGAAACGATTCATGACTTAACAAAACCCTATTGTTTAACTTCAAGAATGTTATGCTATGGCAAATACTGTGATAAAGTTATATAGTATCGTTGTGAGGAAATATTCTATAATGTGATATTTGACGCAGCTGTCAGAGTCGTAACACAGCATGACATTGAAATAAGAAGTCCTCGAACTGTGAAGGCTCATATTCATCGCTCAAATGCTGATGCTTCGAGTCCACGTGACTATTACATAGTAAATGTAATTTTCAGATGCGATCATTTGTGAAATGACAAATATTTTTTCTCCATGAACTCATCCAGCTTTTTAGTATTGTCCCATAATTTATAAAGCCAACTGAATATGAGGATAAGATCGTAAATGTAGCAAAGAAATATTATGGAGAATCTAGGCCATTTCAGTTGTGCAAAGAAAATGCAATGTGGTGAGAACATTGGAATCAAAGTAAAGGCAAAAGAGAACTAACTTCTACAGCCATCCATGCTTTCTGCGTCCCATCTGTTACATGTTATCCTAATACAAAAAATCTTCTGCACTTGCTTTGTATTCTACCTTTCACTTTATGCACTGGTGAAGAAGTTTTTCATACATGAAATTTATCAAAAATTACTTGACAACAATAATGCGGCAAGAAATACTCAACGGCCTGGCTCTCATCACCATTCACAAGAATACATTTTACGTGGATCCTTTGGAGGTAAGACTAAGAACATGTAGGTTCAATTTTCTTAAATTTAACTTAAACTAAACAGTTGTTTTAATGTTAGTTGTAAGCTGAATGTTGACATTTTTCTAACAAATTGATGTAATCGCGGTAATATTAATTTTAAATATTTAAGCATGAAGTCGCAGTCATACATTATTTGCTCTGCTTTTTTCAAAACAATAAATCAAAGTTCCTTATGCACGTATGAATATTTTAGTTTGTAGATATGCAAAGGGGGGTTCTGGAGCACTACTTCGTAAAATGCTCGCTAGATGGCGCGCTTGTGGTGGTATGACGTTATACGTCATATGTCATCTGTGACGTGTGTAAGCTGTCATATTTCACGTATTTAGCGTCATCCATCTTGTGTTCTGTCACATGTCGCATGACGTTACAGAGCACAAGATGAATGACGCGGAACACGTGACATACGACAGCTTACATACGTGACCGATGACAGATGAACCAAATCAAATTTTTACATAATAAAAATGTATTTCCACCACATGCTTCCATCCACCCTATATACAGTCCATAATCCATCCCTGAGCCTACAACACCATCACCATGTATTTCCACCACATGCTTCCATCCACCCTATCTACAGTCCATAATCCATCCCTGAGCCTACCACACCATCACCCAGCAAATTACATAAGTAAATTTTCGAGTGTCAAAATCTGTAATGGTATGAAGATTATTAGATGTATCTGCCTGGTAACTTTCTACCAATCATAGTGCCGCATTTTCGACGGGTTGAGACGTCACCCAGAATGTCCATTTAAATTTAATGTTTTATTTCATTTTATTATTTTGAAAGAAATCGAAGAAAATTGATAAATAACTTCTGCAAATTTGCAGATAGGTATGCATTAAATAAAACAAACATATTTATTAGAATTTTAACTGTGGTTGAACATTTATTAGGCTTTTACATAAAAAGATAAACACAAATATTTACAATCTAACGATTTATTTAATTAAACAATCTATGAGTTTTACTGCAAATATAAACAACAAAATTAAGTCAACTGTCAGCGAAGTTCCTCTGATCTTTTTTTTATTTGACTTTATAGTTCAGGAAAGCGAATTTTTTTCATATATTCTTGTGCGAAAATTGTTTGTGTGAGCATTACGTTTTCATTTTGCAAAGCTTCAAGCTGGCTTCTTAAAATGTCGCATTCCTTATATCCCTGGTTTGTTTCATTGTTATAGTCTATTTTTATGTACGAGAGAGTAATAAAATAACAAAGTGTTCGTAATCCATAGGAGTACCACTTCTTTTAGTAGACAGTTAAAATATTTTTTGAAGTTATAACTCGAATGTTTTCGTATGAAATAAGCTTTGTATAAATATAATAAATATATCGGATGTACACTTATATTTTCACCTACGTAACCTGCTTATACCTTCTGAACAGCTGAAGGTAAAAAAGTGAAATTTTTTCTTAAATATTTTATTTCTCCACAGGATATGTTGAGAACATCATGTCATACTGGTTATATAGGTATAAGGGTTTACACTTTGACTTTTAAATAACGTTACGTTCATAAATAATAATTTTAATATAAAAAGTTATCAGTATAACTAGAGCTACTTCCTACAAATCCAAATGAGAATCGTAATCAGAAGACGAGCCGTCGCAACCAATATTTACAATGAGTGGCTCGATCATTTAATAGGTATACTGTCGAGCTTCCACCTCTTCTCTTCTTCTTTAATCATATGATTTACTGCCCAGTTTTCAGGCTTCACATTATTTACAGTTCAACATCACTTATTTTAAAAGAATTACTTTTTCTTGAAACTTCTCCCTTTATCTGAGCCCATGCCGGTTTAATCGGGTTAAGTTCGCAATGATATGGTGGTGATCTAACCACCGTCGTCCCACGTTTTTTTCAATTTCATATTTTTTTAATTTCTCTTTATGAAGGGAGCACAAAGGATACAGTTCTTTTCTCACAGTAATGGCATGGGACTTAATATTCTTTGAATTTAGCCAATTCTCAAAATCTTTTTTTAACCACATTTTTTCTAAGTCTCGAGTGATAACTTGCATTATCCAGCATTCATGTCCTCATGGTAGTCACCGGTACGAATAGATTCAAAAATCAATAATCCACCTTTAACAAAACCGTTTGAACTGTTTGGCATGTCCAAACCTTTTTCTTTTGTTTTGTACATCTTATGGTTATAAAAGATCAATAAAAGACCGAAAACTTGCATTAGCTCAGGTACATTTATGAAAATTTTGATTATTTTGTAATAATCTTCAAAATGACTACAAAGTTTTGCATTAGAAACAAGGTTTTATTACTCTCTCGTACATAAAAATAGACTGTAGTGGATATAATATTAGATATATCAACATTCTCGTAATTTTCCTCCGTTTTCATATATAATAGAGGCTCTGTCATAGAAACGTTCACTAATTCATCAACAACAGTTTTTCTTCATTTTTTAATGCTTTCTTAGCCCTACTAGTGAATTCAGCTGGTTTGTTATCTTCCGACGAAAGCAAAAACAGTGAAGGAATAACAAAAAAATTGAAAAACTAAGTATCTGGTGCTACATATTTAAAATATATTTTTACCATATATTCTTCTGGCTTAAAATGTTTACTACAAATTCTGTTATTTCTAGACCATTTTTATCCTTACCTAAGCATTTTCTTTACCATTTTTGCAAACTATGGCGTCATCGAAGATTGTGAAAAGTAATAAATTCTCACCTGGTTCCTTTGCTTTATTTAAAATATTTTTACTTTACATGTAGCCACACTGCAAACTATTCCTCCCGGCATAGCTGGCATAAAGAATGAAATCGTATTACGGAAATGGATAGAAGAAAATAATTTGTTAGACCTCACTTTTACTTTGAAAATAAAATAGCTCTTGTCTCTTTTCACAAATTACAATAATTATACACAAAAAAACAAGCTTACGCTTACAACACAACGTTCTTTTTCTAAAAAAATTAAATAAATCATAAGAAACAAAACTAAACTGTTTAAACAACACACTACCTCCATTAATTCTGAGCGATAGTCATACGCTTGGGCGACGTTTCCGCCATAATTTACCCGACAACCTATACATCTATTAACCTTGGGTAAACATCATTAGCACAACATTTTTTAAATATTGCATCGTTGCCAAAGCATTCTTCTTTTAGCTAAGATAACTTATTGCGATGGCGCTACATGTTGATTGTTTTAAAAAATGGACTGTATACATCGATGTCTGTGAATCAAAAGATTATATATGTATGAATTATGGTTTATCGATGAATAAACTGCTAAAATCTATGTTCTATTTTACGTCTCTACTTTTACACTTTCAATCTATGACTGCCTTGTTTGCGGTGATTTGAAACAATAATTAAAAAAAACAAAAACGTTGCAAAAAGATTCGGTCGGGAAGCCGGCCACCTGACAGCATAAACCATAGGCGGGCACATAGCGGGCGCTGCCCAAACAAACAATGTAAATGAACTTAACACTGCATAAGAAACGTTGTCTTAACTTTAAGTTAAATTTAGTCGTTAAACGGAGCATACAGGCATAAATTAGTAAACAAAACATCATGAAAACTTTTAATGAGAAACACACGTTTTTACTCCATAAAACTACGTTAAACTATTACTTTGATCGCTTCATTAAATGAAAGTCGGTTCACAACATTTTCCATCATTTAGCCCCCTCCCAAAATAAAATCCGCGATCCGCCACTGCATCTAAGACGAATTAATTTTCTGTTTTTAATTATGCCTACTTTAAAACCCTTTTAAGAAGAAATTTTACCTGTAATTGTTCACTTATTTATCAAGTTCTTATAAAATTAAATAATGAAAAATAGCCATAAAGCGTATTATTCAAAGTTCACGAAATAAAATCATTCTTCAATTCTTCGAAGTTACATTAACAAAATTATTTTGCTTCATTCACACCATACCCTGTGTCTACACGAGCGCCATTTTGGACGGTTTTTGAACAGTTATATACAGCTATACTCGATAGTCGAAATTCTGTAAAGTGACTCATCGCTCTTACTGTCCATAAAATCAGTTGCAGAAGCGAACTTCATGAGCGCATCATTTTTGAAGGGTTCTTAATAGTCCTAAATAAAAAATAAATAGAAAATGTTCTTGTACGCTCTGGCGTTTAAATTTGAGAGAACAGAAATACGAAATTATTATGGTAGGTATCATTATGTATATACAGGGTGTTACCAAGAATAATACACATTTTTAAGGATGAGCTATAATAAGATGTATATAAAAAAGTCGATAGTCGAAATTCTGTAAAGTGACGTCATCGGTTATCTACCGATTTAAAGTGAACTCCATGAGCGTATCATAGTTTAAGGGTGCGAATACTGAAATATCTGGAATTTCAATTTTTAACATTTGAAATAATAACTTATCACAAGTTGTTCATAAGTAAGTTAAAACAAAATAAAAAAATGTTTAAAAGTCAATTCCAACTTACTACTACTAAAACTAAAAAAAAGTTGTTTGTCAAGACCAAAATAAATTACCAATAAGTATAGGTATGTTGCGAGGTCACTTGTAAAATGTCTGACTAACTGGAAGCGGTATCACTCCCTGACGACTCCTCAGAATCATCGCTTTCTCCTCCTATATTGATAATGAGTGGTTCCGTCATTACTTCTACACGTATGTCTAAATCCCAAAACTTTATTTCTTCTTTTAATACGTGTTGAATACATTTACGCCAACTCTCAGCAGTAACGGTATGCAGCGCCTCGTCAAACAGTTTCTCAACGTCAGCCATTTTGAATGTACTATTTTTTCTCGCAACATAATTTTTCACTTGGGCCCAAACCAGCTCGATGGGGTTTAACTCACAGTGGTAGGGAGGAAGTCTAACAACTGAGACGTTGAAATCTTTCGCCATTTCATCGACAACGTACTTAATATAACTGCTTTTATGTTTCCGTACGAGAGATAATAATTCAACTTTTAGCATTGCCTCGTTGTGCGGAATGCTTTTACTCTCTAACCAATCAATTATAACCCTCTTGCGGCTAGCTGAAGTAGGTATTTGCTCCAGTCGACGAGAGTGGTATGAAGCATTATCCATAACTATCACTGAACCAGGAGTTACCTTTGTTAAAATTGATCAAAACCATGTTACCATCCATCTCTTCATGGTAATCGACAGTTTTTTTGGACTGAAAACTTAGTAATCCACCTTCTACAAATCCTTCCTCGCTGCCAATGTGAGTGATAATCAGTCGACGTCCTTTCCCAGAGGGAGCTTTTAAACCGGAAGAGAAACCCTCCATAAAGGCTTGTCGATTGCTTCGTATATTCATGTCTTGCCACACTTTTGACACAGTGTGGCCTTCATTTAACCATGTTTCGTCAAGATAATATATGTGCCGTCCTTCGTTACGAAACTGTCGTATCTGTTTTAAATAATTTATCCTCCATTCCACAATGTCATTTCGTTCAATTAAGGCACTGTTTCTACTTCTTGTTTGGTAACGAAAATTCATTAATTTAAAAGTTCGTCTCAAAACTTTATCACTGATGTTTGGTAAAGTATCATCAGCTTCTATTACCTTGCTCAATTTAGCTACCGAGGGGATTTCATTCCTAAAATAAAAAGAATGTATTTCCCTACGTATAGCATTCCGTGTTTGGTCGTCCAAAACAATTTTCTTTCTTCCCCTACTTTCTGGTTTACAGTTTTCACCTCGTTCTCTTGTCAAAGATCCGTCCCGCGATTTCTTTAGAATATTGTATATAGTACTCTCAGAAACTTTAGTTAAATAACTGCACTTAATCACAGCGTCACTAACACCCAACTGTTTGTCCATGGCACGCAGTCCTTCGTACACATTTAATATGAGGACTTTTTCTTCCCGAATTAAATTGTTACGACGCCGTTTTTTATCGCCAACACCGCTACACTCCGCCATTATTGTCACTAAATATACCGATATAAATATTACAATAAATACCAATAATAACCGATTTATCACACAAAACCACAACACAAATACTGATGTTACGCTCATGAAGAGAATAAACACCTCACATAACTGTTTACTATCACTGTCTCATTCGCGTAGCTCGATCTATCTATCTCGTTCTCAAAGCCGGAACATTGAAGCGACTCTCCAACATTGTCAAATCGGCGAGTTTTTCACAACAAACTTTGCGTTCAAGAAATATACATAAACACTTTATTTCACATTTCAAGTAAACTAATTATTATTAGTCTGCTTGAAATTTGAAATAAATATATTAAATTGGTATTGACTTAATTACATTACATCTTTTGTACCTGAAATATTGACACAATGGATTTGAAGTGTATTTATAAAATACAGCATTTCTCTCTAGAATACATATGGCAACTGCGCTTTAACCAAAGTGTTGATTAGATAGCTCTGACTCACTTTACACAATTTCGACTATCGAGTATAGACACTTTTTCAACTATAGGGATCGAGACCGAACTATAGAGACAGGCAGCACTTCTGTCGAAAGTAGAGCGCCCTGGTGTTAAATAAGAAAAACATTGTGATGTAAACAGTATAATAAACAACCTACAAAATGCAAAAAATGAATAGATCTCTTTATTTTCTTTGCCAGGAAAAATTGTTGGTATGTAAGATGGGTGTGGGGGATTATCTGATTTTTGATTATTGACAAAATGAGCACTGCAAATTATAGTATTTTTATTTGGTTCCCAATCCTCGCGATGTTTTCTGAAATGTAATTAAAAAAGTTGAAGTGATTCGTTTTGTACAAATGTTTACTTTCTTCATCTTAATAGTATTTAATTATTTGAACTTATTATATAATAATGAAGTCAGCAAACACATAACAAGTTTTTTATTTTATATAATCAATGAAATCGTACAGAAAACAACATTTTATTCTCTCGATAAAAATCTTTTATTTATGTAGAAAATTTTTTTTAACTTTTCTAATAACTGCCAATTGTAGTATCATACTGATTATACACAAAATAATAGTTAATAAAATGTTTTAATTAGAACATTTTACTTACATATGCGTTTCTACTGTATTTATCCATTTTTGACGTTTTAAGGTTATCCACGCAGTGTTCAATGAACTTTCGGGGAAACTATAAAATTTCAATTGCGTAGTATTTTTATACAGCATATTTGAACAGCCATGAATACAGAAAGATACTTTTGATGACGACATCACAAACATTTAATATCAGTTTTAACAAATGAACATTTAAAAACGCTGATTATACAAAACTACTAATACTACTAATAGCATAGATTAATAGTGTTTACATCACATTGTTTTATCACGGCAGATGGCATAAACGTCATCTTTCTCGGTCCCTATTCACCCATATGAGATGATTCTCCTTACCTCCATGAACGAGACTAATTAAGGCTGTAGGAAGTTGAGTAAAGTCCGTTTTTTCATTATCATATAAATCAACATTATGTTTTGGGGGGCAGGAGCTGACATGTGTTACGTATTTTCTTTTTCGAAATTCGACGGTTTTATTTAATTTCGACATATTTGTAGATTAATTTAAGTTTCTTCAACACAACGTAACTATTTTTTAGGATTCCAAAAAAATTGAGGATGTTAAATTGCTTGATTTCCAAATGGTTACCTGTGGTTCACCAATTTTGGATTTAACATATAGTTTCTACTCGGGAGCTGCTAAAGCAACATTAGATAAATTAGATCATTTCCTTCATATATATTATAACAGTGTGAAAGATACTCTTAAGCAATATGACTGTGATATAGAAAAAGTATTTTCATTCGAAGATTTGAAAAAAGAATGGAAAGAACATCATGCCTTTGGATATCTAATGGGACTTGTATTATTAATGAATAAAAATGCAGCTGTTCAAGATGTAAGTGTATACAATTCACTTTTACGTATATGCCAAAAAAATTACCGGGAACCAGTTAATCAGCAGAGTGAAGTTGCCCCCCACCCAATCGAAATTTTCAACAAAAACATATATTGTCGTAGTGCACTCCTAATGCACCATGAATGATTTTCCTCGCACCACATTTCCCGAGAGACTACAGCTATTTCTTTATGGGGGGGGGCAAATACACGCTAATCCACTTCTAATGCTTTTATTTGCACCACCAAGAAAAAAAAATCCCCCTCCCCTTACTTAGTTAAACCTCAATATATAGAGGGAAGTTGCCCCCCCCCAATAATAATTTTAAAAAAAAACAAGTGACATCGGAATCTACTTCTAATGCACTCAAATGCACCACCAAGAAAAAGAAACTTCCCCTCCCCTTACTAATTTAAACCTCAATATATAGAGTGAAGTTGGCCCCCTCCCAATATTAATTTTCAAAAAAAAAACAACTCCGCCTGGGGCAGCTGTGGGTGGATTGAGTAGCTCACAGTTGTCACTGCCGGTCCCAAGCCCGGACAAAGGAGGAGGGTTCTTAGGTAAGGCTAGCAAACTGCCTAAGGTAAAACACTCACATGCTCAAAGCACCGGTAATACAGCCTCGGAACTAGGATTGATTTCACAGACAACGACCCACGCGCGAAAAAGGACAAGGACAAGGAATAAACTCAAACTTAAACTTTATATGAAGAAGCAACAAATAAGAATTGCATGCTGGAATATAAAAACACTCTATTCGAAAGACCATGAAGTAATTCCCGAACTCAACGAACATAAAATAGACATACGAGTATGTGCACTTTCCGAAACAAAAAAGAAAGGTAAAGGAACGCAAAACTAAATAATTACATCTTAATATACTCAGGCGTGCCAAAAGACCAAAGAGCAACATCAGGCGTTGGAATAGCTATAAATGGTAAATACGAACAGAATATAGAAAGCATAGAATACGTGTGCGACAGAATCCTTAGAGTAAAGATTACGTTTGATCAACCCATTCACATCATATCAGTGTACGCACCCGACATTAATAAACCTGAAGAAATGTCAATGGACTTCTACGAAAGACTACAGTCAGCGATAGACAAAATACCAAGACATGAAAAGATTTAAACGCAAGAATTGGAAACGAGGTCGTGGATGGAATAAAACAAAAATATAACGAGAATATAACCAATAGAAATGGCGAAATTTTGACCGAATTCTGTGGACAGAATGAACTGAGAATAAACAACACATATTTCCCCCATAAAGAGCAACACAAATACACCTTCTATGACAATAGAAACAATAAATCAATAATCAATTATATCATCACCAATCGAAGGTTCTTACCTCAACAAATAATAGACATGAGAGTCCTATCTTCAGCCAACATCGGAACAGACCACAAACTTGTGCTAGGAAAGATACGAATAGGTGCGCCGCTATCCAAAAAAAGACCATCGATAAAAAATGGAAAATTCAATATAGAATCCCTCAATCACGAAAGCACTAAACAACTTCATTCAAACAGATACCAAACACACGTCACTCTTAACCCCATAGCACAGTCTGATACCCCTAACAAAGCCTGGAACAAACTAAAAGAAATCATCTGCAAAGGTGCTAAGGAAGCCCTAGGAACACCTACAGTGTCACACAACAGCAGACCGAACATTAAAACTTGGTTTACATTAGAAGTCAAGAACATTACAAGGGAAAAGAAGGAAAAATACTTACAATACAAGAAAACTCCAACACCGGAAAATCGAAACATCTATACCGAAATAAGGAACAGGACTAATAATAGAGTACGAGAAATAAAAGAGGAATATTGGCAGCGATTTAGCAACGAAATGGAGGCGGATATGTACGGAGCACAAAAACGTATTTGGAAGATGTTGAGGGGTCTTAAACGAGAAACAAATGAAACAATACAATTAAGAACAATTACAGAATATACGCGGGAAAAATATTTCATAGACCTGTACGCAGAAACAGTTGAAGCAATGGAAGCACAAGATACATGCCAGAGAGTTAATATAGAAGATCACGCGCAAGTCACTTACGAGCAAGTAGAAGAGACAATAAGGAAACTTAAAAACAGAAAAGCTCCCAATCAAGATAAAATACCAAACGAGCTAATAAAAAACGCAGGCACGACTGTCATAGAGGAGTAAAACTGTTTAACATTATATTACAATATAAGAAAATACCAGAAGAATGGAAACAAAGTATAACATTACCCATTTTTAAAAAGGGAGATAAAACAGACCCAGCTAACTATCGAGGAATAACACTACTGAGCACCTCGCTAAAACTTCTGACAAAGATCATTGGGGACAACATCTACTCAACAGTGCCAATAAGCGAGGAACAGCAAGGATTCCGAAGAAACCGCTCCACTACCGATGCATTATTCATACTCAGGTAACTAGTTGAAAAAGCTTTAGAATATAACTCTCCAGCCTATCTATGCTTTATAGATTTAACAAAGGCCTTTGATAGAGTCCAACTAAAAGACATCATCACCATCTTGGAGGGCAGTAATGTCTCGAAAGAACTCACAGAACTTATCAAGGACTTAAACACAAACACAACAACCCAAATAAGAACAAACTCCACTTTAACGCAGCACCTCCGAATTACAACTGGTATTCGCCAAGGCGACAGTCTCAGCCCTCTGTTATTCAACACAATCATGGATCAATTAATAAAAACCGTCAAGAATACTGGATTAGGATATCCAATGGGAATGCATAAAGTAAGCATACTATGCTATGCCGATGACGCAGTACTTATTGAAGAGTCAGAAGACGACCTCCAAAGAATGCTGCAAGCTTTTAACAGACAGGCAGAAAAACTTAACATGCAAATTTATACAAATAAGACCAAATGCATGACCATCACAAAGGAGCCTCTACGGTGCAAATTGGTAATTAAGAACAAAACTATTGATCAGATAATGTCATACGAATACCTCGGATGCAAAATTACAAGCTCAGGATTCCTGGAAGAAGAAGTAAGGAAACAAGTCAATAAAGCTGCCGCAATATCAGGACACCTTAAATATCCCATATGGAAAAACAAACATTTGAGCATTGAATGTAAGTCGAGAATATACAAAACCTGCATACGACCAGTGATGACATATGGCGCGGAAACCAGAGCTGAAACATCGGTAACAAAGAGAATCCTACGAACTACTGAAATGAAGACCTTAATAATGATAACTGGATACACATTGAGGGACAGACAGAGGAATGTAGACATAAGAGAAAAGTGCCAAACAAACGACGTTGTTAGATGGATACGGCAGAGAAGAAGAAAATGGAACCAGCATGTCAATAGAATGGGTCCCGACAGAATGGCCATGATAATCCGTAACAATGTACCCCATGGCAGAAGACCAACTGGACGTCCACCTAAACGTTGGCGAGACAGTTGGCAGTCAACCTCGCAAGAGTTGCTTAGACGAGGAGGAAACTGGAACTAAACAGGCGATTTCGACTTCTAGAGAGGAAGAAGAAGAAGAAAAAACAAGTGGCATCGGAATCTACTTCTAATGCACTCAAATGCACTACCCAGAAAAAGAAAATTCCCCTCCCCTTACTTAGTTAAACTGTATTATAAACCAAACAAATATTACATAAAAGATTCATTTGATTTTAAGAACACAATTAAAAATTCAATATTACCAGATAATTACACACTTTTATCATTAGATGTTGTATCTTTATATACAAACATACCTTTTGCCTGAAACACAATTATAAAAAAGTGGAATAAAATTGAGTCTTATACTGACATACCTCTAAGTGAATTTTTGAAAGCAGTGCAACTGCAATGGGTGCATCCATTTCAAGTGTAAATGCACAACTTATGATGGAGGACCTGGAAGAATCCATAGTTGGAGGCCTGGAGTATCAAGCTCCTTTTTTCTTTAGGTATGTCGATAACTGCATAGCACTAGTACCAATGAACAAAAAAGAGTATATTATTAATAGTTTTAGTAGCTTTCACAACGAACTACAATTGACTGTTGAAAGGGAACAATATAATAAAACAAAAATTTTGGACTTAACTCTTCCCCACATAAACAACACTATCAAAACAGAATGGTATACAAAGGAAACTTGGTCGTCTAGATACGTGAATCTTAATTTCCAGCACACAATGTTACAGAAAAAATCGGTACTCATAGGACTCGCGGATCGGGCTATAAAACTTTCTGACTGCGAATACTGGGAAAGCACCATAAAAAAGCTAAAGAAGCTCTCCAATTAAATGATTATCGAGATAAACTAATTAACAGAATTTTTCAAAACCGTATCCATCTTTTTCACAACCAAACTCAACCTAGAAATAGTTCACAAAATATATCTCAAAAATGTTTGTTCTTTACCATACATTTCGGGAATTTCAGAAAAAATTGGTAGCACTTTTAAATAACAAAACATAACTGTAACACAGAGGACATAATCTTTTAAAATCTAATTTTAGTAAACTGAAATCAAGAATTCCCAAGGACAAAAAAAGCCATGTTATCTACGAGATTCCATGTTAATGTTGTGAAGGTGTCTATATTGGACAAACCAGTCAATATTTAATAAACCGCCTAAATGGCCACAAGTACGACAAAAAACAAGACAGCTCTTACAAATCACGTTTCTGAACACAAACACACATTCGACTATGATAACACAAAAATACTACTAACCGAAAGCCATCAAAAAAAGGGAGTTCTACGAAATTATATAAATCCAAAAAAACATTCTATTAATGCAAAGTCAGATACAAAAAACTTATCGAAGATTTATTTTAATTTAATGAGTATCAACTTCAAAACTTGTTAGAAGTTGGAAATAGAAACGTTAACATGAGAAGCACCTTATGCCAAAAGCCAAAAGCATACTAATATGAACATTAAGGTCAAATAGGTTTGTTTTGCTACTCTTTTTAAATCTTAATTGATTTATACGATACAAATACTACTTGTTCTTACAATCGATTTATGTTGGTTTACTTGCAAAATCTGGGACGGTTTAACACAATATATATACCGTCATTAGTGAGAGAGGTTATTTTGTTCTAAATGTTTTTAATTAAAATCTTATTTTATCATAAATACATTGCACTTGCAAGCGTTTGTTTTATGGTAAGTTTTCAAAAAGAAGTTTATATTGTATAATCTGTTGATTGTAAACGTTCTGTTTGTAGAATAAGTTCCTGATGAAGGACACTGACAGTTCGAAACGTCAAACGAAAATGTAAATAAAAAACTAACAAAACTTTCCAATTTCGTACTGAACCATATAATCCCAAGAACAATATTTCCGAAATATATATATATATATATATATATAACAAGATGTACGAATAGTGCGTGACATATGAACAACGAATAGATTAGTGGGTATTGCATTGTATTTTCTCATGTTTCATTTAACACCTTTGCTCCCATGTTTCCCATCTTTTCTTGGTTGTACCGTACCGATGACGGCTAATGAGCCAGAAACATGCATGTCTGCGGTTACCACTCATTTCAGTAGCCCCTCCTTCTATTTGCGTGCAATACCCACTAATCTATTCGTTATATATATATATATATATATATATATATATTTATATATATATATATATATATATTTATATATATATATATATATATATATATATAGATGTAGAAATATATAACGTGTAGTAAATACTTTAGGTGTAATTACATATTTTTTCAAAATGTTACTAATTTTTGAAGAATGTATTTTAATAAAAAGGCTATAACTACTTTTATATAGCTAGTGGTTTGTTTATTCCTCTTATTGGCAACTTCAGGTACGGCGTCATTGAAAACTGCGAGAACAATATATACGAACATACAACATGAGATCCTCCCCAGCAAACGATTTAAAATGGATATTTTGTAGAAAGTTCAATTGAATAAACCCTAAGCACCACCATTGTTTGCAAGATATACGTAGGCGTTGTTAGTTGAAATTGTGACCTCTGTCATTTTATAGTACTTCATCAAGGCAGTGCAAAGATTTTGTTTAACTAAGTAAGGGGTGGGGGCATTTTTTTTCTTGGTGGTGCAAATGAGTGCAGTAGAATTGGATTTCGATGTCCCTTGTTTTTTTTGAAAATTATCATTGGGGGGGGGGCAACTTCTCTCTGAATAATGCGATACTACTAACTGAGGGGAGGGGGGTGCAAAGTACTATTTCGGTGGAGCATTATGGTGCATTACAAACGCTTGACGGCGCAAAGTATAAAATTTGAAAATTCCGATTGGGGGCGCTAGCGTGTATTTGCTCCTCCCCCCCCCATAAACAAATAGCTTTAGTCTCTCGGGAAATATGGTGCAAAGAACATCATTCATGGAGCATATTGGTGCATTAGAAGTCCAGTACGACCATATATGTTTTTGTTGAAAATTTCGATTGAGTCGAGGGGGGTTGGGGGTGGAGATGTGGGTCAACTTCACTGTGCTCAGTTAATCATATACAATTTTATTGTATAGATTCAAAGTAGACTCCTTTCGAAACATTCTAGTTTTAATTAGGCTTTTTTAATTATCAATTTCCGGTACTATATTATTTCCTTTATCAATTTCAGGACATATATCTGCCAGACATGTTTGATAGCAAAGTGGATAAGAAAACAGCATACGAGTACGATACCGAAGGCTTCAGAAAGCATGGAACGGATTTAATAAGACATATGTATGAAAATGATTTTCTGTAATTAAATATAATTTTCCACAATTGTGAGCAAAATTCATTATCATTCAACTAAAAATAGTGAGCAAAGTAGCATATTGAATCACAAGCGTATAATTGGTTGCATACTCTGAGCATATGTTTTCATGGCACATATTACCTATTACAATTCAATTGAGCATATGTTTTAATGGCACATATTACCTATTACAATACAATTGAGCTAGAATAAAATTATGTAGATCATTTCCCGCATGTATTAAAAGTCATTCTAATCTAAAAAAAATAATGTTAACCAATGACAACTGAGCTTTCTTGATAAAAGAGCGTCTATCTGGACCCAGCTGTGATTAAACGGCCTGCAGCTTTTTGCAATGCTATAGCAGCAATAACATTATATGTTGATGGTTTCAATCTCAGTTATTCAGGAACCAATACGAAAAATTGACTGGTATTATCCAGTTTTCGATAAAATGAATTTTTCAAATTATAGCACAGTATTTAAATTTAAAAAAAAATGCCTTCATTTACAAAATCGCACAGACCAAAATAATGAATATATTCATTTAATTTTCTCGGGAAGTACTGTCAATGGTCCAGTTCCATGAATAAAAAATCCGAAGCGCACAACAATGGTGCGTTTCTGAAGTATAGTGCGTCAAAGTAAGAGTATCGAAAAAAGAGGTGTAACATCATATATCCATCGTAACTCAAAAATTAATAGAGTTGGACAATAACAATGTCACCAATCGATTTGGGACGAAATTTGATCTAATCGAATATATTTCGAGAGAATATTTCTATGAAAGATATGCGAAAATATGAGAATTGCGAAAAATGCAATTTTTCCATTATAGTTCAGGATGATATTTGTCGGAAAATATTCTTTCTCTAAAAAAAACTGAAATTATGAGAAATGGGGTTATCTGGTATGACAAATCGACTGGTGTTGTCAATTTTTCGATAAACTAAATGATTCAAATTTTAGCACAGGATTTATGTTAAAAAAAACATTTCTTCATTTAAAAAATCGCAGAGACCAAAATAATGAGAATATTCATTTAATTGTCTAGGAAAGTACTGTCGTCCATTCTATGAAGAAAAAAATCAGGAGCGCACAACCATGACGTGTTTCTGACGTATAGAGCGTCAAAGTTAGAGTATCGATAAAAGGGAAGTAGAATCAAGTATCCATCGTAACTCAAAAATTAACAGAATTAGGACAATAACAATGTCACCAACTGACTTGGGACGAAATTTTATCTAATCGAACATATTTTGAGAGAATATTTCTATGAAGGATAGGCCAAAAATATGTTTTAAGGGAATTGCAAAAAAATGCAGGATATTTGTCGGAAAATATTTTTTCTCTAAAAAAATACTGAAATTTTGAGAAGCGGGATTTTTTGGTACGACAAATCGACTGGTATTTTTAATTTTTCGATAAAATGAATACCTATTTCAAATTTTAACACAGGATATAAATTAAAAAAAAAACATGCCTTCACTTATAAAATCGCAGAGACCAAAATAATGGAAATATTTATTTAATTTTCTAGGGAAGTGCTGTCAATGGTCCTATTCCATGAAGAAAAAATCCGGAGTGCACAACAATGGTGCGTTTCTGAAGTATAGTGCGTCAAAGTAAGACGTCAAAGTATCGAAAAAAGAGGTGTAAAATTATATATCCATCGTAACTCAAAAATTAATAGAGTTAGGACAATAACAATGTCACCAATCGATTTGGGACGAAATTTTATCTTATCGAACATATTTCGAAAGAATGTTTCCATGAAAGATAGGCCAACAAAATGTTTTAAGAGAATTGCGAAAAATGCAGGATGATATTTGTCGGAAAATATTTTTTCTCTAAAAAAATACCGAAATTATGAGAAACGTGGTTATCTGATACGCCAAATCGACTGGTGTTGTCCATTTTTCGATCAACTGAATTATTCAAATTTTAGCACAGCATTTAACTTAAGAAAAAACATGCCTTCTTCTAAAAAATCGCACAGACCAAAATAATGAAAATATTCAATTAGTTTCCTAAGGAAGTACTGAGAACAATCTATGAAGGACAAAAAAAGAAGCGCATTATTTTGTTGTGTTTCTGAAGTATTCTGCGTCAAAGTGTATTGAAAAAAGAGTGGTAAAATCAAATATCCATCGTAACTCAATAACTAATAGGCATTTGACTCAGTAAAACCTAGTAAACTGATCAAAGGTCTGAAAGAACAGGGGATAGAAAGTAAGATAAGAATATTCATTGCAATGACTATGAATGAGTCAAAAGTAAATATACTTGCAAGTAAAGGAGAAACAGAAGGCTTTGTAATAAATAGAGGTGTAAGACTGTCTATGAACAACACTTTTCAAACTATTCAATTTTAGCCCTAGAGCATGTTACGAAAAACGTGAACAATGAAATTTAAGAATGAATGGGGGCCAAATAGTCGCATATGCAGATGACATAGTGATAGTAACGAAGAAAAGAAATATTCTGAAACAAATGCTACTAAACCAAAGAAGGTGAAAAGAGAGGATAAAAAATAAATAGCAGCAAAACAAAAATAATGAGAATTGGTAAACAGTGTGAAAAGAGAATGATAGAAATAGGGGAATATGAATGGGAGGAAGTGGAAGAGTTCAAATATCTGGGAGTCGTGATTAGCAGTAATGGAGAACAGAGATCTGAAATAGACGAAAAAATTATGACAACTAATGGAGCGTACTATGCTAATACAAAATTAATAAAAAACAGACTATTAACAAGATCAGCAGAAACGATGACAATAACAAAAAGAGATGAAAAGGAGTTGGGGTTAGTAGAACGAAAAATAATGAGAACAATTGTAGGGCTCATAAAGTTGGTAACAATGAATACAGGCAACATATGAACCATGAAATACTGAGAGAAATGAACAGGGAAGATATAGAGGAAAGGGACCTAATATGAGATAGCAGCCCATTATGAGATACCGTATTTTCTCCTCTAGTAAGAGTCTCGATTCAGTGACAATCGCTAAAACTAACTCATCAGAACATCAAATGGCAGATCAGCTAGATTTATTTTCAGTTGCTCTTACGACCCGCCACGTCTACGTGTTTTTACGCATTAGTGTAATACCGAAATTTTATTATTGTTCAGTTTGACAGGATGTTTTTGTTGAAAAGGTGAGGAAGCAATAAAGTTTTTTATATTTGCTTTGTTGTATTGACGTTGCTCTATTGTTTAAACATATGAAACGCGTGGCAACTCAATTAATCTTTGAGAAAAAAATATGTAAAACATTTTTACAAGAGATTCCTAATATGAGATACCTTGGGCTCCCAATATGAGGTATCTCATAATGGGAGACCTTTTTTTCAGGAACCATTGAACGATATGTAAAAGACAATAGAAATGCAGAGGACTTCGTAAAAATATATTTGGGTAGGAAACAAGCTTTACCTCCGGTTTTGGAGAAGCAGTTAACACAGACTACTACATTGAAATGGAGAAAAAGTAATACGGTCTCAAAGCATCCTTTTGAAAATTCTTACATCAATTAGCATCAGGAAATATCGATCAATTTCCACAAGCGTCCAATGCTATTCTTAGTGACTTTTACGTCGATGAGCAAATTTTACATTACTTAACCCTTTAGTGGGCCGTGGTAAAAGTATTTACCACCAGCTTCAAACTTCGTTTGGCGATTTAAATAGACATTTTTGTACAAACTAATGAATCTATCTACTGACGAGACGTTCAAGCTTTCTGTCTGGAAATTTAGGTAAAGAAGGGACCTTGTTGTAAAGCACGTGCTGAATTGTATTGTTGTGGATGTCAACATTTTTCGCGCCAATTTACCGTAAACAA
Organism: Galeruca laticollis; assembly: GCA_963921935.1. Taxonomy (NCBI): domain Eukaryota; kingdom Metazoa; phylum Arthropoda; class Insecta; order Coleoptera; family Chrysomelidae; genus Galeruca; species Galeruca laticollis. The sequence continues at coordinate 62,287,509 of OY998181.1, read as the reverse complement.
GTGTTTTTATTGCTTATTTGTCTACTAGTGATATAAAAGTAAGTATATAAGACTTTTTTGTGTTAAGACTTTTATTTTTAAGTTTTGTTAATTCTAGAAATGATAAGACTAAACCTAAGTCATTTGGTTTACATAAAAATGAATTTTGATTGAGTGGTAAACATATTTACCACCGCCCGTGTGGGTGTTACTGGATTTTTTTTACAATATTTAATATTTTTTTAGTAAAACGTTCAATCGTGAAAAAGAGGTGTAATCTAGATAATCCAGAAGATGCTAAACAGGCCATTGACTGTCTTTATTGTTTACCTAATGAGGAATATAGTTCGGAGAATGAATGCAATTCTGAAGCCGAAGAAGAACTGTGTGAATTAGACTATTCGGAGTTAGACAATTCGGGCATTGATAATAGTTCTGAATCTTCTACCGTTAATAGTCCAAGTTTATTGACTCAATTGAATCATGAAGTATCTGAAAACGTTCCTAGCAGTTCAGGTGTAACTATTCAGGAGACATCAAGTTATAATGTACGAGTACCAGCGTTTTATCGTGATAGTGTCTGTAGAGGAAGGGAATAAAAAATT